>CP136058.1:373799827-376222327 GCA_032464435.1 Aegilops umbellulata | reverse complement strand
CCGGTTCAAGCCACCAACCGAGACCAATGGTGGTGGGCCAGGAGCGAGGCCCATTGATCCCGGTTCGTCCCACCAACCAGGACCAATGGCCCACGTGGCCCGGCCGGCCCACTGGGCTCACGAACCGGGTCCAATGCCCCCATGGGTCCCGGTTCTGGACTGAACCGGAACTAATGGGCTGACCCGGCCTGAACCTTTGCCCCCTTTTCTACTAGTGTCTCCCTATCCTTAGCCTCTCCGTGGCTCGCTCTTCATCATCCTGGGTACCTGCAGGATGAAGAACGCGGACGAGATAAGAGACATATACAGAATAATTTTATTTCACACATACGGGACATAATTCAAAGCACTTCCATTGATCCCCACAACAAATACAGAGGGTTGAAAGGCTCTTGCCTCAACCCATACCTTACCAAACTACTCACACATGGAGATCATATCACACGAAGAACACATTGAAGAACACATCATGGACATTGATTGATTGATTGATAATATGTCTTACAGTGGATGCCATGTGTGATCCACGATTACAAGTATGATCTAGCGGAAGATGAACTATGGTGGTGATGTTGACTATGGAGATGGAAATGGCGGCGTCTAGGGTTGATGGAGATGGATGAGGATGACTTTGTTCTGGCTTCGCTCGCGGATGTTCTGTTGACATTTCAGCCTCGACCCCTTTATAAAAGTTATTCAGGTGGACGCGAGGCCTCGTTTTCCACTCCATATGACCTCTCATGTGAGTGGTCACGGTCACATGGAACATCGGCTTTGGTGTTGTTTCTTCTGGTGCACCTCCTCCTGATTTATTCTATCTCCTCTTTCACTCTTTTTCATGTTCCCACTGGATTTTGTCCATATTTAGCCCATTTCCTGTAGAAACGCAATAAACAGAGGATTTGTGGAGTCCTTTGCATTCATTAGTCATAACTGGCAATATCGGAGTGAATATCTCGGTTTAAACAAAGGGTAGGTGAGTGTAAAAATATCATTCATCATCTCCCCCAAACTTAAACTTGATCATCCTCGAGCAACATAGAGAGAAATCTGAATCATAAGGAACTCAGTTGTTTAAACAGAAATAACGAGAAGGCTTTGGTTCACTTACGATCGATACGCCTAGATAGCCCTGCGCTTCTTGACCTGTAGCATAGTTGTAGATGTGGTATGGTTATTATGCAAGTTTTAGTGAAACAAAGATAATCAACTGAAAGTTTTTGATCTACTAGATAAAACAACTTTGCAACCCGCAATTCTATTTCCTCTAGGTAACACTTGCTTACCGGAAATGCACGAAGGATTTTTCTTTGGATAGAATCATTAAAACATAAATTATGGAGTGAATGGTATGTAAAGAAACATGATGCTAGAGTGCTCATGAACATACCCAAGAATGTCTCATCCTCAAGGCTCTCAAACACTTCGTTTCAATCATTGTTTGCTGAAACTTTGGTTGTCACGTGAAGGGATTACGCCAAATAAGTGATGATGCATAGAGTTTCGTTGTGGTTTAATTTTGGAACTATGGATCTTTGATGTATGTCTCTTTCGAGCTCACGTGATTAGTTCCTAGTATTTACCATGTACACACATTCAAGAGGAAGTTGAATAATATCTGATTGCAGTGTTGCCGCTACGTATGGTAACAAACTCATAGCCAAAATCTGAGTCGAATATCTGGTAGATCATTCATTGACCAACGGAGTCCTCAACATAACATCGAGAAAGGTGGCGAAGCCACAGTTACACACATACACGTGCATATAGTAGTAGGCCATAACACCAACAAGAAGCTGAAGCACCATGTAAGAGATATAAGAGAGATTTTTTGGCATAATCTCGTTCACCCTTCAACTAACTTCTTCTTGACAATTTAATCCACAAGTGCTATCAAGTCTATTAAAATTTACACCCAAGTCTTTCTAACATCATCTTGAGTATTTCTAACATCATCTTCTCTATAATTTTTCTCAACACCCAAGTCTTTGAAGATTTTCTCTTGTGCATGGTTAATCTTAGTTATGATCATTTCATTTAAAAACAATCGCATGACAAGTCTCGGTTATCTGGATTAAATAGAACAAAGGCTACAAAATTATTTCAGCTACTAGAACAAAACCTTTGTTTTAATTATTAAGACTTACTCCCTCTTGCACACATCACACATACTACTACATCTACTCTTAGCATTTCAAGTGCAAAAGATGGGAGTCGTACGACATACCTTCATGGTCATAAATCCACACACTTCTGTTTCTTATGCTGGCATTCCTCGTTGTGCGACGTAGATTAACTCCTCCGAAATATAAACAAGAATGCAAACAAACTCCAAAGGGACAAAAAGAAAAATAACAAAGCAAAGCTTATTCTATTTTCTTGATTTTTTGAAAACTAACTTGCAAATGAAACACCAGTACGCGTTGGTCCTAAACAAATGGTTTTTAACCCCTTTCCACGACGGTATTTGGAACCGTCACCAAGTGAGTGTGTGCGATAGGGTGTCCTTCCCACACGACCCAGAAATCGTCGGGGATAGTGTCGGTGTCAAAACCGGCGGATCTAGGGTAGGGGGTCCCGAACTGTGCGTCTAAGGCGGATGGTAACAGGAGGCGGGGGACAGAATGTTTACCCAGGTTTGGGCCCTCTCGATGGAGGTAATACCCTACTTCCTGCTTGATTGATCTTGATGATATGAGTATTACAAGAGTTGATCTACCACGGGATCGTAGAGGCTAAACCCTATAAGCTAGCCTATTATTATGATTGTTGTTGTCCTACGAACTAAACCCTCCGGTTTATATAGACACCGGAGGGGGCTAGGGTTACAAAGAGTCGGTTACAAGGGAGGAGATCTACATATCCGAATTGCCAAGCTTGCCTTCCACGCAAAGGAGAGTCCCACCCGGACACGGGACAAAGTCTTCAATCTTGTATCTTCATAGTCCAACAGTCCGGCCAAAGTATATAGTCCGGCTGTCCGAGGACCCCCTAATCCAAGACTCCCTCAGTAGCCCCTGAACCAGGCTTCAATGACGATCAGTCCGGCGCGCAGATTGTCTTCGGCATTGCAAGGCGGGTTCTTCCTCCGAATACTCCATAGAAGATTTTGAACACAAGGATAGTGTCCGGCTTTGCAAAACAAATTCCACATACCACCGTAGAGAGTATAATACTTTCACAAATCTAATCTGCTGACAACTTTTCATAACGTGACATCACGCCATGGCCCGGTCATTATTCGAACCGTTTTTCTCAACTAGCTACTGCACATATTGCGAGGCGGTTTTCTTGGCACATCTTGTCGAAGCAGAGATCGTGTCCCCTTATGACGGGATTCTCATCAATACGGGTGTGGGTAACTGAGGGAGTCCTGGATTAGGGGGTGTCCGGACAGCCGGACTCTATCCTTTGGCCGGACTGTTGGACTATGAAGACACAAGATTGAAGACTTCGTCCCGTGTCCGGATGGGACTCTCCTTGGCGTGGAAGGCAAGCTTGGAAATACGGATATGTAGATCTCCTCCCATTGTAACCGACTCTGTGTAACCCTAGCCCCCTCCGGTGTCTATATAAACCGGAGGGTTTAGTCCATAGGACAGAAGAACAACAATCATACCATAGGCTAGCTTCTAGGGTTTAGCCTCTCTGATCTCGTGGTAGATCTACTCTTGTACTACCCATATCATCAATATCAATCAAGAAGGAGTAGGCTTTTACCTCCATCGAGAGGGCCCGAACCTGGGTAAAAACATCGTGTCCCTTGTCTCTTGTTACCATCCGCCTATACGCACAGTTCGGGACCCACTACCCGAGATCCGCCGATTTTGACACCGACATTGGTGCTTTCATTGAGAGTTCCACTGTGCCGTCGCCAGAAGGAAGGATGTCTCGTCTCGTCTTTAAAGACGGTACTACTATTGGGGGAGCTTTGGCTGTCGGCCAAACTCTCCGGCTAGGCGGTTTCATCATGACCGCCTGTTCGGCCGACGCGCCGCCGACGACCTCTCGGGTCATCGAAAACAGCCTCCACGTCAAATCGGCACTCGCCGAACAGATGAATCCAATGGAGCTCGCCTCCCTAAACGAGCTCTTAGATCGCATCGCCGCCCTGGGAGTCGCTACGGACTATGATCGGATTGGGCTTAAACCCGATCAAAGGGAGATTAACTCTCCGCCGGTCACCCATCATATTACAGTGGTGGAGGAACAATGCGGCGACCTCTCCTCCATATTGAAGACCAACTATGTCCAGATTCCTGAGCTCTTCGAGCCAGATACCCGTTCGCGGGAGGACAACATCCAATCCCTGAACTTAGAGTCAGGCAGCGGGACAAGATTATCGGGAAACACCCCGGAACCAGAATTCCCAAAATTGGAAACTACTCGGCCCCTGGATCCCAGATCGGGTAAGGGTTAGGATTCAATGCCACCCATCCACCCAAACATAAGCGATCTTCCCCACATCAGGCAAGAGCCCCAAGAAACAGTACATCACTATTGGGACAGATTCCTCCTTGTGATGAACAAGGTTAAGGACTGTCGCGAGGAAGACGCGATCTTATTTTTCTGCAATAATTGCACGGACAAGGGAATCCTTAACGCCATAAATCGCCGTGAGATACCACGCTTCGCTGACTTGGCGTCCATAGTACGAAAGTACTGTGCGATGGAAAGTGCCTGGAAAACCAAAACAAACTTTTGGGATAATCCGGCCCTAAAAACGAACCCAGTCCGAAATAAAAGGGTGCACTATCAAAAGACACCCGGGTCAACTACCAAAAAGCAAAAACCCTCTACAGGGCATGGAACCGTACTGGAGGTATGGCTCAATGGACCCTGTAAAATTCACATTACAGAGGGCGCCATACCAACTCATAGCCTTAGAGCATGTTGGATACTCCGGCAGGTAGCCAAAAGTGGTGAAGATCTTCTAATTCCAGAAGCCACAGAGCGCCATCCCAGGGATACCAGTACAGTATTAACAGTCTTCGAGACCTTCGCATCAAATAATATGCGAAAGCGAACACTCCGCAGCCTTGCCGAAATCCACCACGTGGCAACAATAAACCCATGGAGTGACATGGCTATTACTTTCAATGCCAGTGGCGAACCTAAATTCTGAATAGCCCGAGCACCAGCCGCATTGGTCCTCAGTCCTATAGTGAACGACTTTCGACTCACCAAGGTACTCATGGACGGCGGCAGCGGATTAAACCTCATCTATGAGGAAACCCTTCAAAAATGGAAATAGACTGGAACCGCATTGAGCGAAGCAGCACAACCTTTAGAGGAATAGTCCCCAGTCAGGAAGCATGCTGTACAGGAAAAATCACACTAGATGTGGTGTTCGGCATGCCGGAGAATTACAGGTCCGAAGAGGTTACATTCCAAGTGGCCCCGTTCAGTAGCGGATACCACGCCCTGTTAGTGCGGGAGGCGTTCACAATCTTCCAAGCCATACCCCATTACGGGTACATGAAGCTCAAAATGCCCGGGCACAATGGAATCATCACTCTTGCTAGTGATTCGGACATAGCACTCCGCGTCGAAAACAAGACAGCCGCACTGGCCCTTGAGGCACTATCCGAAGCCCTAGCGGCTGAGGAACTGACTGCGCTGCGCTCCACGGTAAACATGGACGATGTGATACTCGATAAGAGATCCAAGTCCACCTCCTTTAAGCTAGAAGACGAAATAGTCAAATTCCAAGTCCATCCAACGGCCCCTACAAAAACAGCTTCCATCGGGGCACAACTAAACCCCACCGTAGACGCCGCACTACGAGAATTCTTACGCGAGAACTGGGACATTTTCGTCTGGCGCCCTTCAGACATGCCAGGAATCCCACGCAAGCTGGCCGAACACAGCCTTAATATCCTAAAGGGATTCAAATCGGTCAAGCAGGCTCTTCGGCGTTTCTCTGAACCTAAGAGACAAGCTATGGGAGAGGAACTAGCCAAGTTATTGGAAGCCGGATTCATTAGAGAGATAAAACATCCGGACTGGCTAGCAAACCTGGTGATGGTACCAAAGAAGGACAAATCCTGGCGCCTGTGCGTCGATTTTAAGGACCTCAACAAGGCTTGCCCAAAGGATCCCTTCCCCCTCCCCCGCATCGATCAAATTATCGATGCGACAGCAGGACACGATTCATTATGTTTCCTCGATGCATACTCCGGCTACCACCAAATTAAGATGGCGGAGTCCGACCAAGCCGCAGCGGCATTCATCACACCATACGACCCTTTCTGCTTCAACACAATGCCCTTTGGGCTAAAAAATGCCGGCGCAACATATCAGCGCATGATTCAAACATGTCTGGCAAACCAGATCGACAAAACAGTGGAGGCATACGTAGATGATGTGGTCGTCAAAACCAAGCATGTCGACTCACTAGTAGACGACTTAAGACTCACATTCGATAACCTCAGAACATATGACATCAAGCTCAACCCGGAAAAATGCGTCTTCGGTGTGCCAGCCGGAAAGCTCTTGGGCTTCATTGTATCCGGCAGAGGAATTGAAGCAAATCCGGCCAAGATCCGAGCCCTGTCACAGTTGGATATCCCAACGGACCTCAAACAAATCCAGAAATTAACCGTATGTGTGGCAGCTCTAAGCCGCTTTATCTCCCGCCTGGGAGAAAAGGCATTACCCCTTTTTACCGCCTCCTACGGTGCACCGAACACTTCGAGTGGACGGATGCTGCCACAGCCGGATTGGAAGAAATAAAGGCCATACTAGCAACCAACCCAATCCTGGCAGTGCCAAACATTGGCGAACCTATGCTGTTATACATTGCGGCAACCCATCAAGTTGTGAGCGCAGTGCTTGTCGTCGAACGAGAAACGGACGGACATAAATTTCCCCTTCAAAAGCCGGTCTACTATGTCTCCACTGTCCTTACTCCATGCAAGTCACGGTACCCCCATTATCAAAAGATAGCATACGCGGTATTCATGGCATCCCGGAAGCTGCGGCACTACTTTCAAGAGTGTTCGATAACAGTAGCCTCGGAAGTGCCACTCAATGATATCATAAACAACCGCGACGCCACGGGCCGGATTGCCAAATGGGCCATTGAGCTCCACCCGTTCAACATAACCTACAAACCACGGCGAGCCATTAAGTCGCAAGTGTCGGCTGACTTTGTCGCCGAATGGACGGAAGCCGAACTCCCTAAAGTACGGCGCATATTCCAACTGGATCATGCACTTCGACGGCTCCAAAATGCTGGCTGGTCTGGGGGCTGTCATCGTTCCGACGTCCCCAACCGGAGATACAGTTCAATACGTACTCCAGATAATGTATACGGACTCCAACAATGCAGCCGAATATGAGGCCCTTTTGCATGGTCTCCGGATGGCAGTATCCATGGGCATTCAACACCTAGAGGTGCGGGGGGACTCGAACCTCGCAATATCCCAAATAAACGGAGACTTTGATGCCAAGGATCCGAAAATGGCAGCCTATCGCAATGCCGTCCTAAAAATGTCAGCTCGGTTCGAGGGGCTCGAATTTCACCATGTAGCCCGGGAAAACAATCAGGCGGCAGATGTCCTCGCACGCATCGATGCAAAATGCGATCCAGTCCCCCCTAACATCTTTTTGGAGAGGTTGTTCAAGCCATCTGTGATATGGGAAGGGGACACTGGTAACAGCATACCGGACCCAACCGCAATGCCCGATTTCGAACACTCTGACATAATCGGAGGCTCTGCCACCGAAATAACACCTCCAGCCCATGTTATAATGGTCGTCATCGCCTCGTGGACAGAACCATTCCTGGCCTACTTAACTAGTCAGGAACTCCCCGAGGACCAAAACGAGGCACGTTGCATAGTACGGCGATCTAAAGCCTACAGGGTCCATGAGGGAGAGCTTTATAAGAAAAGCACCACCGGAGGCCTTCAAAGGTGCATCTCTGAGGAGGAGTGGTGGAAGCTTCTGGCGGAAATTCATGCCGGACTCGGCGGCCCCCACGCAGCAGCCCGGGCCCTTGTAAGCAAGGCCTTCTGTACAGGTTTTTACTGGCCTACGGCCCGGGCAGATGCACTGGACCTGGTCCAACGATGCGTAGGTTGCCAACTTTTTGCAAACCAAAGCCATATGCCGCCCACCGCCCTCCACACAATCCCCATTACCTGGCCCTTCGTGATCTGGGGGCTCGACATGGTGGGACCCCTTAAAGGTGGAACCCACAAGAAAAAATACTTGCTGGTCATGGTGGATAAATTCACCAAATGGATAGAAGCCAAGCCTGTTAAGACAGCCGAATTCGGACCGGTGATAGACTTCATATCCGGGGTCGTACACCATTATGGCGTCCCCCACAGCATCATCACTGATAACGGCACGAACTTCACGGCCGACGAGGTAAAACTCTGGTGCAAAAACATGGGCATCAAGCTCGATTATGCTTCCGTCTATCACCCACAAACTAACGGTCAAGTCGAACGAGCAAATGGTCTTATCATGAGCGGCATCAAACCCAGATTAGTGCGATCCCTAAAGGAATCTAACACGCACTGGGTAGAGGAGCTCGACTCCGTACTTTGGGGGCTGCAGACCACGCCGAATCGCACCACTGGATACACACCATTCTTTATGGTATACGGCGTAGAGGCTGTTCTACCCTGCGACATAATTCATGACTCACCTCGAGTGCACATATATGAAGAAAGAGAAGCCGAGCTCGATCGGCAGGATAGTTTGGACGCCTTGGAGGAGGAGCGTGACGTGGCAAAAGCCCGTTCCGCATTCTATCAACAGCAGGCTCGAAGATACCAAAGCAGAGAAGTACGGGCCAAAACTTATAATGTTGGCGAATTAGTTCTACGCCTACCGGAGAATAAAAAGGACAAACTCAAGCCCAAATGGGAGGGTCCCTTCATTATTGACCAAGTTCTGACTGGTGGAGCGTACCGTCTGCGGGATGCATCGGATAATCGACTCGAGCCGAACCCATGGAACATAGATAGACTCCGAAGATTCTACGCCTAGCGCCGGACTCTGTGTTCGTCTCCTTCCTCTGTCAAATATTTATACACTATCTGTCTTTTATTTCTCTCCATCTCCCCCTGTTTTCTCTCACAGCCTTTAAGGGCGAATTTGTGCCTTGTTTGCACACAACTGACGCGCTATCCGCGCTCATTATACCTGGGGGCTTCTCTCATAGAAGCTTATTTATTTATACGGGCTTCATGCCCAACACATGTGTTATCCTTCCGCATGTACCTTTTATTCACCATTATATGCATCGATATGACTTAAGTTTTGGCCAAGCTGGGTTGCCTGGCTCTTGTATTTATGCCCTACGTTCCCGTTAATTCGGCTAGGGCATAAGGGGAGCAGCTCTGCAATTGTTACTGCCGAGTCAGTCGGATGTGTACCTCAGACTGGGTGAAGCCGAAAGCTAGCGTTCTTAAGGGAATATACGGTCGGTGAACAAAAGACAATTTTTTACCTATTTTTTATATATGCCCCCAGATGTTTTTTCCTGCGATTCTTTTCGCAGTCCGGACATGCACTTTATGACATGAGTACCCAGGGAAAGGAACCCCTAACGGAACTATTCTCCCTGGAAGATGTTTCTTACTAACCATGTAATATAACATAACTAGTTGGGCACTTGTCTGTTCAAGCACTAATGACCCCTACGCCTGGTTTCCATGCGTGCCCCGGTTCTTCATAACCGAGAGGGTATTCGGATTCACTCCGGACTATCGGGTCCAAAGGTCGAAGCGAAAAGGTCCACCATGACAAATGATCTACAATCCGGCTAGAAGGCATTACAAATGTCACTTCAATTACATAGTCACTTTGACTGACTAAATTCTTCCTCTATACCATCCAACAGGTTGTAACTTACAATCCTGTTGGGAATACTTTGCGGCCAATTCTACTTGTCCGTACATTAGACTAACAGGGATCTCTTTCCCATCGGGCCCCACAGGTCCGACCTCGGCCATGTGGTTTGGATCAGCCTTGGTATACCGCGTCTTCACCATGGCCCAGGCTTCCCTGGCACCTTGACGGCAGGCTGATATCTTCCATAATTGGAAGCGCCGCCGTTCTCCCTTCAGCTTCTCCGCAAGCTCTCCAAGGCCTTCGGGAACAAAGACAAATGGCTACAAGGCCTGGGCAACGCCTTGCATCACCTGCCGAACTCATTCGTGCAGTTGTGAGAGCTCGGGCAGAAGGTCACCCGTAGAACCGGGCATTTCCTCCGCGGGACGACCTGTTAGCATACCTACAGACATAACTTTGTTAGTCGACTTCTTCGCCGAACTCTTCTTCAAAGTTCGTTCAAGCACTTACTGAAAATGCCGCGTCGAAGCCGCTGATTCTCCTTCACGGAGTCCGACAGTTGGGCACGAACATCCTTTAGTTCCATGCCCAGCTGGGTGTTGGCATCTAGGAGATCATTCTTATCCTGCCTAACCCTCGTAAGCACGCTCTCGCCAGCCTTTAGCTGGCGTAGGAGGTGTTGCTCATCCGGATTTACTCCGGCGTCATCTACAATTTTATTGTCAGATTCGCATATACGCCGCACTCTACATGATACCTATCATTTGAAACATATATTACCAGAGGGGGTCTTCTTGGGCTCCTCTGCTGCGGCTAGTGCGGCCTGAAGTTGGGCTTTGCACTCTTCAAGCTCATGGGACAATTGGGTATTCTTTTCTGTAAGAACCTGCATAACAAATGATCCTTAAATCAGTTATTCTAACTGCTTCAAGTCTTAGGGGCTACTACTATATATAATCATCAAATTCTCTCACCCGTATATCCTTCACATATTGCTCCGTGGCTCTGGCTAGACCATTTTGAGCAGCACGGAGGTACGCGTCTCCCGAGTTGAAGGTGTCAAATGCCTCTTGGGAGAAGCAAGCGTCACGGAGAACGGCTCGGCGACGCCTGTGGTTCATGTCGCTCTCCACCTCGGAATTTGTGGCGGACATTCTGTCCGCATCCTCTGTCAGAGGGGCATCCGGCGTACGCCTCGTACTCGATTCCGCTTCCGTGTCCGACCTTGGAGCCCGAATGGAGGAGGCGTGATTGACGACCTCTCCGGATATAGTCCGGCGAGCATTTTTCTTCCTAGAAAGCACGAGCGTTAATATGTCTTTAAAAAGACGATACCATGGAGTGAGGTGGCACGCCATACCTCTGCGCCGGTGTCTCAGTCCGGACTGCATTCCTTTTTAGCCTGCTCGGCCTCGGAGCCCCTTGTTGGCTAGTCGCCGCAGGCCCGGCATGGCGTCCCAAGGGCCTTCCCTGTAAAACACCGTTGGTATACGGTGAGCAAAGTACACAAGGACAAATCCTTTTTACAAAATGTTGGGACTTCAGTCTCAGTTACCTGTGAAGCTTGGAGCAGCCCAGGGTAATCGGCCGTAATGGCCACCAAGGCATCGTCGCTGCTTAATTGATAAAATACCCTATCAATCAGCTCCACAGATATGTCCGGATCCTCTTTGAATGCCGGGTCGAGGGACCGCTCAGGATCCTCTGGTTGTGGAGGTGGGCTGTTGATCTCCCTTATTGCCTTACGTAGCTCCTGCGTTGAATTTGCAAGGTAAAATATTTAACTGTGGGAATACGGAATGGATGAGTGCAAAAAGTGTTGACTTAACCAGCTCAGAGGATTGTACATAGAAAATCCGCCCTGTGGATTGACACGGAGGAATTCCTCCTCTTCTCCCTTGTACAAATCAGACAAGATTTTCGCCAGAGCGGCGGATGAGTACGGCCCTTTGCGGCCACATCGGGTGGCGTCATCCTCCCCGTTGAAATCCCACATGGGGTGGCCTCGATATTGAAGCTGCTGCATCCCCCACATGATGCATGTTGCCATGACTTCGATCATGGTCAGTCCTGATTGAGCCAACAACTTCATCCGGCTCATTAGGTAAAGTACGTCTCTGTCATCTTGCTCCTGGGGGCTCCGTGGACGCCAGCTCAGGCGCTTCTGCAAAGGAGCATTATCGAACTCGGGAAGGCCGATCTGAATAGGATCCGTCAGAGGGACGTCTTCTATATAAAACCATTCTTAAGGCCAGTCTTCGGACGCCTTCTTCGTGGTTCTGGACGGATATCCGGTCCCAGCAATGCGCCATATTCCGGCTCCGCCCACTTGATATATTGACCCCCTCTGAGAATGGGGCACAAGGCAGAACAGCTTCTTCCACAGTGTGGAGTGAGCCTCGCAGCCCAAAAACAGCTCACAAAAGGCTACGTAGCCAGCGATATGTAGTATGGAGGCAGGAGTAAGGCTGTGCAACTGGAGGCCGCAGAATTCCAGAAGCCCCCGGAGAAACGGATGAATTGGAAATCCGAGTCCTCTTATCAAATAATAAACGAGGCATACCCGCTCTCCCTTGGAAGGACTGGGAAAGATCTCCGCCTGCTCTCCGCCATTGTAGGTGGCGAGCCCGGCTCGAACCGGGACCATATACTCTGGGGGAGAATGGGTCTGAAGCTTCACCAGTTGGCTGTGCGGGACAGAACACCTCTCCCAATCTCCGGGCTTGGGGCTGGGAGAACGAGAAGAGGAGCTGCGTCGATCGGCCATGATGGAATGGATTTCTTTCGGGCACGCTCTGATGAATGCTCGATGAGGGAGGATGGTGTGGTTTGGATCTGAATCCTCGTTGCTTTAATAGACAACTCATTTGCACATCTTGGGGGGTAAATGTAAAAATACCCTGGCTCTTCGCATTCGTTCGACACGTGGAAGGTGGCCATTATTGGGCTTAGAAGCCAAGGAGTGCAGCATTTACAAGAAGCCAGCCACTATTTAACAGGTATTCAGAATTTGGAGAAGAACCCGCCTTGCAATGCCGAAGACAATCTGCGCACCGGACTCATCGTTATTGAAGCCTGGTTCGGGGGCTACTGAGGGAGTCCTGGATTAGGGGGTGTCCAGACAGCCGGACTATATCCTTTGGCTGGACTGTTGGACTATGAAGACACAAGATTGAAGACTTCGTCCCGTGTCCGGATGGGACTCTCCTTGGCGTGGAAGGCAAGCTTGGCAATACAGATATGTAGATCTCCTCCCATTGTAACCGACTCTGTGTAACCCTAGCCCCCTCCGGTGTCTATATAAACCGGAGGGTTTACTCCATAGGACAGAAGAACAACAATCATACCATAGGCTAGCTTCTAGGGTTTAGCCTCTCTGATCTCATGGTAGATCTACTCTTGTACTACCCATATCATCAATATCAATCAAGCAGGAGTAGGGTTTTACCTCCATCGAGAGGGCCCGAACCTGGGTAAAAACATTGTGTCCCTTGTCTCCTGTTACCATTCGCCTAGACGCACAGTTCGGGACCCCCTACCCAAGATCCGCCGGTTTTGACACCGACAGTAACCTAACCGCGCCAATCATGGTGCTTGGGGAATAAGCGAGTTTACCAGGCAAGTGGGGAGGCGCACAGTTTCTACCGCCCTTATAAAGGGACAAGGACTCCTCCTTTTCACCTACGCCTTCTTCTTCCCTGCCCATCCATTCTCGCGCACTCGAGCTCCAGCGCCCAAGTTCGCGTTTTTCTCCGCAAAACCACTGCAAACATGTCCGGAGGGGGAGGCAAGTGGATGGTCTCCTCCATTACGGAGGAGAACATTACGAGGCTCTAGGATGCCGGATATATACTTGGCCGCAGATGTCGCGCACCGGCTCCTAGATGCGGGGCAGATTGTCCCTACCCCCGAACCCCACGAAAGGTTTGTATTCCTTACCCATTTCGTCCGCGGGCTAGGATTTCCCCTCCACCCATTTGTCTGCGGGCTCATGTTCTACTACGAGCTGGACTTCCATGATCTGGCCCCCAATTTCATCCTCAACATCTCGGTGTTTATCATCGTTTGCGAGGCCTTCCTCCGCATCAAGCCCCACTTCGGACTATGGATGAAGACCTTCAACGTTAAGCTGAAGGTGGTGGTCAGCCAGCAAGCGGAGTGCGGAGGCGCCATGGTGGGCAAAATGCCCAACGTCACCTGGCTCGAAGGATCCTATGTGGAGACCATGAAGGGTTGGCAATCAGGGTGGTTCTACATCACCGAGCCGCATGACACCAACTGGGTGGCAGCCCCCAAATTTCGATCCGGCATCCCCATGCGGCTCACCTCTTGGAAAGAGAAGAGCCTATCCTGGGGTTCATCGGTGGAGCTGACCGGACTCCAAAACTGTGTTAGAAACATGATAAGCAAGAAAATCAAGCTTGTCAATGTGGTCCAGGTCATGCTCTTCCATCGGATCCTCCCGTGTCAAAGACGGGCATTCAATATTTGGGAGTTCGACCCGGCTAAGCACCAGGCGCTGTGAGAGCTCTTCGACACGACGCACTAGTACATCTGGAAGGTGATGTTCAAGTCCGCCGAGGTACCTCCTCCCCTTACCGAGGATCGTGGACTCAGCGCAAAGTGCCCTGCCAATCCGGTAAGCTCCTTATATCTCATAAGATGTTTCTTTCCCCAGTATAATCACGTGGGGAATCTAAGCCTCCACGCCTTTTAACAGGACTGGGTCGCGACAACGGAGCGGATCGATTGTCCGGCCCCACTGCCCGAAGATCCAGCAAGGGCTCTCTTAACGGAGATGCTGGTTCCGGCGCCCTATGAGGCGCCGGAGAAGAAAGCCAAGAAGAAGGCCACAGGGACCAGAAAAGGTCTCCGGCGCAAGGTCGTATCGGCTCATCGTCCTATAACACCGAGGCGCCCTCCTCCCATGAAAACGAGGAGGAGGAAGATGAAAGTTCTCCCCCCCAACCAGGGGAGACAAGAAAAGAAAGGCCGCCCCGTCAGGGGAGGCCGAAGGGTCCAAGAAGGGAAGGACTCTCCTTACGGACTGTTCCACGGTGGCCTCTTTTAGTGACGAGGAGTGGTTACCCAGGGACAAGCCCCTGTCGAAGTCGTAAGTATCCGAATATCATAATAGTTCTTGATATGTTTTACTTTATTGCTTCTTATCATGCCGAACATGATCATGCAACCCATCCAAAGCCCATATCGACGTGTCCTCTTTGGATGAGTCTTTGGGCCCGTCGGAGATGAACAACAATTCACTCCCGACCGCCTCCTCCCCCCGCCCTACGGACGACGTCGAGGTGTTGTCTCAAAGGGCACTGAACCAAGGGGAGACAGTTCCGGAGGCGCCCCAAGGTGACATTCCAGACGCTGGGCGCACGAGGGGGAGACTCCCATGGGCTCTAATGCCGGGGGCAGCAAGCCTAGCCCCCAGCCGAATACTGCGCCGGAACCTCCAGTGGTTCCGGATTCTGTCAGGCGACCCCTCGCCAAGGGGGCAAGCCGTCTGTGCCGATAGCCTCTGTCCATCCAGAGGCATCAGACAATTAGCTGGAAGCACTCCGCGGCGCTTCCATTGACGAGGAGCACCACACTATCATGAGTGCGGTGGTCAAGAAGGTTCGGTCCGCCAAAAGCGGACTGACTGAAGCCTGTGCCAGCCTCCTAACAGGCTTTGAGGTAAGTAATCAAATTATGAGAAAATGTTACAGCATAGACAGTAGCTCTTGATGCTCTGTTTGGTATTCAAAGAAAGGCCGAACAGAGGATCAAATAATAATCTCAGGAGTCTAATTAGAATATGTCTATGTGAATAAGCAGGCTTCACCGCTGGCCGCTCGCACGGCGGAGGTCTCCGCACTGAAGCGGGACCTTGAGCGGTCCGGGGAAGAGCTCAGCCTTACCAAGAGGCAGCTCGAAGAGAACAAAGGTAAGTAATACTCGTCTGCTTGTTGCTAAAGAAATAGGAAAGTGATTGTTAGATCACAGGATCGTCATGAATTTTGCTAGGGGCCACGACCGAAGTGGCGGCCCTGAAGAAGGCGTTGTCCGAAGCCGAAGGCAAAGCGGCCAAGGAGCGCGCCGAGCGTGAGAAGCAAGAGGACCGAGTCGGCGAGGTCCAGCAAGAGCTCCAGGAGTTCATCAAGAAGTACGAGTCCTTGGAGCCTGACTCTAAGACGCAAGGGTCCGAGCTTGCGAAGGCCCTCCAGAATGCACAAAATGCCAAGGCCAAAGCCCAAAAGGCCCTCCAAGAAATTGAGGCAGTCAAGAAGATAGCGGCGGGTAAGGCATTCATTATGCAAAGCAAGTATGTGAAGGAAACTTTCCTTTTACTTACCCGAATTCGGAGCTCTCCAGGAGCGTTTGCAGATCTACCCAGTAGTGTGTCAGATGCCGCGGAGTTCTACCGGGCCGAGGAAGGGAGCTCGACAGAGAGTTGTTATGGTCTCAGTATACTGGCACCGAACATCGGATGCCCTTGACTGACCAGTTGAAGCAACTGGTCGAGCTTCACAAGGTGGCCGAACTGGCCATGAAGGGCCTCATAGTCTGGATGTGGCCTGGCGAGCCCCTGCTTGGCAGTTATTTCGGCCTGGTAAGGCGGCTTGTGAACGCCTGCCCACGGTTTGAAGTCATAAAGGGGTTCGTCTGCATTGAGGGTGAGCGCAGGGCTTTTGCCCGGGCGAAAGTGCATTGGGCGAAGATGGACGCCGGAAAACTGGTGAAGGAGGGGCCACCGGAGGGCAAGGAGCATCGCCACCCCGAAAAGTATTATGACAGTGTTATGAAGGGTGCTCGCCTTGTGGCGGAGGAATGTGCTAAGGATGTAATATTTGAATAAATGTACTCATGTGATCCTGTAATATGAAAACGAGTTCATGTGCGCTATATAACGCTTGTTGATTTAAAATATTGCCTTCTGTGCGGCCGTTTATAAAATTTGAGAGTTGGCGAGTCATCGGCTTCTGCCCCCATGTAACTAGTACTGAGGTGTTCGGGATAAACCTGATCACTCCTTATCCCAGTTTTGGGTCCTTCGAAGGAGGTGTTCAGCACAACGAACCAGGCAATCGGACTATAAAGCTTTATCACCCTCACTTAGCCATAGAAGTCTATAATTTTAAATTTTGGCGAAGCCCCTAGTATTCAAAAGGCAGAACTTGGGGCGCTATGTACACCTAAATCGGACATGGCCGACTCCTCGCCCGAAGCGGAAAAAATATTTAAGGATTTGAGACCTCTCGAACAGCGACCAGCTCTCGCCGCATCATGACAGTCAGTTTTCGGCTTTCTCTACTGAGGTGCTCGTCCGGAAGAACCGGGACACAATCGCAGTAGTTCTCCTAGTGCTACCTTAGCCGATATAGCGGAATGTAAGGTACCAAAACATGGGAGGCGGGCAAACCCAACTATTGACCCAAGACATGATTCGGAGCTGATGCATATAATGTTATAAGTTCGGGGTGCCGCACTGTCGAAAGTGTTCGGACTTTTCTTGTCGTGTTATGGGGTACACTGAAGCCCCTGGCGCATGATGTCTACTACTCAACCTTCTTCTTGTAGACGTTGTTGGGCCTCCAAGTGCAGAGGTTTATAGGACAGTAGCAAATTTCCCTCAAGTGGATGACCTAAGGTTTATCAATCCGTGGGAGGCGTAGGATGAAGATGGTCTCTCTCAAGCAACCCTACAACCAAATAACAAAGAGTCTCTTGTGTCCCCAACACACCCAATACAATGGTAAATTGTATGGGTGCACTACTTCGGCGAAGAGATGGTGATACAAGTGCAATATGGATGGTAGATATAGGTTTTTGTAATCTGAAAACATAAAAACAGCAAGGTAACTAATGATAAAAGTGAGCACAAACGGTATTGCAATGTTAGGAAACAAGGCCTAGGGTTCATACTTTGACTAGTGCAAGTTCTCTCAACAATAATAACATAATTGGATCATATAACTATCCCTCAACATGCAACAAAGAGTCACTCCAAAGACACTAATAGCAGAGAACAAACGGAGAGATTATGGTAGGGTACGAAACCACCTCAAAGTTATTCTTTCCAATCAATCCATTGGGCTATTCCTACAAGTGTCACAAACAGCCCTAGAGTTCGTACTAGAATAATACCTTAAGACACAAATCAACCAAAACTCTAATGTCACCTAGATACTCCAATGTCACCTCAAGTATCCGTGGGTATGATTATACGATATGCATCACACAATCTCAGATTCAGCTATTGAAACCCGCACATAGAACCTCAAAGAGTGCCCCAAAGTTTCTACCGAAGAATCAAGACGAAAACGTGTGCCAACCCCTATGCATAGGTTCATGGGCGGAACCCACAAGTTGATCACCAAAACATACATCAAGTGAATCACGTGATATCCCATTGTCACCACAGATACGCACGACAAGACATACATCAAGTGTTCTCAAGTCATTAAAGACTCAATACGATAAGATTACTTCAAAGGGAAAACTCAATCCATTACAAGAGAGTAGAGGGGGGAAAGAAACATAAGATCCAACTATAATAGCAAAGCTCGCGATACATCAAGATCGTGAAAAATCAAGAACACGGGAGAGAGAGATCAAACACATAGCTACTGGTACATGCCCTCAGCCCCAAGGGTGAACTACTCCCTCCTCGTCATGGAGAGTGCCGGGATGATGAAGATGGCCACCGGTGAGGGTTCCCCCCTCCGGCAGGGTGCCGGAACAGGGTCCCGATTGGTTTTTGGTGGCTATAGAGGCTTGCAGCGGCGGAACTCCTGATCTATTCTGTTTTCTGGAGGTTTCAGTATTTATAGGATTTTTTGGCGTAGGTCTCACGTCAGGGGGGTCTCCAGGTTGTCCACGAGGCAGGGGCCCATGCCCAGGGGGTTGGTGCGCCACCCACCCTCATGGGCAGCCTGGGACTCTCCTGGCCCAACTCTTTTACTCCGAGGGCTTCTTTTGGTCCAGAAAAAATCATCAAAAATTGGCACATCAATTGGACTCCGTTTGGTATTCCTTTTCTATAAAACTCAAAAACAAGGAAAAAACAGAAACTGGCACTGGGCTCTAGGTTAATAGGTTAGTCCCAAAAATCATATAAAATAGCATATAAATGCATATAAAACATCCTAGAAGGATAAGATAATAGCATGGAACAATAAAAAATTATAGATATGTTGGAGACGTATCAGCATCCCCAAGCTTAATTCCTGCTCGTCCTCGAGTAGGTAAATGATAAAAACAGAATTTTTGATGTGGAATGCTACCTAACATATTTATCCATGTAATCTTCTTTATTGTGACAAGAATATTCAGATCCATAAGATTCAAAACAAAAGTTTAATATTGACATGAAAACAATAATACTTCAAGCATACTAACAAAGAAATCATGTCTTCTCAAAATAACATGGCCAAGGCAAGCTATCCCTACAAAATCATATAGTCTGGCTATGCTCTATCTTCATCACACAAAATATTTAAATCATGCACAACCCCGACGACAAGCCAAGCAATTGTTTCATACTTTTGATGTTCTCAAACTTTTTCAATCTTCACGCAATACATGAGCGTGAGCCATGTAGCACTATATGTGGAATAGAATGGTGGTTGTGGAGAATAAAAAAGGGAGAAGATAGTCTCACATCAACTAGGCGTATCAACGGGCTATGGAGATGCCCATCAATAGATATCAATGTGAGTGAGTAGGGATTGCCATGCAACGGATGCACTAGAGCTATAAGTGTATGAAAGCTCAACAAAAGAAACTAAGTGGGTGTGCATCCAACTCGCTTGCTCACTGTCGGTGTCAAAACCGGTGGATCTCGGGTAGGGGGTCCCAAACTGTGCGTCTAAGGCGGATGGTAATAGGAGGCGGGGACCACAATGTTTACCCAGGTTCGGGCCCTCTCGATGGAGGTAATACCCTACTTCCTGCTTGATTGATCTTGATGATATGAGTATTACAAGAGTTGATCTACTACGAGATCGTAGAGGCTAAACCCTAAAAGCTAGCCTATTGTATGATTGTTGTTGTCCTAAAGACTAAACCCTCCGGTTTATATAGACACTGGAGGGGGCTAGGGTTACATAGAGTCGGTTAAAAGGAAGGAGATCTACATATCCGTATTGCCAAGCTTGCCTTCCCCGCCAAGGAGAGTCCCATTCGGACATGGGACGAAGTCTTCAATCTTGTATCTCCATAGTCCAACAGTCCGGCCAAAGGATATAGTACGGCTGTGCGGATACCCCCTAATCCAGGACTCCCTCAGTAGCCCCTGAACCAGGCTTCAATGACGATGAGTCCGGCGCGCAGATTTGTCTTCGGCATTGCAAGGCGGGTTCCTCCTCCGAATACTCCATAGAAGATTTTGAACACAAGGATAGTGTCCGGCTCTGCAAAACAAGTTCCACATACCACCGTAGAGAGAATAATATTTCCACATATCTAATCTGCCGACCGTTTTTCATAATGTGACGTATTGCCACGGTCTGGCTATGACGAACCGTTTTTCTTGACCAGCCTTGGCGCATATCATGAGGCGGTTTCCTTGGCACGTCTTGTCGAACCAGAGATCGTGTCCCCCTTATTACGGGATTCTCATCAATACGGACGTGGGTAACCCACTCGCGCCCGTTGGTATGACTCCTTAATTTTAGGCAAGTCCCAAACATCCACGCGGAGAACGCTTGATATTCATCCTTTTTATAAAGAGGCCAAGGCCTGTCCTTTTTTCCTCTCGCGCTCAATCGAATCCTCCGCCCTCCTCGAGTTCCAACACCCAAGGCTCAGGCTAGGCGCTTGGGTACTTCAACAATGTCCGGATCCAACCTTCAAGGTTGGTGGATGCCTTCCTCTGTCACAGAGGAAGATATCAAGAAGCTAAGAGAGGCCAGGTATTTGACCGACGGATTCTTGCACAGGCTGCCCGCTCGAGGGCAGGTCATCCCCACTCCCGAACCCGACGAGAGCGTTGTATTTGTTTTTCACTTCCTCCGAGGGCTAGGCCTAGCTTTAGATCCTTTTGTCAGGGGGCTCATGTACTATCATGGGCTGGATTTCCATGATCTGGCCCCAGATTCGGTTCTTCATATCTCGTTGTTTATCGTTGTATGTGAGTCTTTTCTCCGCATTACCCCTCACTTCGGCCTGTGGCTCAAGACTTTCAATGTGGAGCCGAAGATGATCGAGGGGCGACACGCAGAGTGTGGAGGTGTCGTAATAAGCAAGAGTGCCAATGCTCCATGGCCAGAGGGTTCCTTCCCGGAACTGTCCAGTTTATGGCAACGGGAGTAGTTTTATATCACAACTCCCCGGGGTACCAAGTGGGTGGCCGCCCCTGCCTTTCGCTCGGCCCCCCTGCCATGATTGGCGTCATGGATCAATAAGGGACTGGACTGGGGGCCAGTAAAAGATATACCAACATTGCAGAGCTGCATCCGAGATCTCCTAGAGAGAGATGTCAGACTGGCCACGGTAATGCAAGTCATGTTAGTTCGTCGAGTCCTCCCCTGCAAACATCGACCCCTCCGTATGTGGGAGTTCAACCCGGAAGGACGGCGAGCTATTCAGCACTTCCTCGGCATGACGCTCGAGGAGATGTACAAATTGTTCTTCGGACCACAAACAATGTGTTCGGACACCATCGAGGATGCGGGTCTGAGCTGCAATCATCTAGATACCCAAGTAAGTAGTCCTATAGCCGAACACGTTGTCTTTTTATCTATCGCAACATCATTCTGAAAAGTCGCTCTTTGACAAGGACTGGGTAACAAAGGCGAAGATGATCAGGTGTCCGACCCC
This sequence comes from Aegilops umbellulata, assembly GCA_032464435.1. Taxonomy (NCBI): domain Eukaryota; kingdom Viridiplantae; phylum Streptophyta; class Magnoliopsida; order Poales; family Poaceae; genus Aegilops; species Aegilops umbellulata. The sequence goes on along the minus strand of CP136058.1, from coordinate 376,200,703 downwards.
CCTCCCTGAGGTCTCACCAGATTCTGTACTAACCAGGATGCTAGAGTCGGCGCCTTATCAAGCTCCCGCAGGGGAAGATAAAGGGGAGACTAAAGAGGCTGAAAGCGGATCTCGCTCGCTGTTCACCCAAACCGGGGGAGTTAGCGCCTCCACGAAGGAGGATAACCGGGGAGAAGAATCTGAAATTCCCTCTCCCCAAGGAAGGAAGAGGACCGCCTCCGAAGACTCGGAAACAATGGTTTCTAAACGGGGGAAGAAATCTTCGCCAGAGGGTTTTGCCCCGGGGGGTACCTTTGCCGCACAGTGCCTACAAGGGGATCAGCCCTCCACCGAGCTGTAAGTAAAAGGAGACTTAATAGTGACAATATCCTATTTTACCTGTGAGGAAAATAACCGAAGCGTTTATCATGCAGTTCGGCTCACAGTCCTTCTCAACAGAGTTCGTCTTCGGGGGATCTTCTTCCAGAAATGATGGAGAGCGAAACACCTCCCCCTGCCATCCAGCCTCATGAGGCTGGCGACCCCGAAGTGTCGTCTTGGAGGGCTTCTCCTGATCCAGCAAGGCCCGAGGTTAATCCTTCGGCCACCCAAAGTCCTCAGTATTCGGCTCCTAAAGAGAGCAACCGGAAGAGTCCGACACCATCCGGTGTATGGTCGGACGCGCTGAAGGATCTGCTAGAGGAAGCGGCTATCTCAGAAGCACATCGTACGCTGATGGGCATGGTGATTGACAGGATTTCATCCGCCGAAAGCGGGTTCCATGAAGCTTTTCTGAGACTGCTGAAAGGATTTGAGGTACGTGAAATAGTATATGTTTTTGACAGTACCGCACACGTTAGGTGTGCCCTGTGTAGATAGTAGCCCCTGAGACTCTGGTTGTCATCGAGAACGGCGGCAAACAGAGGATCATAGTCCCAGGTAGTAATCAGGACACCTTCATATGCAGGTGGCGGGAGGTCCGGTGGCTGGCCGGACTGGTGAGTTTGCCGAGCTGAAGCGGCAACTTGATGCGACGGATGCCGACATTGTGCTTGTTAACAAGCAGTTTGATGAAGCACAGGGTATGTTGTTTCTTCGGTGTTTAACACGTAGTAAGAGGAGCATAATGCCAGTATCATTGACATGTTGTGACTGCAGATGGAGCTGCGGCCGTGGAGACCCTTCAGGCGAAACTGGCCCAAGCCAAAGAACAAGCCAGGAGTAGTGATGCGGCAGCTTTAAAGGCGGCCGAAGAGCTGCGGGCCGAACAGGCTGCCCATTGCCAAAGCAAGGAAAAAATGGCCAAGATGGCTATTGATTTGAAGGATGCTACCAACCGTTACCAGCTTCTTGAAAAGGAAAATCGAGCGAAGGTGACGGATTTGGAGAAGGCCACGGCGGCGGCCAAGGACGCCCGCTCTACAATGAGAGCGATGAAGGAAGAGATGCGTCAAGCCGGGGATATCGCGGCTGGGAAGCCCTTTATGCTGCGGATGAAGTTCGGAGATCCTAAGTATGCTCCTCTTGATCAGCTGTGGAGTTTGGCGGACGCATATCTGGATTTAACAGCAAGTGCCGCCGATGTGGCTGAGTACTTCAAAGATAAAAAAGACCGTGAAGTGGAGAAGCTGTGCTGGGCACAATTTAACGTTCCAACGCGTCCGCTTCCTTTAAATGAATGGATGGCCGAATGGGCCGAGCTCCATAGGTTGTCCGGACTAGCCTTGAGATCTGTTGTGGATCATCTGTGGCCGGAAGGGCCAAGGCCGAGCAGTTATTTTAATTTGGTGCAACAGTTCCTTGGTACTATGCCGCGCATCTACGCTATGAAGAAGTCGACGTGCATAGAGGGTGCGCAGATGGCGCTTGCCCGTGTGAAGACATACTGGGCAGACATGGAGGCCACCGCTATTGCAACCCAGGGTTCGGCCGTGGGCCGAGTAGCTGCCGAGAACTACTTTGACGAAGTCCTTGAAGGCGCTCGTTCAATAGAAGCTCAGTGCTCGAAGAATGTTATGCTTATTGACATGTATTCTCATTGTAAAAACAATGTTTTATTGAATTAGAAAGGCTGTGTTTATACTTTTGCCTGAAAGTATTATGATGCCTCCTGTGCGGCCGTTTATGTATATATGTATATAACCTGAAAGTTTGCAGTCGTCGGCTTCAGCCCCCACGCATATAATGCGGGGGTGTTCGCAGAAGACGTGTGTTCACACTTGATCCAACGTCTTGGTCCGTTAAGGAGGTGATAGCGCGGCAAACTAGGCAATCAGACTATATTGCTTTAACACTTTCACTTAGCCATAGGAGTTTGACGGTGGGGCTACCATATAGCCCCTGGTGGCTCCGCGCTTGTCCGAATACGGGGCGCGTACATGCCTGGCCGAGAAACGGCCCTTCATTAATGCGGAGGAATCCCGAAGATTCCGCTAAGTCATCGAGTGGTTGACCAGTCTCGCGCTTTATCATGACAGTCCGTTTTCGGCTTTCTCTACTGAGGTGCTCTTCCGGATGAACCGGGGCACAATCGCAGTAGTTCTCCTGGTGCCACCTTAGCCGATAGAGCGGAACATAAGGTAGCAAAACGTAGGAGCCGGGCAAACCCAACATTTGACCAAAGACATGATTCGGAGCTGATGCATATAAGGCCAAACTCGCGACGCCGAACACTCCCTAAGGTATTCAGTCTTTATAATATATGCCGGGCTGAACAATGCCCTTGATAATGAACCCCGAGTGTCCAGGTACGTGCCGTAATCTGACGTGGCCAAATGCCAATAACGTCAGCATCCCTCTCGGTTGTAGTGAGAATCCGGGGGATGTGAACAACAAAAGACAGTAAAAAGGTTTACACAGGGTCTTAATCTAAAAAGAAACCTTTGAGCGGGTCCCTGCTACACGTCTGCGCCTGTGTCTTCGTTGTGCCGTATCATGGACGGGTGTAGCACGATTGACATCTGTAAAAATAGAGGAACTTAGTTGAAAGTTGTCATGCAAAAAATTGGTTATAAACCATTAAAATTCAAGATAAGTAGAATTAAGCCGAACTATCACTGTTTACACATGGGAAGCCCCTGGTACCGTCTACAAGGGTGTAACCATCGAACTGATATGGAGTATATCTATTGATGCGCCAGACTCGTTTAACCGTGTCTATGGTCTTGACGACCAGTCATTTGTTCTGGTTGGTGAGGCCGTCTAGCGTTCGGCTGTTAAAGCAGCCGCACGTTCTTCTGCGCGTAAGGACGCTCAATATTTCCATTGACTGTGATTGTGCCACGCGGGCTAGGCATTTTAAGCTTGAGGGAAGCATAATGCGGTATGGCGTTGAAACGAGCGAAAGCTGTTCGTCCGAGTAGTGCTTGATAGCTGCTTCGGAAAGGAGCGATGTCGAAGTGTAACTTTTCACTTCGGAAGTTGTCGGGTGAACCGAATATGACTTCTAATATCAGAGAGCCCGTGGAGCGGGCCTCTGGGCCTGGTATTACTCCCTTAAAGGTAGTATTACTGTGGATGATCTTTGTCGGGTCTATCCCCATCTTGCGGACTGTGTCTTGATATATCAGATTTAGACTACTGCCGTCGTCCATAAGGACTCGTGTGAGATGGTATTCGTTTATTATTGGGTCTAACATCAAGGCAACCAATCCTTCGTGCCGGATATTTGTCAGGTGATCCCTGCGATCAAAAGTGATCGGGTGGGCCAACCAGAGGTTTTGCTTATAGGTGACGGGCACTATGGTTTGTGAGGTTTGGGGTGCATGTTTGCTTCTCTTCTTCGTCACATGGATCATGTTCACTGTTTTGACCTCTGGTGGGAATTTTTCTGTCCCCCAGTGCTTTGCTGGCGAGGTTCATCCTCATCTTTGCTTGGCGTCTCCCTCCCCTTGTGTTCGGCGTTTAGCTTACCGGCTTGCTTGAAGACCCAGCATTCTCTGTGGGTATGATTTCCAGGTTTATCGGGGGTGCCATGGATCTGACATAGTTTGTCAAGAATCATGTTTAGGCTAGACGGTCCATCTCTGTTGCCTTTTAAAGGCTTTTTCCGCTGACCTGGTCGAGAGCCCCTGAATCCGGCGTTTACCGCCGTATTATCTGGGCTGTCTTCTTTATTCCGGCGCTTGTTTTTACTGCGTCATGGTTTTCCATTGCCATCCCTGACTTCGGATGTGCTTGGATCGCTGGTGCTACTGCGGGCTAACCAGCTATCCTCACCAGCGCAAAAGCGGGTCATGAGGCTTGTCAAGGCTGCCATTGTTCTCGGTTTTTCCTGGCCGAGGTGTCTGGCGAGCCATTCGTCTCGGACGCTGTGTTTGAAAGCTGCTAAGGCTTTGGCGTTCGGGCAGTCGACAATTTGATTCTTCTTAGTGAGGAATCTGTTCCAAAGCTTTCGGCCTGACTCTCCGGGCTGTTGAACTATATGACTTAGATCGTCTGCATCCGGAGGTCGGACATAAGTCCCCTGAAAATTAGCCCGAAAAGCATCCTCAAGCTCCTCCCAACTTCCAATTGAGTTTTCGAGGAGGCTTTTCAGCCAGTGCCAAGCTGGTCCTTTAAGCTTGAGGGACAGATACTTGATGGCGTGGAGATCATCTCCGCGAGCCATGTGAATGTGGAGGATAAAGTCCTCGATCCAGACTCCAGGGTCTGTGGATCCGTCGTACGCCTCTATGTTTACTGGTTTGAATCCTTCTGGGAATTCATGGTCCAGCACCTCATCGGTGAATCATAGGGGGTGTGCAGTACCCCTGTATTTTGTTGTGTTGAGGCATTCTAACAGTTGTAGTGTTCGGTTTTGGTTGTGAGATGGAGCGCGTTTCCTTGATCCGTTGATGGATCTGGCTGCGCCGGTCTTCGGATGCGAGTCTTCGTGTGTGGCATGTGCCGACTTATGTGCGACCTTGTTAGCCGCTCTATCGCTACCACAAGGTGGTTGATCTGATTGGTCCGCCGTTCATTTCTTCGCCTGTGTGGGCTCTAAGGCCTCGTCGTCAAATTCTGGCAACAGCTTGCGCTTTGGATAGCTCTTCGTGTTGTAGCTGCTACCATACTTTTCTTTGTTGTCAAGCACTTTGTTCGATCTACTGTTGAGCGTATTCTGTGCGGCTTTAAGCCTTTGGTTTTGTTTCTTCAGGCTCCTCGCGGTGGCAATAAGCCTTCTGCGGAGGTTCTCTTGTTGCAAGTGCCTTTTCGAGACGGTGTGTGCCTCTTCGCCTGGACTATTTTCCTCTTCAGAGGGAAGTTTATGAACTATATCATCAGCGTCGCTGTTTCTGGACAGAGGTTCCGTACTGTGTTCGCCTTTTGCTGGTTCACTGCTGTTATCGCCATTTTTGCTGAGGCGGGATTTGGAGTGGCGCCTACGCCGACGCTTTGGTTGCTTCTCGAGGGGGCTATCCCTCGCTGCATCCTCCCATTCCTCATCATCGTTTTCTTTGGGTGTATCCACCATGTATATGTCGTGTGATGAAGTGGCAGTCCAGCGCCCTGTGGGTGGTGGTTCCAATTCGTCTCCTGCATCGTCGTCCATACCGTCGATGTCTTCGGAGTCGAAGTCGAGCATGTCGGTTAAATCGTCGACAATGGCTACTAAGTGGGTGGTGGGTGGGGAGCGAATTTCTTCGTCGTCCGCATCCCATCCTAGCCGGACATAGTTCGTCCAAGGTTCTCCTGACAGGGAGAGAGATCTTAACGAGTTTAGCATATCGCCGAAGGGCGAGTGCTGAGAGATATCCGCGGAGGGGAACTCCATGATCGGCGCCCAACCGGATTCGACAGGCATAGGCGCAGGAGGTTTGGAGTCCGTGGCCGAAGATGGATCCAGTGGTTTGGCGTCATGGCTCTTGTGAGGGGTAAGGTCAGTATCCAGCTCTATCGCCGCTGAGAGTACGGCCTCCATGGCGGGGTTTATCCACCCGTCCTTGTATGGCACAATACGCTCCGGATTAAGGGCCGGAGTTGTTGCCGGTGCGATCTCCCGGACACCGTCCAACGGCAGAGCTATGTCATGCTCATCGTGATCGTGGGGCGCACCTGGCAAGGGCTCGAATCCGTCAAAGATCAAGTCCCCGTGGATATCGGCGGTGTAGTTCAAGTTTCCGAACCTACCTGACGGCCAGGGGCGTAGCTCTCGATTTGCTCCAGATGGCCAAACGAGTTGGCCCGCAGTGTGAAGCCGCTGAATACGAAGATCTGTCCGGGGAGGAAGACCTCGCCCTGGACCGCATCATTACCGATGATCGAAGGATCCATCAGGCCTTATGGCGACGGCACAGTGGAACTCTCAATGAAACCACCAATGTCGGTGTCAAAACCGGCGGATCTCAGGTAGGGGGTCCCGAACTGTGCGTCTAAGGCGGATGGTAACAGGAGGCAGGGGACACGATGTTTACCTAGGTTCGGGCCCTCTCGATGGAGGTAATACCCTACTTCTTGCTTGATTGATCTTGATGATATGAGTATTACAATAGTTGATCTACCACGAGATCGTAGAGGCTAAACCCTAAAAGCTAGCCTATGGAATGATTTTTTCTGTCCTACAGACTAAACCCTCCGTTTTATATAGACACCGGAGGGGGCTAGGGTTACACAGAGTCGGTTACAAGGATGGAGATCTACATATCCGTATTGCCAAGCTTGCCTTCCACGCCAAGGAGAGTCCCATCCGGACACGGGATGAAGTCTTCAATTTTGTATCTCCATAGTCCAACAGTCCGGCCAAAGGATATAGTACGGCTGTCCGGATACCCCCTAATCCAGGACTCCCTCACTCACGAAGACCTAGGGCATTTTGAGGAAGCCCATCATTGGAATATACAAGCCAAGTTCTATAATGAAAGATTCCCACTGGTATATGAAAGTGACAACATAGGAGACTATCTGTCATGAAGATCATGGTGCTACTTTGAAGCACAAGTGTGGTAAAAGGATAGTAGCATTGTCCCTTCTCTCTTTTTCTCTCTCTTTTTTATTTGGGCCTTTTCTATTTTTTATGACCTTTCTTTTTTTTAGTCCGGAGTCTCATCCCGACTTGTGGGGGAATCATAGTCTCCATCATCCTTTCCTCACTTGGGACAATGCTCTAATAATGATGATCATCACACTTTTATTTTCTTACAACTCAACAATTACAACTCGATACTTCGAACAAAATATGACTCTATATGAGTGCCTCCGGCGGTGTACCGGGATGTGCAATGACTCATGAGTGACATGCATGAAAGAATTATGAACGGTGGCTTTGCCACAAATACGATGTCAACTACATGATCATGCAAAGCAATATGACAATGGTGGACCGTGTCATAATAATCGGAACGGTGGTAAGTTGCATGGCAATATATCTCGGAATGGCTATGGAAATGCCATGATAGGTAGGTATGTGTAACGCCCCAGATGTAACTTGCCATAATTGTAATCCAACTCTTGCCATTTCCGGCTATGTGTTATGATATTCCCTCCGTGGTTGGGTTCTCTTCGTTTTGCATTTTGGTCATGTCATGCATTTCATATCATGTCATCATGTGCATCGCATTCGCATACGTGTTCGTCTCATAAATCCGAGCATCTTTCCCGTTGTCCGTTTTGCAATCCGGCGCTCCTATGTCTCCCGGCGTCCCCGTTTACATTTCTTCTTGAGCGGGTATTAAACATTCTCGGAATGGACCGAGGTTTGACATGTGGCCTCGGTATAGCACCGGAAGACCGCCTGTCAAGTTTCGGCTCAACCGGAGTTCGTTTGGTACTCTAACGGTTAACCGGGTAACCGTGAAGGCCTCGTGTGTGTTGCAGCCCAACACCCCTTCAAAACAGCCCAATAACCCATCTAAGACACTCCCATGTCCTCCGCCGTTCGATCACGATCGCGTGGCCGAAAACCGCTCTCCATTTGGAGCCTCCTAGCTCCTCCTATCTATAAATATGTGCTCCCTCCTCCAAATCCGGGTCAAAAACACCCCCAAACCCTAATTTCATCGCATCCGCGCGGGCGGACGTGTCCACCGCCGCCGGACAAGTTGCCACCGCCGCCTCGCTCAACCAGGGGCCGCCACGTGTCCAGGGCGGTCCCCCAGCTCGCCGCCGACCCGCGGGCCCGCCGGGCCCGTGCGGGCCCCCGCGGCCCGGCTCCGCCCCGCCGCCGCCTGGCTCCGCCGCCGCCCAGCGCCTCCGCCCGCTCCCGCGCCTGCCGCCTCCCGCGCCGGCCTCGCCCCGCCGCCGACTGCCGCCTCCGCCGCCGCCGTCGCCCCGCGAGCCGCGCCGCCCCTCCGCCCGGCGAGCCGCGCCTCCGCCGCCGCCTTCCCTCGCCGCCCCGCGCCACCCGCGGCCCGATCCGGGCCGGCGCCGCCCGGATCCGGCCGGGACCGCCTCCGCCGCCGCCTCTCCGGCCGCATCGCCGGCGAGCCGCGCCTCCGCCTCGGTTTCCGCGCCGGAAACCCTAGATCCGGTTGACTTTTACCCCCCTCGAATTCGTCTAAGTCCCAGGAATTTTATCATCATCATCACATGTTCTGCATGCCATAACTTTGCATCCGTAGCTCCGCTTCGCACGTATAATATGTCAAATTATTCGACTCGAAGAGTACATCACTTTGTTCCAGTGCGTCATTTGCATTTGAGGTCATCTTGATGCCCGAAATGCTGTTAGAAGAGAGCTAGTTGATATTAGTTGCTGGATCTTATCTGAACTCGCACTTTTGTTATTTTTGCCATGATTGATGTGTACCTCGTATGAAGTTGTGTCCTACATGTGTTTTGAAATATGACATGTCACCTATCCAGGGAATTTTACCATGTATTTTTCGTGATCTATGTGGTGACTAGCACAAGCATGCAAACTAGGTATCTTGATGTTGCTGATTTCAGAGACTTAGTGATTTCACTAAGTCCTTGACTGCTGTTATTTCCATGCCATGTATTCATGTTATTTCTGAGAGATCTATGCGTAATTTGAGCATGATCAGTAAGGGAGTTTTGAACTTGAGTATTTGCTTAATCCATCCATGCCTTTGTTTGCAATTATGGAGTGCGATAGCTTGAGTCAATCGAGCTCTACTTTTGCTTCAAAATGTTGCTGGCAGATTGTTTACATGTTATTCGATTTTGCCAAGCTTGGTGTAGTTGATACTTGCATGATATGATGTTGTTCTTGCAATGTATTGTTACTATGCCATGTCTTCTTGATGTATGTATGTTTATTATATCATGCAATGCTCTGTAGTGAGTGGATCGAGCTTACGAACATGCCTAGTCGTTATTAATTTCTGCCATGTCCAGTTTTCTGCTAAGTCTGAAACCTCTAACGAAACTTGCTTATTTGACATGGGTGTAATCATATTTTCTGATCTTTTGGGCTATTGGTCAGTAAGAGTCTTTTGTCAAGTGCTATGTGTTGATTCATGCCGTGCCTTACTTTGCTATATTCTGAACCTGTAGCATGTTGTTTCATTGCTCTGAACATGTCATCCTGATGTTAGTTTCTGCTACATTGATAATTTCACTAAGTCTGAGAACTTGTTATCGTTTGTACTTTTGCCATGATTGTTTGGACCTGTTATGATGGGATTGAGCCGTAGCTCAGTGTTCATATTTTGTCGTGCATCTTGTGTAGATTACTTTCATATGCTTTTTTGCCATGTTTGGGTGCAGTAGCTTAATTATTTGTTGCTTGCTATGTAGCATCATGCTGTTAATGGCAGATTCGTGTCATTCTTGTATTGCTTGCCATTTGCAAACCGTGCATCCGATTCCGGTGTTCTTTATATCGATTTCGACCGAAATCACCTCACCTATCCAGTGGCATGCTTGGTTTTCCAAGATTATGCCCTGTTCATCCTTGTCCTTCCGGAGCATGCATACGCATTGCATATCACCTCTCGCATATCATTGCCATGTTTTGCATCATGTTGCTTGCGCATTGCATCGTGGTTGATATTGGTTCCTTTGCTTGTTCTCTTGTCTTGGGTAGAGCCGGGAGACGAGTACGTGAACGAGGATTCCGTTGAGAACGCTTTTGAGGACCAAGCTTTCGACAACTCTGAGACTCTTGCAGGCAAGATGACCATACCCTCGAAATCACTTCTATCTTTGCTTGCTAGATTGCTCGCTCTTTTGCTATGCCTATGCTGCGATACCTACCACATGCTTATCATGCCTCCTATATTGCCATGTCAGCCCCTAACCACCCATGTCCTAGCAAACCGTTGATTGGCTATGTTACCGCTTTGCTCAGCCCCTCTCATAGCGTTGCTAGTTGCAGGTGAAGATGAAGTTTGTTCCTTGTTGGAACATGGACTTGTTGTTCCTTGTTGGAACATGTTTACTTGTTGGGATATCACAATACCTCTTATTTAATTAATGCATCTATATACTTGGCAAAAGGGTGGAAGGCTCGGCCTTATGCCTGGTGTTTTGTTCCACTCTTGCCACCCTAGTTTCCGTCATACCGGTGTTATGTTCCCGGAGTTTGCGTCCCTTACACGGTTGGGTGATTTATGGGACCCCCTTGACAGTTCGCTTTGAATAAGACTCTTCCAGCAAGGCCCAACATTGGTTTTACCATTTGCCACCTAAGCCTTTTTCCCTTGGGTTCTGCAGACTCAAGGGTCATCTTTATTTTAAACCCCCGGGCCAGTTCTCCTTCGATTGCTGGTCCAAACCGAGCGATGTCCGGCGCCCCTTGGGCAACCAGGGTCTATGCCAACCCGACGTCTGGCTCATCCGGTGTGCCCTGAGAACGAGATATGTGCAGCTCCTATCGGGATTTGTCGGCACATCTGGGAGGCTTTGCTGGACTTGTTTTGTTGCTGTCGAAATGTCTTGTAGTCCGGGATTCCGAGATTGATCGGGTCCTCCCGGTAGAAGGTATATCCTTCGTTGACCGTGAGAGCTTATCATGGGCTAAGTTGGGACACCCCTGTAGGGTATTATCTTTCGAAAGTCGTGCCCGCGGTTATGAGGCAGATGGGAATTTGTTAATGTCCGGTTGTAGAAAACCCAAAGTTGACTTTAACTAAAACACATCAACCGCGTGTGTAACCGTGATGGTCTCTTCTCGGCGGGGTCCGGGAAGTGAACACGGTTGTTGGAGTTATGCCTGACGTAGGTTGTTTCAGGATCACTTCTTGATCACTTCTAGTTTGACGACCGTGCTTTGCCTTCTCTTCTCGCTCTCTCTTGCGTTGTAGCCACCATATTGCTAGTCGCTTGCTGCAGCTCCACCTCACATACCCCTTTCCTACCTATAAGCTTAAATAGTCTTGATCTCGCGGGTGTGAGATTGCTGAGTCCCCGTGACTCACAGATTCTATCACAACAGATGCAGGTACCAACGATGCCAATGCAGATGGTGCGACCGAGCTCACTTGGGAGTTCGATGAGGAACGTGGCCGTTACTATGTGTCTTTTCCAGATGATTAGTAGTGGAGCCCAGTTGGGGTGATCCGGGGATCTGTTTAGCATTTGGGGTAGTCTTCTTTCATTTTGGTACCGTAGTCGGACCTTGAGTGTAATCTGTATGATGGATGTTATTTATGTACTTGTGTGAAGTGGCGATTGTAAGCCAACTATGTATCTTTCCCCTTATTTATTACATGGATTGTGTGAAGATTACCTCACTTGCGACATTGCTTTCAATGCGGTTATGCCTCTAAGTCGTGCCTCGACACGTGGGAGATATAGCCGCATCGAGGGCGTTACAAGTTGGTAATCAGAGCCTTTCCCCGACCTTAGGAGCCCCCACTGTTTGATCGTCTTTAGTGGCCGAGTTGTGTCTAGAAAAATGTTTTGAGTCATTAAGGAATTATATATCGGAGAGTTTAGTAATTCTTTTTACTCCCCAGTCCCTTCGACCTTCTGGTAAGGCATCCTGACGTAGAGTTTTGACTCTTCTCTTCTCAAATTTCACTAAATTTTTTTTTAGGATCACGCGGGTATATTACAATCGTTCCGATGGTTTTATGATGACAACATTGTCTTGGTTGCCTCCTGACATTTAGGGGTTGTGGCAGTGTGCCGGGGAGTTGAGCTCCAAGGTGTTGTCATCATAATCTTATCGTTGCGGTTTTGGAATACCTGAGTTTAGTACGCCGACATCGAAAATCTCTTTTGTACAGTTGTTGGTGAGATAACCCTGATAGCCCAGTACTGAGGCGAGTGCGGGAGTATTGCCATGACTTGTATAACGGATGTGTTTTCTAAGGTTGAGGTAGATGAATTCCGAGGATTTCTTGGTTATGTGTTGAAGGATGGATACAGCTGGATCTAGGTATTGTTAGTTTGGGTGATATATTTTGTGTCCCCTGTATCCCCAACACCTGATTGCATAACCAGAAAGTTTCGGGAGTTTATAAGTGTGAATTCATGTAGCTCTAGTATTTCTTCCGCAGATATTTGGTTTGTGATTGGGTAATCCTTACCAAGTATTTGTTCACATCCGTACCTTGTTGATTTTATTCCTTACCATGTTCTAAGTGGCTTCTCAATTTTGGAAGTGTGATGATTTACATTGGAATTCATTCGTTCATTCTCGTTCGAATGTTAATTGTGAAGACTATATGTTGCAATTTCGTTCCTTTGATTCAGCTTCAATATATATCTGTCAAGATGCTAATGGATGTCACCCTCTTCAGGATGGCTCCACCAACGCGTCAGAATCCGAAACGCAATGAAGGGAATCAGGCTAACCCTCCGCCACCACCTCCGCCTCCGGAAGCTTGGCAGGCCCTGATGACTGCCACAAATGCCAATGCTCAGATTCTGATTCAGCTCTTGCAAGATCGCAACCAAGGGCAAGCTAATCAAGAGAATCAAGGCCAAGGGAACAATCAGCCGCATTTCGCTTCACTGAACCAGTTCCTTGCTAATCAGCCAAAGACCTTCCGCTACTGTGTCGAGGCCACAGACGCCGATGATTGGCTCGTGGACATTAGCAAGCATTTCGAGTGCAGCAATGTCAGACATGAGGACTTTGTCAAGTTTGCCTCTTTTCAACTCAAAGATCAAGCTGCTGAGTGGTTCCAGCAATACAAAGATTCCAGAGGAGGTCGTGTGATTACCTGGGATGATTTCCGCCGTGACTTCAAAGCTCACCACATTCTAGAAAGTGTTGTTGAGCTCAAGCGTGAGGAATTCCGCAATCTCAAGCAAGGCACCATGTCTGTCTATCAATACAACACTCAGTTCCAGAAGCTCTCTCGCTTTGCAAGGCAAGACATTCCTGATGAGAAGAGTATGATCTATCAGCTCAGGCGTGGTCTCAAAGAAGATCTGCAACTTGCTCTCGTGCTTTTCGAGCCATGAAAGTATGATGAATTCTACAACATGGCGCTGAAACAAGAAGCTGCTCAGCTCAAGTGTGAGGCTTCTAAGAAGAGAGTCAGAGACGCAGTTCAGTCTTCTTCTTCTTCACTTGTGGCAGCTAAGCAACAGAAGTTCTGGTTGCCTCCTCCTCCTTTGTTCCGTCAGCCTTATCAGCAGAAGAACTCAAGTGGTCGTGGATCTTCCCACCCACCCAACCCTGGCTATCAGAACAAGTCTCAGAACCAAGCTCCAAGGCCAAGTGCTCCTTACCATTGTCCGCTCTCAGAAGTGACTTGTAACAAATGCCAGCAGAAGGGTCACTATGCGAACAAGTGCTTCAATCAAAGGCGCCTTCCGCCTCCTCCTCCTGTGAAATCTTCCAGCAATGCAGTGGTCAAGCATAATCCTAAGTCTGCAAAGGTGAACATGATGAATGCAGCTCAAGCAGAGGATTCTTCTGAAGTGATCATGGGTAATCTTCCTGTTAATGATATTCCTGCAAAAGTTTTATTTGATACTGGCGCATCGCATTGCTTCATCTCAAGACCTTTTGCAACGAAACATGAGTTGTCTTTCCAAGATTTGGTTAGACCATTGTCAGTTGTATCTCCGGGTAGATTCATGAACGCAATCTCCTTTGTTCCGGATGTTTCCATCAAGATGGGCGACTATAAATTTCTATCTTCTCCAATGGTGCTTGGTGACTCTGATATTGATCTAATTCTCGGGATGGACTGGCTTTCTAAGAACAAGGCTCAGCTTGAGTGTGCTGCCAGGGAAATCAAATTGACTCACTCTTCTAACGATGTGATCATCTATGCTTCTCGTGATGATACCATTCGGTTGTTTTCTCTCAATGAGATGGGTGAAATGGAGGCTATCTCTCAGATTCTAGTCGTTTGTGAGTACCAAGATGTTTTTCCAGAAGAGCTTCCGGGTATGCCTCCCCGTCGGCCAGTTGAATTCGTTATTGATCTTGAGCCTGGCACGGAACCCGTTTGCAAGCGTCCTTACAAGCTTGGACCAGATGAGCTCAAGGAATTGAAGATTCAACTCGATAAACAAGAACGTCTGGGTCTGATCAGACCGAGCTCTTCTCCTTGGGGTTGTGGTGTTCTTTTTGTCAAGAAGAAGGATGGCACGGACCGACTTTGCGTCGATTACCGTCCATTGAACAAGAAGACTATCAAGAACAAGTACCCATTTCCCAACATCAATGAGCTATTTGAGCAACTCAAAGGTGCTAAGGTGTTCTCCAAGCTGGACCTTCGTATGGGTTATCATCAAATCCGCATTCGTGAAGAAGATATTCCCAAGACAGCATTCAGAACAAGCTTTGGTTCTTATGAATATACTGTCATGTCATTCGGCCTTGTCAATGCTCCTCCATATTTCACTCGCTTGATGAATTTCATCTTCAACCCCTACATCAACGAGTTTGTCTTGGTCTACCTTGATGATATTTTGGTGTTCTCCAAGAATGAGGAGGATCATGCCAAACATTTGCGTTTGGTACTTGACAAGCTCAGAGAGTATCAATTATATGCGAAGTTCTCTAAATGTGAATTCTGGCTTGATGAAGTTCTTTATCTTGGTCATATCATCTCTGCCAAGGGCATCGCTGTTAATCCTGAGAAGGTATCTGCAGTTGTGAATTGGGAACCGCCTCAGAATGTCAAGCAGCTTCGCAGTTTTCTTGGACTTGCAAGCTATTGCAGAAGATCCGTTGAGAATTTCTCCAAGATTGCCAAGCCTCTTTCCAACCTCCTTCAGAAGCATGTGAAATATGTCTGGTCTCCTGAGTGTGACGCTGCTTTCAGGACTCTCAAAGAGAAACTCGTCACTGCTCCAGTTCTGACTCCTCCTGATGAATCCAAGCCTTATGAAGTATTCTGTGATGCTTCTCTCCAGGGCCTCGGTGCCGTGTTAATGCAAGAGAAGAAGGTTGTTGCCTATACCTCTCGCCAGTTGAAGCCCAATGAAAGGAACTACCCCACTCACGATCTTGAGTTGGCGGCAGTTGTCCACGCACTAATAACATGGAGACATCTCCTGTTGGGAAGAAAAGTGGACATTTTCACAGATCACAAGAGTCTCAAGTATATCTTCACTCAGCCTCATCTCAACCTCAGGCAGACTCGATGGTTCGAAATGATTCAAGAGTATAATCCGAGTATTGAGTACACTCCAGGCAAGGCTAATGTGATTGCAGACGCTTTGAGCAGAAAGGCTTACTGCAACAGCTTAATCCTCAAGCCCTTCCAACCGGATCTCTGTGAGGCTTTCCGCAAGTTGAATCTCCAAGTTGTTCCTCAAGGTGTTCTTGCCAACCTCTTTGTCTCTCCTACTTTGGAAGATCAGATTCGTGAGGCTCAATTGTTGGATACCATGGTGAAGAAGGTGAAACGTGGTATTGAAAAGAGCATCCCCAAATACAAGTGCTATCGAGTTGATGACAGAGATACCCTTTTCTTCGAGGACCGGATCGTGGTTCCAAAGGGTGATCTTCGTAAAGTCATTATGAACGAAGCGCACAATTCTCTTCTGTCAATTCATCCTAGAAGTTCGAAGATGTACCATGACCTCAAGCAGTCATATTGGTGGACTCGAATGAAGCGTGAGATCGCTCAATTCGTGAATGAGTGTGATGTCTGCAGAAGGGTGAAAGCAGAACACCAACGACCAGCTGGACTTCTCCAAACCCTTGCTATTCCAGAATGGAAGTTTGATCATATCGAAATGGACTTCGTGACTGGTTTTCCTAAGTCCAAGGGTGGAAATGATGCTATCTTCGTCGTCATCGGCAAGCTCACCAAAGTGGCTCATTTTCTTCCTATCAAAGAGTCTATCACAGCAGCGCAGCTGGCAGAGCTCTACACCTCCAGAATTGTCTCTTTGCACGGCATTCCGCAATTGATCTCTTCAGACCGTGGCAGCATCTTTACCTCCAAATTTTGGGATTCTTTTCAGAAGGCCATGGGCACCAACATTCGCTTCAGCACAGCTTTCCACCCTCAGACTAGTGGACGAGTCGAGCGTGTCAACCAAATTCTTGAAGATATGCTCAGAGCCTGTGTTATCTCTTTCGGCATGAAGTGGGAGGATTGTCTTCCTTATGCTGAATTCTCTTACAACAACAGTTTTCAAGCCAGCTCGGGCAAAGCCCCATTCGAGATTCTCTATGGCAGAAAATGCCGTACTCCTCTCAACTGGTCTGAAACCGGTGAACGTCAATTGCTCGGCAATGATTTGATCTCAGAGGCTGAGGCTATGTGCAAGGTGATTCGTGAGAACCTCAAAGCCCCGTAATCGCGCCAGAAGAGCTATTACGACAGCAAACATCGTGATGTGGAATTCGAGATTGGAGACCATGTCTACCTCCGCGTCTCTCCAATGAAGGGAACTCGTCGCTTCGGTATCAAGGGGAAACTTGCCCCCAGATATGTGGGTCCTTTCAAGATCATCGGCAAACGAGGCGATCTCGCTTATCAACTTGAGCTTCCCTCCAACTTTGCAAATGTGCACGATGTCTTCCACGTGTCACAGCTTCGCAAGTGCTTCAAGACGCCTGAGCGCACCATCAACTTCGAAGAGATTGATCTTCAAGAAGATTTGTCCTATCATGAGCATCCAGTTGCTATTCTTGAAACAACTGAGCGCAAGACTCGCAACAAGTCAATCAAATTCCTCAAAGTGAAATGGTCACATCATTCAGACCGAGAAGCCACCTGGGAGCGTGAAGACCACCTACTTCTGAGTATCCGGAGTTCTTTCAGTCCTAGATCTCGGGACGAGATCCTCTCGTAGTGGTGGTGTGTTGTAACGCCCCAGATGTAACTTGCCATAATTGTAATCCAACTCTTGCCATTTCCGGCTATATGTTATGATATTCCCTCCGTGGTTGGGTTCTCTTCGTTTTGCATTTTGGTCATTTCATGCATTTCATATCATGTCATCACGTGCATCGCATTCGCATACGTGTTCGTCTCATAAATCCGAGCATCTTTCCCGTTGTCCGTTTTGCAATCTGGCGCTCCTATGTCTCCCGGCGTCCCCGTTTACATTTCTTCTTGAGCGGGTATTAAACATTCTCGGAATGGACTGAGGTTTGACATGTGGCCTCGGTATAGCACCGGAAGACCGCCTGTCAAGTTTCGGCTCAATCGGAGTTCGTTTGGTACTCCAACGGTTAACCGGGTAACCGTGAAGGCCTCGTGTGTGTTGCAGCCCAACACCCCTTCAAAACAGCCCAATAACCCATCTAAGACACTCCCATGTCCTCCGCCGTTCGATCACGATCGCGTGGCCGAAAACCGCTCTCCATTTGGAGCCTCCTAGCTCCTCCTATCTATAAATATGTGCTCCCTCCTCCAAATCCGGGTCAAAAACACCCCCAAACCCTAATTTCATCGCATCCGCGCGGGCGGACGTGTCCACCGCCGCCGGACAAGTCGCCGCCGCCGCCTCGCCCAACCAGGGGCCGCCACGTGTCCAGGGCGGTCCCCCAGCTCGCCGCCGACCCGCGGGCCCGCCGGGCCCGTGCGGGGCCCCCGCGGCCCGGCTCCGCCCCGCCGCCGCCCAGCGCCTTCGCCCGCTCCCGCGCCTGCCGCCTCCCGCGCCGGCCTCGCCCCGCCGCCGACTGCCGCCTCCGCCGCCGCCGTCGCCCCGTGAGCCGCGCCGCCCCTCCGCCCGGCGAGCCGCGCCTCCACCGCCGCCTTCCCTCGCCGCCCCGCGCCACCCGCGGCCCGATCCGGGCCGGCGCCGCCCGGATCCGGCCGGGACCGCCTCCGCCGCCGCCTCTCCGGCCGCATCGCCGGCGAGCCGCGCCGCCGCCTCGGTTTCCGCGCCGGAAACCCTAGATCCGGTTGACTTTTACCCCCCTCGAATTCGTCTAAGTCCCAGGAATTTTATCATCATCATCACATGTTCTGCATGCCATAACTTTGCATCCTTAGATCCGTTTTGCGCATATAATATGTCACATTGTTCGCCTCGAAGAGTACATCATTTTGTTCAATTGCATCATTTGCACTTGAGGTCATCTGGTTGCCCGAAATGCTGTTAGAAGAGGGCTAGTTGATATTAGTTGCTGGATCTTATCTGAACTTGCACTTTTGTTATTTTTTCCATGATTGATGTGTACCTCCTATGAAGTTGTGTCCTACATGTGGTTTGAAATATACCATGTCACCTATCCAGGGAATTTTACCATGTATTTTTTGTGATCTATGTGGTGACTAGCACAAGCATGCAAACTAGGTATCTTGATGTTGCTGATTTCAGAGACTTAGTGATTTCACTAAGTCCCTGACTGCTTATATTTTCATGCCATGTATTCATGTTGTTTCTGAGAGATCTATGCATAATTTGAGCATGATCAGTAAGGGAGTTTTGAACTTGAGTATTTGCTTAATAAAACCATGCCTTTGTTTGCAATTATGGAGTGCCGTATCTTGAGTCAATCGAGATCTACTTTTGCTTCAAAATGTTGATGGCAGATTGTTTACGTGTTATTCGATTTTGCCAAGCTTGGTGTAGTTGATCCTTGCATGCTATGATGTTGTTTTTGCCATGTATTGTTACTATGCCATGTATTCTTGATGTATGTATGTTTATTATATCATGCAATGCTCTGTAGTGAGTGGATCGAGCTTACGAACATGCCTAGTCGTTATTAATTTCTTCCATGTCCAGTTTTCTGCTAAGTCTGAAACCTCTAACGAAACTTGCTTATTTGACATGGGTGTAATCATATTTTCTGATCTTTTGGGATATTGGTCAGTAAGATTCTTTTGTCAAGTGCTATGTGTAGATTCATGTCATGCCTTATTCTGAACCTGTAGCATGTTGTTTCATTGCTCTGAACATGTCATCCTGATGTTAGTTTCTGCTACATTGATAATTTCACTAAGTCTGAGAACTTGTTATCGTTTGTACTTTTGCCATGATTGTTTGGACCTGTTATGATGGGATTGAGCCGTAGCTCAGTGTTCATCTTTTGTCGTGCATCTTGTGTAGATTACTTTCATATGCTTTGTTGCCATGTTTGGGTGCAGTAGCTTAATTATTTGTTGCTTGCTAAGTAGCATCATGCTGTTAATGGCAGATTCGTGTCATTCTTGTATTGCTTGCCATTTGCAAACCGTGCATCCGATTCCGGTGTTCTTTATATCGATTTCAACCGAAATCACCTCACCTATCCAGTGGCATGCTTGGTTTGCCAAGATTATGCCCTGTTCATCCTTGTCCTTCCGGAGCATGCATACGCATTGCATATCACCTCTCGCATATCATTGCCATGTTTTGCATCATGTTGCTTGCGCATTGCATCGTGGTTGATATTGGTTCCTTTGCTTGTTCTCTTATCTTGGGTAGATCCGGGAGACGAGTACGTGAACGAGGATTCCGTTGAGAACGCTTTCGAGGACCAAGCTTTCGACAACTCTGAGACTCTTGCAGGCAAGATGACCATACCCTCGAAATCACTTCTATCTTTGCTTGCTAGATTGCTCGCTCTTTTGCTATGCCTATGCTGCGATACCTACCACATGCTTATCATGCCTCCTATATTGCCATGTCAGCCCCTAACCACCCATGTCCTAGCAAACCGTTGATTGGCTATGTTACCGCTTTGCTCAGCCCCTCTCATAGCGTTGCTAGTTGCAGGTGAAGATGAAGTTTGTTCCTTGTTGGAACATGGACTTGTTGTTCCTTGTTGGAACATGTTTACTTGTTGGGATATCACAATACCTCTTATTTAATTAATGCATCTATATACTTGGCAAAAGGGTGGAAGGCTCGGCCTTATGCCTGGTGTTTTGTTCCACTCTTGCCACCCTAGTTTCCGTCATACCGGTGTTATGTTCCCGGAGTTTGCGTCCCTTACACGGTTGGGTGATTTATGGGACCCCCTTGACAGTTTGCTTTGAATAAGACTCTTCCAGCAAGGCCCAACATTGGTTTTACCATTTGCCACCTAAGCCTTTTTCCCTTGGGTTCTGCAGACTCAAGGGTCATCTTTATTTTAAACCCCCGGGCCAGTTCTCCTTCGATTGCTGGTCCAAACCGAGCGATGTCCGGCGCCCCTTGGGCAACCAGGGTCTATGCCAACCCGACGTCTGGCTCATCCGGTGTGCCCTGAGAACGAGATATGTGCAGCTCCTATCGGGATTTGTCGGCACATCTGGGAGGCTTTGCTGGACTTGTTTTGTTGCTGTCGAAATGTCTTGTAGTCCGGGATTCCGAGATTGATCGGGTCCTCCGGTTAGAAGGTATATCCTTCATTGACCGTGAGAGCTTATCATGGGCTAAGTTGGGACACCCCTGCAGGGTATTATCTTTCGAAAGCCGTGCCCGCGGTTATGAGGCAGATGGGAATTTGTTAATGTCCGGTTGTAGAAAACCCAAAGTTGACTTTAACTAAAACACATCAACCGCGTGTGTAACCGTGATGGTCTCTTCTCGGCGGGGTCCGGGAAGTGAACACGGTTGTTGGAGTTATGCCTGACGTAGGTTGTTTCAGGATCATTTCTTGATCACTTCTAGTTTCACGACCGTGCTTTGCCTTCTCTTCTCGCTCTCTCTTGCGTTGTAGCCACCATATTGCTAGTCGCTTGCTGCAGCTCCACCTCACATACCCCTTTCCTACCTATAAGCTTAAATAGTCTTGATCTCACGGGTGTGAGATTGCTGAGTCCCCGTGACTCACAGATTCTATCACAACAGATGCAGGTACCAACGATGCCAATGCAGATGGTGCGACCGAGCTCACTTGGGAGTTCGATGAGGAACGTGGCCGTTACTATGTGTCTTTTCCAGATGATCAGTAGTGGAGCCCAGTTGGGGTGATCCGGGGATCTGTTTAGCATTTGGGGTAGTCTTCTTTCATTTTGGTACCGTAGTCGGACCTTGAGTGTAATCTGTATGATGGATGTTATTTATGTACTTGTGTGAAGTGGCGATTGTAAGCCAACTATGTATCTTTCCCCTTATTTATTACATGGATTGTGTGAAGATTACCTCACTTGCGACATTGCTTTCAATGCGGTTATGCCTCTAAGTCGTGCCTCGACACGTGGGAGATATAGCCGCATCAAGGGCGTTACAGTATGGTGGCTTTTTTGAGGAAGGTATATGGTGGGTGTATGATACCGGCGAAAGGTGCGCGGTATTAGAGAGGCTAGCAATGGTGGAAGGGTGAGAGTGCGTATAATCCATGGACTCAACATTAGTCATAAAGAACTCACATACTTATTGCAAAAATCTATTAGTTATCAAAACAAAGTACTACGTGCATGCTCCTAGGGGGATAGATTGGTAGGAAAAGACAATCGCTCGTCCCCGACCGCCACTCATAAGGAGGACAATCAATAAATAAATCATGCTCCGACTTCATCACATAACGGTTCACCATACGTGCATGCTACGGGAATCACAAACTTTAACACAAGTATCTCTCAAATTCACAACTACTCAACTAGCATGACTCTAATATCACCATCTTCATATCTCAAAACAATCATAAGGAATCAAACTTCTCATAGTACTCAATGCACTTCAAATGAAAGTTTTTATTATATCCCTCTTGGATGCCCATCATATTAGGACTAAATTCATAACCAAAGCAAATTACCATGCTGTTCTAAAGACTCTGAAAATAATATAAGTGAAGCATGAGAGTTCATCTATTTCTTTAAAATAAAGCCACCTCCGTGCTCTAAAAGGATATAAGTGAAGCACTAGAGCAAACGACAAACTACTCCGAAAGATATAAGTGAAGATCAATGAATAGTCAAATAATTATGCAACTATGTGAAGACCCTCTGACATTTAAGAATTTCAGATCTTGGTATTTTATTCAAACAACAAGCAAAACAAAAGAAAATAAAACGACGCTCCAAGCAAAACACATATCACGTGGTGAATAAAAATATAGCTTCAAGTAAAATTACCGATGAACGAAGACGAAAGAGGGGATGCCATCCGGGGCATCCCCAAGCTTAGGTGCTTGGTTATCCTTGAATATTACCTTGGGGTGCCTTGGGCATCCCCAAGCTTAGGCTCTTTCCACTCCTTATTCCATAGTCCAACGAATCTTTACCCAAAACTTGAAAACTTCACAACACAAAACTTAACAGAAAATCTCGTGAGCTCCGTTAGCGAAAGAAAACAAAACACCACTTCAAGGTACTGTAATGAACTCATTATTTATTTTTATTGGTGTTAAACCTACTGTATTCCAACTTCTCTATGGTTTATAAACTATTTTACTAGCCATAGATTCATCAAAATAAGCAAACAACACACGAAAAACAGAATCTGTAAAAAACAGAACAGTCTGTAGTAATCTGTAACTAACGCAAACTTCTGGAACTCCGAAAATTCTAAAATAAATTGGTGGCCTGAGGAATTTTTCTAGTAATCATCTGCGAAAAGAATAAACTAAATATCACTCTCCAGTAAAAAGTTTAAGCTAATCCCGTGAGCGCTAAAGTTTCTATTTTTACAGCATGATCGTAAAGACTTCACCCAAGTCTTCCCAAAGGTTCTACTTGGCACAAACACTAAATAAAGCATAAAACCACATATAACCAGAGGCTAGATGGATTATTTATTCCTAAACAGAACCAAAAAGCAAGAAACTAAAATAAAATTGGGTTGCCTCCCAACAAGCGCTAACGTTTAACGCCCCTAGCTAAGCATGATGATTTCAATGATGCTCACATAACAGATAAGAATTGAAACATAAAGAGAGCATCATGAAGAATATGACTAGCACATTTAAGTATAACCCACTTCCTATGCATAGGGATTTTGTGAGCAAACAACTTATGGGAACAATAATCAACTAGCATAGGAAGGCAAAACAAGCATAACCTTAAAATTTTAAGCACATTCAGAGGAAACTTGATATTATTGCAATTCCTACAAGCATATATTCCTCCCTCATAATAATTTTCAGTAGCATCATGAATGAATTCAACAATATAACCATCACATAAAGCATTCTTTTCATGATCTACAAGCATAGAAATTTTATTACTCTCCGCATAAGCAAATTTGTTCTCATGAATAGTAGTGGGAGCAAACTCAACAAAATAACTATCATGTGATTGAAAATTAAGATCATGATGACAAGTTTCATGGTTATCATTATTATTTATATCATAGGTGTCATCACAATAATCATCATAGATAGGAGGCATGCTTTCATCATAATAAATTTGCTCATCAAAACTAGGGGGACAAAAAATATCATCTTCATCAAACATAGCTTCCCCAAGCTTGTGGCTTTGCATATCATCAGCATCATGGGTATTCAAGGAATTCATAGTAACAACATTGAAATCATGCTCATCATATAAATATTTAGTGCCAAACATTCTATAGACCTCTTCTTCTAGCACTTGAGCACAATTTTCCTTTTCATCATACTTATGAAAGACATTGAAAAGATGAAGCGTATAAGGTAAACTCAATTCCATTTTTTTGTAGTTTTCTTTTATAAACTAAACTAGTGCTAAAATGAGAAACAAAAAGATTCAATTGCAAGATCTAAAGATATACCTTCAAGCACTCACCTCCCCGGCAACGGCGCCAGAAACTGCTTAGTTGACGGGGTGTGAGTGCCGCTTACCTAGACTCCTCGGCAATGGCGCTAGAAAAGAGCTTGATGTCTACTACTCAACCTTCTTCTTGTAGACGTTGTTGGGCCTCCAAGTGCAGAGGTTTGTAGGACGGTAGCAAGTTTCCCTCAAGTGGATGACCTAAGGTTTATCAATCTGTGGGAGGCGTAGGATGAAGATGGTCTCTCTCAAGCAACCCTGCAACCATATAACAAAGAATCTCTTGTGTCCCCAACACACCCAATACAATGGTAAATTGTATAGGTGCACTAGTTCGGCAAAGAGATGGTGATACAAGTGCAACATGGATGGTAGATATAGGTTTTTGTAATCTGAAAATATAAAAAAGCAAGGTAAATAATGATAAAAGTGAGCACAAACGGTATTGCAATGATAGGAAACAAGGCCTAGGGTTCATACTTCCACTAGTGCAAGTTCTCTCAACAATAATAACATAATTGGATCATATAACTATCCCTCAACATGCAACAAAGAGTCACTCCAAAGACACTAATAGCGGAGAACAAACAAAGAGATTATGGTAGGGTACGAAACCACCTCAAAGTTATTCTTTCCAATCAATCCATTGGGCTATTCCTATAAGTGTCACAAACAGCCCTAGACTTCGTACTAGAATAACACCTTAAGACACAAATCAACCAAAACCCTAATGTCACCTAGATACTCCAATGTCACCTCAAGTATCCGTGGGTATGATTATAGGATATGCATCACACAATCTCAGATTGTCGGTGTACAAAAATAGGGGTACACTTTTTGTACCCCTATAACTGTGCATGGGCAGTCAGAGCCACACCCGCGACCACACCAAGCAGGGCAAGGGAGGTGAGCCAGGGTAAGACCGAAGTACTAGGTAGCCGGAACAACGCCAAGGACAAGACCACGAAAAGCAAAGGGACGAAGCGGGCTCCCCCCGGCAAGATCCTTGCCGGGGTCAGCCCTAGCAGCCCCGACAAGACCCTTGCCGCGACAGCTCGCCCCACGCCTATGGAGCGAGTCACCCTTGAGTCCACGGCCCCCACCATGGTCCACTATGTTGGGGCAAGGGCTCGGGAGACACCTCTGTGGTGGCATGCAGATATTTGTGAAGAAACATTCAAGATCAGATGAGCACTAGAAAACAACGACCCTTGGCGAGATCCTAGCCAAGGAAAACCACGAGACCCCCGGCAAGCACCTTGCCGCGGACGACAGCGGGCACCACGGCAAGACCCTTGCCGGGGCCCCGGCAAGGCCCTTGCCGAGAACATCTACAGGACCACCGCCAGGCCCGCTGTCGGTGTCAAAACCGGCGGATCTCGGGTAGGGGGTCCCGAACTGTGCGTCAAGGCCGGATGGTAACAGGAGACAAGGGACACGATGTTTTTACCCAGGTTCGGGCCCTCTCGATGGAGGTAATACCCTACTCCTGCTTGATTAATATTGATGATATGGGTAGTACAAGAGTAGATCTACCACGAGATCAAGGAGGCTAAACCCTAGAATCTAGCCTATGGTATGATTGTGTATGAAGATGATTCGTCCTACGGACTACAACCCTCCGGTTTATATAGACACCGGATAGGGTTAGGGTTACACAGAGTCGGTTACAATGGTAGGAGATCTTGAGTATCCGCATCGCCTAGCTTGCCTTCCACGCCAAGGAAAGTCCCATCCGGACACGGGACGAAGTCTTCAATCTTGTATCTTCATAGTCCAGGAGTCCGGCTGAAGTTATAGTCCGGCTACCCAACACCCCCTAATCCAGGACTCCCTCAGTAGCCCCTGAACCAGGCTTCAATGGCGACGAGTCCGGCGCGCAGATTGTCTTCGGCATTGCAAGGAGGGTTCCTCCTCCAAGTCCTTCATAGAAGATTGTAGACACCAAGAATAGTGTCCGGCTCTGCAAAATAAGTTTCCACATATTGCCGTAGAGAGAATAATATTAACACAAATCAAATATGCCGATGTATTCCGCAGTGCGTCATCACACTACGGCCAAGTCCTTTTATGAATCGTCTTTACTTTTTCACCCTCAGTACGTCTTGCGAGGCGGTTTCCTTGGTACGTCTTGTCAAAGCAGAGATCATGTGCCCCTTTTAACGGGATTCTCATCAATACGGACGTGGGTAACCCAACCGCGCCATTTACCATGGCGCTTGGGAGGCAAGCGAGTTTTATTAGGTAGGTGGGGACGCATAACCGCATCCGCCCATATAAGGGGATAAGGATCCACCTTTTTACCTACGCCTTTTTCCTCCTTTGCCAATCCATCTCTTGCGCACTCAAGCTCCAGCGCCCAAGCCCGCTCTTCCCACCTCAACCTTCTCCAACAATGTCCGGAGCGGGAGGCAAGTGGATGGTCTCCTCCGTCATGGAGGTTCAAGTAAAAAAGCTAAGGAAGGCTGGATACCTGTCCAAGGACAACCCGCACCGGCTTCCCGAGAAGGGGCAGCTTCTCCCCACCCCAAGGCCCCATGAGAGGGTAGTTTTCCTTCCCCACTTCCTCCGCGGACTGGGTTTCCCACTCCATCCATTTGTCCGGGGACTCATGTTCTACTATGGCCTGGATTTCCACGATCTGGCCCCGAACTTCATCCTCAACATCTCAGCGTTTATCATCGTGTGTGAGGCCTTCCTCCGCGTCCGTCCCCATTTCGGCCTTTGGCTCAAGACCTTCAACGTCAAGCCCAAGGTGGTGCGCGGCAGCCAAGCCGAGTGCGGAGGCGCTATGGCTGGCAAGATAGCCAACGTCCTCTGGTTCGAGGGCTCCTTTGTGGAGACCCTAAAGGGGTGGCAAGCCGGGTGGTTTTACAACACCGAGCCACGCGATCCGGAATGGGTCGCAACCCCCGAGTTCAGATCTGGACCCCCCACGCGGCTTATGTGCTGGAAAGAGACGGGCCTGTCGTGGGGCAACGAGGAAGAGGTGACCGGACTGAAGACCTGCATCCAGTCCCTGGTAAACAAGCCAATCGGGCTTGTCAATATAGTCCAGGTCATGCTCGTTCGTCTGATCCTCCCGTGCCAACAACGAGATTTCAATTTGTGGGAGTTCGACCCGGCGCAACACCGAACCCTCAACAGGCTCTTCGACACGTCGTATGAAGACGTCTGGAAGGTGCTAATCAAAGGCGCCGAGGCCCCCGCATCCGCTTCCGAGGACCGCGGATACAGCACACAGCGTCATGCTAGCGAGGTAAGCTATCTATGCCTTTGACAGGATTATTAAGCTCTTTTTCATAGATTAACTCTATGCGGGATCTAAACTCCCTTACCTTTGACAGGCTTGGCAGGCGATATCCGGACCAATTAACTGTCCAGCTCCCTTGCCCGAAGACCCAGCACCAGCTCTCCTAGTGAAGCTGCTGGCTCCGGCACCATATGTGGTGCCGGAGAAGAAGGTCAAGAAGAACAAGACCACCGGGACTCGAAAGAGTGCCCGTAACTTGGTGGTGTCGGACTCGTCATCTGACGAGTTCGAGACGCCCTCCTCTCGTGAAAACGAGGAGGAGGAAGAAGAAAGCTCTCCCCCCCAGCGGAGGGAGAAGAGAAGAAGAAGGCCGCCCCCTCAGGGGAGGCCGAGGGGTCTAGGAAAAGGAAGACCCCTTCGCCGGACTACTCCCATGAAGCCGAAGAGAGCGGAGAGGAGTGGCCGAACAGGGCCAAGCGTCCGGCGAAATCATAAGTTCGGACATCAGAGTAACTCGTGATGTTCCTTTATTGCGCAGCTTTCCTTAATGTCGAATGTGAATATGCAGCCCGCCCCAGGCCGAATACAACGAATCATTGGGCGGCTCCCTGGACTCATCGGACGTGAACTCCGTTCCGCCCACTGTCTCCCCCCGCACTGCGGATGATGCCAAAGTGGCGTCGCGACAAGCTCCGGGGAAGGAGGAGGTGGTCCTGGAGGAGCCGCAAGGCAACCTCCCAGACTCCAGGAGTGAAGGGGACAAGACCCCCCAGGGCTCCAAGTTCGGCTTTGAGCCGGACACCGTGCCGAAACTTTCAACAGTTCCGGGCAGCAGTAGGCGAACTCCTTCCAAAAGGAGCAAGCCTTCTAGGCCAGCGACCTCCGTCCAACCGGAGTTGCTGGACCATCTGCTGGAGGTGCTTGACGGCGCCTCCATCGACAAGGGGCACCGTACTATTATGAGTACGGTGATCCAAAAGGTCCAGTCTGCCAAGAGCGGACTGACTGAAGCTTGCGCCAGCCTTCTGACAGGCTTCGAGGGAAGTAAGAATATGTCAAAATATTACCGCATAGACAGTAGCCCCTGATGCGCTGTTTCGCGTTCGGAAAGAAAAGCCGAATAGAGGATCTATTAATTTTCGCAGGAGTCTAACAATAAAGAGTCAATATGCGTATGCAGGCTTCGCTGCTATCCACCGCCGCACTGACTGCACAGGTGGATGTCCTAAAAAAGGACCTCGGGTGGACCGAGCAAGAGCTCGGCCTTGCCAAACGGCAGCTCGAGGAAAAAGAAGGTAAGAAATACCCTACAGAAAAAGGTGCCTATAGAGAGGCGTGATTGCAAAGAATAACAGGATCGTACTGCTTATTGTAGGGACCACAACTAAGGTGGCGACCCTCAAGCAGGCGCTATCGGAGGCCGAAAAGAAAACAGCCGAGGAGCGCACCGAGCGAGAAAGACTTGGGGCTCAGGTTGGCGAGGTGCAGCAAGAGCTGCAGGCTCTCATGAAAAAACATGAGATCTTGGAGCTTGAGTCAAAGGCGCAAGCATCCAAGCTCGCCTCGGCCCTTGAGACTGCCAAGGGTGCCAAGGCCGAAGCCCAAAAGGCCCTCCAAGAGTTGGAGGAGATGAAAAAGATAGCAGCGGGTAAGGAATTCTGAATGCAAAGTAGAAATATAAAAGTAAACTACTTGTCACTTACCCGAATCCGGAGTTCTCCAGGGGCGTTCGCAGATCTTCCCCGCAGTGTATCGGACGCCGCCGCATTCTACCGAGCTGAAGAGGGCAGCTCGATAGAGAGTGTGTTCTGGTCTCAGTATTTAGAGCGGCGCTGCTGACGCCGGTGCTTTGGCTGTTTCTTGGAGGTGTCATCCCCGCTGTTCCATCGCCATCTCCATCTTGGAGGTGGCGCGCTTTGACTCCCTCACCCGCGCCGACCAAGCCCCCGCCGCCGTTCACATGCAGCTGCCGACCCAACAAACTAGGCAGGCACCTACGTGGCGGCATGCAGATCTTCGTAAAGACTCCACCACCACGCAACCTCAGCTGCCTGCCTGCCTACATGGCCTCGCATGCACCGCTGGCCAGGGCACGTGTCAACACGAGGAGGAGCGGCAACGGACGGGACGGGCTTCGCCCCCGTCCCCGATAAAGCAAGAGGACACCTAAGCAGACGCATTAAATGCGCCTTGTCATGTAATGCGAGGGATAACCTCGCAACACTGTGCCCTTTCCAGCTCCTGTGTGCCACTGTGGCAACCCCTCTTTCCCTATAAAAGGAGGCCCGAGGTGACCTGGAGAGGGATTCGGCTTTTTGGAGCTCCTCATGCCCCATAGCTAGTTCAAGAACACAAATATACATCCACCAAAGCAGGAGTAGGGTTTTACGCATCCTCGCGGCCCGAACCTGGATAAACAAACCGTGTGCTATCTGTTTGATCCGCTCTTCTCTCAACCCCGCACCCCGCTAACCGTAGTAGGGATTCTTGTGATCCCATAGGTGTCGTTTCCACCGACATCTTTGGCGCGCCGGGTAGGGGGTTGGAGTTGTGAGAATCGGCCCTAGTAGTTAGTCCAGCGATTCTTCATCATCACGACTCTTGAAGAAGGAAGAGGTCCAGAAGATCAACATCGGAGCGTTTACAAACAGAAAGCTAAGTCACACCGAACCCTGACCATTTCTATCATTTTTATATGGGGTTATGTTCCCCGGAGATGTCATGCCTTTGTATGGAAAACCTGCACGCCAGGGGGCTCTCCCGCAATCGGCAACGCCCTTGCCCTGTTTCGAGTCCGCTCAACAGCTCAAGCGGCTGTGTCAAGAGCGGCAGGGTAGCCTTCCACGATCAACAACACTCTCGGTTCTGACTCGAGTCAAGCTCGACAGTTCGAGCGGCCGCGTTCAGAACGGTAAGGTGGCTTGCCCGACAGCATGCATACCCGGCAGGCCAATGGGGATCCGTCCCCAAAACGCCGCTTGGGGCTTCCGCGCCGGCGAACCTGCCCAATCGGCGTAGGGCGCACATACATAGGGGAATTGAACAGGCAAATAACACGCACGAAATTAAAAGTACTGCAGAAGTTATGTTACATCACGTCATTGCTACGGTTCTAACTAAAGATAAAAACTGTCTTGGTCATGAACCTGCAGTGGCGATGAGGAACGAGATGCCTAGTCCCGGCTCTGGCCTTCCACCCTCTTGATTTCGTCGATACCGCTGATGATGGGCTTGATGGGCTCCTTAAGCACCGTGAGGTTAGTACCATCTGGCAAGCTATCCATCGCGGTCGGGATTCCGGTACACCACCTTGGTGAGGACCTTGGTCATGGCCCCCCGGCAAAGCCGCCGGGCCTCCTCGGCCAACGTGGCCGCTCTGCTGGAGTGAAGACAAGCCAAGGCTCCAAGGACGCCCTCGAAGAACTGGGTCAGCTTGGCGTTGACGGTCCCGCTGCGCTCAGGGGCATACCTCACGTTCGGCATCCCTATGGTGGCCAACTGCGAGGTGACCCTGCCGGCGACGTCCTCCAGACGGCTGATCCAACGGTTCTCACCCGCCACATAATCCTGGTGGGAGGCGGCCTCGTTCGCCCGCATCTGCTTCTCCTCCTCCAGGCCCCTAGTCAGGGTCTCCTCCCGAGCCTTGCTCTCCGACAGCATCTTCTCGAGATTCTCCAGCTTCAATTTGAGATCTTTGACGGAGTTCTGTGCTTCGGAGAGCTCCTCAGCTCTGCTGATGACCGCTCCTTGCGCCTCAACCAGGGCGCTGTTGAGCGCGTTCTTCTCTTGGGACAGCTTGAGGGCCTGCTCCTTCAGCCCGTCCCGCTCTACCTCCAGCTCCTCCAGCTCTTTGTGCCTCTGCTCCAGCTCGCGAGTCCGTCCCACGACAAGGGCTTCGAGCTCCTCATCCTTGCCACAAAGCGTTGCGGCAAGCTTCTGCTCGCGCGTGATGAGGTCTTCCTCCTGAGAATCCAATGTGGCCTGGTGCTGAGTCCGGGCGGCCTCGGCCTCGGCAGCCGCGTTTGCCGCCGCCTCCTGGGACTTTTCGATGTTAGGCATCTTCATGGTGAGCACCACATTGCGTTTGGCCAACTCTTCCTGGAAAGCCTTATGCTCCTTGCAAGTCTGGCGGAACGAGGCCTGCGTCTCAGCGAAGCGCGCCTTGAAGTCCACTTCCGCCTTGTCCACCGTCGCCATCCTGGACTTGGCCTTGTCCATACGGGCATGGTGGAGCGCTTGGAGTTTCCGCAAATTGGCCCCCATGGCGCGGAGGAGTTGCTCTTCTGGGGAACCATCGCCGCTGGCGCTCGGTTCATCAACCACCTCGAGCCCAGTGGCGGCAAGCACCTCGCCGTCAAAGACCTCCCCTTCGGCGGGCGCTCGGGAGCTTGTCACCCCCGGAAGATGGACGAAAAGATCATCGCCCACCTTCAAATATCTGCCAGAGCCCGAGGTTGTGGAGGAAGAAGGCTGATCATTGACCACCTCTTCCTCGGCTGCGGCCTTGCCGACCTCCCCGGCAGGCTCGTCGCTGGCCTCTTTGGTAGAGGCCTCACCAGTCGCCCCAGCAGCCCCCGTGGCAGCGTCCTTGGCGGCCTCTTTGGCGGCGACCTTGTCAGCATCCTTGGCGGCCTCCTCAGCGGCGATCCTGTCGGCCTCCGCCGCAGCCTCCTCGGCAATGTTCCCAATGACAGTATCCACGTCCTCCATATCTTCCAAAGGAGGACCTGGGTAATAAGGGAAGTGATGAAGCCAAGAAAAAGAACAAGGGAAGAACAAAGACGGAGAACGAGCAACTCACTGGTGCCTGCCTGTGAAGCAGAAGCCCCCTCCCCGCCAATGTTTGGCGCTGGGGGAGAGTCGCCAGCGCCCAAGTTCTCCTCTTCCTCCATGGGCGTGGACTCGATGCTTGGCGCCCTTGCCGGGGACGCCCCTCGCGGCGGCGTAGTCGATGGGGGTGGTGTGTTGGGGGTGACCCTCTGTGGCTCGTCCTCCTGCCGTTCCCCTCCTACAAACCCGACAAGGTCAGCACCAGGATATTGAACTCCTAGCACATGTCGACAAGAAGAGGATGGTGAACTTACGCTGGGGGCTGCGCCGGGGGCTGCTGTCCGGGCTGCTCAACACCACCAGTTGTGTCCTCGAAGCACCAGCCGGGGGCTGGCCGCCCACCGAGGCCTTGGCTCTCCTCGCCCTCTGGGCCAACATCTCCGCGTCCCTGCAAAAGCAAATATGGATCAAGATACATGGCATAATTCAAGGGAATGGAGATGGCAGTAAGAATAGAGTGCTTACTCATCATCCGTCTTCTCCTCTTCCGCTGCTTTCCTTTTCCTCTTCGGGCTGAGAGGCCCGAGATCAAAAGTGACCCCCACGTCAACATCCGGGTCAACATCTGCCAGAGGAGGCGAAGGAGGCGGGGTTTGTACATGCCTGGATGAGGAAGGGGTAGTTGTCTTCTTCCTCTCCACGGCCTTCATCAGCCTCTTCGCCGCCGTGGCCCTCGTGTGACGCCCGGACCTTTCCAGGGTTAATTGAGGCCGCGCAGCCCTGCCGGGCCAGACCGGCTCGCTGGAGCCAGGTCGCCGCAGGACTCGCCCTCTTCCCATGGTTGGCGTCGGGCCCGCCGCCTCGGCCTCCTCCTCTGACGACTCGTCGGCCACATCTTCGACAAGCAGGGCCCCGGTGTCGGCGCTGCTGACTTCCTCGGTGGCCGCCGCCCACCGGGTGAGCTCCTCTTACTCCGCAGCCGTTGCGGCCATGTCCTCCACGCCCCCGGCGCTGCCGGCTTCCCTGGCAAGCTGTGCCTCCCTTGCCCTGGTGGCGATGTAGTCCAGCTCTGCCTGGGTGGTGTCCATGACGAGCCACCGCTCGGCGTCGGCGTCGACGAGCCCCTCATGCAGGATGTCGAAGAATTGTTGCACTTCGACATCCCCCGGCTCCTTCCAGCTCGGGTCAGGTCCATGCATGTTGCAGTACGGCATCATAGCAATGATCTCGGACCGACACGAATTATTGCACAACGGGACCACCCCCGCTGGCAGCTTGAACAACGGCCCCTTGAGGACCTTGCCGGACTTTGCGGCAGCCCTCGCGACCTTGACGGTCCGCTCGACCTCGCCGTCGCGACCCACGTCAAGCTAAAAAAGCCGCTGGCAGAAGTGGGCATGCGCCATCACCGTGAAATTGTGGTCGAGGCCGGGGCGGAATCGCATAATATCAGCCGGGTTCATGAAGAGCCAGGCTGGCCTCCCCTTGTTATGTAGCGGGGCGATCCGGCGGCGAATGAAGTCCGCCCCAATCATTTCAAGGGTGAGTCCAGCCTGGGTGAGCCGGAGGATCCTGGTAGTGGCGACCGTGAGCCTTCCGTCAATGGCGGCAACATCACTCCAATCGCTGCCGCGAATCGGCGGCGCCCGGCGAACCTTGCAGAATGCCGGCGGGTCCTTCTCTTCAATCCAGCACCACCGGCCGCGCCATTCCTCCCACCTCTCCTTCATGGCGTCGTCCGGGTACGCCCCCTTGGATCTTGGGATCCAGGTGACGCAACCAGAGACGGCACCTCCCGGCTGGATCCGAGGGAAGAAATAATGGCGAAAAAGCGCCGTGTTGGGTTGCACCCCGGCAAAGCCTTCGCAAAGATGTGCAAAGAGAGCCATGCACGCCACCGCGTTCGGAGTAAAATCCAAGAGACGGAAGCCAAAGGTGTGCATAATATCGCAGAAGAAATCGGAAAAAGGAGGGCATAACCCGCAAGAAAGATAATCAACGAAGAGGGGATACCGATTTGGAGCAGGATCGGTGCAGACAGCGGGGATAACACGCGTGGCCGGATGTCCCGAACTTTCTCCCCCCGTCTTCACTCCCCACAGGGGCCTGAAGGAGGCCCGGAGTTCATGTACATCGACCGTCGAGGGGAAGAAGAAGGCGGACTGCGTCCGCTGCCCCGATAGCGCGCTCTCCGGCGGCTCCACAGTCCCAACATCCTTGCCCTTGGTGGATTTGGGCGCCATGGCGACTGGGGAGGTTAGAGGATTGAGGAAGGAGCGGCGGAGATGCATCGACAGCAGGCGATGGCGAAAGCTTAGGAAAGAAGGAAGAGAGGATGGCGGCTCTGAGATTAGAAAAGGCGCAAGGAAGGGGGTGAAAGTGAGCGGCGCGCCCGCGGTTACTCATTTTTATGGGGAAAACACGGGCCGCCTCCTTTCACATTATCTACGACGTGACGCATGCGTGCGGAAACCAACCTCACGCATGCCGCCCGCGTCATGCACACCCCTCCACGCCGCGCCGCGCGCGGGTCATGGGAAGCACAGCGCGCAAAAAATCTTACCACGGTGAAAACCGCCCCGCCTGCCCGCGCACCATTCTGGGCCTAGCCCAACAACGCGTTGCGCTTATGTGTGGCCCAGGCCCGGGGGCTCCTGTCGGTGTACAAAAAGAGGGGTACACTTTTTGTACCCCTATAACTGTGCACGGGTAGTCAGAGCCACACCCGCGACCACAACAAGCAGGGCAAGGGAGGTGAGCCAGGGTAAGAGCAAAGTCCAAGGTAGCTGGAGCAACGCCAAGGACAAGACCACGAAGAGCAAAGGGACGAAGCGGGCCCCCGGCAAGATCCTTGCCGGGGTCAGCCCTAGGAGCCCCGGCAAGACCCTTGCCGCGGCAGCTCGCCCCACGCCTATGGAGTGAGTCACCCTTGAGTCCATGGTCCACTATGTTGGGGCAAGGGCTCGGGAGACACCTCTGTGGTGGCATGCAGATCTTTGTGAATAAACATTCAAGATCAGATGAGCACTAGAAGACGACGACCCTTGGCGAGATCCCAGCCAAGGAAAACCACGAGACCCCCGGCAAGCGCCTTGCCGGGGACGACAGCGGGCACCACGGCAAGACCCTTGCCGGGGCCCCGGCAAGGCCCTTGGCGAGGACATCTATAGGGCCACCGCCAGGCCCACGCCGACCAAGCCTCCACCGCCGTTCACATGCAGCTGCCGACCCAACCAACTGGGCAGGCACCTGCGTGGTGGCATGCAGATCTTCGTAAAGACTCCACCACCGCGCCACCTCAGTTGCATGCCTGCCTACATGGCATCGCACGCACCGCTGGCCAGGGCGCGTGTCAACACGAGGAGGAGCGGCAACGGACGGGACATGCTTTGCCCCCATCCCCGAT
This sequence comes from Aegilops umbellulata, assembly GCA_032464435.1. Taxonomy (NCBI): domain Eukaryota; kingdom Viridiplantae; phylum Streptophyta; class Magnoliopsida; order Poales; family Poaceae; genus Aegilops; species Aegilops umbellulata. The sequence goes on along the minus strand of CP136058.1, from coordinate 376,165,431 downwards.
AAAGCAAGAGGACACCTAAGCAGACGCATTAAATGCGCCTTGTCATGTAATGCGAGGGATAACCTCGCAACACTGTGCCCTTTCCACCTCCTGTGTGCCACTGTGGCAACCCCTTTTTCCTATAAAAGAAGGCCCGAGGCGACCAGGAGAGGGATTCGGCCTTTTGGAGCTCCTCATGCCCCTTAGCTAGTTCAAGAACACAAATATACATCCACCAAAGGAGTAGGGTTTTACGCATCCTCACGGCCCGAACCTGGATAAACGAACCGCGTGCTATCTGTTTGATCTGCTCTTCTCTCAACCCCGCACCCTGCTAACCGTTGTAGGGATTCTTGTGATCCCATAGGTGTCGTTTCCACCGACACAGATTCATCTATTCAAACCCACACACAGAACCTCAAAGAGTGCCCCAAAGTTTCTACCGGAGAATCAAGACGAAAACGTGTGCCAACCCCTATGCATAGGTTCATGGGCGGAACCCGCATGTTGATCACCAAAACATACATTAAGTGAATCATGTGATATCCCATTGTCACCACAAATATGCACGGCAAGACATACATCAAGTGTTCTCAAGTCATTAAAGACTCAATCCGATAAGATTACTTCAAAGGGAAAACTCAGTCCACTACAAGAGAGTAGAGGGGGAGAATCAACATAAGATCCAACTATAATAGCAAAGCTCGCGATACATCAAGATCGTGCCAAATCAAGAACACGAGAGAGAGAGATCAAACACATAGCTACTGGTACATACCCTCAGCCCCGAGGGTGAACTACTCCCTCCTCGTCATGGAGAGTGCCGGGATGATGAAGATGCCCACCGGTGAGGGTTCCCCCTCCGGCAGGGTGCTGGAACAGGGTCCCGATTGGTTTTTGGTGGCTACAGAGGCTTGCGGCGGCGGAACTCCCGATCTATTCTGTTTTCTAGAGGTTTCAGTATTTATATGATTTTTTGGCGTAGGTCTCACGTCAGGGGGGTCTCCAGGTTGTCCACGAGGCATGGGCTCACGCCCAGGGGGTGGGCACGCCCCCACCCTCGTGGGCAGCCTGGGACTCTCCTGGCCCAACTCTTTTCTCCGAGGGCTTCCTTTGGTCCAGAAAAAATCTTCAAAAATTGGCACGTCAATTGGACTCCGTTTGGTATTCCTTTTCTGTAAAACTCAAAAACAAGGAAAAAACAGAAACTGGCACTGGGCTCTAGGTTAATAGGTTAGTCCCAAAAATCATATAAAATAGCATATAAATGCATATAAAACATCCTAGATGGATAATATAATAGCATGGAACAATAAAAAATTATAGATACGTTGGAGACGTATCAGCGCACTGGACGTATCAGAATGTACAGGTGTAATTTGTCGTAAATAAGCAGACAAGGGAAAAAGATGAAGGAATGCAATAATGAGTTAATGATGTACATTGCTATTTAAGTGATACGTCAAAATGTATGTATACAAGTAGTGTGATAAGTAAAAATAGGACTATTTGACATGTCCTATCCAAGGGCAAGCTGCGTGTGGGTATGTAAAACAGGTATAGCGATCGTTATTAGAGACCACCTGGGGATTCCCTTGTACGTCAAAGCTTCTTGCTTCCTTGGTGTTTCCTTCCCGTGACGGGTCTGATAATCAGGCGATCGAAGAGGGCTGTCAGAGAATAGGGGCCTGAAAGGAAGAAAATGTTAGAGGTGTACGGGTCCTGAAGCGGTTGAGTTGCACTGTGGGCCGTGCCATGGCCGTGCCTCCGCCTACGCCCATGGTATCTTGAGTGCGTAATTATGTACGCGCGGCGCAAATTTCGCCACTTTACTGGGACTAGGATGGAGGCCGAATTGCTAGGCGAGCTCTAAACGTGCCTGGCGATCCTCTTGCAGGGTATCCCGGACTCGCTTGAAGGTGTCCGGGGTCTTTTTCGCCGAATTGGCGGGTTGCCTCATAAGGCTGGTTTGCGCTTCTGCTGCGAGGGCCGCAGTGTGCTCCTCCGTGCGGAGCGAGCGTTCTGTGTTTCCGTTAACTATTATGACCCCGCGAGGTCCTGGCATTTTGAGCTTGAGGTATGCATAATGCAGTACCGCATTGAATCTGGCAAATGCGGTTCATCCGAGCAGTGCGTGATAACCACTGCGGAAGGGGACGATATCAAAGATTAACTACTCGCTTCGGAAGTTATCCGGAGATCCGAAGACCACTTCCAGTGTGATTGAGCCCGTGCAACAGGCCTCTACACCTGGGATGACACCTTTAAAGGTGGTTTTGGTGGGTTTGATCCTCGAGGGGTATATACCCATTTTGTGCACTGTATCCTGATAGAGCAGGTTCAGGCTGCTGCCACCGTCCATAAGGACTTGAGTGAGGTGAAATCCATCAATGATGGGGTCAAGGACCAATGCGGCAGAACCGCCATGACGGATACTGGTGGGATGGTCCCTGCGATCGAAGGTGATCGGACAAGAAGACCATGGGTTGAACTTTGGGGTGACTGGCTCCATCGCATAGACGTCCCTTAGTGCATGCTTTCGTTACCGCTTGGGGATATGGGTTGCGTATATCATGTTTACCGTTTTCACTTGGGGAGGAAACTTCTTCTGTCCTCCTGTGTTCGGCGGCCGGGGCTCCTCCTCGTCGTCGCTATGCAGCCCCCTTTCCTTGTTTTCGGCATTCAATTTGCCGACCTGTTTGAACACCCAGCATTCTCTGTTGGTGTGGTTGGCTGGTTTATCGGGGGTGCCGTGAATTTGACATGAACGATCGAGTATGTGGTCCAAGATAGACGGGGCATGATTGCTTCTTTTGAACGACTTTTTCCGCTGACCGGATTTAGAGCCACTGAATCCGACATTAACTGTCGTGTCTTCGGCGTTGTCGCCATTGTTGCGGCGCTTGTGTCTGTTGCGACGTGGCCTGCCATTGCTATATTTGGCATCTGAATTGCCAGGGTTTCTTGATGTGTTGTTGATGTGAGCCGGCCAGCTATCCTCGCCCGCACAGAAGCGGGTCATGAGTGTCGTGAGGGATGCCATGGACTTCGGCTTTTCTTGGCTGAGGTGTCGGGCGAGCCACTCATCGCGGATGTTATGCTTAAATGCCGCTAGGGCCTCAGCGTCCGGACAATCGACAATTTGGTTCTTTTTAGTTAGGAACCAAGTCCAGAATTTCCTGGCTGATTCCCCTGGCTGTTGGGTTATGTGACCCAAGTCATCGGCATCCGGTGGTTGCACATAAGTGCCCTGGAAGTTGTCAAGGAATGCGTCCTCCAAATTCTCCCAACTGCCAATGGAGTTTGCCGGCAGGCTATTGAGCCAATGCCGAGTAGGTCCTTTGAGTTTTAACGGGAGGTACTTGATGGCATGTAGATTGTCACCGCGGGCCATGTGGATGTGGAGGAGGAAATCTTCAATCCATACCACGGGGTCGGTTGTACCATCATACGATTCAATGTTCACGGGTTTAAAACCCTCTGGGAATTCGTGATCCATTACTTCATCAGTGAAGCATAGGGGGTGTGCAGCGCCTCTGTGCTGGGCTATATCACGACGCAGTTCATATGAGTCTTGTCTGCTGTATTCGGCCTGACGGATTTGCTTTTAGTATATCCGGTGTGACGGTCGTCGTCACGCGTTGGGGCGCGCCCTCGTGATCCGTAGATCGATCTTGCATGTCCTGCTTTGTTTTCCAATACGTATCACAGGTCCTGCGTGTTACCCCGGCCTTGTTATTTTTGTTTAACTGGAGACGGGGTGCAGGCAGGACTTCGGCCTGAAATGCCGCTTTGTCTCGGCCACTAGGTGGCCGGTCAGCCGCATCATACGCTGGAAGTGTAGGCTTTAATGCTTCTTCCTCGAGTTGGGGTAGCGACCTGCGCTTTGGGTAACTTTTGGTTGGGCGCTCGAGTTCGTATTCCTCGGCCGCCAGGACCTCAGTCCATCTATCCGCTAGCAGATCTTGGTCAGCTTGAAGTTGTTGTTGCTTTTTCTTCAGCCTTTTTGCTGTGGCTATAAGCCGGTGCTTAAAGCGCTCCTGTTCGGCGGGATCGTCAGGCACGATAAATTCTTCGTCGCCGAGGCTCACCTCGCCTTCGGAGAGAGGCATGTAATTGTCATCCTCTGATTCTCTGTCTGATGCCTGTTCCTTAGGGCTAGCTTGCCCATCCTCCCGCTCAAGGCCTGGCTGGAGGGGATTGTCTTCGTCTTGGGCACTATCGGAAGCGTTATTGTCTCTTCTGCCGGTATCGCTGCTTTTGCCATAGCGGGACTTAGAGCGGCGTCGATGACGCCGGTGCTTAGATTGCTTCTCGAGGGGATTATCCTCTGTTGCCTTATTGCCATCGCTTTCTTTGGGGGTGTCCACCATGTATATATCATATGATGAGGTGGCAGTCCAGCGCCCTGTGGGCGGTGGTTCCTATTCTTCTCCTGCATCGTCGTCCATACCGTCGATGTCTTCGGAGACGAAATCGAGCATGTCGGTTAAGTCATCGACAGTGGCTATTAAGTGGGTGGTGGGTGGGAACGAATTTCTTCGTCTTCCGCTTCCCACCCGAGCCAGACATAGTTCGGCCAAGGGCCTCCTGACAAGGAGAGAGACCTTAATGAATTCAGCACGTAGCCCAGGGGCGAGTGCTGAAAGATATCCGTGGAGGAAAACTCCATGATCTGCGCCCAATCAGATTCGATAGGCACAGACGCAGGCGGTTCAGAGCCCGTGGCTGGGGACGAATCCAAGGGTCCGGCAACACATGTCTCATAGGAGGTGAAGTCAGTATTCGGCTCTATCACCGCTGAGTGTGAGGCCTCCGTGGTGGGGTCCATCCACCCGTCCTCGGATGACGCGATCTGCTCCGGATCGAGGGCCGGAGTTGCCACAGGGGTGATCTCCCGAACACTGTCCGGCGGCAGAGCTAAATCATGCTCGTCGTGACTGTGCGGCACACCTGACATGGGCTCGAATCCGTCAAAGATCAAGTCTCTGCGGATGTCGGCGGTATAGTTTAAACTACCAAACTTGACCTGACGGCCCGTGGCGTAGCTCTCGATCTGCTCCAGATGCCCAAGCGAGTTGGCCTGCAGTGCAAAGCTGGCGAATACGAAGATCTGTCCGGGGAGAAAAACCTCACCCTGGATCGCACCATTGCCGATGATCAAAGGAGCCATCAATCCTTATTGTGACGGCACAGTGGAACTCTCAATGAAAGCACCAATGTCGGTGTCAAAACCGGCGGATCTCAGGTAGGGGGTCCCAAACTGTGCATCTAAGCTGATGGTAACAGGAGGCGGGGGACACAATGTTTACCCAGGTTCAGGCCCTCTCGATGGAGGTAATACCCTACTTCCTGCTTGATTTATCTTGATGATATGAGTATTACAAGAGTTGATCTACCATGAGATCGTAGAGGCTAAACCCTAGAAGCTAGCCTATGATTATGATTGTTGTTGTCCTACGGACTAAACCCTCCGGTTTATATAGACACCGGAGGGGCCTAGGGTTACACAGAGTCGGTTACAAGGGATGAGATCTACATATCCGAATTGCCAAGCTTGCCTTCCACGCAAAGGAGAGTCCCACCCGGACATGGGACGAAGTCTTCAATCTTGTATCTTCATAGTCCAATAGTCCGGCCAAAGTATATAGTCTGGTTGTCCGAGGACCCCCTAATCCAGGACTCCCTTAGATAGGCCCACCTAGGACCCAGGCTAGGGCCGTGTGCGATCGGGCGAGGCATCGAAACCCAATTATTTCCGTAGGTATGTACATCCCACACGGTAATCCGAGAAAATCATTTTCGTAGGTATGTACATCTCACACGGTGAATCCCAGAAAATCATTTCCGTTCGTATGTATATCACACACAGTCAATCCAAGGAATATGTTTCCGTTCTTATTTACATCCCACAGAGTCAATCTAGGGAAAATGTTTCCGTTCGGACGTACATCCCACACATTTTTATGTGTAGGCTCGTGTGTGAAAGGTGTAACTATCACACACGGTCTGCCTTGGTTAACTGTTTGCTTTTATCAACTATATCACACACGATTTGATGAAGAAAACTGTGTGGCATTGGGCTATCCATCGCAAGAGATTTTACTGCTAGAACCGTTTGCAAAGGCCCATGACACATTTAGCAGGTTTATTAGTTTATAATTAATAATTCCAGTATTACGCAAATTCACATTTCATATCGAACAGTTGTTTGCCAATTTCATATCAGGCACATAAATATATTATAACATCACAGTACGGTAGCTACATGAAAATAGCACAGTACAACATATAGATAGTTCGACTTCATGAGAACAATATATTCATTTCCCTAATCAAGATCATCCAGGCTTGTCTTATCCACCTCTGCTTTCAGTTCAGTAAGAACCCGTTTTGCATGGGCCAACTGGGAAAGTGCCTCCTCCTTCGCCAACACCATCTTAGCAAAGTCTGATTAAAAAAATCTGAGCTCATTCTCCACCTTCAACTTTTTATCCCGCATCTTGAAATATGCTTCAGTGTTGACAAGACTTTCTCTAAGCCTACGCGTGTTCTCTTCCTCATACATGCTCCAGAGCTTCGCTAGGCACATCTTCAAAGACTGTGGCCACTCTTGATCAACCCACTCCAAGTAAGAACACTTCTGTTCATCTTATAATATTTAAAACTAGATCAGTAACAATTGTAGGGGAAATGGGTTTATAGCAACATAGAAAATCACCAATGCTTATTTTGAAAAACTGAAGAAACATGTTAATTATGACATATCTTCTAAAAAAGATCAATGTGCAAATGAAATAAGTGGTACTGAGACAACAACCAAATTTTGAAACATCAGAAGCTATAATTAACTACAACGACGCTACAGGTTCTTACTCATGTACAATAAATAACAAATTGAACATTTTATGAGGAAGGTAAATATAACTGCAACAACATAGCGATAGTGTTTGGATGACAGCAAATTGAAACTAACAAGTGTGTACATGCACAAATTTAGTAACATAAAACTAATAACACTAAGGCCATCCACTACGTATGCCAAAACTGGCGTAAAGACAACTGTTGCTACATCTCGCACCGATGCCCACACTGGCGAGCAGATGCAGCGGAAAAAAATCAGGGACCTGGACTCCGGAGCACGTAGTTGCTCCGATGCCCAGTTCCTTCGTGTCATAAAGATTTAGTATTTTACTGCTTGGCTGCTCGGATGTGTGGACCAAAGTTGGCGGCACAAACTGCTGAAACGGTGCCAAATAGTTTTCTAATGGCACCGCTGATGAGATGGCAACAATTTAAGATACTAGGTACAAACTGTGACACTGTCTTAGGATGCGTTTGGTTGAAGGTGTGGTATGAATGGGTTGGGACCGTGACAGTGTCTGAATCACATCTAACAAATGATTTGTAACAATAAGAGGGTCTAACCTTCTCTGCACATGCCAGAAACTTCCTCCCACTGTCCACAGAATCAAACACAATTAGCTTCACGCATGGATATTGATGGTGACAACGAGCAGATGGATCTTTAGCCACCCCGCTCCATTCGTTGCCACTGATGGTCCCAGGGAGCTACAAGAGGAAGAAATGAATCAAATCGACCGCCAGGTAAAAATCCTTCATTCCAAGTCATAGCCCGAGAGAGAGAAGAGAGGCATACCCGGGTGGTGAAGGAGTAGTCGCCGGAGGAGTAACCGCTGGAGAGGTCTTTGAAGAAGACCATGGCGACCCCGGCGATGGGATGCAAGACGGCGAGAGAGAGGAAGCGGCTATATCTTATCAAGGAAGGAAGGAAGGAGGAAACAGGGGAAATATGACTTGTGGCCGGGGAGCAAAAGCGGGAGTGGAAGGGGGAAGGGGTCGGGGGTAGATATTTTGGCGGTGGGCCAAAATTTTGGAAATGTGGAGGGAAACTTTGCGCGCGGTGCCGACGGACCATTCACTTTGAACGATTGTGTGCATCGCAAACAATTCTTCTGCTTTACACACATGGGATGAGTTTGATAATTCAAATTTTGGTGGAAACTTCCGCGGGTACGTCATTGCATAATTTAACATCGCTTGCTAATTTGGGCACACAAAAGAGTGTACAGCAGACAGACCACACTTACTAAATCGAGCAATTTTAGTAATTAAAAAGAGCCAGTTGACTAATGTCTACTACGCAACCTTCTTCTTGTAGACATTGTTGGGCCTCCAAGTGCAGAGGTTTCTAGGACAGTAGCAAATTTCCCTCAAGTGGATGACCTAAGGTTTATCAATCCGTGGGAGGTGTAGGTTGAAGATGGTCTCTCTCAAACAACCCTGCAACCAAATAACAAAGAGTCTCTTGTGACCCCAACACACCTAATACAATGGTAAATTGTATAGGTGCACTAGTTCGGTGAAGAGATGGTGATACAAGTGCAATATGGATGGTAGATATAGGTTTTTGTAATATGAAAATATAAAAACAGCAAGGTAGCAAGCGATAAAAGTGAGCGTAAACGGTATTGCAATGCTAGGAAACAAGGCCTAGGGTTCATACTTTCACTAGTGCAAGTTCTCTCAATAATAATAACATAGTTGGATCATATAACTATCCCTCAACATGCAACAAAGAGTCACTCCAAAGTCACTAATAGCAGAAAACAAACGAAGAGATTATTGTAGGGTACGAAACCACCTCAAAGTTATTCTTTCGGATCGATCTATTCAAGAGTTCGTACTAGAATAACACCTTAAGACACATATCAACCAAAACCCTAATGTCACCTAGATACTCCATTGTCACCTCGAGTATCTGTGGGTATGATTATACGATATGCATCACACAATCTCAGATTCATCTATTCAAACAACACAAAGAACTTCGAAGAGTGCCCCAAAGTTTCTACCGGAGAGTCAAGACGAAAACGTGTGCCAACCCCTATGCATAAGTTCACGAGGTCACGGAACCCGCAAGTTGATCACCAAAACATACATCATGTAGATCACATGAATATCCCATTGTCACCACAGATAAGCACATGCAAGACATACATCAAATGTTCTCAAATCCTTAAAGACTCAATCCGATAAGATAACTTCAAAGGGAAAACTCAATCCATTACAAGAGAGTAGAGGGGGAGAAACATCATAAGATCCAACTATAATAGAAAAGCTCGTGATACATCAAGATCATGCCAAATCAAGAACACGAGAGAGAGAGAGAGAGAGAGAGAGAGAGAGAGATCAAACGCATTGCTACTAGTGCATACGCTCAGCCCCGAGGGTGAACTACTCCCTCCTCATGATGGAGAGCGCCGGGATGATGAAGATGGCCACCGGTGAGGGATCCCCCTCCGGTAGGGTGTCGGAACAGGGTCCTGATTGGTTTTTGGTGGCTACAGAGGCTTGCGGCGACGGAACTCCCGATATATTCTGTTCCACGATGTTTTTAGGGTATATGGATATATATAGGCGAAAGAAGTCGGTCAGGGGAGCCACGAGGGCCCACGAGGGTGGGGGCGCGCCCAGGGGGGCAGGCGCGCCTCCCTGCCTCGTGGCCACCTTGAAGCTTCCCTGACGTGTACTCCAAGTCTCCTGGATTGCTTCCGTTCCAAAAATAACTCTCCCGAAAGTTTCATTCCATTTGGACTCCGTTTGATATTCCTTTTCTGCGAAACACTAAAATAGGCAAAAAACGGTAATTTGGGCTGGCCTTCGGTTAATAGGTTAGTCCCAAAAATTATATAAAAGTGTTTAGTAAAGCCCATAAACATCCAAAACAGAGAATATAATAGCATGAATACTTCATAAATTATAGATACGTTGGAGACGTACCAGCATCCCCAAGCTTAATTCCTGCTCGTCCTCGAGTAGGTAAATGATAAAAGAAATAATTTATGAAGTGTGAATGCTAGGAGGTGCACAAGTTTGATCAATGATAATTTCAATCACCTTTTCTAGCATCATTATGTATCATATCAGTAGCTCATCTCATAAAGCTTCTCTTGATGAAGTAACAAGCTATTCACATGTTAAAGTATAGATCATAAACTTTCTTGAAAACTAACAAACCGTGTTATTAGTCATCAAACAATTACAATTCATCTTATTTTCAGGAAGAGTCTATGTTAGAGCTTTGATTTAGCAAACTCCACATACTCAACTATCATTTAGTCTTTCACAATTGCTAACACTCACGCGATATTTATGGGTTCAAAGTTTTAATCAGACACAGAGAAAGATAGGGGCTTATAGATTCGCCTCCCAACCTTTTACCTCAAGGGTAATGTCAACAATAATAGCTCATGATGCCTTACATCCAATTGTGTGTGTGTGTGTGTGTATATATATATATATATATATATATATATATATATATATATATATATATATATATATATATCAGAATCTTTCCAACACAATGTGCTTGCCAAAGGATAAAATGTAAAAAGGAAAGGTGAAGATCACCATGACTCTTGCATAAGGTAAAAGACAAGAATAAAAGATAGGCCCTTTGTAGAGGGAAGCAGAGGTTGCCATGCGCTTTTATAGTTGGATGCACAAAATCTTAATGCGAGGGAACGTCACTTTATATTGCGACTTGTGATAGGGACCTTTATTATGCAGTCCGTCGCTTTTATTGCTTCCATATCACAAGATCGTATAAAGCTTATTTTCTCCACACTAAAAGATCATACATATTTAGAGAGCAATTTTTATTGCATGCACCGATGACAACTTACTTGAAGGATCTTACTCAATCCAAAGGTAGGTATGGTGGACTCTCATGGCAATACTGGTTTAAGGGTTGTTTGGAAGCACAAGTAGTATCTCTACTTGGTGCAAAGAATTTGGCTAGCATGAGGGGGAAAGGCAAGCTCAACGTGTTGGGAGATCCATGACAATATACTTTATTTCGGATATAAGAAAACATAACCCATTATGTTGTCTTCCTTGTCCAACATCAACCTTTAACATGTCATATTTTAATGAGTGCTCGCAATCATAAAAGATGTCCAAGATAGTATGTTTATATGTGAAATCTCTCTTCCTTCAATATTCTTTCATGAATTGTTCAAGTGACCAATACAATGTTTGCTAACCTTCAATAAATTTACCACCTCTACTTCTTATATGTAAAGTCATTACTCCCCATGGGATAAGCATATGAAACATATATAATTTCAGATTTATGATATTCAAATCATTCAACTATTTACTCATAGGATATAAGTGAAGCACACGAGTAAATGACAAACTACTCCAAAAAGATATAAGTGAAGATTAATGAGTAGTTAAATAATTATGTAGCTATATGAAGACTCTCTCACATTTAAGAATTTCAGATCTTGATATTTTATTCAAACCACAAGCAAAACAAAATAAAATGATATTCTAATAATAGCAAACATCATGTGAAGAAGCAAAAACTTAGGATCAACCGATACTAACCGATAGTTATCGAAGAAGAAAGGTGGGATGCCAACCGGGGCATCCCCAAGCTTAGACGCTTGAGACTTCTTGAAATATTATCTTGGGATGCCTTGGGAATCCCCAAGCTTGAGCTTTTGTGTCTCCTTAATTCCTCTCATATCACGGTCTCCCTAAATCTCAAAAGCTTCATCCACACAAAACTCAATAAGGACTCGTGAGATAAGTTAGTATAAACCAATGGAAAAACCTTATCATAATCTACTATAGCAAATCACTAAAATTATTATTCAACATTGCATACTAAATGCCTCTGCATATTTAATGGTCCTATCCTCAAATAGAACCATTAAACAAGCAAACATATGCAAACATAACAGCAATCTTCCTAAACAGGACAGTCTGTGAAAAATGCAGCAAGATCCATACTTCCCTAGCTCCAAAAATTATGAACAAAAATTCCCACTGTAGTAAATTTATCATAGCTTATTATGCAAAATGTTTCAACATTTTATCACATTCTGAATTTTCTAGGGAATTTTTGGAACCGCGGTAAACTTTCTGTTTTCAAACAGCAACATGAAGACTTGTAAAATAGGCATAGTAAAGGCCATCAATGCCACTTTTATTGAAAATAGAGATGCAAAACATTGTTCTAAATAACAGCAAGCAAATCCTAAAAAAATAAATTGATGCTCCAAGCAAAACACATATCATGTGGTGAATAAACATATAGCTCCAAGTAAAGTTACCGATGAACAAAGACGAAAGAGGGGATGCCTTCTGGGGCATCCCCAAGCTTAGGATCTTGGTTGTCCTTGAATATTGCCTTGGGGTGCCTTGGGCATCCCCAAGCTTAGGCTCTTGCCACTCCTTATTCCATAGTCCATCGAATCTTTACTCAAAACTTGAAAACTTCACAACACAAAAATTAACAGAAAACTCGTAAGCTTCGTTAGTATAAGAAAATAAATCACTACTTAGGTACTGTTTTGAACTCGTTCTTTATTTATATTGGTGTAATATCTAATGTATTCTAACTTCTCTATGGTTCATACTGTAACGCCCCGAAACCGTTGCGCCAGGTGTCTGCCAGTTATTTGCCGTCGTTGCCATGTCGCTTGCTTGCATGTTGCTTTTTGCCATGTCATCATCTGCATTTCATATCATGTCATCATGTGCATCACATTTGCATATGTCTTCGTCTCATGCATCCCAGCATTTTCCCCGTTGTCCGTTTCGCAATCCGACACTCCTATGTCCTCCGGTGCCCTCTTTTACCTCTTTTCCTGTGCAGGCGTTAAACATTCTCAGAATGGACCGAGATTTGCCAAACGGCCTTGGTACACCACCGGTAGACCGCCTGTCAAATTTTGTGCCATTTGGAGTCCGTTTGATACTCCAACGGTTTACCGGGTAACCGCAAAAGCGCTCTTTGTGTTGCAGCCCAACACCCCTCCAGAACAGCCCATGAGCCCATCCAAACCCTCTCCATCCTCTCGGTCGTTCGATCACGCTCGTGTGGGCAAAAACCGCACTCCATTTGGACTCGCCAAACTCCCTCTACCTATAAATATGTGCATCTCCCCCGAAATCCGGGTCCCGAAACCCTAGCTCCACCCTCCTCCGCCGCCGGAGACGCCCGGATCGGACCGGATGCATCCGTCGCCGCCCCTGCAGCCAACTACGGTCCGCCACGTGGCGTTCGCCACCGGCCCGCGAGCCCGCAGCGGGCCCACGAGGCCCATCCGCCACCGCCTGCCGTGCGCCTCCGCGCCTCTGCGCCGCCCGCGCCCGGCGCCGTGCGCCCCGCCGCCGACACGAGCGCCGCCCAGCTCCGTCCGCCGGCGCCACCCTCTGTCGCCCCTCGCCGCCCAGCTCCTCCCGCCGGCGACGCCCTCCGCCGGCCCCGCCGCCCGCTTCACCACCTCGGCCGCAGCGCCGCCTCCTCCCGTCGCCGGCGAGCCCCGCCGCTCCTCGCCGGAGCGCCTCCTCCGTCGCCTTCCCCGTCGCCGGTCGCCGGATCCGGCCGGTTGGATGAGAGCCACCAGGCACCCGAACCAAATACGCCCGCACCTGGACCGCTCCATCCCGGTCCCCTTCATCCAACTTTTCGGAGGGTATATTTCGCCCAAGTCCCTAAGTTTTCTGCATTATGTACCCATGTTCTGCATGCCATAACTTCTTGTGTGCTGGTCCGTTTTGTGCATATGATATATCAGAATGTTCACTGGGAGATGCTCTTCATTTCATTACACTGTGGCATGCTAGTTTGAGTTCATCTTGATGCCCTTATCATCGTTGCAAGAGTGTTATGTGATATTGACTGCTGTAGTTAACAGAACTTTCTCATTTGTCATTTTTGTATCTTTTTGTGTGATTTTATTTTGAGATTGAAGTCTACATGTGTTATGAGATACAACATGCCATATTTTCTTTGGTAAAATCCAATCTTCATGATATGCCATGTGTTGATTGTTACAAGCTTGCAAACTAGCCTCCATGATGTTGCTGGTTTCTATTACTTGGTGATTTCTGCTAAGTCTGAAACTGATATATTGTGATGCTATATAAACCTGTTGATACCATGAGTTCTATGCATAATCTGGAGATGTTCACTAAGGGTTTTGTTAAACATATTATGTCCTATTTATAAATGCCCATGTTTGCATTTATGGTGTGCTCTAGTATGTCTTAATATTGCTCTACTTTTGCTATAAAATGTTCCTGGCAGATTGTTTACATGTTAATCAATTTTGCCATGGTTGTTGTTAGTGATCCAAGCATGCTATAAACTTTATATTGCCATTTTTAGCTTCATTAACATGTCATATTGCTGTAGGTATGCTTGTTTTGTCATTCAATGCCTTGTGTTGAGTGATTCAAGCTCACCAATATGCCTACTTATCGTTGTTCCTGCCATGTGCTGTTATTTTCACCGTCTGAATGTGTCATATCATTTGCCATGTTTGCATGGATCCTACCATCTTTTATGTTGATCTTTGGAACAAGTTCAGTAAGGGAGTTTTGTTAATTGCTTTTAGTGATAGCATGATGTGCTCTAGTTTGACATGATAGCTTGCTGTAGCATGTTGTTTGATAGCTCTAAACATTGCAAACTAATGTTATTTCTGTCATGTCCAGTGATTTCCACCAAGTCTGTGAACTGTTATTATTTGCAATCTTGCCATGTCCTTTTGAGCATGTTCTAGTGATTTCTGGAGTTAGCTCAGTGCTCATGTTTTTCCATGCTTTTCCTGTACATCATGTCCGTGCCTTTTGTTTTCGTATTGAGGTGTTGTAGAATATTGTTTTGATGCTTGCAAGTTTCCTAGTTTCTGTTTTTGACAGCTTGTCCTTTAAACTTGTTTCATGTGTATGTGTTGAACCGTTGCTCCGTTTTTGAGTGTGCTCTATATGAAACTTGCTTAGATTTGCATGTAGTTTCATGTTACCTTGTTGCATCCATGTTTTGAGTGTGTTTGCTTGATGTTTGAATGCATTTTGCATCAATGCCATGTTTAACTTGTTTTGCTCATATCTTCTAGGCCGTAGCTCCGAATTAAATAAACTTTATATGTAACTTGACTAGAATTTCGTGTAGATCATCTTGGTGCATATTAACTTGCTGTTTAACAACTTGAACATAAGGTTTATTCAGATCTGGACCAATTTCGAAATATGCACATGAGGACTTACCGGAATTGTCCTATGTTGTTTCCGACCTCATTTAAACTTGCTTTGATGTGTTGTTCTTGTATGCATCATATCTTGCCATGAGTAGCTTCATGTAGCCTTGTCATGCACCATACTTGGTTGAGCATCATGCCTTGTTCATGTGTAGTGTGTTTACCATGTTGTGTGCTCCTCGATAGTTCCTGTTTCGTTGCGATCATGAGGATTCGTTCGTCTACGCTTGGTTCGTCTTCGTGGCTTCATCTTCTTCATGGGCTCGTACTTCTTCCTTGCGGGATTTCAGTCAAGATGACCGTCACCTTGGATCTCATTACTATCATTGCTATGCTAGTTGCTTCGTTCTATCGCTATGCCGCGTTACCTACCACTTGCTTATCAAGCCTCCCAAATTGCCATGAACCTCTGACCTTTGTCACCGTTCCTAGCAAACCGTTGTTTGGCTATGTTACCGCTTTGCTCAGCCCCTCTTATAGCGTTGCTAGTTGCAGGTGAAGATGAAGATTGCTCCATTTTGGATTATGTTTATGTTGGGATATCATAATATCTCTTATATTATTAATGCATCTATATACTTGGTAAAGGGTGGAAGGCTCGGCCTTATGCCTGGTGTTTTGTTCCACTCTTGCCGCCCTAGTTTCCGTCATATCGGTATTATGTTCCCGGATTTTGTGTCCCTAACGCGGTTGGGTGTTATGGGAACCCCTTGACAGTTCGCCTTGAATAAAACTCCTCCAGCAAGGCCCAACCTTGGTTTTACCATTTGCCTCACCACCACCTACTTTTCCCTTGGGAGTCGCTCTCTCGAGGGTCATCGTTATTTAGCCCCCCCGGGCCAATGCTTCTCTAAGTGTTGGTCCGAAATAGAGCCACTTGCAGCGCCCCCTCAGGGAAACTTGAGGTCTGGTTTTAGTTGTAAGTAGTGCTCATCCGGTGTTGCCCTGAGAACGAGATATGTGCAGCTCCTATCGGGATGTCGACGCATCGGGCGGTCTTGCTGGTCTTGTTTTACCATTGTCGAAATGTCTTGCAACCGGGATTCCGAGTCTGATCGGGTCTTCCCGGGAGAAGGAATATCCTTCGTTTATCGTGAGAGCTTATCATGGGCTAAGTTGGGACACCCCTACAGGGTTTGAACTTTCGAAAGCCGTGCCCGCGGTTATGTGGCAGATGGGAATTTGTTAATATCTGGTTGTAGTAAACTTGAAGTAAACTCTTCTAAAATACACCAACCGTGTGCGTAACCATGATCGTCTCTTTTCGGGATTGTTCGAGAGGAGAACACAGTTTTGGGGGTTATGTTTGACGTAAGTAGGAGTTCAGGATCACTTCTTGATCATTACTAGTTGGCAACCGTTTGCTTAGCTCCTCTTCTCGCTCTTGTTTCGTAAGTTAGCCACCATACTTTGCTTAGTCGCTGCTGCAACATCACCACTTTACCCCTTCCTTACCCCTTAAGCTTTGCTAGTCTTGATACCCATGGTTATGGGATTGCTGAGTCCTCGTGGCTCACAGATTACTACAACACCAGTTGCAGGTACATGTTATGCGATGCTCATGACGCGAGAGCGATGTTTACGTGTTTTGGAGTCTTCTTCTGCTTCTTCTTCGATCAGGGGATAGATTCTAGGTCGGCAGCCTGGACTAGCGGGGTGGACATTGTTTGAGTTACTGTTTATGTTTCATCCGTAGTCGGATGTTGTTCTCATGTATGTTGATGTATTCTTGCGGCATTTGTATGCCTTGTATGTATCCACATCTATTATGTAATGTTGATGTAATGATATCCACCTTGTAAAAGCATCTTCAAGATGCGCTTCCATCCTTGGTAGGACCCTCGAGTTCCTTTGGGTCGCATCTTGGGTGTGACACATACCCTCCGATACTACTCATAGATTCATCAAAATAAGCAAACAACACATAGAAAACAGAATCTGTCAAAAACAGAACAGTCTGTAGTAATCTGTTTCAAACGTATACTTATGGTACTCCAAAAATTCTGAAATAAATTGGTGGACCTGTGGAATTTGTCTATTAATCATCTGCAAAAATAATCAACCTAAAAGAACTCTCCAGTAAAAAATGGCAGCTAATCTCTTGAGCGCAAAAGTTTCTGTTTTTTTCAGCAAGATCACATAGACTTCACCCAAGTCTTCCCAAAGGTTCTACTTGGCAAAACACTAATTAAGACATAAAACCACATCTAAACAGAGGCTATATGAATTATTTATTAGTAAACAGAAGCAAAAGGCAAAGAACAAAAATAAAATTGGGTTGGCTCCCAATAAGCGCTATCGTTTAACGCCCCTACCTAGGCATGATGATTTCAATGATGCTCACATAAAAGTTAAGAATTGAAACATGAAGAGAGCATCATGAAGAATATGACTAGCACATTTAAGTCTAACCCACTTCCTATGCATAGGGATTTTGTGAGAAAACAACTTATGGGAACATTAAACAACTAGCATAGGAAGGTAATGTTGGAAATATGCCCTAGAGGCAATAATAAAAGCATTATTATTATATTTCCTTGTTCATGATAATTGTCTTTATTCGTGCTATAACTGTGTTATCCGGAAATCGTAATACATGTGTGAATAACAGACAACAACATGTCCCTAGTAAGCCTCTAGTTGACTAGCTCGTTGATCAATAGATAGTCATGGTTTCCTGACTATGGGCATTGGATGTAAATGATAACGAGATCACATCATTAGGAGAATGATGTGATGGACAAGACCCAATCCTAAACATAGCACAAGATCGTATAGTTCGTTTGCTAGAGTTTTCCAATGTCAAGTATCCTTTCCTTAGACCATGAGATCGTGTAACTCCCGGATACCGTAGGAGTGCTTTGGGTGTGCCAAACGTCACAACGTAACTGGGTGACTATAAAGGTATACTACGGGTATCTCCGAAAGTGTCTGTTGGGTTGACACGGATCGAGACTGGGATTTGTCACTCCGCTTGACGGAGAGGTATCACCGGGCCCACTCAGTAATGCATCATCATAATGAGCTCAATGTGATCAAAGTGTTTGACCACGGGATCATGCATTACGGTACGAGTAAAGTGACTTGCCGGTAACGAGATTGAACGAGGTATTGGGATACCAACGATCGAATCTCGGGCAAGTAACATATCGATTGACAAAGGGAATCATATACGGGATTAATTGAATCCTCGACATCGTGGTTCATCCGATGAGATCATCGTGGAGCATGTGGGATCCAACATGGGTATCCAGATCCCGCTGTTGGTTATTGCCCGAGAGCCGTCTCGGTCATGTCTGCATGTCTCCCGAACCCGTAGGGTCTACACACTTAAGGTTCGGTGATGCTAGGGTTGTAGGGATATGTATATGCAGTAACCCGAATGTTGGTCGGAGTCCCGGATGAGATCCCGGACGTCACGAGGAGTTTTGGAATGGTCCGGAGGTAAAGAATTATATATGGGAAGTGCTGTTTTGGCCATCGGGACAAGTTTCGGGGTCACCGGTATTATACCGGGACCACCAGAAGGGTCCCGGGGGTCCACCGGGTGGGGCCACCTATCCCGGAGGGCCCCATGGGCCAAAGTGGGGAGGGGAACCAGCCCATAGTGGGCTGGTGCGCCCCCCAGGCCCACCCCATGCGCCTAGGGTTGAAACCCTAGGGGTGGGGGGCGCCCCACCCTGGCTTGGGGGCCACTCCAGCCCTTAGCCGCCGCCCCCCTTGGGAGATCCGATCTCCCAGGGCCGGCGCCCCCCAGGGGCCTATATAAAGGGGGCAGGGGAGGGGGCAGCCACACCCTTTGCCTTGGCGCCTCCCTCTCCCTCTCCAACACCTCCTCCTCCATCGTAGAGCTCGGCGAAGCCCTGCCGGAGTACTGCAGCTCCACCATCACCACGCCGTCGTGCCGCTGCTGGAGTCATCTTCCTCAACCTCTCCTTTGCCTTGCTGGATCAAGAAGAAGGAGACGTTACGCTGACCGTACGTGTGTTGAACGCGGAGGTGCCGTCCTTTCGGTGCTAGGATCTCCGGTGATTTGGATCACGTCGTGTACGACTACTTCATCCCCGTTCTCTTGAACGCTTTCGCTCGCGATGTACAAAGGTATGTAGATGAATCTGAATACTCGTTGCTAGATGAACTCATAGATGGATCTTGGTGAAACCGCAGGAATTTTTTTTGTTTTCTGCAACGTTCCCCAACAGTGGCATCATGAGCTAGGTCTATGCGTAGTTCTTCTTGCGCGAGTAGAACACAATTTGTTGTGGGCGTAGATTTGTCAACTTTTCTTGCCGCTACTAGTCTTATCTTGCTTCAGCGGTATTGTGGGATGAAGCGTCCCGGGCCAACCTTACACGTACGCTTACGTGAGACCGGTTCCACCGACTAACATGCACTAGTTGCATAAGGTGGCTGGCGGGTGTCTGTCTCTCCTACTTTAGTTGGACCTGATTCGATGAAAAGGGTCCTTATGAAGGGTAAATAGAAGTTGACAAATCACGTAGGTAAGAAAACGTTCTTGCTAGAACCCTAATTCAGCCACGTAAAACTTGCAACAACAATTAGAGGACGTCTAACTTGTTTTTGCAGCAAGTGCTTTGTGATATGATATGGCCAAAGTTGTGATGAATGATGAATGATCTATATGTGATGTATGAGATGTTCATGCTATTGTAATAGGAATCACGACTTGCATGTCGATGAGTATGACAACCGGCAGGAGCCATAGGAGTTGTCTTTATTTTTTGTATGACCTGCGTGTCATTGAGAAACGCCATGTAAATTACTTTACTTTATTGCTAAACGCGTTAGCCATAGTAGTAGAAGTAATAGTTGGCGAGCAACTTCATGGAGACACGATGATGGAGATCATGATGATGGAGACCATGGTGTCAAGCCGGTGACAAGATGATCATGGAGCCACAAGATGGAGATCAAAGGAGCTATGTGATATTGGCCATATCATGTCACGTTTATTATTTGATTGCATGTGATGTTTATCATGTGTTGCATCTTGTTTAATTAGAACGACGGTAGTAAATAAGATGATCCCTCATAATAATTTCAAGAAGTGTTCCCCCTAACTGTGCACCATTGCGACAGTTCGTTGTTTCGAAGCACCACGTGATGATCGGGTGTGATAGATTCTAACGTTCACATACAACGGGTGTAAGACAGATTTACACATGCAAATACTTAGGTTGACTTGACGAGCCTAGCATGTACAGACATGGCCTCGGAACACAGAAGGCCGAAAGGTCGAGCATGAGTCATATAGAAGATACGATCAACATGAAGATGTTCACCGATGTTGACTAGTCCGTCTCACGTGATGATCGGACACGGCCTAGTTGACTCGGATCATGTTATACTTAGATGACTAGAAGAGGGATGTCTATCTAAGTGGGAGTTCATTAAATAATTTGATTAGATGAACTTTAATTATCATGAACTTAGTCCAAAATATTTACAATATGTCTTGTAGATCAAATGGCCAACGTAGTCCTCAACTTCAACGTGTTCCTAGAGAAAACCAAGCTGAAAGACAATGGCAGCAACTATACGGACTGGGTCCGGAACCTGAGGATCATCCTCATAGCTGCCAAGAAAGATTATGTCCTACAAACACCGCTGGGTGACGCACCTATTCTCCCTGCAGAACAAGACGTTATGAACGCTTGGCAATCACGTTCCGATGACTACTCCCTCGTTCAGTGCGGCATGCTTTACAGCTTAGAGCCGGGGCTCCAAAAGCGTTTTGAGAGACATGGAGCATATGAGATGTTCGAAGAGCTGAAAATGGTTTTCCAAGCTCATGCCCGGGTCGAGAGATATGAAGTCTCCGACAAATTCTTTAGCTGTAAGATGGAGGAAAATAGCTCTGTCAGTGAACACATACTCAAGATGTCTGGGTTGCAAAACCGCATGACTCAACTGGAAGTTAATCTCCCGGATGAAGCGGTCATTGACAGAATCCTCCAGTCGCTTCCACCTAGCTACAAGAGCTTTGTGATGAACTACAACATGCAGGGGATGGTAAAGACCATTCCAGAGGTATATGCTATGCTGAAATCAGCAGAGGTAGAAATCAAGAAGGAACATCAAGTGTTGATGGTGAATAAAACCACTAAGTTCAAGAAGGGCAAGGGTAAAAAGAACTTCAAGAAGGACGGCAAGGAAGTTGCCGCGCCCGGTAAGCAAGTTGCCGGGAAGAAGCCAAAGAATGGACCCAAGCCCGAGACTGAGTGCTTTTATTGCAAGGGAAGTGGTCACTGGAAGCGGAATTGCCCCAAATACTTAGCGGACAAGAAGGCCGGCAAAACAAAAGGTATATGTGATATACATGTAATTGATGTGTACCTTACCAATACTCGTACTTGCTCTTGGGTATTTGATACCGATGCAGTTGCTCATATTTGTAACTCAAAGCAGGAGCTGCGGAATAAGCGAAGACTGGCGAAGGATGAGGTGACGATGCGCGTCGGGAATGGTTCCAAGGTCGATGTGATCGCCGTCGGCACGCTACCTCTACATTTACCTATGGGATTAGTTTTAAACCTCAATAATTGTTATTTAGTGCCAAGTTTGAGCATGAACATTGTGTCTGGATCTCGTTTAATTCGAGATGGCTACTCATTTAAATCTGAGAATAATGGTTGTTCTATTTATATGAGTGATATGTTTTATGGTCATGCTCCGATGGTTAATGGTTTATTCTTGATGAATCTCGTACGTGATGATACACATATTCATAGTGTGAATACCAAAAGAGTTAAAATTGATAATGATAGTCCCACATACTTGTGGCACTGCCGCCTTGGTCACATAGGTGTCAAACGCATGAAGAAGCTCCATGCAGATGGACTTTTAGAGTCTCTTGATTATGAATCATTTGACACATGCGAACCATGCCTCATGGGTAAAATGACCAAGACTCCGTTCTCAGGAACAATGGAGCGAGCAACCAACTTATTGGAAATCATACATACTGATGTGTGTGGTCCAATGAGTGTTGAGGCTCGCGGTGGCTATCGTTATGTTCTCACCCTCACTGATGACCTGAGTAGATATGGGTATATCTACTTAATGAAACACAAGTCTGAGACCTTTGAAAAGTTCAAGGAATTTCAGAGTGAGGTTGAAAATCAACGTGACAGAAAAATCAAGTTTCTACGATCAGATCGTGGAGGAGAATACTTGAGTCACGAATTTGGCACACACTTAAGAAAATGTGGAATAGTTTCACAACTCACGCCGCCTGGAACACCTCAGCGTAATGGTGTGTCCGAACGTCGTAATCGCACTCTATTAGATATGGTGCGGTCTATGATGTCTCTTACCGATTTACCGCTATCTTTTTGGGGCTATGCTTTAGAGACTGCCGCATTCACTTTAAATAGGGCTCTGTCGAAATCCGTTGAGACGACACCGTATGAATTATGGTTTGGGAAGAAACCTAAGCTGTCGTTTCTAAAAGTTTGGGGATGCGATGCTTATGTCAAGAAACTTCAACCTGAAAAGCTCGAACCCAAGTCGGAAAAATGCGTCTTCATAGGATACCCTAAAGAAACTATTGGGTATACCTTCTACCTCAGATCCGAAGGCAAGATCTTTGTTGCCAATAATGGATCCTTTCTAGAGAAAGAGTTTCTCTCGAAAGAAGTAAGTGGGAGGAAAGTAGAACTTGATGAAGTGTTACCTCTTGAACCGGAAAATGGCGCAACTCAAGAAAACGTTTCTGAGGTGCCTGCACCAACTAGAGAGGAAATTAATGATGATGATCAAGATCAAGCTCCTACTGGAATTCGTAGGTCCACAAGGACACGTTCCGCACCAGAGTGGTATGGCAACCCTGTCTTGGAAATCATGTTGTTAGACAACGGTGAACCTTCGAACTATGAAGAAGCGATGGCGGGCCCGGATTCCAACAAATGGCTGGAAGCCATGAAATCCGAGATAGGATCCATGTATGAAAACGAAGTATGGACTTTGACTGACTTGCCCGTTGAACGGCGAGCCATAGAAAATAAATGGATCTTTAAGAAGAAGACATACGTGGATGGTAATGTGACCATCTATAAAGCTCGGCTTGTCGCTAAGGGTTATCGACAAGTTCAAGGAATTGACTACGATGAGACTTTCTCACCGGTAGCGAAGCTAAAGTCCGTCCGAATCATGTTAGCAATTGCCGCATTCTATGATTATGAGATATGGCAAATGGACGTCAAAACGGCATTCCTTAATGGTTTCCTTAAGGAAGAATTGTATATGATGCAGCCGGAAGGTTTTGTCGATCCTAAGAACGCTGACAAAGTGTGCAAGCTCCAACGCTCGATTTATGGGCTGGTGCAAGCATCTCGGAGTTGGAACATTCGCTTTGACGAGATGATCAAAGCGTTTGGGTTTACACAGACTTATGGAGAAGCCTGCGTTTACAAGAAAGTGAGTGGGAGCTCTGTAGCATTTCTCATACTATATGTAGATGACATACTTTTGATGGTAAATGATATAGAACTCTTGGACAGCATTAAGGCCTACTTGAATAAGAGTTTTTCAATGAAGGACCTTGGAGAAGCTGCTTATATATTAGGCATTAAGATCTATAGAGATATATCGAGACGCCTCATAGGTCTTTCACAAAGCACATACCTTGATAAGATATTGAAGAAGTTCAATATGGATCAATTTAAGAAGGGGTTCTTACCGGTATTACAAGGTGTGAAATTGAGCTCAGCTCAATGTCCGACCACGGCAGAAGATATAGAAGAGATGAGGGTCATCCCCTATGCCTCAGCCATAGGTTCTATTATGTATGCCATGCTGTGTACCAGACCTGACGTAAACCTTGCCGTGAGTTTGGTAGGAAGGTACCAAAGTAATCCCGGCAAGGAACACTGGACAACGGTCAAGAAATATCCTAAAGTACCTGAAAAGGACTAAGGAAATGTTTCTCGTTTATGGAGGTGACGAAGAGCTCGTCGTAAAGGATTACGTCGACGCTAGCTTCGACACAGATCTGGATGACTGTAAGTCACAAACCGGATACGTGTATATTTTGAATGGTGGGGCAGTAAGCTGGTGCAGTTGCAAGCAGAGCGTCGTGGCGGGATCTACATGTGAAACGGAGTACATGGCAGCCTCGGAGGCAGCACATGAAGCAATTTGGGTGAAGGAGTTCATCACCAACCTCGGAGTCATACCCAATGCATCGGGGCCAATCAAACTCTTCTGTGACAACACTAGAGCTATTGCACTTGCCAAGGAGCCCAGGTTTCACAAGAAGACCAGGCACATCAAGCGTCGCTTCAACTCCATTCGTGAAAATGTTCAAGATGGAGACATAGAAATTTTTAAAGTGCACACAGATCTGAATGTCGCAGATCCGTTGACTAAACCTCTCCCTAAGGCAAAACATGATCAGCACCAGAACTCTATGGGTGTTCGATTCATCACAATCTAACTAGATTATTGACTCTAGTGCAAGTGGGAGACTGTTGGAAATATGCCCTAGAGGCAATAATAAAAGCATTATTATCATATTTCCTTGTTCATGATAATTGTCTTTATTCGTGCTATAATTGTGTTATCCGGAAATCGTAATACATGTGTGAATAACAGACAACAACATGTCCCTAGTAAGCCTCTAGTTAACTAGCTCGTTGATCAATAGATAGTCATGGTTTCCTGACTATGGGCATTGGATGTAAATGATAATGAGATCACATCATTAGGAGAATGATGTGATGGACAAGACCCAATCCTAAACATAACACAAGATCGTATAGTTCGTTTGCTAGAGTTTTCCAATGTCAAGTATCCTTTCCTTAGACCATGAGATCGTGTAACTCCCGGATACCGTAGGAGTGCTTTTGGTGTGCCAAACGTCACAACGTAACTGGGTGACTATAAAGGTATACTATGGGTATCTCCGAAAGTGTCTGTTGGGTTGACACGGATCGAGACTGGGATTTGTCACTCCGCTTGACGGAGAGGTATCACCGGGCCCACTCAGTAATGCATCATCATAATGAGCTCAATGTGATCAAAGTGTTTGACCACGGGATCATGCATTATGGTACGAGTAAAGTGACTTGCCGGTAACAAGATTGAACGAGGTATTGGGATACCAACGATCGAATCTCGGGCAAGTAACATATCGATTGACAAAGGGAATCGTATACGGGATTAATTGAATCCTCGACATCGTGGTTCATCCGATGAGATCATCGTGGAGCATGTGGGAGCCAACATGGGTATCCAGATCCCGCTGTTGGTTATTGCCCGAGAGCCGTCTCGGTCATGTCTGCATGTCTCCCGAACCCGTAGGGTCTACACACTTAAGGTTCGGTGACGCTAGGGTTGTAGGGATATGTATATGCAGTAACCCGAATGTTGTTCGGAGTCCCGGATGAGATCCCGGACGTCACGAGGAGTTTCGGAATTGTTCGGAGGTAAAGAATTATATATGGGAAGTGCTGTTTTGGCCATCGGGACAAGTTTCGGGGTCACCGGTATTATACCGGGACCACCAGAAGGGTCCCGGGGGTCCACCGGGTGGGGCCACCTATCCCGGAGGGCCCCATGGGCCAAAGTGGGGAGGGGAACCAGCCCATAGTGGGCTAGTGCGCCCCCCTAGGCCCACCCCATGCGCCTAGGGTTGAAACCCTAGGGGTGGGGGGGCGCCCCACCTTGGCTTGGGGGCCACTCCAGCCCTTAGCCGCCGCCCCCCTTGGGAGATCCAATCTCCCAGGGCCGGCGCCCCCCCAGGGGCCTATATAAAGGGGGGAGGGGAGGGGGGCAGCCGCACCCTTTGCCTTGGCGCCTCCCTCTCCCTCTCCAACACCTCCTCCTCCTCCGTAGAGCTCGGCGAAGCCCTGCCGGAGTACTGCAGGTCCACCATCACCACGCCGTCGTGCTGCTGCTGGAGCCATCTTCCTCAACCTCTCCTTTGCCTTGCTGGATCAAGAAGAAGGAGACGTTACGCTGACCGTACGTGTGTTGAACGCAGAGGTGCCGTCCTTTCGGTGCTAGGATCTCCGGTGATTTGGATCACGTCGTGTACGACTACTTCATCCCCGTTCTTTTGAACACTTCCGCTCGCGATCTACAAAGGTATGTAGATGAATCTGAATACTCGTTGCTAGATGAACTCATAGATGGATCTTGGTGAAACCGTAGGAAAATTTTTTGTTTTCTGCAACGTTCCCCAAGAGGTAAAACAAGCATAATTTCAAAACTTTAAGCACATAGAGAGGAAGCTTGATATTATTGCAATTCCTACAAGCATATGTTCCTCCCTCATAATAATTTTCAGTAGCATCATGAACGAATTCAACAATATAACCATCACATAAAGCATTCTTTTCATGATCTACAACCATATAATTTTTATTACTCTCCACATAAGCAAATTTCTTCTCATGAATAGTAGTGGGAGCAAACTCAACAAAATAATTATCATGTGAGGCATAATCCAATTGAAAACTAAAATCATGATGACAAGTTTCATGGTTATCATTATTCTTAATAGCATACAAGTCATCACAATAATCATCATAGATAGCAACTTTGTTCTCATAATCAATTGGAACCTCTTCCGAAATATTGGATTCATCACTAAATAAAGTCATGACCTCTCCAAATCCACTTTCGTAATTATCACAATAAGATTCAACACCCTCCAAAATAGTGCGATCATTACTTCTTAAAGTTGACACTCTTCCAAACCCACTTTCATCAATATAATCATCATAAATAGGAGGCATGCTATCATCATAATAAATATTCTCATCAAAACTTGGGGGACTAAACATATCACCTTCATCAAACATAGCATACCCAAGCTTGTGGCTTTGCATATCATTAGCATCATGGGTATTCAAAGAATTCATACTAACAAGATTGCAATCTTGCTCATCATTCACATATCTTATGCCAAGAATTCTATGTAATTCTTCTTCTAGTACTTGAGCACAATTTTGCTTCCCATCATTTTCACGAAAGACATTAAAAAGATGAAGCATATGAGGCACCATTAATTCCATTTTTTGTAGTTTTCTTTTATAGACTAAACTAGTGACAAAACAAGAAACAAAAAGAATTTGATTGCAAGATCTAAAGATATACCTTCAAGCACTCACCAACCCGGCAACGGCGCCAGAAAAGAGTTTGATGTCTACTACACAACCTTCTTCTTGTAGACATTGTTGGGCCTCCAAGTGCGGAGGTTTGTAGGACAGTAGCAAATTTCCCTCAAGTGGATGACCTAAGGTTTATCAATCCGTGGGAGGCGTAGGATGAAGATGGTCTCTCTCAAGCAACCCTGCAACCAAATAACAAAGAGTCTCTTGGGTCCCCAACACACCCAATACAATTGTAAATTGTATACGTGCACTAGTTCGGTGAAGAGATGGTGATACAAGTGCAATATAGAAGGTAGATATAGGTTTTTGTAAACTGAAAGTATAAAAACAGCAAGGTAACAAGCGTTAAAAGTGAGTGTAAACAGTGTTGCAATGATAGGAAACAAGGCCTAGGGTTCATACTTTCACTAGTGCAAGTCCTCTCAACAATAATAGCATAATTGGATCATATAACTATCCCTCAACATGCAACAAAGAGTCACCCCAAAGCCACTAATAGCGGAGAACAAATGAAGAGATTATGGTAGGGTACGAAACCACCTCAAAGTTATTCTTTCCAATCAATCCATTGGCCTATTCCTATAAGTGTCACAAACAGCCTTAGAGTTCGTACTAGAATAACACCTTAAGACACAAATCAACCAAAACCCTAATGTCACCTAGATACTCCAATGTCACCTCAAGTATCCGCGGGCATGATTATATGATATGCATCACACAATCTCAATTCATCTACTCAATCCAACACAAAGTACCTCAAAGAGTGCCCAAAGTTTCTACCGGAGAATCACGATGAAAACGTGTGCCAACCCCTATGCATAGGTTCATGGGCGGAACCCGCAAGTTGGTCACCAAAACATACATCAAGTGGCACGTGATATCCCATTGTCACCATAGATACGCACGGCAAGACATACATCAAGTGTTCTCAAATCTTTAAAGACTCAATCCGATAACATAACTTCAAAGGGAAAACTCAATCCATTACAAGAGAGAAGAGGGGGAGAAGAAACATAAGATCCAATTATAATAGCAAAGCTCGTGATACATCAAGATCGTGCCAAATCAAGAACATGAGAGAGAGAGAGAGAGATCAAATACATAGCTACTGTTACATACCCTCACCCCCGAGGGTGAACTACTCCCTCCTCGTCATGGAGAGCGCCGGGATGATGAAGATGGCCACCTGTGAGGGTTCCCCCCCCCCTCGGCAGGGTGCCGGAACAGGGTCCCGAGAGGTTTTTGGTGGCTACAGAGGCTTGCGGTGGCGGAAATCCCGATCTAATCTCTATTCTGGAAGTTTTAGGATACATATGTATATATGGGTGCAAGGGGTACGTTAGTGGAGCTTCGGGGGCCCCACGAGGCAGGGGCGCGCCCTAGGGGGGTGTGCATGCCCCCACCCTCGTGGCCAGCTCCCGTATCTTCTGATGTAGAGTCTATCTGGTGGGTTTCCTTCCAAAAATAACTTCTCCAGTTGATTTCGTTCCGTTTTGACTCCGTCTGATATTCCTTTTCTTTGAAACACTGAAATAGGCATAAGACAACAAATCTGGGCTAGGCCTGCGGTTAATAGGTTAGTCCCAAAAATAATATAAAAGTGGATAATGAAGCCCAATATTGCCTAAAATAGTAGATAATATAGCATGGATCAATCAAAAATTATAGATACGTTGGAGACGTATCAAGCATCCCCAAGCTTAATTCATGCTCGTCCTCGAGTAGGTAAATGATAAAAAAGATAACTTTTGATGTGGAATGCTAGTTGGCATAATTTCATTGTAATTGTTCTCAATTGTGTTATGAATATTCAGATCCGAAAGATTCAAGACAAAAGTTCATATTGACATAAAAATAATAATACTTCAAGCATACTAATAAAGCAATTATGTCTTCTCAAAATAACATGGCCAAAGAAAGTTATCCCTACAAAATCATATAGTCTGGCTATGCTCCATCTTCACCACACATAGTATTTAAATCATGCACAACCCTGATGACAAGCCAAGCAATTGTTTCATACTTTAACATTTTCAAAACTTTTTCAATCTTCACGCAATACATGAGCGTGAGCCATGGATATAGCACTATATGTGGAATAGAATGGTGGTTGTAGAGAAGACAAAAAGAGGGGAAGATAGTCTCACATCAACTAGGCGTGTCAACGGGCTATGAAGATGCCCATCAATAGATATCAATGTGAGTGAGTAGGGATTGCCACGCAACGGATGCACTAGAGCTATAAGTATACAAAAGCTGAACAAAAGAAACTAAGTGGGTGTGCATCCAACTGCTTGCTCACGAAGACCTAGGGCATTTTGAGGAAGCCCATCATTGGAATATACAAGCCAAGTTCTATAATGAAAAATTCCCACTAGTATATGAAAGTGACAAAATGAGAGACTCTCTATCATGAAGATCATGGTGCTACTTTGAAGCACAAGTGTGGTAAAAGGATAGTAACATTGTCCCTTCTCTCTTTTTCTCTCATTTTTTATTTTGGCCTTTTCTCTTCTTTTATGGCCTCTTTTTTCGTCCGGAGTCTCATCCCGACTTGTGGGGGAATCATAGTCTCCATCATCGTTTCCTCACTTGGGACAATGCTCTAAAAATGATGATCATCACACTTTTATTTTTCTTACAACTCAACAATTACAACTCGATTCTTAGAACAAAGTATGACTCTATGTGAGTGCCTCCGACGGTGTACCGGGATGTGCAATGAATCAAGAGTGACATGTATGAAAGAATTATGAATAGTGGCTTTGCCACAAATACGATGTCAACCACATGATCATGCTAGCAATATGACAATGATGGAGCGTGTCATAATAAACGGAACGGTGGAGAGTTGCATGGCAATATATCTCGGAATGGCTATGGAAATGCCATGATAGGTAGGTATGGTGGCTGTTTTGAGGAAGATATATGGTGGGTGTATGATACCGGCGAAAGGTGCGTGGTTTTGAGAGTCTAGCAATGGTGGGAGGAAGAAAAGTGCGTATAATCCATGGACTCAACATTAGTCATAAAGAACTCATATACTTATTGCAAAAATCTAGAAGTTATCAAAGCAAAGTATTACGCACATGCTCCTAGGGGGATAGATTGGTAGGAAAAGACCACCTCTCGTCCCCGACCGCCACTCATAAGGAAGACAATCAATAAACACCCCATGCCCCGACTTCGTTACATAACGGTTCACCACATGTGCATGCTACGGGAATCACAAACTTCAACGCAAGTATTCTTTAAATTCACAACTACTCAACTAGCATGACTCTAATATTATCACCTCCATATCTCAAAACAATTATCATGCTTCAATCTTTTCTTAGTATTCAACACACTCATAAGAATTCTTACAAATCTTTTATGCTTAGCATATTATGATTATTTAAGAAAATTACCATGCTATTTAAGACTCTCAAAATAATATAAGTGAAGCATGAGAGTTCATCTATTTCTTCAAAATAAAACCACCACCGTGCTCTAAAAGATATAAGTGAAGCACTAGAGCAATTGACAAACTACCCCGAAAGATATAAGTGAAGATCAATGAGTAGTCGAATAATTATGCAACTATGTGAAGACTCTCTAACATTTAAGAATTTCAGATCTTAAAACTTTATTCAAACAGCAAGCAAAGCTAAGGAAAATAAAATGACGCTCCAAGCAAAACACATATCATGTGGTGAATAAAAATATAGCTCCAAGTAAAGTTACCAATGAACGAAGACGAAAGAGGGGATGCCTTCCGGGGCATCCCCAACCTTAGACGCTTGGTTATACTTGAATATTACCTTGGAGTGCCTTGGGCATCCCCAAGCTTAGTCTCTTGCCACTCCTTATTCCATAGTCCATCGAATCTTTACCCAAAACTTGAAAACTTCACAACACAAAACTTAACAGAAAACTCGTAAGCTCCGTTAGCGAAAGAAAACAAAACACCACTTCAAGGTACTGTAATGAACTCATTATTTATTTATATTGGTGTTAAAACTACTGTATTCCAACTTCTCTATGGTTTATAAACTATTTTACTAGCCATAGAGTCATCAAAATAAGCAAACAACACATAGAAAACAGAATCTGTCAAAAAACAGAACAGTCTGTAGTAATCTATAACTAATGCAAACTTCTGGAACTCCAAAAATTCTAAAATAAATTGGTGGACCTGAGGAATTTGTCTAGTAATCATATGCAAAAAAGAATCGACTAAATAGCACTCTCCAGTAAAAATTTCTAGCTAATCTCGTGAGCGCTAAAGTTTCTGTTTTTTACAGCATGATCATAAAGACTTCACCCAAGTCTTCCCAAATGTTCTACTTGGCACAAACACTAATTAAAACATAAAACCACATCTTAACAGAAGATAGATGTGTTATTTATTGCTAAACAGAACCAAAAAGCAAGAAACTAAAATAAAATTGGGTTGCCTCCCAACAAGCGCTATCGTTTAACGCCCCTAGCTAGGCATGATGGTTTCAATGACGCTCACATAAAAGATAGGAATTGAAACATGAAGAGAGCATCATGAAGAATATGACTATCACATTTAAGTCTAACCCACTTCCTATGCATAGGTATTTTGTGAGCAAATAACTTATGGGAACAAGAATCATCTTGCATAGGAAGGTAAAACAAGCATAACTTCAAGATTTTAAGCACATAGACAGGAAACTTGATATTATTGCAATTACTACAAGCATATGTTCCTCCCTCATAATAATTTTCAGTAGCATATTGAATGAATTCAACAATATAACCAGCACCTAAAGCATTATTTTCATGATCTACAAGTATAGAATTTTACTACTCTCCACATAAGCAAAAATTCTTCTCATGAATAGTAGTGGGAGCAAACTCAACAAAATAACTATCATGTGATTGAAAATTAAGATCAAGATGACAAGTTTCATGGTTATCATTATTCTTTATAGCATACATGTCATCACAATAATCATCATGGATAGGAGGCATGCTTTCATCATAGTAAATTTGCTCATCAAAGCTTGGGGGACAAAAAAATATCATCTTCATCAATATAGCTTCCCCAAGCTTGTGGCTTTGCATATTATTACCATCATGGATATTCAAGGAATTCATACTAACTACATTGCAATCATGCTCATCATTCAATGATTTAGTGCCAAACATTTTAAAGATCTCTTCTTCTAGCACTTGAGCACAATTATCCTTCCCATCAGACTCACCAAAGATATTATAAAAGTGAAGCGTATGAGACAGACTCAATTCCATTTTTTTTGTAGTTTTCTTTTATAAACTAAACAGTTCTAAAAAAAGAAACAAAAAGATTCGATTGCAAGATCTAAAGATATACCTTCACTTACCTAGCCTCCCCGACAACGGCGCCAGAAAAGAGCTTGATGTCTACTACACAACCTTCTTCTTGTAGACGTTGTTGGGCCTCCAAGTGCAGAGGTTTGTAGGATAGTAGCAAATTTCCCTCAAGTGGATGACCTAAGGTTTATCAATCCATGGGAGGCGTAGGATGAAGATGGTCTCTCTCAAGCAACCCTGCTACCAAATAACAAAGAGTCTCTTGTGTCCCCAACACACCCAATACAATGGGAAATTGTATAGGTGCACTAGTTCGGCGAAGAGATGGTGATACAAGTGCAATATATAAGGTAGATATAGGTTTTTGTAAACTGAAAGTATAAAACAGCAAGGTAACAAGCGTTAAAGTGAGCGTAAACGGTGTTGCAATGATAGGAAACAAGGCCTAGGGTTCATACTTTCACTAGTGCAAGTCCTCTCAACAATAAAAACATAATTAGATCATATAACTATCCCTCAACATGCAACAAAGAGTCACTCCAAAGCCACTAATAGCGTAGAACAAACGAAGAGATTATGGTAGGGTATGAAACCACCTCAAAGTTATTCTTTCCAATCAATCCGTTGGGCTATTCCTATAAGTGTCACAAACAGCCATAGAGTTCGTACTAGGATAACACCTTAAGACACAAATCTACCAAAACCCTAATGTCACCTAGATACTCCAATGTCACCTCAAGTATCCGTGGGCATGATTATACGATATGCATCACACAATCTCAATTCATCTACTCAATCCAACACAAAGTACCTCAAAGAGTGCCCAAATTTTCTACCGGAGAATCACGACGAAAACGTGTGCCAAGCTCTATGCATAGGTTCATGGGTGGAACCCGCAAGTTGGTCACCAGAACATACATCAAGTGGCACGTGATATCCCATTGTCACCATAGATAGGCACGGCAAGACATACATCAAGTGTTCTCAAATCTTTAAAGACTCAATCCGATAACATAACTTCAAAGGGAAAACTCAATCCATTACAAGAGAGAAGAGGGGGAGAAGAAACATAAGATCCAACTATAATAGCAAAGCTCGCGATACATCAAGATCGTGCCAAATCAAGAACAAGAGAGAGAGAGAGAGAGAGAGAGAGAGAGAGATCAAACACATAGGTACTGGTACATACCCTCAGCCCCGAGGGTGAACTACTCCCTCCTCGTCTTGGAGAGCACCGGGATGATGAAGATGGCCACCTATGAGGGTTCCCCCCTCCGGCACGGTGCCGGAACAGGGTCCCGAGAGGTTTTTGGTGGCTACAAAGGCTTGCGGCGGCGGAACTCCCGATATAATCTCTGTTCTGGAAGTTTTAGGATACGTAGGTATATATGGGTGCAAGGGGTACGTCGGTGGAGCTTCGGGGGCCCACGAGGCAGGGGGCGTGCCCTAGGGGGGTGGGCGCGCCCCCCACCCTCGTGGCCAGCTCCCGTATCTTCTAACGTAGAGTGCAAGTCTATATGGTGGGTTTCCTTCCAAAAATAACTTCTCCAGTTGATTTCGTTCCGTTTCGACTCCGTCTGATATTCCTTTTCTTCGAAACACTTAAATAGGCATAAAACAACAAATCTGGGCTGGGCCTTCGTTTAATAGGTTAGTCCCAAAAATAATATAAAAGTGGATAATAAAGCCCAATATTGCCTAAAGCAGTAGATAATATAGCATGGAGCAATCAAAAATTATAGATACGTTGGAGACGTATCAGGAAGTCATTTTTGGAATTAATGAAAAATACTAGCGAAAGGAAGTACCAGAGGGGGCCCACACCCTGGCCACGAGGGTGGGGACGCGCACCCTGCCTCGTGGGCCCCCTGACAGGCCTCCGGTGCCCATCTTCTGCTATGTGAACTCTTTTGTCCGAGGAAAAATCATAAGCAATCTTTCGGGAAGAAACTCCGCCGCCACGAGGCTGAACCTTGGCGGAACCAATCTAGGGCTCCAGCAGACCTGTTCTGCCGGGAAAACTTCCCTCCGGGAGGGGGAAATCATCGCCATCGCCATCACCAATGATCCTCTCATCAGGAGGGGGTCAATCTTCATCAACATCTTCACCAGCACCATCTCCTCTCAAATCCTAGTTCATCTATTGTATCCAATATTTGTCTCAAAGCCTCAGATTGGTACCTGTGGATTGCTAGTAGTGTTGATTACTCCTTGTAGTTGATGCTAGTTGGTTTATTTGGTGGAATATCATATGTTCAGATCCATTACGCGTATTAATACCCCTCTGATTATGAACATGAATATGATCTGTGAGTAGTTATGTTTTTTCCTGAGGACATGGGAGAAGTCTTTCTACAAGTAGTCATGTGAATTTGGTATTTGTTTGATATTTTGATGAGATGTATGTTGTCTTTCCTCTAGTGGTGTCATGTGAACGTCGACTACATGACACTTCGCCATTGATTGGGCCTAGAGGAAGGCATTGGGAAGTAATAAGTAAATGATGGGTTGCTAGAGTGACAGAAGCTTAAACCCTAGTTTATGAGTTGCTTCGTAAGGGGCTGATTTGGATCCATATGTTTCATGCTATGGTTAGGTTTACCTTAATACTTCTTTTGTAGTTGCGGATGCTTGCAATAGGGGTTAATCATAAGTGGGATGCTTGTCCAAGTAAGGGCAACATCCAAGCACCGATCCACCCACATACCAAATTATCAAAGTAACGAACGCGAATCATATGAGCGTGATGAAAACTAGCTTGACGATAATTCCCATGTGTCCTCGGGAGCGCTTTTCTCTATATAAGAGTTTGTCCAGGCTTGTCCTTTTCTACAAAAAGGATTGAGCCATCTTGCTGCACTTTATTTACACTTGTTACTTGTCACCCGTTACAAATTACTTTATCAGAAAACTATCTGTTACCGATAATTTCAATGCTTGCATAGAATACCTTACTGAAAACTGCTTGCCATTTCCTTCTGCTCCTCGTTGGGTTTGACACTCTTACTTATCGAAAGGACTACGATAGATCCCCTACACTTGTGGGTCATCACCGGCACTGGAGCAGACGAGCCAGCGAAGCTTAAGGAGGGAGACTTAAATAGACCCAGATATTTTCATCGCAAATGGTTCCTAGGAAATAACTGTGTGTGATGTTGTAGATATTCTTTATTAGCTATGTAAGACGAATTTGGAGTAAAGTGCCAACAGATGGCGTTTTAAATGAACGAGAAATTGTAGTACTAATACAACTGTCATGTCAAATTTTGGAAAATTTCAGTGGTCATTTGACCTTTTAAGACATTTAAGTGATTTTCTAGCCATTTAATGACTGTAATTGAAATTTGAACTACATGTACATGCAACGGCTAACCATAACGGTTTGAAAACTCATATTTTGTGTACTTGTCTGCGATTTAATTCCATGTGCAGTAAATTGGAAGGAATTTTCAAACATATTGGTCTAACGGCTATGACACAATTAAGCATGGAGTGACATGGCATTTTAATTCCCCAAAATAAAAAACCAGAAACACATGAAACCTTAGTTAATGTAATGTCATGCCACCAAGATGATCTGGTAAAAAAATTGGTATGTTTGACGAAAGTTTGGACACACACCCCTCACAAACCGGAGCAACTCGCTAGAAGGTTCGTGGTTCCGATAGGGAACAATGCATGTTTGATGACGAACGTGAGATAGCTTCCTCTTACGGCCTTCAAAAAATTTCCTACGTTTAACGTGCACTAATACAACTGTCATGTGAAAATTTGGAAAATTTCGGGTGTCATTTGACCTTTTAAGGACATTTAGGTGATTTTGTAACCATTTAATGACAGTAATTCAAATTTGAACTACATCTACATGTAACGCGTAACCATAACAATTTGAAAAATCATATTTTTTGTACTTGTGTGCGAGTTAATTCCATGTGCAGTAAATTAGATGGAATTTTCAAACATATTAGTCTCAAGGCATGGGCACATGCATGGAGTGACATGGCATTTTAATTCCAAAAGAGAAAAAATGATTAAAAAACATGAAACCTTGGTTGATGTAATGTCATACCACCAAGATGATGTGGTTAAGAAATTGGTATGTTTGACGAACGTTTGGACACACACCCCTCACAAACCGGAGAAACTTGCTAGAAGGTTCGTGGTTCCGAGAGGGAACAATGCATGTTTGATGACGAACGGGAGATAGCTTCCTCTTACGGCCTTCAAATTTTTCCTACGTTTAACGTGCACTAATAAACTATCATGTGAAAATTGGAAAATTTCAGGGGTCATTTGACCTTCTAAAGACATTTAAGTGATTTTCTAACCATTTAATGATCGTAATTCAAATTTGAACTACATCTACATGCAACGCCTAACCATAGCGGTTTGAAAAATCATAGTTTTGTGTACTTGTGTGCGAGTTAATTCCATGTGCAGTAAATTAGAAGGATTTTCAAACATATTGGTCTCAAGGCATGGGCACATGCATCGAGTGCATGCCATGGCATTTTAATTCCAAAAAATTAAAAAAATGATCAGAATAACATGAAACCTTGATTGATTTAATGTCATGCCACCAAGATGATGTGGTAAAAAAATTGGCCTATTTGATGAAAGTTTGGACACACACCCCTCACAAACCGGAGCAACTCACTAGAAGGTTCGTGGTTCCGAGAGGGAAGAATGCATGTTTCATGACGTATGGGAGATAGCTTCCTCTTACGGCCTTCAAATTTTTTCCTACGTTTAACGTGCACTAATACAACAGTAATGTGAAAATTTGGAAAATTCTAGGGGCCATT
Organism: Aegilops umbellulata; assembly: GCA_032464435.1. NCBI lineage: Eukaryota > Viridiplantae > Streptophyta > Magnoliopsida > Poales > Poaceae > Aegilops > Aegilops umbellulata. Next base: position 376,128,114 of record CP136058.1, on the reverse strand, counting down.
TGACCTTTTAAAGACATTTAAGTGATTTTCTAACCATCTAATGACCATAATTCAAATTTGAACTATATCTACATGCAACGCCTAACCAAAACGGTTTGAAAAATCATATTTTTGTGTACTTGTGTGCGAGTTAACAAATCATTAGACGATGTAAATATCTAGTGTTAAAAAAAGAAAATGTGAAGATCTGGCAAGACAACCGGCCCCCACACGATTGGCACTCTATCTCGCGGCTTGAGGTTTGGTAGGTGATTGGCGGGGATCATTAATCAGACACGGTTCTGTATTGAAAACCATCAACTATTATGTTCACACTCGGATTTTGCTGCGGAACCGTGTGTAATTCAAACTACATTACTCGTAAATTCCGGCGACCGGTATGTGTACTGTCTCCGTCGATCTAGATTCTGGCCACTAATAAATACTATCTTGCTCACGTCGTCTCGCCTGCATTCTCATCTACATCCTCCCCTTGCTCGCCCTCTCTCTCTCTCTCTCTCTCTCTCTCTCTCAATTCTTTGCCATGGTGCCGCCGGTCTGCCCACGCGTCGACGAGGAGTCGCCGCCCCCTCCCCAGGACGCTCACTCGATTAGCAGCGACAAGGACCCCTACATGCCGCCTCACGAGGTTTTGCCGGCCCCCCAACTTTGGATTGGTTTTGGGGCCAGTACAATCTTTGTTTATGGAAGTCACTGCCGCCAGCTGAGAAAGCCAGGAAAGTGGCGTTCAAGAAGGATATGGCGGAGGAGGAAGCCAGGTACCAGGCGGCCTGTGAAGCCCGTGATGCCGCCTGGAAAAAGGAGGCGCCAGAGCTTTGTGGGTGGGCGCGTCGTCGTGCCGAGGAGGTGTACGAAGACGGGTACTTCGCGAGGAAGGTCATAGGCGCTGGGCGCCTCGTCGCTGCGTGGAGGTGGGATGATAAGCTTCAGCGTGCCATCGGCGAGGAGCTCCGGTGGGCGCCCAACAAAATGGCAAGATCGGCCACACGCGTCCGCCAGCAAGAGGCAGATCGGTACGTCAAGCGCTGTGAGGCGGAGGAGTCAGAGTACTGCCTCCACACTAGGAAGACGCCGCGCACCAGGGAGTTGCTGGCGAGGGGCTGTCGGAATACTCGCCCGAAGAGGGATTATTAGTTTTAGTATTGTTCGTTTTCAATTTTATGCATTGTACCTAGTAGTTAAGTATCATCACGTATATGTGATGATATTATATATATATTCTCTGATTAACTAATGAACAATTAATATATATATATATATATATATATATTATGAATTCCATTTTTCTATCTGTTTTTGTATACTAATTTGAATCTAGCTGTTATCATCCACATATACAGAATGGAAGGCTTATATACACACATTGAAACAGAACATATAAGAATGGAAAACAAAGTACACACATTGAAACAGAGCAATACACAGAGCAATACTATGATTGCTGTGAATACATAGCTATCCACGTCGAAATGACTTTTCAAAATAAAACGCGTCCATGAGACCATGACCAACAACCCTTGCCTAGGGTAGCTCTTGGCTCTGCCTGAACTCGTGCAGGTGTTCGTCCAAGCGGTTGACACACTCGTGGTACATCTGGAGCGCGATCTCGAGCTCCAAGTTGGCTATTTCAGCGGAGATCGCCAGCTCGAGGATGCGATGGCCATGTTCCTCTACTGCGCCCAGGTGGACACCTGGGCCAAGGAGGAGGTCGAGCCTATGAACAAGCGCATTGGCATCCAGCGGGCCGCGGACAAGGCGAATGGCGGCACCCATGCGAATGGCGAGGAGAGCGTCCGACGCAAGTACGGTGCGGCCAGTCTCTAGTGCAAGTACGACGTTGAGGGCCTCTGCCCACTCCTGGCAAGGAATGGGGGTACTGACGGGATGTGTACCCAGCTGCGATGCCGTGTTGACAGTAGGCAAGCGCCAATAGATCCGCTCTTGCTGTGCGGCGCGCCGCACCTCTCGCTCTGCGACGCTCCAACGGTCTCTCCGTGCGGCGAGCCACAGCCTATCGGCGCGGACACGCCTAGCTTGCTCTGCAGCGCGCCATTGATCATGTTGTGCGGCGAGCTATAGCTTGCCGGCGCTGACATGCCTATCTTGATCCGCGGCGTCCAAGTGCCATGCACCAAAGGTCTTCTCAACCCTTGCGATGACGCGCATCACATCGTCGTCCATCGCGTTGTCGGGGAGCGCCTCGGCCTCGATGGGCTGTGGCGCGTGCTCGTTTTCCTCGTCGACGAGGTTGATGGTAGAGGCGGCACTTTGGTGGGTTGGCATGCTTGGAAAAGGTGGATGTGCTACAGGTTGCGCTTGTCGCCTCCATGCGTCGCGCGCCGCCTATGCGCAATATAGCAGGGTGGCGGGAAACAAGTGAGGAAATGGAGGGAAATGGTGGCGTGTTCATAAAACGCCATCAATTAATGGAAACCTAGCATAGAAAGAACATCGAGCTAGCAGAAGAAGTAGATGATGATCAGATGAACATGGACCACACTAGGGAACCCATCGGTGATGAATTCATCAATCCCAAATGGTTGAATACTAGCAAGTGTTTGCCCACAACACACACGGCCTATTCCATCACAAACAGGTCGGATGGATCAACTGTATGCCACGTATCGCACATTGTCAAAAACTATTGTGGTAGACCTTCTTTGACATGTGTTAATAAAAACAAGGACCTCGAGGTTAAATTAGCTGAGGGAATGGGTCATTCCGGTCATTTGACCGAAATGACCCATCATATCAGTTAGTTTAACATGAACACAACTTCCCATCCAGTCACCCATCTGATGGCTGCTCCAGCCTGAGCACACTTAACTTGATAGTTTTCTTACATGAGCTACTGGTGGAACAACTAGTCCTTGCTGATAGGAGTGCCTCTTCGCATCCTTATGGCGTATCCGGATGATTGCCCGTCCCACAATGGCCAATAGATGTTGTGTAGACAGAGCATATCACATATGTCTTACTAGAAGCAATCGTCTGTGTTATTATCGGTCTTCGCACACATTTTTGATTACAGACCTGTTTGCCGCGTATCACACACATCTTGTTATGTTGAACCGTTTCTGTTCTCTTGCCTAATCACAAATAGTTCATCCGAGTGAACCGTATGTTGTACATCGCACACACCTTGATCGGGCTGACCGTTTCTTTTGTGTTGCCTAATCACAAACAGCTCATCCGAGTGAACCGTATGTTGTACATCGCACACACCTTCATCTGGCTACCTGTTTCTTTTTTTTCCTCCTCATCGCAAACAGTTAATTGAGCTGAACCGTATGCCCTGCATCGCACACACAACTAAAATCTGAACCGTGTTTGATGCATTCTCCATCGCAAATGTTTTGCACCTTTTTTGACGGTTATTTTACACCACCGTTTGCGATTATGGCATCACACACAGTTTCGTCGAAGGGTCTCTGATCGTAGTGTTGCGTTAGCAGCATCCTGCAGTAGTGAAAATCACAATGGCAAAAACAAAAACAAAAACAAAAAAGCAAATAAAAAGCAAAGTGTTGGAATAGAACAACACGAGTATTTTGAAGCTCAATGAGCTAAAGTACAACCTCATTACATTTTATTCAAATAATACCGCTACATCTTGATGTAGACATGGCAATGACCTCCCCCAAGCTTAAGCTTTTGCAAACCCAAACCGATAGGGTCATTGTGGCGGTTGGTCAGGGGCCCATCCTTGGCTCTAGCTGGAGAAGCTTGAACTCATGTAGGTGGACGTGTCTCGAAAGGACGTGGAGAGGCTGCTCATATCATTGATGGAGCCCTGGATACTATAGAGGTCAGCATAGGTGGTGCAGGCTTCTTGTTGTGGGTTGGTGGCTATTCCTCCTCTTTGTCGGTGGCGATTCTTCTTCATCTACTGGTTTTGGTTCGAGACCTTCTTGGTCAAAAGATGCATCTCCTTCCTGTGTCACATAATGCAATTGTCCATTTTGTATGGAGAAACAGTTAGGCATAGGAGTGGGCAACAAGTATGCCACTCAAGGAATTTTGGTGCAATGACGACCACAACTAACTACTACCATTCGAGCACTAGTAAGAGCACGAATATTGACGATAAAGGGTTCCCCCACTTTATATTATAAATCAACCTCCGATACAACCAGCTCGCTAGGGCAGAAACACAAACAAGCCCAAAAGGAAAAAACAAGAGAAAGGAAAGAGAAATAAATGCCGACACTGGCAGATCAATGAAGCGAAGAATACCGGTATACCCGACGGCCTTCAGGAAGGTCCAGTGGCACTCGCAGGCGTCACCTCGTCGGTGCCAGACGAGCTGCCAGGGATTTCTCCCGACCTAGAACAACCACCACTGAGGGAGTCCTGGATTAGGGGGTGTTCGGATAGCCGGACTATACCTCCGACCGGACTCCTGGACTATGAAGATACAAGATTGAAGACTTCGTCCCGTGTCCGGAAGGGACTTTCCATGGCGTGGAAGGCAAGCTTGGCGATACGGATATGTAGATCTCCTACCATTGTAACCGACTCTGTGTAACCCTAGCCCTCTCTGGTGTCTATATAAACCGGAGGGTTTTAGTCCATAGGAAGATCAACAAATCATACCATAGGCTAGCTTCTAGGGTTTAGCCTCCTTGATCTTGTGGTAGATCTACTCTTGCACTACCCATAGCATCAATATTAATCAAGCAGGAGTAGGGTTTTACCTCCATCGAGAGGGCCCGAACCTGGGTAAAAACAACGTGTTCCCTTTCTCCTGTTACCATCTGCCTAGACGCATAGTTCGGGACCCCCCTACCCGAGATCTGCTGGTTTTGACACCGACATTGGTGCTTTCATTAAGAGTTCCTCTGTGCCATCACTTTTAAGCCCGATGGCTTCTCCGATCATCAGCAGCGATGCGGTCCAGGGTGAGACTTTTCTCCCCGGACAGATCTTCGTATTCGGCGGCTTTGCACTGCGGGACAATTCTCTTGGCCATCTAGAGCAGATTGAAAGCTACGCCCCTGGCCATCAGGTCAGAATTGGAAGTCTGAATTGCACGGCTGACATCCGCAGAGACTTGATCTTTGACGGATTTGAGCCACAACCGAGCGCGCCGCACTTTCATGAAGGGCATGATTTAGCTCTGCCGCCGAACAGTGTCCTGGAGGCCGCGCCCGCGTCAGCTCCGACCCTTAGTTCGGAACCGTTTGCGCCGATCGAGGACGGGTGGCTGGATGCCGCCTCAGAGGCTGAAATCTCTACGGCGATCGAGCTGAACACCAGCTTTGTCCCTTGCGAAGCGCGTGACTCCAAAGTGCCGGACTCCTCCCCGGACTCCGAGCCCCCTACGCCCCTGTCGATCGAATCCGATTGGGCGCCGATCATGGATTTCACCACCGCGAACATATTTCAACACTCGCCCTTTGGTGATATTCTGAATTCACTAAAGTCTCTCTCTTTATCAGGAGAGCCCTGGCCGGACTACGGTCAGCAAGGTTGGGATGCGGATGATGAAGAAATTCAAAACCCACCCACCACCCACTTTGTAGACACTGTCGATGATTTAACCGACATGCTCGACTATGACTCCGAAGACATCGACGGTATGGACGCCGATGCAGGAGACGATCAGGAACCAGCACCTATAGGGCACTCGAAAGCCACCTCGTCATGGCAATGGAGCAACGGAGGATGACCCCTCCAAGAAATAGCCTAAGCGCCGGCGTCAGCGGCGCCGCTCTAAATCCCACCAAAGAAAAAACAGTGATTCCGACACGGGAGATAATAACACTCCGGACAGTGCTGAAGAAAACCCCCTCCAGCAAGATTCAGGACAGGAGGATGGAGAAGCCAGCCCTCATGAAAGAGCGGCAGATAGAGAGGTCGAGGACGATAATTACATGCCTCCCTCCGAAGACGAGGCAAGCCTCGACGACGACGAATTTGTCGTGCCTGAAGATCCCGTCGAACAAGAGCGCTTCAAACGCAGGCTTCTAGCCACGGCGAGCAGCCTCAAGAAAAAACAGCTACAGCTTAGAGCTGATCAAGACTTGCTAGCCGACAAATGGACGGAAGTCCTAGCGGCCGAAGAGTATGAACTCGAACGCCCCTCCAAGAGCTACACAAAGCGCAGGTTGCTACCCTGATCAGAGGAAGAAGCACCTACATCACCAGCGCATGATGCAGCCGACCTGCCACCACGTGGCCGTGACAGAGAGGCCTCTCGGCCCTCCACTCAAGCCGCACCCCAGCGCCGCTTTAAATATACCAAGGCACGGGGGAATGCGCCAGACCTATGAGATATATTGGAGGACAAGGCAAAGCAAACAAGGTCGATCTACGGATCGTGTGGGCGCCCCACGGCAAGAGACGGTAATCGTCACGCCGGATACAGTAAATCCGGCCGGGCCGAACACAGTAGACAAAGCTCGTTCGAGCTACGTCGGGATATAGCCCAATACAGAGGTGCCGCACACCCACTATGCTTCACAGATGAAGTAATGGATCATCAAATCCCAGAGGGTTTCAAACCCGTAAACATCGAATCATATGACGGCACAACAGAACCTGCGGTATGGATCGAGGATTATCTCCTCCATATCCACAAGGCCCGCGGTGATGACTTACACGCCATCAAATACCTCCCACTCAAGATTAAAGGACCAGCTCGGCATTGGCTTAACAGCTTGCCAGCAGAATCAATTGGTTGTTGGGAGGACCTGGAAGCCGCATTCCTCGACAATTTCCAGGGCACTTATGTGCGACCACCAGACGCCGATGACCTAAGCCACATAATCCAGCAGCCAGAGGAATCGGCCAGGCAATTCTGGACACGGTTCCTAACCAAGAAAAATCAAATCGTCGACTGTCCGGACACAGAGGACCTAGCGGCCTTCAAGCATAATATCCGCGATGAGTGGCTTGCCCGGCACCTTGGACAGGGGAAGCTGAAATCTATGGCAGCCCTCACGACATTCATGACCCGCTTTTGTGCGGGAGAAGACAGCTGGCTGGCTCGTAGCAATAACATAACCAAGAGCCCTGGTAATTCGGATACCAAGGACAACAGTACTAGGTCGCGTCGCAACAAGAACAAGCGCCGCATTAACGGCGACAATGCTGAGGATACGGCAGTTAATGCTGGATTCAGAGGCTCTAAACCCGGTCAGCGGAAAAAGCCATTCAAGAGAAATAATCCGGGCCTGTCCAGTTTGGATCGAATACTCGACCGCTCATGCCAGATACATGGCATCCCCGAAAAGCCAGCCAATCACACCAACAGGGATTGTTGGGTGTTCAAGCAGGCCGGCAAATTAAATGCCAAAAACAAAGACCAGGGGCTACATAGCGACGACAAGGAGGAGCCCCGGCCGCCGAACAGTAGTGGACAGAAGGGATTCCCCCCACAAGTGCGGACGGTGAACATGATATACGCGACCCACATCCCCAAGAGGGAGCGGAAGCGTGCGTTAAGGGACGTATACGCGATGAAGCCAGTCGGCCCGAAGTTCAACCCATGGTCCTCCTGCCCGATCACTTTTGATCGAAGGGACCACCCCACTAGCATTCGTCACGGCGGATTCGCCGCACTGGTTCTAGACCCAATTGTTGACGGATTTCACCTCACTAGAGTCCTCATGGATGGCGGCAGCAGCCTGAACCTGCTTTATCAGGACACAGTGCGGAAAATGGGCATCGATCCTTCGAGGATTAAACCCGCTAAAATGACCTTTAAAGGCGTCATACCAGGTGTAGAGGCCAACTGTACAGGCTCAGTCACACTTGAAATGGTCTTCGGCTCTCCGGATAATTTCCGAAGAGAGGAGTTAATCTTCGACATAGTCCCGTTCCGTAGTGGTTATCACGCACTGCTCGGGCGAACCGCATTTGCCAAATTCAATGCGGTACCGCATTACGCATACCTCAAGCTCAAGATGCCGGGCCCTCAAGGAGTCATTACGGTCAATGGAAACACCGAACGCTCTCTCCGTACGGAGGAGCATACGGCGGCTCTCGCAGCGGAAGTACAAAGCAGCCTCTCAAGGCAATTCTCCAGTCCGGCCATTAAACGTTCAGACACCGTTAAGCGCGCCCGGAGTAACCTACAGCAAAACCGCCTGACATGTTTCGAGCAGGCGTAGCAATGCGACCCCAACCCCAGCCCTCGCGAAATTGCGAAACCAGTGTTGCACGTACATAACTACGCTCTGGAAATACCATGGGCACAGGGGGAGGGGTACCATCACGGCACGCCCAAAACATGGCTTAAACCGCACTAGGGGCTGCCGATTTTTCACTTTTATGTTATTTGCAGGACTCCATTCTTTGGAAGGCCTAACCGGCAGTACAATTGCCGCACAAACGACGCAAGAACCAGGGACGAAGAAAACCACGCCGCACTATGGAACTCTAAGGTGGTCTCTATAACGAGCAGTATACCTGTTTTGCATATCATTCCGCGGCCCGCCCCTAGAAGGGACATGTTAAATAGTCCCACCTTTTGCTTATCACACCATTTGTATCGTTCTGCTTTGATCGCATCCTTTTTAAATAAACAATGCATAGCTTTTGTCTATTATTGCATTACTCTTTTTTAAGAATATATGTTCATTAATAACATGTCGCAACCGTACACTTTGGTACGGCCAATAAACCAGGGGCTTAAGTACCCCACAACACGGTGTGAGAAGTCCGAACACTTTCACAAGTGCGGCACCTCGAACTTATAGCATTATATGCATCGGCTCCGAATCATGTCTTGGGTTAAATGTTGGGTTTGCCCGGCTCCTATGTTTTGGTACCTTACGTTCCGTTGTATCGGCTAAGGTAGCGCTAGGAGAACTACTGTGATTGTGCCCCAGTTGAGCTGGGCTAAAGCACCTCAGTAGAGAAAGCTAATAATGACCGTCATGATGAGGCCAGAGTTGGTCGCTGTTCGAGAGGTTTTCGAGTCCCTAAAGACTTATGCCGCTTAGAGCGAGGAGTCGGCTTTGTTCGGCCTAGGCGTGGATAGCGCCCCGAACTCAGTCTTCCAAACACTAGGGGCTTCGCCGAAATTTAAAATTATAGAATTCTATGGCTAAGTGAGAGTGTTCAAGCATTATAGTCCGATTGCCTTGTTCGTTGTGTTGAGCGCCTCCCTCGAAGGACCCAAGAATGGGAAAAAGAGCGCTCAAGTTTATCCCGAACCCCAGCACTCGTGGCATGGGGGCAGAAGCCGACGACTCGCCATCTTTCAAAATTTGATAAACGGCCGCACAGAAGGTAATATTGTAGATTCAAAAAGCATTGCTTAGCGCACATGAACAAGTTTTCAGCGCACAAGACAAAATAAACAAGTTTTACTCAAAAATTACATCTTTCGAGCATTCATCCGCCATAAGGCGGGCGCCCTTCAGAATGCCCTTATAGTACATATCGGGGGTGGCGGTGCTCCTTGCCCGGCGGCAGCCCGTCCTTCACAAGCTTCTCCGCATCCAGCTTGCCCCAGTGCACCTTAGCACGGGCAAGCGCCCTATGGGCACCTTCGATGCAGACGGAGCGCTTGATGACTTCGAGCCTTGGACAGGCCTCCACCAGCCGCCGCACCAGCCCGAAGTAGCTCCCAGGCAGAGCCTCTCCAGGCCACAACCGAACTATGAGGCCCTTCATGGCCTGTTCGTCCACCTTGTGGAGCTCGACCAGTTGCTTCAGCTGGTCGCTCAAGGGCGCATGGAGTCCGGCCTCAGCATACTGAGACCAGAACACCTTCTCTGTCGAGCTGCCCTCCTCGGCTCGGTAGAATGCGGCGGCATCGGACACGCTGCGGGGCAAATCTGCGAATGCTCCTGGAGAGCTCCGGATTCGGGTAAGTAACAAGTAATTCACTTTCACATGCTTGCTTTGCATAAAGAAAGCCTTACCCGCCGCTATTTGTTTCATCGCCTCAACCTCCTGAAGGGCCTTCTAGGCTTCGGCCTTGGCAGACTTGGCATTCTCAATGGCCGCCGCGAGCTCGGACTCTCGCGTCTTTGAGTCAAGCTCCAAACTCTCATGTTTTTTCACAAGAGCCTGGAGCTCTTGTCACACCTCGCCAACCTGCGACTCATATTTCTCCCGCTCGGTGCGCTCCGTGGCCGCCCTCTTCTCGGCCTTGGACAGCGCTTGCTTAAGGGTCGCCACCTCCGTTATGGCCCCTACAATAGCCACGTTAATCCTGTCATTTTCTTGCAATTGCACCTTTTATATATATTTCAAAAGGTATTTCTTACCTTGTTTGTCCTCGAGCTGCTTCTTGGCAAGGCCGAGCTCTTGCTCGGACCGCTCGAGGTTCTGCTTCAGCGTGTCCACCTCCGCAGTCAGTGCGGCGGACGCCAGCAGTGAAACCTGCACACGCATATTGACTTACTTTTGTTAGACTCCTGCGAATTTTATTAGATCCTCTCTTTGGCTTTTCTTTCCGAACGCCAAACATAGCATCAGGGGCTACTGTCTATGCGGTAATATTTTTACATATTTTTTACATACCTCAAAGCCTGTCAAAAGGCTGGCACACGCTTCGATCAGCCCGCTCTTGGCGGACTGAACTTTCTGAATCACCGCACTCATAATGGTGCGGTGCTCCTCGTCGAAGGAGGCGCTATTAAGCACCTCCAGCAAGTTATCCGGTGCCTCCGGTTGGGCGGAGGTCACCGGTGTTGTAGGCTTGCCCTTCTTCTTAGGAGGGCGCCTTTCGGACTCCGGAACCTTTGAAGGTTCTGGAGCGGTGTCCGGCCTAGGGCTAGACTCGGAACCCTTGGGGATTTTGTCCCCTGGGCACATGGAGTCCGGGAGGTCGCCTTGCGGCGCCTCCGGGACCACCTCCTCCTGGCCTGGAGCCTCCTGAGACAACACCTCGGCGTTATCCGTAGGGTGAGTGGAGGAGGCGGCCGGAAGTGAAGTACTGTTCACATCGACGGATCCAGGGAACCGCTCGACGACGTGTCGAGCCCGTCTTTGGGTGGACTGCATAATCATATCCGACGTAAGGAGAAGCCATGCAGTAAAGGAATACTATGACTTACTCTGGTATCCGGATACTTACGATTTCGCCAGGGGCTTGGCCCTGTGCGGCCACTCCTCTTCGCCATCGTCGGCATTGGTGGAGTAGTCCGGAAGAAGGGTTTTCCCCTTCTTGGACCCTCCGGCCTCCCCAGTTGGGGTGGCCTTCCTTTTCTTTCCTTCCCCCGCTGGAGGGGGAGAGGTATCTTCTTCCTCCTCCTCGTCTTCACGGGAGGATTGCGTCTCGGATTCGTCGGATGACGAGTCTGACACCACCACACGCCGGGCACTCTTTAGAGTCCCCATGGCCTTCTTCTCCGGCACCACATAGGGTGCCAGAACCAGCAGCTTCGCCAAGCGAGCATCTGCTGGGTCTTCGGGCAAAGGAGCCGGACAGTTGATCTGTCCGGACTTCGCCTGCCAATCCTGTCAAAGGTAAGGGAGCTTAGATCCCACATAGAGTCAAACTATGAAAAGCTAATACCCTGTAAAAGGTAAAAATAGCTTACCGCACTAGCGTGACGCTGCGTGCTGAATCCGCGATCCTCAGTAGCCGATGCGGGAGCCTCGGCGCCCTTGAATAGCACCTTCCAGGCATCTTCGTACGTCGTGTCGAAAAGCTTGCTTATAGTTTGGTGCTGCGCCGGGTCGAACTCCCACAGGTTGAAGGCACGTTGTTGACACGGGAGAATCCGGCGGATGAGCATAACCTGGACTACGTTGACAAGTTTGAGCTTCTTGTTCACCAGGGTTTGGATGCATGTTTGCCGTCCAGTCACCTCTCCTTTGTTGCCCCACGACAGGCCCGTCTCTTTCCAGGACGTGAGCCGCGTAGGGGGTTCGGATCGAAACTCGGGGGCTGTGACCCATTCACGGTCACGCGGCTCGGTGATGTAGAACCTCCCCGATTGCCACCCCTTCAGGGTCTCCACAAAGGAGCCCTCGAGCCATAGGACGTTGGGCATCTTGCCCACCATGGCACATCGCACTCCGCCTGGTTGCCGCGCACCACCTTTGGCTTGACATTGAAAGTCTTGAGCCATAGGCCGAAATGGGGGCGGATGTAGAGGAAGGCCTCGCACACGACGATAAACGCCGAGATATTGAGGACAAAGTTTGGGGCCAGATCGTGGAAATCTAGGCCATAGTAGAACATGAGCCCCCGGACAAATGGGTGGAGAGGGAAGCCCAGTCCGCAGAGGTAATGGGGAGGAACACCACCCTCTCATGGGGCCTTGGGGTGGGGACGAGCTGCCCCTCCTTGGGAAGCCGGTGCGCGATGTCGTTAGACAAGTATCCGGCCTTCCTCAGTTTTTTTATGTGTCCCTCCGTGATGGAGGAGACCATCCACCTGCCTCCCGCTCCGGACATGGCTGGAGAAGGTTGAGGTGGAGAGTGCGGACTTGGGCGCTGGAGCTCGAGTGCGCGGAAATGTATAGGCAAAGGAGGAAGAAGGCGTGGATGAGAAAGATGGATCCTTATCTCCTTATATGGACGGACACAACTACGCGTCCCCACCCGCCTGGTAAAACTCGCTTATCTCCCAAGAGCCGTAATCAATGGCCGGTTGGGTTACCCACGCCCGTATTGATGAGAATCCTGGAATAAGGGGACACGATCTCTGCTTTGACAAGACGTGCCAAGGAAACTGCCTCGCATAACACGCTGAGGTGGGATAATGAAACGATTCGAATAAAGGCTTGGTCATGGTGTGATGTCACGCTACGGAAGACGTCAGCAGATTAGATTTGTGTAAATATTATTCTCTCTACGGTAATATGTGGAAACTTATTTTGCAGAGCCGGACACTACCATTGTGTTCAAAATCTTCTATGAAGAACTTGGAGGAGGAACCCACCTTGCAATGCCGATGACAATATGCGCGTCGGACTAGTCATCATTGAAGCCTGATTCAGGGGCTACTGAGGGAGTCCTGGATTAGGGGGTGTTCCGATAGCCGGACTATACCTCCGTCCGGACTCCTGGACTATAAAGATACAAGATTGAATACTTCGTCCCGTGTCCGGAAGGGACTTTCCTTGGCGTGGAAGGCAAGCTTGGCGATACGAATATGTAGATCTCCTACCATTGTAACTGACTCTGTGTAACCCTAGCCTCTCCAGTGTCTATATAAACCGGAGGGTTTTAGTCCATAGGAAGAACAACAATCATACCATAGGGTAGCTTCTAGGGTTTAGCCGCCTTGATCTCGTGGTAGATCTACTCTTGTACTACCCATATCATCAATATTAATCAAGCAGGAGTAGGGTTTTACCTCCATCGAGAGGGCCCGAACCTGGGTAAACACATCGTGTCCCCTGTCTCCTGTTACCATCCGGCTAGACGCACAGTTCAGGACCCCCTACCCGAGATCTGCCGGTTTTGACACCGACAACCACCATCTCGGATGCTCCATAGTGCACCATCCAACCTACCGCCCACCAACCTGTGCCACCACGATCACCGAACCGACATCACCATCTCACTGGGGCCGCCAACACGAGACCTCGAGGAAGGAAAAGCATACAACAGCCACGGGAGAAACCACCACGCCACCAGTGGAAGGGGAGATCCTCCACCGCCCGCGTGGAGCCGACCAGACGCAATGACAAGGACCTATCAGGCCCCGATGGCCTGGCCGGTCCCTGCCACCACGCTGCAGCACGCCGGCCGACGACGCCAGGACCGCCCGAAGACCGCCGCCGCCTCGCCACCACCACCAGGGAGCAACAAGGCCAAGAGGTGAACCACCGGCCCGCCCCAACCTGGGCCGAGCATGCGGCGCTAGCCACCACGCTGCCCCGCGACCAACGACCGCACCGCGCATCAAGGGCATCCGTGGCTCGCGGGAACACCGCCGCCATGCCACACCGCTATCGGTCGAGCAGCACCGACGTCGTCATGGAGCCCCCACGCCTCCTACGCGCCCACGGAGAAAAGCCGGCCCGCCGCCGCCAGCGCCGCACGAGTAGGGCCGGCGGACCATGCCAGCGATGGTGGGAGGGAGGATAGGGGAGCGACGGGATCACGGTCCGCCCGTCGCCCGCGGCGGATGAGGATGGGGAGGGGGCGAGCGAGCGAATGGGGGGGCAATGGGGAGAAGGTGATTATAGTTCAGGCCAAGGGAGTTGGTCAACATGTTGATCACTCCTCCACACATGATATCTCCTTGTGCATGATTTGCCTGATGGCAATGTGTAGCAAAAGTATTGCCCCTACGGTGGGCGAATAACCAACGTCAAGGTTCGCTGCTTTCCAAAGAATTAGCATGTTCTCATCATTCACCTTAGAAACTTCTCCTCATGCTTGAAACGAGTTAGTGGTAACATAATACACATAACAAATAGTAGGACTTTCAATGCAACTGGCTCTTTGCCTAGAGCCATGGCGACTCGTCTAGTAGAACGGCTGCCTCGAGTGCAGATTAGTAAACTCATAAACATAGCGGATGCCATCATGGTTGATAGGGAAGCCAAAACGAGTACATCACTCATCGAGAGTGATTTTGAAGGCCTGGTCAAAAAGACGGGAAGTGATCCGCTCCTCCTCATATACATTTGGCATAAGCCCAACATTATGCGAGAGAGTACTAAGAATCTCAAGCGTCATGCGTTCATATGTCTCACACCAGGGCCCAGCGGACTACGCCGACGACGGTGTCACATCCCTAGTTCTGGTAATGCCTAGTGCTAGCATCTGGTGTTGCATCATGTCTACTTTTCTCAGAAAGTTGAAATGGGGATGACAGAACCCCCAACACCCCCCCCCCCTTAATCCAACTAGGATTTACTAAAATCTTTTTCAATGAACCTGAAATGCCCTTCTAAAATGTTCATCGTCATTGCCTTGGTCTAGAACCTATGACAAAAATGGTGCACACTTTTCTAGGACATCATAAGGTCACTGGATTAAATCATATGTTATTTGCATTTGGACATTTAAATGCTATAAAATATTTTAAATGTCCAAATAATCATAAACTAAATGTTTACTGTTGGAAATATCCCATACAGTGGGCATGAGAAGTTTCATGATTTTCGAGTTAGTTTTAGTATTTAATAAAAGCCATAAAGTTACAAAAGAAATAGAAAAACACAAACATAAAGGAGAGAGAGAGAAACTTACCTGGCTTACCTGGCACCCCCAGCCGGCCCAACACTGTGCGGCCCAGCCCATCTGGCCCCCTCCCCTGTCATCTTCCTCCTTGCCAGGAGGACGAGCGCATGGCCGACGCACGCCGGCGCACGCCCGGCCACCTCCTGCTTGTCGTTTCGCCCTGGCCTCTTCGGATGACGCCACGCAGCCCCCCAACCGATCTCTCGCTCTCCCCGTGTGAGGGAGTCCTGGATTAGGGGGTGTTCGGATAGCCGAACTATATCTTCAGCCGGACTCCAGGACTATGAAGATACAAGATTGAAGACTTCGTCCCGTGTCCGGAAGGTTCTTTCCTTGGCGTGGAAGGCAAGCTAGGCGTGCGGATATTCAAGATCTCCTACCAATGTAACCGACTCTGTGTAACCCTAACCCTATCCGGTGCCTATATAAACCGGAGGGTTGTAGTCCATAGGACGAACACATCATAACCATCATCATACTCATAGGCTAGCTTCTAGGGTTTAGCCTCCTTGATCTCGTGGTAGATCTACTCTTGTACTACCCATATCATCAATATTAATCTAGCAGGAGTAGGGTTTTACCTCCATCGAGAGGGCCCGAACCTGGGTAAAATAAAGTGTCCCTTGTCTCCTGTTACCATCCGACCTTGACGCACAGATCGGGACCCCCTACCCGAGATCCGCCGGTTTTGACACCGGCATTGGTGCTTTCATTGAGAGTTCCTTTGTGCCATCGCGATCAGGAAGGATGCCTTTTCCCGTCTTTAAAGACGGCGCCGTCACTGAGGGAGCTTTGGCTATCGGCCAACCCCTCCGGCTGGGTGGTTTTCTCATGACCGCCCGTTCGGCCATTACGCCGACGATGACCTCTCGGGTCATCGAAAACAATCTCCGCGTCAGCTCGGAATTGGCCGAGCAGCTAGATCCGGTGGAGCTCTCCTCCATAAACGAGCTCCTGGATCGCATCGCCGCCTTGGGGGTCGCTACAAACTACGACCAGGTTGGGCCTAAACCCGATCTAAGGGAAATCAACTCTCCCCAAGGCACCCACCATGTTGCTGTGGTGGAAACACAATGCGGTGACCCTTCATCAATCTTAAGGACCAGTTACGTCCGAATTCCGGAACCCTCCATGCCGAATATCCACAGAGGGGAGGATACAACCCAAGACCTGGGCTTGGAACCAGGCAAACCGGAAAACATACAGGACTCCGGATCTCGGAATCCGGAGGTCGTTCGGCCTTCGAACAGCAAACCGGGCGAAGTATCAGATCTAATGAATTCCGCCCGTCCGATCTTAAGCGATCTCTCCCAAATCAAGCAGATGCCCGAAGAAACAGTACATCATTACTAGGCCAGATTCCTCCTGCTTATGAACAGGATAAAGGACTGCCACGAGGGAGACGCGATTTCAATCTTCTGCAGTAACTGCACGGACAAGGGGATACTCAACGCCATAAGTCGTCGTAATATTACGCGCTTTGCTGACTTGGCGTCCATAGTACAAAAATACTGTGCGATGGAAAGTGCTCGGAAAACCGAAATTAAATTTTGGGATAATCCGGCCTTGAATAGCAATCCCGTCCGAATCAAAAGGGCGCACTACAGCAAAGCGCCCGGATTAAATAAAAAATCAAAACCCTCTAGGGGGCACGGAACTGTGCTAGAAAGGTGGCTCGATGGACCCTACAAAATTCATAGTACAGAGGATGCCACCCCAACTCACAGGCTCAGGGCATGTTGGATACTCCGGCAGGTGCCAAAATTGGCGAGAACCTCCTAAATCCAGAGGTCGAAGGAAACCAGCCCGAGAATTTCAGTACCGTTCTCACAATCTCCGAGACTTTTGCATCAAATAACATGCGAAAAAGAACACTTCACAGCCTCGCCGAAGTCTACCAAGTAGCGACCATAAATCCATGGAGCAATACTGCCATCACCTTCAATGCGAGCGACGAACCTAAATTCCGAACAGCCAGAGCGCCAGCCGCATTGGTTCTCAGTCCCATAGTGGACGGTTGTCGCCTCGCAAAGGTACTTATGGACGGAGGCAGCGGATTGAACCTCATCTACGAGGAAACCCTCCAAAAGATGGAAATAGACTGGAACCGCATTGAGCGAAGCAGCACAACCTTTAGAGGAATAATCCCCAGTCAGGAAGCGCGCTGCACCGGAAAGATCACACTAGATGTGGTATTCGGCATGCCGGATAATTACAGGTCCGAGCAAATCACGTTCCAGGTGGCCCCGTTCAGAAGCAGATATCACGCCATATTAGGACGAGAGGCATTCACAGTTTTCCAAGCCATACCCCATTACGGGTACATGAAGCTTAAGATGCCTGGGCCAAACGGAATTATCACTCTCGCTAGTGATCCGGACATAGCACTCCACGCCGAAAACAAGACAGCCGCATTGGCCCTCGAGGCACTATCTGAAGCCTTAGCGGCCGAAGAGCTGACGGCGCTGCGATCCACGATTAGCAGGGATGATGTGATACTCGATAAGAGATCCAAATCCACATCCTTTAAACCAGCGGACGAAATACTCAAATTCCAGGTCCACCCAACGGACCCGAATAAAACAGCCTCCATCGGGGCACAATTGAGCCCTGATGTAAACGCCGCACTGTGCGAGTTCCTACAAGAGAACTGGGATATTTTCGCTTGGCACCCCTCAGATATGCCAGGAATCCCATGCAGGCTGGCCGAGCACAGCTTAAATATCCAGAAAGGATACAAACCTGTCAAACAAACCCTTCGGCGTTTCTCTGAACCGAAGAGACAGGCCATGGGAGAGGAGCTAGCCAAATTATTGGAGGCCGGATTCATTAGAGATATCAAACACCCGGACTGGCTAGCAAACCTGGTAATGGTACCAAAGAAGGACAAATCCTGGCGCCTGTGTGTCAACTTCAAAGACCTTAATAAGGCCTGCCCAAAGGATCCCTTTCCCCTCCCTCGAATTGATCAAATCATCGATGCCACCGCAGGACACGATTCCCTGTGTTTCCTCGACGCATACTCCGGTTACCATCAAATAAAGATGGCAGAATCCGACCAAGCTGCAACAGCATTCATCACGCCATACGGCCCATTCTGCTTCAACACAATGCCCTTTGGGCTCAAAAACGCCGGCGCGACATATCAGCGCATGATTCAAACATGTTTGGCAAACCAGATCGGCAAAACAGTGGAGGCGTACGTAGATGATGTGGTCGTTAAATCAAGACACGTCGAATCTCTAGTAGACGACTTGAGACTTACATTCGACAACCTGCGAAAATACGACATCAAGCTCAATCCGGAAAAATGTGTTTTCGGCGTCCCAGCCGGAAAGCTCCTGGGCTTCATTGTATCCGGCAGAGGAATTGAAGCAAATCCAGCTAAAATCCGAGCTCTGTCACAATTGGATGTCCCAAAAGATCTCAAGCAAATTCAGAAACTCACCGGATGCGTGGCGGCCTTAAGCCGCTTCATCTCCTGCTTGGGAGAAAAGGCACTACCCCTTTACCGCCTCCTTAGGCGCACCGAACACTTCGAGTGGACGGACGCTGCCACGGCCGGACTCGAGGAAATAAAGGCCATCTTGGCAACAAACCCCGTCCTGGCCGCGCCGAATACCGGTGAACCCATGCTATTGTACATTGCCGCAACCCATCAAGTTGTTAGCGCAGTACTCGTCGTCGAACGGATAACGGACGGACATAAATTACCCCTTCAAAGGCCGGTTTACTACGTGTCCACTGTCCTCACACCATGCAAATCACGGTACCCGCATTATCAAAAAATCGCATACGCGGTATTCATGGCATCCCGGAAGCTACGACACTACTTTCAAGAGTGTTCTATTACAGTAGCCTCGGAAGTACCACTCAACGATATTATCAACAACCACGATGCAACAGGCCGGATAGCAAAATGGGCCATAGAGCTCCTCCCGTTCGATATAACCTACAAGCCACGGCGAGCAATTAAATCACAAGTCCTAGCCGACTTCGTCGCCGAATGGACAGAGGCCGAACTCCCTAAAGAGTACGGCACGTACTCAAACTGGATCATGCATTTCGACGGCTCCAAAATGCTGGCCGGACTGGGGGCTGGCGTCGTTTTGATGTCCCCTACAGGAGATACAGTCCAATATGTACTCCAAATTATGTACACGGACTCCAACAATGCAGCCGAATACGAGGCCCTTCTACATGGCCTCCGGATGGCAGTATCCATGGGCATTCAACGCCTGGAAGTACGCGGGGACTCAAACCTCACGATATCCCAAATAAATGGCGACTTCGACGCCAAAGACCCAAAAATGGCAGCTTATCGCAATGCCGTACTAAAAATGTCAGCTCGGTTCGAGGGACTGGAGTTCCATCACATAGCCCGAGAAAATGATCAGGCAGCGGACGTCCTAGCACGCATTGGAGCAAAGCGAGATGCAGTCCCCCCCAACATCTTCTTAGAAAGATTATTCAAACCATCCGTAACATGGGAGGGGGAACCCTCGGATAATAGCCCGGGCATAACCGCACAACCCAATGCCGAACAATCAGACATAATCGGCGGCCCCACCACCGAAATTACACCCTCAACCCACGCAATAATGGCGGTCATCGCCCCGTGGACGGAACCATTCCTAGCCTACCTTACTAGGCAGGAACTCCCCGAGGACCAAAACGAGGCACGCTGCATAGTGCGGCGATCTAAAGCCTATAAAGTCCACGAGGGAGAGCTATATAAGAAAAGCACTACAGGAGTCCTTCAAAGGTGTATCTCCGAAGAGGAAGGACAGAGTTTGTTGGCTGAAATTCATGCCGGACTCGGTGGCCATCACGCCGCGGCTCGGTCCCTTGTAAGCAAGGCTTTCCGTACTGGCTTCTATTGGCCGACGGCTAGAGCAGACGCTCAGGACCTAGTCAAACGGTGCGTCGGTTGCCAGCTCTTTGCCAACCAAAGCCATATGCCACCCAACGCCCTCCGAACTATCCCCATCACTTGGCCTTTCGCGGTCTGGGGACACGATATGGTGGAACCCCTTAAAGGCGGAACCCACAAGAAAAAATACTTATTGGTCATGGTGGATAAATTCACCAAATGGATAGAAGCCAAGCCTGCCAAGACGGCTGAATCCGGACCTGTGATAGACTTCGTATCCGGGGTCGTACACCGTTATGGTGTCCCCCACAGCATTATCACCGATAACGGCACAAACTTCACCTCTGATGAAGTAAAGCTGTGGTGCAAAAACATGGGCATTAAGCTCGACTACGCTTCTGTCTATCACCCAAAAACTAACGGTCAGGTCGAACGTGCAAATGGTCTCATCATGAGCGGCATCAAACCCAGACTAGTGCGGTCCCTCAAGGAATCTGATATGCACTGGGTAGAGGAGCTCGACTCCGTACTCTGGGGGCTGCAAACCACGCCAAATCGTACCACTGGATTCACACCATTCTTTATGGTGTACGGCGCTGAGGCGATTCTGCCCTGCGACATAATTCATGACTCACCTCGAGTGCGCATGTACGAAGAAAGAGAAGCCGAGCTTGATCGGCAGGACAACCTGGACGCCTTAGAGGAAGAGCGTGACGTGGCTAAGGCCCGTTCCGCATTCTATCAACAGCAAGCTCGAAGATATCAAAGCAGAGAAGTACGGGCCAAAAATTACAACGTTGGTGAACTAGTTCTGCGCCTGCCAGATAAGCAAAAGAACAAACTCAAGCCCAAATGGGAAGGTCCATTCATAATCGACCAAGTCCCAACTGGTGGAGCGTACCGCCTGCGAGATGCATCGGACAACCGACTCGAGCCGAACCCATGGAATGCCACACGTCTCCGAAGATTCTATGCCTAGCGCCGGACTCTATGTTTGTCTCCTTCCTCTGTCCATTATTTACATTTATACCCTTTTTTACTTTGTCTACTACTCTTTTCTTTGCTAGCCCGTAAAAGGCTCATTATATGACGCGCTATCCGCGCTCCTTAAACCTGGGGGCTTCTTTAACAGAAGCTTATCTATATGGGTTTCACACCCAACGCATGCGTCAGACTTCCGCATGCACCTTTTCTTCGCCATTATATGCATCGATATGACTTAAGTTTTGGCCAAGCTGGGTTGCCTGGCTCCTGTGCTTACCCCTACGTTCCCGATTGTTCGGCTAGGCGGTAAAGGGAGCACCTCTGCGATTGTTACTGCCGGATAAGCCGGATGTGTACCTCAGACTGGGTGAAGCCGAAAGCTAGCGTTCTTAAGGGAATATTTGGTCGATGAACTAAAGATGAACCTTTTTATTTTTATACATGCCCCCAGATGATCTTCTGCATTTGCAGTCCGGACGTGCACTTTAGGGCACGCCACCCCAGCGAAAGGAACCCTTAACGGAACTATTCTCTCTGGAAGATGTTTCTTACTAACCATGTAATATAACATAACTAGTTGGGCACTTGTCTGATAAAGCACTAATGACCCCTATGCCTGGTCTCCATGCATACCCCGGCTTTTATATAGCCGTTATGGTATTCGGACACACTCCGGACCGTCAGGTCCCGAGGTCGAAGCGGAAAGGTCGGCAACGACAAACGATCTACAATCCGGCTAGAAGGCATTACACATGTCAATTATAAATTACATAGTCATCTTGACTGATCGTATTCCTCCTTTATACCATCTAACAGGCTGTCTAATTTACAGTCCTGCTGGGAATACTTTGCGGCCAGCTCTACCTGGCCATACACCAA
This sequence comes from Aegilops umbellulata, assembly GCA_032464435.1. Classification (NCBI taxonomy): domain Eukaryota; kingdom Viridiplantae; phylum Streptophyta; class Magnoliopsida; order Poales; family Poaceae; genus Aegilops; species Aegilops umbellulata. The sequence goes on along the minus strand of CP136058.1, from coordinate 376,106,267 downwards.
GCTCACAGGGATCTCCTTCCCGTCAGGCCCCACTGGTCCAACCTCGGCCATGTGATTGGGGTCAGACTTCGTAAAGCGGGTCTTCACCATGGCCCAGGCCTCCCTCGCGCCTTGTCGGCAGACTGATATCTTCCACAACCGGATGCGCCGCCGAGCTCCCGTCAGCTTCTCCGCAAGCTCTCCAAGGCCCTCGGGCGTGGAGCGGGCAGGCCATAAGGCCCGGGCAACCCCTTGCATTGCCTGCCAAATTCGTTCGTGCAGTTGCAGGAGTTCGGGGAGAAGGTCACCCGTAGAACCGGGCATCTCCTCTGCAGGACGACCTGTGAGCGTACCTACAGACATAATTCTGTTATTTGTCTTCCTCGCCGAACTCCTTTTTTTTCAAAGGGTTCGCTCAAGCACTTACTAAATATGCCGCGTCGAAGACGCTGATTCTCCTTCGTGGAGTCAGATAGCTGGCCACGAACGTCTTTCAGTTCAACATCCAGCTTGGTGTTGGCATCCTTAAGATCATTCTTCTCTCGCCTCACCCTTGTCAACGTACTCTCGCCAGCCTTTAACTGGCGTAAGAGTTGTTGCCTCTCCGGATCTAGTCCGGCACCATCTGTAACATTAATTGTCAGATTCGCACATAAGCCGCACAATACTAATCTCTCAAAGTATATCATACCTGAGGGGGTCCCTTTAGGCTCCCCTGTTGCGGCTAGCGCGGCCTCTAGTTGGGCCTTGCACTTTTCCAGCTCCTGGGACAGCATGGTGTTCTTCTCAGTAAGAACCTACATATTATATGATCCTTAAATTAGTTAGTTTAACTGTTTCAAGTCTCGGGGGCTACTGGTATATATATATTTAAATTTTCTTACCCGTATGTCTTTCACATACTGCTCCGTGGCTCTGGCTAAACCATCTTGAGCAGCACGAAGGTACGCATCTCCCGAATTGAAGGCGTTTAAGGCCTCCCGGGAGAAACAAGCGTCGCGTAGAACTGTCCGGCGACGCCTATGGTTCATGGCGCTCTCCACTTCTGAATTTGTGGCAGATAGACGGTCCGCGTCCTCTGTTGGAGGAGCGTCCGACGCAAGCCTGGTATTTGTCCCCGCCTCCGGACCAGACGTTGGGGCCTGGCTGGTAGAGGCGCGGTTGGCGGCCCCTCCGGATATAGTCCGGCGAGGCCTCTTCGTCCTGGAAACAGTACGGATGTTAACATGCCCTGACAGAATAACGCCAGGAAGACGGAGGGCGCGTTATACCTTTGTGTCGAACTCTTAGTCCGCACTTCATCCCTTTTTACCCCACGTGGCCCGGCGGCTCCTCGTTGGCTAGCCGCCGCAGGTTCGGCCTCCCTCCTCGGAAATCTCCCCTGTAAAATACGGTTGTCGTCAGGAACACCGGAATATGTAAGGACGGAATCTCTCTTGCGGGAATAAACACTCCGGTTTTTGTCACCTGGGAGGCCGGGATTAACCCGGGATAATCAGCCATAATGGCCACCAAGGTATTATCTTTGCTTAACTGGTGGAACACCCCGTTGATGAGCTCCACCGATATGTCTGGATCCTCTTCGGAGTCCGGATCGAGGGACCGTTCTGGGTCCTCAGGCTGTGGAGGGCAGCTGTTGATATCCTTTACCTCCTGTCGAAGCTCCTGCATTAAAATCACCAGGTTACGTATCTAGTCATGGGAGCATTAAATAAGCGGGCAAGTGCAATTGTTCACTTACCCAACTTGGAGGTTCATACATAGTGAATCCGGCCCGCGGGTTGACACGGAGGAAGTCCTCCTTTTCTCCCTTGTACAAAGATGTTAGAATCTTTACTAGAGCGGCAGCTGTGTCTGGCCCCTTGCGGCCGTAACGGGTGGCCTCATCCTCCCCGTTGAAATCCCACATGGGGTGACTCCTATATTGAAGCGGCTGCATCCCCCCGCATAATACATGCGACCATGACTCCAATCATGGTTAGTCCGGAATGAGCCAACAGTCTTATGCGGCCCATCAGGTAAAGAACGTCTCTGTTGCTTTCTCTCTGAGAGCTCCACGGACGCCAACTTAGGCGTTTCTTTAAGGGAGCCATGCTGAACTCAGGGAGGCCAACCCGGACAGGGTCCGGCAGCGGGACGTCGTCTATGTAGAACCATTCTGAAGGCCAGTCCTCGGACGCCTTCTTTGGGGTTCCGGATAGGTATCCGGTCCCAGCGATGCGCCATATTTCGGCTCCGCCCACTTGGTATATAGACCCCTTCTGAGAACGGGGCACCAAGCAGAACAACCTCTTCCACAGCGCGAAATGATCCTCGACGCCTAAAAATAGCTTGCAAAGGGCAACGAAGCCTGCAATATGTAGCACGGAGCCAGGCGTGAGGTTGTGCAGCTGGAGGCCGTAGAACTCCAGAAGCCCGCGGAGGAATGGATGAATTGGAAATCCCAGACCCCTTAATAAATAAGGGACGAGGCACACCCGCTCTCCTTTAGAAGGATTGGGGGTGCTCTCCGCTTGCTTGCCGCCATTGTAGGTGGCGAGTCCGGCTCAGACCGGGACCATATATGCTTGGGGAAGGAATCCTTTGGCCTGCAGTGACACTAGCTCGCTGTGTGGGATGGTGCAACTCTCCCAGTCTCTGGATTTGGGGCTGGAGGGGCGAGGGGAGGAGCTACGACGGCTGGCCATGTTGGAATGGACCTTTGCTGGAGACGCTCTGATGATAACTCGCGGGGAGAAGAAGATGTGGTTTGGATCTAGATCCCCATCCCGTTAAACAGGCGGCTCGTTGATATGACCAAGGGTGTTAATATAAAAACACCCCTGGGCTTTTCGCATTCGTTCAACACGTGGAAGACGGCAATTATTGGGCACCGAAACCGAGGAGCGCTACGGACATTATTCATACAGGTACACAAGATTCGGAGGGGGAACCCACCTTGCAATGCCGAAGAAAAATTTGCGCGCTGGACTCGACGTCATTGAAGCCTGGTTCGGGGGCTACTGAGGGAGTCCTGGATTAGGGGGTGTTCGGATAGCCGAACTATATCTTCAGCCGGACTCCAGGACTATGAAGATACAAGATTGAAGACTTTGTCCCGTGTCCGGATGGTTCTTTCCTTGGCGTGGAAGGCAAGCTAGGCGTGCGGATATTCAAGATCTCGTACCAATGTAACCGACTCTGTGTAACCCTAACCCTATCCGGTGCCTATATAAACCGGAGGGTTGTAGTCCGTAGGACGAACACATCATAACCATCATCATACTCATAGGCTAGCTTCTAGGGTTTAGCCTCCTTGATCTCGTGGTAGATCTACTCTTGTACTACCCATATCATCAATATTAATCTAGCAGGAGTAGGGTTTTACCTCCATCGAGAGGGCCCGAACCTGGGTAAAATAAAGTGTCCCTTGTCTCCTGTTACCATCCCACCTTGACGCACAGATCGGGACCCCCTACCCGAGATCCGCCGGTTTTGACACCGACACCGTGCCTCTCTCCCTCCTCTAGCTCTCTCCCTCGCATCACCCGAGAGCCGTCGTCGCCGCCGCTCACCGTTGTCACGCCTAGAGCCACCCCCTCGCCCCTCTGACGTTCCCATGAGCTCCGCCTGCATCGTCTACGCCTCCTCGACGGCTCACGCCGCGCCGAACGCGCTCCAACGACGCCCCGTCGCCGACTTCCTCGTTTGGCCGCCGGAGATCCCATCGCCGCCCTGGTTTCCTCCGGTTCCTCCCCGAGCCCGGCGTCTGCGTTGCCGTGACCGCTATGAGCCACTAACCCTTCTCCCCCTCTTCGTTCTCGCTCTCGTGCGCCGTAGCCGCCTCGCCACCCGCACCCGCACGTACCGCCGCCTCTGCATGCCGCTGTCGTGGCCACAACCACGCGGGCTCGAAACCAAACGCGTCACCGCGTTTGCCACACCCCCAAAAGCTCGCAGCACCTCTCCGCGCCCCCCTTCCGTGCATCCTAGCGCCGAACCGAGCACGCCCGAGCTCCGGCCGCCACTGCCGAGCTCGTGGCCGTCATCTCCGGCCACCCTAGATGCTGCTTGCCACAACGTGCACGGGTGAGCTCCAGCTCCCCGTAGCCGCTCTCTGTCGTCAATTTGGACGCCGGAGGAGCGAGCACGAGCCCTCCGCCGCGTCTGCTGCCGGCGGCGGCTAAACGCCGGTGGTTTAGCCCCGGTTGACCAGGGGATTTGACCTCCCCTGGGTCTATGACATGTGATACGTCTCCAACGTACCTGGACCGGCCCTGTTGACCGCTGACATCACAGTGACGTCAACCTGACGCAGTAATTCTATCTAGAATTTAAATAAATCTTAAATGGTTTATTTATTTCAGAAAATGTTATAAACTTCTAAAAATCATATAAAATCAAACGTAACTAAGAATGAAATAAGTTATATATGAAAAATGATCAGAAAACTCCAATCTTTCCATCTGTACTGGTTTCATGCATGTTTAATCAACCTAACCTTGCTGTTTAGTGCAAACCATGATAAGGCACTAGCTAAAATCATAATTTGAATTTGGGGTTGAACCTTTGGTTCAAAATGACCCAAACCCTTCTGGTTTTAGTTACATTAGCTCAAAACATAACATATTGACATGTCATGATCATGCATCATATTGTGCATTGCATTTGATTGTGTTTCCTTCTCTGTTGCTGGTGTTTGTCTATACTATCTTCAGAAGTGCGAAGCAAGCAAAACCCCCTTGTTCATTCCGATACAATCCCACTCTCTCGCTCCTGCTCTCTTTTACTACATTAGGACAACATCGATTCAACTGTTACATGCTGCGGTAGCTGAACCCCTTTTCCTCTGCATTACCTGTCATTGCCACAGTAAATAGATGAAACCCACTAGCATGAGTAGGAGTTGTTTGAGCCCTGATGTGCCTACTCATTCATGCTTGTTGGTCATGCCTGCTACTGCTTAGAGTTGAGTCAGGTCTGATTCATCGGGAATGAATTGGAATGGTGATGAATATGTCCTACCGTGTGTGAGCTAAGTGTGTGAACATGATTTGGTAAAGGTAGCGACGAGAGGCCATGTAGGAGTACATGGTGCGTTGTCTCATTGAAACCGTCCTCAGGAACTGAGTTCTGTATTTGTGATCCATGAACAGCTACTACCATGCGTTGGGCCCGAAACCAATGGACCCTCTCGACTTATTAATCGCCTTGACCTCTGTCCAGGAGTTGCAACTAGTTTTTGGTGTTTGTAGGATATGTGTTGGAGGTCGTGCGTAGCGCTGAACTTAGGGGTGGGCTATGATGCAGTAGATACACCGTGGCCCGGTGTACCGGGCGCCCGTTTGGTGTCTCGGGAACCCTGCACAAATCGTTTGGGGCTGTGAGCGAAACCCCGGCCGGATCTCTCGCGGATGGAACCCGAATAGGCGATAAACCTGGACTAGAGACTTGTGTGGTTAGTCAGGTCGTGGCCGACACCCTCGCTGGGCTTCCACTTGAAGGTTGTCGAGTAAATGTCGTGTAAACAGCGATAAGTGGTGAAAGCGTGTGTGAAGAAGTACACCCCTGCAAGATTAACATCATCTATTCGAATAGCCGCGTCCACAGTAAAGGACCTCTGGGTTGCCTATACAGTTCATAGACAAGTGAAAGTGGATACTCTAAAATGCGCAATATAAGCGTGAGTGCTATGGTTGGCGTTCTCGTAGGGAGACGGGAGGGGATCCATAGTGGTGTGTTGATATGGTGAATATGTGGACTCGTGTGCGCCAGCTCAAAAGAGTTATTTGCAGTCGTAGTTTAGGATAGCCACCGGGTCAAAGCTGGCTTGCTGCAATCAAATTCCACCAGCCCTTTATTGATACTAATGCATATGTAGCTAGTTCTGATGTAAGTCTTGCTGGGTACATTTGTACTCACGCTTGCTTATTTTATGTTTTTTCAGAAAGACTTCAGTCTCACTAGTAGTTCCGCGTGGACTTCGATGTTTAGCTTGTTACCTCAGCTATGATCTTGTGCCCTCGGCAGGGTCTAGTAGATAGTCAGGCTTCTCAGCCTTTTTCATTTGTAGTTGGCTATACTCAGACAAGTTAAGCTTCGGCATGTGCTTATTGCTTGTATGACTTGAATGCTAGGTCATCAGACCCATGTTTGTAATATCTGACTCCTCGGAGCCTAATGAATAAATACCTTGAGTTGTAGAGTTTTGTTGTGATGCCATGTTGTATTTACACATATCGGACATATTGTGTGTATGATTGAAATGCTTGGTATGTGTAGGATCCGACAACCTAGTTGTTTTTCCTTGGTAGCATCTCTTATGGGGAAATGTAGTCTGGTGCTTCCACTGAGCCATGGTACTCTGCTACAGCCCGGTTTACCGGAGTCCTGCTAGCCCAGTTACTACTCCTCCGGAACACTTAGTCTGGCCGGCATGTGATCCACTTCTTTCTTGTGTCTGTCCCTTTGGGGAAATGTCATGCGGTGACTTCCGGAGTCCTGCTAGCCTGCTACAGCCCGGGTTCCCGGAGTCCTGTTAGCCCAGTTGCTACAGCCCGAATTCACATGCTGATGACCAACACGTTCGATGTTGGTTCATGTATGCCTGTCCCCGTAAGTTAGCGCCACTTTGGGTTCACGACTAGTCATGTTGGCTCGGGTTCTCTGTCATATGGATACTAGTGACACTATCATATACGTGAGCCAAAAGGCGCAAACGGTCCCGAGCCAGGTAAGGTGGCACCCGTGGGAATACCGTGCGTGAGGCCACAAAGTGATATGATGTGTTACATGCTAGATCGGTGTGACTTAGAATCAGGGTCCTGACAGCTTTGGTATCAGAGCCTGACTGCCTATAGGATTACCAAGCCAAACTGGTCGAAGTTGAGTCTAGAAATGCTTTGGTTATATAAGGGAATTGATTGTGGAAGGGAACGTAAGGCTCTTTTTACTTCTTATACCCTATGCCCTTCTGATCTGAGTCACCCTCTTCTTTTCTGCGGGGATTAAGAACTAGGCTTTCTCATCTTCTATCACGATCACATGTTACGAACATGTAGACTTATATGATTGTTGGTTTCAAGCCCGAGTTCAGTTCCTAGTACTTCTGTGTGTTGACAGTTGATCTCAGAACTTCGATATTGTGATGTTAAGTGGTTATGCCTCCATTTTGCAGGATGTCTCAAATCATTTTGAGCATTCACAGCCGTTATGTTGTCCGAGTCATCCCAAGTTTCTAAATAGTCTGATGCATTTGCAGATCCCTTCTTTCCATTCCCGATGTCCCTTTGGGCCAGTTCAACCACACTAACCGGTGAGTTGAGGTACTCTATTGCCTCGACATATATGTTGGAGCTATTATTATGACCCTAGGTGTCTTAGGGAGTCACCTTGTAATCTAGCAATGCTTTGTATTCCAGTGTGATGATTCTGGCCATTATTCTCAAAAGCATCCCATGATGCCATCTAGTTAGTAGGCATTCTATTTCTGGGTTCTTGAACCCAAGATTCACTCTACTTAATTCGTGTAGATAATGTTGCTCGTTCCTTTAGGATATTAGTGACCTTGTGATAGTCTTTGAGGTCTGTGGTATATCATTCTTCCAAATACCACGAACCATCCTTGGCAGAAGTTCCTCGTTGAAGCAAAAGATCACAACAAGAGTGCTCTCGGTGAGTTCCCCATTCTATATTGTGACTCTGCCAATCCTACCTCTCTGCATGGGTTATCCGGAAGAAATATGTTGAATTTGTTCGGCATACTAATCCATGCATGCACAACTCAGAAAAACATATGTTCCTTTGAGTTGTCCCTCTTTAGTTGTCTTCCGACCTTCGTCTATCAATTGATAGTCAAGAGTATGCGTGCATTCGTTCATCGGTGCCTATCATTCTTGTGGTCCGTCAAGCCATTCTAGTTCAGAATGACTAGGAGAAACAAACTCCAGTACCTCATCCATTTCTAGGATTGGGTCAAAGCAGTTGTATTCCGCAGATCAAATGCAATCAAGCTTTTGGTCTGTTCTACCCTAAAGTATTACCCACTTTATGTGAGGAATGTCAGAGAATTGCACCTTCTCTTATGAATTCTTGACGTAATGATACTTCTCGCCATCATTATTCATTCCTCGATTTCGTGTTATCGCAACCGGAATGCTGACAAGTGAATCGTGATGTGTGAAATCAATACTCCTAGCAACTGTGTTGCTTGGTAGTTAATGGACAATGATCTTATCCTTAGCGTGTTGATTATTGAATCATCACCCTAAGGTTTATCGTGCTACCTAGTCCTTATTTCCGGTGCACTTTTCGATCAATGAGTTAGGATAGTGTCAATCCTTGTATATTTTGTCATATCATCTTGCCCTGAAAAGCAAGAGTTCTCGAGCTTAGTGACATATCGGTGGTTCGTGATTTTCCGTATATCTTCTCGGAAGTATAACCAGGTTGTGACCTGACCTCTATGTTGAGTTCGTCATCAAGTTGGTTACTTATAAACCACCTCTTCTATCAGAATCTGTGTTGGATACCCCTGAGCTAGTTGGTTAAGCTAAACAACAACTTGGAGAGTTGGAAGATAAAAAGCTTTGCCGAATTTGGTTCTTTCTGAAGGGATATCTTTGTGTTTGTGTGTGTGTGTTGAAGAAAGATGATATCTTCACCAATTGGTCCTCGTGATCAGTTGTTGGATCTATTGTCTTGTCAAAACTTTGACTTGAGTATGGGCTATCATCAAGTCAAATCAGAACCAACGATGTTCGTAATGTTGTCTTACTCATGGTTGATCCCTTGAGCATACACCATTACATCTTTTGGTCTGACCAATGCTATCACCATGTTCACATAATGGTGGGAGTCCAGTGATATGGAAATTCCGATGAGTTGCTATTGAGTCCGTCAGCAGTATTTTTTCTCCTCCATGAATCATGTTGAACATTAAGCTAGTGTTGGAAACTTTTATAAGCATTATCTTCATGTCTCGTTCGTGAAGCATAGGTTGGACGAAAGAAGTGACTTCCTCTCATTCATGTGCAATAGATGCAAGTTGCCGCCGTGAATTTGAGGAAGTTAGTTTTGCTTCCCTGGAATCGTCCCAAGTCAGTCATGCATGTGCGAAGTATTCTGTGGTTTGGTAGATTAATTACCTCCATTCCATATGTATTCCCTAGCACACCAAGCCACTGGCTGATTTGTTCGGGGAGAAGAAGTTTCTTCATAAGAGCTAATCATATGACTTATGCAAGGGCTTCGATATCCTTGATGATGGTCCCAACTAGGACTCGGTAGTGTTTCATTATAAGACTACTATGTGGTCATGCTTGTCTGGGACAGCATGTTCACATGTGTTTAGCAGGACCAACTCATGTTATGGAGCTTACTACCATAGTCCATTTCCCGAGAATCTCGCAATGCCATTTCGTTGATTTGTGTTGCAAACTTTCATTTTCTTCTAGACTCGATGAGTCTGGAATATCATGTTACCAACCAGATCTGAATCTCAGGCAGATATGACGGTGGGAACTTTTCCAAGATCTATGATGTAGGTCCCGACAAGGTTGATGTTCTGGCCGACACACCTAGCCGGAAGATCTATCATTGTAGTATCTTGATTGAGCTATTTGACTATCTTCTCCATGAGGATTTCGTGCGACTTATTCTAGAAGTTGCTCCTTAGGGGTCCTTGTGCTCTCGGTTTCCTCGGTTATGTTATAACCTTTCCAAACAGTGGGCTCACTCTCTACTGTTGGGTTACCCCCAGTTACTAGAATCATTCCTAGCATTTGCCTTTTATTCCCATCTTGCACCGCCGTTGTGCCATCCTACCATGGGTTCCATCCATTTCCGATAATAAGTAGAGATCATCCATTACATTGTCTTCAACAAGGTAGTCCACATCATCCATTCTAGTCAGGGTATGTCATTCTTTCGAACTCCTTCAAACGATTGCTCGAGATTTGCCCTAGGCTGGTATAGAGAATTTTATTGATCTCAGAATCAAAAGTAATTCTTTTTGCCACTTAAGGGATAATTCTACGAGTCATCCTTCTCTAGGGTGTCTCGTTATGGCGTCATGGCGACTCAAATCCTCGCTACGTTGACAACCGTTCTCCACCCTCTTAGGTGTGGAATTATTGTCTACCTAGTGAACCCTCGTCATCTGTTCCACTCCATCCCTCTAGATGTGTGCTTCGTGTCTCAGCTCGAGAGATGTTGCTATGTCTCATTCCGTGAGTTGTTCCTGAGTTGTACGATCTTCAAGAAGATCGATCCTTCCAGAGTTTCCTTTTCCTCTCGTTGTCATGTTGGCTGGAGTTCTCAAAGCAAGATCACGAGACAAAGATGGTGATTGGATCAACGCCATTATGAAGTGCAACCTGGATCATGAAGATTATGTTAGTTTGTGTTCCCCCTTCATCTTACCCTACGCTTGAATCTCGAGACGAGATTCTTGTTTAGTGGGGGTGAGTTGTCACATCCCTAGTTCTGGTAATGCCTAGTGCTAGCATCTGGTGTTGCATCATGTCTACTTTTCTCAAAAAGTTGAAATGGGGATGACAGAACCCCCAGCACCCCCCCTTAATCCAACTAGGATTTACTAAAATCTTTTTGAATGAACCTGAAATGCCCTTCTAAAATGTTCATCATCTTTGCCTTGGTCTAGAACCTATGAAAAAAATGGTGCACACTTTTCTAGGACATCATAAGGTCACTCGATTAAATCATATGTTATTTGCATTTGGACATTTAAATGCTATAAAATATTTTAAACGTCCAAATAATCATAAACTAAAATGTTTACTGTTGGAAATATTCCATATAATGGGCATGAGAAGTTTCATGATTTTTGAGTTAGTTTTAGTATTTTAATTAAAGCCACAAAGTTACAGAAGAAATAGAAAAACAGAAAATAAAGGAGAGAGAGAGAGAGAGAGAAACTTACCTAGCTGGCACCCCTAGCTGGCCCAACACTGCGCGGCCCAGCCCGTCTGGCCCCCTCCCCTGTCGTCTTCCTCCTTGCCAGGAGGACGAGCGCGTGGCTGATGCACGCCGGCGCACGCCCGACCACCTCCTACTTGTCGTTTCGACCTGGGCTCTTCAGATGACGCCACTCAGCCCCCCCCGACGCTCTCTCACTCTCCCCGTGCCTCTCTCCCGCCTCTGGCTCTCTCCCCCTCGCATCACCCGAGAGCCGCCGTCGCCGCCGCTCACCATTGCCGCGCCCAGAGCCACCCCCTCGCCCCTCTGACGTGCCCATGAGCTCCACCTCCGTCGTCTATCCCTCCTCGAAGGCTCACACGGCGCAGGACACGCTCCAACGACGCGTCGCCGCCGACTTCCTCATTCGGCCGCCGGAGATCCCCTCGCCGCCCTACTTCGCTCCGGTTTCTCCCCGAGCCCGCCGTCTGCGTTGCCGTGACCGTTGTGAGCCACTGACCCTTCTCCCCCTCTCCGTTTTCGCTCTCATGCGCCGTAGCCGCCGCGCCACCCGCACCCGCACGTACCGCCGCCTCTGCACGCCGCCGTCGTGGCCACAGCCACGCAGGCTCGAAACCGAGCGTGTCATCGCGTTCGCCACACCCCCAGGTGCTCGCAGCACCTCACCGCGCCCCCTGCCATGCATCCAAGCGCCGAACCGAGCACGCCCGAGCTCCGGCCGCCGCTACCAAGCTCGTGGCCGTCGTCTCCGGCAACCCTAGCTGCTGCTGCTTGCCGCAACGGGCGCGGGTGAGCTCCAGCTCCCCGTAGCCGCTCTCTGCCATCCATTTGGACGCCGGAGGAGCAAGCCCGAGCCCTCCGCCACATCTGCTGCCGGCGGCGGCTAAACGCCGGTGGTTTAGCCCTGGTTGACCAGGGGGTCTATGACATGTGATACGTCTCCAACGTATCTATAATTTTTGATTGCTCCATGCTATATTATCTACTGTTTTGGACTATATTGGGCTTTATTTTCCACTTTTATATTATTTTTGGGACTAATCTATTAACCGGAAGCCCAGCCAGAATTGCTGTTTTTTGCCTATTTTAGTGTTTCGAAGAAACAGAATATCAAACGGAGTCGAAATAGAAAAATCCTTTTTGCAACGTGATTTTCTTCCCGATTATGACATAGGAGACTTGGACCCTACTCCAAGAAGTATCGGAGGCGGTCACGAGGGTGGGGGGCGCGCCCCCTGCCTCGTGGGCCCCTCGGTGCTCCACCGACGTACTCCTTCCTCCTATATATATCCATGTACCCCAAACGATCAGAACAGGAGCCACAAACCTAATTCCACCGCCGCAACTTTCTGTATCCACGAGATCCCATCTTGGGGCCTGTTCCGGAGCTCCGCCGGAGAGGGCCATCATCACGGAGGGCTTCTACATCATCATAGCCTCTCCGGTGAAGTGTGAGTAGTTTACCTCAGACCTTCGGGTCCATAGTTATTAGCTAAATGGCTTCTTCTCTCTTTTTGGATCTCAATACAATGTTCTCCCCCTCTCTTGTGGAGATCTATTCGATGTAATCTTCTTCCTTTGAGGTGTGTTTGTTGAGATCGATGAATTGTGGGTTTATGATCAAGTCTATCTATGAATAATATTTGAATCTTCTCTGAATTCTTTTATGTATGATTGGTTATCTTTGCAAGTCTCTTCGAATTATCCGTTTGGTTTGGCCAACTAGATTGGTAGTTCTTGCCATGGGAGAAATGCTTAGCTTTGGGTTCGATCTTGCAGTGTTCTTTCCCAGTGACAGAAGGGGCAGCAAGACATGTATTGTATCGTTGCCATCGAGTATAACAAGATGGGGTTTATTTCATATTGCATGAATTTATCTCTCTACATCATGTCATCTTGCTTAAAGCGTTACTCTATTTTTAACTTAATACTCTAGATGCATGCTGGATAGTGGTCGATGAGTGGAGTAATAGTAGTAGATGCAGAATCGTTTCGATCTACTTTTCACGGATGTGATGCCTATATACATGATCATGCCTAGATATTCTCATAACTATGCTCAATTCTGCCAATTGCTCAACAGTAATTTGTTCACCCACCGTAGAAAACTTATGCTCTTGAGAGAAGCCACTAGTGAAACCTATGGCCCCCGGGTCTATTCTCGCCATATTAATCTCCATCACTCTAATCTTGCTTTGTTTTTACTTTGCCTTTTACTTTTCACTTTGCATCTTTATATCAAAAATACCAAAAATATTATCTATCGGATCTCACTTTCGTATGTGACCGTGAAGGGATTGACAACCCCTAATCGCGTTGGTTGCGTTGAGCTCTTTGTGTTGTGTAGGTACGAGGGACTTGCGTGTGGCCTCCTACTGGATTGATACCTTGGTTCTCAAAAACTGAGGAAAATACTTACGCTACTCTGCTGCATCATCTTTTCCTCTTCGGGGAAAACCAACGCAAGCTCAAGAGGTAGCATCAAGAATTTCTGGCGCCGTTGCCGGGGAGTCTACGCAAAAAGTCAACATACCAAGTACCCATCACAATCCCTATCTCCCGCATTACATTAGTTGCCATTTTCCTCTCGTTTTCCTCTCCCCCACTTCACCCTTGCCGTTTTATTCACCCTCTCTTTCTCCTTCTCCTTCTCCTTCCCCTTCTCCTTCTCCATTTGCCTTTTTCTCGCTTGCCTTTTGTTTGCTCGTGTGTTGGATTGCTTGTTTGTCGCGATGGCTCAAGATACTACCAAATTGTGTGACTTCACCAATACCAACAATAATGATTTCGTTAGCACTCTGATTGCTCCTCTTGCCAATACTGAATCTTGTGAAATCAATACTGCTTTGTTGAATCTTGTTATGAAAGATCAATTCGCCGGCCTTCCTAGTGAAGATGCCGCTACTCATCTGAATAGCTTTGTTGATTTATGTGATATGCAAAAGAAAAAAGATGTCGATAATGATGTCGTTAACTTGAAGCTATTTCCTTTTTCGCTTAGAGATCGTGCTAAAGCTTGGTTTTCGTCTTTGCCTAAAAATAGTATTGATTCTTGGAACAAGTGCAAAGATGCTTTTATCTCTAAGTATTTTCCTCCCGCTAAGATCATCTCTCTTAGAAACGATATTATGAATTTTAAGAAACTTGATCATGAACATGTTGCACAAGCTTGGGAGAGAATGAAATTAATGATACGTAATTGCCCTACTCATGGTTTAAATTTATGGATGATTATACAAAAAATTTATGCCGGGTTGAATTTTGCTTCTAGAAATCTTTTAGATTCGGCCGCGGGAGGCACTTTTATGGAAATCACTTTAGGAGATGCTACTAAACTCCTAGATAATATTATGGTTAATTATTCTCAATGGCATACTGAAAGATCTTCCACTAAAAAAGTGCATGTGATAGAAGAAATCAATGTTTTGAGTGGAAAGATGGATGAACTTATGAAATTATTTGCTATTAAGAGTGTTTCTTTTGATCCTAATGATATGCCTTTGTCTACTTTGATTGAGAATAATAATGAATCTATGGATGTGAATTTTGTCGGTAGGAATAATTTTGGTAACAACGCTTATAGAGGGAATTTTAATCCTAGGCCATATCCTAGTAATCCTTCTAATAATTATGGAAATTCCTACAACAACTCTTATGGAAATTATAATAAGAAGCCCTCTGAATTTGAGAATAGTGTTAAAGAGTTTACGAATTCACAAAAGAATTTTAATGCTTTGCTTGAAGAGAAATTGCTTAAAGTTGATGATTTGGCTAGGAACATTGATAGAATTTCTCTTGAGGTTGATTCTTTAAAGCTTAGATCTATTCCTCCTAAGCATGATATAATGAGTCTCTCAAAGCTATGAGAATTTCCATTGATGAGTGCAAGGAAAGAACCGCTAGGATGCGTGCTTCAAAAGATGCCTTTATTAAAGCATGTTCTTCCAATTCCTATGAAAATCAAGATGAAGATCTAAAAGTTATTGATGTGTCCCCTATCAAATCTTTGTTTTGCAACACGAATCTTGATGAAACTGAATATGATCTTCCTTTACCTAGAAGGCGTTCCAAAAATTCGGAGTATTTAGATCTTTATGATGAAATTGATGAAAGTGGGTGAGGGAGTCCTGGATTAGGGGGTGTCCGGGTAGCCGGACTATACCTTCAGCCGGACTCCTGGACTATGAAGATACAAGATTGAAGACTTCGTCCCGTATCCGGATGGGACTTTCCTTGGCGTGGAAGGCAAGCTAGGCGATGCGGATATTCAGATCTCCTACCATTGTAACCGACTTTGTGTAACCCTAACCCTCTCCGGTGTCTATATAAACCGGAGGGTTTTAGTCCGTAGGACAACTCCAACATACAACAATCATACCATAGGCTAGCTTCTAGGGTTTAGCCTCCTTGATCTTGTGGTAGATCTACTCTTGTAGTACCCATATCATCAATATTAATCAAGCGGGATGTAGGGTTTTACCTCCATTGAGAGGGCCCGAACCTGGGTAAAACATTGTGTTCCCTGTTTCCTGTTACCATCCGCCTAGACGCACAGTTCGGGACCCCCTACCCGAGATCCGCCGGTTTTGACACCGACATTGGTGCTTTCATTGAGAGTTCCTCTGTGTCGTCGCTTTTAGGCCCGATGGCTCCTTTGATCATGAACGACGATGCGGTCCAGGGTGAGACTTTTCTCCCCGGACAGATCTTCGTCTTTGGTGGCTTTGCACTGCGGGCCAATTCGCTTGGCTACCTGGAGCAGATCGAAAGCTACGCCCCTGGCCATCAGGTCAGATTTGGAAGTTTAAATTACATGGATGACATCCGCGGGGACTTGATCTTCGACGGATTCGAGCCACAGCCGAGCGCGCCGCACTGTCTCGATGGGCATGATCTAGCTCTGCCGCCGAACAGTGCCCTGGAGGCCGCACACGCTTCGGTCCCGACCCTTAATTCAGAACCTACTGCGCCAATCGAGGATGAGTGGTTAGACGCCGCCTCGGGGGCTGCGATCTCAAAGGCGATTGAGCTGAACACCAGCCCCACACTCCGCAAGGCCTGTGACTCCGGGGGGCCGGATTCCTCTCCGGACTCCGAGCCCTCCGCGGCCTGCCGATCGAATCCGATTGGGCGCCGATCATGGAGTTCACCGCCGCGGACATCTTTCAGCACTCGCCCTTCGGCGACATTCCGAAATCGCTAAAGTCTCTCTCTTTAACAGGAGAGCCCTGGCCGAACTACGGTCAGCAAGGTTGGGATATGGACGATGAAGAAATTCAAAGCCCACCCACCACCCACTTCGTAGCCGCTGTCGATGACTTAACCGACATGCTCGACTTCGACTCCGAAGACATCGACGGTATGGACGACGATGCAGGAGACGACCAAGAACCAGCACCTGTAGGGCGCTAGAAGGCCACCTCGTCATACGACATATATATGGTGGACACTCCAAAAGACGAAGAGGGCGATGGAACAGCGGGGGATGACACATCCAAGAAACACCCCAAGCGCCGACGTCAGCGGCGCCGCTCTAAATCCCGCCAAAGCAAAAACGGTGATTCCGGCACGGGAGATAATAATACTCCGGATAGCGCC
This sequence comes from Aegilops umbellulata, assembly GCA_032464435.1. Lineage (NCBI taxonomy): Eukaryota > Viridiplantae > Streptophyta > Magnoliopsida > Poales > Poaceae > Aegilops > Aegilops umbellulata. The sequence continues at coordinate 376,089,773 of CP136058.1, read as the reverse complement.
AAAGAACACCCCCTCCAGCAAGATTCAGCACAGGAGGATGGAGAAGCCAACCCTCACGAGAGAGCGGCAGAAAGAGATGTTGAGGATGATAATTACATGCCTCCCTCCGAAGACGAGGCAAGCCTCGGCGACGACGAATTCGTCGTGCCAGAGGATCCAGCCGAACAAGAGCGTTTTAAACGCAGGCTTATGGCCACGGCAGGCAGCCTCAAGAAAAAGCAGCAACAGCTTAGAGCTGATCAAGATTTGCTAGCTGACAGATGGACTGAAGTCCTTGCGGCCGAAGAGTATGAACTCGAACGCCCCTCCAAGAGTTACCCAAAGCGCAGGCTGCTACCCCGATTAGAGGAGAGAGCACCTACATCACTAGCGCATGACACGGCCGACCGGCCACCTCGTGACCATGACAGAGAGGCCTCTCGGCCCTCCACCCAAGCCGTGCCCCGATGCCGCCCAAAATATGCTAAGGCACGGGAAAACGCGCCAGACCTGCAAGAGATACTAGAGGATAAGGCAAGACAAACAAGATCGATCTACGGATCGCGCGGGCGCCCTACGGCACGTGACGGGGATCGTCACTCCGGACACAATAAATCTGGCCGGGCCGAACACAGTAGACAAAGCTCATTCGAGCTGCGTCATGATATAGCCCAATACAGAGGCGCCGCACACCCACTATGCTTCACAGATGAAGTAATGGATCATAAAATCCCTGAGGGTTTCAAACCCGTGAACATCGAATCATATGATAGCACAACAGATCCTGCGGTATGGATCGAGGATTATCTCCTTCATACCCACATGGCCTGCGGCGATGATCTACACGCCATCAAATACCTCCCACTCAAACTTAAGGGACCAGCCCGGCATTGGCTTAACAGCTTGCCAGCATATTCGATCGGTTCTTGGGAGGACCTGGAAGCCGCATTCCTCGACAACTTCCAGGGTACCTATGTGCGACCACCGGACGCTGATGACCTAAGCCACATAATTCAGCAGCCAGAGGAATCGGCCAGGCAATTCTGGACACGGTTCCTAACAAAGAAAAACCAAATAGTCGACTGTCCGGACGCGGAGGCCCTAGCAGCCTTCAGGCATAATATCCGCGACGAGTGGCTTGCCAGGCACCTGGGATAGGAAAAGCCGAAATCTATGGCAGCCCTCACGACACTCATGACCCGCTTTTGCGCGGGAGAAGACAGTTGGCTAGCTCGCAGCAACAACTTAACCAAGAACCTTGGTAATTTGGATACCAAGGACAAAAGTGGCAGGTCGCGCCGGAACAAGCAAAAACGCCGCGTTAACAGCGACAGCAACGAGGATACGGCAGTCAATGCCGGATTCTGAGGCTACAAATCCGGTCAGCAGAAAAAGCCGTTCAAAACAAATACTCAGGGCCCGTCCAGTTTGGACCGAATACTCGACCGCTTGTGCCAGATACATAGCACCCCCGAAAGACCAGCCAATCACACCAACAGGGATTGTTGGGTGTTCAAGCAGGCAGGCAAGTTAAATGCCGAAAATAGAGACAAGGGGCTGCATAGCGACTACGAGGAAGAGCCCAGGCCGCCGAACAACAGTGGACAGAAGGGTTTTCCCCCACAAGTGCGGACGATGAACATGATATACGCAACCCACATCCCCAAGAGGGAGCGGAAGCATGCACTACGGGACGTATGTGCGCTAGAGCCAGTTGCCCCAAAGTTCAACCCATGGTCCTCCTGCCCGATCACTTTTGATCGAAGGGACCACCCCACTAGCATCCGTCATGGCGGATTCGCTCCATTGGTTCTAGACCCAATTATCGACGGATTTCATCTCACAAGAGTCCTTATGGACGGCGGCAGCAGCCTGAACCTGCTTTACCAGGATACAGTGCAGAAAATGGGCATAGATCCCACGAGGATTAAACCCACCAAAACGACCTTTAAAGGCGTCATACCAGGTGTAGAGGCCAACTGTACAGGTTCAGTCACACTTGAAGTGGTCTTCGGATCTCCGGATAACTTCCAAAGCGAGGAGTTAATCTTCGACATAGTACCATTCCGCAGTGGCTATCACGCACTGCTCGGACGAACCGCATTCGCAAAGTTCAATGCGGTACCGCATTACATACCTCAAGCTCAAGATGCCAGGCCCTCGAGGAGTAATCACGGTCAATGGAAACACCGAACGCTCTCTCCGAACGTAGGAGCATACGACAGCGCTCGCAGCAGAAGTACAAAGCAGCCTCTCCAAGCAATTCTCCAGTCCGGCCTTCAAAAAGCCGGACACTGTCGAGTGCCCCCGGAGTAACCTACAATAAGACCGCCTGGCACGTTCCGAGCAGGCGTAGCAATGCGGCCCCAACCCCAGCCCTCGCGAAATAGCGAAACCAGCACTTCGCGTACATAAGTACGCTCTCAAAATACCATGGGCGCAGGGGAAGGGGCATCATCACGGCACCCCCAAAACACGGCTTAAACCGTACTAGGGCTGCCGAATTCTTTCTTTATTTTCTCTTAATTTCAGGACTCCATACTTCGGACGACCTGTTCGGCAATTCAACTGCCGCACAAACGATGCAAGAACCAGGGAAGCAGACAAGCCATGCCGCATTATGGAACTCCCAGGTGGTCTCTATTCCGAGCGGTATACCTGTTTTAAATACAATTCCGCGGCTCGCCCTTGGACAGGACATGTTAAATAGTCCAATTCCTTTTGCTTATCGCACTATTTGTATCGTTCTGCTTGGATAGCAACCTTCTTATAAACAATGCATAGCTTTTTGTCTATTTTTTGCATTACTCTCTCTCTCTCTCTCTCTCTCTCTATATATATATATATATATATATATATTCATTAATGACATGTTGCACACGTACACTATGGTACGGCAGATACGCCAGGGGCTTTAGTACCCCTCAATATGGTGTGAGAAGTCCGAACACTTTCACAAGTGCGGCACCCCGAACTTATAGCACTATATGCATCGGCTCCGAATCATGATTTGGGTCAATAGTTGGGTTTGCCCGGCTCCTATGTTTTGGTGCCTTACGTTCCGCTATATCGGCTAAGGTATCACTAGGAGAACTACTGCGATTGTGCCCCAGTTGAGCTGGGCTGAGCACCTCAGTAGAGAAAGCTAAAACTGACTGTCATGATAAGGCGAGAGACCGGTCGCTGTTCAAGAGGTTTTTCGGGTCCTTAAAGACTTATGCCGCTTAGAGCGAGGAACCGGATTTTGTCCGGCTAAGGCATGGATAGCGCCCCGAAATTGGTCTTCCGAATACTAGGGGCTTCGCCGAAATTTAAAATTATAGAGTTCTATGGCTAAGTGAGAGTGTTCAAGCATTATAGTCCGATTGCCTTGTTCGTTGTGCTGAGCGCCTCCCTCGAAGGACCCAAACATGGGAAAAAGAGCGCTCAGGTTTATCCTGAACACCCCAGCACTAGTGGCATGGGGGCAGAAGCCGACGACTGGCCATCTCTCAATTTTTTGATAAACGGCCGCACAGAAAGTAATATTTTAAATTCAACAAGCATTGCTTAGCGCAAATGAACAAGTTTTCAGCGCACAGGACAACACGAGTGAGTTCATTCAAAAATTACATCCTTGGTACATTCATTCGCCACAAGGCGGGCATCCTTCAGAACATCCTTATAATTGTTCTCGGGTTTGCGATGCTCCTTCCCCGGCGGAGGCCCGTCCTTCACAAGCTTCTCGCCGTCCAGCTTGCCCCAATGCACCTTAGTGCGGGCAAGGGCCCTCCGGGCTCCTTCGATGCAGACGGAGCGCTTGATGACCTCGAGCCTTGGACAGGCCTCCACCAGCCGCCGCACCAGTCCGAAGTAGCTGCCAGCCAGGGCCTCTCTAGGCCACAGCCGAACTATGATGCCTTTCATGGCCTGTTCGGCCGCCTTGTGGAGCTCGACCAGCTGCTTCAGCTGGTTGCTCAAGGGTACAGGGTGTCCGGCCTCAGCATATTGAGACCAGAACACCTTCTCTGTCAAGCTGCCTTCTTCGGCTCGATAGAATGCGGCGGCATTAGATACGCTACAGGGAAGATCTGCGAACGCCCCTGGAGAGCTCCGGATTCGGGTAAGTAACAAGTAGCTTACTTTTATATGTCTGCTTTGTATAAAAAATGCCTTACCCGCCGCTATCTTTTTCACTGCATCCAATTCATTGAGGGCCTTCTGGGCTTCGGCCTTGGCAGACTCGGCGGTCTTGATGGCCGCGGCGAGCTCGGACGCTCGCGTCTTTCAGTCAAGCTCCAAACTCTCATGTTTTTTCATGAGAGCCTGAAGCTCTTGCTGCGCTTCGCCGACCTGCGCCTCAAATTTCTCCCGCTCGTTGCGCTCTGAGGCCGCTCTCTTCTCGGCCTCGGACAGCGCCTGCTTGAGGGTTGCCACCTCAGTTGTGGCCCCTGCAATAAGTAGCATAATCCTGTCATTTTTTGCAATTGCATCTTTTTATATATTTCTATAAGGTATCTCTTACCTTCTTTCTCCTCGAGCTGCCGCTTGGCAAGGCCGAGCTCTTGCTCGGACCGCTCGAGACCCTGCTTTAGGGTGCCTACCTCCACAGTCAGTGCGGCAGTAGCAAGCAGCGAAGCCTACACACGCATATTGACTTATTTTTTGTTAGACTCCTACGAATTTACTTGATCCTCTATTCGGCTTTTCTTTCCGAACGCCAAACAGAGCATCAGGGGCTACTGTCTATGCGGTAATACTTTTACATATTTTTCACTTACCTCGAAGCCTGTTAGAAGGCTAGCACAAGCTTCAGACAGTCCGCTCTTAGTGGACTGAACCTTCTGGATCACCGTACTCATAATAGTACGGTGCTCCTCGTCGATGGAGGCGCCGTTAAGCACCTCCAGCAGATTGTCCGGCACCTCCGGTTGGACGGAGGCCGCCGGCTCAGAAGGCTTGCTCCTCTTAGAAGGAGTTCGCCTACCGCAGTCCGGAACCGTCGAAGATTCCGGCGCGGTGTCCGGCTCGAAGCCGGACTTGCAGCCCTGGGGGTCTTGTCCCCTTCACTCCTGGAGTCCGGGAGGTCGCCTCGCGGCTCCTCCAGGACCACCTCCTCTCGGCCCGGAGCTTGTTGCGACGCCACTTCGGCGTCGTCCGCAGTGTTGGGGGAGGTAGCGGGCGGAACTGAATTCACGTCCGACGAATCCAGGGAGCCGCTCGACGACTCGTCGAGCCCGGCCTTGGGCGGGCTGCATAATTATATTCGACATAAGGAAAAGCTGTGCAACAAAGGAATGCTATGAGTTACTCTAGTATCCGAATACTTACGATCCCGTCGGGCGCCTGGCCCTTTGCGCCCACTCCTCTTCGCCCTCGTCGGCATCGGGGGAGTAGTCCAGAGGAAGGGTCTTCCCCTTCTTGGACCCTTCGGCCTCTCCTGTTGGGGCGGCCTTCCTCTTCTTTCCTCCCCCCGCTGGAGGGGGAGAGGTTTCTTCTTCCTCCTCCTCGTTTTCACAGGAGGAGCGCATCTCGGTTTCGTCGGATGAAGAATCCGACACCTCCTGGCGCCGGGAACTCTTTCGAGTCCCCATGACCTTCTTCTTGGCCTTCTTCTCCGGCACCACGTAAGGTGCCGGAGTCAGCAGCTTCGATAAACGAGCGTCTGCTGGGTCTTCGGGCAAAGGGGCTGGACAGTTGACCTGTCCGGACTTCGCCTGCCACTCCTGTCAAAGGTAAGGGAGTTTAGATCCCGCATAGAGTCAATCTATGAGAAACAAATTTCATGTAAAGGTAAAGATAACTCACCGCGCTAGCTGGACGCTGCGTGCTGAACCCGCGGTCCTCGGACGCGGATGCGGGAGCTTCGGTGCCCTTGAACAGCACCTTCCAGGCATCTTCGTACGTCGTGTCGAAGAGCCGGCTCAAGGTTGGTGTTGCATCGGATCGAACTCCCACAGAGTGAAAGCCCGTTGTTGACACGGGAGGATCCGGCGGATGAGCATGACCTGGACAATATTGAGAAGCTTGAGCCGCTTGTTCACCAGGGATTGGATGCATGTTTGCAGTCCGGTCACCTCTTCCTCGTTGCCCCACGACAGGCCCGTCTCTTTCCAGGACATGAGCCGCGTAGGGGGTCCGGATCAGAACTCAGGGGTTGCGACCCATTCAGGGTCGCGCGGCTCGGTTATGTAAAACCACCCCGATTGCCACCCCTTCAGGGTCTCCACAAAAGAGCCCTCGAGCCATAGGACGTTGGCTATCTTGCCCGCCATGGCACCTCCGCACTCCGTCTGGCTGCCGCGCACCACCTTCGGCTTGACGTTGAAAGTCTTGAGCCAAAGGCCGAAATGGGGGCGGATGCGGAGGAAGGCCTCGCACACGACGATAAACGCCGATATGTTGAGGATGAAGTTCGGGGCCAGATCATGGAAATCCAGGCCATAGTAGAACATGAGTCCCCGGACAAATGGGTGGAGTGGAAAACCCAGTCCACGGAGGAAGTGGGGAAGGAATACAACCCTCTCATGGGGCCTAGGGTGGGGAGGAGCTGCCCCTCTTCAGGAAGCTGGTGCGCGATGTTGTTGGACAAGTATCCGGCCTTCCTTAGTCTTTTGACATGGCCCTCCGTAATGGAGGAGACCATCCACTTGCCTCCCGCTCCGGACATGGCTGGAGAAGGTTGAGGTGGGAAGGGCGGACTTGGGCGCTGGAGCTCGGGTGCGCAGGAGATGGATAGGCAAAGGAGGAAGAAGGCGTAGGTAAAAAGGTGGATCCTTATCCCCTTATATGGGCGGATGCGACTATGCGTCCCCACCAGCCTAGTAAAACTCGCCTATCTCCCAAACGCCGTGATAAATGGCGCGGTTGGGTTACCCACGTCCGTATTGATGAGAATCCCGTAAATGGGGGACACGATATCTGCTTCGACAAGATGTGCCAAGGAAACCGCCTCGCAATATGCGCTGAGGTGGGGAAGTGAAAACGATTCGAATGGAGGCTTGGCCGTAGTGTGATGTCACGCTACGGAATACGACAGCAGATTAGATTTGTGTTAATATTATTCTCTCTATGGCAATATGTGGAAACTTATTTTGCAGAGCCGGACACTACCCTTAGTGTTTACAAACATTTATGAAGAACTTGGAGGAGGAACCCGCCTTGCAATGCCGAAGACAATCTGCGCGCCGGACTCATCATCATTGAAGCCTGGTTCAGGGGCTACTGAGGGAGTCCTGGATTAGGGGGTGTCCGGGTAGCCGGACTATACCTTCAGCCGGACTCCTGGACTATGAAGATACAAGATTGAAGACTTTGTCCCGTGTCCGGATGGGACTTTCCTTGGCATGGAAGGCAAGCTAGGCGATGCGGATATTCAGATCTCCTACCATTGTAACCGACTTTGTGTAACCCTAACCCTCTCCGGTGTCTATATAAACCGGAGGGTTTTAGTCCGTAGGACAACTCCAACATACAACAATCATACCATAGGCTAACTTCTAGGGTTTAGCCTCCTTGATCTCGTGGTAGATCTAATCTTGTACTACCCATATCATCAATATTAATCAAGCAGGACGTAGGGTTTTACCTCCATTGAGAGGGCCCCAACCTGGGTAAAACATTGTGTTCCCTGTTTCCTGTTACCATCCGCCTAGATGCACAGTTCGGGACCCCCTACCCAAGATCCGCCGGTTTTGACACCGACAGTGGGATTGAAAGAAATAAAAAATTAGATGTTGCTAAACCCACTATATTGGATTTCAAGGAATTTAATTATGAAAGTTGCTCTTTGATTGATTGTATTTCCTTGTTGCAATCCGTGCTAAATTCTCCGCATGCTTATAGTCAAAAGAAAGCCTTCACCAAACATATTGTTGATGCCTTGGTGCAATATTATGAAGAAAAACTTGAGTTGAAAATCTCTATCCCTAGAAAACTCTATGATGAGTGGGAACCAACTATTAAAATTAAAATTAAAGATCATGAGTTTTATGCTTTGTGTGATTTGAGTGCTAGTGTCTCCACTATCCCCAAAAGTTTGTGTGATTTGCTAGATTTCCGCGATCTTGATGATTGCTCTTTAAACTTACATCTCGCGGATTCTACTATTAAGAAACCTATGGGAAGGATTAATGATGTTCTTATTGTTGCAAATAGGAATTATGTGCTTGTAGATTTCATTGTTCTTGATATAGATTGCAATCCTTCTTGCCCTATTATTCTTGGTAGACCTTTCCTTAGAACGGTTGGTGCGATTATTGATATGAAGGAAGGGAATATTACATTCCAATATCCATTAAAAAGGGCATGGAACACTTTCCAAGAAAGAAAATAAAATTTTCGTACGAAACTATCATGAGAGCCACTTATAGATTGCCTTCCAATGATGGCAACACTTAGATCTATCCTAGCTTTTATGCCTAGCTAGGGGCGTTAAACGATAGCGCTTATTGGGAGGCAACCCAATTTTATTTTTAGTTTTTTGTGTTTTTCTTCTGTTAGGGAATAAATAACCCATCTACCCTATGTTTGGGTGTGGTTTTGTGTTTTAATTAGTGTTTGTGCCAAGCTAGACCTATTGGATCTTCTTGGATGATAGTTATTTGATCTTGCTGTAATTTCCAGAAACTTTGCGTTTAGTGCCCAAATTATTAAAAATCATCAGAACGTAATAAAATACTGATTCAAATTGCTAATGATCAATAAACAAATTATCTAGGTCGTCTAATTTTGGTAGATTTTTTGGAGTTCCATAAGTTTGCGTTAGTTACAGATTACTACAGACTGTTCTGTTTTTGGCAGATTCTGTTTTTCGTGTGTTGTTTGCTTATTTTGATGAATCTATGGCTAGTATTGGAGGGTATGATCCATACAAAAGTTGGAATACAATAGTTTTAACACCAAAATAAATAAAGAATGAGTTCATTGCAGTACCTTGAAGTAGTCTTTTGTTTTCTTTCTCTAACGGAGCTCGTGAGATTTCTATTGAGTTTTGTGTTGTGAAGTTTTCAAGTTTTGGGTGAGTTCTTTTGATGGATTACGGAACAAGGAGTGGAAAGAGCCTAAGCTTGGGGATGCCCATGGCACCCCCAAGATAATCCAAGGACACCAAAAAGTCAAAGCTTGGGGATGCCCCGGAAGGCATCCCCTCTTTCGTCCACTTCCATCGGTAATTTACTTGGAGCTATATTTTTATTCACCGACATGATATGTGTTTTGCTTGGAGCGTCTTGTATTATTTGTGTCTTTATTTGTTAGTGTGCCACAATCGTCCTTGCTGTACACACCTTTTGAGAGAGTCATCTATGAATTAAAATTTGTTAGAATACTCTTTGTGCTTCACTTATATCTTTTGAGCTATGTAGTTTTTGTCGGCGTTCTGGGAACTGGGGTCCCCAGACTTGCCTGCCTGTGGCCTGCGGCGCGGCTCGAATGGGGGCCCAGCGCGGCCCGTCTTCATCAACACAAGGCTCAAGACCCTCGCGAGAGGCCAAGCCTCGCGAGGCGGACGACACGGCGCCTCCTCAAGCACGGCCTCCTCAGGCTGGCTCGCGAGGAGGCGGAGAGATCAAGGCGGGGTACCTCACGAGGTGCCCATGATGCAAGCCATGACGATCGAGGGTGCTAGGCGGGCGCCAGCCCGCGCAGCGTCTCCCTTTCCTCTTTGGTGCAAAGGGGGCAAGCGCAGGCGAGAGGATCAAGCAAAGGCACCCATTTCGGTGCAACGAGACAAGGACCAGTCCAACAGCAGGAAGGAGGTCACCATGGAGCCCAGGACAGCGTCACCACAGGGCCTTTGGCAGGCGAAGACCGACTTTAGTCAGGATAAGTGTACTAGATGTTCCCCTTCAAATTGGCCAATTGTTGGCGCCCTTCCCGCTCAATATTTGGGAAGAGGCCCAGGGCCTTTGCCTATAAATAGGGCTAGCCACTCACAAAGGACAAGAAGGACGAGGGGGACGAGAGATCTGGTATCCAGCATCTAGCCAAGTAGAGAGAGAGAGAGAGAGAGAGAGAAGGGTGATCGAACTCCCCCTAGCAGTTCATCCCCTTAGCCAAGAACAGGCCCTCGCGAGGCTGTTCTCCCTTGTACTGTTCTTCTTCATCATCCCAAGAGGCAATCCACCCACCACACACTGGAGTAGGGTATTACACTACATCGGTGGCCCGAACCAGTATAAACCCCGTGTCTCTTGTGTCGTTCTTTCAGTAGTTAGTTCTTTGCAAGACGGTGAGGTAGAGGGCAGAATCTCCGTGCGCACCCCCAGAGTTCGAACCTTAAGGGTCTGCCGGAACCCGTGATCCAACATTTGGCGCGCCAGGTAGGGGGTGCGTCGGAATCTGTCTTCCACCGCTCCGTTCTCCTCCGATCGTCGCATCCATGTCTGACGCCCGTCGGGCCCACGCCGAGCGTCGGGCCGCCATCGCTTCCCGCGTCATCCAGACGGCCCCCGTCGGTGGGCGTCCTCGACGTTCTCCGTCGCCCGCCGTCAACGCCGCCACCGGCCCGGCGGGGAACGAGCAGCAGGCATCCTCTCAGCACCCGTCCGTGCAGCGAGACGGCCGCACCGCTACTCCGTCGCTCACCCCGGCCGGCTCTTCATCCCGCGCGCTTCGCGCGCCCTTGGAGGCTCGAGCTGCGCTCATCGCGGCGAACGAGCTCCTGCGCTACCGCCCCGTCGACGACGTCTACGAGGAGTGGCTCGACCGCGTCGCCGAGCTCGTCCGTGCCGCTGGGGGCTCTCCCGCGCCGTCCGCACCGATGCGCCGCACTCCGCCCCGCGTGGGCAACGAAGCCCCGGGGGCGTTCCAGCCGCCTCCTCTCCAAGAAGACGCCATGGCCCCAAGGCGCGCAGCTCCTGGGCGGAACCCGCTCCGTCAAGCACCAGCCCAGCAGGAACGGAGCTGCCAAGAAGTCCCACGACCGCAAGAAGCCGCCCGGGCGCTCCCAGCTCCGGCACGTCAAGACCCCGTGCTGCTCCCAGCAGCAGCGCAAGGGGACCCGCAAGGCCAAGCTCTCCCTCAACCAAAACCCCCCGCGGCCACCGCAGGCTGTCGCGCCTACACCATCGAGCTGCGCAGCGTCGCATGGCCCAGCAAGTTCAAGCCAGACCTACCCCCTCGCTACGATGGCACGACTGATCCCACAGAGTTCCTCCAGCTCTATGAGCTGGGGGTCGAGGCTTCCAGCGGGGACGAAAAGGTCATGGCAAACTGGTTCCCCATGGCGCTGAAGGAAGGTGCTCGCACTTGGCTCCTGAACCTGGCCCCAGGCACGATCTCCTCCTGGGACCAGATGCGTACTCGCTTCATCGCAACTTCCAAGGTACCCGCGACCGGCCTCCCGCCGTGAGCGACATGCGCCGCATCAAGCGGCAACCTGGGGAGACCCTGCAAAAGTACATCCAGCGCTTCAACAGTGCACGCCTCAAGATCCCCAGGGTGTCCGAGGAAGCCATCATTTCAGCCTTCTCCGACGGCGTGCGCGACGTCAAGATGAAGGAGGAGTTGGCGATGCATGAAGACCTCTGCACCTCCCTAGAGCTGTTCAACTTGGCGACCAAGTGCGCCAGGGCTGAGGAGGGACGCCTCTCCCTCCTCGAGCTGCCTGCCGCAGACCCAGAAGAAAAGAAGCCCAAGGCCAAGGACGTGAAGCGCAAGGGAGATGACGTGCTCGCGGCGGAGCCAGACACCAAGCGGGGCAAGGATCTGCCCGAATCCTCCAGGGGCAGCCGGTACTGTGTGTACCATGACCTCCACACCCACAACACCAACGAATGCCAAGAACTCCGCGCCGTGCGAGAAGGAAGAGTCGTCCGACGCCCTGACCGCGCCGATAGGGGCTACGGCCGAGGAGGAGGAAGGAACCCGGGATACTGGGAAGATCGTGGCCCACGCCAAGGGTGGCGTGACCAACCTCGCGAGGACCGCTGGCGAGACCCGCCTCGCGAGGGGGACTGGAGGGATCAGCCTCGTGAGGATCGCCCCCATGGCAGCCCAGGCCTGCCGCCGTTGCCGCCTCAGCCAAGAAGGAATGAAGACCGTCACCAAGACGAGGGGGCTGGGGGCTTCCAAGAGCCGCGTGCAATCGCCTGCATCCTGGGCGGAGCTCAAGCCCCAGCCTCTCAGCGTATCTTCAAGCAGTTTGCCCGCGAAGTGAATGCAGTCCTCCCCAAGCTCGAAGCAACGCGCCCCCTCAGGTGCTCGGCATGCGCCATCACGTTCAGCTCAGCAGACCAGCTCAAGTGCACGGCCACAGCCGGGGTCCTCCCAATGCTTTGCTCCCCAGTCATCAGCAACATTCTGGTCACCAGGACCCTCATCGACGGTGGGGCAGGACTCAACGTCTTGTCTGTGGAAACATTCAACAACCTCCAAGTGCCCTATGACCAGCTTCAGCCAACCAAGCCTTTCTCCGGAGTCACCGATGGTTCCACCGTCCCGATCGAGCAGGTTCGCCTCCCTGTCACCTTCGGGGCCCGCAGCAACTACCGCACCGAGCTCATCGACTTCGATGTCGCCCACATCCGCCTGCCGTACAACGCCATCCTCGGGTACCCAGCACTGGCCAAGTTCATGGCTGTGACTCACCACGGCTACAACGTTCTCAAGATGCCAGGAAGTGGCGGCGTCATCACGGTGCCCTATGAAGAGAAGGATGCAGTGTGTTCCCTGGAGCGAGCCTTTCAGGCCGCGTCGCTAGAAGACCCAGACCGCGGAAGCAGGAGGCTTCCTGAGACCACCCCCAAGAAGAAGAAGACGTCGTCAGGCTCAGTCCCTCAGGAGGCAGGCCCTTCAAGGCCCGTGTCTGCCCAGGGGGACCCTCCTTCCATCGCATAGAAAAGCGCGCCCGGCGCCCTCCTCAGGCAGGGCTCGGTGTCTCTCACCAGGAGGGCCACCGACCTTGCCAGGGTCACGAGGGAGGCGCTTGGGCACCATGTGGAGTCGTGCTTTAAAGCACGGTTCCCTCGAGAAGGGGCCAGGCGAGGAAGGTCAGACCAGCAGGAGTTCGTTAACAAGGCCATTCAAGAACTACAGGAGTCAAGGATCATGAGAGGTTGCCGTCGTCCGCCAGCTGTGGCTCCACATCCAGGCGAGGATGGTGGGCTGCGCGTCCGCGTCGACGTGCCAGGGCTCAATCAGATCGCCACGATGGAGCGCCTCTGGCCCTCACAAGTGGGGCGCTGCGGAGGACCACCCCACAGCTATGTTCGCATGCCTTACGGCCTGCCGAGCATGGCTGCGGCGTACCAGCGCCTCATGAGGGGCATCTTGGAGGCTCAAGAAGACAGGCGTTCTGCGGTCCTGGCGGAGATGGAGACAGCTCACGAGGAGCCACCAGTGCCTCCGGAACCTCCCGAGGCCCCAGGGCCAGGGGGCTCGTGAGGATCGACTTCTGCAGCCCACCGAGTCTGCTGCACCAACACCACTTCGCCGACGACATCTTCAGGTGACATATTTCGAGTTTCATTCCCAGCTGGGAGCGCCCTCCCAGGGTTGCGTCACTCCCAGGCCGCGTGGGTCCGTCCCTATGGCATGTATCCCTTTTTATCTCTTCAGTCGTTAGCTTGCTTTGCTGGGGGCGCCCCTCGGGCTGCATCATCCCCAGGCCACTCGGGCTAGGCCCAGCGGCGTGTATCCCCTCCGCATTTATTTCCAATTGTGCATTCGCCTATCATGCTTGATTACTTGATGCCGTCCACGGCACCTATTCCTCTCCATGTCGACCACTTGCACGTTAAAGGGGGGGTGCCTGAGCATAGCGACTCAGGGCTCTTACTGGCTCTCCAACCCTCACCCTTTGGCCTTGTCCACGGCATCGCGACCTGGCATACCAGCGACGGCTGAGACAAGCTCGAGGGCCGGGACCCGAGGATGTAGAGTGCCGGCATCTAACCAGATTTTGCAGGAACACATCTCAAGATACGGCCCAGTGCCAGGCGCAACCCGCCTAGAGGTAGGGCCTCGTGAGTCCTGCGCTGGCTCACGGGTGCCCAAATACACCTCACCTAGCCCTACCGTGCCAGCCACGTGTCAGGGCGGGGCTGTACACGCCCCGGGGGCTCCTCCCGGAGGGGAGCCCCCTCCCACGTGCTAGTGGAAGAACCATGCTCCATGCTGGCTGAGGACACAGCCGAGGAGCGGCTATGCCCGTACACATACGGAAGCGCTATGCTCCGCGCTGGTGATAAACAACTGAGGGTGGCCTCCGGGCTGCGTCAACCTCAGGGAGCCCAGAGCTCACTGACTGGCCTCATCGCAACGCCTCCCCTCGGGAGCGCCGCGCGAGGGGGCTAGGCACGGGGGCTACGACTGGGTCACGCCCAGACGTACGCCGCCCAGCCAGGCCCCTCGGGCCTGGTTCGTCACGCGTCTCTCCCCGAGCGGAGCCAAGGTATGAAGGCCGTTTGAGCGTCAAGGGGGACCCCTGAGCATCACGACTCAGGGGCCTAACTGGTCCCGTAGCCCCTCACTCCTTAGTTCCGAAAGGCTATGCTGGGTGAGGTACGCGCGGGGCCGGGCTCTGCAGACGTAGAACGGTAGCCCCGCCTACATCTCATCTCATCACCAGCTGTTTGCGCGTCAAGGGGGACTCCTGAGCATCGCGACTCAGGAGCCTAACTGGCTCCGTAGCCCCTCACTCCTTAGTTCCAAAAGGCTATGCTGGGTGAGATACGCGCGGAGTCGGGCTCTGCAGACGTAGAACGGAAGACACGCCTACATCGTGCTTCCCTACTTGTTGTTCGTGTGCCAAGGAGGACTCCTGAGCATCGCGACTCGGGAGCCTAACTTGTCACGTGGCCCCTCATTCCTTTGGTCCCGTCCTGGTTTCTGGTCGGGGCTGATGCTGGGTGAGGCATGCGCGGGGCCGGGCTCCGCCGGCGTAGAACACAAGCAAGTAGGGAAGAAGAACATAAAATTCAAGGAACTTAAAAGCAAATATTACAACCCATACTGTCGCCTTAGTACCAAACGCAAATTTAAATGCCTCCCCGAGGCGTCGTGCGTGTGCAGGAATCGAAAGAAGAACAGGAACGATAGCAAAGTCACTTGTTGACGGTGGAGTTGCTTGGAGTGGCTTCGCCTTGTGGAGCAGCGGGGCCGGCAGTGCCTCGCTTCGGCTTGGTGCTGAAGGCCCGGAACTTCCCCAGCAGTGCCTCCGTGCGCCCCTTCACGGCTTCGACAGCAGCGGCGGCGCCCTCGCCGCTCACCGGCTCCAGCAGGCTGTCGAGGTCGACGCTGGGATCGCGAAGGTAGACGTGGGCGAAGACCCGCGTCAGCGCGGCAGAAGACAGGACACGCGCCGTGGGGGCGAGGCCAAGGGCGACGTCTCCAAGAGCCTTCACCAAGAAGGGAAGCAGCTTGGTGGGGCCATCCCCGTCACCAGCCAGCGGGCTATCCAGGCCGCTCTCGTAAAGTGTCTTCAGCGAAGCGCGGGTATCCTTCTCCATGTCCGCGAAGGCCACGCGGTCCTCGGCAAGGACCCGGGCCTTGGCGTCCAGCTCGGCCTTCGTCACCTCCAGCTCCTTCTTCAACGCGCCTAGGTGGCTGCGGCGCTTCTTGAGCTTCGCCTCCCGGTCCTCGAGCGCCGCCTCGCGAGCCTTCACCCCCTTCTCCTGCTCTTGGCGAAGGCGGGCCTCTTCTGCAAGCTGGCCCCGCAAGCCTTGCAGCTCGTCCTCCAGCTCCTTGCAGCGGCCGCGGATTCCAACCGCCTCTCCCAGGACCGCGTCACGGGCAGCCTTCGCCTCAAGGGTGGCCTCCCTCTCCCCGTCACAGGTCGTTGAAGCCTGAACCAGCGCCGCCCGAATCGAGGCGTCAGAGCGAATCCACCCCGAGGCCAGCTCCAGACGCCCGGCCACCAGGCGAGGGTCGACGCCTAGAAGATCCTGCCGCAGCCGGTCCAGTCCAGCAACAGCCCGCTCCAGGATGGAAGAAGAAGGCGGAGAAGCACCAGTACGCTCCAAGGTAACAGGAGGGGTCGTGGAAGCAGCGGCCGGTGGAACGGGAGGAGAAGGTAGCGGCGGCGAGGCCGCAGCGTCCCGAGGTGGAGTCCGCTGCGCCTCCCCAGCCGTAGCAGTGGCGCCAGACAAGGGCACCTCGGAGGTCACTTGAGCCATGGGGGCTGACGCCCCGGCCAGCTCAGCAAAGCCCCGCAAGGACGAGTGGGCAGGAGAAGCCCGTGCGTCATGGTCACCCTCCCCTGCAGGCGGAGGCGTCGCCGGAGCTGGGGCCTCGGGAGCTCCCTTCAGCTTCTTCGCCGTGGGCGCCAGCGTACTCAAGAGAAGTAATCGTCAAGTCTCGTCGGCAGAACAAGAAACCAAGGATCAAGGATCAAGCACTTACGGGTCGTCGCCAGAAAGCTCCAGCTGCCTCCTGCCAAACTTGAAGCCTGAGAGCCGGCTGGAAGGGTCCACCTCGGAAGCAGAAGGCGCGTCAGTGGTTCGCCCCGGAGTCAGGGCGGACCCGCGGGGAATCAACCCGGTCCTGCCCTTCTTCGGGACCGGGGGTGAGCTTCCGCTGCCCAGCACGTCGTCGTCGTCATCATCATCGCTCAGCGGAAGGCGGAGAGCGTGGGGCTTGCACTGGGGAGGAGGAGCCCTAGACTCCTCGTCAGTCGCCTCGGAGTCAGAGCCTGCCTCCTGCTCCTCGTCGCCCCCATCTCCGCTGGAGTCGCCGGAAGACACATCCACCGGTCCCTCGGGAGCCACCACGGGCACGAGCCCGTCCCCGTTGAAGACGGGCATGGACTTCACCACTTGCTCCCAATCGTCGCGAAGGAACAGGGGCGAGGGCGCGCCCTCCAGCCTTGCTACCTCGCTCCCGACCAGGGATTGGAGAACCGCAGTCACATCCTCTTCGTCCACGGCTGCGGGGCTCGGATGAGGCCTCCACATTGGGGGAGAGTATTGTCGAAGCGGAGCCAGTTGGTGCTCCAGGAACTCCCTCAGCAGCGACGCCCCAGTCAGCTTCGCCGCCGCCATGTTGGCCGGCTTCAAGCCAGCGTCCATCTTCGCCAACATCGACTTCGCGCGGGGATCCGTGAGCTCCGCTCGGCACCAGTCGCTCGAGCTCATGGGCGGCTCCGTGGGAAGGACCAACCGAGGGTGGATGCGCCCGACGTCTACCAAAACCCACTTGCTCCGGAAGCCCTCGATCCTCTTCCCCGGATTCGAAATGGCCATGGCACTGCCGCACGCAACGAAGCTCGCGCACGCGGAAGGAGAACCACGGGAAGTCCGGAGGTAGAAATAGTGGCGCAGCAAGGCCACTGAAGGCTGCACCCCCACATGAGCCTCGCAGTAGTAGGCGAAGATCGCCAGGAGAAGGACGGAGTTGGGGTGGAGATGCAAAGCTTGCAAGTTGTAATGGCAGAGGACGGAAAGGAAGAACTCAGAGAAAGGGGGCACCAAGCCCGCAGTAATGGAGCTTACGAAGAGAGGATAGAAGGTGCTCCCTTGGCCCACAGGGGTGGTGGAGCCAACCTTGAACACCCGCGCCCCGTTGATACCCTGCGCCGCCGCCATCCGGCGCAGTCGGGCGAGGCTCTCCTCCGACACGTTGGGCAAGTCCAAGGCACGCGAGAACCAAGCTTCAGCCGGGGCCTGGCGAGGCGCCATGACTACCTGGGACAAGCAGGTGGAGCAGATCTGGAAGCTTGGAGGAAGGGAGGAGAGGCGCAAGAAAGGGGATCTGAGCAGCGGCTGGAGAAGGAAAAGAGCAAAGCCGGAGCGGATGCCACGCCTTTAATGACCCGCGCAGTTGCAAAAGCACCCACGTCCAATCAACTGCCACGCGGCGCCCAAGGCCGCAGGCTGTTAGGGCCCGCGGCGCTTCGCCCTTGCCCTTTCGCCCCTCGGCACGGCCAAGTCCATGCGCGCCTTGGGCCCGGGGGCTACTGTTGGCATTCTGGGAACGGGGGTCCCCAGACTTGCCTGCCTGCGGCCTGCGGCACGGCTCGAATGGGGGCCCAGCGCGGCCCGTCTTCATCAACACAAGGCTCAAGACCCTCGCGAGGGGCCAAGCCTCACGAGGCGGACGACACGGCGCCTCCTCAAGCACGGCCTCCTCAGGCTGGCTCGCGAGGAGGCGGAGAGATCAAGGCGGGGTACCTCACGAGCTGCCCATGATGCAAGCCATGACGATTGAGGGTGCCAGGCGGGCGCCAGCCCGCGCAGCGTCTCCCTTTCCTATTTGGTGCAAAGGGGGCAAGCGCAGGCGAGAGGATCAAGCAAAGGCACCCACTTCGGTACAACGAGACCAAGACAAGTCCAACGGCGGGAAGGAGGTCACCATGGAGCCCAGGACGGCGTCACCACAGGGCCTTTGGAAGGTGAAGACCGACTTTAGTCAGGATAAGTGTACTAGATGTTCCCCTTCAAATTGGCCAATTGTTGGCACCCTTCCCGCTCAATATTTGGGAAGAGGCCCAGGGCCTTTGCCTATAAATAGGGCTAGCCACTCACAAAGGACAAGAAGGACGAGGGGGACGAGAGATCTGGTATCCAGCATCTAGCCAAGTAGAGAGAGAGAGAGAGAGAGAGAGAGAGAGAAGGGCGATCGAACTCCCCCTAGCAGTTCATCCCCTTAGCCAAGAACAGGCCCTCGCGAGGTTGTTCTCCCTTGTACTGTTCTTCTTCATCAGCCCAAGAGGCAATCCACCCACCACACACTGGAGTAGGGTATTACACCACATCGATGGCCCAAACCAGTATAAACCCCGTGTCTCTTGTGTCATTCTTTCAGCAGTTAGTTCTTTGCGAGACGGTGAGGTAGAGGGCAGAATCTTCGCGCGCACCCCAGAGTTTGAACCTTAAGGGTCTGCCGGAACCCGTGATCCGACAGTTTTGATCTATGCGCTTCACTTATATCGTTTGAGCGTTATAATTTTGCTCTATGTGCTTCACTTAGATCTTTTAGAGCACGGTGGTGGTTTGTTTTAAAGAAACTATTGATCTCTCATGCTTCACTTAAATTATTTTGAGAGTCTTAATAGCATGGTAATTTGCTTAAATATTAATATGCTTGGTATTCATGATTTGTGAAATTTTCTTTTGAGTGTGTTGAATACTAAGAAAAGATTGAAGCATGATAATTGTTTTGAGATATGGAGGTGATAATATTAGAGTCATGCTAGTGGAAGTAGTTGTGAATTTAAAGAATACTTGCGTTGAAGTTTGTGATTCCCGTAGCATGCACGTATGGTGAACCGTTATGTAACGAAGTTGGAGCATGAAGTGTTTATTGATTGTCCTCCTTATGAGTGGCGGTCGGGGACGAGCGATGGTCTTTTCCTACCAATCTATCCCCCTAGGAGCATGCGTGTAATACTTTGCTTTGATAACTTCTAGATTTTTGCAATAAGTATATGAGTTCTTTATGACTAATGTTGAGTCCATGGATTATATGCACTTTTCCCATCCTTCCACCATTGCTAGCCTCTCTAATACCGCGCACCTTTCACCGGTATCATACACCCACCATATACCTTCCTCAAAATAGCCACCATACCTACCTATAACGGCATTTCCATAGCCATTCCGAGATATATAGCCATGCAACTTTCCACCGTTCCATTTATTATGACACGCTCCATCATTGTCATATTTGTTCTAAGTATCGAGTTGTAATTGTTGAGTTGTAAGAAAAATAGAAGTGTGATGATCATCATTTTTAGAGCATTGTCCCAAGTGAGGAAAGAATGATGGAGACCATGATTCCCCCACAAGTCGGGATGAGACTCCAGACGAAAAAATAAAAATAAAATAAAAAAAGAGGCCATAAAAAAGATAGAAGGCCCAAACAAAAAAATGAGAGAAAAAGAGAGAAGGGACAATGTTACTATCCTTTTACCACACTTGTGCTTCAAAGTAGCACCATGATCTTCATGATAGAGAGTCTCTCGTTATGTCACTTTCATATACTAGTGGGAATTTTTCATTATAGAACTTGGCTTGTATATTCCAATGATGGGCTTCCTCAGATTGCCCTAGGTCTTCGTGAGCAAGCGAGTTGGATGCACACCCACTTGGTTTCTTTTATTGAGCTTTCATATACTTATAGCTCTAGTGCATCCATTGCATGGCAATCCCTACTCACTCACATTGACATCTATTGATGGGCATCTCCATAGCCCGTTGATACGCCTAGTTGATGTGAGACTATCTTACCCTCTTTCTGTCTTCTCCACAACCACCCTTCTATTCCATATAAGGTGCTATATCCATGGCTCACGCTCATGTATTGCGTGAAGATTGAAAAAGTTTTGAAAAAGTTAGAGTATGAAACAATTGCTTGGCTTGTCATCGGGGTTGTGCATGATTTAAATACTTTGTGTGGTGAAGATGGAGCATAGCCAGACTATATGAATTTGTAGGGATAACTTTCTTTGGCCATGTTATTTTGAGAATACATAATTGCTTTATTAGTATGCTTGAAGTATTATTATTTTTATGTCAATATGAACTTTTGTCTTGAAACTTTCGAATCTGAATATTCATACCACAATTAAGAAATTTTGCATTGAAATTATGCCAAGTAGCACTCCGCATCAAAAATTCTCTTTTTATCATTTACCTAGTCGAGGACGAGCAGGAATTAAGCTTGGGGATGCCTGATACGTCTCCAACGTATCTATAATTTTTGATTGCTCCATGCTATATTATCTACTGTTTTGGACTATATTGGGCTTTATTTTCCACTTATATATTATTTTTGGGACTAACCTATTAACCGGAGGCCCAGCCCAGAATTGTTGTTTTTGCCTATTTCAGTGTTTCGAAGAAACAGAATATCAAACGGAGTCCAAACAGAAAAATCCTTTATGGAACGTGATTTTCTTCCCAATTTTGACACAGGAGACTTGGACCCTACTCCAAGAAGTACCGGAGGCAGTCACGAGGGTGGGCGGCGCGCCCCCCGTACAGGGCGCGCCCCCTGCCTCGTGGGCCCCTCGGTGCTCCACCGACGTACTCCTTCCTCCTATATATATCCACTTACCCCCAAACGATCAGAACAGGAGCCAAAAACCTAATTCCACCGCCGCAACTTTCTGTATCCACGAGATCCCATCTTGGGGCCTATTCCGGAGCTCCGCCGGAGAGGGCCGTCATCACGGAGGGCTTCTACATCATCATAGCCTCTCCGATGAAGTGTGAGTAGTTTACCTCAGACCTTCGGGTCCATAGTTATTAGATAGATGGCTTCTTCTCTCTTTTTGGATCTCAATACAATGTTCTCCCCCTCTCTTGTGGGCATCTATTCGATGTAATCTTCTTCTTTTGCGGTGTGTTTGTTGAGACCGATGAATTGTGGGTTTATGATCAAGTCTATCTATGAATAACATTTGAATCTTCTCTGAATTCTTTTATGTATGATTGGTTATCTTTGCAAGTCTCTTCGAATTATCCGTTTGGTTTGGCCAACTAGATTGGTAGTTCTTACCATGGGAGAAGTGCTTAGCTTTGGGTTCGATCTTGCGGTGTTCTTTCCCAGTGACAGAAGGGGCAGCAAGACACGTATTGTATCGTTGCCATCGAGGATAACAAGATGGGGTTTATTTCATATTGCATGAATTTATCTCTCTACATCATGTCATCTTGCTTAAAGCGTTACTCTATTTTTAACTTAATACTCTAGATGCATGCTGGATAGCGGTCGATGAGTGGAGTAATAGTAGTAGATTCAGAATCGTTTCGATCTACTTGTCACGGACGTGATGCCTATATACATGATCATGCCTAGATATTCTCATAACTATGCTCAATTTTGCCAATTGCTCAACAGTAATTTGTTCACCCACCATAGAAAACTTATGCTCTTGAGAGAAGCCACTAGTGAAACCTATGGCCCCCGGGTCTATTCTTGCCATATTAATCTCCATCACTTTAATCTTTCTTTGTTTTTAATTTGCCTTTTACTTTTCACTTTGCATCTTTATATCAAAAATACCAAAAATATTATCTATCGGATCTCACTTTCGTAAGTGACCGTGAAGGGATTGACAACCCCTAATTGTGTTGGTTGCGTTGAGCTCTTTGTGTTGTGTAGGTATGAGGGACTTGCGCGTGGCCTCCTACTGGATTGATACCTTGGTTCTCAAAAACTGAGGGAAATACTTACGCTACTCTGCTGCATCATCCTTTCCTCTTCTGGGAAAACCAACGCAAGCTCAAGAGGTAGCAACATGCGGGACCGCCGGCTAATTAATCTAGTTTAGGTTTAATCTTAATTAGTTTAACCTAGGTTAGTGCTAATTAAACTAGGTTAGTTTAGTTAGCCACTGACACGCAGGCCCCAGTGGTCAGGTTTCACCTGGACCGGCCCTGTTGACCGATGACATCATAGTGACGTTATGCTGGCGCAGTAATTCTATCTAGGATTTAAATAAATCTTAAATGGTTTATTTATTTCAGAAAATGTTATAAACTTCTAAAAATCATATAAAATCAACCGTAACTCATAATGAAATTAGTTATATATGAAAAATGATCAGAAAAATCCAATCTTTCCATCTGTACTGGTTTCATGCATGTTTAATCAACTTAACCTTGCTGTTTAGTGCCAAACATGACAAGGCACTAGCTAAAATCATAATTTGAATTTGGGGTTGAACCTTTGGTTCAAAATGACCCAAACCCTTCTGGTTTTAGTTACATTAGCTCAAAACACAGCATATTGACATGTCATGATCATGCATCATATTGTGCATTGCATTGATTGTGTTTCCTTCTCTGTTGCTGGTGTTTGTCCCCACTCAGTAGACGTGGTTCCGACGATGGGATCGATGACACCGATGAAGAACTATACTATCTTCAGTAGTGCGAGGCAAGCAAAATCCCCTTGTTCATTCCGATACAATCCCACTCTCTCGCTCCTGCTCTCTTTTACTGCATTAGGACAACATCGATTCAACTGTTACATGTTGCGGTAGCTGAACCCCTTTTCCTCTACATGACCTGTCATTGCCACAGTAAATAGATGAAACCCACTAGCATGAGTAGGAGTTGTTTGAGCCTTGATGTGCCTACTCATTCATGCTTGTTGGTCATGCCTGCTAATGCTTAGAGTTGAGTCAGGTCTGATTTATGGGGAATGAATTGGAATGGTGATGAACATGTCCTACGGTGTGTGACCTAAGTGTGTGAACACGATTTGGTAAAGGTAGCGATGAGAGGCCATGTAAGAGTACATGGTGGGTTGTCTCATTGAAACCATCCTGAGGAACTGAGTTCTGCATTTGTGATCCATGAACAACTACTACCATGCGTTGGGCCCGAAACCAATGGACCCTCTCGACTTATTAATCGCCTTGACCTCTGTCCAGGAGTTGCAACTAGTTTCTGGTGTTTGTAGGATATGTGTTGGAGGCTGTGCGTAGCACTGACCCTAGGGGTGGGCTATGATGCGGTAGATACACCGCGGCCCGGTGTACCGGGCGCCCATTTGGTGTCTCAGGAACCCTGCACACATCGTTTGGGGCTGTGAGCGAAACCCCGGCTGGATCTCCTTGCAGATGGAACCCAAATAGGTGATAAACCTGGACTAGAGACTTGTGTGATTAGTCAGGTCGTGGCCGACACCCTCGCTGGGCTTCCGCTTGAAGGTTGCCGAGTACATGTCGTGTAAACGGCGATAAGTGGAGAAAGCGTGTGTGAAGAAGTACACCCCTACAGGGTTAACATCATCTATTCGAATAGCCGCGTCTGCGGTAAAGGACCTCTGGGTTGCCAATACAGTTCATAGACAAGTGAAAGTGGATACTCTAAAATGTGCAAGATAAGCGTGAGTGCTATGGATGGCGTTCTCGTAGGGAGACGGGAGTGGATCCATAGTGGTGTATTGATATGATGAATATGTGGACTCGTGTGCGCCACCTCAAAAGAGTTATTTGCAGTCGTAGTTCAGGATAGCAACCGGATCAAAGTTGGCTTGCTGCAGTCAAACTCCACCACCCCTTTATTGATACCGATGCATATGTAGCTAGTTCTAATGTAAGTCCTGCTGGGTATATTTGTACTCACACTTGCTTATTTTATGTTTTTGCAGAAAGACTTCAGTCTCACTAGTAGTGCCGCGTGGACTTCGACATTTAGCTTGTTACCTCAGCTACGATCTTGTGCCCTCGGAAGGGTCTGGCAGATAGTCAGGCTTCTCAGCCTTTGTCATTTGTACTTGTCTGTACTCAGACAAGTTAAGCTTCCGCATGTGCTTATTGCTTGTATGACTTGAATGCTGGGTCATCCGACCCATGTTTGTAATATCTGGCTCCTCGGAGCCTAATGAATAAATACCTTGAGTTGTAGAGTTTTGTTGTGATGCCATGTTGTATTTACACACGGGCATATTGTTTGTATGATTGAAATGCTTGGTATGTGTGGGATCCTACAACCTAGTTGTTTATCCTTGGTAGCCTCTCTTATGGGGAAATGTAGTCTGGTGCTTCCACCGAGCCATGGTAGTCTGCTACAGCCCGGTTTACCGGAGTCCTGCTAGCCCAGTTACTACTGCTCCGGAACACTTAGACTGGCCAACATGTGATCCACTTCTTTCCTATGTCTGTCCCTTCGGGGAAATGTCACGCGGTGCCTTCCGGAGTCCTGCTAGCCTACTACAGCCCGGGTTCCCGGAGTCCTGTTAGCCCAGTTGCTACAGCCCGGATTCACACGCTGATGACTGACACGTTCGATGCTGGTTCATGTATGCATGTCCCCGTAAGTTAGCACCACCTTGGGTTCACGACTAGTCATGTCGGCCCGGGTTCTCTGTCATATGGATACTAGCGACACTATCATATACGTGAGCCAAAAGGCGCAAACGGTCCCGGGCCAGGTAAGGTGGCACCTGTGGGAATACCGTGCGTGAGGCCGCAAAGTGATATGATGTGTTACATGCTAGATCAGTGTGACCTAGAATCGGGGTCCTGACAGACGACAGGAGGGGGAAGGACGTGGAGAAAGGCTGGGGGAGCAGCGGGATGGGGGTCGGCCTGTCGCCCGTGGGGGTGGGGGCGAGCGAGTGAACCGGGGGGGCAATGGGGCGAAGGTGATTGTAGATGATGTCAAGGGAGTTGGCCAACACGGTGATCACTCCTCCATGCACGATATCTCCTTCTGCATGATTTGCTTGATGCGCAAGGTGTAGCAAAAGTATTGCCCCTAGGTTGGGCGAATAATCAATGTCAAGGTTTTGCTGCTTTCCAGAGAATTAGCATGTTCTCGTCATTCACTTTAGAAACTTCTCCTCGTGCCTCCAATGAGTTAGTGATAACATAATAGAAATAACGTATAGTAGGACTTTTAATGCAACTGGCTCTTTGCCTAGAGCCATGGCGAATCATCTGGTAGAAGGATTGCCTCGAGTGTGGACTAGTAAACTCATAAACATAGTGGATGTCATCATGGTTGTTGGGGAAGCCAAAACGAGTACACCACTCATCGAGAGTGATGTTGAAGTCCTGGTCGAAGGGATGGAAAATGATCCGCTCCTCCTCATATGCATTTGGCATTAGCCCAACATTATGTAAGAGAGTACTAAGAAACTCAAGCGTGATGCATTCATATCTCTCACATCAGGGCCCAGCAGACCATGCCGACGATGGCGAGAGGGGTGAACAACAGGGAGGGAGCATGAGAGAGCGACGGGATCGGGGTCCGCCCGTCACCCGTGGGGAGGGCGACTAAGCGAACCGAGGGGGACAATGGGGCGAAGTTGATTGTAGTTGAGGCCAAGGGAGTTGGCCAACATGGTGATCACTCCTCCACACACGATGTCTCCTTGTGCATGATTTGCTTGATGCGCAAGGTGTAGCATAAGTATTGCCCCTACGTTGGGCGAATAACCAAAGTCAGGGTTTGCTGCTTTCCAGAGAATTAACATGTTCTCATCATTCACCTTATAAACTTCTCCTCGTGCCTGCAACGAGTTAGTGATAACATCATAGAAATAACGTATAGCAGGACTTCCAATGCAACTGGATCTTTGCCTAGATCCATGGAGACTCATATGGTAGAAGGATTGCCTTGGGTACGGATTAGTAAACTCATAAACATAGCAGATGCCATCGTGGTTGCTGGGGAAGCCAAAACAAGTACACCACTCATCGAGAGGGATGTTGAAGTCCTAGTCGAAGAGACGGAATGTGATCCGTTCCTCCTCATATGTATTTGGCATAAAACCAACATTATGCGAGGGAGTACTAAGAAACACAAGCGTCATGCATTCATATGCCTCACATCAGGGCCCAGCGGACCACGTTGACAATGGCGGGAGGGGGAACAACGGGGAGGGAGGCTCGCAGAGCGGTGGGATCGGGGTCCGCCCGTCGCGTGCGGGGGCCGAGCGAGTGAACCGGGGGAGAATGGGGCAAATGTGATTGTAGTTGAGGCCAAGGGAGTTAGCCAACACAGTGATCACCCCTCCACACACGATATCTCCTTGTGCATGTTTTGCTTGATGTGCAAGCTGTGGCAAAAGTATTCCCCCTAGGTTGGGCGAATAACCAACGTCAAGGTTTGCTGCTTTCCAGAGAATTAGCATGTTCTCATCATTCACCTTAGAAACTTCTCCTCATTCCTACAACGAGTTAGTAATAACATAATAGAAATAACATATAGAAGGACTTTCAATGCAACTGGCTCTTTGCCTAGGGCCATGGCGACTCATCTGGTACAAGGATTGCCTCGGGTGCGGATTAGTAAACTCATAAACATAGTGGATGACATCATGGTTGTTGGGGAAGCCAAAATGTGTACACCACTCATAGAGAGTGATGTTGAAGTCCTGGTCAAAGAGACAGAAAGTGATTCGCTTCTCCTCATATGCATTTGGCATAAGCCTAACATTATACGAGAAAGTACTAAGAAACTCAAGCATCATGCGTTCATATGTCTCACATCAGGTCCCGGCAGACCATGCCGACAACGGCAGGAGGGGGAACGATGGGGAGGGAGGCTGGGAGAGCGGCGGGATTGGGTTCCACCCGCGCCCGCACGGGGGGGGGGAGAGCGAAACGGGGTGGGGCAACAGGGAGAAGGTGATTGTAGTTGAGGCCAAGGGCATTGACCAACACAGTGATCACTCCTCCACACACGATATCTCCTTGTGCATGATTTGTTTGATGCGCAAGGTGTAGCAAAAGTATTGCCCCTAGGTTTGGCGAATAACCAATGTCAAGGTTTGCTGCTTTCTAGAGAATTAGCATGTTCTCTGATACGTCTCCAACATATCTATAATTTTTATTGCTTCATGCTATATTATATTCTGTTTCAGATGATTAATGGGCTTTGTTATACACTTTTATATTATTTTTGGGACTAACCTATTAACCGGAGGCCCAGCCCAAATTGCTATTTTTTTGCCTATTTTAGTGTTTCGCAGAAAAAGAATATCAAACAGAGTCCAAATAGAATGAAACCTTCGGGAACGTGATTTTCGGAACAAACGTGATCCAGAGGACTTGGAGTCTACGTC
The DNA here is from genome assembly GCA_032464435.1 of Aegilops umbellulata. Classification (NCBI taxonomy): domain Eukaryota; kingdom Viridiplantae; phylum Streptophyta; class Magnoliopsida; order Poales; family Poaceae; genus Aegilops; species Aegilops umbellulata. Next base: position 376,062,347 of record CP136058.1, on the reverse strand, counting down.
AAGAAATCAACCAGGAGAGCACGAGGCAGGGGGCGCGCCTACCCTCTGGGCGCACCCTCCACCCTCGTGGGGCCCATGTTGCTCCACCGACGTACTTCTTCCTCCTATATATACCTACGTACCCCCAAACCAACAGAAGCATCCACAAAAACTTAATTCCACCGCTGCAACCTTCTGTACCCATGAGATCCCATCTTGGGGCCTTTTCCGGCGTCCTGCCGGAGGGGGCATTGATCATGGAGGGATTCTACATCAACACCATAGCCTCTCCGATGATGTGTGAGTAGTTTACCTCAGACCTTCGGGTCCATAGTTATTAGCTAGATGGCTTCTTCTCTCTCTTTGGATCTCAATACAAAGTTCTCCATGATTCTCGTGGAGATCTATTCGATGTAATCTTCTTTTCTGGTGTGTTTGTTGAGACCGATGAATTGTGGGTTTATGATCAAGTTTATCTATGAACAATATTTGAATCTTATCTAAATTCTTTTATGTATGATTGGTTATGTTTGCAAGTCTCTTCGAATTATCAGTTTGGTTTGGCCTACTAGATTGATCTTTCTTGCAATGGGAGAAGTGCTTAGCTTTGGGTTCAATCTTGCGGTGTCCTTTCCCAGTGACAGCAGGGGCAGCAAGGCACGTATTGTATTGTTGCCATCGAGGATAACAAGATGGGGTTTATATCATATTGCATGAGTTTATCCCTCTACAAATCATGCCATATTACTTAAAGCATTACTCTGTTCTTTTGAACTTAATACTCTAGATGCATGCTGGATAGCGGTCGATGTGTGGAGTAATAGTAGTAGATGCACGCAGGAGTCGGTCTACTTGTCAAGGACGTGATGCCTATATGCATGATCATACCTAGATATTCTCATAACTATGCTCAATTCTATCAATTGCTCAACAGTAATTTGTTCACCCACCATAATACTTATGCTCTTGAGAGAAGCCAGTAGTGAAACCTATGGTCCACGGGTCTATTTCCTATCATATTAATCCTCCAACACTTAGCTATTTTTATTGCCTTTTATTTTACTTTGCATCTTTATTATAAAAATACCAAAAATATTATCTTATCATATCTATCAGATCTCACTTTCGTAAGTGACCGTGAAGGGATTGACAACCCCTTTATTGTGTTGGTTGCGAGGTTTTTATTTGTTTGTGTAGGTGCGAGGGACTTGAGCGTGGCCTCCTAGGCTCCTACTGGATTGATACCTTGGTTCTCAAAAACTGAGGGAAATGCTTACGCTACTTTACTGCATCACCCTTTCCTATTCAAGGGAAAACCAACGCAGTGCTCAAGAGGTAGCATTCTCATCATTCACCTTAGAAACTTCTCCTTTCGCCTACAATGAGTTAGTGATAACATAATAGAAATAACGTGTAGTAGGACTTTCAATGCAACTCGCTCTTTGCCTAGAGCCATGGCGACTCATCTGGTAGAAGGATTGCCTCCGGTGCGGATTAGTAAACTCATAAACATAGCAGATGCCATCATGGTAGTTGGGTATGCCAAAATGGTACACCACTCATCGAGAGTGATGTTGAAGTCCTGGTCGAAGAGACGGAAAGTGATCCGCTCCTCCTCATAGGCATTTGGCATAAGCCCAAAATTATGCGAGAGGGTACTAAGAAACTCAAGCGTCATGCGTTCATATGTCTCACATCAGGGCCCAGCAGACCACGCTGGCGACTCGGGGAGGGGTGAACGACAGGGAGGGAGGCTGAGAGAGTGGCGGGATCAGGGTCCGCCCGTCACCCGCGGGGAGGGCTACTGAGCCAACTGGGAGGGACAATGGGGCGAAGGTGATTGTAGTTGAGGCCAAGGGAGTTGGCCAACACGGTGATCACTCCTTGACACACGATATCTCCTTGTGCATGATTTGCTTGATGCGCAAGGTGTAGCAAAAGTACTGCCCCTAAGTTGGGCGAATAACCAACGTCAAGGTTTGCTGCTTTCCAGAGAATCAGCGTGTTCTCATCATTCACCTTAGAAACTTCTCCTCGTGCCTACAATGCGTTGGTGATAACATAATCAAAATAACATATAGTAGGACTTTCAATGCAACTGGATCTTTTCCAAGAGCCATGGCGACTCATCTGGTAGAAGGATTGCCTCGGTGCGGATTAGTAAACTCATAAACATAGCGGATGCCATCATGGTTGTTGGGGAAGCCAAAATGAGTGCACCACTCATTGAGAGTGATGTTGAAGTCCTGGTCGAAGAGATGGAAAGTGATACACTCCTCCTAATATGCATTTGTCATAAGCCCAACATTATGCGAGAGAGCACTTAGAAACTCAAGCGCCAGGCATTCATACGTCTCACATTAGGGCACAGTGGACCATGGCGACGACAGATGGAGGGGTGAACGATGTGAAGGGGGGCTGGGAGAGTGGCCGGATTGGGGTCCACCAGTGCCTGCTTGGGGGAGGGGTGGCGAGCGAGCGAACTGGTGGGGACAATGGGGCGAAGGTGATTGTAGTTGAGGTCAAGGGAGGTTGCCAACACGGTGATCACTCCTCCACACACGATATCTCCTTGTGCATGATTTGCTTGATGCACAAGGTGTAGAAAAAGTATTGCCCCTAGGTTAGGTGAATAAACAACGTCAAGGTTTGCTGCTTTCAAGAGAATTAGTATGTTCTCATCATTCACCTTAGAAACTTCTCCTCATTCCTACAATGATTTAGTGATAACATAATAGAAATAACATATAGCGGGACTTTCAATGCAACTGGCTCTTTGCCTAGAGCCATGGTGACTCATCTGGTAGAAGGATTGCCTCGGGTGCGATTAGTGATGACCCACAAGTATAGGGGATCAATCATAGTCCTTTCTATATGTAAGAGTATCGAACCCAACGAGGAGCAGAAGGAAATGAAAAACGGTTTTCATTAAGGTATTTTCTGCAAGCACTGAGATTATCGGTAACAGATAGTTTGGTAGTAAGATAATTTGTAACGAGTAACAAGTAACAAGTGTTGCAAAGGTGCAGCAAGGTGGACCAATCCTTTTTGTATCAAAGGGTAAGCCTAGACGAACTCTTATATAAAGCAAAGCGCTCCCGAGGACACATGGAAATTATCATCAAGTTAGTTTTCATCATGCTCATATGATTCGCGTTCGCTACTTTGATAATTTGATATGTGGGTGGACCAGTGCTTGGGTGCCGTCCTTACTTGGACAAACCTCCCACTTATGATTAACCCCTCTTGCAAGAATCCGCAACTATGAAAGAAGAATTAAGATAATCTAACCATAGCATGAAACATGTGGATCCAAATCAACCCCTTACGAAGCAACACATAAACTAGGGTTTAAGCTTCTCTCACTCTAGCAACCCATCATCTAATTATTACTTCCCAATTCCTTCCCCTAGGCTCAAATCATGGTGAAGTGTCATGTAGTCGACGTTCACATAACACCACTAGAGTAAAGACAACATACATCTCATCAAAATATCAAATGCATACCAAATTCACATGATTACTTATAATAAGACTTCTCCCATGTCCTCAGGAATAAACGTAACTACTCACAAAGCATGCTCATGTTCAAGATCATAGGGGTATTGAATAGCATTAATGATATGACCATATGATCTTACACCAAATAAACCAACTAGAATCAACTACAAGGAGTAATCAACACTACTAGCAACCCACATGTACCAATCTGAGGTTTTGAGGCAAAGATTGAATACAAGAGATGAACTTGGGTTTGAGAGGAGATGGTGCTGATGAAGATGTTGATGAAAATTAACCCTCCCATGATGAGAGGATCGTTGGTGATGACGATGGCTTCGATTTCCCCCTCCCGAAGGGAAGTTTCCCTAGCAGAATCGCTCTGTCGGAGCCCTAGATTGCTTCTGCCCAGGTTCCGCCTCGAGACTGCGACGCTTCATCCTGAAAGCTTTCTTCTGTTATTTCTTCGCCCAATATTTTTATATATTCCTAAACAATTCTCCGTACAGTTTCAGGACATTTGGAGTTGTGTAGAATAGGTATATGAGATTTGCTCCTTTCCGTTCCAGAATTCCAGCTGCCGACATTCTCCCTCTTCATGTAAATCTTATAAAATAAGAGAGAAAAGGCATAAGTATTGTACCATAATGTGAAATAACAGTCCATAATGCAATAAATATCAACATAAAAACATGATGCAAAATGGATGTATCAACTCCCCCAAGCTTAGACCTCGCTTGTCCTCAAGCGAAAGCCGAAATTGATGATCATGACCACATGTTTAGAGATACAGGTGTCCATAAAATAAAATACGGACATGAGGGCATCATGGTTATCATTAGAACAACAATATATATACATTGTCATATAACTTATTATGCTAAAGTGATAATTTGTTCAGAAGGTAAAGTATGAACCCAAAAACTTTATTAAAAACTAGCAAAATATGATCTCGGTCATTGAAGCAATTGCAATTTATCATAACATTGGAAAGAGTCAATATAAGAGAGCTCTTATTTAACAAGTTAACATACTCAACCATCATTTAATCTTTCATAATTGCTAACACTCACACGATACCTATGAGATCAAAGCTTTAATCAGACACATAGGAAGATAGGGGCTTATAATTTTGCCTCCCAACCATTTACCTCAAGGGTAACATCAACAATAATAATTTATGATTGAATGCTTGTATCTGAGTTGGTATTTCCCCGAAGAGGAGAGGATGATGTAGCACAACAACGGTAAGTATTTCCCTCGGTTACAAAACCAAGGTTATCAATCCAGTAGGAGAACCAAGCAACACTATGTCAATGGTACCTGCACATAAATAACAAATACTTGCAACCCAACACGTAAGAGGGTTGTCAATCCCTCCATGGTAAAAAATAGATTAAATTGTATGAGATTGGGTAAATAGATCTGACTAAAACACAAAATAAAATAAAGAAATAAAAAGTGCAGCAAGGTATTTTTGGGTTTTTGGAATAATAGATCTGAAAACAATATGATAGAAAATAGACTCGGGGCCGTGGATTTCACTAGTGGCTTCTCTCGAGAAAATAGCATACGGTGGGTAAACAAATTACTGTTGGGAAATTGATAGAAGAGCAAATAATTATGACGATATCCAAGGCAATGATCATGTGTATAGGCATCACGTCCAAGATTAGTAGACCGACTCCTTCATGCATCTACTACTATTATTCCACACATCGACCGCTATCCAGCATGCATCTAGTGCATTAAGTTCATGGAGCAACGGAGTAATGCAATAAGAATGATGCCATGATGTAGACAAGATATATTCATGTAGGAATAGACCCCATCTTTTTATCCTTAATAGATACGATACATGCGTGCCTTGCTACCCCTTCTGTCACTGGGCAGTGACACCGCAAGATCGAACCCATCACAAAGCACCTCTTGCCATTGCAAGAAAAATCAATCTCGTTGGCCAAACCAAACCAAAGTTTCGGAGAAGAAATACGAGGCTATAATAATCATGCATATAAGAGATTAAAGAAGACTCAAATAATATTCATGGATAGAACTGACCATAAACTCACAATTCATCGGATCCCAACAAACACACCGCAAAAGGTCATTACATCAAATAGATCTCCAAGAACATCAAGGAGAACATTGTATTGAGAATCAAAAAGAGAGAAGAAGCCATCTAGCTACTGCCTACGGACCCGTAGGTCTGTGGTGAACTACTCATGCATCATAGGAGGAGCACCAATGAGGATGGCGAACCCCTCTGTGATCGTGTTCCCCTCCGACAAGGTGCCGGAATAGGGCTCTAGATTGGATCTCATGGTTTTGGAACTTGCGGCGGATGGAATTGTTTTTCATGGAATCCCCTAGGGTTTCTGAAATATTTGGGTATTTATAGAGCTGAGAGGCGGTGGAAAGGACCTCCGTGGACCCCATCACCCATCAGGGCGGGCCAGGGGCCTCTAGCGCTCCCAGGTTGGTGGTGGGCCCCACAGGGCTCCCCTCTGGTGCTTCCTTGGCTCCCAAGTTTCTTCTGGGCAGAAAAAATCTCCAACAAGTTTGGTGGCATTTGGACTTCGTTTGGTACTAATATTCTCTGAAGTAAAAAACAAGCAAAAAATAGCAACTAGCACTAGGCACTATGTCAATAGGTTAGTCCCAAAAAATGATATAAAGTTGCTATAAAATGAATGTAAAACATCCAAGAATTATAATATAACAACATGGAACAATAAAAATTATAGATACGTTGGAGACATATCAGCATCCCCTGTCTTAATTCCTGCTCATCCTCGAGTACGTAAATGATAAAAACAGTATTTTTTATGTGGAAGGCTGCATAACATGTTCATCACATATTCTTTTCTTTTGTAGCATGGACATTTGGACTTTTAGATGATTCAAAGTAATAGTCTATATTTGACATGAAGACATCAATACTCAAGCATATCAACAAGCAGCCATGTCTTTCAAAATATCAATACTAAAAAAAGTTATCCCTCGCCCATCATGCTCAATCATTGATCCATTCATGAAACATACTCGAATATTAGCTACATCCAATGCACAAGTATGATTATAGTGCTCCCTAGTTGGTGCTAAGACGGATACTCAAAAAATAAAAATTGCATAAAGTAAATAGATAGGCCCTTCACAGAGGGAAGAAGAGATTTGTAGCGGTCACCCTGTGCGTTCGGTTTATTCGGTTTACATGGTTCGGTTTATACGGTTTTTTGGTTTGTATGGTATTAATACTTCGGTAAATACAGTATGAAAATAAAATACGGTTCGGTTTCGGTATATACCAAATTATGTCAGTATGGTTTCGGTATATACCATAAAAACCAAAGTTGACGCGAATTTGAAAATGACGTAATAATAATTTGCAAATTTATGACTCAAAACACACACTATTTTACACAAATAGTATATGACTATATATATAAGTATATATACATGCATTGATTCATCTGTTGATGGTTATGGACGTGCTTAGCGTTTTAAAAGGAGAAAAATGACTATGTTACAAGAAAAATTTACGTGCTTAGTAGTGAATTTAACTCACGTAAAGAAAAATGACAACTTGTATGGTTGTTTATCTTAAGAAATATAAATTTATTTTTTACTTCGGTTTATTCGGTTAACCGTTCGGTTTTTGGTACATACCATAAAAACCAAAGTTCAAATCGGTATGAAAATTTCATACCATACCGAAACCAAAAACCATAAAATCGGTTCGGTTCGGTTTATTTTCGGTATGGTTTTCCGGTTCGGTTTTCAAATGCACAGAGTGATGTAGAGGTGCCAAAGCTCAAAGCTTAAATTGAGAGATAAAAATATTTTGATAGGCATACTTTTTCCATCAACGAAAACGACCGAGAATTCCTAATACTTACCATGCTATATACATCATAGGCGGTTCGCAAACATAAAATAAATTTTATTCATTTTTCCACCATTCATTCACAATCAGTGGCTAGCCGTATCCACGGGTGCCTTCCATACCAACACTTTCCAAGGAATTTATTAATTGACAACATAAAGAAAATTTCTTTTTTCATTTCGGGACTTGGCATCCCTATTACCGCCACACTCTCATGCAATGACTGTTGGGGAACGTTGCAGAAAACAAAAAAATTCCTACGGTTTCACCAAGATCCATCTATGAGTTCATCTAGCAACAAGTGATCGTATGCATCTACATACCTTTGTAGATCGCGAGCGGAAGCGTTCAGAGAACGGGGATGAGGTAGTCGTACACAACGTGATCCAAATCACCGGAGATCCTAGCACCGAACGGACGGCACCTCCGCATTCAACACACGTACGGTCAGCGTAACGTCTCCTTCTTCTTGATCCAGCAAGGGAAGGGAGAGGTTGAGGAAGATGGCTCTAGCAGCAGCACGACGGCGTGGTGATGGTGGAGCTGCAGTACTCCGGCAGGGCTTCGCCGAGCTCTATGGAGGAGGAGGAGGTGTTGGAGAGGGAGAGGGAGGCGCCAAGGAAAAGGGGTGCCGCTGCCCCCTTCCCCTCCCCTCTTTATATAGGAGGGCCAAGGGGGGGCGCCGGCCCTAGGAGATCCAATCTCCTAGGGGGCGGCGGCCAAGGGAGGATTTCCTCCCCCCCCCCCCCCCAAGGCACCTAGGAGGTGCCTTCCCCTTGTGGGACTCTTCCCTTCTTGAACCCTAGGCGCATGGGCCTCTTGGGGCTGGTGCCCCTCGGCCCATGTAGGCCAAGGCGCACCCCCTACAGCCCATGTGGCCCCCCGGGGCAGGTGGCCCCACCCGGTGGACCCCCGGGACCCTTCTGGTGGTCCCAGTACAATACCGGTAACCCCGAAAACTTGTCCCGATGGCCAAAACAGCACTTCCTATATATAATTCTTTACCTCCGGACCATTCCGAAACTCCTCGTGATGTCCGGGATCTCATCCGGGACTCCGAACAACATTTGGGTTACTGCATATACATATCCCTACAACCCTAGCGTCACCGAACCTTAAGTGTGTAGACCCTACGGGTTCGGGAGACATGCAGACATGACCGAGACGGCTCTCGGGCAATAACCAACAGCGAGATCTGGATACCCATGTTGGCTCCCACATGCTCCACGATGATCTCATCGGATGAACCACGATGTCGAGGATTCAAGCAACCCCGTATGCAATTCCCTTTGTCAATCGATATGTTACTTGCCCGAGATTCGATCGTCGGTATCCTAATACCTCGTTCAATCTCGCTACCGGCAAGTCACTTTACTCGTACCGTAATGCATGATCCCGTGACCAGACACTTGGTTACTTCATAATGATGATGCATTACCGAGTGGGCCCAGTGATACCTCTCCGTCATACAGAGTGACAAATCCCAGTCTCGATCCGTGTCAACCCAACAGACACTTTCGGAGATACCCGCAGTATACCTTTATAGTCACCTAGTTACGTTGTGACATTTGGCACACCCAAAGCACTCCTACGGTATCCGGGAGTTACACGATCTCATGGTCTAAGGAAAGGATACTTGACATTGGAAAACTCTAGCAAACGAACTATACGATCTTATGCTATGTTTAGGATTGGGTCTTGTCCATCACATCATTCTCCTAATGATGTGATCTCGTTATCAATGACATCCAATGCCCATAGTCAGGAAACCATGACTATCTATTAATCAACGAGCTAGTCAACTAGAGGCTTACTAGGGACATGTTGGTGTCTGTTATTCACACATGTATTACGATTTCCGGATAACACAATTATAGCATGAATAAAGACAATTATCATGAACAAGGAAATATATAATAATAATGCTTTTATTATTGCCTCTAGGGCATATTTCCAACAGTAATCTAGTTACATTGTGATGAATCGAACACCCATGGAATTCTGGTGTTGATCATGTTTTGCTCTAGGGAGAGGTTTAGTCAACGGATCTGCTACATTCAGGTCTGTATGTACTTTACAAATATCTATGTCTCCATCTTGAACATTTTCACGAATGGAGTTGAAGCGACGCTTGATGTGCCTGGTCTTCTTGTGAAACCTGGGCTCCTTGGCGAGTGCAATAGCTCCAGTGTTGTCACAGAAGAGTTTGATTGGCCCCGACGCATTGGGTATGACTCCGAGGTCGGTGATGAACTCCTTCACACAAATTGCTTCATGTGCTGCCTCCGAGGCTGCCATGTACTCCGCTTCACATGTAGATCCCGCCACGACGCTCTGCTTGCAACTGCACCAGCTTACTGCCCCACCATTCAAAATATACACGTATCCGGTTTGTGACTTAGAGTCATCCAGATCTGTGTCGAAGCTAGCGTCGACGTAACCCTTTACGACGAGCTCTTCGTCACCTCCATAAACGAGAAACATTTCCTTAGTCCTTTTCAGGTACTTCAGGATATTCTTGACCGCTGTCCAGTGTTCCTTGCCGGGATTACTTTGGTACCTTCCTACCAAACTTACGGCAAGGTTTACATCAGGTCTGGTACACAGCATGGCATACATAATAGAACCTATGGCTGAGGCATAGGGGATGACACTCATCTCTTCTATATCTTCTGCCGTGGTCGGACATTGAGCTGAGCTCAATTTCACACCTTGTAACACAGGTAAGAACCCCTTCTTAGATTGATCCATATTGAACTTCTTCAATATCTTATCAAGGTATGTGCTTTGTGAAAGACCTATGAGGCGTCTTGATCTATGTCTATAGATCTTGATGCCTAATATATAAGCAGCTTCTCCAAGGTCCTTCATTGAAAAACTTTTATTCAAGTAGGCCTTAATGTTGTCCAAGAGTTCTATATCATTTCCCATCAAAAGTATGTCATCTACATATAGTATGAGAAATGCTACAGAGCTCCCACTCACTTTCTTGTAAACGCAGGCTTCTCCATAAGTCTGTGTAAACCCAAACGCTTTGATCATCTCATCAAAGCGAATGTTCCAACTCCGAGATGCTTGCACCAGCCCATAAATCGAGCGTTGGAGCTTGCACACCTTGCCAGCATTCTTAGGATCGACAAAACCTTCCGGCTGCATCATATACAATTCTTCCTTAAGGAAACCATTAAGGAATGTCGTTTTGACGTCCATTTGCCATATTTCATAATCGTAGAATGCGGCAATTGCTAACATGATTCGGCCGGACTTCAGCTTCGCTACCAGTGAGAAAATCTCATCATAGTCAACCCCTTGAACTTGTCGATAACCCTTAGCGACAAGCCGAGCTTTATAGATGGTCACATTACCATCCGCGTCTGTCTTCTTCTTGAAGATCCATTTATTTTCTATGGCTCGCCGTTCAACGGGAAAGTCAGTCAAAGTCCATACTTCGTTTTCATACATGGATCCTATCTCGGATTTCATGGCTTCCAGCCATTTGTCGGAATCCGGGCCCGCCATCGCTTCTTCATAGTTCGAAGGTTCACCGTTGTCTAACAACATGATTTCCAAGACAGGGTTGCCGTACCACTCTGGTGCAAAACGTGTCCTTGTGGACCTACGAATTTCAGTAGGAGCTTGATCAGAAGCATCTTGATCATCATCATTAATTTCCTCTCTAGTCGGTGCAGGCACCTCAGAAACATTTTCTTGAGGTGCGCCATTTTCCGGTTCAAGAGGTAACACTTCATCAAGTTCTACTTTCCTCCCACTTACTTCTTTCGAGAGAAACTCCTTCTCTAGAAAGGATCCATTCTTGGCAACAAAGATCTTGCCTTCGGATCTGAGGTAGAAGGTATACCCAATAGTTTCTTTAGGGTATCCTATGAAGACGCATTTTTCCGACTTGGGTTCGAGCTTTTCAGGTTGAAGTTTCTTGACATAAGCATCGCATCCCCAAACTTTTAGAAACGACAGCTTGGGTTTCTTCCCAAACCATAATTCATACGGTGTCATCTCAACGGATTTCGACGGAGCCCTATTTAAAGTGAATGCGGCAGTCTCTAAAGCATAGCCCCAAAAGTAAAGCGGTAGATCGGTAAGAGACATCATAGATCGTACCATATCTAATAGAGTGCGATTACGACGTTCGGACACACCATTACGCTAAGGTGTTCCAGGCGGCGTGAGTTGTGAAACTATTCCACATTTTCTTAAGTGTGTGCCAAATTCGTGACTCAAGTATTCTCCTCCACGATCTGATCGTAGAAACTTGATTTTTCTGTCACGTTGATTTTCAACCTCTCTCTGAAATTCCTTGAACTTTTCAAAGGTCTCAGACTTGTGTTTCATTAAGTAGATATACCCATATCTACTCAAGTCATCAGTGAGGGTGAGAACATAACGATAGCCACCGCGAGCCTCAACACTCATTGGACCGCACACATCAGTATGTATGATTTCCAATAAGTTGGTTGCTCGCTCCATTGTTCCTGAGAACGGAGTCTTGGTCATTTTACCCATGAGGCATGGTTCGCACGTGTCAAATGATTCATAATCAAGAGACTCTAAAAGTCCGTCTGCATGGAGCTTCTTCATGCGTTTGACACCTATGTGACCAAGGCGGCAGTGCCACAAGTATGTGGGACTATCATTATCAACTTTAACTCTTTTGGTATTCACACTATGAATATGTGTATCATCACGTACGAGATTCATCAAGAATAAACCATTAACCATCGGAGCATGACCATAAAACATATCACTCATATAAATAGAACAACCATTATTCTCGGATTTAAATGAGTAGCCATCTCGAATTAAACGAGATCCAGACACAATGTTCATGCTCAAACTTGGCACTAAATAACAATTATTGAGGTTTAAAACTAATCCCGTAGGTAAATGTAGAGGTAGCGTGCCGACGGCGATCACATCGACCTTGGAACCATTCCCGACGCGCATCGTCACCTCGTCCTTCGCCAGTCTCCGCTTATTCCGCAGCTCCTGCTTTGAGTTACAAATGTGAGCAACTGCACCGGTATCAAATACCCAAGAGCTACTACGAGTACTGGTAAGGTACACATCAATTACATGTATATCACATATACCTTTTGTTTTGCCGGCCTTCTTGTCCGCTAAGTATTTGGGGCAGTTCCGCTTCCAGTGACCACTTCCCTTGCAATAAAAGCACTCAGTCTCGGGCTTGGGTCCATTCTTTGGCTTCTTCCCGGCAACTTGCTTACCGGGCGCGGCAACTTCCTTGCCGTCCTTCTTGAAGTTCTTTTTGCCCTTGCCCTTCTTGAACTTAGTGGTTTTATTCACCATCAACACTTGATGTTCCTTCTTGATTTCTACCTCTGCTGATTTTAGCATAGCAAATACTTCAGGAATGGTCTTTTCCATCCCCTGCATATTGAAGTTCATCACAAAGCTCTTGTAGCTTGGTGGAAGCGACTGGAGGATTCTGTCAATGACCGCTTCATCCGGGAGATTAACTTCCAGTTGAGTCAAGCGGTTGTGCAACCCAGACATCTTGAGTATGTGTTCACTGACAGAGCTATTTTCCTCCATCTTACAGCTGAAGAATTTGTCGGAGACTTCATATCTCTCGACCCGGACATGAGCTTGGAAAACCATTTTCAGCTCTTCGAACATCTCATATGCTCCATGTCTCTCAAAACGCTTTTGGAGCCCCGGCTCTAAGCTGTAAAGCATGCCGCACTGAACGAGGGAGTAGTCATCGGAACGTGACTGCCAAGCGTTCATAACGTCTTGTTCTGCAGGGAGAACAAGTGCGTCACCCAGCGGTGCTTGTAGGACATAATCTTTCTTGGCAGCTATGAGGATGATCCTCAGGTTCCGGACCCAGTCCGTATAGTTGCTGCCATCGTCTTTCACCTTGGTTTTCTCTAGGAACGCGTTGAAGTTGAGGACTACGTTGGCCATTTGATCTACAAGACATATTGTAAATGTTTTAGACTAAGTTCATGATAATAAAGTTCATCTAATCAAATTATTTAATGAACTCCCACTTAGATGGACATCCCTCTTCTAGTCATCTAAGTATAACATGATCCGAGTCAACTAGGCCGTGTCCGATCATCACGTGAGATGGACTAGTCAACATCGGTGAACATCTTCATGTTGATCGTATCTTCTATACGACTCATGCTCGACCTTTCGGTCTTCTGTGTTCCGAGGCCATGTCTGTACATGCTAGGCTCGTCAAGTCAACCTAAGTGTTTGCATGTGTAAATCTGTCTTACACCCGTTGTATGTGAATGTTAGAATCTATCACACCCGATCATCACGTGGTGCTTCGAAACAACGAACTGTCGCAACGGTGCACAGTTAGGGGGAACACTTCTTGAAATTATTATGAGGGATCATCTTATTTACTACCGTCGTTCTAAGTGAACAAGATGCAAAAACATGATAAACATCACATGCAATCAAATAATAATAGTGACATGATATGGCCAATATCACATAGCTCCTTTGATCTCCATCTTGGGGCTCCATGATCATCTTTGTCACCGGCTTGACACCATGATCTCCATCATCGTGTCTCCATGAAGTTGCTCGCCAACTATTACTTCTACTACTATGGCTAACGCGTTTAGCAATAAAGCAAAGTAATTTACATGGCGTTTCTGAATGACACGCAGGTCATATAAAAATAAAGACAACTCCTATGGCTCCTGCCGGTTGTCATACTCATCGACATGCAAGTCATGATTCCTATTACAATAGCATGAACATCTCATACATCACATATAGATCATTCATCATTCATCACAACTTTGGCCATATCATATCACAAAGCACTTGCTGCAAAAACAAGTTAGACGTCCTCTAATTGTTGTTGCAAGTTTTACGTGGCTGAATTAGGGTTCTAGCAAGAACGTTTTCTTACCTACGTGAAAGCCACAACGTGATTTGTCAACTTCTATTTACCCTTCATAAGGACCCTTTTCATCGAATCCGCTCCAACTAAAGTGGGAGAGACAGACACCCGCCAGCCACCTTATGCAACTAGTGCATGTTAGTCGGTGGAACGGGTCTCACGTAAGCGTACGTGTAAGGTTGGTCCGGGCCGCTTCATCCCACAATACTGCTGAAGCAAGATAAGACTAGTAGCGGCAAGAAAGTTGACAAATCTACGCCCACAACAAATTGTGTTCTACTCGCGCAAGAAGAACTACGCATAGACCTAGCTCATGATGCCACTGTTGGGGAACATTGCGGAAAACAAAAATTTTCCTACGGTTTCACCAAGATCCATCTATGAGTTCATCTAGCAATGAGTGATCGGATGCATCTACATACCTTTGTAGATCGCGAGCGGAAGCGTTCAGAGAGTGGGGATGAGGTAGTCGTACACAACGTGATCCAAATCACCGGAGATCCTAGCACCGAACGGACGGCACCTCTGCGTTCAACACACGTACGGTCAGCGTAACGTCTCCTTCTTCTTGATCCAGCAAGGGAAAGGAGAGGTTGAGGAAGATGGCTCCAGCAGCAGCACGACGGCGTGGTGATGGTGGAGCTGCAGTACTCCGGCAGGGCTTCGCCGAGCTCTATGGAGGAGGAGGAGGTGTTGGAGAGGGAGAGGGAGGCGCCAAGGCAAAGGGGTGCCGCTGCCCCCTTCCCCTCCCCTCTTTATATAGGAGGGCCAAGGGGGGGCACCGGCCCTAGGAGATCCAATCTCCTAGGGGCGGCGGCCAAGGGAGGATTTCCTCCCCCCCCCCCAAGCCACCTAGGAGGTGCCTTCCCCTTGTGGGACTCTTCCCTTCTTGAACCCTAGGCGCATGGGCCTCTTGGGGCTGGTGCCCCTCGGCCCATGTAGGCCAAGGCGCACCCCCTACATCCCATGTGGCCCCCCGGGGCAGGTGGCCCCACCCGGTGGACCCTCGGGACCCTTCTGGTGGTCCCGGTACAATATCGGTGACCCCGAAACTTGTCCCGATGGCCAAAACAGCACTTCCTATATATAATTCTTTACCTCCGGACCATTCCGAAACTCCTCGTGACGTCCGGGATCTCATCCGGGACTCCGAACAACATTCGGGTTACTGCATATACATATCCCTACAACCCTAGCGTCACCGAACCTTAAGTGTGTAGACCCTACGGGTTCGGGAGACATGCAGACATGACCGAGACGGCTCTCGGGCAATAACCAACAGCGGGATCTGGATACCCATGTTGGCTCCCACATGCTCCACGATGATCTCATCGGATGAACCACGATGTCGAGGATTCAAGCAACCCCATATGCGATTCCCTTTGTCAATCGGTATTTTACTTGCCCGAGATTCGATCGTCGATATCCCAATACCTCGTTCAATCTCGTTACCGGCAAGTCACTTTACTCGTACCGTAATGCATGATCCCGTGACCAGACACTTGGTTACTTTGAGCTCATAATGATGATGCATTACCGAGTGGGCCCAGTGATACCTCTCCGTCATACGGAGTGACAAATCCCAGTCTCGATCCGTGTCAACCCAACAGACACTTTCGGAGATACCCGCAGTATACCTTTATAGTCACCCAGTTATGTTGTGACGTTTGGCACACCCAAAGCACTCCTACGGTATCCGGGAGTTACACGATCTCATGGTCTAAGGAAAGGATACTTGACATTGGAAAACTCTAGCAAACGAACTATACGATCTTATGCTATGTTTAGGATTGGGTCTTGTCCATCACATCATTCTCCTAATGATGTGATCTCGTTATCAATGACATCCAATGCCCATAGTCAGGAAACCATGACTATCTATTAATCAACGAGCTAGTCAACTAGAGGCTTACTAGGGACATGTTGGTGTCTGTTATTCACACATGTATTACGATTTCCGGATAACACAATTATAGCATGAATAAAGACAATTATCATGAACAAGGAAATATATAATAATAATGCTTTTATTATTGCCTCTAGGGCATATTTCCAACAATGACAAGTGAGTAAACACTCATCTTGAGAATAAACACATCTAGCATGGAAAAATATTGGCCACCCCTTGCCGCTTCATGAGCGATACAGGCACACAAAAAGGAAATTTTATTTTGAAAACTAGAGTTGGCACATACAAATTTACTTGGAAAGACACAGAAATACCGCATATAGGTAGGTATGGTGGACTCATATGGAAAAACTTGGTCTAAGGCTTTTGGATGCACAAGTAGTATTCCTACTTAGTACAAGTGGAGGCTGGCAAAAAGATTGAGAAGCAACCAACCAAGAAACAAAAATTCTCATAATAAACAAGCATTAAGCATAACTAACACCGAATAATGCACCACAAGTAGGATGTAATTTCATTGCATAACTATTTACTTTCGTGCTTGCATAGGGAATCACAAACCTTAACACCAATATTCTTACTAAAGAATAATTACTCACCAACAGGACTCACATATTGCTATCATCATATCTCAAAACTATGACAAAGAATCAAGTTTATATTGCCCAATGATCTTCATGAAAGTTTTAATTATATCCCTCTTGAATATCTATCACTTTGGGACTAGTTTCATATATCACCATTGTTTATAACAAGCTCAAACAAATTTAAGTGAAGAACATGAGAATAAATAATCTTTTTATAACTCTCAAAATAATATAAGTGAAGCATGAGAGAATTTCTTCAAAAATTTACTAACTATCAAACAAATCTAAGTGAAGCATGAGAGTATTTCTTAGAAAAATTAAAGCACCACCGTGCTCAAAAAGATATAAGTGAAGCACTAGAGCAATTCCATAGCTCGAAAAATTTAAGTGAAGCACATAGAGCAAATCATAGCATCATTATGGATTTCTCAAATAGGTGTGTCAAGCAAGGATGATTGTGACAAACTAAAAAGCAAGTCAAGCAAACACTCATATAATACAAGACGCTTCAAGCAAAACTCATGATATGTGATGAATAAAAATATAGCTCCAAGTAAAATTATCGATGGTTGTTAGAAAAAAGAGGGGATGCCTTCTGGGGCATCCCCAAGCTTAGTTGCTTGGTTCTCCTTGAATATTACCTTGGGGTGCCATGGGCATCCCCAAGCATAGGCTCTTTTCACTCCTTATTCCTTCATTCAATCACACAAAACTCAACAAAACCTTCTTGAGATCCGTTAGTATATTCGCCATGAGGATGTGGCAGTTGACTGCATAGCCCATGAACACAGGGTATAGGGGGCACGCACATGGTGCAATGTCAACTCTCTAGCTAGACACCCCGTGCACATGGGGTATAAGGGTCTTGCACACGACACAATGTGAACTCTATAGACACCTCGTGCACATGGGGTATAGGGGTATCACACGAGCAATGCCAACTCTCTTGACACCTCGTGCACATGGGGTCAGGGCCAAAACTCTCTGGACACCACGTGCACATGATGTCGGACCCTCGTGCATACGGGATAGAGTGGTTTCGCCTCTGAATGCCCCACACACATGGGGTACAGCGGTCATGCACACGGGGCAATGTCAACTCTGTGTACACCTTGTGCACATGTGGTCGGGGACAAAACTCTCTGTACACCTCGTGAACATGGTGTGTGATCCCCATGCACACGCGATAGAGTAGTTTTTCCTCTGGATACCCTGTGCACACTAGGCCTTTAGCCCCGGGCACTAGGGTCCTCAGGCAGTCAACAACTATATCTTGAGGAGGGGTATAAACACCCCCTTCTCCTACGTCCAACCCTAACCCTAATGTCTCGTGATCTTACCTCCATTTCTACACCTTGATTTTCTTAGTACTTTCAGTCCCTCCACCCAAACTTGTTAATAGTTTGGGATTTGAGAGAAAGACCCGATCTATACTTTGATCAAACCAATTCGTGTTACGCTCTTCATCAACACTTTGTTGGAGATATGCCCTAGAGGCAATCATGTATGATGATATTTCCTATGTGTTTATGAATAAAGATAGTCCTTGGACATTATAAATGATGTGTATCGGCAAGTACGTGACTTGTTTGTGGGACTATGCATTGTATGATGACTGTCCTAAAAGGTCCCTGGTCGAAAGGGCTGTTTGGACGCGCAGCCAACTAGACTAGCATATGACACGGTCAATGGCTTGGTCTCACTAGCCATGGAGCATTGGATGCTAACCGGATAATATGGACTTGGAAGGATCTGGTCGGATTCGACATAGTCGGATCCAAGTCAAGATAAAGTCCGAGTCGGACAGACCCAACTAGGAGACGCAGCGATATGTCATCTGTGAGTCTCTAGTACAACATACGTTCTATGTCCTAAGACCTGAGCTGGCACATGTACTCGGGATGGTGACAGACTTGCTTTGGGCCGACCAAACGCTACTCCGTGACTGGGTAGTTACAAAGGTAGGTTTCGGGCTTGTCCAGACCCATGCTGCGAGACGTGGTCGAGCAAGATGGGATTTGCCCTTCCGATTAGGAGAGATACACTCTGGGCCCCTCGTGTGGTCCGACCAAGATAAGCATGGCCATGCGACATGGATTATGAGATAATCCGGTTTGTGGTCGGCATCATTGAAACGAGAAAGAGGTCGGGCTAGCACAAGGATGACAGACTCGCCTTGAGCCCGAAAACATATATCATGTGGAAAATGGAATGGAAGTGTGATGTACAGGTTCGCTAACCAGCTTCACAGTCTGCTTGGTGTTCGGCATGCCTTGCTAGAGGCCGCTGCCAAACGTGCAG
This sequence comes from Aegilops umbellulata, assembly GCA_032464435.1. Lineage (NCBI taxonomy): Eukaryota > Viridiplantae > Streptophyta > Magnoliopsida > Poales > Poaceae > Aegilops > Aegilops umbellulata. The sequence goes on along the minus strand of CP136058.1, from coordinate 376,043,280 downwards.
TTCAGAGGTGATCCGAACTGCGACCAAGCCGACTTGAACCTAAGGGTCACACACTTAAGGGAAGGAACCTACGAGGTCGGATCCGAGGACACTAGTCGGATGTGATCTGAGCTGTATTCGGATTGTGGCCGAGTAGACTTGTGGGCTTTAGGGTCCATGCGAGGCCCAAGTGTTGAGCCTGCTACGGACGCCTATATAAAGTGGAGGTGCGGCACACTCAGGCGGTTAATTGCTTCGGCGCGGTCACTAGGGTTTGCATGTGTTGCGAATAGACACCTTCACTCTCCGCCGGTTGTGTGATCAGACCTAGCAGTCCGCCGCACGACGTTCCTCCTGCACGCGCAGATACCGTTAGAGGCAGTGCACTTCATAACTGCACCCTATTGGATATGATGCATACCATGATGTCTCTTATCGAATTACCACTATCGTTCATGGGTTAGGCATTAGAGACAACCGCACTCACTTTAAATAGGGCACCACGTAATTCCGATGAGATGACACCGTATGAACTATGGTTTAGAGAAACCTAAGTTGTCATTTCTTAAAAGTTTGGGGTTGCGACGCTTATGTGAAAAAGTTTCAGGCTGATAAGCTCGAACCCAAAGAGGATAAATGCATCTTCATAGGACACCCAAAACAGTTGGGTATACCTCCTGTCTCAGATCCGAAAGCAATAGGGATTGTTTCTCAAATCGGGTCCTTTCTCGAGGAAAAGTTTCTCTCGAAAGAATTGAGTGGGAGGATGGTGGAGACTTGACAAGGTTATTGAGCCGTCACTTCAACTAGTGGGTAGCAAGGCACAGGAGTTGTTCCTATGGCACCTACACCAATTGAAGTCGAAGCTTATGATAGTGATCATGAGACTTCGGATCAAGTCGCTCCCAAACCTCGTAGGACGACAAGGATGCGTACTACTTCAGAGTGGTACGTAATCCTGTCTTGGAAGTCATGTTGCTAGACAACAATGAACCTACGAGCTATGGAGAAGCGATGGTGGGCCCGGATTCTGATGAATGGCTCGAGGCCATAAAATCCGAGAGAGGATCCATGTATGAAAACAAAGTGTAGACTTTGGCAGAACGGCTCGATGGTCGTGATGCTGTTGAGTACAGATGGATTTTAAAAGGAAGACGGACAATGATGGTAAATGTCACCATTAAGAAAGCTCGACTTGTCGTTAAGATGTTTCCCGACAAGTTCAAGGAGTTGACTACGATGAGACTTTCTCACTCGTAGCGATGCTAAGAGTCTGTTGGAATTAGCAGGTACTGCATTATTTATGAAATCTTGCAGATAGGATGTCAAAATATTTGTTTCCTTGTTCTTGAGGAAAGGTTGTATGTGATACAACCAGAAGATTTTGTCGCTCCTGAAAGATGCTAACAAGTATGCAAAGCCCCAGCAATCCTTCTAAGGACTGGAGTAAGCATCTCGGAGTTGGAATGTACACTTTGATGAGATGATCAAAGATTTTGAGTTTATACAAAGTTTATGAGAAACTTGTATTTCCAAAGAAGTGAGTGGGAGCACTATAGAATTTCTGATGAGTATATGTTGTTGACATATTGTTGATCAGAAATGATGTAGAATTTCTGGAAAGCATATAGGGTTATTTGAAAAGTGTTTTTCAATGGAAAACCTGGATTAAGCTACTTGAACATTGAGCATCAAGATCTATAAGGATAGATCAAAACGCTTAATGGTATTTTTCAAATGAGCACATACCTTAACATGATCTTGAAGGTGTTCAAGATGGATCAGTCAAAGAAGGAGTTCTTGCCTGAATTGTAAGGTATGAAGTTATGACTTAAAGCTCGACCACGGCAGAAGAAAGAGGAAGGATGAAGGTCGTCCCCTATGCTTTTGTCTTAGGCTCTATACAGTATGCCATGCTGAGTACCGCACCTGATGTGTGCCTTGCTACATGTCTGGCAAGAGGGTACAAAGGTGATCTAGGAGTAGGTCACCAGATAGCGGTCAAAATTATCCTTAGAGGAATAAGGATATGTTTCTCGGTTATGGAGGTGATAAAGAGTTCGACGTAAAGAGTTACATCGATGCAAGCTTAACCCCTACCTGGATAGCTCTGAGTAGAGTAAACCGGATTCGTATAGTAGAATAGTTGTTTGAAATATAGCGTAGTAGCGACATATACAAGATGACATAGAGATTTGCAAAGTACATACGGATCTGAATGTTTTTTTTTGACAGGATACGGATCTGAATGTTGCAGACCCGTTGACTAAAACCTCTCTCACAGACATAACATGATCAAACCAAGAACTCATTGAGTGTTAATCACATAGTGATGTGAACTAGATTATTGACTCTAGTAAACTCTTTGGCTGTTGGTCACATGGCGATGTGACCTGTGAGTGTTAATCACATGGCGATGTGAACTAGATTATTGACTCTAGTGCAAGTGGGAGACTGTTGGAAATATGCCCTAGAGGCAATAATAAATAGGTTATTATTATATTTCCTTGTTCATGATAATCGTTTATTATCCATGCTAGAATTGTATTGATAGGAAACTCAGATACATGTGTGGATACATAGACAACACCATGTCCCTAGTAAGCCTCCAGTTGACTAGCTCGTTGATCAATAGATGGTTACGGTTTCCTGACCATGGACATTGGATGTCATTGATAACGGGGTCACATCATTAGAAGAATGATGTGATGGACAAGACCCAATCCTAAGCATAGCACAAGATCGTGTAGTTCGTATGCTAAAGCTTTTCTAATGTCAAGTATCGTTTCCTTAGACCATGAGATTGTGCAACTCCCGGATACCGTAGGAATACTTTGGGTGTGCCAAACGTCACAACGTAACTGGGTGGCTATAAAGGTGCACTACGGGTATCTCCGAAAGTGTCTGTTGGGTTGGCACGAATCGAGACTGGGATTTGTCACTCCGTGTGACGAAGAGGTATCTCTGGGCCCACTCAGTAGGACATCATCATAATGTGCACAATGTGATCAAGGAGTTGATCACGGGATGATGTGTTACGGAACGAGTAAAGAGACTTGCTGGTAACGATATTGAACAAGGTATCGGGATACCGATGATCGAATCTCGGGCAAGTACAATACCGCTAGACAAAGGGAATTGCATGCGGGATTGATCGAATCCTCGACATCGTGGTTCATCCGATGAGATCATCGTGGAACATGTGGGAACCAACATGGGTATCCAGATCCCGCTGTTGGTTATTGACTGGAGAACGTCTCGGTTATGTCTGCATGGTTCCCGAACCCGTAGGGTCTACACACTTAAGGTTCAATGACGCTAGGGTTATAAAGGAAGTTTGTATGTGGTTACCGAATGTTGTTCGGAGTCCCGGATGAGATCTCGGACGTCACGAGGAGTTCCGGAATGGTCCGGAGGTAAAGATTTATATATGGGAAGTCATGTTTTGGTCACCGAAAGAGTTTCGGGTTTTATCGGTAACGTACCGGGACCACCAGGAGGGTCCCGGGGGTCCACCAAGTGGGACCACCGGCCCCGGAGGGCTGCATGGGCCAAGTGTGGGAGGGGACCAGCCCCAGGTGGGCTGGTGCGCCCCTCCACAAGGGCCCAAGGCGCCTAAGGGGAGGAGGGGGCAAACCCTAAGGGCAGATGGGCCTTAGGGCCCATGCCTGGTGCCCCTCCCTCTCCCCTCCACCTGGCCGCCACCCAGATGGGATCTGGGGCTGCCGCACCCCTTGGGTGGGAACCCTAGAGGGGGCGCAGCCCCCTCCCTCTCCCCTATATATAGTTGAGGTATTTGGGGCTGCCCAGACATGAGATCTGACCTCTCCATGGCGCAGCCCTGCTTCTCTCCCTCCTCCTCTCCCGCGGTGCTTGGCGAAGCCCTGCAGGATTGCCACGCTCCTCCACCACCACTACGCCATCGTGCTACTGCTGGATGGAGTCTTCCTCAACCTCTCCCTCTCTCCTTGCTGGATCAAGGCATGGGAGACGTCACCGGGTTGTACGTGTGTTGAACGCGGAGGTGTCGTCCGTTCGGCACTTGGTCATCGGTGATTTGGATCACGGCGAGTACGACTCCATCAACCCCGTTCACTTGAACGCTTCCGCTTAGCGATCTACAAGGGTATGTAGATGCACTCTCCTTCCCCTCGTTGCTGGTTTCTCCATAGATAGATCTTGGTGACACGTAGGAAAATTTTGAATTTCTGCTACGTTCCCCAACATCCTTGTGTGTGGTCTGCTTCGAGAAGTTTGTAAAGGTGTGGTAGTCGCCTTCAAGACCAACCTCGAGTGATTTGAGGCTCATCCATTGGGGGTGACTGAACCGAGGAATAGGGTGACCCACTTGGTGGCACTCCGGAGCTTTGGCTTCGGCATCCCTCCAACGGAGATTATCACTCATGACTCCTTAAAAAGTGTGAACTTTGGGATAAGTCAACATCCTTGAATCACTTGTGGTTAATCTGTTCTCGTACAGTCAGTGGCGGAGCCAACTCAATGTGATAGACCTTGAAACATATGAAGGCTCCTCATGGCGGCAACTTTTTTGGTGATTTTCCCATGGAAAAGCTTGAGTTTATTCATGCTTGCTATTATTTTAAGGAAGAGAGTCCAAGCAGAGCCCGGATAGCTACCAGATGTAGCTGGGCGGTGGCTCCGCCACTGTGTATGGTCGTACCTTTACTAGCCTTGTATGCTTGTTGGCTTTCTAATTGGGTTGTTGGAAGCATACTTTGCCTTAAGCTTGCTTGCCATATAGGTTGTTCTCATATAGTTTTATATCTAGATAACTTACTATATCCGCATTGCCATGAAATTGGAAGTTTAGCTTAAAGTTTGTAGTCTTCTATTCACCCCCCTCTAGTCGACCTAGTGACCATTTCAATTGGTATAAGAGCTTTGTCTCTTTATTCGGGCTTAATCACCTAAAGAGAATATGATCGATCTAGATGATGAGGGTGTCGACCTACCACAACAAGGTGGAGCGCTTCAAGGGTCTCCATCTGAGCCTCCTGTCCTCGCAGTTCTCCTCTCGCACCCAGCACTATCCTGAACATGGCGGACTTCACATCTTCGATGGTAGATTTCATATCCATAGTGATAAGAGAAGTTCGTTCCATTGTCAGGGAATAGGTGGATACGAAAGTTAAATCCTCAACCTTCGATCATCCTTATTTTATCCTAGTGAAGCTCATGATGTAGATGATACTAGAGAGCCTCTTGTTTGCACTAAGCCTACTATCGCTCCTCTTTACCATGTCATAGAGCCTCCCTACTCGCCACAACTTATCCAACACCTGCATATTAGAAGTGTTGGGGCTCTGCCTCCTTTGAAAGCTAATGTGTTTGCCCAGTGGAAACTCAATATCACTATTACGGATCCGAATAACACTAACTGCTAAATAGTATCATCACTAACACACGAGTGGCCCGTCAATGCCTCGCGGTCAGTGATGACTTCCTCAGCAGCGACGGGCGACCTCACCCGTCTGTGGTGATGTTCATCATAGACCGACTGACGGGTCAGTGATTACTATGTACGGAAGTCCGAAATAGATGCTTTCACTAATGAACATGTAAGGCAAACCGGTCAGCGGTGGTACAATCACAGACCATTGAGCTGCCAGTGGTGAACAATTCGTAAATTTGTCATCTTTTCCAAAAGAACAAATTCATAAATTTTCCATGTCCCCATTACAAAATTCACAAGTTGAAATGTTTTTTAGAGAATACGTTACCTAATTTTGCCATGTTCAATTTCATTATCGGTACCATGGTAATTTTACTAATTAGACCGTGACATTTTTATTATAGGCACTCTTTAAATTTTATTATTTAAATCGTGGCAACTTCAATTCAGGTAGCCTGGCAATTTTATTTTTTAGACCATGGCAATTCTATTAATTAGACAATGCCAAAAAATTAATTAGACCATGCTAGTTTTATTTGCTTGTAGCATAGAAATTTTATTCTTTAGTCCATGGCAATTTCGTTAATTAGATCATGTAAAATTTATTAATTATGTTTAAAAAACATTGCAAATTTTATGAAAAAATATAATGTCCACACAATAATTGTACGAATTACACTTTGTCTCATGTGTCCATGGCAAATTTCTAAATTTGCCATCCTGTTTCCAAAGATTAAATCCCCTAACTTTCCCATATTTTTTTGAAAGATTTTTTTTGTAAATATGCCCTGTCCTCATTACAAAATTTCAAAAGTTGAAATGTTTTCGAAAATAATTTTCCTAATTTTTCCACCCGCAATTTTTCTATAGCTACCATGGCAATTTTACTAATTAGAGCATGACATTTTTCTGATTCAACCATGGTAATTTTGTTGTACCTAACATGGTAATTTACTATTTAAACCATGACAATTTTATTAGTTACACCACATCAGTTTAAGTTTAAGTAGTGTGACAATTATAGTTTTTAGAACATGGACATTTTATTAGTTAGACGATGTTAGTTTTATTGTTGGTAGCATTGAAATTTTATTTCTTTAGATCATTTCAACTTTATTAATTAGATCGTCGCAAATTTTCTTGCCTTGTAACTATATTTTCTAGTATGTACAATGTTCTTGGACATGTCGTAATTTTCCTTTTTTTTCTTTTCTTGAGCAACCATCGTAGTTTACCTTTATGTAGAATGACGAATCATGGCATCTTTTAAGGGTTATGTATAGTACCCTTGAATTTATCAAAAATACGTGCTGGTTTTATTGACTAGAGCATGACAACTTTCTTTGCATGTAGCTATACATATAAATTTGATGTTCAATTTTTTGTGTTTTTTTCCGCATTTTGCCATGTCACCATAGACCATGTGTTTATCGTGCAATACCATTGCAAATTTCGTGCATATGTTTTTTTCTTTTGTATTGCACTATTGCAATACCAATGCCTATTGCAAATTTATTTTATACACCATGGTAAATGTATTTTTTTCTTTATCTCAATTATTTATTCTTTGTTCATGGCAAGTTTTCCAGAAATATATGTTCTCCCCCTTTTTTGTTATTTTCAGATGGTAACTTGTGGGCCTGCCAAAATTGTGTTGTTTTGTGCCATTTTGTTTTTTCAAAAAAAAAACAACTAATTCGGCCTAGCCCCTTTTTCCGTGTGGTTCCTACAAGTCTGAGTCAACTTTTGGGTCAGTTTTGGGGTCGCACTGAGAAGGTTCTTTGTTGCCTCGTTCGATCCATCTAGCGCGAATAAAATGTTTGCTCAAGGCTGGCTTAATCTAAAAAAAGAAGCAACTAATTAAGGGGTGTCTATTGGAGGGCTTCCGAAGAGATCATTTTCTTGGTCCTCGGAGTGGGCCAAGTGGTGCAACCAGCTGCCACCACATGTCGCGCACCAGGCGCACCATCAAGATTTCATTTTTATTCACGTGTTTTCGTTTTATTGTTTTTTATGTTTTTTGGTTTTTGCTTGGTTTTATATAGATTGTCATTTTCTTGGTTTTTTTCTGAGAAGTAGTGTTTTTTCATGAGAAACATAATCGTGCCTTCCGAAAAAAGGAAACAAGGGAAAAGCACAAGTTGTACTTTCACGAGAAGTACAATCATGCTTCCCGATAATGGGAAAGCACAACATGTGCTTCCACAAAAAGCACAAAGTGTGCTTTCAAAAAGCAGCAATTCACAGCCCTGCTTCCAAAATAATGTGAAAAGGCAAAATCGTGTTTGCGGGTTCCGAGAAAAGCACAAACAATTCGTCGAAGCCTATTAGGGCATGTACAATGGTGGCATATGAATACACATGCCCCATAACAGAAAGTAGTTTGGGGCATTTACATTGATTTTTTTCTCCCAAATGCAAGCTACTCCCTCCTTTCGATTTATTTGGCTCATCTCATTTTCTTGGTTTTCGCATACTCTCTCCGTCTAGGTGCATAAATCATCTTAGATTGTGCACCGCGATCAAGGTGGAGCGAAAAAACAAAATAACTTATTATTTATTTGCTAATTAATACCATTGAATGCAATAAGCCGGCCACTGCATGTCGTGTTTGGTAGTCTCAAGTCATTGAAAGCATGCACGCATCACATCTCTTATTGGTTGATTTCTTTATTTATGTCAAAAACAAGAAAACAATGTGAGAGTTAATGCATCGCGTCTATATGTTTTGAGATTATTTGGTTTTCGTAAGTGACTTATGCACGGGAGTATTATAAGTCTCATTTCACTTCTTTTCATCATATGTTCACATTTCAAAGTGCATTAAATTGATGCATATAAGGATTAAAAGAAGCCAACCAATGCAGGTAACCATTCCTACTCAATTAGTACTCCCTCCGTCCCATAATGTAAGACGTTTTTTGGCATTAGCGTAGTGTCAAAAAACGTCTTACATTATGGGACAGAGGGAGTAGTCATCCATGCATACACTCTAATTAATGCAGATTAAAAATTGAGTAATTTTATAAACTACGAGATACATTTCTCTACTCATCAACTACCTTGATTGATGAGATTTCAGATTTAAGCCGGACTAACCATAATGGGAGTAACATAGATGGTAACATCACACAACTCTAGGCAAAACAGATGATGTGGTAAGTAATTAATGAGGAAAGAGGGGCATGTGGTAACATAGCTAGTTAGTACTGTAACATCACACATACCAAGACAAGATGAGTCCACAACCTAATAAATGAAGTGTTGCATGACACCACACATATGTTACTACCCATTGTGACTAGTCTAAACCAGAAAGGAGGGAGTACCACTAGTGGGCCGCATCAATGAATAAAAAATAAAGACTCTCACTATACATGTTTTTCTACTCTTCGCTTCTTTTTCAGATTTATGCATCGGATCACATTTTTTTCTCAAGCACCCGTCTAGGATCTCGCTGTTTCATCCAAACCTACTTTTCTGACATCCAATCCTAAATAACATATTGGGCATCACCCTCGGGCTATGCATTAGCCATGCCCTACATTATGATTATATTCAAATATCTCAACGCCAGAAATCGAATGGTAAAAATAGTTCGTGATTTGAACGCACGGATCAAGAAATAAAACGTTTTCGAAAACCAAGGTAGGAAAAACTCACGAGAGAATGTGAGCCTCGCACTCGCAGGCAGGATTTTTTTTTCCCTTTTTTGCATCGCGTAGTGAGGAAAGTTCCCGGTAACCATCATTCAACACCACGAGGCACGTCTACGTAGCACGTACTACCGTAGTATAGTCCATATCCTCTGACCTAGTGTGCCTTAAAAAAATCACTGGGCAGTGAGTTGGTGTGTGATTAAAAATCCGTTGCTGGCCTGATCAGAGCGCGACCCGCCAGGAAAACATTGACCCCGCGCTCGCGGAACACGCCGTGATCGCTTGCGTCCAAAGCGAAACCGTGCCCCGAGGCTGGCAGATCCCGTAGGAGGAGGACGAGGAGGGGCTGCGCCTGGGCTTAGCGAGACGCGCGCTCTGCCGGCCAGGCCACGGCGCCGTGGAAATTACCTGGGCACCCCGTACCTTACCCGCGGATTCGTCGGCGGAGGCGGAGCAGCTGGCCGAGTAGCTCGCGATGCCAGTCCGCATGCATAGATTTCACTCACTTCGTTTCCAATTACTTGTCACAAAAATAGATGCATCCAAACATTTTCTTACTTGTCACAAAAATAGATGCATTCAGACAATTTTATCTATTTTCATTTCTATTTATTTCTGTGACGCGTAATTTTGAACGGAGGGAGTATTATTTTTAGAAAAGCCAGTCTGCAAAGATTTCTTTTAGACAATCACATGAAGCTTTACTTAACTTGATCCAATATTTACAGGTACAAAAGAAAGATCACCAGGATACCCTAACCAGTCCGCGAAGATGTGTAATAAGAGTATCTCATGGCAGCCCAAGCTCGGGCAGGAGATCCTAGTCAGCGCTTGCTAGGCTAGGTAGCGGCCGCAGGGCTCGCATGCCACCTTGCGTGGGCCGACACAGCTACAACGACCAGTCTCGCTCATCAAGGGCACGCGCCTGATCGCTCGTTTTTTTTTTGGATAAGAAGGTAGACCGCGGTCTACCTTATATATTCCGAAACCAGACCAAGGTCTGAGGATTGTCAGTTTACAAAGAAACCAAATGCAAGCTAGCAAGCTGCATTGGGGGGGGGAGGGGAAGAGATACAAAGCGTAGCGTAGCTAGCTAATTAGGCGGTTGAAAGAAGCTCCGCTTTACATTTGAGGAAAGCTCTTAGTGATAAGTCGTTCGATCGGGCACACCAAAGGTGCAACATCTCGGCTATAGCTGCCCCAAGAGCTTCCGCTGGTGTGTTCTTATTGTCAAAAATTCGGGCGTTGCGCACTGTTCATAATTGAGCAGCACATGCAGCAATGAAGACTATCCAGTGACTGGTAACCTCCTTCATTGTGAACACAAAATCTGCCAGGGAAGGAGATGAACTGGCCTGTTGGAGCAGTCCCAGCCTCTGCCATAAGTAATGAGCCGGTGCACATCGCAAGATGATGTGATCAACAGTTTCTCCCGCTGGGCACAAGTCACAAAAAGGATGCTCAGCATTGTCGTTCTGACATTCAGGCACCCTCTGTGGGCAAGCCAGAGAAAAATCTTCCATCGATTGGGGATCACTTTATTCCAGATAATGTCCGCTGGCGCCCAACGGACTCCTCTGAAGGTAAACAAGGCATAGTAATTGCTAGCCATTGCAGGCTTTCCAGTGTACATATGGATACAGGAGTCAGAATGGCTTGTAGAGGGAGCGGGCATGGAGGCAAGCATCTCACGTAGCGATTGAAGCTCCAAAGTAGCAGTCCGTGAGAGGTTTGGGTGAAGCTGCAGTATCCAACGATCAAGATATTGCGAGGCCACCGAGCATTGTTTATCCTTTGCAAAAGAGAAGAGTGTGGGGAAGAGTTGATTGAGGCGGCCAGCACAACACCATTTATCTTGCCAAAAATCCGTTAGCTTCCCATCTCCGACTCGGCAAAAAGAAGATTGCTACACCATTGGAACATACTTGGCTAGAGCTCTCCATAAAGGTGTGTCAGTGGCCTTAAGTTTGTCAGGCAAGCTCTTACGCAAATACCTCTGCTGGAACCATTGGTGGCATGGGACTGATGAACTTTGGAGGATCCGATTGGTGAACTTGCATAGCATCGCATCATTGTGAGCCTCTAAATCTCTGATCCCCAGGCCACCGCTTTGTTTGGTCGAGACAACTTGATCCCAGGAAACCAAGCAGTCAGCTCGCTGTCTGTCCGCCTTTTTCTGCCATAGGAAATTCCTTCGTAATCTGTCGACCTTTGCTATGCTGCTCTTGTTCCATTTTATACAGGCCATATAGTAGTTTGGAATGGAAGAGAGGACAACATCAATCATGGTGAGTCGTCCACCCCAGGAGAGATATGTGGCCAGCCAGCCTGCCAATCGCCTGTCGATCTTCTGGATTACCGGCATCAGAATTGAGTTTGAGAGCTTCTGCATTGAAAGTGGTAACCCAAGGTAGTTGCATGGCAAGGAGCTGATCGGGCATCCCAAAATTGTAGCTGCTTCCAGCGCATCATCTGCAGTCATATGGATAGGCACGAAGGTGCTCTTGTGGTAATTAATCTGCAATACAGAGAAACTTGAGAACACCTGTAAGATGTCCTTGATGCGTGCCGCTTGCGAAACCGTGCCCTTGAGAAGAATGAGCGTGTCGTCCGCGTACTGTAACACTGGGAAAAAACTCAGCCTGTCGATAGGACACTCCAGAACCCCGTCATTCGCAGCAGCAACACACATATGTTGCAGTATATCAGCAACCAGAATGAAGAGATACGGAGATAGCGGGTCGCCCTGCCGAACCCCACAGTTGAAAAAGATATCATCTCCGAGACAGCCGTTCATCATAACCTTTGCTTTGCCAGAACAAAGAATGGAAGAGACCCAAGAAATCCAACGAGCGCCAAAACCTCTTTGCTGCATCAGAGTCATGAGACAAGTCCAATTAACACTATCAAAGGCTTTTCTGAAATCCAACTTGAGCACTATCATCGGTATCTTCCTCTTATGCGCGCATTGTACCAACTCAGAAGCTAGCGCGAAGTTTTCAACAATAGCTCTCCCTCTGATGAACCCAGACTACATACAGTGAATCAATTGGGAAATGAAATGTTGCAACCTCAAAGCGAGCACTTTAGTGAGCAACTTGATGATGCCGTGGACTAAAGAAATGGGTCTGTAGTGAGTGATCTCCAAAGGGGACTCCGTCTTAGGGATTAACGCAATATGAGCCCAGTTGATGCCAGATAGATCAGCCTGCCCATGACAGAAATCATTGAAGAACATAAGAATGTCATCCTTAAGAGCAGAGGCAAACTTCTTGTAGAACTCGTTAGTGAAGCCATCCGACCCGGGGCTTCTATTGTTTGGTGATAGCTTGATAGCGCGGAGGATCTCATCCCAGCTGAACGGTTGATCAAGGGCGGAGAGGTCAAGGATATCCACCTGGGCGTAAACAGTGGCTAGGTCAACCGCAACGGGATTGTGCGGCCGACTGCTGAACATGTCCTGAAAAAACTCTGTGGCAATCTTCAGCTTCTCAAAAATGTGAAAGTGCTCAACTCCATTGTGCACCAGAACCCGAATGGGACTGTTTCTGGCATGCCAATTAGCAGCAAGGTGGAAAAAACGTGAGTTCTCGTCTCCAAACTTACACCAATTTAGTTTAGCCCTCCTCTGCCAAAAGTCTGCACGCCATCTTAGTATCGTCTCAAGTTTTGCAGTTGCATGCAAGCGGAGCACAAACTCCAAGTCAGAAAGCCTGCGCCGCTCCTCAACCGCAGTCAAATAATCCAACAGCAGCTTGTTGTTATCGATCAGAAGCTGCAGGTTTCCCTTGTTTTTGGCCCATTGCCTGATGCCCGCCCGAAGCCGCCTAAGCTTGAAGTTCAGTCTGGACGCAGCAGAGGAAACCTGACGGTGGCCGGCTTGCCAGGAGCTCAACACAAGCTGATTGAGCTCTGGAATATGCAACCAATGGTTCTCAAACCGAAAAAAATTGGCAGTGGGTAGAGAAGTTCCAAAATTAATACAAATAGGCACATGATCTGAAGTGACCGACGAGACGGAGGTAGCTGAGGTGTCAAAGAAGGCCAAACTCCAATCTCCATTAACGAGAACTCGATCAAGCTTGACTAATGTCGGATCTCTGCGCTTATTAGACCATGTGAACAGCCTGTTAACAATGTTGATGTCCATCAGCCCATGACCGTTAATCCAGTCGTTGAACTCTTCCATTAAGGACCAGCTGACACGGTCATTATTCTTCTCAAAAGCATATCTGTACATGTTAAAGTCCCCAACTAGCATCCAGGCACCGGCAATCGAAGTGGATAAGCAATCGAGTGAGTTGAAGAAGCTGGGTCGCTGACTTGCCTCGCAAGGAGCATAAACCACTGTCAGGCAAAAACTGGTGTCATCCGCGGTTGACGAGAAGGTGATTGTCAGAGAAAAATCATCTTGTGCCATGACTGCTCCAGTGACCGTCGAATCCCAAGCAACAAGAAGCCCACCACAGGAGCCCTGCGCTGGCTGGGAGCAGAAGCTGCAAAGCGATGCTGGAAGAAATCTCTTGGTCAGAAAGGAATCAACAGCGTTGAGCTTGGTCTCTTGCAGGCAAACAATATTGGGTTTGCAGGAGGCAATGGCGTCTTTGACGAGACAGTGCTTGACGACATAACGACTCCCTATTCAATCAGGAGGCCAGATCTAGACTCACCCCACAAACCAACACTGGTCTTTCCCGCACACTTTATCCTCACTCATCATCGCTCGTATTTTTGCCCGATCGCTGGACTAAAACGTCTTCATGGTTTTTTTTTCGAGAAAACTTTCGATCTATTTATCTTCTATCATGGCAGTACACCGAACACTAGAAATAATAAATTTTACATCCAGATCCACCTAGCGACGACTACAATCACTGAAGCGAGCCGAAGGCGCGCCGCCGTTATCACCCCTTCCTCGCCAGAGTCGGTCATAACTTGTTGTTGTAGACAGTCGAGAAGTCGTCGTGCTAAGGCCCGGTAGGACCAGCGCATCAGAATAGCAACCATTGCTGATGAAGAATAACGTAGATCACAAGGATCCAACCTGAAGACATACGAACATAGACGAGCCACAACCAGATCCGAGCAAATCCACCGAGGATATATCCGCCGGAGACACACCTCCACACGCCCACCAACGATGCTAGACGCACCACCGGAACGGGAACAAGGCGGGGAGACCTTTATTCTATCTTCAGGAAGCCGCCACCGTCTCGTCTTCCTGAGTAGGACACAAACCCTAACAAATCTTGAAGGAACGACTAACAACGGAGCCGTCCCGCCGGCCCTTGCCAGGATCCACCGCGCCCCATGGCCCTAGGGCCGCCGGAGACGAGACGGACCTGCAGCGGAGCCGGCGAGAGGCACGAACCCTAACTTTTCTTGGAAGAGGAGGCGGCGGCTGGAAAGAGTTCCAAAAAAAACTTCTTCATGGTTGACCTGGCAACCAGTTGACCATTGACCCATTCGACCATAGACCTGTCGGTTTATTTTCTTTTGAAATGTTCGCTGATTTGAAAATTGTTCAATTTTTTTGAAAAAATCACTGATTTGAAAACAGTTCAGCTATTTTGAAATGTTCACGGATTTGAAGAAAGTTCACAGGGTGAAAAAAGTTCACTACATTGAAAAAAGCTCACCGATTTCGAACTGTTTACGGATGTGAAAAATGTTCATGCCTTGAAAAACAGTTCATGGATTTGAAAAAAATTCATGAACTTGCAAAATGTTCACGATTTTAGAACAAATTAAAAATTTGAAAAAGATGACTTCATGAAAATTTGAATGAAAAAATAAACGAGAGAAAAAATAAGAATACATGGGAACGAACGAAAAAAAACAGATCCGGGGAAAACCGAACAAAACCGGCCGGTAAGAACCAGAGGAACCTCCTAGAATGCTCCAAAACTGGTCAAAGGAAAGAGACTAGGACTGGGCCAGCCCATTAATCACGTAGTGAAAAACTCCCTGTGCGTTCGTACGAATAGGCCCAAAATTGCTAGTTGGGAACCATTGTGCCTGTTAAAAAATATTTTCTACAGCGCAGAAAAATTTGAATTTTTTTTGTAAACACGCACACATGTATACTGCGTATTTGCAAATCACAACATACTTGCACACATGGCGTGCAAAGAAAAGACAAATATGTATTTTCAAACCGACCGCCTTTTTTGTTTTTGTGCCGGAATTTTGTTTTTTAATACAGCTTACCAAATTTATTTATTTTCAGTTTTTTTCATACATCTATAGTGAACACATACAAGTTCCCACAGATTTTTTTCTGAAACTCCTAAATATGTTTAAAAAATTCAAAAGAAAGGACACCATAATGCTCGTGCACCATAACTTCGCAATCATTAACCAGTGCCCTTTTTTGAAGCGCTGAATAGGATTTGCGGGCTTGGTCTGGGTACTGCTATACAGCGCTTCACGCGCCCGCTCATGGGAATTGGCGCTCAGGCAGCCGCGAACTTGGGCCAGCCCAACGCGGGTGCTCGCTCGCTCACATGTTGCATTCACTGTTGGTTGCTAGTCACTGGTTGCGGTTTGACCGGTCAACTGTTGACTTTTGAAAAAAAAGTAAAAAATAGAAAAATTCATGAATTCAAAATTTTCATGGATGTGAAAAAAGTTCACAAACTTCATTTTTTTTATCAAATTAGAAAAAAGGTCATCAAATTTAAAAAAAAGTTCTTCAAATTTGAAAGAAGTTCATCAACTTTGAAAAAAATCATTCACTTTGGAAGAGGTTCGTCAAAAAATGAACTTTTTTCATCAAGTTTGAAAAAAATCCTTCAAATTTGAAAAAAAGTTCTTTGATATTCAAAAAAGTACATCATGAAAAAAATTCATCCAATTTGAAAAAAAAGTTCACGTTGTTTTTCTCATTCAGTAAGGAAGAAGACGAAAACAGAAAATGAAAAAAGGGAAAAGGAAAATGGAAAAGGGGAAAGAGAAAGAAGAAAGAAGAAAGAAGAAAGGATAGAAAAAGAGTAACTATTCCGGTTCGATTGTGTGGCGCAGTGGTTAGTGCAGTGTCCCTCGATGCGGGATGTTGCTGGTTCGATTCTCTCCTCGAGCACACTCTGTTTGCCTTTTAAAAACAGATAAACAAAGTGGAGATGGGGCGGCCCAGTGTGGAGGGGCCGTGTGCGCCTGTTTGCAAAATCTATGCTAACGGGCGCCTAAAGCGCCAAATAGGAAGCACCGGGTCTTAGTGCGTGTAAACCTGAACATCACCCCCACCTGAAACGCTAGCACATGGGCTGACCCATATGGTATAAAAAAACATGAGCTGGCACATAAACGCGTCCCTTAGTTCGCTCATCTTAAATCTTCTGTTTATTACCACTCAAAACAAAATCTTCTGCTTTTTCTAGGTCGCTTCGAAATGCCCCTCGCGTTCGGGACAGTTCGGGGCAGTGGGCATCCCCACCAAATGATTGTGCCAAAATTAGTGTCGATGGTGCAACCTCATGTAATGCAGGACTGTGGCAATAGGCCAATAGCCGATGTATGCAGGGATCACAATGGTTTGTACCTCGGTGCATCAGCAGACAGCAGTGGTTCTTGAAAGGATAAACGCTCCAACTACCCTCGAAGCTATCACATGCAGGTGCTACTGGCAGACATATCTCTTCAAAATTACTATGTGGCCTCTGTTTGTCAAATAGTGGTGCAGGAAATAAAGAAGTGACCGAATGTAGGCCACGGTGCTATCATACAGGAGAATAGGAGAAGTTTTTATTTTTGTTCTTATGTCCATAAACATAAAAACTTTAATTTTGAAGCCCATTATCTTGCTAAGTTGGATGTTTCTTTTAGGGTACTGGCCGACATGTGTCGTTTTGTTTTGCCCCATGATCCAGCTCGTGAACCATTGAATACAAAACAAAATGGCCCTCACATTCAAGTTTACGTTTCCCTTTTGTTTTTAGAAAAATATGTATATTCTACTAAATTATTTGGTGTATTTAAAAAATGATCATCGTGTATTGAAAAAAAAATGTTCTTTGGTGTGTGTTAAAAAGGGTTTGTCACATGTTACAAAAATCTACACCACATATTAAAAAATGTCCACTGTGTATTTTAGAAAAAAATTAAGTTTATTTCAAAAATTGCATCGCGTATCCAAAAAATGTCCAGGAATTTAAAAAAAGTGCTCATCGAATATGAAGATTTCTTTTACCATGTATCAAAAATGTTCGTCGTCTATTCAGAAAATACTCACGGTGTATTAAAACTTGTTCATCACGCATTTTACAAACAGTTCGAATAATTCACATGTATTTAAAAATCATATATTTCTAAATACAAGATATTTTTTTATTTACATCATGAATGTTTTTAACTAGTCGATGAATAGTCTATGGATAGATACAGATAGAACAATTTTTAATACAGGATGAAAAATTCTGGAAAAGACAGTGAGTAATTTATTAATACAGGATCAACCTTTTTCAAGTACATGATAAACTATTTTTAATACAATGGTGATTCTTTTAAATATGTTGTGAAAACTTTTGTTTGAAATATGATATGAGCCGTGTTTTAATAAACAACAAAAATTTAGGGCAAACACTATGAACTCTTTTGTTATACATGATGAACAAAAAATAGGAACCAAAAGAAAAGGAAAGACACAAAAAATGAACTGAATAAAATAAAATAATAAAAAAGGAAAAAAAATAAAAAGTAGAAATAAAAGAAAAAGTAAAGAGGGCAAACACGAAGAAAAGAACATTTTTTTAGAGAAGAAAAGAAACATAGGCAGACATAACAAACCCCCCAAAAAAGATCACAGTCTATGCCGCAGCCCTGTAGGCGAGTGCTAGATATAGTTTTTGCGTCTTCTAGGTCTTAAAAAAAAAGGTTTTGCGGCTTCTGATGGACCCGACTATATGTTGTTTATGGCAACCCCAAGTTGGCAGAGTGTAAAATATTCCTCCGTCCGGAAATACTTGTCGCAAAAATGCATAAAAATGGATGCATCTAGAACTAAAATACGTCTAGATACATCTATTCCTCCGACAAGTATTTCCGGACGGAGGGAGTAATTGTTAGCGTAGTCTTTCTAAAACAAAAATTGATAGCATTCAAAGTAATCATGCCATTTCAAAAAGGTTTCCACATTTCAAATAGATGTACATTACCTTTTCAAAAGAGGTTTATACAATGTAAAAAAAGTTCGTGTAATTCAAAAACAATGTATCATACCATTTAGAAAAATATTTGTGTCATTCAAGAAACATGTTCCGTTTCATTCAGAAAAAATGATGTTACATTTCAAAAATACGTTGGTGACATTTTTTGCCATTTTTAGAAAAAAAATTATACAATGTAAAAATGTTCGCACAATTTTATGAAAATGTTTGTTTCGTACAAAAAAATGTTTCAACGTGTACTTGAAATGAACAAATATTCCCCAAAATGTTCAAAAACATGTATTTGAAAAATGTTAATCCCATATTTGAAAACTGTGAAACGTGTATGAAAAAATTAGATGTATAAGAAAAAAGTACAATGAGTATGAAAAAAATAGACATCAAAACATATGTTTGAAAAAATGTTAATCATGTCTTTAAAAAATGTTAAGCATGTATACAAAAAGTTCTTGAAGTATATGGAAAATGTACAATGTATATGAAAATGTAGAATGTCTTGAGAAAAAGGAAAGAAAACAGAGAAAACCAGTGAAAATCGAAGAAAGAAACAAAGTAAACCAAATAAAAAAAGAAGAAAACAAATAGAAAAAGGAAAGAGACCAATTGAGGAAAAATAATACAAACGATGAAAAAAGATAAGAAAATTATAGAGAAAAACCACTCCCGTGTAGCTACAACATTTGGCCGGCCCTACAACATTTGTCGGCCTAGTAACACCTTCCTGGTGGTGAGCTGGACTACAACATTTGAAAAACCCTATGTGTTAACCGACTGATTGCTTATCAATGGGCTTGGCAATCGTTTATGCAGTATTGTCAACATTGCGAATACCATCACAACATCGCCTCTGATGAGCTCCTCGTTATGAAACAGCACCAATGTTGCAGCCGCCGTGACGCGGCATGACCGTCGTTGCAGCAACATCTTCGTCATTGCAGTCACTATGACACAATGTCGTCGTTGCCTCTCAACGACCCGCTCATGGTTTGAACATTGGCTCATAACAATACCCCTCCTCCTTCACTATGCATATTGTGATCACCGCCCAGGCTCGTCGTAACATCGTCGACTCACATCGACTGCGGGGGCGCCTCCAGCTTGCAACAATCGCGGTGCTGCGGTGAAGGGTTACCAAAGCAGGAGGTGCCCTCGCTGCAACATTCCGTGACCTCCCGTGGCGTAGGCCGTAGCACATCCCCGGGCTTTGCAGTAGACCGGAGGCCACCGGGCTTTGTGGTAGGGACGCTGGCTTTTGCAGCAGTAAGATCCGACCATGGGTTGACCTCTCTTCCTCATTTTCTCTTGGAATGGCACTTGCATGTCGTCAATTTTGGGTGCGAGGCAGATCTAAAGGTGAATCCATGATGCATGTGGGAAGGTAGGAGACGAGGGCGCATGAAAAAAAATGTTGTCGTACTCTTCGTTGGATATAAGGAAAAGGGGGAGAGCAGCGGTGCGGGACCGACGAGGACATTGTCTCACAACAATGAAGGCGGCCAATGGGCGTTGGAAAATTGGAATGTGAGCCATATTCATTAAAGAACACACATGAATATGTTCTTGTTTTTTTTCTTTATTCTTGCTCTATCGTTTGTTTTATAAGAAACATACATTTTTTAACGAATAGACAAATCATATATCTTCTATATCTAAATATCTATCCCTTACTAATACATTTCTCTCAATACAATACAAGCATGCCATAACATGCAACATGCATGGGAAAGGCCCACGTTTGCACGCTAACACGCCTGATAATTTTCAGTATATTTAATATAAAAATAAATTTACAATAATCATATGCATTTTCAGTTTTAGTTTCATATTATGATCCCAAATGTTCATGTTTCGTATGAACCAAATCTAATTAAAATATATTACAATACATCCTCACAACAACTTGTAGAGAGTGATCCCCACAACTTGTATTTATCTCTATGCAACTATCCCACATCATCATGTAACTATGCATGGGAAAATGGCTACCTCAACATGCTAACATGCATGAGAAAAGATTCACAACAACATGCAACCATGAATGTGAAAACAAATATCCTACAATTTTGATAAATATCCTACATCTATACACTAATCAAATACTCAGGTTCCAACTTTGTCAAATATATAACAACAATTCCTGCAACAACGTCGGGGTATAATTAAGTACTTTTTAAAGTGGGGACATTTTTTACCATTTACATAAATATTTCAGGAAAACATGACTCATTGAGTAATTTCAACATACACGGTGAACATTGTTTCTTTTCTACTTAATTTTTTGGGGGTTTAACAGTTTTTAAATGTGTGAACACTTATAGTTTTAATACATGTTGTTTTTTTAATTCATGATGAACATGTTTAAATACACGACAAACATTTTTTTAAACGGGTGAACGTAGTTTAGAACTACACTAATAGTTTTTGGAATGGGTGAACACTTTTTAAAATTATATGAATGTTCTCAATACAACAAGGTATATTTACAGCCAGCCGCTAGCACGGCCCATTTCATATACATTTATTTTATAAAAATGAGCAACATGTGTTTTTGTTTTATATAGGTTTTTAAAATGTAATAAATGAGAAAAAACTATTTTAATATTGAGAAGAATAAAGTATTCATGTATTTTAAAATAGGCATTTGACTAAAAAAGTGCTCAAGTACTTGCAAAACAATTCATGTATTTTAGAACATATATTTTAAAATTTTAGAAAAAAATATTTACATGTATAAAAAAATTCAAGACTTCAAAATTAAAATTTTGCGTACTTAATAAATGTTAATGTATTTTCTGAAAACGCATAAAAGAAAAAGGATGAAAAAAACAAAGAAAAAATGTGACAAGCAAACCAATTTAAATAAGAAACAAAAAGGCGAACCATGGTCTTCACTACTCGTCGACTGGCGTACGAATGCTTAAGCGAATCACATATATTATTTGCTAAAGCTGAAGCGTAATTGACCTTGTGGTTGCCTATGTAGAGTTTGCTTTTGCCATTGCTATGCATGATGAGCCACGGGGTTGTGACTTGGTCGGGAGTAAACCTTGTTTTTCTCCCTCTGTCAACAAAGGGAGTAGGCCTGGTTAAAAAAGCCAACACAGTCAACGGTGTCAGCACCTCTTAAAAACATGACATTGAATCAACCCTTTAGCTCGAAATGCCTTGCCTTTTAGCTTTGTTGTCGCCGTTGAACTACGATCTCCTTGGTTCCTCATCCTCCAGCGTCCGCTATGTCTGTCATGTTGTCGTCTCTTTGCCAACGTAACACATCCCATCCCTTCAACATTGGCCCTTTCTCGGTTGCAGATTTGTCGAATCATTGGCATTGCCATTGTGTGGCTTGCCTCCGATGTCCATGCCAAAATATGGGTGATCGGGTTGAGAACTTGAGGCGTCGAGTGCAACCGGTTCCTTGGTTTCAGGGTGTGACCATACATTATGCCGCCACCTCACCTTCAAGACGTGGCGTAGGAGTTGATACAATCAGATGGTGCCCCCCGCATCTACCTATCGTGAAGTTTGTACGTGGCTCGATCGAACCACATTCAAATGTCATGACCATCATTTCATGGTTATAGGACAAAGGGTATTTTGGCCATTGTGTAGATGCAGATGAAAAGACATGTCATGTATTGGCTATAAGGATGGAATGGCCATCATGACCTTTGAGGATGTGTATGATGTGTATCCAATAGTTGGAGTGCCATTTTCCGGTGACTTCAGTAAAATGGCAATTTTTCAAATTGGTGTGGTTTGCAGAGGTATTTATTTAATTAATGTTTATTTTAATGTTGTTTTAAATCAATTTTCAGTGTTCTTCATGAAGTCTTCTTTCTTCGCGAAATCATCATAACCCATAGGCGATGGGCAGAAGGGTACAAGCAAGGGGAAAACCATATTCCTTTCAATAAAAGAAGAAGAAAACCGGACGTGGAGTATCTGCTGCCGAGCTCAAATGCACCCTCATGAACAGTAAAATCAAAAAAATAGTAAAAAAAATTCAAAAAAATCTGAATTTTCTTTGTGGTAAATTTTGACAAATGTTTTGTATGGATGCAAACTTTCAGCACGAAATGACATTCGTGGAAGTCGTGGCAAAAACAAATCAGTACTCCAAAAAATGCTACTTTTGAAAACATTTTGGAGTACTATTTTTCTTTTGCCACGACTTTTACGAATGTTATTTCGTGCTGAAATTTATTAAGCATACTCCCTCCGTTCCAAAATAAGTATCTCAACTTTGTACTAACTTTAGTATAAAGTTGTACAAGAGTTGAAACACTTATTTTGGGACGGAGGGATTGTCAAACTTTACCACCAAAAAATTTCAGAAATGTTGAACTCATTTACTATTGTTTTCGATTTTACTGTTCATCAGGGTGCATTTGAGGTCGGAGAATATGCCCTTCAAAGAAAACCATGCGAGTTCAGAAGTGCTTCTTTATCAAATCATGGGTCATACTAAATGCTGTCAGTGGAGAACATTCTAACAGGACCACCAAATCCCACACCCCGTTGAGAATTTGAGACACAAGCAGGCTAAATGCACCACTCCGTACCAAAGTTTTTACTAAGCACACTGTCAGTTGCTACAAATAACCAGCCTAGCTAGCTAGCTAGATCTCTCAGGGGACCATTATCAGTCGGTGCATCGATCGGCCTCCTGCAGATTTGCACGCTCCTAGCCCTACCACGTACGTACATCCCGGTAGAGCAAAACTTCCCAATCTCGCATGGTCCATGGATCGTTGACATCCGCGACCCCTCATAGGCTTCCGTTTCAGGATAGTCTACACCAGTGCGTGTGGGCTACTCGAGGTAGTCCTGAATTAACAAACTGATCTATCTGGAGGTTCCTCGTGTTTGAGGCACGCGGGGCGGAAAATAAGCCGGCGCTGCTGCCCCGATCATGCGTCTCAAAAGGACATCACTTCGTCGTTAAGCCCGGCAAATTGCACCCATCACATGGGATGGGAGGTGGGGGGAAAGCTGTTCGTCCCTGTATCGATCGCCCGCCCCGATCCAGGAAGGAAACGCCCGTGGCCAAGCGCATTTCCTATATTATCGTATCACATCGTCGTGTGCCACGAGATCGCTACATGGTCCTTTGGGATCGGAGCACAGCACACTATCGTTTGTAAGTACTAGGCTGGGCTGTTGCTCATTGGCTCCTTTGCTTGCATCCGCAGTAGCTGTAGCGAGTGCTGAGCTGGTTATATTATCTGGATGGCATTGCAGATATTACTAGAGATCGTGGTGTCCGGATGATCCTAGAATCTCACCAGAAAGATCGTGAGATATCATCTAGATGCTATAAGTCCACAAGATTTTGGTTGGTGCCTATGTAAAGTGGCTATGTTGACTAAGGATAATTTGGCAAAACTATATTGGACCAGTAGTAAACAAAAAGATGGAGCGTACTCCTCTACTAATTTCCGTGAAATTAAGCCGATGCGTCAATACAATGAAGTTATGGTAGAGAATCATTGAGCACCGCTTAAAAGAAAAGAACAAGTGTGACCAAAAATCAGTTTGGTTTAGGTCGACCAAGAAAGCTATTTTTTCGGTACAACAACTTACGAAGAGATACGGGGATCAAAAGAATGACTTGCATATTATGTTCATTGACTTTTGGAGAAGGCCTAGACAAGATAACGTGGAATGTCATGTGATGGGTCTCGAAGAAATACAAAGTCCAACAAGTACATTACTAGCTAGCTATATTAGCAACTTTTCAGTTAAGTTAATCCACAAGTAAATCATGATGCTAGCAAAGATAGTATGAAGCTCATACCAAAATATAAACATGTGAGCACATACTGAACATTGAACCAAAACATCTATTAAGATAGCATATATGGCTAACACATGAAAGCAAATAGGGGATGAACAGATCGTACCCTCTAGTAGGCCAGGCTAAAGTTATGGTGGCGGCAGTGACCGCGGCTTCCTCCGTAGCTTTCTTATTGGCGGCGGCGGTAGCCATGGTGTCAACGTCGGGGAAGTGGTTGAAGCAGAGGAGAAAAACAAAGACGAACTAGGAGCAGTTGCACTGAGACGCTCCCCGCCTTATCGCCCTTCTCCCGGTGCAAGATCGCAAATGGCGGGCTTCCGGAGGTCTGCTCTCCCGAACGGTCATGCATGCGGTTGAATCGGATGAGATCTTCGAAAGCAACAAAAGTGAGTGGCGGCTAGGGTTATGCCCCGGGGGAACTCATGCCATGTGTTTCAACTAAGGTATCGTGTGACCATCTTTGCAACTGCCTACATTTTTTGCTCCAAATTACTCGGATGGGAGTGGAAGAGATGATCACGGGTAAATCTCATATGCTGATGAAACAACTGACAAAACAAATACGCTTGAAACCACCAACGCTACCATGGCCTGCTCCACCAACGGGATGGGCGGCATTGTCCGTTGGTGGGCCATTTTGTGCCGAGGATGCTCAGTCATGATCTTGCATGATGATAGGGGAGTTGTCTTATTTGATGCATATTGGCGTTCCATTGCAATGAGGCACTCGAAGCAGAAATACATGTGATCACGGAGGGAGTAAGTCCTACTATCCAACGTTCAAATCTCCATGTTTAGCTTCAATCGGATTGTGCAGTTGCTCTTGCAACGCTTGCAGATGAGATATTTCGATTCATCCTTTTCTTCCAAGGATTTCATAATTGGACTCTGGACAAGTCAGCATATGGTCATCTCTTGGCGGAAATTAAAGGCTTGATGGATAAGGGCATCTTCAACGTTGACTCACAAATTTGCTCCCGCATTCGTCCGTGGACACGGATGCGGGAAGCGTCCATCCAACGGTGCCCACATACATTCGGTCTCTCTAATTTTTTTGAAAGTCCGCATGTTCAAATAGCCACATACATAGAGTACATACGTTCAAATAGCCGCATGCAATAGTAGTTTAAAAAGTTCAAATATTACATTCCAACATTGTTGTCCCCTTTAACTGCCCAAATATGCATAATTAGATCTTCCTTCAGCTGCTCGTGAGTTGCTTACATTTGAATTAACTCTTCAAATGTATTCGAATTCTGGTCTGGAAGTTCGATAGGATCATCCATGTTCTCAAATTCTAGAGCCGCGGTAGCATCCTCACCCTCATCCTCGACGGCCATGTTGTGTGATTTAGCAGGTCCACGAACAACTATAAAACGGGCCTGCATAACTCCAAATGCCCTCTCGACATCCTTTTTAGCTGCTTCTTGTCTTTGGATAAAGTGAGACTTTTTCTAGCCAACTAGGCTAGAGATGGTGTTGATAAAGGTAACGGACGAAGGATGGACACCGTCAACCAGATAGTAGCCCATATTGTATTCATGTCCATTGACACTATAGCGACAAGGAGGAGCTTTTCCTTCAGTCAGCCTCGCAAACAATGGTGATCGTTGCAGCATATTTATGTCATTGTGAGACCCGGGCATGCCAAAGATAGTGTGTCAAATTCAAAGACCATGTGATGCAACTGCTTCAAGAATGGTGGTGGACTTCTTAACATGACCATGATATTGCCCTTGTAAAGCCTTTAGGCAGTTCTTCCGTTTTCAATGCATGCAGTCAAGATATCCAAGCAAACCTGGCCACTCTCTTGCTTTTGAGATTGCCAAGAGCCTCTCGATGTCTGTCATAGTTGGTTCTCTCAGGTACTGAGGTCTGAACACCTCGACGAGGGCAGCTGCAAACCTGACCATGGCATCTCCGCATGTGCTCTCAGACATTCGCAGGTACTCGTCCCACAAATCAACGGTCGTGCGTTCCGATGGCGTCCTTCTTCAAGATGATGTAGTCACCATACGACCGGACACCATGGTACAAACGGTCGAAGACAGTCTTGCGTGTCCGAAAACGCCGGCAAAAATGGTCAACAAAGAGTGCATCGGGGGCAAAGTAGTCGTCCATCGGTGTCAAATGGCCTCACGTCCTATTACCGTTGAGCACTCGATGACCCTTGATCGATCCCTTGAAATTGAGAACATGCTCCTCTGCATGCTCCGCGTCTTCAAGGACTCTGTGCATCGTCACCATCTCATCCGTGTAGTCCTCCTCGTCGGATGAGCCATCGGGCAACTTAACATAGTGCTCGTATATGTACCCAAATCAGAATTCATTGCTAGGAAGAACAAGGGACAACTTTTTTAGCTTCGCAATTCATACAAGAGTTGTCGTGCATGGTTAGTATAGCAGTAGCGGATGGTACCTGGCGGGGCGGTCGGAGGAGAGGGGTTGAACGACGAAGAAGGAGAAGCAAGGTGGAGCCCGGCTGGAATGCTGGAGATGACAGAGACGTAGAGTTCCGGTAAGGGTGTGGCTTGACGGCCGAGCTGTGGAGTGGGCCAGGGCGGTCAGGAACGAACGTGGCTGCTGTGCGGACACCCACAAAGCCCCCCCCCCCCAAGTTTGTCTCAGCTTGACGGACTGATACAGACCCGCATTGAAGGGCAAACCACGTCCGGACCACGCGAACCGAACGGTTTGAGAGTCTGCGTTGAAGATGCCCTAATAGGATAGTCGTTCTGGTAAAAAAAATCTCATGACCAAAATAGGGTTGCACGTGACTTAGCGAACTATGGTAGATCCGGAGATATGACTGCGTGCTGACTTAACCAGTCCCTCCCTTTTATTTTCAAGCTCGTTGCTAAGGATTATAACTCTGTGAGCTTTGCATAAACTACCCGGTTTCTCTCTCGAAAAGAAGAAAGAGTGTGCAACCTTCTTTCTGAAAGAAAAGAAAGGTGGTGGGATATGATTGCCCCAGAGAGGAAGAAAAATATCAGTCACTGCAGATACTGGCTAGATAGTCTAGCAACAGGTGCGCGGAGCTCACCAGAAAGATCGTATGGATCGATCATAGATCTGTAGCTCTGGCTCCTGTGATCGATCTTTTGCATGCTTCATCAGTCTAGGAATCTTGTCTGCGATCCATTGGACACCATCGCACGCATCGAACGGGTAGCTCTCGTGCGCCCCCCCGAAGCTTCTCCCCGGACAGATCATCTGCAAACCGCACACGCAAAAGCGACGCCCGCAGGCATCGTCCCTCTCAACACGTTCCAGCAGAGCTGTTCGTTGTCGGAGCTTGCACGCGCGCATGCCCTTGTCCAGTGCCAGTGCAGGGACGAGGAGACGATCGAAGTCGATGAACAGGAGAGCGATAAGGGTAGATACAGTAGGGAACCGAACGAGTGTGCAGTGTACTGTCTCCAAGACGGTGATGGCTCAGGCGCAGGTGAAGATGCATCGCAGGTCTGTGGGCTGTGGCTGCTGTTGAATGAATGGTATAGTGCTCCTGTACACAACAGCATGAGAATTGGTTGCTAGGGAATTATCACCGGAGAAGGAAGAATCTTCAACGCCCCGCCTACCTGCCGGCTAGTTGCATGCTTGCAAATTGCAATAATCTACTTCTACTGTACAATCATGTAGGAGTACCACGTCCTGCTAATTATGTGAACAGAAGCACTGGCCGGGTTGCCAGAAAATTCTCTGCGGAGAGAAGAATCTTCAACGCTACTAGCTCGCTACAGCAGGTGCTTGCTACGTACCTTGGAGCTTGAAAATCATGAATCTTCTAGTCATGCTGAGCGGACGTGAGCGCATATCCAAATGTACCTTAGTACCGTACCCGCAGCGTGTAGAATGTAGTCGGCGAAAGGAATGTAGATTAATAAAAGGAATTTTCCAAAAGCTCGGAGGGTTGACCAATCAGGAAAGTAAATTGACTTACAAACGAAGTAAGGCAGATTCACACAAATTTTCATTGCTGAGGGCAGCATAAGAAAGACACATATGATAAGAAACCATTAATGAAAATCTCAAATGTGCATCCAGAATTATTGGAAAACTACCAAAAAAAGCGGAATAAAATATTGAAAAACTCGAACTTCCAAAAAAATGATGAAACTCTTCTTTTTTTATCATATATAAAAGAACTAGTAGGGACACATATATGTAAATTTAGGTAAAAATATAAAGTCACTTAGAGTCTGTGCTCACTGCCTCACTATAACTCATAGTTTTGTACACCTAGTTAAGTAACCCGGATTCTTTTTTTGAGATGAACTTGGATCACTACTAACTGTAAAATAACTACTCGCAAAAAACCATGTAAAATAACTTAATTTGTGATTTATTCATAACTCATAAATGATCTCATGCATTCATATCGACGCATGTTCAGAACAAATCCACTCTCAGGCCACAACATAGGCCAAATACTACCAGCTTTACGACAATTGATTTCTCTGTGGAACATCACAATTTATTATTGTGAAAACCAACAACGCCGGGCTGGCTCAGGGAGGAGCCGCAGCGGCGGCGCGCCGTCGACACCGTCTGGAGTTTGAAGACGAATTTTTGTTGAGGTGCTTTGCGTTGTTCGATGTTTCTCTTAATTTCAGGGTCCTTTCCACAAAAAATAAGGCATCACCTTAAAAAAAATCAAATTAAGCACATAGGTGCACTGTACAACCTACAGTATGTGCGAAGGTCAAGCAAGGGTTCTAGCAGCAAAATGAGAACGTCAATGGCAACTCTAAGGCCTTGTAAAATCTAAGATGCTTAGGAGGTGCTTAAAAATAAATTAATTTTTCTTTAAGCATCAGTGCTTATTTATAAAGGGTGGACGCTTAATTAGACATCCCTCTTGTAGAAATAAGCACTGGTACTTAAGAAAAACTCGATTTATTTTAGTAAGCGTCTGCCTAAGCACTTTTCATTGTATAAGGCCTATTCCCTTACTCAACGAAAAGATCAAGTTCGTTAACACTGAAATTGTGCACACGAGAAGTTGCTCATACAAGCCTAGGTCACCGTCGCACCACAACCAAGTGAGACGGCTGTCAAAAAAGAGTTCGGCCTCGTCGTTTCATGAGTGGATGACAGAGGGAAGGAACCACGAAAGAAAGGAACGCTTCCACCAACAACGGCGAGGGAAGGAACCACGAAAGAGAGCCAACGGTTTTGCAGAAGACTTGTCAATGTTTTGGGAAATAGGAGCATGTATGTATTTAATAAGATCCAGGATCCTCTTGGCCAGCAAGTGGGGGCGTGATTAAGGCACTGAGACGTGATTAGCATCGGTGTTAGCGAGCTCGTGCCTGGGCAAACCAAGAAGGTTAGAACTCCACTGCAAGCTAATTGCAGGATTAAAGAAGGTAAGGTAAGCGCATGGATCTGGGCACACGCGTCGGGTCCGACCAGGTGCGATGGGATCCGTCGCGGCGCGGTCGTGACACTTGGTGCTCACACTGGGTTGGGATCCGAACGGCTACCATTTGGGATAGTTTTCAGCTCGCAACTTGGCTTAGCACTCGTATAGCTGCTTTTTAGGAGACGAACTGGAGTGAGTTCGCAAGGGATTTGTATTCTTTGGATCCTGGCCGGCGCAACATCTCGATGGCTAAGTGAGAAGAACGCTACCTCTTCTTTTTCCCGGTTGAAAGAGCTGGGCTACGTAACCGCGCCAAATACAGTGATCAATTGGTGTGCATGCAAAAAAAATTGAGAACACGTCTCTTTTCATTGAACGCGTATCGCTAAAAATTCTAAAAGAAATTCAGAAATAATGCGAGCACGCAAATTACAGTTCGTGCGTGTGATTTTTATATGTACCGGAGCATATTAGATGCTGGCTAGATTTTAATGAGATTTGAGTGGTGAGGTGAGTAAGAGTTTTTCGAATGAAGGTCTAAGAAGATCCCAACTTTGAATTAAAAAAGCCATCAACCGCCTAGAATCACAATGACCAACACATATATCAAAATAAAGCAAACAAACAGCTCACAAGCCACAACTAGCTACAACTCTAAAGAAATAAATAAAGCACGACTAGCATCGTTGAGGCCGTCATCCACCAACCCAACGACACTGCGGAACCACGCCAGGCTAGGCCGAGGCTCAACCGAACCACACGAGGCTAGGCCGAGGCTCTGTCGCCCTTGGAACAAGATCGTGGCCACTCCAGAAGGTGCACCTAAGCTTCACTCATCTGTTTCCATCGCCGAAGAGGACCCCTGCCTCTCGTCCTGGCTCGAAGGATGACACACCGTAGGTATAGACAGAAGTTCACCCTAGAACCCGGATGAGCAACTAGGGCCTAGCTAGGGTCTAACCGGACCGCCCACTGAACGAAGAGAGCTCTAGACTAGACCGGGCATTTGTCCACTGCGTTGCCTCATGGCAGAAAGCATGCTGAGCGAAGACATGGCAACAAAGGAAACACGACGCATGAAGATCAACAAACCCACTGCGGAACGAATTGGACTAGTACCACTGTAACCATAGAGGGGAACACAATGCCCCCTTGCCAAGGCTCGAAGGCGACGACCCTCTAGCGTACATGGTAGCACGAGATAGAAAACATTAAGACACGAGGCTCGCCAACAACACCGCAACACCGCAGAGAATATGCAATCCCAGTAAAGAGCTGCTCTCAATAGCCACGGGTATCACCTCAACTTGACCCCCTAGCGTCGCCTGGAACAGAACCAAGGGTTTTCACCCAAACAAGGGTAGAGGTTGGGGAAAGGGACCTCAACAACGCCTTCATGAAGGAAAGTGATGCCCGCAGCGCCGTCGTCATCGTGACCGCCGTCAATAGTCAAGGGCTTCCCCTAGACCCGACAACCCAACACTCTCCTCCACACAACAACTGACGCATGTAGGCATCCCAATGCCCAGGTCTAGGGAGAGGCAAGAAAAAAGCGCCCAACGGCTGGACTCCTCCGAGAGACGCCTAATTGACGGTGCTCCATGACATCGCAAACTCCAGCCACCAACTCTTCGCCGTGGAAGCAGGCCAAGCGAGCTGGCCAAAGCACTCATAACAGCCACCCGTGGCAGGGAAAACACTACCATCTTCATTCAGGGCCGCCGCCCCGGCTTCCCTACTCCCCCACAACCAGGACACCGAGACAGTAGAAAAGCCGTCGATTTGGCCACCAAGGAAACCTACCGCGGCCAACAAAGCTAGCCAGGGCAACACCCCTACAGGAAAAGTGGATCTAAGCCGACAACAAGAAGGGGATCCTGGGGAACCCGCCCTACTTCTAGAGGGAACCATCAGAACCAACGACGTCCCTCGTGTCGGATCCAGGAGGGGCCACCGCCCCGAAGGCTGCCAGAGCACCACAGGCTCAAGGACGCCAGATCTGAAGCCTCCAACACACCCCATCGTACGTTAAGGGAGTGATGCCCGTCTGCCCGAAGGCACCACACGGAGCACGCCCCACCGTCGCCATCCTCATGATGTGCGCACTTGAGGGAGGAGAAGGGCCAGTGGCGCTAGGGTTAGTCTCCCCCTCTGTCGCCCCAGGAGGAGCGACACATGGGCTGCTGTCGGTGTCAAAACCGGCGGATCTCGGGTAGGGGTCCCGATCTGTGCGTCAAGGTCGGATGGTAACAGGAGACAAGGGACACTTTATTTTACCCAGGTTCGGGCCCTCTCGATGGAGGTAAAACCCTACTCCTGCTAGATTAATATTGATGATATGGGTAGTACAAGAGTAGATCTACCACGAGATCAAGGAGGCTAAACCCTAGAAGCTAGCCTATGAGTATGATGATGGTTATGATGTGTTCGTCCTACGGACTACAACCCTCCGGTTTATATAGGCACCGGATAGGGTTAGGGTTACACAGAGTCGGTTACATTGGTAGGAGATCTTGAATATCCGCACGCCTAGCTTGCCTTCCACGCCAAGGAAAGAACCTTCCGGACACGGGACGAAGTCTTCAATCTTGTATTTTCATAGTCCTGTAGTCCGGCTGAAGATATAGTTCGGCTATCCGAACACCCCCTAATCCAGGACTCCCTCAGTAGCCCCTAAACCAGGCTTCAATGACGACGAGTCCGACGCGCAAATTGTCTTCGACATTGCAAGGCGGGTTCCTCCTCCAAATTCTTCAAGAAGATAATAAACACCAAAAAATAGTGTCCGGCTCTGCAAAACAAGTTTCCACGTATTGCCATATAGAGAATAATACAAACACAAATCAAATCTGCTGACGTATTCCGCAGTGCGTCATAACACTGCGACCAAGCCTTCTGTATGGATTATTTTTTGTTGTTCCACCGCAGCACGTTCAACGAGGCGGTTTCCTTGGCACGTCTTGTCGAAGCAGAGATCGTGTGCCCCTTTTAACGGGATTCTCATTAATGCGGACGTGGGTAACCCAACCGCGCCATTTACCACGGCGTGTGAGCGGCAAGCGAGTTTTATTAGGTAGGTGGGGACGCATAACGGCATCAGCCTATATAAGGGGATAAAGATCCACCTCCTTCACCTACGCCTTCTTCCTCCTTTGCCCATCCATCTCCTGCGCACTCAAGCTCCAACGCCCAAGTTCGCTCTTTCTTCCCCAACCTGCTCCAGCGATGTCCGGAGCGGGTGGCAAGTGGATGGCTTCCTCCGTTACGGAGGGTCAAATCAAAAAGCTTAGGAAGGCCGGATATCTGTCCAAGGACATCCCGCACCGGCTTCCCGAGGCGGGGCAGCTTCTTCCCACCCCAGGGCCCCATGAGAGGGTAGTTTTTCTTCCCCATTTCCTCCGCGGACTGGGTTTTCCACTTCACCCTTTTGTCCGGGGGCTCATGTTCTACTACGGCCTGGACTTCCACGATCTGGCCCCGAACTTTATCCTCAATATCTCGGCGTTTATCATCGTGTGTGAGGCCTTTCTCCGCATCCGCCCCCACTTCGGCCTCTGGCTCCAGACCTTCAACGTCAAGCCCAAGGTGGTGTCCGGCACCCAGGCGGAGTGCGGAGGTGCTATGGCCGGAAAAATGGCCAATGCACTCTGGTTCGATGGCTCCTTTGTGGAGTCCTTAAAGGGGTGGCAGGCAGGGTGGTTTTACATCACCGAGCCACGCGACTCGAAATGGGTCACGGCCCCTGAGTTCCGATCCGGACCCCCCACGTGGCTCATGTCCTGGAAAGAGACGGGCCTATCGTGGGGCAACGAAGAAGAAGTGACCGGACTACAAACTTGCATCTGGTCCCTGATGAACAAGCCCATCCGGCATGTCAACATCATCCAGGTCATGCTCGTTCACCGGATCCTCCCGTGCCAAGAACGGGAGTTCACTTTGTGGGAATTCGACCCGGCGCAGCACCAAACCCTCAATAGGCTCTTCGACACGACATATGAAGACGTCTGAAAGGTGCTAACCAAAGGCGCCGAGTGCCCCACATCCGCTTCCGAGGACCGCGGATACAGCTCGCAGCGCAACGCTGGCGAGGTAGGCTATTTATACCTTTCACAGGTTCGTTAAGCTTTTCTACATAGATTAACTCTATGTGGGATCTAAAAACTCCCTTTGCCTTTGACAGGCGTGGCTGAAGATAGCTGGACCAATCAACTGTCCGGCTCCTCTGCCCGAAGACCGAGCCCCAGCTCTCTTAGAGAAGCTGCTGGCTCCGGCGCCCTATGTGGTGCCGGAGAAGAAGGTCAAGAAGAAGAAGACCACCGGGACTCGAAAGAGTGCCCTCAATGTGGTGGTGTCGAGCTCGTCATCTGGCGAGTCTGCGATGCCCTCCTCTCGTGAAAACGAGGAGGAGGAACAAGGAAGCTCCCCTCCTCCATCGAGGGGAGCGAAAAAGAAGAAGGCCGCCCCAACAGGGGAGGCCGAGGGGTCGAGGAAAAGGAAGACCCCTCCGCCGGACTACTCCCCCAACACCGAAGAGGGCGGAAAGGAGTGGCCGGACAGAACCAAGCGTCCGGCTACATCGTAAGTATTCACATACCAGAATGACTCATATTATCTTCAAGTGCGCAGCTTACCCTAATGTCGAATGCTATTTGCGCAGCCCGCCCCGAGCCGCACTCGATGATTCATCGAGCGGCTCCCTGGATTCGTCGGACATGAACTCTGTCCCGCCCGCGGTCTCCCCCAGCGGGGCGGACGACGCCGAAGCGGCGACCCGCCGAATAGGGCAGGAGGTGGTGGTCCTGGAGGAGCCGCAAGGCAATCCTCAGGACCCCAGGAGTAAAGGGGATGAAACCCCCCAGGGCTCCCAGTCCGGCTTTGTGCCGGACACCGCGCCGGACTCAACCGTCTTGGCTTGCGGTGGGCGAACTCCTTCCAAGAGGAGTAAGCCGTCTGAGCCGGCGACCTCTGTCCAACCAGAGGCGCCGGATAGTCTGTTGGGGGCGCTTGAAGGCGCCACCATCGACGAGGAGCACCGTACTGTTATGAGTGCGGTGGTCCAAAGGGTTCAGTCCGCCAAGAGCGGACTGAATGAAGCTTGCGCTAGCCTTCTAACAGGCTTCCAGGTAAGCAAAAAATATGCTAAATTCATTACCGCATAGACAGTAGCCCCTGATGCTCTGTTCGGTGTTCGGAAGGAAAAGCCGAATAGAGGATCCAACAATTTTCGCAGGAGTCTAATAAAAAGTCTAATATGCGTATGCAGGCTTCCCCGCTGTCCACCGCCGCACTGACTACGCAGGTGGAAGTCCTGAAAAAGGACCTCGAGCGGTCCGAGCAAGAGCTCGGCCATGTCAAAAGGTGCTTATTGTAGGGGCCACAACCGAGGTGGCAACCCTGAAGCAGGCGTTGACTGAGGCCGAGAAGAAAGCGGCCGAGGAGCGCGCCGAGCGAGAAAAGCTTGGGGTCCAAGTCGGCGAGGTGCAGCAAGAGCTACAAGCTCTCATGAAGAAACATGAGGGTTTGGAGCTTGAGGCAAAAACGCAAGCATCCGAGCTCGCGTCGGCTGTTGAGACCACCAAGAGTGCCAAGGCCGAAGCCCAAAAGGCCCTCCAAGAGTTGGAGGATGTGAAAAAGATAGCAGCGGGTAAGGCATTCTTAATGCAAAGTAGGAATATAAAGGTGAAATACCTATTACTTACCCGAATCCGGAGTTCTCCAGGGGCGTTCTTCGATCTTCCCCGCAGCGCATCCGACGCCGCCGCATTCTACCGAGCTGAAGAGGACAGCTCGACGGAGAGTGTGTTCTGGTCTCAGTATTCTGAGGCCGGACACCCTTTGCCCTTAAGCGATCAACTGAAGCAGCAGGCCGAGCTCCACAAGGCGGCCGAACAGGCCATGAAGGGCTTATTAGTTCGGCTGTTGCCTGGAGAGGCCCTGCCTGGGAGCTACTTCGGGCTGGTGCGGCGGCTGGTGGAGGCCTGTCCACGGCTTGAGGTCATCAAGCGCTCCGTCTGCATAGAAGGTGCCCGGAGGGCCCTTACCCGTGTAAGGGTACACTGGGGCAAGCTGGACGGAGAGAAACTGGTGAAGGACGGGCCGCCGCAGGGGAAGGAGCATCGCAAGCCCGAGAACTACTACAAGGAAGTTCTCGCTGGAGCTCGCCTTGTCGCGGATGAGTGTGCCAAAGATGTAATATTTCAAGTACATCAAGGTCGGAAGATGGAGAAGACCGCCCTCACGAGAGAGCGGCAGAGTGAGAGGTCGAGGACGATAACTACATGCCTCCCTCCGAAGACGAAGCAAGCCTCGGCGACGATGAATTCATCGTACCATCAGACCCCGCCGAACAAGAGCGCTTTCAACGCAGGCTTTTAGCCACGGCGAACAGCCTAAAGAAAAAGCAGCAACAGCTTAGAGCTGATCAAGATTTGCTAGCTGTCAGATGGACTGAAGTCCTTGCGGCCGAAGAGCACAAGCTCGGACGCCCCTCCAAAAACTATCCTAAGCGCAGGCCGCTACCCCAATCAGAGGAGGAAGCCCAAGACATGGCAGATCGGCCACCTCGCGGCCGCGACAGAGAAGCCTGTCGAACATCCAAACAAGCCATGCCCCGCAGCCGCTTTACCAAGTCACGGGAACATCCAAACAAGCCATGCCCCGCAGCCGCTTTACCAAGGCACGGGAACACGAAATATGTCGCGGATGATCGGCTCTCAATGAAAGCACCAATGTCGGTGTCAAAACCGGCGGATCTCGGGTAGGGGGTCCCGATCTGTGCGTCAAGGTCGGATGGTAACAGGAGACAAGGGACACTTTATTTTACCCAGGTTCGGGCCCTCTCGATGGAGGTAAAACCCTACTCCTGCTAGATTAATATTGATGATATGGGTAGTACAAGAGTAGATCTACCACGAGATCAAGGAGGCTAAACCCTAGAAGCTAGCCTATGAGTATGATGATGGTTATGATGTGTTCGTCCTACGGACTACAACCCTCCGGTTTATATAGGCACCGGATAGGGTTAGGGTTACACAGAGTCGGTTACATTGGTAGGAGATCTTGAATATCCGCACGCCTAGCTTGCCTTCCACGCCAAGGAAAGAACCTTCCGGACACGGGACGAAGTCTTCAATCTTGTATTTTCATAGTCCTGGAGTCCGGCTGAAGATATAGTTCGGCTATCCGAACACCCCCTAATCCAGGACTCCTTCAGCTGCCAAGGGGTGTTTTTCCCCAGGAGAGTAAAAGTCTTGTGATTGATTATAGGGGATGAGAATTTAAGGGGGGAGGAAAGTGGGAGTTGAGAGAGCCAATTTCCATCAATTTCTTCCCATGAGGTACCCTGTTAATTCATGGGTAGAGTTTCATTCCAGGGTAGTGTTTCATTCCAGTCTAATTCTCAGCTTATGTCAAACAAGGGAATGGGTCTTTCTTATGCGAGCCTCTGACTCAATCTTCAAATTCTTTGCATTTTGGCAGTACTGACACACGCTGTCTAAACAGCAAGCTCGCGATCGGCTTGGCCTCATGGTGGATGGGATACATGCTTCCAACCGCCGATTTGACTCGCAGCAGGCCCCTTAGACTACGACCACTTGGTGTTTTTTTTTCCTTTTATGCTTTTTTTTGGGCGTGTTTGTGCTATTGTCCCAGCAGACTATTTTATTTTACTGCACTTGAACTGCTCGTAATATTTATAAAACGGGCCGAAAGCCTATTTCGAGAGCGAATGAGAGTAAAAATCTTCTTCCCATGCCTAATGCCTATAGAAAAACTCCCTTGTGCAAACTCCCATTTCCCTGCCTCAATGGTTACCAAACACGACCCTAATTCTATTTATGTAGACATTCTAAGTTATGCAACAATTGTTTAGAGTTAACAAAGTGCTCTGGTTCTATTTATGCAAATACTGTCAGTATGTAACGATTGTTTAGAATTAATAAAGTGCACCAGTTGACAGTCCCATAAAAAGGCATAAGGCTGCTAGGCCAACAATTCAAAATGGGATAGTTAATTTTATGTCCTTACTTGTGCCTCACTCGGCAGTTTTATCCCTAATTTCCAAAAACCTCGGGTCTGCCTAAGCCACTCCGCTCCTCTTATGCTTTTGCCATTTGACCGTCACTTTGAAAACTTCATAACAAATTTATACTAACTCAAAAAAAATCAAATAGATATCAAAATATTCAGAAAAACATCACCTATATGTGCATGTCATTTGCATTCATGACAAAAGTGTTGGAAAGTCCCCATTTTAGTTTGAGTTCTTATGATCTTAGAATGAATAATAAAATCTGAAAATTTGAAAAATACAAAAAATTATAATTCTTTTGGTGGCAAACATTGACCAATGTTATGAGGGATTGACAAGTTTCATCAGGGAACGACATTCGTGTAAGTCGTGGCAAAAACCAAAATCAGCACTCCAAAATGCTTTTGTTTTGGAGCATCAAATTTTTTGACACGACTTTCACAAATGTCATTCCCTGATGAAACTTGGCAAGCACATAAAAACATTGGTCAATATTTATCACCAAAAATACTTTGATTTTTTTTGAATTATTTCCAGTCATGCTGAGATCATAATAGCTCAAACCGGATGGGGACTTTCCAACAATTTTGTCATGAATGCAAATGACATGCACATATAGGTGATGTTTATCTGGACATTTTAATATATTATTTTCATTTTTCTAATTTGGTATGAATTTGTTATGAAGTTTTTAAAGTGATGGTCAAATGGTCAAAGGGCAAAAGCATGAGAGGAGCAAAGTGACTTGGGCAGAACTGAGACTTTTTGGAAATTGGGGGTAAAACTACCGAGTGAGGCATAAGGGGCGTAAAATTAATTATCCCATTCAACATTTCACACCCATAGCGGAAAAAAACACTAGGAGTAAAATTGCCAAGGAGAAAAAAAATGCCATCAAACAGAACTAACTCCTCTCTCTACACTACACTAGCCACATGGGCGAAGGAAAGCTAAATGTTGTGCAGTTTCAATTTAGTCAGTAAAGGAACAAACAGAATTCCTTGGTCAATTTTTTTCCTCGTGACTTCTCTAATTAGCACAACATTCTGAATGCCACAAGATCTGAATTTTGACGGGAATACTAGCTTTCCATACCCACTTATAATTGGCACCGAGAATGGCATTTTTCAACAATTGGTACATAGGTTTAGTAACAGAAAGCTTGGATTCTTCCCCAAGATCCAACAAATATCAGGAGGATTCTCATTGCTGGGCAGGGCCAGGACCTTAGATTTCAATTCCTCAGGCATAAAAATGAGGAAAATTGTGGCTAAATCTGGGTGCATTGCAAACAATTCCTTTTTCTTGTGTAGAGTATACTTGGTGTCACGAAATTTCAGATGTTTTTGAAAAAAAATCTATTTGTTTCAATTTTACTGTTTATCGTAGGTGCAATGCATCCGAGTTTAGAAAAACCACACTAAAAAAGAGAGGAAATAATCTTCTTCTAAAAGAAGAGACCGGGTTTAGGAGATTGAGCTTATCTACACTACGATCTTGCACACTACTGATGTAAAAAAGGAGATAGGTAACACAGAAAGGTTTGTTATCGCATTCGAACGGCCATTGACATCACCATAGTTTTAAGAGCAATTCTCCTCCTCACCATATACAACTCCATGCGCCCCCTGTTTCAACTAAAGTCCGGGGCGAAGTTTCCACGCATCAATTGCCGTGCTTGCAAATTGCAGGGCGTGTGATTGTATATCAAACTGCAGTACGTATGGACGTATGGTTCTATATAAACGGGATCATGTTGGATGCTGGCTAAATTTGCAATGCACTTGCAAGCTGCAGCATAATCAAACCTTGGGAAAGTCCAGACAGCGGGATCGAGCATACTACTTGCTATTTTAGCTCAACACAGAGGTTACCATCTACGGCGAACCATCGGCGTATATGTTGGGACTGAAATGCACACGAGACCTGCGAGAAAACACCAGATCTTACAACGCCGGGGATGGAGATAATATAGTAGTCATGGTACTTGAAGCTGAATAGTAAGTAGATAGAACCACACACATGTTAGCTCTAGGTACTTAGATTCATACGGTCATATCTTGATTACCTTAGAGTCATGGTGCATTTACGCTGGGCCGGTGACAGTCTTCAAGTTTAGACACTGCAGTTAGTTGGCACTTTCTTTTAAACGAGAGTACAGTTAGGCTAGTAGCGTGAGCGTGGGGGCACAGATCATTTCGACTGTAAATTTCTGCGGAGACATATCGATCGACCAGCGGATACGGGGGAGATTTTCTTGAGCTGCTAAAAACCCACGTCTGGCTGGCTGGCGCCACCTCATAATGCTCCTCCGAAAAGGGAAATGTCAACATCTCGGAGAAAAATAAGGCCGGGAAGTGACATGCCAGATCAAGCATGTATGTATAGCTAGCACCAGCAGCACCTCATCAGCCACGCTACAAAGCCTTGGGACTTGAGCCGCCCCCTTCAAATCGCTCCAATAAGCAAGCCTGGCTACTGGTAGTAGCTCCACACTGCCACTCACTGTGTGACACCGCTTCTTCCATCGCCAGCAGCAGCGGCCACCACCACCACTTCAAGTGCAAGGCCTCTCGCGTACATCTCTCGCACTCTCTCTCAGTCATCAGCTCCTCGTCACTCTGCCTCTTGCAGTCTCGGCACCCGCATCCTCTTCGCCGCTCACTCCCCACCTCCATTCCTAAGCAAGGAAGATGAAGGTAAAGGCTCATGCCATCGCCCACCGCTGGTATCTTTATTTTGCAGTAGGCTTGATGTGCTTGAAGGTGCGGATGGGTGGTTGCCTGGTGATGGTGGAACCTCTGCTTGCGTGGTGGCGCCATGGTAATGTGACTAACCTCTGTTCTTCTTGCAGATTTTCAGCTGGATGGCGAACAAGATCAGCGGGAAGCAGGAGGCCAGCCGCTTCCCGGCCAGTTCCTCCGGGCCTTCTCGTGAGTGCACTTGGGAAGAACTTCCGCTTTCTTGTTCACCAAATAAGTACTGTGTGCTACAGACTAGCCCAGAAGCGAAATGACCACCATTTCCTTTAATCGCTTGAAAACATGAGGAAAAAGACAGTGATCTTTGTTCTCTGCTTTTTATCCCTTGAAAAATAGTTAGTACTCCCTCCGTTCCTAAATATTTGTCTTTCTAGAGATTTTAAATGGACTACCACATACGGATGTATATAGACATATTTTAGAGTGTAGATTCACTCATTTTGCTCCGTATGTAGTCACTTGTTGAAATCTCTAGAAAGACAAATATTTAGGAACAGAGGGAGTACATCTTTGCTCCGAAGTTTCACCTGCGTCGGTTAGCTGCGGTCATCAAAGTTTTTTTTTTTGCTTGCTCGCCCCAAAAGAAAAAAAAATGATGTAGTTTTTGCTTGTCCCTCCCCCTGCTGGTCTTTTTTTTAATGATTCAACGATATCTAATTTTCTGCACTCCGATGGTCTTTAGATCTAGTAATGGTCTAGCGATGAAGCTAACTTTGACTTATGATAATGCCAGTGTACTTAGTTTAGTGACATCCCCTGACTTGTTCTACTGTTTGTCTTGTGTGTATCAAGGGGTTTCTCCATTCTTTTCTATCCCTATATCTGTTTCATGGTCTCCTTTTCTGTACAACTAGTCGGCATGAATCGAAGTCTCAACTAATGGAAGCAAACAGATTTTTTTCGAGGACTACATACTTTGATTTTCTCGTGTTTTTTTCTTTATATAAAAATGTCATGATTACTTTATAGCCCCAACTCTCAGCCTGTCCACAAACATAATGTCATTTATTCTGGGTAGAATCCTGACCTTGGATGGTTTTGTTCTATTGCTCTGAACTCTGAAGTCAACTAATCCTGTCTGAATATTGGTATTCTGTTTCAAGAACACATAGAAAGACTACTCATATTGGAGAATGGATGCATTCTTTAAATTTTATATATGTGTTCAAGTGATTGCCGACATACGAAAACGGAAAGAGAACATCAGGATATGGAGTAAGCATGGGCAATCTAACCAGTGATAAGCTGATGAGAACGATTGGGGTTTAAGAATTTTATAAACTTAGTGGTCCATGGTCCGGACATCCAATTTAAGCCAGTATGAACTTAGGACCATACCTTTATGTCTTTTCATGGAACTAGCAACTTAATTTAGTTCTAATGTGCAGGTTCTAACATGCCGGATTGTCGCAACGACGAGTTCAGCGATTGGCCCCAATCATTGCTTGCCATTGGGACATTTGGAAATAAGCAGATAGAGGAGGTAGCACAAGTGCAGGACACTTCCGAGGATGGGCAGTCCATGCAAGATGCCATCAAGTTTACAGAGGAGGAAGTAGACAGGATACAGAAAGAGTTTGCAATGATACTAGCAAGCAAAGACCAAGCGGAAGCCCATGACTCGCACGATGATGAGCAGGTAACTTCACACAAAGATGTCGATGAGAGCATAAATGAGAAGCACAGGGACCAGCTGTTAAACAAGAAGGTCGTCATAAGTAAGGCAAAAGATTCACTGGGGAAGAAAGCAAGTACACTTAAGCCGAGGTCGGTTGCTTCGCTCTTCAAACTACTCATGCGCAAGGGTGGCTTTGCCTCTGCTGTTCCAGATCCAAGGAGCTCTTTCCCTCAATCAAGAATGGAAAAGGTACACTTGCATTCTTATGTAAATTTGTAGTTAATTATACCTTCTTGACTCTTGAGTAGTATCTAATATATGATTTTCTTCCCATTTCAGCTGCTCAAGGCAATACTTCAGAAGAAAATACATCCGCAAAATTCTTCGGCGCTTATACCTAGGAGACATTTAGACTGGAAGCCGGATGAGCAAGAGATCAACGAATGCCTTGAGGATGCACTCCGTGATCTAGACGATGATGGCGCAAAATGGGTCAAAACTGATTCAGACTGTAAGTTGCATACTTTGATCCCTAACAAATGACGTTATCATGCACTGAACTTCTCTTTATGCACTGATTACTTCGAAGAAACTCAGTATGTTATTTTCATTCTTTGCAGTTATTGTGCTAGAAATGTAAACATGGGTGAATACATCTGTTCATTGAGGCCAGGTGTGCATCTTTTTTCTCAACTCATGGCTATCAGGAGAACTCATGGCTAATATTTATCCTTTATTTTGAGGGTTGTGCTTGCAATTTGATTTATTACAATGTGCAGGTTCCAAAGGTCTTGGCAAGCTAGGGATCCACGGTGTTATGATATATATAGAGGTGTGGGATATAGTCATCAATGAAGCTATGAATTATGATGTAATGCCCCTCTGTTTCTCACATAAATCATTTGTAATTTGGGTTACTTGGATTATGATAAGAAACTCCCGGGACAAGCCATTCCTCATGTCTCTGTTTTTCTCTTGTCCTTCAGACTGTATATTACAAGGTCTGTTACCATTCACATATGAACAGTGATGATGGATGTTTCTGATCCTCCTTAAATGAATTTTAATGATGATACAGTTGTTGTTTTATCGCATATATTGTCTACTTAATTTAGATCAGCTTGCAACTTGTGCCTAGTAGATCTGGGTTTCATGCCAGATAGTTAAGAGCCTCTTTGATCTGTAGGATTTGAAGAATACAATAATAAAATAAATACAAGATAGTAAAAAAAATGCCCTTTTCAATCATGCACGATTAGAAAACATAAAAATCTGCACTGAAACATGTTTGAGCTACACGAACGTTCCATGTTGAAACTGGAACTACTGTGCTTGATTTGACGAACAACTGAACGTTGAAACCATCTATGTTAAACTTAAACTTCTGAAACCATCTTCAGAAAGCAATGAATATGAAATTGATCCTTTCTCTTTTCGGAGGTGGGGGCTCTTCCGTTTACGTATCTCGGGATACCCATCCATCACCGCAAACTCACCAACAAGGAGTGAAAAATAATTGAAGACCAGTTCGAAAAGAAGATCAGTAGTTAAAAGGGTAAACTCATGTTTTATGGAGGACGGTTAACTTTAATCAATGTTGTTCTTACCAGTCTACCCATGTTCATGCTCTCCTTTTTGAGATACCCAAAGCCCAAAGGGGTGTTGAAAGATCAGATTTAGTTGATCGAGAGTCTCCATATCTTTTTTTTATGTTTTACGGAGTATTTTTTTATTGCATCAACTAAAAAATCCACACACTCAATTTGAGGGACTAAAACAAAAATTTGAGATAATATTGCACTACAAAGCGGTTACATAGGGTGGCATTTTTTTAACTAAATTAATGACTTTTAACTTCTTGGGAGAACCATTAGTTGCTCCTCACCTCGACGACGGTTAATGCAGTGAGCGGGGCACCTGCATATGTGACGAGTCCACTCTTTGTCTAGGCATGGCCAGTGACGGTCCAGCAACTTCATCTTCATCCCATTCCTGCCTGTCATCGTCGAGGCCGGGGACGATATTTTCAAGGGGGCAAGGCCCAATCTGGTGTGATTCATCTCGGCACCATCTTCATGTTGAATGTGCACCATCTGATGTGCTGCCTCTTCAACGTCGAATTCACCTGTTTCACCTCGTAATGAAGCTCCGCGATGTGGTCCCTTTGGGCCTTTAATGCCTTTCCGGTGGCGGTGTGATTGAAGGTTTCACCGGAGCAGGCGACAAAGGTATAGGCGTCATAGCGCTCATCCCATGCCTCCTTTGCAACGAGGCGACGGGTAGCACGTGGTCGCCCGCATGGGTGAGCTCTCTCCTCCTTCTCATACGGGATCTACACGTGGTCATGCTGGATATCTCACTCAATGGAGCGGGTAGAGCACTTGATGGAGTGTGTTTTGGATTTTTAATCCGGGCAGTCATCAAGGGCAGGATCCTCTTGCGCGGCCTCCACCGCATAAGCGCAATCCTTCTCCTCCTCGACAATGACAGCGGCCTCCTCCTCCTCATGTTCCTGGTCCACCGCTCCTCCTCCTTGGAGAGCGGCACCCAGTCCGGCTGCATGGGAAGCGGCATGGCAATAGGGAGGAAGAAAGTAAAGGTTGTGAGCTATTTGGCCATGGCGGCAGCCTTTTCATAGCCGCCCCGGCCGGTGAAAAACATGGAGGGCACAGAAAAAATGTGGCAGGAAACGTGGTAGGAGTGGTCGCGGGCAGTTGGCA
The DNA here is from genome assembly GCA_032464435.1 of Aegilops umbellulata. Lineage (NCBI taxonomy): Eukaryota > Viridiplantae > Streptophyta > Magnoliopsida > Poales > Poaceae > Aegilops > Aegilops umbellulata. The sequence goes on along the minus strand of CP136058.1, from coordinate 375,998,765 downwards.
TGCCATGGTTGCCATTAATTGGCGCACTTCCCGTTGGCACGGCCATCTGGCCGTCGGTGCCAATTGGTTGGGAGATGAGATGGGCCGCCCGGAAGGCTGGGGGAGAACCTCCCTCCTGCGCGAGCGGTTGGCAGATGGCGCGTTCTCCAAACCAACGCCCATAGTCCCTAAAGATGAAGGCTCGAGTAAGGATGGCAATTTTACCCATGGGTATGGATCTCCGTGGATACCATACCCGCATGGGCAGAGTATGGGCACAATTTTATACCCACGAGTAGTACCTATTCCCTACCCGTTAAGTCATGGGTAGGTCGCAGGTAGAGCCTTTTATCCATGGATATACCCATACCCTACCCATTTATACTGACATGTGAACCTTACCCATGATTCACAAATGTACCTATGTTAAATTGTGTCGTGAGTTTGTGAACCTATGTTAAAGTAGCACCAACTGTCAATTTGAATTAAGATAATTGTCATGTACTTATCTATCTCTTATTGAGTTGAGATCAATATTTTTTTGTCGAATGTGCTATAAATGAATGTAAAATTCTGAATAACTTGTGTTCTGTTTAATCTATCTATTGGATACCCAATGGGTATAGATACCTATCGAATATAGGTACAGGTAAAGTTTCGTATCCGTGAATACGGTATGGGTAGACTTTTGAACCCATTGACTACATGGTGGTATGGGTATGGTATTGCTCATCGAAATTGTCATTTTAGTGATTATATTATGCCGATCGGACACTGGTCCGGTGACTCTGTAGGGTTGCTCTAGCTAAATTCTATTAAAGTTTTTTTCTAAAACAAGGCCCCCTTATAAAAATTTAAGAGTCACGCTAACTGCCACACGTGTGGCAGGAAGGAAGACACACCACACGTCTCTAATGTAAACAGATTGACATGTCATCGCATGCATGCATGTAGGAATCTTTTTGGATTTTCAGTTTTTAAAATGTTTTATCTCTTAAACGAGAAATCCGATTGAAAATCCGTTTTCACCATTAAATCCCTCGTGATGAGATCTTCAAAACTAGATCCCATGTTGATACGTTTTGATGAAATTCTTTTTAGATTAAAAATTGTCATGTCTATTGCATATGAATTACCATGATGTTTACACTAAAGTTGCCATGATATGTTTCAGCTATTTTTTTCTACATTTAAAAGTAAATTTTGACATTTATAAAACGGGGAATTAAGAATCTAGACTTGCCATGATACATGCACGTAAAATTGTCATGGTTCATACAAAAAATAATTTTCATGGTCAAAGTACTGGAGTTGCCATCATCAAAATACTAAAATTGTCGTGATCTACAAACTAAAATTGCCACATGGCAACTGCAGTGTAAACATCATGGCAACTTCTGACAAAAAAAAAATTCGTCGAAACATATCAACATGGGGTCTAGTTTTGAAGATCTCGTCGAGAAGAATTTAATGGTGAAAACAGATTTTTAGTTCACTTTTTTATTTAGGAGATGCAACATTTTTAAGCCGAAAACCAATTTTTTTTGCTGATGTCATTTATTCATACGTGGCAAAATGAGTGGTGATGAAGGCGTGTAGGCGATATGCAAACGCCCACACGTGTGGGCGTTAACATTTCCGAAATTTAAAGCAGGAGTATTCGGGTTTAGCTTGTCTGACCGGAACTGCACCCGCGTGGCCGCGTCGCGTCGCAGATCTTCCTTCCAATCCCCCGATTGAGTTTCTTCCCTGGAGTGACGAGATGTCCCGATTGGAGCTTGCGCGCGGACGCGCCCTCCGTCGCCAAGATTCTCCACAGCGCCCCGCCGTTCCGCTCGCCGGCCATGCCGGGTGGTCGGGCGAGGAAGTTCCCGGTCAATGTCTGCTGCCACAGGAAGCATGGAGCGACAGCGCCGACGGCTATGGACGTACATGACGGTGTGTTGCGGATGGCCAATTTCTCCGACTCGGCTACACGGAGGGGAGGGGAGAGACGTGCGGCCGGCCGCCATCGCGTCTCTGCTGAGCATCGCTGTATCGGCACGACTGACGGGGATGCTGGAAGCTCGGCACGACAGGGACTACCGGACTAGCCTAGCCTACCCGAACATGAGTTTGCCTGCCTTCTCGTCAAATCGACATCCTTTCATCTGAAATTCTGGAGAGCAGAGTATAAACATTGCTTCGTGTTTTCCAGAGGCGGATTTGGATAGATTGTTTCTGTTTAGCCTGAATCCTTGATAGTAACAGACGTCTGCTTCGTGCTACATACATCCGGACCCTAATATCTGGAACAGTCATTGAGAACAGCTCCCATCGAACGATTTCATTCGGCAGCGGAGCAGCTCTCAGGCTATCACTAGTGGGAAACAACTTAGATCAGTAACATGCATATGATACTAGGCTATATTATTATCTTCATAGTGTCTAGTATTAGTAAGCTATCATTTATTAAGGGTCAGTTCTTTTGGCAGCTTAAAAAATAAATCGCCTTCTCCCCAGCTTTCATCATAAGCCACATCCTTATTCATTGGGGCTTCTAAACTAGTTATGTGATACTAATTTAAAAGCCTCGATAAATTTAGGGAACAACTTATTTTTTAAGTTGGGGAGAGGTAGCTTATTTTTTAAGCCATCCAAAAGAAAATGTCCCTAAGATGTAAAAAGATATCTATTTTGTCTTGGGATATGTTATGTTATGTTATGATAACATTATGTTACTCCAAACACCTCTCTCCTAACTAATTACATGTCACATAAGCAAATTGCCTCGGGGTATGTTATGTTACTTGCTAAGTTACTTCCACTATGACCAGCCTCAATGAACGTTTCGCCCTGTTGATCGTTCGCCGTGTAGGCCAGGGCGACCCCGATTGGCCCAGAGGCCCAGTTAGCTGTTTTCTATTTCATGAACAAAAAGGTACATATTTTAAAAAGATAGAGAAAACATAATTTTTAAAAAAATGACATGATTCTGAAAATATAAATGATTCATGCTACTTTATTAAACTGTTATTTCTTGAATTTATAAATTTACAATGGTGTGATTCAAAAACAATATGGAATGTGATCTACACCTATTATTTATGAAATTTGCCGTGGAGATGTGTCATGCTTTTGGAGAATATTTTATTTTTGCCATGGACCTGAAACAAAAATGCCCATGTGTATTTATTTTTTCTTTATTTGTTCCACTGTGCAAAAAATCATAAAAAGTGCCATGTCAGTGATTGTTTTTTGCCATGTCAATAAACAATGAAATTGTCATGCTCTTAATAATAAAAATGTCATCATCTTGATAAAAAAAATGTCATGCAAACAATAATAAAAATGACATCCTCTCAATAATAAAATTTTCATGCTCTTAATAATAAAGCTATCATCCTCTTAATAATAAAAAATGCCATGTTATTAATAATAAAAATAACATGCTACAAATAATAAAATAGCCATCCTATTAATAGTAAAAAAATCGTGCAATTAACAATGAAACTTCCATAAAAAATCCTCTTAATAATAAAACTGCATATGAGAAAGTAAAAAAGACAATTCCAAAAATGCCATGAATACCTTAAAGTTGTGATGTTTTGGAACACAAACAAATGTAATGGATTAAAATTAAAATAAGTTGACGTGCTACCTATAATTAAAAATGCACATGGTAAGTTTAGAAGAAAAAAATCCCACCTAACAAATAGGGATTCTTGTTCTTTCAGAAAGGGGAAAATACGAGATTTTTCAAAAGAAAATCAAATATAGATTTAAAAGTACATATAGCAGTTTGGTAGCAGGTGCTCAGGAAAAACCACTTCGGTCGAGTGGTAAGCGCCCCCATCCCCTGCGCATGAGGCCGTGAATAAAGAAGCTCTCATTTCCCCGCAAAAAAAAAAAAATGAGGCCGTGAGTTCGAACCCCTCCTCGCGCACTTTGGTCGTGAAATTTTGGAGGAAGAAAATAGAGAATGTTTGCCAGGAAACATGTTACAGCGAACGACTCCAGCTGATCTACATGGCATTGACCTTGCGCCAATACTGTGCAACGGCGGGGATGACGTTCGCTTGAATGGTTCCCTCGCTGATGTTCACAAGATATAATTTCCATTGTTTACTTTTTATTTTTGGCCATGTGACAGATGCCTGATCGATAGAACTCCCTCTGTCTTATAATGCAAGATGTTATTACAACTAATGTAGCCACATATTGGTTGCAATAACATCTTATATTATGATACAGAGTGAGTAGCACTTTAACATCTTATATTAATTTTTTTTCAACTATATATGTTTTGATGTCTACTTTTTTGATACACATTTAACATTTCTTTCTATATATCAGAAATATTTTCATACATTTAAAAAAATATGGCCTTGAACATTTGTTTGATTGTGTGCTAAATTTTTTCAAATGCACATTGAACTTTTTTTGAAAGATATGAATTTTTTTTCCAACTATGTAAATATTTTTTACGTTGCATAAACAATTTAAAAAATGTCAGAACACATTTTTCGAACTACGTTGATATTTTAAAAAAATGCCATGTACATTTTGTGAATAGTAGTATGAATTACTATTTTGAGTCACATGGACAATTGTTTATTTTGTACAATTTCTCTTAAATGTTGGGCACATATTATTGAAATGCGGGACATTCTCTAAATGTGAAGATTACTTTTTATAATATTATCAGAACAAACTAAAAGTTGTACTCCCTCTGTTCGGAATTACTTGTCTTAAATGGATGTATCTAGAATAAAAATACGTCTAAATACATCCATTTCTGCGACAAGTAATTCCGAACGGAGGGAGTACGAACATATTTTGAACAGCGTGTGAAGTTGTGTTTTATCGTCTGGTGAACTTTTTAAATTTATTTATAATTCAGAGATATAAGTAAATAAAATACTAAAAAGGAAAAACAACATGCGCTAGAGACCCAGTGCTCCTCCCACGATGAACTTTTTTCTTCTTCCTGGTCTGATGATTTGTTTTTTCAAATTCGTGAACTTTTTATTCATTGATGCATTTTTTTCAAATTCAATGATTCTTTTTAAAATTTGATGAACGTTTTTAAAATTGATGATTTTTTTCAAATTTGTAGACTTTTTTGAAAATCATGATCGTTTTTACAATTACTATGAACTTTTTAAAAGTCAATGAACTTTGTTTCAAATTCGATGGACTTATTTTAAAATTTAATGAACTTTTTCATATTTGATGTACTTTTTTCAAATTTAATGTTTTTGGTCTAAATCTACGAACATTTTTACAAATATGATGTGCTTTTTTTCAATATTGATGTTCTTTAAAAAAATTGATGAACTTTTTTTTCTATTTTTGTGAAATTTTCTTCGAAAATGATGAACTTTTCCAAGTTCCATGGACATTTTCAAATTTACGATTTATTTTTTCATTATGTGCAATAAATAGCGCGGCGACATTGTTATTATGTAATTGGTGTTGTTACCAATCAGTAAACGCAAGTAGCTCCTGTGGTTAGCGGAACTCGTTCGTGAATGGAACTGCGTGAGTTTGAAACCTGGAGACAGCTACTCTTTTGCGGTTTTTCCACGCTATGTGTTTGTTTCTGTGCGTGTTTTGTGGGCTGGCCCAACCGAGCGCTGTAGTGAGCACCACAGAAGTTCGGCCGCCTGAAGCGCCAAGAGAGCAACTAGTTAACGAGCGCTCCTTTGAAAGCCTCGCAACGATCAGCGCCACTTGGCATGCTCTCATTCATTCGCCACGTGTCGCGCTTTGGACGCTCCCTTGAGATTTTGTTTTTTTTATTTTTCCGCACGCGTTTTTGGCTTTTTAAACGGGTTTTTTCGACGTTTTGGTTTTTCCCCGGCCTTTCTTAGCTTTTCGATCAAACAAAAAATTTTGAAAAAAATATGCGCGAAAAATGCGTTTTATTTTTTTTTCCTTTTGCGATTTTGAATAAACGGATCTACGAAAAAAAGGAAAACCCACAGGTTGCGACAAGTGGCGCGCTGCATGTGCGCCACTTGTCGCGACTCGGAAAGTGGAGTGTTCTTTGCAACGAGTACTCCTTAATTAGTGATTTCGCCTAATAGGACCCCCCCTACCACCACACACAGCGCCCTTGCCATGTGTCCCCTAGTTTTACATGGGCCGGCAGCCCGGCACAAGTCCGATTTTAAGCCAGTTTTTATCAGTATTCTTTACAGATGGAAATCTTGTTGATAAGTTTTTGAAACTGAAAAAAATATTAATGATAATTAAATTGTTCACAATCATGCACATAAATATTTTTTTACATATATTGAAAAATATTCACATTAAAATAATGGTTATATAGTATAAACATACTCATTGTTTGTTTATAAAATGTTAACTCGGATCCTATATACCTAGATATTATATGTCCACTAACATCAATTCTCTTGGTGAGCAACTATGCCAACTCATCATGCCATCATTCATAAAAATAATCCACATAAACATGTGCCATGCATGTTATTCATATTTAGTAACTATTCTCTAACTATAAAATAAATTTTATGTATTTTTCTCTCAACATGTAACAATGTCAACTAACTATGCCACCGTGATAGAAAAGACCCACCTTAACATGCATCATACATGCTACTCATGTTCAATAAATATTCTGCAACTATACGGTGATCAAATACAATTTGTATATGTATTTTAGGCCCCGTTTGATAACACAATATTTTCTAAGTATTCTTAAAATACTACAGTTTTTTATATTACTGTAGTTTTATTTACAGAGGGTTGTTTGGCTGCCTTTGAAAACTGTAATTTTAATACTACAGTTTTTTTCAAACCACAATATTTTCTTTGCATAAAAAAAAGAACCTCATACCTCTTTTAATAAAACAAAGCTGCTGGAGTGTTTGAAGCAATGGGTAGGTAGCAAAATTTACAGCGTTGTATGGCAACAGTCAAACAGGTTCTATGTATTGTAAATACCCTAAAATATTGTGTTTTGGTAAAACCATAGTATCTCATACCTACAGCCAAAAATACTGCAGTTTTGGATACTTCGGTTTATTTCACCCTTTGCTATCAAACACAGCCTTAGTTTCAGTTGTCCCGTTGTTTATCTAAATATTAATGTTCCATACAACCAATTTTTATTGAAACAATCGCAACCAACACTCAGCAACGCGCGGTTATCATCTCTAATTTGTGAAATATTCATGTATACAAAAGGAAAAAAATGTAAACATCAGAAACAGGAAAAATATATGTAAAAGGTATTATCTGGACATGGACCCGACCTAACGCTTTCTCCGCATGAGCGAACTCTCACTTAATGCACGTTATGAGCGCGGAATATGATTTGCCATCCGAGGTGTCTAACTCGGCAAATTTTATAGGTACTCTACCTTTGTTGCTTTCGACAAGCCACATATGGTAGTCGTTGATGATTGTTATCATTGCGTGTTAGAGTATGTGGAGATTTTCTTGGATCATAGACTCTGCAAGGCTAGCGATTCTAGCAAAAACTAAACCTCATGAAGTACCCGGAAAAATTTAACACATGTAATGATAATGGATCGGATTTAACACATATATATGCTATGGCACCAAAAAATTCAGATTTAAATTTGAGTCGTAGCTGGAGAATAAAAAAATAATCAACGATAATGGATCGGATTTGTAGTCCAGTTTGATTTGCTATGGGCCGTAACAATTTTTTCTTTGTTACTCAAGATGTGAATCATATTTAAATCTTAAACTTCGTGTTATAGTATATACATGCTTTATTTATACAATATATTTTTACAACTTTAATGTGGTGTTTTTGGGCCCTGGGAATGTGTCGGATGCTCCCGACACTCCAAACCACAGGATTTTTCCCATAGGTAAGGAAAGTTGTCATCTCCTTTTCGTTTTCATAACAAGCTTGAGTTTTCAACTAACCGAGGAAGATGGAATCTTGAGTTTCAGGCAAATCTTTACGTCAGCTTTTGAAATTTTGGAACTAGCCCCACCTAGACTACCCATGGATCCATTCTCACCATGCACATGCATTGTACATTATTAAAGAAGTTTGGTCTTTATATGCCTTTGTATGTATTCAGTGACTGAATTTTTTGATGTACATCCGGGCTGAAATCTCTGGTGGGTCACTGAATACACTTTGGTTGTAGCTTTGGCAAGATTTTTGAGGCGTGATGTCTTGTTTTTTCATTTTCTCTAATTTTCAAATATAGGCCATATTTAATAAGAGGGCTAGTTTTAATATTTTGAGTAATATGTAGGGGTGTGTTCGCAAGTGATTTTTAAACTAGCCATGCAATGCCTTCACACAATACAATTACGGGTTTACGAGGCTATCACGTAGACAAATTGGATAGGATGAGACACACCCCTACCAACTTGGTTGAAAAAATCATTTTACAAAAGGATTAGACTGGAGGCTTGACAGTTCACACCAAACCTATCACTTGACTATCATTATACCTTCTTTTTCCTCGACATCCTTTTCCCCCTCCTTGGGGTCTACCTCACCCCACCATTGTCTTGCTTTATTCATGTCGTCTCATCCACTGTATCATTACCGTCTTTTCCTGTTTTTTCTACCTTCACACTCCTCCTGATTCACACCCTTCTCGCTCCACATCCACTTCGTTTACTGAAAGTTATCGCTATTCGTCGGTGTTAGTTGTTACTAGCATCGACGCCCGACCAGTTGTAGTGTTGAGCCTGGGGTTTGATGGTAATACTCATCCATCCATCAGTTAGCACCAGGGTGTGTGAGTTCTTTCCATCCTCTTCCATATGTCAACCCCCCACCCCCTACTTCACCCACCTGCGTGCCTTCCTCCTCCTCCTCTAAGGTAACCATGGGATGAGCGATTTCCCCATGCTACTGAAGTTGAACTTTGTTTCTTAGGTCACTCGTCTATAAGAGAATACAATCTTAACAATAGGAAATTCTCTCATGAACCTGTTGGTAAACGTTGCATGGACAATAAAAAAATTCTATGCACACGCAAGATCTATCCATGGAGATGCATAGCAACGAGGGGGAGAGTGTATCTACGTAACCTCATAGACCATAAGCGAAAGCGTCGGTTGATGTAGCCAAACTTCTTCGCGCTCCAACCGATCAAGTACTGAACGTACGACACCTCCGCGTTCTACACATGTTCAGCTCGGTGACGTCCTCCGCCTTCTTGATCCAGCAAGATGGCGAGGTAGTAGATGATTTCCGGCAGCACGACGGCGTGGTGACGGTGATGGTGAAGTGATTTTCGCAGTGCTTCGCCTAAACACTACGAAAATATGATCGGTGGTGTAAAGGGTGGAGGGGGGCACCGCACACTGCTAACAATTGATCTGGTGTGAGCTAGGCGCCCCCTCCCACATACATATAGGTGGGAGGAAGGGAGGAGCAGCCAAAGGAGGAGCCAAGTAGGAGGAATCCTACTTGGGGTCCCTCCCAAGCCGCGCCCCCCTTTCCTTATTTGGAGTGCGGGGAAAGGTAGGGGAGGGTGCCCCCCTTTCCTTTCTCCCATGAGAGGGAAAGGCAGGAGGGTATAGCCCTCCCCCTTTTCTTTCCCTAGGGCTGGCCAAACAAGGGAAGGGGTGCACCAGCCCCCTTGTGGGCTGGTCTGTCCCCTCCTTTGGCTCATAAGGCCCATAACTTGCCGGGGGGTGCCCGGAACCCCTTCCGGTGATCCGATTCCTTCCCACTACGTCCCGAAACACCACCGGTGTCCAAATACCATCATCCTATATATATCAATCTTTACCTCTAGACCATTTCAAGACTCCTCATCATGTCTGTGATCTCATTCGAGACTTCGAACAACATTCGGTCACCAAAACATATAAATCAGATAACACTATATCATCAACAAACGTTAAGCGTGCGGACACTACGGGTTCGAGAACTATGTAGACATGTTCGAGAACTATCTAGACATGACTGAGACACCTCTTCTGTCAATAACCAATAGCGGAACCTAGATGCCCATATTGGCTCCTACATATTCTATGAAGATCTTTATCGGTCGAACCGTTATGACAACATACGTAAGTCCCTTTGTCCATCGGTATGTTACTTGCCCGAGATTCGATCGTCGGTATCTTCATACCTAGTTCAATCTCGTTACTGGCAAGTCTCTTTACTTGTTCAGTAATACATCACCTTGTGGATACCTCCTTAGTCATTTGCGTGCAATCTTATGATGTGTATTACCGAGAGGGCCCAGAGATACATCTCCGATGCTCGGAGTGACAAATCATAATCTCGATCTATGCCAACTCAAAAAACACCTTCAGAGATACCTAAAGAGCATCTTTATGATCACCCAGTTACGTTGTGACATTTGAAAGCACACAAGGTATTCCTCCGGTATCCGGGAGTTGCATAATCTCATAGTCAAAGGAATATGTATTTGACATGAAGAAAGCAATAGCAATAAACTGAACAATCATTATGTTAAGCTAACGGATGGGTCTTGTCCATCACATCATTCTCCTAATGATGTGATCCCATTATCAAATGACAACACATATCTATGGTCAAGAAACCTTAACCATCTTTGATCAACGAGCTAGTCTAGTAGAGGCTTACTAGGGACACGGTATTTGTTTATGTATTCACACATGTATTTAAGTTTCCAATCAATACAATTCTAGCATGAATAATAAACCTTTATCATGAATAAGGAAATATGAAATAACAACTTTATTATTTCCTCTAGGGCATAAGTCTCCCACTTGCACTAGAGTGAATAATCTAGTTCACATCACCGTGTGATTTAACACCCATAGTTCACATCGCCATGTGACCAACACCCAAAGAGTTTACTAGAGTCAATAATCTAGTTCACATCGCCATGTGATTAACACCCAAAGAGTATTAATGAGTGATCATGTTTTGCTTGTGAGAGAAGTTTAGTCAACGGGTCTGTCACATTCATATCCGTATGTATTTTTGCAAATTTCTATGTCTACAAAGCTATGTATGGAGCTACTCTAGCTAATTGCTCCCACTTTCAATATGTATCCAGATTGAGACTCAGAGTCTTTCGAATCGGCGTCAAAGCTTGCATTGACGTAATGCTTTACGATGAAATCTTTATTACCTCCATAATCGAGAAATATCTCCTTAGTCCTCTTAGGTAACTAAGGATAATTTTGAACGATGTCCAGTGATCTACTCCTGGATCACTATTGTACCCCCTTGCCAAACTCATGGCAAGGTACACAACAGGTTTGGTACACATCATGGATACTTTATAGAACCTATGGCTGAGGAATAGTGAATGACTTTCATTCTCTCTCTATCTTCTACCGTGGTCGGGTTTTGAGTCTTACTCAATTTCACACCTTGCAGCACATGCAAGAACCCTTTATTTGACTGATCCATTTTGAAATTCTTCAAAATCTTGTCAATGTATGTGCTTTGTGAAAGTCCTATTAAGCGTCTCGATCTATCCCTATAGATCTTTGATACGTCTCCAATGTATCTATAATTTATGAAGTATTCATGATGTTATTATATCATTCTTGGATGTTTTATAATAATTTTATAGCAACTTTATATCATTTTTTGGGACTAACATATTGACCCAGTGCCCAGTGCCAGTTGCTGTTTTTTGCTTGTTTTTTACACCGCAGGAAATCAATACCAAACGGAGTCCAAACGCAACGAAAATCCACGGAGATTTTTTATTGGCCAGAAGACACCCATTGGGCCAGAGCAGCACCTGGGGGGGTGCCCCGAGGGGGGCACAACCCACCAGGGCGCGCCAGGGCCCCGTGGCACGCCCAGGTGGGTTGTGCCCACCTCGGTGGCCTCCCGCACCCCCTCTTTGCACTATAAATTCCCAAATATTCCGAAACCCATCGGGGTTAACCTAGATCAGAAGTGTCGCCGCCGCAAGGCTATGTATCCACGAGAAACCAATCTAGACCAATTCTGGCACCCTGCCGGAGGGAGGAATCATCTCCGGTGGCCATCTTCATCATCCCGGCGGCCACCATGTTGAGGAGGGAGTAGTCCACCCTCGGGGCTGAGGGTTTGTACCAGTAGCTATGTGTTCAATCTCTCTCTCTCTCTCTCGTGATATTCCGAACGACAGTTACAGACTAATTCTTGTGTAGTTGCATTCGATTTTTTCCATTCTACTTCACTAAACATCTCCATATGAGATCCAATTACTTGTAGGGAAATACAAGAGACCTCAGTTATGATGATGCACTAGGTCGATAGCTGGGACTTTGTGTATGTTCTCAAATTGCGTTTGTCGAGTGCTCATTAAGAAAGTTTCTATACAAGTTTATGAACGAACTCCTTCAGAAAAGTTCTCCAAAAGTTCCATGTGAAAGAATCCTTTGAAGCATATGGTCGTCATGAACGTTTTGACTACTTGTGGAGCCAAACGGACTCCGTATGAGTCAGATATCCATGTTTCAGTTAACACTGCGCACAACTGATTCTGAACGACAGTTACAGACTAGTTCTTGTGTAGTTGCATTTGAATTTTTCCATTTTACTTCACTAAACATCTCCATATGAGATCCAATTACTTGTAGGGAAATGCAAGAGAACTCAGTTATGATGATGCACTAGGTCCATAGCTGGAACTTTGTGTATGTTCTCAAAATGCGTTTGTCGAGTGCTCATTAAGAAAGTTTCTATACAAGTTTCTGAACGAACTCGTTAAGAAAAGTTCTCCAAAAGTTCCTTGTGAAGGAATACTTTGAAGCATATGGTCGTCACGAACGTTTTGACTACTTGTGGAGCCAAAACGGACTCTGTATGAGTCAGATATCCATGTTTCAGTTAACACTGCGCATAACTGATTCCGAACGACAGTTACAGACTAGTTCTTGTGTAGTTGCATTTGATTTTTTCCATTCTACTTCACTAAACATCTCCATATGAGATCCAATTACTTGTATGGAAATGCAAGAGACCTCAGTTATGATGATGCACTAGGTCCATAGCTAGGACTTTGTGTACGTTCTCGAAATGGGTTTGTCGAGTGCTCATTAAGTAAGTTTCTATACAAGTTTCTGAACGAACTCCTTATGAAAATTTCTCCAAAAGTTCCCTGTGAAAGAATCCTTTGAAGCATCTGGTCGTCACGAACGTTTTGACTACTTGTGGAACCAAAACGGACTCCATATGAGTCAGATATCCATGTTTCAATTAACACTGCGTAGAACTGATTCCGAACGACAGTTACAAACTAGTTCTTGTGTAGTTGCATTCGATTTTTTCCATTCTACTTCACCAAACATATCCATATGAGATCCAATTACTTGTAGGGAAATGCAAGGGACCTCAGTTATGATGATGCACCAGGTCCATAGCTGGGACTTTGTGTATGTTCTCAAAATGCGTTTGTCGAGTGCTCATTAAGAAAGTTTCTATACAAGTTTTTGAATGATCTCCTAAAGAAAAGTTCTCCAAAAGTTCCTTGTGAAAGAATCCTTTGAAGCATCTGGCCGTCACAAACGTTTTGACTACTTGTGGAGCCAAAACGGACTCCGAATGAGTTAGATATCCATGTTCCAGTTGACACTGTGCAGAACTGATTCCGAACGACAGTAACAGACTAGTTCTTGTGTAGTTGCATTCGATTTTTTCCATTCTACTTCAGTAAACATCTCCATAAGAGATCCAATTACTTGTAGGGAAATGCAAGAGACCTCAGTTATGATGATGCACTAGGTCCATAGCTAGGACTTTGTGTACGTCCTCGTAATGCGTTTGTCGAGTGCTCATTAAGAAAGTTTCCATACAAGTTTCTGGACGAACTCCTTAAGAAAATTTCTCCAAAAGTTCCCTGTGAAAGAATCCTTTGAATCATCTAGTCGTCACGAATGTTTTGACTACTTGTGGAGCCAAGACGGACTCCGTATGAGTCAGATATCCATGTTTTAGTTAACACTGCGCAGAACTTATTCCAAACGTCAGTTACAAACTAGTTCTTGTGTAGTTGCATTATATTTTTTCCATTCTACTTCACTAAATATCTCCATATGAGATACAATTACTTGAAGGGAAATGCAAGATACCTCAGTTATGATGATGCACTAGGTCCATAGCTGGGACTTTGTGTATGTTCTCGAAATGCGTTTGTCGAGTGCTCTTTAAGAAAATTTCTATACAAGTTTCTGAACGAACTCCTTAAGAACAGTTCTCCAAAACTTCCCTGTGAAAGAATCCCTTGAAGCATCTGGTCGTCACAAACGTTTTGACTACTTGTGGAGCCAAAACGGACTCCGTATGAGTCAGATATCCATGTTTCAGTTAACACTGCGCAGAACTGATTCCAAACGACAGTTACAGACTAGTTCTTGTGTAGTTGCATTCGATTTTTTCCATTCTACTTCAGTAAACATCTCCATATGAGATCCAATTACTTGTAGGGAAATGCAAGAGACCTCAGTTATGATGATGCACTAGGTCCATAGCTGGGACTTTGTGTATGTTCTCAAAATACATTTGTCGAGTGCTCATTAAGAAAGTTTCTATACAAGTTTATGAACGAACTCCTTAAGAAAAGTTCTCCAAAAGTTCCCTATGAAAGAATCCTTTGAAGCATCTGGTCGTCACAAATGTTTTGACTACTCGTGGAGCCAAAATGGACCCCGTATGAGTCAGATATCCATGTTTCAGTTAAAATTGCGCAGAACTTATTCAGAACGACAGTTACAGACTACTTCTTGTGTAGTTGCATTCGATTTTTTCCATTCTACTTCACTAAACATCTCCATATGAGATCCAATTACTTGTAGGGAAATGCAAGAGACCTCAGTTATAATGATGCACTAGGTCCATAGCTGGGACTTTGTGTATGTTTTCGAAATGCGTTTGTCGAGTGCTCACTAAGAAAGTTTCTATACAAGTTTCTGAACGAACTCCTTAAGAGAAGTTCTTCAAAAGTTCCTTGTGAACGAATCCTTTGAAGCATCTGGTCATCACAAAGGTTTCGACTACTTGTGGGGCCAAAACGGACTCCGTATGGGTCAGATAGCCATATTTCAGTTAACACTGCGCAGAACTGATTCCGAACGACAATTACAGACTAGTTCTTGTGTAGTTGCACTCGATTTTTATCATTCTTCTTCACTAAACATCTCCATATGAGATCCAATTACTTGTAGGGAAATGCAAGAGACCTCAGTTATGATGATGCAATAGGTCCATAGCTGGGACTTTGTGTATGTTCTCAAAATGCGTTTGTCGAGTGCTCATTAAAAAGTTTCTATACAAGTTTATGAACGGACTCCTTAAGAAAAGTTCTCCAAATGTTCCCTGTGAAAGAATCCTTTGAAGCATATGGTCGTCATGAACGTTTTGACTACTTGTGGAGCCAAAATGGACTCCTTATGAGTCACATATCCATGTTTCAGTTAACACTGCGCAGAACTGATTCCGAACGACAGTTACAGACTTGTTCTTGTGTAGCTGCATTCGATTTTTCCATTCTACTTCAGTAAACATCTCCACATGAGATCCAAGTACTTGTAGGCAAATGGTACAGACCTCAGTTATGGTGATGCACCAGGTCCATAGCTGGGACTTTGTGTATATTCTCGAAATGTGTTTGTTGAGTGCTCATTAAGAAAGTTTCTATACAAGTTTCTGAACGAACTCCTTAAGAAAAGTTCTGCAAAATTTCCCTGTGAAAGAATCCTTTGAAGCATCTGGTCGTCACAAACGTTTTGACTACTCGTGGAGCCAAAATGGACTCCGTATGAGTCAGATATCCATGTTTCAGTTAAAACTGCGCAGAACTGATTGTGAACGACAGTTACAAACTAGCTCTTGTGTAGTTGCATTCCATTTTTTCCATTTTACTTCACTAAACATCTCCATATGAGATCCAATTACTTGTAGGGAAATGCAAGAGACCTCAGTTATGATGATGCACTAGGTCCATAACTGGGACTTTGTGTATGTTTTCGAAATGCGTTTGTCGAGTGCTCATTAAGTTTCTATACAAGTTTCTGAACGAACTACTTAAGAGAAGTTCTCCAAAAGTTTCTTGTGGAAGAATCCGTTAAAGCATCTGGTCATCACAAACGTTTCGACTACTTGTGGAGCCAAAACGGACTCCGTATGAGTCAGATATCCATGTTTCAGTTAACACTGCGCTGAACTGATTCCGAACGACAGTTACAGACTAATTCTTGTGTAGTTGCATTCGATTTTTTCCATTCTACTTCACTAAACATCTCCATATGAGATCCAATTACTTGTAGGGAAATACAAGAGACCTCAGTTATGATGATGCACTAGGTCGATAGCTGGGACTTTGTGTATGTTCTCAAATTGCGTTTGTCGAGTGCTCATTAAGAAAGTTTCTATACAAGTTTATGAACGAACTCCTTCAGAAAAGTTCTCCAAAAGTTCCCTGTGAAAGAATCCTTTGAAGCATATGGTCGTCATGAACGTTTTGACTACTTGTGGAGCCAAACGGACTCCGTATGAGTCAGATATCCATGTTTCAGTTAACACTGCGCACAACTGATTCTGAACGACAGTTACAGACTAGTTCTTGTGTAGTTGCATTTGAATTTTTCCATTTTACTTCACTAAACATCTCCATATGAGATCCAATTACTTGTAGGGAAATGCAAGAGAACTCAGTTATGATGATGCACTAGGTCCATAGCTGGAACTTTGTGTATGTTCTCAAAATGCGTTTGTCGAGTGCTCATTAAGAAAGTTTCTATACAAGTTTCTGAACGAACTCGTTAAGAAAAGTTCTCCAAAAGTTCCTTGTGAAGGAATACTTTGAAGCATATGGTCGTCACGAACGTTTTGACTACTTGTGGAGCCAAAACGGACTCTGTATGAGTCAGATATCCATGTTTCAGTTAACACTGCGCATAACTGATTCCGAACGACAGTTACAGACTAGTTCTTGTGTAGTTGCATTTGATTTTTTCCATTCTACTTCACTAAACATCTCCATATGAGATCCAATTACTTGTATGGAAATGCAAGAGACCTCAGTTATGATGATGCACTAGGTCGATAGCTGGGACTTTGTGTATGTTCTCAAATTGCGTTTGTCGAGTGCTCATTAAGAAAGTTTCTATACAAGTTTATGAACGAACTCCTTCAGAAAAGTTCTCCAAAAGTTCCCTGTGAAAGAATCCTTTGAAGCATATGGTCGTCATGAACGTTTTGACTACTTGTGGAGCCAAACGGACTCCGTATGAGTCAGATATCCATGTTTCAGTTAACACTGCGCACAACTGATTCTGAACGACAGTTACAGACTAGTTCTTGTGTAGTTGCATTTGAATTTTTCCATTTTACTTCACTAAACATCTCCATATGAGATCCAATTACTTGTAGGGAAATGCAAGAGAACTCAGTTATGAGGATGCACTAGGTCCATAGCTAGGACTTTGTGTATGTTTTCGAAATGCGTTTGTCGAGTGCTCATTAAGAAAGTTTCTATACAAGTTTCTGAACGAACTCCTTAAGAGAAGTTCTCCAAAAGTTCCTTGTGAAAGAATCCGTTGAAGCATCTAGTCATCACAAACGTTTCGACTACTTGTGGAGCGAAAACGGACTCCGTATGAGTCAGATATCCATGTTTCAGTTAACACTGCACAGAACTGATTCCGAACGACAGTTACAGACTAGTTCTTGTGTAGTTGCATTCGATTTTTTCCATTCTACTTCACTAAACATCTCCATATGAGATCCAATTACTTGTAGGGAAATGCAAGAGACCTCAGTTATGATGATGCACTAGGTCCATAGCTTGGACTTTGTGTATGTTCTCAAAATGTGTTTGTCGAATGCTCATTATGAAAGTTTCTATACAAGTTTATGAACGAACTCCTTAAGTAAAGTTTTCCAAAAGTTCCCTGTGAAAGAATCCTTTGAAGCATATGGTCGTCATGAACGTTTTGACTACTTGTGGAGCCAAAACAGACTCCGTATGAGTCAGATATCCATGTTTCAGTTAACACTGCGCACAACTGATTCCGAACGATAGTTATAGACTAGTTCTTGTGTAGTTGCATTTTAATTTTTCCATTTTACTTCACTAAACATCTCCATATGAGATACAATTACTTGTAGGGAAATGCAAGAGAACTCAGTTATGATGATGCACTAGGTCCATAGCTGGGACTTTGTGTTTGTTCTCGAAATGCGTTTGTCGAGTGCTCATTAAGAAAGTTTCTATACAAGTTTCTGAACGAACTCCCTAAGAAAAGTTCTCCAAAAGTTCCTTGTGAAGGAATACTTTGAAGCATATGGTCGTCACGAACATTTTGACTTCTTGTGGAGCCAAAACGGACTCTGTATGAGTCAGATATCCATGTTTCAGTTAACACTGCGCAGAACTGATCCCGAACGACAGTTACAGACTAGTTCTTGTGTAGTTGCATTCGATTTTTTCCATTCTACTTCACTAAACATCTCCATATGAGATCCAATTACTTGTAGGAAATGCAAGAGACCTCAGTTATGATGATGCACTAGGTCCATAGCTAGGACTTTGTGTATGTTCTCCTAATGCGTTTGTCGAGTGCTCATTAAGAAACTTTCTATACAGGTTTCTGAACGAACTCCTTAAGAAACTTTCTCCAAAAGTTCCTTCTGAAAGAATCCGTTGAAGCATCTGGTCATCACAAATGTTTCGACTACTTGTGGAGCCAAAACGGACTCCGTATGAGTCAGATATCCATGTTTCAGTTAACACTGCGCATAACTGATTCCGAACAACAGTTACAGACTAGTTATTGTGTAGTTGCATTCGATTTTTTCCATTCTACTTCACTAAACATCTCCATATGAGATCCAATTACTTGTAGGGAAATGCAAGAGACCTCAGTTATGATGATGCACTAGGTCCGTAGCTGGGACTTTGCGTGTATTCTCAAAATGCGTTTGTCGAGTGCTCATTAAGAAAGTTTCTATACAAGTTTATGAACGAACTCCTTAGGAAAAGTTCTCCAAAAGTTCCCTGTAAAAGAATCCTTTGAAGCATATGGTCGTCATGGACGTTTTGACTACTTGTGGAGCCAAAACAGACTCCGTATGAGTCAGATATCCATGTTTCAGCTAACACTGTGCACAACTGATTCCGAACGACAGTTACAGACTAGTTCTTGTGTAGTTGCATTCGAATTTTTCCATTTTACTTCACTAAACATCTCCATATGAGATCCAATTACCTGTAGGGAAATGAAAGAGAACTAAGTTATGATGATGCACTAGGTCCATAGCTGGGACTTTGTATTTGTTCTCAAAATGCGTTTGTCGAGTGCTCATTAAGAGAGTTTCTATACAAGTTTCTGAACGAACTCCTTAAGAAAAGTTCTCCAAAAGTTCCTTGTGAAGGAATACTTTGAAGCATATGGTCGTCATGAACGTTTTGACTACTTGTGGAGGCAAAATGGACTCTGTATGAGTCAGGTATCCATGTTTCAGTTAACACTGCGCAGAACTGATCCCGAACAACAGTTACAGACTAGTTCTTGTGTAGTGGCATTCGATTTTTTCCATTCTACTTCACTAAACATCTCCATATGAGATCCAATTACTTGTAGGGAAATGCAAGAGACCTCAGTTATGATGATGCACTAGGTCCATAGCTAGGACTTTGTGTACGTTCTCGCAATGCGTTTGTCGAGTGCTCATTAAGAAACTTTCTATACAGGTTTCTGAACGAACTCCTTAAGAAACTTTCTCCAAAAGTTCCTTCTGAAAGAATCCGTTTAAGCATCTGGTCATCACAAACGTTTCTACTACTTGTGGAGCCAAAACGGACTCCGTATGAGTCAGATATCCATGTTTCAGTTAACACTGCGCAGAACTGATTCCGAACAACAGTTACAGACTAGTTATTGTGTAGTTGCATTCGATTTTTTCCATTCTACTTCACTAAACATCTCCATATGAGATCCAATTACTTGTAGGGAAATGCAAGGGACCTCAGTTATGATGATGCACTAGGTCCATAGCTGGGACTTTGTGTATGTTCTCGAAATGCGTTTGTCGAGTGCTCATTAAGAAAGTTTCTATACAAGTTTTTGAACGATCTCCTGAAGAAAAGTTCTCCAAAAGTTCCTTGTGAAAGAATCCTTTGAAGCATCTGGTCGTCACAAATGTTTTGACTACTTGTGGATCCAAAACGGACTCCGAATGAATCAGATATCCATGTTCCAGTTAACACTGCACAGAACTGATTCCGAACGACAGTTACAGACTAGTTCTTGTGTAGTTGCATTCGATTTTTTTCCATTCTACTTCAGTAAACATCTCCATATGAGATCCAATTACTTGTAGGATAATGCAAGAGACCTCAGTTATGATGATGCACTAGGTCCATAGCTAGGACTTTGTGTACGTTCTCGTAATGTGTTTGTCGAGTGCTCATTAAGAAAGTTTCTATACAAGTTTCTGGATGAACTCCTTAAGAAACTTTCTCCAAAAGTTCCCTGTGAAAGAATCCTTTGAATCATCTGGTCGTCACGAACGTTTTGACTACTTGTGGAGCCAAGACGGACTCCGTATGAGTCAGATATCCATGTTTTAGTTAACACTGCTGTCGGTGTCAAAACTGGCGGATCTCGGGTAGGGGGTCCCGAACTGTGCGTCAAGGCTGGATGGTAACAGGAGACAAGGGTCACGATGTTTTTACCCAGGTTCGGGCCCTCTCGATGGAGGTAAAACCCTACTCCTGCTTGATTAATATTGATTATATGGGTAGTACAAGAGTAGATCTACCACGAGATCAAGGAGGCTAAACCCTAGAAGCTTGCCTATGGTATGATTGTGTATGATGATTGTTCTGCCCTACGGACTACAACCCTCCGATTTATATAGACACCGGATAGGTTTAGGGTTAGACAGAGTCGGTTACAATGGTAGGAGATCTTGAGTATCCGCATCGCCTAGCTTGCCTTCCAGGCCAAGGAAAGTCCCATCCGGACAGGGGACGAAGTCTTCAATCTTGTATCTTCATAGTCCAGGAGTCCGACGAAGGTATAGTCTGGCTACCCGAACACCCCCTAATCCAGGACTCCCTCATTAGCCCCTGTACCAGGCTTCAATGACGACGAGTCCGGCGCGCAGATTGTCTTCGGCATTGCAAGGCGGGTTCCTCCTCCAAGTCCTTCATAGAAGATTGTAAACACCAAAAATTGTGTCCGACTCTGCAAAATAAGTTTCCACATATTGCCATAGAGAGAATAATATTAACACAAATCAGATCTGCTGACGTATTCCGCAGTGCGTCAACACACTGCGGCCAAGCTCTTTATACAAATTGTTTTCACTTTTCCACCTCAGCGCGTTTAGCGAGGCGGTTTCCTTGGCACGTCTTGTCAAAGCAGAGACCGTGTGCCCCTTTTAACGGGATTCTCATCAATACGGACGTGGGTAACCCAATCGTGCCTGTTAGCACGTTCCCTTAATTAAAGGCGAGTCCAAAACGGTTACGGGGAGGGCTCTTGGTATTCAGCCTCTTATAAAGATACCAAGGCCTCGCTCCTTTTTTTAATCTCAAATGAGTTCGCCTGTCGCCTCGAGTTCCAACACCCACAGCTTCAGATTCTAGGCACTTCGGACTTTCGAAATGTCCGGTTCTGACCTGCAAGGCCGATGGATGCCTTCCTCCGTCACGGAGGAGGACGTATTAAGGTTGAGGGAGGCTAAGTTCCTGACCGGCGAGATTTCGCATAGGTTGCCTGCTCAAGGACATGTTATTCCCAGTCCCCAGCCCGGTGAGAGCATGGTGTTCATGTCTCACTTGTTCCGAGGTTTAGGCTTCCCCATGGATCCCTTTGTGAGGGGACTATTGTTTTATTACGGGCTAGATTTTTATGACTTAGCTCCGGAGTCCATCCTCCATATCTCCTCATTTATCGTAGTGTGTGAAGCGTTCCTCCATGTTACCCCTCACTTCGGATTATGGCTCAAGACCTCCAAAGTGGAGCCGAAGATGATCGAGGGGCGACACGCAGAGTGCGGAGGCGCTGTCATAAGAAGAAATGCTGATGCTCCATGGCCCAAGGGCTCTTTTCAAGAGGAGCTTGGCTTGTGGCAACGAGAGTGGTTTTATATCACCGCTCCTCGGGGCACCACATGGGTGGTGCCTCCTGCCTTTCGCTCGGGTCCCCCACCACGGCTAGCATCATGGATCAACATAGGGTTAGATTGGGGCTTGCCCAAAGACGTACCCTTGCTGCAGGGCCGCATTAAGGATCTCTTGGAAGGAGACCTCAACCTGGTCAAGGTGACACAGGTCATGCTGATTCGCCGGACACTGCCCGGCAAACGTCGCCCCCTTCGCCTATGGGAGTTCAATCCAGAGAGACCACGAGCTCTCCGAGATTTTATGAGCGCGACGCCCGCGGAGATGTATAAACTGTTCTTCGGATCACAAGACGTGTGTCCGGATTTGACCGAGGACACAGGCCTAAGCCGCAATCGCCCGGATTCTCAAGTAAGTAACCTTGTGCGCGGACCTTCTATCCGCATAATTAACGTGCCCTTAACAGAGCTCTCCTTTTAAACAGGAGTGGATAGCGAAGGCGAAGCTGATTAGGTGTCCGGCTCCCCTTCCCGAAACCAGGCCGGATCCCGTGCTAGTCAGGATGCTGGAGGTAGTGCCTTTGGAGGGAAGCAAGGGGGAGGACAAGGAAACTACGGCCTCCTCGAAGGAGGCTATTTCGAAGGGAGGAACCGACGATTCCTCTCCTAGGGAAAAGAAGAGAGCCGCCTCTGACGATCCGAAGACCGTGGTCTAGAAGCGGGGGAAAAGATCCTCGTCAGAGGGTCCGGCGCCGGAGAGCTCCTTGGCCGGACTGCGTTCTCAAGGAGATCAGCCCTCTAGCGAGCCGTAAGTAGAGAAAGATTTTCCTTTCGAGGGATGAGAGAAATCCATGATTTATATCTGAGAATTTTAACCGAATTCTTACCTTGTGGTTCGGACCTCAACCCTTCTCAGCAGAGCTCATCTTCGGGGGATCTTCTTCAGGAGATGATGGAGAGCGGGACGCCTCCTTCTACTGGGCCGCCTAGCGAGGCGGGCGACCCTGAGGTGTCGTTGCAGAGGGTTTCTCCGAGTTCGGTAGGGGCGGAAGATAGCGATGGGGCCCCCCGAAGTTCTCCGCGTCCGGCCTTCGAAAGAGGCCACGTGACGAGTCCGACACCTTCTGGTGCTCGGCCGGAGGAGCTAAAGGTTCTGCTAGGGTGAGCTTCTATTTCAGAGGAGCACAGTGCATTAATGGGCACGGTGATTGAAAGGATTTCGTCCGCAGAGAGCGGACCGCGTGAGGCCGTCGAAAGTTTATTGACGGGTTTTGAGGTACATTAGATAATGTATACTTTTGTTAGTTGCGCGTAAATAAGATGCGCCCTATGTAGATAGTAGCCCCTGAGACTCTGCATGTCATCAAGAAATGACAGCACGCGGAGGATCATAATCCCAGGTCTAAAATTTTGCCTTTTAATGTAGGCTGCAGGGTGTCCGGAATCAATCCGAACTGCTGGTTATGCCGAACTAAAGCGGCAACTGGACGTGGCAGATGCCGACATCGCGCTTGTCAACAAGCGGTTGGATGAGGCTCAAGGTATATGATTCCTCAGGCAGCATTAGGTAAGAAGAGTTTTATGCCAGCATCTTACGATATGTGTGCTTGACGCAGATGGTGCGGCCGCCGTGGAGAGTCTTAGGGCAGAACTTGCCCGAGCTAAAGATGAAGCCAGGAGAAGTGATGCGGCTGCCAAGAAGGCCCTTGAAGAGCTGAGAGCCGAACAGGCTTCTCATTGCCGAAGCAAGGAAGAGATGGCCACTAGGGCCCAAAAGTTAAAGAGCACTGCAGACCGTTGAGAAAGAAGACCAGGCGAGACAGGCGGTCCTAGAAAAGGCCGTTGCTGATGCCAAGGATGCGCGCTCTGCGATGAGAGCTGTGAAGGAGGAGCTGCGTCAGGCCGAACAGATTGCGTCTGGAAAGCCCTTCATGCTGCGGAGAAAATTTTGCAATCCGAAGTTTGCTCCATTGGACTGGATGTGGAGTGTGGAGGACACCTATCTGGATTTAGCAGCGAGTGCTGCTGATGCAACCGAACACTTCCGAGATCTGGAAGATCGTGAAGTGGAAAAACTGTTCTGGTCACAATTTCACAATCCAGAGCGTCCACTAGAAGTGGACGATCGT
The DNA here is from genome assembly GCA_032464435.1 of Aegilops umbellulata. Classification (NCBI taxonomy): domain Eukaryota; kingdom Viridiplantae; phylum Streptophyta; class Magnoliopsida; order Poales; family Poaceae; genus Aegilops; species Aegilops umbellulata. The sequence goes on along the minus strand of CP136058.1, from coordinate 375,974,627 downwards.
TTGGCTCAATGGGCCGAACTTAATAGGTTGTCCGGACTCGCCATGAAGTATGTCATGGGTCATCTGTGGCCGGGGAGGTCGGAGCCAAAGAGTTATTTTAGTTTGGTGCAGCAATTCCTTGACGCAGTGCCGCGCATTAATGCAATGAAGAGGTCGACGTGTATAGAGGGTGCAAGGATGGCTCTTGCCCGTGTCAAGACATACTGGGCAGAGATGGAGACCACCGTTATTGCGTCCCGAGATTCGGAGAAAAGCCGAGTATCCTCCAAGCACTATTTTCAGGAAGTCCTTGAAGGCGCTCGTGTAATAGAGTCGCAGTGCTCGAAGGATGCTATGTTATTATAGCATATGTAATGATGAATTAATATCTTTATAGAGTGTAGTGGCCTTTTTATACTTGTGCCTTCAAGTATTGTGAACACCTCCTGTGCGGCCGTTTAAAATATATGTATAAAATCTGAAAGATTGCAGTCGTTGGCTTTAACCCCCACACACATAGTGCGGGGGTGCTCGCAGAAGACACATTTTCACACTTAACCTAACGTCTTGGTCCCACAAAGGAGGTGATAGCGCAGCGGGCCAGGCAACCGGACTATAATGCTTTAACACTTTCACTTAGCCATAGGAGCTTGACAGTGGGACTATTTAGGTAGCCCATTGGTGGCGACTGCGCTCGCCCGAGTTCGGGGTGCGTATGTGCCTGACCGGGAAGCGGCCCTTTGTTAACGCAGAGGGATCCGATAGATTCCAATAGGTCATCGAGTGGCTGATCAGTCTCACGCTACATCATGACAGTCAGTTTTCGGCTTTCTCTACTGAGGTGCTCGCCCGGCCGAACCGGGGCACAATTGCAGTAGTTCTCCTGGTGCTACCTTAGCCGATAGAGCGGAACGTAAGGTAACCGAACTCAGGAGTCGGGCAACCCAATATTTGACCAAAGACATGATTCGGAGCTGATGCATATAATGCCAAAACTCGCGACGCCAAACACTCCCTAAGGTGCTCGGTCTTTATGAGTGCGGGCTAAACAACACTCTTTGCTAAAAAAGCCCCTAGTGCCCAGGTACGTGCAAAAAATTCTGACGTGGCCACATGCCAAGACGCCAGCCTCCTCCTTAGTTATGTAGGAAAGAACCAGGGGATGTATTGCAACAAGAGACAGTAAAAAAGGTTTACGCAGGGTCTTAATCTGAAAATAATCCTTTAGGACGGGTCCCTACTGCACGTCTGCGCCTGTGTCTCCGTTGTGCCGTATCCTGGACGGGCGCCGCACGACGTTCATCTGTAAAAGAGAGGAACTAAACTGAAAACGGGTCGTGCCGAAAAAGGTTTTAAAATAAATGAAATATAGAGTAAAATGTAAAATTGAGCTTTATTGTCTCTGCGTATAGCCCCTAGTACGGGGGTATATGGCCTCTAAGCCTGCGTTGATGATGGACTTGTGCCGAACTCGTCTATTCCGGGTCCGTGGCCTTTAATGACCTATGTTGAAAAGTCTTTTGGCTGGTGAGGCCATTTTATTGTGCGGCTGTCTAAGCGGCCGCACAGTCCTCCGCTTGGGAGAGGCGCACTTTAGTGCGTCCCCTTCAAAGAGATGATGCCTCGTGGACCGGGCATCTTAAGCATGAGAGATGCATAGTGCGGTATTGCATTAAAGCGAGCGAAAGCTTCGTGTCCCAGTAGTGCTTGATAGCGACTTGAAAACGGGACGACATGGAAGGTCAGCTTTTCGCGACGGAAGTTATCGGCAGAGCCGAATATAACTTCGAGCCGGAGAAAACCCATACAATGGGTGTCCGGACCAGGTGCTACCCCTTGAAAGGAGGTTTTGCTGCGGCGAATTCTTGCCGGGTTTATCCCCATGTGATGGATTGTATCCTGATATATCAGGTTTAGTCCACTGCCACCGTCCATAAGGACATTTGTAAACTGGAATCCGCCAATTATTGGGTCGAGTATCAGGGCAGTCCAACATGCGTTTTTGATATTTCTAGAATAGTCTAGTTGATCGAAAGTGATTGGTTTTAATAACCAGTGGCGGGACCCATTGGGGATAGGTCGTATTGTGCGTACCTTTATGGGTGCCGCACGTTTGGTTACGTGAAGTAAGTTCACTGTTTTTACTTCTTGTGGGAAGTTCTTTTGTCTCCTGGTGCTCTGCTTCTGGGGTTCGTCCTCGTCTTCGCTTGGTGTGTCGAGCCCCTTGTGTTCGGCATTGAGTCTTCCGGATTGTTTAAAAACCCAACAATCTCTGTGGGTATGGTTGGCAGGCTTCCCAGGAGTACTGTGTATCTGACATATCCTGTCCAGGATTTTGTTTAAGTTGGACGGATCATCCCTATTATCCTGGAGGGGTGGCTTTGTCTGATTTTGTCGCGAGCCTTTGAATCCGGCATTAACTGCCGTGCTCTTCGGACTTTTTTCTTTAGTTCGGCGATGATCCTTGTTGCGTCGCCGTTTTCCGTTTCCATCCCTGATTTCGGATGTACTTGGGTCGCTGGGGTTGCATCTTGCCAACCAGCTGTCCTCTCCTGCGCAAAAGCGGGTCATGAGGCTTGTGAGTGCGGCCATTGTTCTTGGCTTTTCCTGGCCGAGGTGTCTGGCGAGCCATTCGTCTCGGACATTATGCCTGAAAGCTGCTAAGGCTTCGGCATCCGGGCAATCTACTATCTGATTCTTTTTAGTAAGGAATCTATTCCAGAACTGCCGAGCTGATTCTCCGGGCTGTTGAGTTATGTGACTGAGATCGTCTGCATCCGGAGGGCGGACATAGGTCCCTTGAAAATTTGCTCGGAAAGCGTCCTCGAGCTCTTCCCAACTTCTAATTGTGTTTTCGGGAAGGCTTTTAAGCCAGTGCTGGGCTGGCCCTTTAAGCTTAAGGGGTAAATATTTAATGGCATGAAGATCATCTCCTCTAGCCATATGTATGTGGAGGATATAGTCCTTGATCCAGACTCCGAGGTCTATCGTTCCATCATACGCCTCTATGTTAACGGGTTTGAATCCCTCTGGAAATTCATAGTCCAGAACCTCATCGGTGAAGCATAGGGGGTGTGCGGCGCCCCTGTATTTGGGTGTGCCGGATTCTGATGATGGCTTTTTTGCATTGCTTGCAAGAGCTTGCTTTCTTGGCCCATAAATGGACCTGGCTGGGCCATGATGCGACTCCTTAGGTGGGTCGCATACTGATTTGAGTGCGATGCCACTTGCCGCCTTATTGGGTCGTCTATCCGACCGTATGGCTTTTTTATTTTTTGAGTGCGAGGGCTCTAGGGCCTCTTCGTCGAATTCGGGCAGGAGCTTCCTCTTTGGATAGCTTTTAGTACGGAGACCATCGCCGTATCTGTCTGCCGTGTTGATTACTTTGTTCCATTTAATACGGAGTGCATCCTCCGCTGTCTTTAGCTTCCGCTTCTGCTTTTTCAGGCTTCGTGCAGTTGCAACGAGCCTCTTGTGGAGACTTTTCAGCTCCATGGATCTATCCCGCGTAAGGTTGTCCGGAATGCCGTTTTCGCCAGGGAAGGGAGTTTTGGTTTCTCTATCCGTGTTGCCCTGTTCGGACGGCTGCTCTAAGGCTTGCTCGTCGCCTGCCGGCTTGTCCTGCTCTATGGCTGGGTTTTTATCCAGGCGGGGCTTGGGTCGGTGTTTATGCCGACGCTTTGATTGCTTTCTGAGGGGTCTATCTCCCGTTCCATCCCCTTTGTCCTCGTTGTCGTTTCCCTTAGGGGTATCTACCATGCACACATCGTGAGATGCGGTGGATTTCCAATGCCCTATGAGCGTTGGTTCATTGGTATCTCTTGCATCGTCATCCATGTTGTCGATGTCTGCGGAGTCGAAGTTGAGCACGTCGTTTAGGATGTCGACGGTGGCTATAAAGTGGGTGGTGGGTGGGCTTTGAATTTCCTCATCGTCCATATCCCATCCTCGCTGACCGTAATTTGGCCAGGGCTCTCCTGATACAGAGAGAGACTTGAGAGAGTTCAAGATGTTGCCAAGAGGCGAGTGCTGAAAGATGTCCACGGCGGTGAACTCCATTATGGGTGCCCAATCGGATTCGATTGGCAGGGGCACGGGGGGTCCGGAGTCCGGATAGGACTCCGGACCCTCGGAGTCACGGGCCGTGCGGAGTGCGGGGCTGGCGTTCGGCTCAATTGCCTTTGAGATCGCAGCCCCCGAGGTGACGTACAACCGCTCATCCTCGATAGGTGTAATAGGCTCCGAGTCTAAGGTCGGAACCGGTGCATGTGCGGCCTCCAGGACACTGTTCGGAGGCAGAGCTAGATCATGCCCCTCGAGGTAGTGCGGCGCACTTGGCTGGGGCTCGAACCCGTCGAAGATCAGGTCTCCGCGGATATCAGCCGTGTAGTTTAAGCTTCCAAACCTGACTTGATGGCCAGGGGCGTAGCTTTCGATCTGCTCCAGATGACCAAGCGAATTGGCCCGCAGAGCAAAGGCGCCGGGGACGAAGATCTCGGGGAGAAAAGTCTCACCCTGGACCTCGTCGTTATTGATGATCAGAGGAGCCATCGGGCCTAAAGGTGACGACACAGAGGAACTCTCAATGAAAGCACCAACGTCGGTGTCAAAACTGGCGAATCTCGGGTAGGGGGTCCCGAACTGTGTGTCAAGGCTGGATGGTAACAGGAGACAAGGGACACGATGTTTTTACCTAGGTTCGGGCCCTCTCGATGGAGGTAAAACCCTACTCCTGCTTGATTAATATTGATGATATGGGTAGTACAAGAGTAGATCTACCACGAGATCAAGGAGGCTAAACCCTAGAAGCTAGCCTATGGTATGATTGTGTATGATGATTGTTCTGTCCTACGGACTACAACCCTTCGGTTTATATAGACACCGGATAGGGTTAGGGTTACACAGAGTCGGTTACAATGGTAGGAGATCTTGAGTATCCGCATCGCCTAGCTTGCCTTCCACGCCAAGGAAAGTCCCATCCGGACACGGGACGAAGTCTTCAATCTTGTATCTTCATAGTCCAGGAGTCCGGCGAAGGTATAGTCTGGCTACCCGAACACCCCCTAATCCAGGACTCCCTCAACTACACAGAACTAATTCCAAACGTCAGTTACAAACTAGTTCTTGTGTAGTCGCATTCTATTTTTTCCATTCTACTTCACTAAATATCTCCATATGCGATCCAATTACTTGTAGGGAAATGCAAGATACCTCAGTTATGATGATGCACTAGGTCCATAGCTGGGACTTTGTGTATGTTCTCAAAATGCGTTTGTTGAGTGCTCTTTAAGAAAGTTTCTATACAAGTTTCTGAACGAATTCCTTAAGAAAAGTTCTCCAAAAGTTCCCTGTGAAAGAATCCTTTGAAGCATCTGGTTGTCATGAACGTTTTGACTACTTGGGAGCCAAAACGGACTCCGTATGAGTCAGATGTACATGTTTCAGTTAACACTGCGCAGAACTGATTCCGAACGACAGTTACAAACTAATTCTTGTGTAGTTGCATTCGATTTTTTCCATTCTACTTCACTAAACATCTCTATATCGGATCCAATTACTTGTAGGGAAATGCAAGAGACCTCAGTTATGATGATGCACTAGGTCCATAGCTGGGAGTTTGTGTATGTTCTCGAAATGCGTTTGTCGAGTGCTCATTAAGAAATTTTTATACAAGTTTCTGAACGAACTCCTTAAGAACAGTTCTGCAAAAGTTCCCTGTGAAAGAAACCCTTGAAGCATCTGGTCGTCACAAATGTTTTGACTACTTGTGGAGCCAAAACGGACTCCGTATGAGTCACATATCCATGTTTCAGTTAACACTGCGCAGAACTGATTCCGAACGACAGTTACAGACTAGTTCTTGTGTAGTTGCATTCAATTTTTTCCATTCTACTTCAGTAAACATCTCCATATGAGATCCAAGTACTTGTAGGGAAAATCTAGAGACCTCAGTTATGATGATGCACTAGGTCCATAGCTGGGACTTTCTGTATGTTCTCGAAATGTGTTTGTCGAGTGCTCATTAAGAAAGTTTCTATACAAGTTTCTGAACGAACTCCTTAAGAAAATGTGACGCCCCCGATTCAATCGTACACTAATCATGCACGCAAATGTGTACGATCAAGATCAGGGACTCACGGGAAGATATCACAACACAACTCTAAAACATAAATAAGTCATACAAGCATCATAATACAAGCCAGGGGCCTCGAGGGCTCGAACACAAGTGCTCGATCATAGACGAGTCAGTGGAAGCAACAATATCTGAGTACAGACATAAGTTAAACAAGTTGCCATAAGATGGCTAGCACAAACTGGGATACAGATCGAAAGAGGCGCAGGCCTCCTGCCTGGGATCCTCCTAAACTACTCCTGGTCGTCGTCAGCAGGCTGCACGTAGTAATAGGCACCTCCAGAGTAGTATGAGTCATCGTCGACGGTGGCGTCTGGATCCTGTGCTCCAACGTCTGATTGCGGCAACCGGGTAGAAGGGAAGGGGGAAACGGGGGAGAAAAGCAACCGTGAGTACTCATCCAAAGTACTCGCAAGCAAGGGGCTACACTACATATGCATGGGTATATGTGTAAAGGGCCATATCAGTGGACTGAACTGCAGAATGCCAGAATAAGAGGGGGATAGCTAATCCTGTCGAAGACTATGCTTCTGGCAGCCTCCGTCTTGTAGCATATAGAAGAGAGTAGACTGAAGTCCTCCAAGTAGCATCATATAGCATAATCCTACCCGACGATCCCCTCCTCGATGCCCTGTTGGAGAGCAATCACCGGGTTGTATCTGGCACTTGGAAGGGTGTGTTTTATTAAGTATCCAGTTCTAGTTGTCATAAGGTCAAGGTACAACTTCGGGTCGTCCTTTTACCGAGGGACACGGCTATTCGAATAGATAAACTTCCCTGCAGGGGTGCACCACATAGCCCAACACGCTTGATCCCATTTGGCCGGACACACTTTCCTGGGTCATGGCCGGCCTCGGAAGATCAACACGTCGCAGACCCACCTAGGCACAATAGAGTGGTCAGCACGCCGGTCTAAACCTATGCGCGCAGGGGTCTGGGCCCATCGCCCTGAGCACACCTGCACGTTGCGAACGCGGCCGGTGAGCAGACCTAGCAACCTCCAGTACAACGGAAGTCACGTTACGCGGTCCAACCCGGCGCGCGCCGCTCAGTCGCTGACGTCACGAAGTGCTTCGGCTGATACCACGACGTCGGGAAACCCATAACTACTCCCGCGTAGGTGGTTAGTGCGTATAGACCAAATGGCCAGACTCAGATCAAATACCCGGATCTCGTTAAGCGTGTTAAGTATTCGCGAACGCCGACCGGGGCCAGGCCACCTCTCTCCTAGGTGGACTCAACCTGCCCTGTCGCTTCGCCTCAAAGTAACAGTCGGGGGCCGTCGGGAACCCAGGCCCACCTCTACGGGGATGGAGCCACCTGCCCCTTCAGCCCCCATCTCCGAACAGTATCCCAGGTAATGTAGCAGTGTAAAGTATATAGAATATGCCCGCGATCACTCCCCGAAGTGATCACGGCCCAGTAGTATAGCATGGCAGACGGACAAGAGTGTAGGGCCACTGATGGAACACTAGCATCCTATACTAAGCAGTAGGATAGCAGGTAAGGGTAACAACAGTAGTAGCAAGGACAGGCTATGCAGCAGTATAGGATTAACTGAAAGCAGTAACATGCTATACTACTCTAATGCAAGCAGTATAGAGGAGAGTAGGCAATATCTGGTGATCAAGGGGGGGGGGCTTGCCTGGTTCCTCTGGCAAGAAGGGTTCGTCGGTGAAGTAGTCGTACTCGGTGGCATCAGCGCCGGTCTCGGGGTCTACCGGAGAAGAAGAGGGAGGAAGAAACAGTAAATACAGAGCAAACAAAGCATCACAAAACATAACGAGGCAATACGCGGTGCTAGGTATGCCCTAACGCGGTAGTAAGTGATACCGGCAAAGGGGGGAAACATCCGGGAAAATATCCCCGGTAATTCGCGTTTTCGGACAGATGAATCGGAGGGGGAAAGTTGCGAGTTCGATAGGTTAGGGATGTGTGGCGGACGAACGGGCTGCTTATCCGGATTCGTCTCGTCGTTCTGAGCAACTTTCATGTACAAAGTATTTTCATCCGAGCTACCGTTTATTTTATATTAATTTTTAAAGATTAAAACATTTTCTGAAAATTCTTGAATTTAATTTAATTCGAAAATACAATTGTTAAATTGCTAGGGGTACACAGAGTGTACCCAACAGAATGCTCAATAGGCTAACAGGTGGGGCCAGAGACCCAGTTTGGCCAAGTCAACATTGACTGGTCAAACAATGAACAGTAGACATGGGTCCCGCCTGTCATTGCCTTTACATTTTCTAGATGATTTTAATTCTTTTAATTAGACAGTCAGGTCCACCTGTCATTGACTATAGTTTTAACATGTTCAATTAACTCTTTAGTTTACCAATGGGGCCCAGTGTCATTGAGTAAAGGTGGGGTGGTTAGGTACTAATGGGAGATTATCCCCCTAATCATGTCACCGCACAAAACAGCCCCGGCAGGGGCTCGGCCATGGCCGCGGAGGGAAACGCCAGGCCGTGATGGGCGGCGCTGGCACGGCCGGGCGAGAGCAGGCTCGACCCTAGCGCAGCCGGGCACGGCCACGGCGCGCACGCGGCCAGGGAGTAGCACCGGGTGGTTAGCGCCGCGCGACGGAGGAAGAAACGAGCAGCAGCGGCAGAAGCATTAGGAGAAGAGCGAGGCATCAGGCGTGCGCGGCGGGGCGACGGGCGCCCACTGCGGCGCGCAACTGCGGCAGTCGGCGGCGGGCAGCGACGTGGAAGGTGCGGCCAGGCGATGGCGGGCACGCGGGGTCGAGCGGGAGAGTGCGCACGGCATCGGGACAGGGGAAAAGGGAAGCGGGGCGTGGGATCTCACGACGAGGGGGTCGGGGTCTGGCAGTGGGCTCGGGGAGGAGTTGAGGTCGCGTCCGGCGAGGAGGAGACGAGGACGACGGGCGGCGACGGAGTCGTGGCGGCGCGGGGCTCCGGTGTCGGCGAGGCAGAGGCCACGGGCGGGCGTCGTGTGAGGGAGGAGGGGGTGATAAGGAGGCCCGACGATGGGACGGGGCCGCGTCGAGGACGGGCGCCGACGTCGGGTGGCGCGGGGCGCGCTCGTCGGGGTGGATCCCCGATCCAGATCGGGGAGAGCGAGGGGATCGTGGGGAGGGGAGTGGGGTGCGGTGGGTTAGGGTTCGGTGTCCCCAGGGGGGTAGTATGGGAGATGGGGTGGGCCGGTCCAGCCGGGCCGACTGGAGTGGCCAGCTGGGCTGGTTGGCCCGGGGGGGGTTTCTTTTCCCTTTTTTTGTCTCTTTTGTATTTTCTTCCTTTTATTTTCTGTTTATTAGTTTTCTATTTTTTTAGTTTTATAAAATATAACTACAACTCCTAAATTAATGTTATAACTTATTCTAGTGCCATAAAAAGTTTGACACCTAAATAAAATAGTTTGTATTATTATAATTTTTTAAAAGTATCTAATTAATTGTCGTAGTTGTTGTTTTAATTACTTTAGAGTCTTTAAACGTTTTATAAAAGGGTGGTTTCTCCACCCGTATTATCCATGATTTATTTGACACATTTTGGACATTTTAGTTTTAAATGTTTGGAAACTTTTGTTGTTTGACAATATTTAGATTTTGAATTTGAAAGTTTCGAACCGACGCGAGATTAGCAACAGTAATCGAGGTGACGTGGCATCATTAGCAGAGGCTCACTGTAGCTTGATTATTCGGGCGTCACAGAAAAGTTCTCCAAAAGTTCCCTGTGAAAGAATCCTTTCAAGCATCTGGTCGTCACAAACGTTTTGACTACTCGTGGAGCCAAAATGGACTCCATATGAGTCAGATATCCATGTTTCGGTTAAAACAGCGCAGAACTGATTCCGAACGATAGGTACAGACTAGTTCTTGTGTAGTTGCATTCGATTTTTTCCATTCTACTTCACTAAACATCTCCATATGTGATCCAATTACTTGTAGGGAAATGCAAGAGACCTCAATTATGATGATGCACTGGGTCCATAGCTGGGACTTTGCGTATGTTTTCGAAATGCGTTTGTCGAGTGCTCATTAAGAAAGTTTCTATACAAGTTTCTGAACGAACTCCTTTACAGAAGTTCTCCAAATGTTCCTTGTGAAAGAATCCGTTGAAGCATCTGGTCATCACAAACATTTCGACTACTTGTGGAGCTAAAACGGACTCCGTATGAGTCAGATATCCATGTTTCAATTAACACTTCGCAGAACTGATTCCGAACGACAGTTACAGACTTGTTCTTGTGTAGTTGCATTCGATTTTTTCCATTCTACTTCACTGAACATCTCCATATGAGATCCAATTACTTGTAGGGAAATACAAGAGACCTCAGTTATGTTGATGCACTAGGTCCATAGCTGGGACTTTGTGTATTTTCTCAAAATGCGTTTGTCGAGTGCTCATTAAGAAAGTTTCTATACAAGTTTCTGAACGAACTCCTTTAGAGAAGTTCTCCAAAAGTTCCTTGTGAAAGAATCCGTTGAAGCATCTGGTCAACACAAACGTTTCGACTACTTGTGGAGCCAAAACGCACTCCGTATGAGTCAGTTATCCATGTTTTAGTTAACACTGCGCAGGACTGATTCCGAACGATAGTTACAGACTAGTTCTTGTGTAGTTGCATTCGATTTTTTCCATTCTACTTCACTAAACATCTCCATATGAGATCCAATTACTTGTAGGGAAATGCAAGAGACCTCAGTTATGTTGATGCACTAGGTCCATAGCTGGGACTTTGTGTATTTTCTCAAAATGCGTTTGTCAAGTGCTCATTAAGAAAGTTTGTATACAAGTTTATGAACGAACTCCTTAAGAAAAGTTCTCCAAAAGTTCCCTGTGAAAGAATCCTTTATAGCATATGGTCATCATGAACGTTTTGACTACTTGTGGAGCCAAAACGAACTCCGTACGAGTCAGATATCCATGTTTCAGTTAACACTGCGCTCAACTGATTCCGAACGACAGTTACAGACTAGTTCATGTGTAGTTGCATTCGAATTTTTCCATTTTACTTCACTAAACATCTCCATATGAGATCCAATTACTTGTAGGGAAACGCAAGAGAACTCAGTTATGATGATGCACTAGGTGCATAGCTGGGACTTTATGTACGTTCTCGAAATGCGTTTGTCGAGTGCTCATTAAGAAAGTTTCTATACAAGTTTCTGAACCAACTCCTTAAGAAAAGTTCTCCAAAAGTTCCTTGTGAAGGAATACTTTGAAGCATATAGTCGTCACGAACGTTTTGACTACTTGTGGAGCCACAACGGACTTTGTATGAGTCAGATATCCATGTTTCAGTTAACACTTCGCAGAACAGATTCCGAACGAAGTTCTTATGTAGTTGCATTAGATTTTTTCCATTCTACTTCACTAAACATCTCCATATGAGATCCAGTTACTTGTAGGGAAATGCAAGGGACCTCAGTTATGATGATGCACTAGGTCCATAGCTGGGACTTTGTGTATGTTCTCGAAATGCGTTTGTCGAGTGCTCATTAAGAAAGTTTCTATAAAAGTTTCTGAACGATCTACTAAAGAAAATTTCTCCAAAAGTTCCTTGTGAAAGAATCCTTTGAAGCATCTGGTCGTCACAAACGTTTTGACTACTTGTGGAGCAAAAACGGACTCCGAATGAGTCAGATATCCATGTTTCATTTAACATCTCCATATGAGATCCAATTACTTCTAGGGAAATGCAAGAGACCTCAGTTATGATGATGTACTAGGTCCATAGCTAGGACTTTGTGTACGTTCTCGTAATGCGTTTGTCGAGTGCTCATTAAGAAAGTTTCTATACAAATTTCTGGACGAACTCCTTAAGAAACTTTCTCCAAAAGTTCCCTGCGAAAGAATCCTTTGAATCATCTGGTCGTCACGAACGTTTTGACTACTTGTGGAACCAAAACGGAGTCTGTATGAGTCAGATATCCATGTTTCATTTAACACTGCGCAGAACTGATTCTGAACGATAGTTACCGACTAGTTCTTGTGTAGTTGCATTCTATTTTTTCCATTCTACTTCAGTAAACATCTCCATACGATATCCATGTACTTGTAGGGAAATGCTAGAGACCTCAGTTATGATGATGCACTAGGTCCATAGCTGGAACTTTGTGTATGTTCTCGAAATGCGTTTGTCGAGTGCTCATTAAGAAAGTTTCTATACAAGTTTCTGAACGAACTCCTTAAGAAAAGTTCTCCAAAAGTTCCTTGTGACAGAATCCTTTGAATTATCTGGTCGTGACAAACGTTTAGACTACTTGTGGAGCCAAAACAGACTCCGTATGAGTCAGATATCCATGTTTCAGTTTAAAATGCGCAGAACTGATTCCGAATGATAGTTACAGACTAGTTCTTGTGTAGTTGCGTTCGATTTTTTCCATTCTACTTCACTAAACATCTCCATATGAGATCCAATTACTTGTAGGTAAATGCAAGAGACCTTAGTTATGATGATGCTAGGTCCATAGCTGGGACTTTGTGTATGTTCTCGAAATGCGTTTGTCGAGTGCTCATTAAGAAAGTTTCTATACAAGTTTATGAACGAACTCCTTAAGAAAAGTTCTCCAAAAGTTCCCTTTGAAAGAATCCTTTGAAGCATATGGTCGTCATGAATGTTTTGACTACTTGTGGAGCCAAAACGGACTCCGTATGAGTCAGATATCCATGTTCCAGTTAACACTTCGCAAAACTGATTCCGAACGACAGTTGCAGACTAGTTCTTGTGTAGTTGCATTCGATTTTTTCCATTCTACTTCACTAAATATCTCTATATGAGATCCACTTACTTGTAGGGAAATGCAAGAGAACTCAGTTATGATGATGAACTAGGTCCATAGCTGGGACTTTGTGTTTTTTATTGAAATGCGTTTGTCCAGTGCTCATTAAGAAATTTTCTATACAAGTTTCTGAACGAACTCCTTAAGAAAAGTTCTCCAAAATTTCCTTGTGAAGGACTGATTTGAAGCATATGGTCAGGACGAACATTTTGACTACTTGTGGAGCCAAAACGGACTCTGTATGAGTCAGATATCCATGTTTCAGTTAACACTGCGCAGAACTGATTCCGAACGACAGTTACAGACTAGTTCTTGTGTAGTTGCATTCGATTTTTTCCATTCTACTTCACTAAACATCTCCATATGTGATCCAATTACTTGTAGGGAAATGCAATAGACCTTAGTTATGATGATGCACTAGGTCCATAGCTAGGACTTTGTGTACGTTCTCGAAATGCGTTTGTCGAGTGCTCATTAAAAAAGTTTCTATACAAGTTTCTGAACGAACTCCTTAAGAAAAGTTCTCCAAAAGTTCCCTGTGAAAGAATCCTTTGAAGCATCCGGTCGTCACGAACGTTTTGACTACTTGAGGAACCAAAACGGACTACATATGAGTCAGATATCCATGTTCCAGTTAACACTGCGCAGAACTGATTCCGAACGACAGTTACAGGCTAGTTCTTGTGTAGTTGCATTCGATTTTTTTCCATTCTACTTCACTAAACATCTCCATATGAGATCCAATTACTTGTAGGGAAATGCAAGAGACCTCAGTTATGATGATGCACTAGGTCCATAGCTAGGACTCTGTGTGCGTTCTCGAAATGCGTTTGTCGAGTGCTCTTTAAGAAAGTTTCTATACAAGTTTCTGGATGAACTCCTTAAGGAACTTTCTCCAATAGTTCCCTGTGAAAGAATACTTTGAATCATCCGGTCGTCATGAATGTTCTGACTACTTGTGGAACCAAAACGGTGTCCGTATGAGTTAGATATCCATGTTTCTTTTAACACTCCGGAGAACTGATTCTGAACGATAGTTACAGACTAGTTCTTGTGTAGTTGCATTCGATTTTTCCATTCTACTTCAGTAAACATCTCCATATGATATCCAAATACTTGTAGGGAAAGGCTAGAGACCCCAGTTATGATGATGCACTAGGTCCATAGCTGGGACTTTGTGTATGTTCCCGAAATGCGTTTGTCGAGTGCTCATTAAGAAAGTTTCTATACAAGTTTCTGAACGAACTCCTTCAGAAAAGTTCTCCAAAAGTTCCTTGTGAAAGAATCCTTTGAAGCATCTGGTCATGACAAATGTTTTGACTACTTGTGGAGCCAAAACGGACTCCGTATGAGTCAGGTATCCATGTTTCAGTTAAAGCTGCGCAGAACTGATTCCGAATGTCAGGTACAGACTAGTTCTTGTGTAGTTGCGTTCAATTTTTTCCATTCTACTTCACTAAACATCTCCATATGAGATCCAATTACTCGTAGGGAAATTAAAGAGACATCAGATATGGTGATGCACTAGGTCCATCGCTGGGACTTTGTGTATGTTCTCAAAATGCGTTTCTTGAGTGCTCATTAATAAAGTTTTTATACAAGTTTCTGAACGAACTCCTTAAGAAAATTTCTCCAAAACTTCCCTATGAAAGAATCCTTTGAAGCATCTGGTCATCAAAAACGTTTCAACTACTTGTGGAGCCAAAACGGACTCCGTATGAGTCAGATATCCATGTTTCAGTTAACACTGCGCAGAATTGATTCCGAGCGACAGTTACAGACTAGTTCTTGTGTAGTTGCATTCGATTTTTTCCATTCTACTTCACTAAACATCTCCATATGAGATCCAATTACTTGTAGGGAAATGTAAGAGACCTCAGTTATGATGATGCACTAGGTCCATTGCTGGGACTTTGCATATGTTCTCGAAATGCGTTTGTCGAGTGCTCATTAAGAAAGTTTCTATACAAGTTTCTGAACTATCTCCTGAAGAAAATTTCTCCAAAAGTTCCTTGTGAAGGAATCCTTTGAAGCATCTGGTCATCACAAATGTTTCGACTACTTGTGGAGCCAAAACGGACTCCGTATGAGTCAGATATCTATGTTTCAGTTAACACTGCGCAGAACTGATTCTGAACGACAGTTACAGACTAGTTCTTGTGTAGTTGCATTCGATTTTTTCCAGTCTACTTTACTAAACATCTCCATATGAGATCCAATTAATTGTAAGGAAATGGAAGAGACCTCGGTTATGATGATGCACTAGGTCCATAGCTGGGACTTTGCGTATGTTCTCGAAATGCGTTTGTCGAGTGCTCATTAAGAAAGTTTCTATACAAGTTTCTGAACGAACTCCTTAAGAAAAGTTCTCCAAAAGTTCCATGTGAAAGAATCCTTTGGAGCATCTGGTCGTCACAAACGTTTTGACTACTTGTGGAGCCAAAACGAACTCCGAATGAGTTAGATATCCATGTTTTAGTTAACACTTCGCAGAACTGATTCCGAACGACAGTTACAGACTAGTTCTTGTGTAGTTGCATTCGATTTTTTCCATTCTACTTCACCAAACATCTCCATATGAGATCCAATTACTTGTAGGGAAATGCAAGAGACCTCAGTTATGATGATGCACTAGGTCCATAGCTAGGACTTTGTGTACATTTTCGAAATGCGTTTGTTGAGTGCTCATTAAAAAAGTTTCTATACAAGTTTCTGAACGAACTCCTTAAGAAAAGTTCTCCAAAAGTTCCCTGTGAAAGAATCCTTTGAAGCATCCGATCATCATGAACGTTTTGACTACTTGTGGAACCAAAACGGACTAAGTATGAGTCAGATATCCATGTTTCAGTTAACACTGCGCAGAATTGATTCCGAACGACAGTTGCAGACTAGTTCTTGTGTAGTTGCATTCAATTTTTCCATTCTACTTCACTAAACATCTCCATATGAGATCCAATTACTTGTAGGGAAATGCAAGGGACCTCAGTTATGATGATGCACTAGGTCCATAGTTGGGACTTTGTGTATGTTCTCGAAATGCGTTTGTCGAGTGCTCATTAAGAAAGTTTCTATACAAGTTTCTGAACAATCTCCGTAAGAAAAGTTCTCCAAAAGTTCCTTGTGATAGAATCCTTTTAAGCATCTGGTCGTAACAAACGTTTTGACTACTTGTGGAGCCAAAACGGACTTCGAATGTGTCAGATATCCATGTTCCAGTTAACAATGCGCAGAACTGATTCCGAACGACAGTTACAGACTAGTTCTTGTGTAGTTGCATTCGATTTTTTTCAATTCTACTTCACTAAACATCTCCATATGAGATCCACTTACTTGTAGGGAAATGCAAGAGACCTCAGTTATGATGATGCACTAGGTCCATAGCTAGGACTTTGTGTGCGTTCTCAAAATGCGTTTGTCGAGTGCTCTTTAAGAAAGTTTCTATACAAGTTTCTGGATGAACTCCTTAAGAAACTTTCTCCAAAAGTTCCCTGTGAAAGAATCCTTTGAATCATCTGGTCGTCACGAACGTTCTGACTACTTGTGGAACCAAAACGTAGTCCATATGAGTCACATATCCATGTTTCTTTTAACACTGCGCAGAACTAATTCTGAACGATAGTTGCAGACTAGTTCTTGTGTAGTTGCATTCAATTTTTTCCATTCTACTTCAGTAAACATCTCCATATGATATCCAAGTACTTGTAGGGAAATGCTAGAGACCTCAGTTATGATGATGCACTAGGTCCATAGCTGGGACTTTGTGTATGTTCTCAAAATGCGTTTGTCGAGTGCTCATTAAGAAAGTTTCTATACAAGTTTCTGAACGAACTCCTTAAGAAAAGTTCTCCAAAAGTTCCTTGTGAAATATTCCTTTGAAGCATCTGCTCATGACAAACGTTTTGACTACTTGTGGAGCCAAAATGGACTCCGTATTAGTCAGATATCCATGTTTCAGTTAAAACTGCGCAGAACTGTTTCCGAATGACAGTTACAGACTAGTTCTTGTGTAGTTGCGTTCGATTTTTTCCATTCTACTTCACTAAACATCTCCATACGAGATCCAATTACTTGTAGGGAAATGCTAGAGACCTCAGTTATGATGATGCACTAGGTCCATAGCTGGGACTTTGTGTATGTTCTCGAAATGCGTTTGTCGAGTGCTTATTAAGAAAGTTTCTAGACAAGTTTCTGAACGAAATCCTAAAGAAAAGTTCTCCAAAAGTTCCTTGTGAAAGAATCCTTTGAAGCATCTGGTCATCACAAACGTTTCGACTACTTGTGGAGCCAAAACGGACTCCGTATGAGTCAGATTTCCATGTTTCAGTTAACACTGCGCAGAACTGATTCCGAACGACAGTTACAGACTAGTTCTTGTGTAGTTGCGTTCGATTTTTTCCATTCTACTTCACTAAACATCTCCATACGAGATCCAATTACTTGTAGGGAAATTAAAGAGACCTCAGTTATGGTGATGCACTAGGTCCATCGCTGGGACTTTGTGTATGTTTTCTCGAAATGCGTTTGTTGAGTGCTCATTAATAAAGTTTCTATACAAGTTTCTGAACGAACTCCTTAAGAAAATTTCTCCAAAAGTTCCCCGTGAAAGAATCCTTTGAAGCATCTGGTCATCACAAACGTTTTGACTACTTGTGGAGCCAAAACGGACTCCGAATGAGTCAGATATCCATGTTCCAGTTAACACTCCATAGAACTGATTCCGAACGACAGTTACAGACTAGTTCTTGTGTAGTTGCATTTGATTTTTTCTATTCTACTTCACTAAACATCTCTATATGAGATCCACTTTCTTGTAGGGAAATGCAAGAGGCCTCAGTTATGATGATGCACTAGGTCCATAGCTAGGACTTTGTGTACGTTCTCGAAATACGTTTGTCGAGTTCTCATTAAGAAAGTTTCTATACAAGTTTCGGAACGAACTCCTTAAGAAACTTTCTCCAAAAGTTCCCTGTGAAAGATTCCTTTGAAGCATCTGGTCATCACGAACGTTTTGACTACTTTTGGAACCAAAATGGACTCCGTATGAGTCAGATATCCATGTTTCAGTTAACACTGCGTAGAACTAATTCCGAACGACAGTTACAAACTAGTTCTTGTGTAGTTGCATTCGATTTTTTCCATTCTACTTCACTAAACATCTCCATATGAGATCCAATTACTTGTAGGGAAATGCAAGAACCTCAGTTATGATGATGCACTAGGTCCATAGCTAGGACTTTGTGTACGTTCTCAAAATGTGTTTGTCGAGTGCTCATTAAGAAAGTTTTTATACAAGTTTCTAAACGAACTCCTGAAGAAACTTTCTCCAAAAGTTCCCTGTGAAAGAATCCTTTGAATCATCTGGTCGTCACGAACGTTTTGACTACTTTTGGAACCAAAATGTACTCCGTATGAGTCAGATATCAATGTTTCAGTTAACACTACGCAGAACTGATTTTGAACGACAGTTACAGACTAATTCTTGTGTAGTTGCATTCGAGTTTTTCCATTCTACTTTAGTAAAAATCTCCATATGAGATCCAAGTACTTGTAGGGAAATGCTAGAGACCTCAGTTATGATGATGCACTAGGTCCATAGCTGCGACTTTTTGTATGTTCGCGAAATGCGTTTGTCAAGTGCTCATTAAGAAAGTTTCTATACAAGTTTCTGAACGAACTCCTTAAGAAAAGTTCTCCAAAAGTTCCTTGTGGAAGAATCCTCTTAAGCATCTGGTCGTCACAAACGTTTTGACTACTTGTTGAGCCAAAGCGGACTCCGTATGAGTCAGATATCCATGTTTCAGTTAAAACTGCGTAGAATTGATTCCGAACGACAGTTACAGACTAGTTCTTGTGTAGTTGTGTTCGATTTTTTCCATTCTACTTCACTAAACATCTCCATATGAGATCCAATTACTTGTATGGAAATTCAAGAGACCTCTATTATGATGATGCACTAGGTCCATAGCTGGGACTTTGTGTATTTTCTCGAAATGCGTTTGTCGAGTGCTCATTAATAAAGTTTCTATACAAGTTTTTGAACGAACTCCTTAAGAAAAGTTCTCCAAAAGTTCCCCGTGAAAGAATCCTTTGAAGCATCTGGTCATCACAAACGTTTCGAATACTTGTGGGGCCTAAACGGACTCCGTATGGGTCAGATATCCATGTTTCAGTTAACACTGCGCAGGACTAATTCCGAGCGACAGTTACAGACTAGTTCTTGTGTAGTTCATTCGATTTTTTTCCATTCTACTTCACTAAACATCTCCATATGAGATCCAATTACTTGAAGGTAAATGTAAGAGACCTCAGTTATGATGATGCACTAGGTCCATAGATGGGACTTTGTGTATGTTCTCGAAATGCATTTGTCGAGTGCTCATTAAGAAAGTTTCTATACAAGTTTCTGAACTATCTCCTTAAGAAAAGTTTTCCAAAACTTCCTTGTGAAAGAATCATTTGGAGCATCTGGTCGTCACAAACATTTTGAGTACTTGTGGAGCCAAAACGGACTCCGAATGAGTCAGATATCCATGTTTTAGTTAACACTGCGCAGAACTTATTCCGAACGACAGTTACAGAATAGTTCTTGTGTAGTTGCATTCGATTTTTTCCATTCTACTTCACCAAACATCTCCATATGAGATCCAATTACTTGTAGGGAAATGCAAGAGACCTCAGTTATGATGATGCACTAGGTCCATAGCTAGGACTTTGTGTACGTTCTCGAAATGCGTTTGTCAAGTGCTCACTAAAAAAGTTTCTATACAATTTTCTAAACGAACTCCTTTAGAAAAGTTCTCCAAAAGTTCCCTGTGAAAGAATCCTTTGAAGCATCCGGTCGTCACGAACGTTTTGACTACTTGTGGAACCAAAACGGACAACGTATGAGTCATATATCCATGTTTCAGTTAACACTGCACAGAACTGATTCCGAACGACAGTTACAGACTAGTTCTTGTGTAGTTGCATTCAATTTTTTCCATTCTACTTCACTAAACATCTCCATATGGGATCCAATTACTTGTAGGGAAATGCAAGGGACCTCAGTTATGATGATGCACTAGGTCCATAGTTGGGACTTTGTGTATGTTCTCGAAATGCGTTTGTCGAGTGCTCATTAAGAAAGTTTCTATACAAGTTTCTGAACGAACTCCTTAAGAAAAGTTCTCCAAAAGTTCCTTGTGAAATATTCCTTTGAAGCATCTGGTCATGACAAATGTTTTGACTACTTGTGGAGCCAAAATGGACTCCGTATTAGTCAGATATCCATGTTTCAGTTAAAACTGCGCAGAACTGTTTCCGAATGACAATCACAGACTAGTTCTTGTGTAGTTGCGTTCGATTTTTTCGATTCTACTTCACTAAACATCTCCATATGAGATCCAATTACTTGTAGGGAAATGGTAGAGACCTCAGTTATGATGATGCACTAGGTCCATAGCTGGGACTTTGTGTATTATCTCGAAATGCGTTTGTCGAGTGCTTATTAAGAAAGTTTCTAGACAAGTTTCTGAACGAACTCCTAAAGAAAAGTTCTCCAAAAGTTCCTTTTGAAAGAATCCTTTGAAGCATCTGGTCATCACAAACGTTTCGACTACTTGTGGAGCCAAAACGGACTCCGTATGAGTCAGATATCCATGTTTCAGTTAACACTGCACAGAACTGAGTCCGAACGACAGTTACAGACTAGTTCTTGTGTAGTGGCGTTCGATTTTTTCCATTCTACTTCACTAAACATCTCCATACGAGATCCAATTACTTGTAGGGAAATTAAAGAGACCTCAGTTATGGTGATGCACTAGGTCCATCGCTGGGACTTTGTGTATGTTTTCTCGAAATGCGTTTGTTGAGTGCTCATTAATAAAGTTTCTATACAAGTTTCTGAACGAACTCCTTAAGAAAATTTCTCCAAAAGTTCCCCGTGAAAGAATCCTTTGAAGCATCTGGTCATCACAAACGTTTTGACTACTTGTGGAGCCAAAACGGACTCCGAATGAGTCAGATATCCATGTGCAGTTAACACTCCGTAGAACTGATTCAGAACGACAGTTACAGACAAGTTCTTGTGTAGTTGCATTCAATTTTTTCTATTCTACTTCACTAAACATCTCTATATGAGATCCACTTACTTGTAGGGAAATGCAAGAGGCCTCAGTTATGATGATGCACTAGGTCCATAGCTAGGACTTTGTGTACGTTCTCGAAATGCGTTTGTCGAGTTCTCATTAAGGAAGTTTCTATACAAGTTTCGGAACGAACTCCTTAAGAAACTTTCTCCAAAAGTTCCCTGTGAAAGATTCCTTTGAAGCATCTGGTCGTCACGAACATTTTGACTACTTTTGGAACCAAAACGGACTCCGTATGAGTCCGATATCCATGTTTCAGTTAACACTGCGTAGAACTAATTCCGAACGACACTTACAAACTAGTTCTTGTGTAGTTGCATTCGATTTTTTCCATTCTACTTCAGTAAACATCTCCATATGAGATCCAATTACTTGTAGGGAAATGCAAGAACCTCAGTTATGATGATGCACTAGGTCCATAGCTAGGACTTTGTGTACGTTCTCGAAATGTGTTTGTCGAGTGCTCATTAAGAAAGTTTTTATACAAGTTTCTAAACGAACTCCTGAAGAAACTTTCTCCAAAAGTTCCCTGTGAAAGAATCCTTTGAATCATCTGGTCGTCACGAACGTTTTGACTACTTTTGGAACCAAAATGTACTCCGTATGAGTCAGATATCGATGTTTCAGTTAACACTACGCAGAACTGATTTTGAACGACAGTTACAGACTAATTCTTGTGTAGTTGCATTCGAGTTTTTCCATTCTACTTCAGTAAAAATCTCCATATGAGATCCAAGTACTTGTAGGGAAATGCTAGAGACCTCAGTTATGATGATGCACTAGGTCCATAGCTGCGACTTTTTGTATGTTCGCGAAATGCGTTTGTCAAGTGCTCATTAAGAAAGTTTCTATACAAGTTTCTGAACGAACTCCTTAAGAAAAGTTCTCCAAAAGTTCCTTGTGGAAGAATCCTTTTAAGCATCTGGTCGTCACAAACGTTTTGACTACTTGTTGAGCCAAAACGGACTCCGTATGAGTCAGATATCCATGTTTCAGTTAAAACTGCGTAGAATTGATTCCGAACGACAGTTACAGACTAGTTCTTGTGTAGTTGTGTTCGATTTTTTCCATTCTACTTCACTAAACATCTCCATATGAGATCCAATTACTTGTATGGAAATTCAAGAGACCTCTATTATGATGATGCACTAGGTCCATAGCTGGGACTTTGTGTATTTTCTCGAAATGCGTTTGTCGAGTGCTCATTAATAAAGTTTCTATACAAGGTTTTGAATGAACTACTTAAGAAAAGTTCTCCAAAAGTTCCCTCTGAAAGAATCCTTTGAAGCATCTGGTCATCACAAACGTTTCGCCTACTTGTGGAGCCAAAACGGACTCCGTATGGGTCAGATATCCATGTTTCAGTTAACACTGCGCAGGACTAATTCCGAGCGACAGTTACAGACTAGTTCTTGTGTAGTTGCATTCCATTTTTTCCATTCTACTTCACTAAACATCTCCATATGAGATCCAATTACTTGAAGGGAAATGTAAGAGACCTCAGTTATGATGATGCACTAGGTCCATAGATGGGACTTTGTGTATGTTCTCGAAATGCATTTGTCGAGTGCTCATTAAGAAAGTTTCTATACAAGTTTCTGAACTATCTCCTTAAGAAAAGTTTTCCAAAAGTTCCTTGTGAAATAATCATTTGGAGCATTTGGTCGTCACAAACATTTTGAGTACTTGTGGAGCCAAAACGGACTCCGAATGAGTCAGATATCCATGTTTTAGTTAACACTGCGCAGAACTTATTCCGAACGACAGTTACAGAACAGTTCTTGTGTAGTTGCATTCGATTTTTTCCATTCTACTTCACCAAACATCTCCATATGAGATCCAATTACTTGTAGGGAAATGCAAGAGACCTCAGTTATGATGATGCACTAGGTCCATAGCTAGGACTTTGTGTACGTTCTCGAAATGCGTTTGTCAAGTGCTCATTAAAAAAGTTTCTATACAATTTTCTAAACGAACTCCTTTAGAAAAGTTCTCCAAAAGTTCTCTGTGAAAGAATCCTTTGAAGCATCCGGTCGTCACGAACGTTTTGACTACTTGTGGAACCAAAACGGACTACGTATGAGTCAGATATCCATGTTTCAGTTAACACTGCACAGAACTGATTCCGAACGACAGTTACAGACTAGTTCTTGTGTAGTTGCATTCAATTTTTTCCATTCTACTTCACTAAACATCTCCATATGATATCCAATTACTTGTAGGGAAATGCAAGGGACCTCAGTTATGATGATGCACTAGGTCAACAGCTGGGACTTTGTGTATGTTCTCGAAATGCGTTTGTCGAGTGCTCATTAAGAAAGTTTCTATACAAGTTTCTAAATGATCTCCTTAAGAAAAATTCTCCAAAAGTTCCTTGTGATAGAATCCTTTGAAGCATCTGGTCGTCACAAACGTTTTGACTACTTGTGGAGCCAAAACGGACTCCAAATGAGTCAGATATCCATGTTCCAGTTAACAATGCGCAGAACTGATTCCGAACGACGGTTACAGACTAGTTCTTGTGTAGTTGCGTTCGATTTTTTCCATTCTACTTCACTAAACATCTACATACGAGATCCAATTACTTGTAGGGAAATTAAAGAGACCTCAGTTATGGTGATGCACTAGGTCCATCGCTGGGACATTGTGTATGTTTTCTCGAAATGCGTTTGTTGAGTGCTCATTAATAAAGTTTCCATACAAGTTTCTGAACGAACTCCTGAAGAAACTTTCTCCAAAAGTTCCCTGTGAAAGATTCCTTTGAAGCATCTGGTCGTCACGAACGTTTTGACTACTTTTGGAACCAAAACGGACTCCGTATGAGTCAGATGTCCATGTTTCAGTTAACACTGCGCAGAACTAATTCCGAACGACAGTTACAGACTAGTTCTTGTGTAGTTGCATTCGATTTTTTCCATTCTACTTCACTAAACATATCCATATGAGATCCAATTACTTGTAGGGAAATGCAAGAACATCAATTATGATGATGCACTAGGTCCATAGCTAGGACATTGTTTACGTTCTCGAAATGTGTTTGTCGAGTGCTCATTAAGAAAGTTTTTATACAAGTTTCTGAACGAACTCCTGAAGAAACTTTCTCCAAAAGTTCCCTGTGAAAGAATCATTTGAATCATCTGGTCGTCACGAATGTTTTGACTACTTTTGGAACCAAAACGGACTCCGTATGAGTCAGATATCCATGTTTCAGTTAACACTGCGCAGAACTGATTCTAAACGACAGTTACAGACTAATTCTCGTGTAGTTGCATTCGAATTTTTCCATTTTACTTCACTAAACATCTCCATATGAGATCCCATTACTTGTAGGGAAAAGCAAGAGAACTCAGTTATGATGATGCACTAGGTCCATAGCTGGGACTTTGTGTTTGTTCTCGAAATGCGTTTGTCGAGTGCTCATTAAGAAAGTTTCTACACAAGTTTCTGAACGATCTCCTTAAGAAAAGTTCTCCAAAAGTTCCTTGTGATAGAATCCCTCTAAGCATCTGGTCGTCACAAACGTTTTGACTACTTGTGGAGCCAAAACGGACTCCGAATGAGTCAGATATCCATGTTCCAGTTAACAATGCGCATAACTGATTCTTGTGTAGTTGCATTCGATTTTTTTCCATTCTACTTCACTAAACATCTCCATATGAGATCCACTTACTTGTAGGGAAATGCAAGAGACCTCAGTTATGATGATGCACTAGGTCCATAGCTTGGACTTTGTGTGCGTTCTCGAAATGTTTTTGTCGAGTGCTCTTTAAGAAAGTTTCTATACAAGTTTCTGGATGAACTCCTTAAGAAACTTTCTCCAAAAGTTCCCTGTGAAAGAATCCTTTGAATCATCTGGTCGTCACAAACGTTCTGACTACTTGTGGAACCAAAACGGAGTCCGTATGAGTCAGATATCCATGTTTCTTTTAACACTGCGTAGAACTGATTCTGAACGATAGTTGTAGACTAGTTCTTGTGTAGTTGCATTCGATTTTTTCCATTCTACTTGACTAAACATCTCCATATGAGATCCAATTACTTGTAGGGAAATGCTAGAGACCTCAGTTATGATGATGCACTAGGTCCATAGCTGGGACTTTGTGTATGTTCTCGAAATGCGTTTGTCAAGTGCTTATTAAGAAAGTTTCTAGACAAGTTTCTGAACGAACTCCTAAAGAAAAGGTCTCCAAAAGTTCCTTGTGAAAGAATCCTTTGAAGCATCTGGTGATCACAAACGTTTCGACTACTTGTGGAGCCAAAACGGACTCCGTATGAGTCAGATATCCATGTTTCAGTTAACACTGCGCAGAACTGAGTCCGAACGACAGTTACAGACTAGTTCTTGTGTAGTTGCGTTCGATTTTTTCCATTCTACTTCACTAAACATCTCCATACGAGATCCAATTACTTGTAGGGAAATTAAAGAGACCTCAGTTATGGTGATGCACTAGGTCCATCGCTGGGACTTTGTGTATGTTTTCTCGAAATGCGTTTGTTGAGTGCTCATTAATAAAGTTTCTATACAAGTTTCTGAATGAACTCCTTAAGAAAATTTCTCCAAAAGTTCCCCGTGAAAGAATCCTTTGAAGCATCTGGTCATCACAAACGTTTTGACTACTTGTGGAGCCAAAACGGACTCCGAATGAGTCAGATATCCATGTTCCAGTTAACACTCCGTAGAACTGATTCAGAACGACAGTTACAGACTAGTTCTTGTGTAGTTGCATTCGATTTTTTTCTATTCTACTTCACTAAACATCTCTAAATGAGATCCACTTACTTGTAGGGAAATGCAAGAGGCCTCAGTTATGATGATGCACTAGGTCCATAGCTAGGACTTTGTGTACGTTCTCGAAATGCGTTTGTCGAGTTCTCATTAAGAAAGTTTCTATACAAGTTTCGGAACGAACTCCTTAAGAAACTTTCTCCAAAAGTTCCCTGTGAAAGATTCCTTTGAAGCATATGGTCGTCACGAACGTTTTGACAACTTTTGGAACCAAAACGGACTCCGTATGAGTCAGATATCCATGTTTCAGTTAACACTGCGTAGAACTAATTCCGAACGACAGTTACAAACTAGTTCTTGTGTAGTTGCATTCGATTTTTTCTATTCTACTTCACTAAACATCTCTATATGAGATCCACTTACTTGTAGGGAAATGCAAGAGGCCTCAGTTATGATGATGCACTAGGTCCATAGCTAGGACTTTGTGTACATTCTCGAAATGCGTTTGTCGAGTTCTCATTAAGAAAGTTTCTATACAAGTTTCGGAACGAACTCCTTAAGAAACTTTCTCCAAAAGTTCCCTGTGAAAGATTCCTTTGAAGCATCTGGTCGTCACGAACGTTTGACTACTTTTGGAACCAAAACGGACTCAGTATGAGTCAGATATCCATGTTTCAGTTAACACTGCGTAGAACTAATTCTGAACGACACTTACAAACTAGTTCTTGTGTAGTTGCATTCGATTTTTTCCATTCTACTTCACTAAACATCTCCATATGAGATCCAATTACTTGTAGGGAAATGCAAGAACCTCAGTTATGATGATGCACTAGGTCCATAGCTAGGACTTTGTGTACGTTCTCGAAATGTGTTTGTCGAGTGCTCATTAAGAAAGTTTTTATACAAGTTTCTAAATGAACTCCTGAAGAAACTTTCTCCAAAAGTTCCCTGTGAAAGAATCCTTTGAATCATCTGGTCGTCACGAACGTTTTGACTACTTTTGGAACCAAAATGTACTCCGTATGAGTCAGATATCGATGTTTCAGTTAACACTACGCAGAACTGATTTTGAACGACAGTTACAGACTAATTCTTGTGTAGTTGCATTCGAGTTTTTCCATTCTACTTCAGTAATAATCTCAATATGAGATCCAAGTACTTGTAGGGAAATGCTAGAGACCTCAGTTATGATGATGCACTAGGTCCATAGCTGCGACTTTTTGTATATTCGCGAAATGCGTTTGTCAAGTGCTCATTAAGAAAGTTTCTATACAAGTTTCTGAACGAACTCCTTAAGAAAAGTTCTCCAAAAGTTCCTTGTGGAAGAATCCTTTTAAGCATCTGGTCGTCACAAACGTTTTGACTACTTGTTGAGCCAAAACGGACTCCGTATGAGTCAGATATCCATGTTTCAGTTAAAACTGCGTAGAATTGATTCCGAACGACAGTTACAGACTAGTTCTTGTGTAGTTGTGTTCGATTTTTTCCATTCTACTTCACTAAACATCTCCATATGAGATCCAATTACTTGTATGGAAATTCAAGAGACCTCTATTATGATGATGCACTAGGTCCATAGCTGGGACTTTGTGTATTTTCTCGAAATGCGTTTGTCGAGTGCTCATTAATAAAGTTTCTATACAAGTTTTTGAACGAACTCCTTAAGAAAAGTTCTCCAAAAGTTCCCTGTGAAAGAATCCTTTGAAGCATCTGGTCATCACAAACGTTTCTCCTACTTGTGGAGCCAAAACGGACTCCGTATGGGTCAGATATCCATGTTTCAGTTAACACTGCGCAGGACTGATTCCGAGCGACAGTTACAGACTAGTTCTTGTGTAGTTGCATTCGACTTTTTCCATTCTACTTCACTAAACATCTCCATATGAGATCCAATTACTTGAAGGGAAATGTAAGAGACCTCAGTTATGATGATGCACTAGGTCCATAGATGGGACTTTGTGTATGTTCTCGAAATGCATTTGTCGAGTGCTCATTAAGAAAGTTTCTATACAAGTTTCTGAACTATCTCCTTAAGAAAAGTTTTCCAAAAGTTCCTTGTGAAAGAATCATTTGGAGCATCTGGTCGTCACAAACATTTTGAGTACTTGTGGAGCCAAAACGGACTCCGAATGAGTCAGATATCCATGTTTTAGTTAACACTGCGTAGAACTTATTCCGAACGACAGTTACAGAATAGTTCTTGTGTAGTTGCATTCGATTTTTTCCATTCTACTTCACCAAACATCTCCATATGAGATCCAATTACTTGTAGGGAAATGCAAGAGACCTCAGTTATGATGATGCACTAGGTCCATAGCTAGGACTTTGTGTACGTTCTCGAAATGCGTTTGTCAAGTGCTCATCAAAAAAGTTTCTATACAATTTTCTAAATGAACTCCTTTAGAAAAGTTCTCCAAAAGTTCCCTGTGAAAGAATCCTTTGAAGCATCCGGTCGTCACGAACGTTTTGACTACTTGTGGAACCAAAACGGACTACGTATGAGTCAGATATCCATGTTTCAGTTAACACTGCACAGACTGATTCGGAACGACAGTTACAGACTATTACTTGTGTAGTTGCATTCAATTTTTTCCATTCTACTTCGCTAAACATCTCCATATGAGATCCAATTACTTGTAGGGAAATGCAAGGGACCTCAGTTATGATGATGCACTAGGTCAATAGCTGGGACTTTGTGTATGTTCTCGAAATGCGTTTGTCGAGTGCTCATTAAGAAAGTTTCTACACAAGTTTCTGAATGATCTTCTTAAGAAAAATTCTCCAAAAGTTCCTTGTGATAGAATCCTTTGAAGCATCTGGTCGTCACAAACATTTTGACTACTTGTGGAGCCAAAACGGACTCCAAATGAGTCAGATATCCATGTTCCAGTTAACAATGCGCAGAACTGATTCCGAACGACGGTTACAGACTAGTTCTTGTGTAGTTGCGTTCGATTTTTTCCATTCTACTTCACTAAACATCTACATACGAGATCCAATTACTTGTAGGGAAATTAAAGAGACCTCAGTTATGGTGATGCACTAGGTCCATCGCTGGGACTTTGTGTATGTTTTCTCAAAATGCGTTTGTTGAGTGCTCATTAATAAAGTTTCCATACAAGTTTCTGAACGAACTCCTGAAGAAACTTTCTCCAAAAGTTCCCTGTGAAAGATTCCTTTGAAGCATCTGGTCGTCACGAACGTTTTGACTACTTTTGGAACTAAAACGGACTCCGTATGAGTCAGATATCCATGTTTCAGTTAACACTGCGCAGAACTAATTCCGAACGACAGTTACAGACTAGTTCTTGTGTAGTTGCATTTGATTTTTTCCATTCTACTTCACTAAACATATCCATATGAGATCCAATTACTTGTAGGGAAATGCAAGAACATCAATTATGATGATGCACTAGGTCCATAGCTAGGACATTGTTTACGTTCTCGAAATGTGTTTGTCGAGTGCTCATTAAGAAAGTTTTTATACAAGTTTCTGAACGAACTCCTGAAGAAACTTTCTCCAAAAGTTCCCTGTGAAAGAATCCTTTGAATCATCTGGTCGTCACGAATGTTTGGACTACTTTTGGAACCAAACCGGACTCCGTATGAGTCAGATATCCATGTTTCAGTTAACACTGCGCAGAACTGATTCTAAACGACAGTTACAGACTAATTCTTGTGTAGTTGCATTCGAATTTTTCCATTTTACTTCACTAAACATCTCCATATGAGATCCCATTACTTGTAGGGAAAGCAAGAGAACTCAGTTATGATGATGCACTAGGTCCATAGCTGGGACTTTGTGTTTGTTCTCGAAATGCGTTTGTCGAGTGCTCATTAAGAAAGTTTCTACACAAGTTTCTGAACGATCTCCTTAAGAAAAGTTCTCCAAAAGTTCCTTGTGATAGAATCTCTTTAAGCATCTGGTCGTCACAAACGTTTTGACTACTTGTGGAGCCAAAACGGACTCCGAATGAGTCAGATATCCATGTTCCAGTTAACAATGCGCATAACTGATTCTTGTGTAGTTGCATTCGATTTTTTTTCCATTCTACTTCACTAACCATCTCCATATGAGATCCACTTACTTGTAGGGAAATGCAAGAGAACTCAGTTATGATGATGCACTAGGTCCATAGCTAGGACTTTGTGTGCGTTCTCGAAATGTGTTTGTCGAGTGCTCTTTAAGAAAGTTTCTATACAAGTTTCTGGATGAACTCCTTAAGAAACTTTCTCCAAAAGTTCCCTGTGAAAGAATCCTTTGAATCATCTGGTCGTCACGAACGTTCTGACTACTTGTGGAACCAAAACGGAGTCCGTATGAGTCAGATATCCATGTTTCTTTTAACACTGCGCATAACTGATTCTGAACGATAGTTGTAGACTAGTTCTTGTGTAGTTGCATTCGATTTTTTCCATTCTACTTCAGTAAACATCTCCATATGATATCCAAGTACTTGTAGGGAAATGCTAGAGACCTCAGTTATGATGATGCACTAGGTCCATAGCTGGGACTTTGTGTATGTTCTCGAAATGCATTTGTCGAGTGCTCATTAAGAAAGTTTCTATACAAGTTTCTGAATGAACTCCTTAAGAAAAGTTCTCCAAAAGTTCCTTGTGAAATATTCCTTTTAAGCATCTGGTCGTGACAAACGTTTTGACTACTTGTGGAGCCAAAACGGACTCCGTATTAGTCAGATATCCATGTTCCAGTTAAAACTGCGCAGAACTGATTCCGAATGACAGTTACAGACTAGTTCTTGTGTAGTCGCGTTCGATTTTTTCCATTCTACTTCACTAAACATATCCATATGAGATCCAATTACTTGTAGGGAAAAGCTAGAGACCTTAGTTATGATGATGCACTAGGTCCATAGCTGGGACTTTGTGTATGTTCTTGAAATGCGTTTGTCGAGTGCTCATTAAGAAAGTTTCTAGACAAGTTTCTGAACGAACTCCTTAAGAAAAGTTCTCCAAAAGTTCCTTGTGAAAGAATCCTTTGAAGCATCTGGTCATCACAAACGTTTGGACTACTTGTGGAGCCAAAACGGACTCCGTATGAGTCAGATATCCATGTTTCATTTAACACTACGCAGAACTGATTCCGAACGACAGTTACAGACTAGTTCTTGTGTAGTTGCGTTTGATTTTTTCCATTCTACTTCACCAAAAATCTCCATATGAGATCCAATTACTTGTAGGGAAATTAAAGAGACCTCAGTTATGGTGATGCACTAGGTCCATCGCTGGGACTTTGTGTATGTTCTCGAAATGCATTTTTGAGTGCTCATTAATAAAGTTTCTATACAAGTTTGTGAATGAACTCCTTAAGAAATTTATCCAAAAGTTCCCTGTGAAAGAATCCTTTGAAGCATCTGGTCATCACAAACGTTTTGACTACTTGTGGAGCCAAAACGGACTCCGAATGAGTCAGATATCCATGTTCAAGTTAACACTGCGCAGAACTGATTCCGAACGACAGTTACAGACTAGTTCTTGTGTAGTTGCATTCGATTTTTTCCATTCTACTTCACTAAACATCTCTATATGAGATCCACTTACTTGCAGGGAAATGCAAGAGGCCTCAGTTATGATGATGCACTAGGTCCATAGCTAGGACTTTGGGTACGTTCTCGAAATGCGTTTGTCGAGTTCTCATTAAGAAAGTTTCTACACAAGTTTCTGAACGAACTCCTGAAGAAACTTTCTCCAAAAGTTCCCTGTGAAAGATTCCTTTGAAGCATCTGGTCGTCATGAATGTTTTGACTACTTTTGGAACCAAAACGGACTCCGTATGAGTCAGATATCCATGTTTCAGTTAACACTGCGCAGAACTAATTCCGAACGACAGTTACAAACTAGTTCTTGTGTAGTTGCTTTCGATTTTTTCCATTCTACTTCAATAAACATCTCCATATGAGATCCAATTACTTGTAGGGAAATGCAAGAATCTCAGTTATGATGATGCACTAGGTCCATAGCTAGGACTTTGTGTACGTTCTTGAAATGTGTTGGTCGAGTGCTCATTAAGAAAGTTTTTATACAAGTTTCTAAACGAACTCCTGAAGAAACTTTCTCAAAAAGTTCCCTATGAAAGAATCCTTTGAATCATCTGGTCTTCACGAACGTTTTGACTACCTTTGGAACCAAAACGTACTCCGTATGATTCAGATATCGATGTTTCAGTTAACACTTCGCAGAACTGATTCTGAACGATAGTTACAGACTAATTCTTGTGTAGTTGCATTCGATTTTTTCCATTCTACTTCAGTAAACATCTCCATATGAGATCCAAGTACTTGTAGGGAAATGCTAGAGACAAAGTTATGATGATGCACTAGGTCCATAGCTGGGACTTTGTGTATGTTCTTGAAATGCGTTTGTCAAGTGCTCATTAAAAAAGTTTCTATACAAGTTTCTGAACGAACTCCTTAAGAAAAGTTCTCCAAAACTTCCTTCTGACAGAATCCTTTTAAGCATCTGGTCGTCACAAACGTTTTGACTACTTGTTGAGCCAAAACGGACTCCGTATGAGTCAGATATCCATGTTTCAGTTAAAACTGCGTAGAATTGATTCCGAACGATAGTTATAGACTAGTTCTTATGTAGTTGTGTTCGATTTTTTCCATTCTACTTCACTAAACATCTCCATATAAGATCCAGTTACTTGTATGGAAATTCAAGAGACCTCTATTATGATGATGCACTAGGTCCATAGCTGGGACTTTGTGTATTTTCTCGAAATGCGTTTGTTGACTGCTCATTAATAAAGTTTCTATACAAGTTTCTGAACGAACTCCTTAAGAAAATTTCTCCAAAAGTTCCCTGTGAAAGAATCCTTTGAAGCATCTGGTCATCACAAACGTTTCGACTACTTGTGGAGCCAAAACGGACTCCGTATGAGTCAGATATCCATGTTTCATTTAACACTACGCAGAACTGATTCCGAACGACAGTTACAGACTAGTTCTTGTGTAGTTGCGTTCGATTTTTTCCATTCTACTTCACCAAAAATCTCCATATGAGATCCAATTACTTGTAGGGAAATTAAAGAGACCTCAGTTATGGTGATGCACTAGGTCCATCGCTGGGACTTTGTGTATGTTCTCGAAATGCATTTTTGAGTGCTCATTAATAAAGTTTCTATACAAGTTTGTGAACGAACTCCTTAAGAAATTTCTCCAAAAGTTCCCTGTGAAAGAATCCTTTGAAGCATCTGGTCATCACAAACGTTTTGACTACTTGTGGAGCCAAAACGGACTCCGAATGAGTCAGATATCCATGTTCAAGTTAACACTGCGCAGAACTGATTCCGAACGACAGTTACAGACTAGTTCTTGTGTAGTTGCATTCGATTTTTTCCATTCTACTTCACTAAACATCTCTATATGAGATCCACTTACTTGCAGGGAAATGCAAGAGGCCTCAGTTATGATGATGCACTAGGTCCATAGCTAGGACTTTGGGTACGTTCTCGAAATGCGTTTGTCGAGTTCTCATTAAGAAAGTTTCTACACAAGTTTCTGAACGAACTCCTGAAGAAACTTTCTCCAAAAGTTCCCTGTGAAAGATTCCTTTGAAGCATCTGGTCGTCATGAATGTTTTGACTACTTTTGGAACCAAAACGGACTCCGTATGAGTCAGATATCCATGTTTCAGTTAACACTGCGCAGAACTAATTCCGAACGACAGTTACAAACTAGTTCTTGTGTAGTT
Organism: Aegilops umbellulata; assembly: GCA_032464435.1. Taxonomy (NCBI): domain Eukaryota; kingdom Viridiplantae; phylum Streptophyta; class Magnoliopsida; order Poales; family Poaceae; genus Aegilops; species Aegilops umbellulata. Next base: position 375,941,196 of record CP136058.1, on the reverse strand, counting down.
GCTTTCGATTTTTTCCATTCTACTTCAATAAACATCTCCATATGAGATCCAATTACTTGTAGGGAAATGCAAGAATCTCAGTTATGATGATGCACTAGGTCCATAGCTAGGACTTTGTGTACGTTCTTGAAATGTGTTGGTCGAGTGCTCATTAAGAAAGTTTTTATACAAGTTTCTAAACGAACTCCTGAAGAAACTTTCTCCAAAAGTTCCCTATGAAAGAATCCTTTGAATCATCTGGTCTTCACGAACGTTTTGACTACCTTTGGAACCAAAACGTACTCCGTATGATTCAGATATCGATGTTTCAGTTAACACTTCGCAGAACTGATTCTGAACGATAGTTACAGACTAATTCTTGTGTAGTTGCATTCGATTTTTTCCATTCTACTTCAGTAAACATCTCCATATGAGATCCAAGTACTTGTAGGGAAATGCTAGAGACAAAGTTATGATGATGCACTAGGTCCATAGCTGGGACTTTGTGTATGTTCTTGAAATGCGTTTGTCAAGTGCTCATTAAAAAAGTTTCTATACAAGTTTCTGAACGAACTCCTTAAGAAAAGTTCTCCAAAACTTCCTTCTGACAGAATCCTTTTAAGCATCTGGTCGTCACAAACGTTTTGACTACTTGTTGAGCCAAAACGGACTCCGTATGAGTCAGATATCCATGTTTCAGTTAAAACTGCGTAGAATTGATTCCGAACGATAGTTATAGACTAGTTCTTATGTAGTTGTGTTCGATTTTTTCCATTCTACTTCACTAAACATCTCCATATAAGATCCAGTTACTTGTATGGAAATTCAAGAGACCTCTATTATGATGATGCACTAGGTCCATAGCTGGGACTTTGTGTATTTTCTCGAAATGCGTTTGTTGACTGCTCATTAATAAAGTTTCTATACAAGTTTCTGAACGAACTCCTTAAGAAAATTTCTCCAAAAGTTCCCTGTGAAAGAATCCTTTGAAGCATCTGGTCATCACAAACGTTTCGACTACTTGTGGAGCCAAAACGGACTCCGTATGAGTCAGATATCCATGTTTCATTTAACACTACGCAGAACTGATTCCGAACGACAGTTACAGACTAGTTCTTGTGTAGTTGCGTTCGATTTTTTCCATTCTACTTCACCAAAAATCTCCATATGAGATCCAATTACTTGTAGGGAAATTAAAGAGACCTCAGTTATGGTGATGCACTAGGTCCATCGCTGGGACTTTGTGTATGTTCTCGAAATGCATTTTTGAGTGCTCATTAATAAAGTTTCTATACAAGTTTGTGAACGAACTCCTTAAGAAATTTCTCCAAAAGTTCCCTGTGAAAGAATCCTTTGAAGCATCTGGTCATCACAAACGTTTTGACTACTTGTGGAGCCAAAACGGACTCCGAATGAGTCAGATATCCATGTTCAAGTTAACACTGCGCAGAACTGATTCTGAACGACAGTTACAGACTAGTTCTTGTGTAGTTGCATTCGATTTTTTCCATTCTACTTCACTAAACATCTCCATATGAGATCCACTTACTTGCAGGGAAATGCAAGAGGCCTCAGTTATGATGATGCACTAGGTCCATAGCTAGGACTTTGGGTACGTTCTCGAAATGCGTTTGTCGAGTTCTCATTAAGAAAGTTTCTACACAAGTTTCTGAACGAACTCCTGAAGAAACTTTCTCCAAAAGTTCCCTGTGAAAGATTCCTTTGAAGCATCTGGTCGTCATGAACGTTTTGACTACTTTTGGAACCAAAATGTGACTCCGTATGAGTCAGATATCCATGTTTCAGTTAACACTGCGCAGAACTAATTCCGAACGACAGTTACAAACTAGTTCTTGTGTAGTTGCTTTCGATTTTTTCCATTCTACTTCAATAAACATCTCCATATGAGATCCAATTACTTGTAGGGAAATGCAAGAATCTCAGTTATGATGATGCACTAGGTCCATAGCTAGGACTTTGTGTACGTTCTTGAAATGTGTTGGTCGAGTGCTCATTAAGAAAGTTTTTATACAAGTTTCTAAACGAACTCCTGAAGAAACTTTCTCCAAAAGTTCCCTATGAAAGAATCCTTTGAATCATCTGGTCTTCACGAACGTTTTGACTACCTTTGGAACCAAAACGTACTCCGTATGATTCAGATATCGATGTTTCAGTTAACACTTCGCAGAACTGATTCTGAACGATAGTTACAGACTAATTCTTGTGTAGTTGCATTCGATTTTTTCCATTCTACTTCAGTAAACATCTCCATATGAGATCCAAGTACTTGTAGGGAAATGCTAGAGACAAAGTTATGATGATGCACTAGGTCCATAGCTGGGACTTTGTGTATGTTCTCGAAATGCGTTTGTCAAGTGCTCATTAAAAAAGTTTCTATACAAGTTTCTGAACGAACTCCTTAAGAAAAGTTCTCCAAAACTTCCTTCTGACAGAATCCTTTTAAGCATCTGGTCGTCACAAACGTTTTGACTACTTGTTGAGCCAAAACGGACTCCGTATGAGTCAGATATCCATGTTTCAGTTAAAACTGCGTAGAATTGATTCCGAACGATAGTTATAGACTAGTTCTTATGTAGTTGTGTTCGATTTTTTCCATTCTACTTCACTAAACATCTCCATATAAGATCCAGTTACTTGTATGGAAATTCAAGAGACCTCTATTATGATGATGCACTAGGTCCATAGTTGGGACTTTGTGTATTTTCTCGAAATGCGTTTGTTGACTGCTCATTAATAAAGTTTCTATACAAGTTTCTGAACGAACTCCTTAAGAAAATTTCTCCAAAAGTTCCCTGTGAAAGAATCCTTTGAAGCATCTGGTCATCACAAATGTTTCGACTACTTGTGGAGCCAAAACGGACTCCGTATGAGTCAGATATCCATGTTTCATTTAACACTACGCAGAACTGATTCCGAACGACAGTTACAGACTAGTTCTTGTGTAGTTGCGTTCGATTTTTTCCATTCTACTTCACGAAAAATCTCCATATGAGATCCAATTACTTGTAGGGAAATTAAAGAGACCTCAGTTATGGTGATGCACTAGGTCCATCGCTGGGACTTTGTGTATGTTCTCGAAATGCATTTTTGAGTGCTCATTAATAAAGTTTCTATACAAGTTTGTGAACGAATTCCTTAAGAAATTTCTCCAAAAGTTCCCTGTGAAAGAATCCTTTGAAGCATCTGGTCATCACAAACGTTTTGACTACTTGTGGAGCCAAAACGGACTCCGAATGAGTCAGATATCCATGTTCAAGTTAACACTGCGCAGAACTGATTCCGAACGACAGTTACAGACTAGTTCTTGTGTAGTTGCATTCGATTTTTTCCATTCTACTTCACTAAACATCTCCATATGAGATCCACTTACTTGCATGGAAATGCAAGAGGCCTCAGTTATGATGATGCACTAGGTCCATAGCTAGGACTTTGGGTACGTTCTCGAAATGCGTTTGTCGAGTTCTCATTAAGAAAGTTTCTACACAAGTTTCTGAACGAACTCCTGAAGAAACTTTCTCCAAAAGTTCCCTGTGAAAGATTCCTTTGAAGCATCTGGTCGTCATGAATGTTTTGACTACTTTTGGAACCAAAACGGACTCCGTATGAGTCAGATATCCATGTTTCAGTTAACACTGCGCAGAACTAATTCCGAACGACAGTTACAAACTAGTTCTTGTGTAGTTGCTTTCGATTTTTTCCATTCTACTTCAATAAACATCTCCATATGAGATCCAATTACTTGTAGGGAAATGCAAGAATCTCAGTTATGATGATGCACTAGGTCCATAGCTAGGACTTTGTGTACGTTCTTGAAATGTGTTGGTCGAGTGCTCATTAAGAAAGTTTTTATACAAGTTTCTAAACGAACTCCTGAAGAAATTTTCTCCAAAAGTTCCCTATGAAAGAATCCTTTGAATCATCTGGTCTTCACGAACGTTTTGACTACCTTTGGAACCAAAACGTACTCCGTATGATTCAGATATCGATGTTTCAGTTAACACTTCGCAGAACTGATTCTGAACGATAGTTACAGACTAATTCTTGTGTAGTTGCATTCGATTTTTTCCATTCTACTTCAGTAAACATCTCCATATGAGATCCAAGTACTTGTAGGGAAATGCTAGAGACAAAGTTATGATGATGCACTAGGTCCATAGCTGGGACTTTGTGTATGTTCTCGAAATGCGTTTGTCGAGTGCTCATTAAGAAAGTTTCTATACAAGTTTCTGAACGAACTCCTTAAGAAAAGTTCTCCAAAAGTTCCTTGTGAATGAATCCTTTTAAGCATCTGGTCGTCACAAACATTTTGACTACTTGTTGAGCCAAAACGGACTCCGTATGAGTCAGATATCCATGTTTCGGTTAAAACTGCGTAGAATTGATTCCGAACGATAGTTACAGACTAGTTCTTATGTAGTTGTGTTCGATTTTTTCCATTCTACTTCACTAAACATCTCCATATAAGATCCAGTTACTTGTATGGAAATTCAAGAGACCTCTATTATGATGATGCACTAGGTCCATAGCTGGGACTTTGTGTATTTTCTCGAAATGCGTTTGTTGACTGCTCATTAATAAAGTTTCTATACAAGTTTCTGAACGAACTCCTTAAGAAAATTTCTCCAAAAGTTCCCTGTGAAAGAATCCTTTGAAGCATCTGGTCATCACAAACGTTTCTCCTACTTGTGGAGCCAAAACGGACTCCGTATGAGTCAGATATCCATGTTTCAGTTAACACTTCGCAGAACTGATTCCGAACGACAGTTACAGACTAGTTCTTGTGTAGTTGCGTTCGATTTTTTCCATTCTACTTCACTAAACATCTCCATATGAGATCCAATTACTTGTAGGGAAATTAAAGAGACCTCAGTTATGGTGATGCACTAGGTCCATCGCTGGTACTTTGTGTATGTTCTCGAAATGCGTTTGTTGAGTGCTCATTACTAAAGTTTCTGTACAAGTTTCTGAACGAACTCCTTAAGAAAATTTCTCCAAAAGTTCCCTGTGAAAGAATCCTTTGAAGCATCTGGTCATCACAAATGTTTCGACTACTTGTGGAGCCAAAACGGACTCTGTATGAGTCAGATATCCATGTTTCAGTTAACACTGCGCAGAACTGATTCCGAACGACAGTTACAGACTAGTTCTTGTGTAGTTGCGTTCGATTTTTTCCAGTCTACTTCACTAAACATCTCCATATGAGATCCAATTACATGTAGGGAAATTAAGGAGACCTCAGTTATGGTTATGCACTAGGTCCATCGCTGATTCTTTGTGTATGTTCTCGAAATGCGTTTGTTGACTGCTCATTAATAAAGTTTCTATACAAGTTTCTGAACGAACTCCTTAAGAAAATTTTTCCAAAAGTTCCCTGTGAAAGAATCCTTTGAAGCATCTGGTCATCACAAACGTTTTGACTACTTGTGGAGCCAAAACGGACTCCGAATGAGTCAGATATCCATGTTCCAGTTAACAGTCCGCAGAACTGATTCCGAACGACAATTACAGACTAGTTCTTGTGAAGTTGCATTCGATTTTTTCCATTCTACATCACTAAACATCTCCATATGAGATTCAATTACTTGTAGGGAAATGCAAGAACCTCAGTTATGTTGATGCACTAGGTCCATAGCTAGGACTTTGTGTACGTTCTTGAAATGTGTTTGTCGAGTGCTCATTAAGAAAGTTTTTATACAAGTTTCTAAACGAACTCCTGAAGAAACTTTCTCCAAAAGTTCCCTGTGAAAGAATCCTTTGAATCATCTGGTCGTCACGAACGTTTTGACTACTTTTGGAACCAAAACATACGCCGTATGAGTCAGATATCGATGTTTCAGTTAACACTGCGCGGAACTGATTCTGAACGACAGTTACAGACTAATTCTTGTGTAGTTGCATTCGATTTTTCCATTCTACTTCAGTAAACATCTCCATATGAGATCCAAGTACTTGTAGGGAAATGCTAGAGACCTCAGTTATGATGATGCACTAGGTCCATAGCTGGGACTTTGTGTATGTTCTCGAAATGCGTTTGTCAAGTGCTCATTAAGAACGTTTCTATACAAGTTTCTGAACGAACTCCTTAAGAAAAGTTCTCCAAAAGTTCCTTGTGAAAGAATCCTTTTAAGCATCTGGCCGTCACAAACGTTTTGACTACTAGTTGAGCCAAAACGGACTCCGTATGAGTCAGATATCCATGTTTCACTTAAAACTGCGTAGAATTGATTCTGAACGATAGTTACAGACTAGTTCTTGTGTAGTTGTGTTCGATTTTTTCCATTCTACTTCACTAAACATCTCCATATAAGATCCAATTACTTGTATGGAAATTCAAGAGACCTCTATTATCATGATGCACTAGGTCCATAGCTGGGACTTTGTGTATTTTCTCGAAATGCGTTTGTCGAGTGCTCATTAATAAATTTTCTATACAAGTTTTTGAACGAACTCCTTAAGAAAAGTTCTCCAAAAGTTCCCTGTGAAAGAATCCTTTGAAGCATCTGGTCGTCACAAATGTTTCGACTACTTGTGGAGCCAAAACGGACTCCGTATGAGTCAGATATCCATGTTTCAGTTAACACTGCGCAGAACTGATTCCGAACGATAGTTACAGACTAGTTCTTGTGTAGTTGCGTTTGATTTTTTCCATTCTACCTCACTAAACATCTCCATATGAGATCCAATTACTTGTATGGAAATTAAAGAGACCTTAGTTATGGTGATGCACTAGGTCCATCGCTGGGACTTTGTGTATGTTCTCGAAATGCGTTTGTTGAGTGCTCATTAATAAAGTTTCTATACAAGTTTCTGAACGAACTCCTTAAGAATATTTCTCCAAAAGTTCCCCGTGAAAGAATCCTTTGAAGCATCTAGTCATCACAAATGTTTCGACTACTTGTGGATCCAAAACGGACTCCGAATGAGTAAGATATCCATGTTCCAGTTAACACTGCGCAGAACTGATTCCGAACGACAGTTACAGATTAGTTCTTGTGTAGTTGCGTTCGATTTTTTCCATTCTACTTCACTAAACATCTCCATATGAGATCCAATTACTTGTAGGGAAATTATAAAGACCTCAGTTGTGGTGATGCACTAGGTCCATCACTGGGACTTTGTGTATGTTTTCTCGAAATGCGTTTGTTGAGTGCTCATTAATAAAGTTTCTATACAAGTTTCTGAACGAACTCCTTAAGAAAATTTCTCCAAAAGTTCCCCGTGAAAGGATCCTTTGAAGCATCTGGTCATCACAAACGTTTTGACTACTTGTGGAGCCAAAACGGACTCCGAATGAGTCAGATATCCATGTTCCAGTTAACACTCCGCAGAACTGATTCCGAACGACAGTTACAGACTAGTTCTTGTGTAGTTGCATTCGATTTTTTCCATTCTACTTCACTAAACATCTCCATATGAGATCTAATTACTTCTAGGGAAATGCAAGAACCTCAGTTATGATGATGCACTAGGTCCATAGCTAGGACTTTGTGTACGTTCTCGAAATGTGTTTGTTGAGTGCTCATTAAGAAAGTTTTTATACAAGTTTCTAAACGAACTCATGAAGAAACTTTCTCCAAAAGTTCCCTGTGAAAGAATCCTTTGAATCATCTGGTCGTCACGAACGTTTTGACTACTTTTGGGACCAAAACATACTCCGTATGAGTCAGATATCGATGTTTCAGTTAACACTGCGCAGAACTGATTCTGAACGACAGTTACAGACTAATTCTTGTGTAGTTGCATTCTTTTTTTTCCATTCTACTTCAGTAAACATCTCCATATGAGATCCAAGTACTTGTAGGGAAATGCTAGAGACCTCAGTTATGATGATGCACTAGGTCCATAGCTGGGACTTTGTGTATGTTCTCGAAATGCGTTTGTCGAGTGCTCATTAAGAAAGTTTCTATACAAGTTTCTGAACGAACTCCTTAAGAAAAGTTCTCCAAAAGTTCCTTGTGAATGAATCCTTTTAAGCATCTGGTCGTCACAAACATTTTGACTACTTGTTGAGCCAAAACGGACTCCGTATGAGTCAGATATCCATGTTTCGGTTAAAACTGCGTAGAATTGATTCCGAACGATAGTTACAGACTAGTTCTTGTGTAGTTGTGTTCGATTTTTTCCATTCTACTTCACTAAACATCTCCATATAAGATCCAATTACTTGTATGGAAATTCAAGAGACCTCTATTATGATGATGCACTAGGTCCATAGCAGGGACTTTGTGTATTTTCTCGAACTGCGTTTGTCGAGTGCTCATTAATAAAGTTTCTATACAAGTTTTTGAACGAACTCCTTAAGAAAAGTTCTCCAAAAGTTCCCTGTGAAAGAATCCTTTGAAGCATCTGGTCATCACAAATGTTTCTACTACTTGTGGAGCCAAAACGGACTCCGTATGAGTCAGATATCCATGTTTCAGTTAACACTGCGCAGAACTGATTCCGAGCGACAGTTACAGACTAGTTCTTGTGTAGTTGCATTCGATTTTTTCCATTCTACTTCACTAAACATCTCCATATGACATCCAATTACTTGTAGGGAAATGTAAGAGACCTCAGTTATGATGATACACTAGGTCCATAGCTGGGACTTTGTGTATGTTCTCGAAATGCATTTGTCGAGTGCTCATTAAGAAAGTTTCTATACAAGTTTCTGAACTATCTCCCGAAGAAAAGTTCACCAGAAGTTCCTTGTGAGAGAATCCTTTGAAGCATCTGGTCGTCACAAATGTTTCGACTACTTGTGGAGCAAAAATGGACTCCGTATGAGTCAGATATCTATGTTTCAGTTAACACTGCGCAGAACTCATTCCGAACGACAGTTACACACTAGTTCCTGTGTAGTTGCATTCGACTTTTTCCATTCTACTTCACTAAACATCTCCATATGAGATCCAATTACTTGTAGGGAAATGCAAGAGACCTCAGTTATGATGACGCACTAGGTCCATAGCTGGGACTTTGCGTATGTTCTCGAAATGCGTTTGTTGAGTGCTCATTAAGAAAGTTTCTATCCAAGTTTCTGAACGAACTCCTTAAGAAAAGTTTTCCAAAAGTTCCTTGTGAAAGAATCCTTTGGAGCACCTGGTCGTCACAAACATTTTGACTACTTGTGGAGCCAAAACGGACTCCGAATGAGTCAGATATCCATGTTTTAGTTAACACTGCGCAGAACTTATTCCGAACCACAGTTACAGACTAGTTCTTGTGTAGTTGCATTCGATTTTTTCCATTCTACTTCACCAAACATCTCCATATGAGATCCAATTACTTGTAGGGAAATGCAAGAGACCGCGGTTATGATGATGCACTAGGTCCATAGCTAGGACTTTGTGTACGTTCTCGAAATGCGTTTGTCGAGTGCTCATTAAAAAAGTTTCTATACAAGTTTCTGAACGAACTCCTTTAGAAAAGTTCTCCAAAAGTTCCATGTGAAAGAATCCTTTGTAGCATCCGGTCGTCACAAACATTTTGACTACTTGTGGAACCAAAACGGACTACGTATGAGTCAGATATCCATGTTTCAGTTAACACTGCACAGAACTGATTCCGAACGACAGTTACAGACTAGTTCTTGCGTAGTTGCTTTCGATTTTTTCCATGCTACTTCACTAAACATCTCCATATGAGATCCAATTACTTGTAGGGAAATGCAAGGGACCTCAGTTATGATGATGCACTAGGTCCATAGCTGGGACTTTGTGTATGTTCTCGAAATGCGTTTGTCGAGTGCTCATTAAGAAGGTTTCTATACAAGTTTCTGAACGATCTCCTTAAGAAAAATTCTCCAAAAGTTCCTTGTGATAGAATCCTTTGAAGCATCTGGTCGTCACAGACGTTTTGACTACTTGTGGAGCCAAAACGGACTCTGAATGAGTCAGATATCCATGTTCCAGTTAACAATGCGCAAAATTGATTCCGAACGACACTTACAGACTAGTTCTTGTGTAGTTGCATTCGATTTTTTCCATTCTACTTCACTAAACATCTCCATATGAGATCCAACTACTTGTAGGGAAATGCAAGAGACCTCATTTATGATGATGCACTAGGTCCATAGCTAGGACTTTGTGTACGTTCTCGAAATGCGTTTGTCGAGTGCTCATTAAGAAAGTTTCTATACAAGTTTCTGAACGAACTCCTTAAGAAACTTTCTCCAAAAGTTCCATGTGAAAGATTCCTTTGAAGCATCTGGTCGTCACGAACGTTTTGACTGCTTTTGGAACCAAAACGGACTCCGTATGAGTCAGATATCCATGTTTCAGTCAACACTGCGCAGAACTAATTCCGAACGGCAGATACAGACTAGTTCTTGTGTAGTTGCATTCGATTTTTTCCATTCTACTTCACTAAACATCTCCATATGAGATCCAATTACTTGTAGGGAAATGCAAGAACCTCAGTTATGATGATGCACTAGGTCCATAGCTAGGACTTTGTGTACATTCTCGAAATCTGTTTGTCGAGTGCTCATTAAGAAAGTTTTTATACAAGTTTCTGAACGAACTCCTGAAGAAACTTGCTCCAAAAGTTCCCTGTGAAAGAATCCTTTGAATCATCTGGTCGTCACGAATGTTTTGACTACTTTTGGAACCAAAACAGACTCCGTATGAGTCAGATATCCATGTTTCAGTTAACACTTCGCAGAACTGATTCTGAACGACAGTTACAGACTAATTCTTGTGTAGTTGCATTCGATTTTTTCCATTCTACTTCAGTAAACATCTCCATATGAGATCCAAGTACTTGTAGGGAAATGCTAGAGACCTCTGTTATGATGATGCACTAGGTCCATAACTGGGACTTTGTGTATGTTCTCGAAATGCGTTTGTCGAGTGCTCATTAAGAAAGTTTCTATACAAGTTTGTAGGATCTAGAAGTAGGTGTGTCTAGAGGTTGGGGGTTGATTAGACACTTAGTACTAAAGTTGCAGTTTTTAAGCCTTTTTGGTTTGAGTGAAGTTTTAGGCACAATTTCAGCACATACAATACATATCAAGCAAGCATGCAAAGAGTATATAGGCAGCGGAAAGTAAAGCATGCAACTTGCGAGAATGTAAAGAGAAGGGTTTGGAGAATTCAAACGCAATTGGAGACACGGATGTTTTTCCCGTGGTTCGGATAGGTGGTGCTATCCTACATCCACGTTAGTGGAGACTTCAACCCACGAAGGGTAACGGTTGCGCGAGTCCACGGAGGGCTCCACCCACGAAGGGTCCACGAAGAAGCAACCTTGTCTATCCCACCATGGCCATCGCCCACGAAGGACTTGCCTCACTAGCGGTAGATCTTCACGAAGTAGGCGATCTCCTTGCCCTTATAGACTCCTTGGTTCAACTCCACAATCTTGTCGGAGGCTCCCAAGTGACACCTAGCCAATCTAGGAGACACCACTCTCCAAGAAGTAACAAATGGTGTGTTGATGATGAACTCCTTGCTCTTGTGCTTCAAATGATAGTATCCCCAACACTCAACTCTCTCTCACAGGATTTGGATTTGGTGGAAAGAAGATTTGAGTGGAAAGCAACTTGGGGAAGGCTAGAGATCAAGATTCATATGGTAGGAATGGAATATCTTGGTCTCAACACATGAGTAGGTGGTTCTCTCTCAGAACATATGAGTTGGAAGTGTAGATGTCTTCTGATGGCTCTCTCCACGAATGAAGAGGAGGTGGAGGGGTATATATAGCCTCCACTTAAAATCCAACCGTTACACACAATTTACCAATCTCGGTGGGACCGAATCAACAAACTCGGTCGGACCGAAATGGTAAACCTAGTGACCGTTAGAGTTTTTCGGTGGGATTGACATGCATCTCGGTAGGACCGATATGGTTAGGGTTTGGGCATAACGTAATCTCGGTGAGACCGATTACACATACTCGGTGTGACCAATTTGGTAATTAGCTAACCAGAGAGTTGGTCAGGCAAACTCGGTGGGACCGATTACTGAACTCGGTTGGACCGATTTTGGTAATGAGTTATCCAGAGAGTTTGCATTGTAATCTCGGTAGTACCAATTGCCTAAACTCGGTGAGACCGATTTTGACAATGGACATACACAGTGAGATTGCAATCCCATCTCGGTGAGACCGAGATCCCTATCGGTAGAACCGATTTGCTAGGGTTTTGGCAGTGGCTTATGACATATGAAAACTCGGTGGCGCCGGATAGAAAGAATCGGTAGGACCGAGTTTGGCTTAGGGTTTAGGTCATATGTGGAAGTGGGAAAGTAGCTAAGGGTTTTGGAGCATATCATTAAGCACATGGAGCAAAAGGATCATTAAGCAACACCTCATCCCTTCTTGATAGTATTGGCTTTTCCTATAGACTCAATGTGATCTTGGATCACTAAAAGTGTAAAATGAAGAGTCTTGAGCTTGAAGCTTTAGCCAATCCTTTGTCCTTAGCATCTTGAAGGAGTTCCCACAACCTTTAGTCCATGCCACTCCATTGTTGAACTTATCTGAAATATACTAGATAAAAGTGTTAGTCCAACAAGAGATATGTTGACATTAATTACCAAAACCACCCGAGGAGCACTTGTGCTTTCAATCTCCCCCTTTTTGGTAATTGATGGCAACATACATCAAAGCTTTAGATAAAGATACAAATAATAGCAAGTAAAGCTTTGGAAGAACATGTAACAAGCATAGGCTCCCCCTACATGTATGCAATCATGTAAATATAAGATATAGAGGCATGTGAGAGCATAACCATGACAGAGAAGGCAATGTGTTACATGTATCTTGGCCATATGCATCAGAGCAAAAGATTATTAAGAGAAATACCTTCATGCTTATGAGTCCTTCTTGCAAACAGTATGTACAAAAGCAAGAATTCCTCATACTCATGATTCTGATGCATATACTTACCTTGTAGTCTTGAGTTGGCTTAGGATGGAATGAACCTGCATAAACAAGGTTAGATAACACAGGTGCATCCACTAGCCAGAGCAAATCAAGGAAAACCACAAGAATACCAAGACTGGGATGACATGTAGAGAGTGAGTACAAGGTACCACATTAGATTAAACATGTCCCCAAGAGTAAAGATTTGCAAAGAATTTGAGTGATTTCTTTCCCTTAGATGTCTTGCTCCCCCTGAATTTGACATGGGATATTGGGAGAAGATAGGGAACAGAAAATCAGAGCTGAAATATACTGGAATATATGAATGAATAGAAGCACTATGTTCTATGAGCATGTCTTTCCCCCAAAAAGACATGTGGCATCTCTCCTCTTAAACATCAAGCATCTGGGATCCTTGAGTATTCTCTCCCCCCTGGAGATCTCTTTCTCCCCCTTAATACTTTCTCTCTTTTTCTCCCTGATGATAAGCTTTGATGTGATCTCTCTCTTCCCCTTTGACATCAATTTCCAAGAAGGTTCTTCTAGAATCTGTCGAATAGGTTTGGTCCTTGAGATTCAGCATAAAGCAATGGACAAAACTGTGATGCTTGTAGAGGATAAGATTCATTGAGTGGAGCTGGATCAGAAGAAATATAAAATAAGTGACAAACTGTTTTCCTATTGTGAAATCGGTGGCACCGAGCGTCATGTTTCGGTGGTACCGAAGGGATTCGGTTGATCCGAAGCGTTCAATTCGGTGAAACCGAGTTTACTACAGAGAAAACACTTGTCAACTCAGCTCACTAGTCAAATAAAATCTCACAAAGATTTGCAATGAATTAACTGAAAGATTTTCAAGGAATTTGATGCAGAAATATGCAGGACAAAAAAGAATCAAAAAGAAAAGAAAAGAATAGAAGTTCTAGATGAAGTTTTTTTTGATAAAGAGGGAAACAAATATGCAAGGGACTAATGCAACAACACTCAAAGAAAGGAGACTCAAGAGAACTTCATCTAGATTTGGGCGGTGACAAAATCACCTATGTTAGAGTATATTGACTTAGGAGTCAAGTGAGAACACTTGATCATGGGTCATACTCATCGTTTAAGCTCAAAATGGGGTTCCAATTTTTCGTTTAAGCATCTTGATGTATTCACATCTTGTTGAGTTGCTTTGACTCATAACTTTGAGTAAAGCTTCTCTAAGATGGAATATCAAACCTTGGGTGGTGGAGTGGATCTTGCTCATGTAGTTGAACTTGTGTGGGTGCTCGAAGTTGATGTAGTTCATCATGAGTCGGGAGCACCCCTTGGAATTTGAGTTCATCTTCCTACATGGGTTAGTTCTTGCAAGTAAAAGCACTTGTATAAAAAAATGACAATCATGACGCTCAACATAGAATTTGTCAAAGGATATGTTTGAATGGTTTCGTGCTTCCTTGTCTTCAACCACCATCGTGTAGAGACTTGGTGATGTAGAGATTGCTCAAGATGTGAGAGAGTTGCAATCTCATAGAAATTGATTCATCCAAGTACCTACATGGATTAGATAACATGCAAGATGCAAATATATCCAAGACATTAGATAGTCATCATAAGAAATATATTAAGGATTAGTCATAAGCTCATGTCTTGCATGTATCCAATGGAGTTTCTACTCCAAGTTTGAAGCATCAATGATGTTCAATTCTCCTCTCAACCTGCAAATCACTTTCTCATCAAGCGGTTTAGTGAATATATCCGCTAATTGCTTATCGGTGCGAACATGTTTAAGATCAATGCCACCCTTTGCAACATGGTCTCGAATGAAATGATGACGAACTTCAATATGCTTAGTTCGAGAATGTTGCACAGGATTATGACCAATTTTGATAGCACTTTCATTGTCACAAAGCAATGGAACATGTTTCACATAGACCCCATAATCTTTAAGAGTTTGGGTCATCCAAAGTAATTGAGCACAACATGAACCAGCGGCAATGTATTCCGCTTCGGCGGTGGATAAGGACACCGAGTTTTGTTTCTTGGAGGACCAAGACACAAGAGATCTACCAAGAAATTGACATGTACCCGGAGTGGACTTTCTATCAACCTTGTCTCCGGCATAATCCGAGTCGGAATACCCAACAAGATCGAAAGAGGACCTCTTAGGATACCAAATGCCAAAATTTGGTGTATGGATTAAGTATCTCACTATCCTTTTCACGGCCTTAAGATGACATTCTTTAGGAGCAGCTTGATATCGTGCACACATGCACACACTTAGCATAATGTCGGGACGAGAGGCACATAGGTATAACAATGAACCAATCATAGAGCGATAAACCTTTTGATCAACCAGTTCACCATCTTTGGTCAAATCATTATGTCCACTAGTAGGCATGGGTGTAGACATACCTTTGCATTCTTGCATATTGAACTTCTTGAATAGGTCTTTGGTGTACTTCATTTGAGAGATAAATGTACCTTCCTTAGTTTGCTTGATTTGCAAACCGAGAAAGAATTTGAGTTCACTCATCATAGACATCTCAAACTTCTTTGACATAAGCTTTCCAAACTTTTCACTAAAAAGAGGGTTAGTATAACCAAATATGATATCATCAACATAAATTTGGCATACAAATAGTTCTCCATTAACTCTTTTAGTAAAAAGTGTAGAATCAATTTTTCCAATTTCAAAACTACTTGCAATAAGGAACTTAGTCAAGCATTTATACCATGCTCTAGGAGCTTGTTTAAGACCATAAAGTGCTTTGTGAAGTTTGTAAACATGATTAGGTTTCTTAGGATTGACAAAGCCGGGAGGTTGTTTGACATAAACTTCCTCCTCTATTTCACCATTTAGAAAAGCACTTTTAATGTCCATTTGGTACAAGGTGATATTATGATGATTAGAAAAGGCAAGTAAGATGTGAATGGACTCAAGTCTAGCAACGGGAGCATATGTCTCACCATAGTCCATACCTTCGACTTGTGTGTATCCTTGAGCGACGAGATGTGCTTTGTTGCGAACCACTTGTCCATCTTCATCTTGCTTATTGCGAAACACCCATTTGGTACCGATGATGTTGTGGTTGTTGTCGGGCTTCTCAACCAATGTCCAAACTTGGTTTCTCTCAAAGTTGTGTAGCTCTTCATGCATAGCGTTTATCCAATCCGGATCTTCCAACGCTTCTTCGACCTTCGTAGGTTCAATGCTAGAGATGAATGAATAGTTTTCACAAAAGTTAGCTAAACGAGTTTTAGAGCGAGTGATTCTCCCGGTTTGGATATCATTGTAAATTTGCTCGACGGGATGATCTTTGGCAATTCTTGCTCGAACTCGTGAAAGCTTTTGCTTGGGTCTTCGTTGAACTTCTTCTTCATCTTGTTCTTCTTCATGGCCTTCTTCATTGTTGGCGTTGTCGTTCTCTTGTCGTGGTGGAGAAGGAGGTTGTTGATGTTCGTCTTGACGCATTTCCTCGTTTTCTTCATCTTGGTGTGTCCCACTTGTGGATGCTTCCGTGTCGATTCTTGGTTCACCTTGTCGTGAAGTAGAAGCTTCCACTTGGACGGACGATGTACTCTCCTTCACCTCCGTTGGACGAATTTTGCCAATAGACAAGTCTTGAATTGCTTCCAAAGGGTCTTTGTCTCCTACATCAATTGGCAATTGCTCTACTTGCGAGCCATTAGATTCATCAAACTTCACATCTACCGTTTCTTCAACCTTTCGGGTGAAATTGTTGTAGACATGGTAAGTGTGAGAGTTTGAGCCATAACCAAGTAGGAAACCTTCATGAGATTTAGGAGCAAACTTTGAACGACGATGCTTATCTAGAATGTAGCACTTTGAGCCAAATACTCGAAAGTATCCAACTTGGGGTTTGTTACCGGTGAGGAGCTCGTATGCCGTCTTGCCGAGTAGCTTGTGAAGATACAAGCGATTTGTTGCATGACAAGCCGTCTCAACCGCTTTTGCCCAGAAGTGCTTCGGCGTCTTGTACTCATCAAGCATCGTTCTCGCCATTTCGATGAGCGTCCGGTTCTTCCTCTCAACAACTCCATTTTGTTGAGGTGTGTACGTAGCCGAGAACTCATGTGAAATCCCTTCTTCGTCAAGAAAGGTATCCACATTTGCGTTCTTGAAATCCGTTTCGTTGTCGCTCCGAACCTTCTTGATCTTCACATCAAACTGATTTTGGGCCTTTGTAGCGAAGTTTTTGAATATCTTTTGGACCTGCGATTTATCATCAAGAAAGAACACCCACATAAATCTTGAAAAATCATCAACTATGACTAGACCAAAAGAATTTCCACCGAGACTCTTGTAGGCATTGGGACCAAAAAGATCCATATGAAGTAGCTCGAGTGGCCTCCTTGTGGTCATGATGTTCTTCACGGGATGCCTTCCTCCAACCTGTTTACCTGCTTGACAAGCACTGCAAAGTCTATCCTTATCAAATATGACATCGTTAACTCCAAGGATATGATTTCCTTTAATAAGCTTGTCAAGGTTTCTCATGCCAACATGACCTAGTCGTCTATGCCACAACCAACCTTTTGAGGATTTAGCAATAAAGCAAGTTTTAGGTTGTGCCTTTTTAGAGAAATCGACAATATAAAGGTCACCTCTACGTATACCGGTAAAGACCATTTTATGATTATCTCGATGAAACACTTGGCAATCTACCTCAGTAAATAGGACATTCAATCCGAAATCAGCAAGTCTAGATACTGAAAGTAAGTTGTAGCCAAGAGATTCAACAAGCATGACATTTTGAATGGAGCTATCGTGTGAGATGGCCACCTTACCTAGGCCAACCACCTTACCCTTTGAATTATCACCAAAGGTGACATATTTTCGAGGGCTGTCATTTTCAGCAAGCTCACGGAACATCTCTTCATATTCGGTCATATGATCAGTACATCCACTATCGAGAACCCATTCCTTTCCTCCTGACACATATCCCCGAAGATTAGCCATAAGACCAAAGTGTCTCATTGCATCATCAAGATCGGAGTCACTATCATCATCTTCATCATAGTATCCATGTTCAACATCATCTTGTGATTGATCATATCCTAGAGAGGGTAATTCATTAGATAAATGATCATCAAGGTGGTCACTTTTATGAATTCTTATGGATTCGGTTATGATATCACCAATGATTCCAACATTTCCTTTAGCACGCATGAGATTGGTAAGCTCAAATAGACAATCACCAAAACTAGAATCACTAGAGTTCATTTTACTCAAGGCAATAGATTTATGGAGAATTTCATCCAAATTTTTCAAGGAATAGTTGGGGAATCGTTCCTCAAGAAATTTCCATATAGTATAGGCACAATTAAGAGTAGGTAAACTAGCAATCAAGTTTTTGGGCAATCCTCTAATGATGAGCTCAACGGTTCTAAGATTGCGAACCATGTCAATATCTTCATTTAGAGTGGGATGCATGGGATCAACATGAGGAGCACAAGGACTAGCAATATACTTGTTCAAATGATATTGAGTGAAAATCACAAGCATCTCATTTTTCCATTCATGAAAATACTCTCCATCAACAATAGGCACTCTATGTCTAAGACTCCCTAAAGTAGACACATCCATCTTCCTTCAATGGTGATTAAACCAAGGCAATGGAGACCAAAGCTCTAATACCACTTGTAGGATCTAGAAGTAGGTGTGTCTAGAGGGGGGGTGATTAGACACTTAGTACTAAAGTTGCAGTTTTTAAGCCTTTTTGGTTTGAGTGAAGTTTTAGGCACAATTTCAGCACATACAATACATATCAAGCAAGCATGCAAAGAGTATATAGGCAGCGGAAAGTAAAGCATGCAACTTGCAAGAATGTAAAGAGAAGGGTTTGGAGAATTCAAACGCAATTGGAGACACGGATGTTTTTCCCGTGGTTCGGATAGGTGGTGCTATCCTACATCCACGTTAGTGGAGACTTCAACCCACGAAGGGTAACGGTTGCGCGAGTCCACGGAGGGCTCCACCCACGAAGGGTCCACGAAGAAGCAACCCTGTCTATCCCACCATGGCCATCGCCCACGAAGGACTTGCCTCACTAGCGGTAGATCTTCACAAAGTAGGCGATCTCCTTGCCCTTACAGACTCCTTGGTTCAACTCCACAATCTTGTCGGAGGCTCCCAAGTGACACCTAGCCAATCTAGGAGACACCACTCTCCAAGAAGTAACAAATGGTGTGTTGATGATGAACTCCTTGCTCTTGTGCTTCAAATGATAGTCTCCCCAACACTCAACTCTCTCTCACAGGATTTGGATTTGGTGGAAAGAAGATTTGAGTGGAAAGCAACTTGGGGAAGGCTAGAGATCAAGATTCATATGGTAGGAATGGAATATCTTGGTCTCAACACATGAGTAGGTGGTTCTCTCTCAGAACATATGAGTTGGAAGTGTAGATGTCTTCTGATGGCTCTCTCCACAAATGAAGAGGAGGTGGAGGGGTATATATAGCCTCCACTTAAAATCCAACCGTTACACACAATTTACCAATCTCGGTGGGACCGAATCAACAAACTCGGTCGGACCGAAATGGTAAACCTAGTGACCGTTAGAGTTTTTCGTGGGACTGACATGCATCTTGGTAGGACCGGTATGGTTAGGGTTTGGGCATAACGTAATCTCAGTGAGACCGATTACACAAACTCGGTGAGACCGATTTGGTAATTAGCTAACCAGAGAGTTGGTCAGGCAAACTCGGTGGGACCGATTACTGAACTCGGTTGGACCGATTTTGGTAATGAGTTATCCAGAGAGTTTGCATTGTAATCTCGGTAGTACCGATTGCCTAAACTCGGTGAGACCGATTTTGACAATGGACATACACAGTGAGATTGCAATCCCATCTCGGTGAGACTGAGATCCCTATCGGTAGAACCGATTTGCTAGGGTTTTGGCAGTGGCTTATGACATATAAAACTCGGTGGCGCCGGATAGAAAGAATCGGTAGGACCGAGTTTGGCTTAGGGTTTAGGTCATATGTGGAAGTGGGAAAGTAGCTGAGGGTTTTGGAGCATATCATTAAGCACATGGAGCAAAAGGATCATTAAGCAACACCTCATCCCTTCTTGATAGTATTGGCTTTTCCTATAGACTCAATGTGATCTTGGATCACTAAAAGTGTAAAATGAAGAGTCTTGAGCTTGAAGCTTTAGCCAATCCTTTGTCCTTAGCATCTTGAAGGAGTTCCCACAACCTTCAGTCCATGCCACTCCATTGTTGAACTTATATGAAATATACTAGATAAAAGTGTTAGTCCAACAAGAGATATGTTGACATTAATTACCAAAACCACCTGAGGAGCACTTCTTCTTTCAAAGTTTCTGAACGAACTCCTTAAGAAAAGTTCTCCAAAAGTTCCTTGTGAAAGAATCCTTTTAAGCATCTGGCCGTCACAAACGTTTTGACTACTTGTTGAGCCAAAACGGACTCCGTATGAGTCAGATATCCATGTTTCAGTTAAAACTGCGTAGAATTGATTCCGAACGACAGTTACAGACTTGTTCTTGTGTAGTAGTGTTCAATTTTTTCCATTCTACTTCACTAAACATCTCCATATGAGATCCAATTACTTGTATGGAAATTCAGGAGACCTCTGTTATGATGATGCACTAGGTCCATAGCTGGGACTTTGTGTATTTTCTCGAAATGCGTTTGTCGAGTGCTCATTAATAAAGTTTCTATACAAGTTTTTGAACGAACTCCTTAAGAAAACTTCTCCAAAAGTTCCCTGCGAAAGAATCCTTTGAAGCATATGGTCGTCATGAACGTTTTGACTACTTGTGGAGCCAAAACGGACTCCGTATGAGTCAGATATCCATGTTTCAGTTAACACTGCGCACAACTGATTCCGAACGACGGTTACAGACTAGTTCTTGTGTAGTTGCATTCGAATTTTTCCATTTTACTTCACTAAACATTTAATTACTTGTAGGGAAATGCAAGAGAACTCAGTTATGATGATGCACTAGGTCCATATCTGGGACTTTGTGTTTGTTCTCGAAATGTGTTTGTCGAGTGCTCATTAAGAAAGTTTCTATACAAGTTTCTGAATGAACTCCTTAAGAAACTTTCTCCAAAAGTTCTCTGTGAAAGATTCCTTTGAAGCATCTGGTCGTCACGAACGTTTTGACTACTTTTGGAACCAAAACGGTCTCCGTATGAGTCAGATATCCATGTTTCAGTTAACACTGCGCAGAACTAATTCCGAACGACAGTTACAAACTAGTTCTTGTGTAGTTGCATTCGACTTTTCCCATTCTACTTCACTAAACATCTCCATATGAGATCCAATTACTTGTAGGAAAATGCAAGAACCTCAGTTATGATGATGCACTAGGTCCATAGCTAGGACTTTGTTTACGTTCTCGAAATGTGTTTGTCGAGTGCTCATTAAGAAAGTTTTTATACAAGTTTCTGAACGAACTCCTGAAGAAAATTTCTCCAAAAGTTCCCTGTGAAAGAATCCTTTGAATCATCTGGTTGTCACGAACGTTTTGACTACTTTTGGAACCAAAACGTACTCCGTATGAGTCAGATATCGATGTTACAGTTAACACTGCGCAGAACTGATTCTGAAAGACAGTTACAGACTAATTCTTGTGTAGTTGCATTCGATTTTTTCCATTCTACTTCAGTAAACATCTCCATATGAGATCCAAGTACTTGTAGGGAAATGCTAGAGACCTCAGTTATGATGATGCACTAGGTCCATAGCTGGGACTTTGTGTATGTTCTCGAAATGCGTTTGTCAAGTGCTCATTAAGAAAGTTTCTATACAAGTTTCTGAACGAACTCCTTAAGAAAAGTTCTCCAAAAGTTCCTTGTGAAAGAATCGTTTTAAGCATCTGGTCGTCACAAACGTTTTGACTACTTGTTGAGCCAAAACAGACTCCGTATGAGTCAGATATCCATGTTTCAGTTAAAACTGCGCAGAATTGATTCCGAACGACAATTACAGACTAGTTCTTGTGTAGTTGTGTTTGATTTTTTCCATTCTACTTCACTAAACATCTCCATATGAGATCCAATTACTTGTATGGAAATTCAAGAGACCTCTATTATGATGATGCACTAGGTCCATAGCTGGGACTTTGTGTATTTTCTCGAAATGCGTTTGTCGAGTGCTCATTAATAAAGTTTCTATACAAGTTTTTGAGCGAACTCCTTAAGAAAAGTTCTCCAAAAGTTCCCTGTGAAAGAATCCTTTGAAGCATCTTATCATCACAAACGTTTGGACTACTTGTGGAGCCAAAACGGACTCCGCATGAGTCAGATATCCATGTTTCAGTTAACACTGCGCAGAACTAGTTCCGAACGACTGTTACAAACTAGTTCTTGTGTAGTTGCATTTGATTTTTCCCATTTTACTTCACTAAACATCTCCATATGAGATCCAATTACTTGTAGGAAAATGCAAGAACCTCAGTTATGATGATGCACTATGTCCATAGCTAGGACTTGGTGTACGTTCTCGAAATGTGTTTGTCAAGTGCTCATTAAGAAAGTTTTTATACAAGTTTTTGAACGAACTCCTGAAGAAACTTTCTCCAAAAGTTCCCTGTGAAAGAATCCTTTGAATCATCTTGTCGTCATGAACGTTTTGACTACTTTTGGAACCAAAACGTACTCCGTATGAGTCAGATATCGATGTTACAGTTAACACTGCGCAGAACTGATTCTGAAAGACAGTTACAGACTAATTCTTGTGTAGTTGCATTCGATTTTTTCCATTCTACTTCAGTAAACATCTCCATATGAGATCCAAGTACTTGTAGGGAAATGCTAGAGACCTCAATTATGATTATGCACTAGGTCCATAGCTGGGACTTTGTGTATGTTCTCGAAATGCGTTTGTCAAGTGCTCATTAAGAAAGTTTCTATACAAGTTTCTGAACGAACTCCTTAAGAAAAGTTCTCCAACAGTTCCTTGTGAAAGAATCATTTTAAGTATCTGGTCGTCATAAACGTTTTGACTACTTGTTGAGCCAAAACGGACTCCGTATGAGTCAGATATCCATGTTTCAGTTAAAACTGCGCAGAATTGATTCCGAACGACAATTATAGACTAGTTCTTGTGTAGTTGTGTTCGATTTTTCCATTCTACTTCACTAAACATCTCCATATGAGATCCAATTACTTGTATGGAAATTCAAGAGACCTCTATTATGATGATGCACTAGGTCCATAGCTGGGACTTTGTGTATTTTCTCGAAATGCGTTTGTCGAGTGCTCATTAATAAAGTTTCTATACAAGTTTTTGAGCGAACTCCTTAAGAAAAGTTCTCCAAAACTTCCCTGTGAAAGAATCCTTTGAAGCATCTGGTCATCACAAACGTTTCGACTACTTGTGGAGCCAAAATGGACTCCGTATGAGTCAGATATCTATGTTTCAGTTAACACTGCGCAGAACTGATTCCGAACGATAGTTACAGACTTGTTCCTGTGTAGTTGCACTCGACTTTTTCCATTCTACTTCACTAAACATCTCCATATGAGATCCAATTACTTCTAGGGAAATGCAAGAGACCTTAGTTATGATCATGCACTAGGTCCATAGCTGGGACTTTGCGTATGTTCTCGAAATGCGTTTGTCGAGTGCTCATTAAGAAAGTTTCTATACAAGTTTCTGAACGAACTCCTTAAGAAAAGTTCTCCAAAAGTTCCTTGTGAAAGAATCCTTTGGAGCATCTGGTCGTCACAAACGTTTTGACTACTTATGGAGCCAGAATGGACTCCGAATGAGTCAGATATCCATGTTTTAGTTCACACTGCGCAGAACTGATTCTGAAGGACAGTTACAGACTAGTTCTTGTGTAGTTGCATTTGATTTTTTCCATTCTACTTCACCAAACATCTTCATATGAGATCCAATTACTTGTAGGGAAATGCAAGAGACCTCAATTATGATGATGCACTAGGTCCATAGCTAGGACTTTGTGTACGTTCTCGAAATGCGTTTGTCGAGTGCTCATTAAAAAGTTTCTATTCAAGTTTCTGAACGAACTCCTTAAGAAAAGTTCTTCAAAAGTTCCCTGTGAAAGAATCCTTTGAATCATCCGGTCGTCACGAACGTTTTGACTACTTGTGGAACCAAAACGGACTACGTATGAGTCAGATATCCATGTTTCAGTTGACACTGCACAAAACTGATTCCGAACGACAGTTACACACTAGTTCTTGTGTAGTTGCATTCGATTTTTTCCATTCTACTTCACTAAACATCTCCATATGAGATCCAATTACTTGTAGGGAAATGCAAGGGACCTCAGTTATGATGATACACTAGGTCCATAGCTGGGACTTTGTGTATGTTCTCGAAATGCGTTTGTCGAGTGCTCATTAAGAAAGTTTCTATACAAGTTTGTAGGATCTAGAAGTAGGTGTGTCTAGAGGTTGGGGGTTGATTAGACACTTAGTACTAAAGTTGCAGTTTTTAAGCCTTTTTGGTTTGAGTGAAGTTTTAGACACAATTTCAGCACATACAATACATATCAAGCAAGCATGCAAAGAGTATATAGGCAGCGGAAAGTAAAGCATGCAACTTGCGAGAATGTAAAGAGAAGGGTTTGGAGAATGTAAAGCAGGACACCGTTGTCGTGGGACGAAGTTGGAGACCGTCAGTTCTTTGGAGCAGATCTGATCAAGGAGTCTGAACGAAAAGTTAAGTTGATTCGCGATAGGCTCAAGGTAGCCCAATCAAGGCAGAAGAGCTACGCAGATTCTAAACGCAAGGAGACAGTTTACGAAACTGGAGACAGAGTGTTTCTTCGAGTATCCCCACTTCGAGGAGTTAAGCGCTTTGGAGTTAAGGGAAAGTTAGCACCACGTTTCGTTGGACCGTATAAGATTTTGCAACGTATGGGAGAAGTCGCTTATAAGTTGGAATTGCCAGAGGGACTGTCAGGAGTTCATGATGTATTCCACGTTTCTCAGTTGAAGAAATGTCACGCCGAGATGGCGGAGGTACCGCTAAGGGATACAGTGCCGCTTGAAGCAATTCAGTTGAAGGATGACTTAACGTATGAAGAGAAACCAGTCAAGATTCTCGAGTTTGCCAGCAGAGTTACCCGCAGTAAGGTTATCAAGTTTTGCAAAGTTCAGTGGAACCACCACTCAGAGGATGAAGCCACCTGGGAGAGAGAAGAAGATTTGCTCAAGGACCACCCTCACCTATTTTCTAGCCAACCCGAATCTCGAGGGCGAGATTCATCTTAAGGGGGGTAGGTTTGTAACATCCCAAATTTTCAATTTGGAATGTTATACATTAGATCATCATGCATATCATATTTTCTTGCATTTTGGTCGATCCTAGAAATTTCACGCAACTCAAGGACCCTCGGAGAGAGTTGGAGATTTCGTTATTTTCTTATTTGAGTTTTCTCAAATTTTGAAAAGATGATCATTTGATTTTATTTATTTTATCTTCAATTATTTTTCTAATATCAGAAATATGAGAGGGAATAAGATGACTTTCCCAAATTTTAGGAAAAATAAAGATTTAATAAATAAATCAAAAATTGGAATTTTTCCGGAGTTTATTGCATTTTATTTGAATTAGGGAAAAATGCGTGTTTTCAAAAGTTGCATTTTGGCCCCGAGAAAAAGTGCATTTTGTTCGACTCATTTTTAGGAGTCGGGGAAAATTTACTACGTAAATTTTTGGAGTTCATTTAGATTTTATTCTTTTCGTTTTTTTTGCGCGCGAATTTATTTAAAAAAAATCCCGCAGCGCCGACTGGGCCAAGGGCCCAGCCAGCCGGCCCAGCGCCCCGCCTCCCCCCGCGCGCGCCCACGCGTGGCTGCCGCCGCTGCCAGCCGAGTCCGGCTCGGACCCGCGCCGCCGCCTCCCTTGCCCCTCCCCCAAGCCACCGCACCCCCCTCCTATATATACTCCCCACCCCCCTTTCCTCCCCACAAGCCGTCGTCGCCACCGCACCCCACAATAGCAGGAGCAGCGCAGCGCCCCGCCGCCGCCCGCGCCGCTCGCCGCCGCACGCCCGCGCCGCCGCCCGCGTCGCCGCCGCCCGCCGCCGCCGCGTCGCCGTAGCCCCGCCGGAACCCCGCCTCGTCAAGGTAGCCGAGCCGCGCCACCCGCCCCTCGCCCGGTTCGGTTTTCTAATAAAACCGTTCCGGTTAATTTTTTTTATGTTTCGGTTTTTTTTGAAACCATAGATCGGTTTTTCGTTTTTTTTCCGGTTTTGTTATTTAGCGAGCGTTCTTTGGACCTTTCGTCTTAACGAACGTGAACACCGGTTAGTCTCGGTTAACGAACGTCTGTTCATTTAACCATTCGTCGTTTTCTTTTTCGTCGGATTTATTCCGCGATTTTCTGATCGCGATTTCAGATCCGATCTTTGTTTTAGTTTATCTTCTCGCTCGTTTATCGGAATCAGGTGATTCAAGCGCCTGGAGTTTCATTTCGAAGCCGCCGTTCCAACTAATAAACTTACACAAGATTTTGCTATTGAAAAATTTGACCTAGTTTCAAATTGCTAGAACCGAGTTGTTTTCTTCCGCCGTTTGTTTTCCGTTGTTTTGTTCGGTTCGTTTTCTTTTGCAACCGGAGTTCTTAAGTTGAACTTTCTGGTTTGATCTTTTGTTCGAGTTTTACCTGTGCATTAGATGAGGACTTATTGTATGCTTGTTGTTTGTTTGCGATAGATCACCCGGAGTGCGCCGCCTGTTATTTCGAAGCTCTAGGTTTCGCGGATCCTCAGCAAGGCAAGTAACACTTTGATCATACCTTTTCTACTACCCAGTTTTATTGCATTAGATCAATCCTCAAACATTGCATGATTAGGATCTAATCAAATTGTGGGATGGGAAGTAGATGAGGTAGTACCTATTACCTGTTTTATTATGAAACCTTTGGGAGTTACTTCTACGTTTGCTTATTATGCCATGCTATGCTAGTAGACGTGGATTGGGTGAGTGATATCCATGACAGATGTGCGTTTGTTAATTTTAAATGGTTTATCTAAGGTGGCAACTTGAACACACATGGATTGAGGCACCTGGTTTCTATCAGGACTTGCCTGTTTCTTTTGGACCGCCACCCAGGCTCAAAGGGATCATAAGATCATTCATGCTAGTAACTTCCGTGTGCAGCCACAAGCCATTATGGGCTCTGGCATAGTTGATTAAGTCGTGCGAACTCTTACAGGGTAGACTAGCAGATGTAGGGGAAAGTAGGTGTACCGGTCTATCCAAACGTAAGGTGCTAGCACTTCTGAAAGACTATGTCTCGGTCATCCGTTTCTCAAACACCATGTAGTGCGAGAAACCAAATGGAGGCGATCGAGTCTTGTGGGGAAAAGTGCGCAAACCTCTGCAGAGTGTACAATCTGATCATGATTAGCCGTGTCCCCGGTTATGGACATCTTGAGTATCTAGTACTTGAATATCATGTGAATCTCATCATGTTACTTCTAATTAATATTGTTGGGTTATTAATTGTTTCACTTAATTGGGATCGGAATGCTGTCAACCATTCTCGATGTTTCAACCACCATGATAGTTAAATAAAATCTATTCCTTTGCAGTAGGGAAAAATTGGCTTTACGCAAAACTGTAACCATAGAGCTTTCCACCAGCCATATATGCATGTAGTATAGGCTTATCATTCATTATTCTCTATGTGTTACATTGCCAGCATATTCCATGTGAAGACCCGTTTTCGGGCTGCAACTTTCATGTTGCAGACTTTTTAGACGACGAGTAACGTGCCTTTTAGGTCGTGGTTCTATACTCAGTGATGCCGTTGGAGTTGATGGACTCACTTATCTTCCAAGCCTTCCGCTGTTATCATTATTAGATGGCCTTAAGCCGTATTTATTGTAATAAGTTCTCTTTGAGACATCGATGTAATAAGTGTGTGATTGCTACTCTGCTATAAATCCTTCGAAGTACTGTGTGGTGTCAGCATTACTGATCCAGGGATGACACCGGAGCACAGAGACTTGACCATCTGAGGTTGGGTCTCTACAGTATGTTCTCGAAATGCGTTTGTCGAGTGCTCATTACGAAAGTTTCTATGCAAGTTTCTGAACGAACTCCTTAAGAAAGGTTCTCCAAAAGTTCCTTGTGAAAGAATCCTTTTAAGCATCTGGTCGTCACAAACGTTTTGACTACTTGTTGAGCCAAAACGGACTACGTATGAGTCAGATATCCATGTTTCAGTTAACACTGCGCAGAACTGATTCCGAGCGACAGTTACAGACTAGTTCTTGTGTAGTTGCTTTCGATTTTTTCCATTCTACTTCACTAAACATCTCCATATGAGATCCAATTACTTGTAGGGAAATGCAAGAGACCTTAGTTATGATGATGCACTTGGTCCATAGCTGGGACTTTGTGTATGTTCTCGAAATGCATTTGTCGAGTGCTCATTAAGAAAGTTTCTATACAAGTTTTTTAACTATGTCCCGAAGAAAAGTTCTCCAAAACTTCCTTGTGAAAAAATCATTTGAAGCATCTGGTTATCACAAATGTTTCGACTACTTGTGGAGCCAAAACGGACTCCGTATGAGTCAGATATCCATGTTTCAGTTAACACTACATAGAACTGATTCCGAACGACAGTTACAGACTAGTTCTTGTGTTGTTGCATTCGATTTTTTCCATTCTACTTCACTAAACATCTCCATATGAGATCCAATTACTTGTAGGGAAATGCAAGAGACCTCAGTTATGATGATGCACTAGGTCCATAGCTGGGACTTTGCGTATGTTCTCGAAATGTGTTTGTCGAGTGCTCATTAAGAAAGTTTCTGTACAAGTTTATGAACGAACTCCTTAAGAAAAGTTCTCCACAAGTTACTTGTGAAAGAATCCTTTGGAGCATCTGGTCGTCACAAACGTTTTGACTACTTGTGGAGCCAAAACGGACTCCGAATGAGTCAGATATCCATGTTTTAGTTAACACTGCGCAGAACTGATTCCGAACGACAGTTACAGACTAGTTCTTGTGTAGTTGCATTCGATTTTTTTCCATTCAACTTCACTAAACATCTCCATATGAGATCCAATTACTTGTAGGGAAATGCAAGAGACCTCAGTTATGATGATGCACTAGGTCCATAGCTAGGACTATGTGTACTTTCTCGAAATGCGTTTGTCGAGTGCTCATTAAGAAAGTTTCTATACAAGTTTCTGAATGAACTCCTTAAGAAACTTTCTACAAAAGTTCCTTGTGAAAGAATACTTTTAAGCATCTGGTCGTCACAAACGTTTTGACTACTTGTTGAGCCAAAACGGACTCCGTATGAGTCAGATATCCATGTTTCAGTTAAAACTGCGCAGAATTGATTCCGAACGACAGTTACAGACTAGTTCTTGTGTAGTTGTGTTCGATTTTTTCCATTCTAATTCACTAAACATCTCCATATGAGATCCAATTACTTGTATGGAAATTCAGGAGACCTCTGTTATGACGATGCACTAGGTCCATAGCTGGGACTTTGTGTATTTTCTCGAAATGCGTTTGTCGAGTGCTCATTAATAAAGTTTCTATACAATTTTTTGAACGAACTCCTTAAGAAAACTTCTCCAAAAGTTCCCTATGAAAGAATCCTTTGAAGCATCTGGTCATCACAAACGTTCCGACTACTTGTGGAGCCAAAACGGACTCCGTATGAGTCAGATATCCATGTTTCAGTTAACACTGCGCAGAACTGATTCCGAGCGACAGTTACAGACTAGTTCTTGTGTAGTTCCATTCGATTTTTTCCATTCTACTTCACTAAACATCTCCATATGAGATGCAATAACTTGTAGGGAAATGCAAGAGACCTCAGTTATGATGATGCACTAGGTCCATAGCTAGGACTTTGTGTACGTTCTCGAAATGCGTTTGTCGAGTGCTCATTAAGAAAGTTTCTATACAAGTTTCTGAACGAACTCCTTAAGAAACTTTCTCCAAAAGTTCCCTGTGAAAGATTCCTTTGAAGCCTCTGGTCGTCACGAACGTTTTGACTACTTTTGGAACCAAAACAGACTCCGTATGAGTCAGATATCCATGTTTCAGTCAACACTGCGCACAACTAATTCCGAACGATAGTTACAGACTAGTTCTTGTGTAGTTGCATTCGATTTTTTCCATTCTACTTCACTAAACATCTCCATATGAGATCCAATTACTTGTAGGGAAATGCAGGAGACCTTAGTTATGATGATGCACTAGGTCCATAGCTGGGACTTTGCGTATGTTCTCGAAATGCGTTCGTCGAGTGCTCATTAAGAAAGTTTCTATACAAGTTTATGGACGAACTCCTTATGAAAAGTTCTCCAAAAGTTACTTGTGAAAGAATACTTTGGAGCATCTGGTCGTCACAAACGTTTTTACTACTTGTGGAGCCAAAACGGACTCCGAATGAGTCAGATATCCATGTTTTAGTTAACACTGCGCAGAACTGATTCCGAACGACAGTTACAAACTAGTTCTTGTGTAGTTGCATTCGATTTTTTCCATTCTACTTCACTAAACATCTCCATATGAGATCCAATTACTTGCAGGGAAATGCAAGAGACCTCAGTTATGATGATGCACTAGGTCCATAACTAGGACTATGTGTACGTTCTCGAAATGCGTTTGTCGAGTGCCCATTAAGAAAGTTTCTATACAAGTTTCTGAATGAACTCCTTAAGAAACTTGCTCCAAAAGTTCCTTGTGAAAGATTCCTTTGAAGAATCTGGTCTTCACGAACGTTTTGACTACTTTTGGAACCAAAACGGACTCCGTATGAGTCAGATATCCATGTTTCAGTTAACACTACGCAGAACTGATTCGGAACGACAGTTACAGACTAGTTCTTGTGTAGTTGCATTCGATTTTTTACATTCTACTTCACTAAACATCTCCATATCTAATCCAATTACTTGTAGGGAAATGCAAGAACCTCAGTTATGATGATGCACTAGGTCCATAGCTAGGACTTTGTGTACGTTCTCGAAATGCGTTTGTCGAGTGCTCATTAAGAAAGTTTTTATACAAGTTTCTGAACGAACTCCTGAAGGAACTTTCTCCAAAAGTTCCCTGTGAAAGAATCCTTTGAATCATTTGGTCGTCACAAACGTTTTGACTACTTTTGGAACCAAAACGGACTCCGTGTGAGTCAGATATCCATGTTTCAGTTAACACCGCGCAGAACTGATTCTGAATGACAGTTACAGACTAATTCTTGTGTAATTGCATTCGATTTTTTCCATTCTACTTCAGTAAACATCTCCATATGAGATCCAAGTACTTGTAGGGAAATGCTAGAGACCTCAGTTATGATGATGCACTCGGTCCATAGCTGGGACTTTGTGTATGTTCTCGAAATGCGTTTGTCGAGTGCTCCTTAAGAAAGTTTCTATACAAGTTTCTGAACGAACTCCTTAAGAAAAGTTCTCCAAAAGTTCCTTGTGAAAGAATCCTTTTAAGACTCTGGTCGTCACAAACGTTTTGACTACTTGTTGAGCCAAAACGGACTCCGTATGAGTCAGATATCCATGTTTCAGTTAACACTATGCAGAACTGATTCCGAACGACACTTACAGACTAGTTCTTGTGTAGTTGTGTTCGATTTTTTCCATTCTACTTCACTAAACAACTCCATATGAGATCCAATTACTTGTATGGAAATTCAAGAGACCTCTGTTATGATGATGCACTAGGTCCATAGCTGGGACTTTGTGTATTTTCTCGAAATGCGTTTGTCGAGTGCTCATTAAGAAAGTTTCTATACAAGTTTATGAACGAACTCCTTAAGAAAAGTTCTCCAAAAGTTCCCTGTGAAAGAATCCTTTGAAGCATCTGGTCATCAGAAACGTTTCGACTACTTGTGGAGCCAAAACGGACTCCGTATGAGTCAGATATCCATGTTTCAGTTAACACTGCACAGAACTGATTCCGAACGACAGTTACAGACTAGTTCTTGTGTAGTTGCATTCGATTTTTTCCATTCTACTTCATTAAACATCTCCATATGAGATCCAATTACTTGTAGGGAAATGCAAGAGACCTCAGTTATGATGATGCACTAGGTCCATAGCTAGCACTATGTGTACGTTCTCGAAATGCGTTTGTCGAGTGCTCATTAAGAAAGTTTCTATACAAGTTTCTGAACGAACTCCTTAAGAAACTTTCTCCAAAAGTTCCCTGTGAAAGATTCCTTTGAAGCATCTGGTCTTCACGAACGTTTTGACTACTTTTGGAACCAAAACGGACTCCGTATGAGTCAGATATCCATGTTTCAGTTAACACTTCGCAGAACTGATTCCGAACGACAGTTAGAGACTAGTTCTTGTGTAGTTGCATTCGATTTTTTCCATTCTACTTCACTAAACATCTCCATATGAGATCCAATTACTTGTCGGGAAATGCAAGAGACTTTAGTTATGATGATGCACTAGGTCCATAGCTGGGACTTTGCGTATGTTCTCGAAATGCGTTTGTCGAGTGCTCATTAAGAAAGTTTCTATACAAGTTTATGAACGAACTCCTTATGAAAATTTCTCCAAAAGTTACTTGTGAAAGAATCCTTTGGAGCATCTGGTCGTCACAAACGTTTTTACTACTTGTGGAGCCAAAACGGACTCCGAATGAGTCAGATATCCATGTTTTAGTTAACACTGCGTAGAACTGATTCCGAACGACAGTTACAGACTAGTTCTTGTGTAGTTGCATTCGATTTTTTCCATTCTACTTCACTAAACATCTCCATATGAGATCCAATTACTTGCAGGGAAATGCAAGAGACCTTAGTTATGATGATGCACTAGGTCCATAGCTGGGACTTTGCGTATGTTCTCGAAATGCGTTTGTCGAGTGCTCATTAAGAAAGTTTCAATACAAGTTTATGAACGAACTCCTTATGAAAAGTTCTCCAAAAGTTACTTGTGAAAGAATCCTTTGGAGCATCTGGTCGTCACAAACGTTTTTACTACTTGTGGAGCCAAAACGGACTCCGAATGAGTCAGATATCCATGTTTTAGTTAACACTGCGCAGAACTGATTCCGAACGACAGTTACAGACTAGTTCTTGTGTAGTTGCATTCGATTTTTTACATTCTACTTCACTAAACATCTCCATATGACATCCAATTACTTGTAGGGAAATGCAAGAACCTCAGTTATGATGATGCACTAGGTCCATAGCTAGGACTTCGTGTACGTTCTCGAAATGCGTTTGTCGAGTGCTCGTTAAGAAAGTTTTTGTACAAGTTTCTGAACGAACTCCTGAAGGAACTTTCTCCAAAAGTTCCCTGTGAAAGAATCCTTTGAATCATTTGGTCGTCACAAACGTTTTGACTACTTTTGGAACCAAAACGGACTCCGTGTGAGTCAGATATCCATGTTTCAGTTAACACCGCGCAGAACTGATTCTGAACGACAGTTACAGACTAATTCTTGTGTAATTGCATTCGATTTTTTCCATTCTACTTCAGTAAACATCTCCATATGAGATCCAAGTACTTGTAGGGAAATGCTAGAGACCTCAGTTATGATGATGCACTCGGTCCATAGCTGGGACTTTGTGTATGTTCTCGAAATGCGTTTGTCGAGTGCTCATTAAGAAAGTTTCTATACAAGTTTCTGAACGAAATCCTTAAGAAAAGTTCTCCAAAAGTTCCTTGTGAAAGAATCCTTTTAAGCATCTGGTCGTCACAAACGTTTTGACTACTTGTTGAGCCAAAACGGACTCCGTATGAGTCAGATATCCATGTTTCAGTTAACACTACGCAGAACTGATTCCGAACGACACTTACAGACTAGTTCTTGTGTAGTTGTGTTCGATTTTTTCCATTCTACTTCATTAAACATCTCCATATGAGATCTAATTACTTGTATGGAAATTCAAGAGACCTCTGTTATGATGATGCACTAGGTCCATAGCTGGGACTTTGTGTATTTTTCTCGAAATGCGTTTGTTGAGTGCTCATTAAGAAAGTTTCTATACAAGTTTATGAACGAACTCCTTAAAAAAAGTTCTCCCAAAGTTCCCTGTGAAAGAATCCTTTGAAGCATCTGGTCATCAGAAACGTTTCGACTACTTGTGGAGCCAAAACGGACTCCGTATGAGTCAGATATCCATGTTTCAGTTAACACTGCACAGAACTGATTCTGAACGACAGTTACAGACTAGTTCTTGTGTAGTTGCATTCGATTTTTTCCATTCTACTTCATTAAACATCTCCATATGAGATCCAATTACTTGTAGGGAAATGCAAGAGACCTCAGTTATGATGATGCACTAGGTCCATAGCTAGGACTATGTGTACGTTCTCGAAATGCGTTTGTCGAGTGCTCATTAAGAAAGTTTCTATACAAGTTTCTGAACGAACTCTTTAAGAAACTTTCTCCAAAAGTTCCCTGTGAAAGATTCCTTTGAAGCATCTGGTCTTCACGAACGTTTTGACTACTTTTGGAACCAAAACGGACTCCGTATGAGTCAGATATACATGTTTCAGTTAACACTGCGCAGAACTGATTCCGAACGACAGTTAGAGACTAGTTCTTGTGTAGTTGCATTCGATTTTTTCCATACTACTTCACTAAACATCTCCATATGTCATCCAATTACTTGTAGGGAAATGCAAGAACCTCAGTTATGATGATGCACTAGGTCCATAGCTAGGACTTTGTGTACGTTCTCGAAATGCTTTTGTCGAGTGCTCATTAAGAAAGTTTTTATACATGTTTCTGAAGGAACTCCTGAAGAAACTTTCTCCTAAAGTTCCCTATGAAAGAATCCTTTGAATCATCTAGTCGTCATGAACATTTTGACTACTTTTGGAACCAAAACGGACTCCGTGTTAGTCAGATATCCATGTTTCAGTTAACACTACGCAGAACTGATTCTGAACGACAGTTACAGACTAATTCTTGTGTAGTTGCATTCGATTTTTTTCCATTCTACTTCAGTAAACATCTCCATATGAGATCCAAGTACTTGTAGGGAAATTCAAGAGACCTCTGTTATGATGATGCACTAGGTCCATAGCTGGGACTTTGTGTATTTTCTCAAAATGCGTTTGTCGAGTGCTGATTAAGAAGGTTTCTATACAAGTTTATGAACGAACTCCATAATAAAAGTTCTCCAAAAGTTCCCTGTGAAAGAATCCTTTGAAGCATCTGGTCACCAGAAACGTTTCGACTACTTGTGGAGCCAAAACGGACTCCGTATGAGTCAGATATCCATGTTTCAGTTAACACTGCACATAACTGATTCCGAACGACAGTTACAGACTAGTTCTTGTCTAGTTGCATTTGATTTTTTCCATTCTACTTCATTAAACATCTCCATATGAGATCCAATTACTTGTAGGGAAATGCAAGAGACCTCAGTTATGATGATGCACTAGGTCCATAGCTAGGACTATGTGTACGTTCTCGAAATGCGTTTGTCGAGTGCTCATTAAGAAAGTTTCTATACAAGTTTCTGAACGAACTCCTTAAGAAACTTTCTCCAAAAGTTCCCTGTGAAAGATTCCTTTGAAGCATCTGGTCTTCATGAACGTTTTGACTACTTTTGGAACCAAAACGGACTCCGTATGAGTCAGATATCCATGTTTCAGTTAACACTGCGCGGAACTGATTCCGAACGACAGTTAGAGACTAGTTCTTGTGTAGTTGCATTCGATTTTTTCCATTCTACTTCACTAAACATCTCTATATGTAATCCAATTACTTGTAGGGAAATGCAAGAACCTCAGTTATGATGATGCACTAGGTCCATAGCTAGGACTTTGTGTACGTTCTCGAAATGCTTTTGTCGAGTGCTCATTAAGAAAGTTTTTATATATGTTTCTGAAGGAACTCCTGAAGAAACTTTCTCCAAAAGTTCCCTATGAAAGAATCCTTTGAATCATCTGGTCGTCATGAACGTTTTGACTACTTTTGCAACCAAAACGGACTCCATGTGAGTCATATATCCATGTTTCAGTTAACACTGCGCAGAACTGATTCTGAACGACAGTTACAGACTAATTCTTGTGTAGTTGCATTCGATTTTTTCCATTCTACTTCAGTAAACATCTCCATATGAGATCCAAGTACTTGTAGGGAAATGCTAGAGACCTCAGTTGTCATGATGCACTAGGTCCATAGCTGGGACTTTGTGTATGCTCTCGAAATGCGTTTGTCCAGTGCTCATTAGGAAAGTTTCTATACAAATTTCTGAATGAACTCTTTAAGAAAAGTTCTCCAAAAGTTCCTTGTGAAAGAATCCTTTTAAGCATCTGGTCGTCACATACGTTTTGACTACTTGTTGAGCCAAAACGGACTCCGTATGAGTCAGATATCCATGTTTTAGTTAAAACTACGCAGATTTGATTCCGAACGACAGTTACAGACTAGTTCTTGTGTAGTTGTGTTCGATTTTTTCCATTCTACTTCACTAAACATCTCCATATGAGATCCAATTACTTGTATGGAAATTCAAGAGACCTCTGTTATGATGATGCACTAGGTCCATAGCTGGGACTTTGTGTATTTTCTCGAAATGCGTTTGTCGAGTGCTCATTAATAAAGTTTCTATACAAGTTTTTGAACGAACTCCTTAAGAAAAGTTCTCCAAAAGTTCCCTGTGAAAGAATCCTTTGAAGCATCTGGTCATCACAAACGTTTCGACTACTTGTGGAGCCAAAACGAACTCCGTATGAGTCAGATATCCATGTTTCAGTTAACACTGCACAGAACTGATTTCGAACGACAGTTACAGACTAGTTCTTGTGTAGTTGCATTCGATTTTTTCCATTCTACTTCACTAAACATCTCCATATGAGATCCAATTACTTGTAGGGAAATGCAAGAGACCTTAGTTATGATGATGCACTAGGTCCATAGCTGGGACTTTGTGTATGTTCTCGAAATGCATTTGTCGAGTGCTCATTAAGAAAGTTTCTATATAAGTTTCTGAATGAACTCCTTAAGAAAAGTTCTCCAAAAGTTCCCTGTGAAAGAACCCTTTGAAGCATCTAGTCGTCATGAACGTTTTGACTACTTGTGGAGCCAAAACGGACTCCGTATGAGTCAGATATCCATGTTTCAGTTAACACTGCGCAGAACTTATTCCGAACGACAGTTACAGACTAGTTCTTGTGTAGTTGCATTCGACTTTTTCCTTTCTACTTCACTAAACATCTCGATATGAGATCCAACTACTTGTAGGGAAATGCAAGAGACCTCAGTTATGATGATGCACTAGGTCCATAGCTGGGACTTTGTGTTTGTTCTCGAAATGCGTTTGTCAAGTGCTCATTAAGAAAGTTTCTATACAAGTTTCTGAACGAACTGCTTAAGAAAATTTCTCCAAAAGTTCCCTGTGAGATAATCCTTGGAAGCATCTGGTCGTCACGAACGTTTTGGATACCTGTGGAGCCAAAACGGACTCCGTATGAGTCAGATATCCATGTTTTCAGTAGACTTTCTGTGGTGTTATTTATGTGTAGAAACAAAAGTTCTCGGAATGACCTGAAACTCCACAGAATGTCTATTTGGAAATAATGAGAAATCCCTGCAAAAGATGAAGACCAGGGGGCCCACACCCTGTCCATGAGAGTGGGGGCGTGCCCTCCCCCCTAGGGTGCGCCCCCCTATCTCGTGGGCCCCCTGGAGCTCCTCCGACCTCAACTCCAACTCTATATATTTGTTTTTGGGGAGAAAAAACCAGAGAGAAGAATTCATCGTGTTTTACGATACGGAGCCTCCGCCAAGCCCTAAAACCTCTTGGGAGGGCTGATCTGGAGTCCGCTCGGGGCTCCGGAGAGGGGGATTCATTGCCGTCGTCATCATCAACCATCCTCCAGCACCAATTTCATGATGCTCATCGACGTGCGTGAGTAATTCCATCGTAGGCTTGCTGGACGGTGATGGGTTAGATGAGATCTATCAAGTAATCGAGTTAGTTTTGTTAGGGTTTGATCCATAGTATCCACTATGTTCTGAGATTGATGTTGCTATGACTTTGCTATGCTTAATGCTTGTCACTAGGGCCCGAGTGCCATGATTTCAGATCTGAACCTATTATGTTTTCATGAATATATGTGAGTTCTTGATCCTATCTTGCAAGTCTATACTCACCTACTATGTGTTATGATCTGGCAACCCCGAAGTGACAATAATCGGGACCACTCCCGGTGATGACCATAGTTTGAGGAGTTCATGTATTCACTATGTGCTAATGCTTTGTTCTGGTACTCTATTAAAAGGAGGCCTTAATATCCCTTAGTTTCCACTAGCACCCCGCTGCCACGGGAGGGTAGGACAAAAGATGTCATGCAAGTTCTTCTCCATAAGCACGTATGACTATATTCGGAATACATGCCTACATTACATTGATGAATTGGAGCTAGTTCTGTGTCACCCTATGTTATAACTGTTATATGATGAATCGCATCCGGCATAATTCTCCATCACCGATCCAATGCCTACGAGCTTTTCATATATTGTTCTTCGCTTATTTACTTTTCCGTTGCTACTGTTACAATCACTACAAAACACCAAAAATATTACTTTTGCTACCGTTACTTTTCTTACCGTTACCACTACTATCATATTACTTTGCTACTAAATACTTTGCTGCAGATACTAAGTTATCCAGGTGTGGTTGAATTGACAACTCAACTGCTAATACTTGAGAATATTCTTTGGCTCCCCTTGTGTCGAATCAATAAATTTGGGTTGAATACTCTACCCTCGAAAACTGTTGCGATCCCCTATACTTGTGGGTTATCAAGACTATTTTTTGGCGCTGTTGCCGGGGAGCATAGCTCTATTCTTTGAGTCACTTGGGATTTATATCTGCTGGTCACTATGAACAACTTGAAAGACGTTAAGACAACAATTTATCCCTCAACTACGAGGGGAGGTAAGGAATTGCCATCTAGCTCTGCACTTGATTCACCTTTTGTTTTGAGTAAGCTTGCAACACCTAACCTGCTTCTGCTATTCGTTCTGATATGTCACATGTTATTGATGATGCCACTTCTGCTATGCATGATACTTATGATGAAACTACTTCTATGCTTGATACTACTGTGCCACTCAGTGAATTTCTTGATGAACAAATTGCTAGGGCTAGAGAAAAAGAAATTATTGAAACTGATTATATTGATGAAAGTGATGATGAAGACTTGTCTGTTACTCCTGAGGGTTATGTTTTTGATAAAGAAGCTTCTTTAGCTATTTTAGCTTGCAAAGATAGATATGAACTCAAGAGATTATTAGCTAAATGGAATGAGCAATCTCTCAATGATAGAATCAAACTTGGCCCTGCTTTTGCTACTTCACCTATCTGTGTTACCGATAAGGATTATGAATTCTCTGTTGATCCTGATATAATTACTTTGGTTGAATCTGATCCTTTTTATGGCTATGAATCTGAAATTGTTGTGGCACATCTTACTAAATTAAATGATATAGCCACACTGTTCACTAATGATGAGAGATCTCGCTACTTTTATATCCTTAAAATATTTCCGTTCTCATTAAAGGGTGATGCTAAGATATGGTTTAATTCCCTTGATCCTGGTTGTGTGCGTAGTCCCCAGGATATGATTTATTACTTCTCTGCTAAATGTTTCCCTGCTCATAAGAAACAAGCTGCTTTAAGGGATATATATAATTTTATGCAAATTGAAAAAGAGAGTCTCCCACAAGCTTGGGGAAGGCTTCTCAAGTTACTTAATGCTTTGCCTGATCATCCTCTTAAGAAAAATGAAATACTTGATATCTTTTATAATGGACTAACCGATGCTTCCAGAGATTACCTGGATAGTTGTGTTGGTTCTGTTTTCAGGGAAAGAACACCGGATGAAGCTGAAATTCTATTGAATAATATGTTGACAAATGAAAATAATTGGACACTTCCTGAGCCAGCTCCAGAGCCAATTCCTGAGCCTATTCCTAAACCAACTCCGAAGAAGAGAGGTGTTCTATTTCTCAGTCCTGAAGATATGCAAGAGGCAAAGAAATCTATGAAAGAAAAGGGTATTAAAGCTGAAGATGTTAAGAATCTACCTCCTATTGAAGAGATACATGGTCTTAATTTACCGTTGTTGAAGAAACATATGATCTTAATCCATTACTTATTGGTCTTGATAACCCGACACAGGTAGTAAAGGTAAATTCTCTCTACAGATATGATAGAGCTGAAATCTCTCCTACTAAAATTGCTAGCCAATGCTTGGATGATTTTGATAACTTTATGGTTAAGCAAGAAGATTTCAATGCTTATTTTGGTAGACAATTAAAACAAAATGCTTATATGATTGAACACTTGGGTGATTATATGGCTAATGTTAGAGGTGAACTTAAACTCATTAGTAAACATGCTTCTATGGTTACCACTCAAGTAGAGCAAGTACTTAAAGCTCAAAATGATTTGCTCAATTAAATGAATAGTAAGAAAAATGATTATGCTATTAGAGTGGCTACTAGAACTGGTAGAATGACTCAGGAACCTTTGTATCCTGAAGGCCACCCTAAGAGAATTGAGCAAGATTCTCAGAGAAATAATATTGATGCACCTAGTTCTTCTAAAAAGAAGAAAAAGAAAAATGATAGGACTTTGCATGCTTCTAGTGAACCTATTGCTGAACCACCTGAGAATCCAAATGATATTTCTATTTTTGATGCTAAAACACAATCTGGTAATGAACATGAATCTAATGAAAATGTTAATGATGATGTTCATGATGATGCTCAACCTAGTAATGATAATGATGTAGAAATTGAACCTGCTGTTGATCTTGATAACCCACAATCAAAGAATCAACGTTATGATAAGAGAGATTTTGTTGCTAGGAAACACGGTAAAGAAAGAGAACCATGGGTTCAGAAACCCATGCCTTTCCCTCCCAAACCATCCAAGAAAAAGGATGATGAGGATTTTGAGCGCTTTGCTGAAATGATTAGACCTATCTTCTTGCGTATGCGATTAACTGATATGCTCAAAATGAATCCTTATGCTAAATATATGAGAGATATTGTGACAAATAAAAGAAAGATACCGAAAGCTGAGATTTCCACCATGCTTGCTAATTATACTTTTAAGGGTGGAATACCAAAGAAACTAGGAGATCCAGGAGTACCAACTATACCATGCTCCACTAAAAGAAACTATGTTAAAACTGCTTTATGTGATATTGGAGCCGGTGTTAGTGTTATGCCTCTCTCTTTATATCGTAGACTTGATTTGTATAAGTTGACACCTAATGAAATATCTTTGCAAATGGCTGATAAATCAACTGCTATACCTGTCGGTATTTGTGAGGACGTGCCCGTTCTGGTTGCAAACGTTACTATTTTAACGGACTTTGTTATTCTTGATATTCCCGAGGACGATAGTGTGTCTGTTATTCTTGGAAGACCTTTTTTGAATAGTGCAGGGGCTGTTATTGATTGCAACAAAGGCAATGTCACTTTTCATGTTAATGGTAATGAGCATACAGTACACTTTCTGAGGAAACAACCTCAAGTTCATAGTATCAACTCTATTGGAAAAATTCCATCGATTATATTTGGAGGTTTTGAATTTCCTCTTCCTACTGTCAAGAAGAAATATGATATTCTTATTATTGGGGATGTGCATATCCTCGTTGAGGTAACATAGTGTTATTCGAAATTTCTCCAGTTCCATGTTATCCGGAATGAGTTTGTTAACAAGACTTGATCAACCTTGTTAGTGGATTCCTTTTGATCAGCATGAGATGGATGAAACTAGAAGGCACAACCTTCTGTACCCTCCTTCTACTTTCTGTTATTTAGTTGAAACAAAGTAAAAAAATAGTATTTTTCTGTCTGTTTTCTGATTTATCTGTGCAATATAAAAATACCTCGAAAATAAAAGTTCTCCAAATGCCCTGAAAATGGAATATGGTTTTTTCTGGGATATTTGAGAATATCTGGCACTGAGAACACAACAGGAGGGGCAAGCACCTGGCCACGAGCGTGGAGGGCGCGCCCTATCCCCTAGGGCGCGCCCCCTGCCTCGTGGGCCCATGCTGGCCCTCCTCCACTTATTCCTGCACCCATACACTCTTTCTTCCTCCCACAAACACCAATATCCAGCTCAAGCACGAGTTCTAGCTCATTTTGCTGCGATTTTCGATCTCCTTGCTCAAAGCACCTCTCACAAAACTGCTTGGGGAGATTGTTCCTTGGTATGTGACTCCTCCATTGGTCCAATTAGTTTTTGCTCTAGTGCTTTATTCATTGCAAATTTGTGCTGCCTAGGTGACCATGTTCTTGAGCTTGCATGTCAAATTTATATGGTTCCAAGTAGTTCTAATGCATGATATAGTCTCTAGGCACTTGTAGGAGTAGTTGCTATCAATTTTATTAAGGTTCATTCACTTTTTTTGAAGTTACTAAGAATTTCAGAATATTACAGAAAATAATGAAGAGATTTTTGAGGGGCTCATCGAGCCGAAGCTCGAAGGAAAAGCAAAATGAAGAAGCACAGAGGCCCAAATATAATTTGCCTCGCTCCACGGAGGTCCGGCCGTGTGATGTTGGGGAACGTTGCAGAAAATTAAAATTTTTCCTACGGTTTCACCAAGATCCATCTATGAGTTCATCTAGCAACGAGTATTCAGATTAGATAGCATCTACATACCACTTTGTAGATCACAACAGAAGCGTTCAAGTGAACGTGGATGAGGTAGTCGTACTTGCCGTGATCCAATTCACCGATGATCTAGTACCGAACGGACGGCACCTCCGCGTTCAACACATGTACGGGACGGGAGA
Source organism: Aegilops umbellulata (assembly GCA_032464435.1). Classification (NCBI taxonomy): domain Eukaryota; kingdom Viridiplantae; phylum Streptophyta; class Magnoliopsida; order Poales; family Poaceae; genus Aegilops; species Aegilops umbellulata. The sequence goes on along the minus strand of CP136058.1, from coordinate 375,898,596 downwards.
CGTCTCCTCCTTCTTGATTCAGCAAGGGGGAAGGAGAGGTTGAGGAAGATCCAGCACGACGGTGTGGTGGTGGATGCAGCAGAACTCCGGCAGGGCTTCGCTAAGCAATTACGGGAGGAGGAGGAGGTGTTGCAGGGAGGAGGGGCGCCAGGGCAATAGGGTGCGGCCACCCCTCCCTCCCCTCCCTTTATATAGGTGCATTAGAGGGGGGGAGGGTGCAGCCTTGCCCCTTCCTCCAAGGAAGGGGTGCGGCCAAGAGGGGGGAGGAGTCCATCCTCCCCAAGGCACCTCGGAGGTGCCTTCCCCCCTTTGGACTCTCCCCTCTCCAAGTTTCCTTGGCGCATGGGCCCTTGGGGCTGGTTCCCCTTGGCCCAAGCAGGCCAAGGCGCACCCCCTAAGGCCCATGTGGCCCACCAAGGCAGGTGGCCCCACCTGGTGGACCCCCGGGACCCCTCCGGTGGTCCCGGTACAATACCGATAACACCGAAACTTGTCCCGATGGCCGAAATAGCACTTCCTATATATAATTCTTTACCTCCGGACCATTCCGGAACTCCTCGTGACGTCCAGGATCTCATCCAGGACTCCGAACAACATTCGGGTTACTGCACATACATATCCCTACAACCCTAGCGTCACCGAACCTTAAGTGTGTAGACCCTACGGGTTCGGGAGACATGCAGACATGACCGAGACGGCTCTCGGGCAATAACCAACAGCGGGATCTGGATACCCATGTTGGCTCCCACATACTCCACGATGATCTCATCGGATGAACCACGATGTCGAGGATTCAATTAATCCCGTATACGATTCCCTTTGTCATTCGGTATTTTACTTGCCCGAGATTCGATCGTCGGTATCCCAGTACCTCGTTCAATCTCGTTACCGGCAAGTCACTTTTCTCGTTCCGTAATGCATGATCCTTGTGATCAAACACTTTGATCACCTTGAGCTCATATGATGATGTATTACCGAGAGGGCCCGGTGATACCTCTCCGTCAAGCGGAGTGACAAATCCCAGTCTCGATCCATGTAACCCAACAGACACTTTCAGAGATACCCGTAGTATACCTTTATAGTCACCCAGTTACGTTGTGACGTTTGGCACACCCAAAGCACTCCTACGGTATCCGGGAGTTACACGATCTCATGGTCTAAGGAAAGGATACTTGACATTGGAAAACTCTAGCAAACGAACTATGCGATCTTATGCTATGTTTAGGATTGGGTCTTGTCCATCACATCATTCTCCTAATGATGTGATCCCGTTATCGATGACATCCAATGTCCATAGTCAGGAAACCATGACTATCTGTCGATCAACGAGCTAGTCAACTAGAGGCTCACTAGGGACATATTGTTGTCTGTTATTCACACATGTATTATGATTTCCGGTTAACACAATTATAGCACGAATAAAGACAATTATCATGAATAAGGAAATATAATAATAATGCTTTTATTATTGCCTCTAGGGAATATTTCCAACAGTCTCCCACTTGCACTAGAGTCAATAATCTAGTTACATTGTGATGAATCGAACACCCATAGAGTTCTGGTGCTGATCATGTTTTGCCTTAGGGAGAGGTTTAGTCAACGGATCTGCGACATTCAGATCCGTGTGCACTTTACAAATTTCTATGTCTCCATCTTGAACATTTTCACGAATGGAGTTGAAGCGACGCTTGATGTGCCTAGTCTTCTTGTGAAACCTGGGCTCCTTTGCAAGTGCAATAGCTCCAGTGTTGTCACAGAAGAGCTTGATTGGCCCCGACGCATTGGGTATGACTCCGAGGTCGGTGATGAACTCCTTCACCCATATTGCTTCATGTGCCGCCTCCGAGGCTGCCATGTACTCCGCTTCACATGTAGATCCCGCCACGACGCTTTGCTTGCAACTGCACCAGCTTACTGCCCCACCATTCAAAATATACACGTATCCAGTTTGTGACTTAGAGTCATCCAGATCTGTGTCGAAGCTAGCGTCGACGTAACCTTTTACGACGAGCTCTTCGTCACCTCCATAAACGAGAAACATTTCCTTAGTCCTTTTCAGGTACTTCAGGATATTCTTGACCGCTGTCCAGTGTTCCTTGCCGGGATTACTTTGGTACCTACCTACCAAACTTACGGCAAGGTTTACATCAGGTCTGGTACACAGCATGGCATACATAATAGAACCTATGGCTGAGGCATAGGGGATGATGCTCATCTCTTCTATATCTTCTGCCGTGGTCGGACATTGAGCTGAGCTCAATTTCACACCTTGTAACACAGGTAAGAACCCTTTCTTAGATTGATCCATATTGAACTTCTTCAATATCTTATCAAGGTATGTGCTTTGTGAAAGACCTATGAGGCATCTCGATCTATCTCTATAGATCTTGATGCCTAATATATATGCAGCTTCTCCAAGGTCCTTCATTGAAAAACTTTTATTCAAGTAGGCCTTAATGCTGTCCAAGAGTTCTATATCATTTCCCATCAAAAGTATGTCGTCTACATATAATATGAGAAATGCTACAGAGCTCCCACTCACTTTCTTGTAAACACAGGCTTCTCCATAAGTCTGTGTAAACCCAAACACTTTGATCATCTCATCAAAGCGAATGTTCCAACTCCGAGATGCTTGCACCAGCCCATAAATCGAGCGTTGGAGCTTGCATACCTTGTCAGCGTTCTTAGGATCGACAAAACCTTCCGGATGTATCATATACAATTCTTCCTTAAGGAAACCATTAAGGAATGCCGTTTTGACGTCCATTTGCCATATTTCATAATCATAAAATGCGGCAATTGCTAACATGATTCGGACGGACATCAGCTTCGCTACCGGTGAGAAAGTCTCATCGTAGTCAATTCCTTGAACTTGTCGATAACCCTTAGCGACAAGCGGAGTTTATAGATGGTCACATTACCATCCGTGTCTGTCTTCTTCTTAAAGATCCATTTATTTTCTATGGCTCGCCGCTCAACGGGCAAGTCAGTCAAAGTCCATACTTCGTTTTCATACATGGATCCTATCTCGGATTTCATGGCTTCCAGCCATTTGTCGAAATCCGGGCCCGCCATTGCTTCCTCATAGTTCGAAGGTTCACCGTTGTCTAACAACATGATTTCCAAGACAGGGTTGCCGTACCACTCTGGTGCGGAACGTGTCCTTGTGGACCTTCGAATTTCAGTAGGAGCTTGATTAGAAGTATCTTGATCATCATCATTAATTTCCTCTCTAGTCGGTGCAGGCACCTCAGAAACGTTTTCTTGAGTTTTGCCATTTTCCGGTTCAAGAGGTAACACTTCATCAAGTTCTACTTTCCTCCCACTTACTTCTTTCGAGAGAAACTCTTTCTCCAGAAAGGATCCATTCTTGGCAACAAAGATCTTGCCTTCGGATCTGAGGTAGAAGGTATACCCAACAGTTTCTTTAGGGTATCCTATGAAGACGCATTTTTCCGACTTGGGTTCGAGCTGTTCAGGTTGAAGTTTCTTGACATAAGCATCGCATCCCCAAACTTTTAGAAACGACAACTTAGGTTTCTTCCCAAACCATAATTCATACGGTGTCGTCTCAACGGATTTCGACGGAGCCCTATTTAAAGTGAATGCGGCAGTCTCTAAAGCATAGCCCCAAAAAGATAGCGGTAAGTCGGTAAGAGACATCATAGATCGCACCATATCTAATAGAGTGCGATTACGACGTTCGGACACACCATTACGCTGAGGTGTTCCAGGCGGCGTGAGTTGTGAAACTATTCCACATTTTCTTAAGTGTGTGCCAAATTCGTGACTCAAGTATTCTCCTCCACGATCTGATCGTAGAAACTTGATCCTTTTATCACGTTGATTTTCAACCTCACTCTGAAATTCCTTGAACTTTTCAAAGGTCTCAGACTTGTGTTTCATTAAGTAGATATACCCATATCTACTCAAGTCATCAGTGAGGGTGAGAACATAACGATAGCCTCCGCGAGCCTCAACACTCATTGGACCGCACACATCGGTATGTATGATTTCCAATAAGTTGGTTGCTCGCTCCATTGTTCCTGAGAACGGAGTCTTGGTCATTTTACCCATGAGGCATGGTTCGCACGTGTCAAATGATTCATAATCAAGAGACTCTAAAAGTCCATCTGCATGGAGCTTCTTCATGCGTTTGACACCTATGTGACCAAGGCGGCAGTGCCACAAATATGTGGGACTATTGTTATCAACTTTAACTCTTTTGGTACTCACACTATGAATATGTGTATCATCACGTACAAGATTCATCAAGAACAAACCATTAACCATCGGAGCATGACCATAAAACATATCTCTCATATAAATAGAACAACCATTATTCTCGGATTTAAATGAGTAGCCATCTCGAATTAAGCGAGATCCAGATACAATGTTCATGCTCAAATTTGGCACTAAATAACAATTATTGAGGTTTAAAACTAATCCCGTAGGTAAATGTAGAGGCAGCGTGCCGACGGCGATCACATCGACCTTGGAACCATTCCCGACGCGCATCGTCACCTCGTCCTTCGCCAGTCTCCGTTTATTCCGCAGCTCCTGCTTTGAGTTACAAATGTGAGCAACTGCACCGGTATCAAATACCCAAGAGCTACTACGAGTACTGGTAAGGTACACATCAATTACATGTATATCACATATACCTTTGGTTTTGCCGGCCTTCTTGTCCGCTAAGTATTTGGGGCAGTTCCGCTTCCAGTGACCACTTCCCTTGCAATAAAAGCACTCAGTTTCGGGCTTGGGTCCATTCTTTGGCTTCTTCCCGGCAACTTGCTTACCGGGCGCGGCAACTTCCTTGCCGTCCTTCTTGAAGTTCTTTTTACCCTTGCCCTTCTTGAACTTAGTGGTTTTATTCACCATCAACACTTGATGCTCCTTCTTGATTTCTACCTCTGCTGATTTCAGCATAGCATATACTTCAGGAATGGTCTTTACCATCCCCTGCATATTGTAGTTCATCACAAAGCTCTTGTAGCTAGGTGGAAGCGACTGGAGGATTCTGTCAATGACCGCTTCTTCCGGGAGATTAACTTCCAGTTGAGTCATGCGGTTGTGCAACCCAGACATTTTGAGTATGTGTTCACTGACAGAACTATTTTCCTCCATCTTACAGCTAAAGAATTTGTCGGAGACTTCATATCTCTCGACCCGGGCATGAGCTTGGAAAACCATTTTCAGCTCTTCGAACATCTCATATGCTCCATGTCTCTCAAAACGCTTTTGGAGCCCCGGCTCTAAGCTGTAAAGCATGCCGCACTGAACGAGGGAGTAATCATCGCAGCGTGACTGCCAAGCGTTCATAACGTCTTGTTCTGCAGGGAGAATAGGTGCGTCACCTAGCGGTGCTCTTAGGACATAATCTTTCTTGGTAGCTATGAGGATGATCCTCAGGTTCCGGACCCAGTCCGTATAGTTGCTACCATCGTCTTTCAGCTTGGTTTTCTCTAGGAACGCGTTGAAGTTGAGGACTACGTTGGCCATTTGATCTACAAGACATATTGTAAATATTTAGACTAAGTTCATGATAATAAAGTTCATTTAATCAAATTATTTAATGAACTCCCACTTAGATAGACATCCCTCTTCTAGTCATCTAAGTATTACATGATCCGAGTCAACTAGGCCGTGTCCGATCATCACGTGAGACGGACTAGTCAACATCGGTGAACATCTTCATGTTGATCGTATCTTCTATACGACTCATGCTCGACCTTTCGGTCTTTTGTGTTCCGAGGCCATGTCTGTACATGCTAGGCTCGTCAAGTCAACCTAAGTGTTTTGCGTGTGTAAATCTGTCTTACACCCGTTGTATGTGAACGTTAGAATCTATCACACCCGATCATCACGTGGTGCTTCGAAACAACGAACTGTCGCAATGGTGCACAGTTAGGGTGAACACTTTCTTGAAATTATTATGAGGGATCATCTTATTTACTACCGTCGTTCTAAGTAAACAAGATGCAAAACATGATAAACATCACATGCAATCAAATAATAAACGTGACATGATATGGCCAATATCACATAGCTCCTTCGATCTCCATCTTGGGGCTCCATGATCATCTTGTCACCGGCTTGACACCATGATCTTCATCATCATGATCTTCATCATCGTGTCTCCATGAAGTTGCTCGCCAACTATTACTTCTACTACTATGGCTAACGCGTTTAGCAATAAAGTAAAGTAATTTACATGGCGATTCTCAATGACACGCAGGTCATACAAAAATAAAGACAACTCCTATGGCTCCTGCCGGTTGTCATACTCATCGACATGCAAGTCGTGATTCCTATTACAATAGCATGAACATCTCATACATCACATATAGATCATTCATCATACATCACAACTTTGGCCATATCATATCACAAAGCACTTGCTGCAGAAACAAGTTAGACGTCCTCTAATTGTTGTTGCAAGTTTTACGTGGCTGAATTAGGGTTCTAGCAAGAATGTTTTCTTACCTACGTTAAAACCACAACGTGATTTGTCAACTTCTATTTACCCTTCATAAGGACCCTTTTCATCGAATCCGCTCCAACTAAAGTGGGAGAGACAGACACCCGCCAGCCACCTTATGCAACTAGTGCATGTTAGTCGGTGGAACCGGTCTCACGTAAGCGTACGTGTAAGGTTGGTCCGGGCCGCTTCATCCCACAATACCGCTGAAGCAAGATAAGACTAGTAGCGGCAAGAAAAGTTGACAACATCTACTCCCACAACAAATTGTGTTCTACTCGCGCAAGAAGAACTACGCATAGACCTAGCTCATGATGCCACTGTTGGGGAACGTTGCAGAAAATTAAAATTTTTCCTACGGTTTCACCAAGATCCATCTATGAGTTCATCTAGCAACGAGTATTCAGATTAGATAGCATCTACATACCACTTTGTAGATCGCAACGGAAGCGTTCAAGTGAACGTGGATGAGGTAGTCGTACTTGCCGTGATCCAATTCACTGATGATCTAGTACCGAACGGACGGCACCTCCGCGTTCAACACACGTACGGGACGGGAGACGTCTCCTCCTTCTTGATCCAGCAAGGGGGAAGGAGAGGTTGAGGAAGATCCAGCACGACGGTGTGGTGGTGGATGCAGCAGAACTCCGGCAGGGCTTCGCTAAGCAATTACGGGAGGAGGAGGAGGTGTTGCAGGGAGGAGGGGCGCCAGGGCAATAGGGTGCGGCCACCCCTCCCTCCCCTCCCTTTATATAGGTGCATTAGAGGGGGGGAGGGCGCAGCCTTGCCCCTTCCTCCAAGGAAGGGGTGCGGCCAAGAGGGGGGGAGGAGTCCATCCTCCCCAAGGCACCTCGGAGGTGCCTTCCCCCCTTTGGACTCTCCCCTCTCCAAGTTTCCTTGGCGCATGGGCCCTTGGGGCTGGTTCCCCTTGGCCCAAGCAGGCCAAGGCGCACCCCCTAAGGCCCATGTGGCCCACCAAGGCAGGTGGCCCCACCTGGTGGACCCCCGGGACCCCTCCGGTGGTCCCGGTACAATACCGATAACACCGAAACTTGTCCCGATGGACGAAATAGCACTTCCTATATATAATTCTTTACCTCCGGACCATTCCGGAACTCCTCGTGATGTCCAGGATCTCATCCGGGACTCCGAACAACATTCGGGTTACTGCACATACATATCCCTACAACCCTAGCGTCACCGAACCTTAAGTGTGTAGACCCTACGGGTTCGGGAGACATGCAGACATGACCGAGACGGCTCTCGGGCAATAACCAACAGCGGGATCTGGATACCCATGTTGGCTCCCACATACTCCACGATGATCTCATCGGATGAACCACGATGTCGAGGATTCAATTAATCCCGTATACGATTCCCTTTGTCATTCGGTATTTTACTTGCCCGAGATTCGATCGTCGGTATCCCAGTACCTCGTTCAATCTCGTTACCGGCAAGTCACTTTTCTCGTTCCGTAATGCATGATCCTTGTGATCAAACACTTTGATCACCTTGAGCTCATATGATGATGCATTGCCGAGAGGGCCCGGTGATACCTCTCCGTCAAGCGGAGTGACAAATCCCAGTCTCGATCCATGTAACCCAACAGACACTTTCAGAGATACCCGTAGTATACCTTTATAGTCACCCAGTTACGTTGTGATGTTTGGCACACCCAAAGCACTCCTACGGTATCCGGGAGTTACACGATCTCATGGTCTAAGGAAAGGATACTTGACATTGGAAAACTCTAGCAAACGAACTATGCGATCTTATGCTATGTTTAGGATTGGGTCTTGTCCATCACATCATTCTCCTAATGATGTGATCCCGTTATCGATGACATCCAATGTCCATAGTCAGGAAACCATGACTATCTGTCGATCAACGAGCTAGTCAACTAGAGGCTCACTAGGGACATATTGTTGTCTGTTATTCACACATGTATTACGATTTCCGGTTAACACAATTATAGCACGAATAAAGACAATTATCATGAATAAGGAAATATAATAATAATGCTTTTATTATTTCCTTAGGGCATATTTCCAACAGTCTCCCACTTGCACTAGAGTCAATAATCTAGTTACATTGTGATGAATCGAACACCCATAGAGTTCTGGTGCTGATCATGTTTTGCCTTAGGGAGAGGTTTAGTCAACGGATCTGCGACATTCAGATCCGTGTGCACTTTACAAATTTCTATGTCTCCATCTTGAACATTTTCACGAATGGAGTTGAAGCGACGCTTGATGTGCCTAGTCTTCTTGTGAAACCTGGGCTCCTTTGCAAGTGCAATAGCTCCAGTGTTGTCACAGAAGAGCTTGATTGGCCCCGACGCATTGGGTATGACTCCGAGGTCGGTGATGAACTCCTTCACCCATATTGCTTCATGTGCCGCCTCCGAGGCTGCCATGTACTCCGCTTCACATGTAGATCCCGCCACGACGCTTTGCTTGCAACTGCACCAGCTTACTGCCCCACCATTCAAAATATACACGTATCCGGTTTGTGACTTAGAGTCATCCAGATCTGTGTCGAAGCTAGCGTCGACGTAACCTTTTACGACGAGCTCTTCGTCACCTCCATAAATGAGAAACATTTCCTTAGTCCTTTTCAGGTACTTCAGGATATTCTTGACCGCTGTCCAGTGTTCCTTGCCGGGATTACTTTGGTACCTACCTACCAAACTTACGGCAAGGTTTACATCAGGTCTGGTACACAGCATGGCATACATAATAGAACCTATGGCTGAGGCATAGGGGATGATGCTCATCTCTTCTATATCTTCTGCCGTGGTCGGACATTGAGCTGAGCTCAATTTCACACCTTGTAACACAGGTAAGAACCCTTTCTTAGATTGATCCATATTGAACTTCTTCAATATCTTATCAAGGTATGTGCTTTGTGAAAGACCTATGAGGCGTCTCGATCTATCTCTATAGATCTTGATGCCTAATATATATGCAGCTTCTCCAAGGTCCTTCATTGAAAAACTTTTATTCAAGTAGGCCTTAATGCTGTCCAAGAGTTCTATATCATTTCCCATCAAAAGTATGTCGTCTACATATAATATGAGAAATGCTACAGAGCTCCCACTCACTTTCTTGTAAACACAGGCTTCTCCATAAGTCTGTGTAAACCCAAACACTTTGATCATCTCATCAAAGCGAATGTTCCAACTCCGAGATGCTTGCACCAGCCCATAAATCGAGCGTTGGAGCTTGCATACCTTGTCAGCGTTCTTAGGATCGACAAAACCTTCCGGCTGTATCATATACAATTCTTCCTTAAGGAAACCATTAAGGAATGCCGTTTTGACGTCCATTTGCCATATTTCATAATCATAAAATGCGGCAATTGCTAACATGATTCGGACGGACTTCAGCTTCGCTACCGGTGAGAAAGTCTCATCGTAGTCAATTCCTTGAACTTGTCGATAACCCTTAGCGACAAGCGGAGTTTATAGATGGTCACACACTCATTGCTAGATGTCGGTGTTCATACTCTTTGACTGTAATATCCATGCTAGTTTATTTTCTTTTTCTTGCTTTCTTCTTGTGTGTTTAATAAACCTGAAGAAAAACAAAAAATATTAGTGTAGCTTTTAGCTAGTATACTTTTCTTGCCGTAGTAGTAATAATTAAAAAGAAAAACCCAAAAATATTTCCCGTTCTTCTTTTGTTTGTTGGGAGCTTTCCCGTGTAAATATTTTTTATTTCTTTTCTTTTTCTTTGGGGTTTGATAGGAGAAGACCATGATTAAATTGTTGAAATGGCTCTTATATGCATTATTGTTGATTTAACCAAGAGCCCATATTGCCTTGTCTTCTCCTATTTATTGAATGCTTGCAGATTCCAGCTTAGTCCAATGCACATGCACTCTTATTATTATTCACATCGTTCGGTCGTGCAAGTGAAAGGCAATTATGACGATATATGATGGATTGACTGAGATCAGAAAAGCTGGTATGAACTCGACCTCTCTTGTTTATGTAAATATGATGAATTCATCGTTCCTGATTCAGCCTATTATGAATAAACATGTTTGCAATGACAATTAGAGATTATAGTTGCTCGTGCCATGCTTGATTAGCTATAAGTTATAATGGTTTACCTTGCATGCCAACATGCTATTAAAATGGTTGTGATGTGGTATAGTAGGGTGGTATCCTCCTTTGAATGATTTAAGTGACTCGACTTGGCACATGTTCACACATGTAGTTGAAAACAAATCAACATAGCCTTCACGATATTTATGTTCATGGTGGATTATATCCTACTCATGCTTGCATCCAATGTTTATTAATTTTAATGCATGTTCATGACTGTTGTCGCTCTCTAGTTGGTCGCTTCCCAGTCTTTTGCTAGCCTTCACTTGTACTAAGTAGGAATATTGCTTGTGTATCCAATCCCTTAAACCCCAAAGTTATTCCATATGAGTCCACTATACCTTCCTATATGCGGTATCTACCTGCCATTCCAAGTAAATTTGTGTGTGCCAAACTCTAAACCTTCAAAAACATTCTGTTTTGTATGCTCGAATAGCTCATGTATCAACTAGGGCTGCCCTTATCTTCCATGCTAGGCGGGTTATTCTCAAGAGGAGTGGACTCCACTCCTCACTCATGAGAAAATGGTTGGTCTCCGGGATGCCCAGTTCCATGCTTTATGCAAACTAAATCAAAATAATTGCAAACAAAACTCCCCCGGGGCTGTTGCTAGTTGGAGGCACTCGTTGTTTCGTGCAAGCCATGGATTGATGCTTGTTGGTGGAGGGGGAGTATAAACTTTACCATTCTGCGATCGATCGGGGTCCTGTTCATCCAGAGGCAACACCACGGGGTCCTGTTCATCCACCCCCACCGGGAACTGTTCATCCACCCCCCCTCCCCCCGCAACGCTCACTGTTCATCCAGAGGCATCATCGATCGGGTTCAGTTAGCAGCAGTAGCGAAGGAATCGCTCGATCGGGTTCAGTTAACAGCCATCGATCGATCGCTCGGGTTCAGTAACGCGTAGCCTGCAGTGCAATCGCTCGGGTTTAGTTAGAGCCCAACGCCTCGCTCGGGTTCAGTTAGAGCCAACACCTCGCACACACGCGCGTACGTGTACGAGAGAAGCGCGCATTACTCGGCCCCGACCTCCCACCGTAATCGGGAACTCCTCGAAATTTTCCTCGCCCTCGCTTCTACCACGGTTTTTCTCCGTCATGGACAGCACAAAGAATGTCATGCAGCTGCATCCCCGGCCCGCCCAGGACGAAAAGCCCATTTTCTATCATGATTTTTTGTCATAGAAGTAGGAGCCCACCATATCTATGATGATACCGGGTTTTGTCACAATTATCGTCATAGAAGTGTCATATGTATGACAGAAACAAATTTCATTCGGACCAAAATGTCACGGATGTGCCTTTTTTTGTAGTGGTAATGTAGGCATGTATTCCGAATATAGTCAGACGTGCTTATGGAAAATAACTTGCATGACAACTTTTGTACTACCCTCCCGTGGCGGTGGGGTCATATTATAAACTAAGGGATATTAAGGCCTGCTTTTAATAGAGTACCGGACCAAAGCATTAACACTTAGTGACAAGCATTAAGTATAGCAAAGTCATAGCAACATCAATCTCAGAACATAATGGTGTGACGCCCCCGATTCAATCGTACACTAATCATGCACGCAAATGTGTACGATCAAGATCAGGAACTCACGGGAAGATATCACAACACAACTCTACAAATAAAATAAGTCATACAAGCATCATAGTACAAGCCAGGGGCCTCGAGGGCTCGAATACAAGTGCTCGATCATAGACGAGTCAGCGGAAGCAACAATATCTGAGTACAGACATAAGTTAAACAAGTTTGCCTTAAGAAGGCTAGCACAAACTAGGATACAGATCGAACGAGGCGCAGGCCTCCTGCCTGGGATCCTCCTAACTACTCCTGGTCGTCGTCAGCGGGCTGCACGTAGTAGTGGGCACCTCCAGAGTAGTAGGAGTCGTCGTCGAAGGTGGCGTCTGGATCCTGGGCTCCAGCATCTGGTTGCGGCAACCGGGTAGAAGGGAAAAGGGGAAAAGGGGGAGAAAAGCAACCGTGAGTACTCATCCAAAGTACTCGCAAGCAAGGAGCTACACTACATATGCATGGATATATGTGTAAAGGGCCATATCAGTGGACTGAACAGCAGAATGCCAGAATAAAAGGGGGATAGCTAGTCTTATCGAAGACTACGCTTCTGGTCGCCTCCGTCTTGCAGCATATAGAAGAGAGTAGACTGAAGTCCTCCAAGTAGCATCGTATAGCATAATCCTACCCGGCGATCCCCTCCTCGATGCCCTGTTAGAGAGCGATCACCGGGTTGTATCTGGCACTTGGAAGGGTGTGTTTTATTAAGTATCCGGTTCTAGTTGTCATAAGGTCAAGGTACAACTCCGGGTCGTCCTTTTACCGAGGGACACGGCTATTCGAATAGATAAACTTCCCTGCAGGGGTGCACCACATAACCCAACACGCTTGATCCCATTTGGCCGGACACACTTTCCTGGGTCATGCCCGGCCTCGGAAGATGAACACGTCGCCGCCCCACCTAGGCACAACAGAGCGGTCAGCACGCTGGTCTAATCCTAAGCGTGCAGGGGTCTGGGCCCATCGCCCTGAGCACACCTGCACGTTGCGAACGCGGCCACAAGCAGACCTAGCAACCTCCAGTACAATGGAAGTCACGTTACACGGCCCAATCTGGCGCGCGCCGCTCAGTCGCTGATGTCAAGAAGTGCTTCGGCTGATACCACGACGCCGAGTGCCCATATCTTTCCCGCGTAGTTGGTTAGTGCGTATAGACCAAATGGCCAGACTCAGATCAAATACCCAGATCTCGTTAAGCGTGTTAAGTATCCGCGAACGCCGACAGGGCTAGGCTCACCTCTCACCCAGGTAGCCCCGAACTGCCCTGCCGCTCCGCCACAAAGATCCACACAGAGGGCCGTCGGGACAAAGGTCCTTTCAGCCCCCAATCCATGAATCACTCGCGGGTACTCGAGCCAACCCGACTTTGGTCACCACATGTATCATGTTTAAAGTATAGTATATAGCCATGATCACCTCCCGAGGTGATCACAACCCAGTAGTATAGCATGGCAGACAGACAAGAGTGTAGGGCCACTGATGGAGCACTAGCATCCTATACTAAGCAGTAGGATTGCAGGTAAAGGTATCAACAGCAGTATCAAAGACAGGCTATGCATCAGGATAGGAATAACGAAAGCAGTAACATGCTACACTACTCTAATGCAAGCAGTATAGAGGAGAGTAGGCGATATCTGGTGATCAAGGGGGGGGCTTGCCTGGTTGCTCTGGCAAGGAGGGTTCATCTTCGGTGTAGACGAACACACGGACATCGACACCGGTCTCAGAGTCTACCGGAAAGAAGTAACGGACGGGGAACACAATAAATAACAGAGCAATCAAGTATAACACAAAGCAAGATGCGGCAATATGCGGTGCTAGGGGTGATCTAACGTAGTGGTAGGTGATATCGGCGAAGGGGGGAAACATCCGGGAAAGCATCCCCGGTGTTCCGCGTTTTCTAGTAGACATGCCGAAGGGGAAAAGTTGCAGGTTTGATATGCTGGGGATGTGTGGCTGACAAACGGGCTGCGTAACCGGATTCGTCTCGTCGTTCTGAGCAACTTTCATGTACAAAGTTTTCCCATCCGAGCTACGGTTTAATTTCTATTAATTTCAAAGTTTTATTAATATTTTGAAATTAATTTTAATACGAACATAAATGCTAAAATGCTAGGCGCACCCAGCACAGTGTACACCAAAGTGTACCTAGTGGCTGACAAGTGGGACACGGGGTCCCAATTGACCAGTCTGGTCAACAGGGGGTGGGGCCCCTGTCATTGGCTGTTTAGTCTAGCCTAACAGTTTAGTTAACCAAACTAGGTGATTAGGCTAATTAATCCTGAGTTAATTAAGTTAATTAACCTTTTGATTAATTAATTAACTAATTTTATTATTTATATTTTGAACATATATTTTCTTTATCTCTTTTTTTAAGTGGGGCGTGGGGCCCCGCGTGCAGTGGCACAGAAGGCCAACCGGGGCGGGCGCGTCGTAGCGGGCGTGGGCGGGGGCGCCCGCCGGGGCGAACCCGGGCGATGGTCGCGGCCACAGCGGGGCTCACCGGCCAGCCGCGACAGGGGGGAAGCGGGCGCAGGGCGCGCCGGCGGCGAGGCAAGCAGGCGTGGCGTGGGGAGGGGCTGCGGGCCACGGTGGTTGCGGGACTCCAGGGGCGCGGGCGCCGGACGCACGCGCGGGGGGCGACGACCACGGCGCGAGCGGGCAGGGGTGGTCGCGGTGGCGCAGAGCGGGAAGGGGTGGTCGCGAGCGTGTGGCTAGAGGTGACGGTTAGGGGACGAGGGCGTCCAGGACCTGCACGGGGGCGACGAAGCGCGACCGGGCGCGTGCGGTGCGTGGCCGGGAGTCGGTGGAGCGATGCGAGTGCATCTCAGGGGCGTGCGACGCAGGCAGAGCAGGTGGGAAGGAGGGACAGAGAGGGATCTCACGTGCGCTGTGAGAAGAGGGTTCGGCGAGGCGCGGGGAGGCCGTCGGGGAAGGGATGAGGACGGGGCGGCGGGGATGAGGTAGTCCGGCGAGGTGCGGCGGGGGCGAGGTAGCTCCGGGCGGGGTCCCGCATCAGCGTGGTCGTGGACGGGCGGCGGGGCGCCGGTGGGGCGACAGGAGGGGGCCGGCGACGTCGAGGCGGCGATGGGTCGATGGGATCGGGGGGGGGGGGGTGGTTGCCCCGATCCAGATCGGGGAAGGGCGAGAGGGAGGAATGGGACGAGGGGGAGGGAATGGGTGCGAGTGGGGGGATCGGGGGAGCAGTGGGGGTTAGGGTTTCGGTCAGTGGACCGAGGGGTTAAGTGTCAGTGGGGGAGGGCCGGCTTGTTCGGGCGGTTGGGCCGGCCATCTGGGCCAAGGCCCAGTGTGGCCGGGGGAGTTGGCCTCCTTTCTTTTTTGTTGTTGTTGTTGTTGTTGTTGTTTTGTTGTGTTTCCTTTTCTTATTATATTTCTTTTCTGTTTTTTCCTTTTTTTTGTTTCATAAAATTTAGAAACGACAACTAATTTAGTGCTATTAAATAGGTCACGGCCCCAAATATTTTGGCACTCTAAATAAGGTATTTCGCAATTGCTTTTTATTCTAAAAGCATTTTAGATAATTGTCTTATCACCTTTTTTTAATTAACTTAGTGCATTTAAATATTTTATTAAAGATGATTTCTCCACCAACATTTATTATGGATTATTTGACACATCAGGAACAATTTAGTTTTGACTTTTGAAAACTTTAATTGTTTTGACTTTAATTCAAATTTGAATTTGGATCGGTTCTGAACTAACGCGAGATTATCAACAATAATCAAGGTGACGTGGCATCATTACCAGAGGGTTACTGTAGCTTGATTACCCGGGCGTCACAATTCTCCTCCACCACAAGAAATCTCGTCCCGAGATTTAGGAGGAAGAGTAGGGGAAAATTTTGGTTACGAAATTCTAACGAGTCCTCTCGGTCTTGGTTGCTCTTCTCGAATAGGTCGACCCATTATGTTGATGTCTTCATTTCGCTTCTTTAGGTCATCGCGATGAAGTAGGCATCCTTTCTTCAGGAACTCCATCGTACTTACAAAAGAATAAAGGGTGGGCATTCTGGGAGAACGGACGTCGGCAAGGTTGACTATTGGGTCGACAACATCGAGGAAGGTGGCGGAAAGTAACTCTCGAATCGGATCTTAAGAAAATATCGAGAGCAAGTAAGAAGGTGCAAAATGGAAGTTTCACGCGCATAGGCAATCGTTTGTTGCCTGAAACGAAGTGTGAAAGGGGTTCAAGGCAATGAGCATAGGTATTGTGCTTAATACCAGAATTGATGATCACACAAAAGGTGGGCCGTGAACTACATACGAGGCCAAGCATGAGGAATAACTTTAGAAACAGGGTTGTATAGGAGAGTCGGGTTTCGATCCTGCGGAACTGTGGGTTATGGGCCCACCATGTGGGTTAAAGTAGGGGGGACGGTGACATCTTGCACGGTCATGATAGCAAGGCATGACAGAGGGTAGCCTGTTAAGTATGTCGGCAACAACATCGATACCAAGGGCGAGGGACGAAGAGAACCATTTTCCTGCTCGTTGAATGAGGCGGACCAATAGGCAAAGTTTTTGTCCATCGGTGGTCACCGGAATGTCATCAACAATAGTAACAGGGTCTTACTGACAGAGGTGTACATCGAGGTGTTTACATAAGCAGTGAGTTATTACTGCTTAGATCATATAGATCACAAGAAAGGTTAAACAAAAACAACGAAGAGGAAAAAGGTGATCATCCGATTAAATAGTACAATAGAAAGGGAAATGTGTTTAAACACATTATTCAGGGGTATATTCTTCACAAGGACAAGCAGAGCATGATATCCATGATAGGATAGAAAGTAGAAAACCATTTAGGTAAGGAGAGGAATGTCATAACATTACCCATACAATGGTGTTCGGATAATTGAGCAAGAACATTTAGCATTGGGATTCGAATGTTCTTGTTGAAAATCGGAGTACCACAAACATGCTTCGAGACAGTATTGACATGGTCTTCAAGCAAAGGTCAGGCTTTGGATACTAAGGATCCATCAAAAACAACTTATTGAATAAGTCTTACAGTTTCCAAATGGAAGAATGGATAACCTTGCTGAAAAGGAATCTATAACAATAGGGCCTCCAGCCAGGTGTGCTAGGCATGACATCACCTTACCGGGTCATATAAAGACCAACGTTATAACTCTTGGAAATATGTTCCAACCATCATATCTGATCGAGATTCAGATCCGATTGGTGTCGGGATACCTCAGGCTCAGGATGCCTGAGAAGAAAAGGTGCAAAACAAATTGAAGAGATGACATTGTAAAATTCTCGGGAAATGTACTATGGAGGCGAGTTCCGAATCAAGAGCTCATCATTAAATCAAGGAGAGGATGAGGGGGTAGCTGATGGAATCAGCGACAATCCTCGAGATTTCCAAAAAGGTGGATTTCCACAGTTATGTGAACAAGGAGATAACATTTGTCGGATCAAATGATAAAATGATGTATGCTCGAGGAGAACATACACAGTTAAACATTGCATGAAAGGTGCACCCGAAATATGGGCTGGGTTGCAAGACCAACGTCGGAATGATGATTCAATAATCAATAGTCTAAGAATGAACGATCGACCATTAACTTCAAAGCAATAGGGTTGCTAGAAGGGCAGAATCCAAACAGCACCGCTCACTTGTTGGTATCCCGGTTGGAATCAACACGAGGACCCAAGAAGAATGGTGATGGTGAAAAGCTTCACCATACCAAGAATTTTTAAGAGGTGGTGAAATTCCCACGACATTATTGACATAGAAGGTGGTAATATTTCAAGGTAAAGAAGAACAATGTTGGGTAGCAACGAACTCAAGGTATAACACAAAACACGAACAAGTTTGTGTCAGAGGGAAGGCAATAAAGTGGCCGATGATAACACGACTCATCGAGGGCAAGGATGGTATTTCTCTTCATGAATTCAATTGATATCCTGGAAGAGCTCAAAATGTTGACGATGATCACGACACATTTGTCGAGAGATTTCATGAAGATGTAATCGATCGATGATGACATCAAGTCAGACGAATGATGAAGTGAAGGTTAATTGAACCACTAGTACGACACAAATTCGAAATCGAGCTTGCTGTTCAAGGCGAAATGATATGACGAGGAAAATCGACGTAAGCTTAGCTCATCATCAAAAGTTGTGCTCCGGGAATAAGGACCAGGTAGCACAGTTAAAATTTAGCACGATAATGATATAGCCGATCAGGCTTGGGATGACTGGAAGGATTATTAAACTCGTAAGCAACGAAAATTAGTTAGAGTTATTGAATCGGAGTGCGGTCTTGATTCACTTATCGGTGTTCTCGGTTGACAAACAACCCAGAACCCATGAAGTGACAAAGACAGGGAAAGGTAGTACTTCATCGAAAATTCATAATATGTAGTGCAATGGCATGATATCCCCGAGATACCAGGGGGTAATACTCGACGAAAGATCAAAGTAAAGGTTGGACTGGTGTATTAATCCACAGAAGACAAGTGCTTAAACTTGCCCGAGAAATGGGATCTAAGAAGAACATATGGTTGAAACCACGATTGCAAAGGATCAATTCACTGTTACCAAAGGATATTATATCAAGGAAATAGTTATTACTACAAGAAGCTTCCATGATAAGTTCCACATCAGGTCCATGGGCATGAACACAAAGTTCAAGGTCGACTCCCACTTCTTTAATGCATAACCTTTCATTCACTTCTCGTCTTCAAAGAAGTTGCAGTGTTGAAATTTTATCTGGCGAAGCACCAGAAGAGTATGACTCATGAAAACCTTCGGGTTCACACGGTTTTAGAGAAGGTATAGGTTCAACCCATCGGGGCATCTTAGAAACATAAACCTCAAGCTTCGGGAGTAATTATCACCAGCTCGAAAGCGGAGCATGGTTGAAAAAGTAGAGGACACAATTTCGCAAAGGCATTATGTATCCTAGGAAAGACTCAGAAGGTGATTAATTATGAAGGACACTGTCGGATAATAATCCAACAGTGGATATGGCGATCCACAATGGAGCTGATGTGAGTATCGATACCCAATCAGAGGAAGAAAGAATGCAAATGCATCGATTTATAGAACATCTGAATAATCCAACATCTAAATAGCAAAGGAATTATGATTTTCAAATCAAGGGATCAGGAGCAGACGCTCTTAATCAAGGATGAATAAGTGGAATATACTAGAGGCACAATCAACGACAATAGTTTGGTCGAGAACCAGCTCATGCTCAAAATGATGTTTGAGCCGGAAAGATATTTAGAAGGGTCAATTGATGATTGCATGCATTCGCACCCATGTTGAATCAATACGATCAAAATGACGGTGCCTAAGGATACTAACGAATATTGCGAGACATATGGAAAGCATCCATCATGCAATCAGACAAGTATTGCAGAGCAATAAGCTACTAAGGATTTTTGGAGGATCGAATAGTATTTCGAAGACCATTGTGAAACACATGGACAACTGGGGGATGAGCGGATACTCGATAAGTGCGAGAATTATCCATAGGGGTATTCAGGTGACAAAGAACAGCAAGGCAGTAAGCTCAAAGGATTATCGAAACAACGACGAGTATTTCGGGGTATCTTGTAATAACAAGACCAACTGAGGGTGAATGTAAGAATAATAACTTCAAGTAGTTATCCATAAGGGATGACGGTGGAAGGGGAATTGCAAACGCGATGAACACAAGTTCCCGGGTTAACAGCAGAGAGTATCTTCAGGGTCTTCTGGTGCAGCAGACGATCATCGTTAATAAGGTGCTCTCCGGATGAAAGTGATAACGAGATCCTAATGTTAGATTTAGCAAAATTCATTTTAACCCAAATAGAAGAGAGCTTAGAGTCCCAGAGTAAAGGTCGAGGAGTAAAAGATCCTAGTACCACCCGATGGCGACGTGGGCCCGTAAGGCACACAGCCAAGTTAGTAAAAGTTTTTGTAATGTCTAGACTCGACTTCGGCCAAGGAGTGTGGAAGGGGGATTCCTACAGGCAGTCGGCTCTGATACCAACTTGTGACGCCCCCGATTCAATCGTACACTAATCATGCACACAAATGTGTACGATCAAGATCAGGGACTCACGGGAAGATATCACAACACAACTCTACAAATAAAATAAGTCATACAAGCATCATAATACAAGCCAGGGGCCTCGAGGGCTCGAATACAAGTGCTCGATCATAGACGAGTCAGCGGAAGCAACAATATCTGAGTACAGACATAAGTTAAACAAGTTTGCCTTAAGAAGGCTAGCACAAACTAGGATACAGATCGAATGAGGCGCAGGCCTCCTGCCTGGGATCCTCCTAACTACTCCTGGTCGTCGTCAGCGGGCTGCACGTAGTAGTAGGCACCTCCAGAGTAGTAGGAGTCGTCGTCGAAGGTGGCGTTTGGATCCTGGGCTCCAGCATCTGGTTGCGGCAACCGGGTAGAAGGGAAAAGGGGAAAAGGGGGAGAAAAGCAACCGTGAGTACTCATCCAAAGTACTCGCAAGCAAGGAGCTACACTACATATGCATGGATATATGTGTAAAGGGCCATATCAGTGGACTGAACAGCAGAATGCCAGAATAAAAGGGGGATAGCTAGTCTTATCGAAGACTATGCTTCTGGTCGCCTCCGTCTTGCAGCATATAGAAGAGAGTAGACTGAAGTCCTCCAAGTAGCATCGTATAGCATAATCCTACCCGGCGAAACCCTCCTCGATGCCCTGTTAGAGAGCGATCACCGGGTTGTATCTGGCACTTGGAAGGGTGTGTTTTATTAAGTATCCGGTTCTAGTTGTCATAAGGTCAAGGTACAACTCCGGGTCGTCCTTTTACCGAGGGACACGGCTATTCGAATAGATAAACTTCCCTGCAGGGGTGCACCACATAACCCAACACGCTTGATCCCATTTGGCCGGACACACTTTCCTGGGTCATGCCCGGCCTCGGAAGATCAACACGTCGCAGCCCCACCTAGGCACAACAGAGCGGTCAGCACGCCGGTCTAAACCTAAGCGCGCAGGGGTCTGGGCCCATCGCCCAGAGCGCACCTGCACGTTGCGAACGCGGCCGGAAGCAGACCTAGCAACCTCCAGTACAACGGAAGTCACGTTACGCGGCCCAATCTGGCGCGCGCCGCTCAGTCGCTGACGTCAAGAAGTGCTTCGGCTGATACCACGACGCCGAGTGCCCATATCTTTCCCGCGTAGTTGCTTAGTGCGTATAGACCAAATGGCCAGACTCAGATCAAATACCCAGATATCGTTAAGTGTGTTAAGTATCCGCGAACGCCGACAGGGCCAGGCTCACGTCTCACCCAGGTAGCCCCGAACTGCCCTGCCGCTCCGCCACAAAGATCCACACAGAGGGCCGTCGGGACAAAGGTCCTTTCAGCCCCAAATCCGTGAATCACTCGCGGGTACTCCTCGAGCCAACCCGACTTTGGTCACCACATGTATCATGTTTAAAGTATAGTATATATCCATGATCACCTCCCGAGGTGATCACAACCCAGTAGTATAAAATGGCAGACAGACAAGAGTGTAGGGCCACTGATGGAGCACTAGCATCCTATACTAAGCAGTAGGATTGCAGGTAAAGGTATCAACAACAGTATCAAAGACAGGCTATGCATCAGGATAGGAATAACGAAAGCAGTAACATGCTACAATACTCTAATGCAAGCAGTATAGAGGAGAGTAGACGATATCTGGTGATCAAGGGGGGGGGCTTGCCTGGTTGCTCTGGCAAGGAGGGTTCCTCTTCGGTGTAGTCGAACACACGGACATCGGCACCGGTCTCAGAGTCTACCGGAAAGAAGTAACGGAGGGGGAACACAATAAATAATAGAGCAATCAAGTATAACACAAAGCAAGACGCGGCAATATGCGGTGCTAGGGGTGATCTAACATAGTGGTAGGTGATATCGGCGAAGGGGGGGAAACATCCCGGAAAGCATCCCCGGTGTTCCGTGTTTTCTAGTAGACAGGCCGGAGGGGAAAAGTTGCAGGTTTGATATGCTGGGGACGTGTGGCTGACAAACGGGTTGCGTAACCGGATTCGTCTCGTCGTTCTGAGCAACTTTCATGTACAAAGTTTTTCCATCCAAGCTACGGTTTAATTTCTATTAATTTCAAAGTTTTATTAATATTTTGAAATTAATTTTAATACGAACATAAATGCTAAAATGCTAGGCGCACCCAGCACAGTATACACCAAAGTGTACCTAGTGGCTGACAAGTGGGACAGGGGGTCCCAGTTGACCAGTCAACGTTTGACTGGTCAACAGGGGGTGGGCCCCCCTGTCATTGGCTGTTTAGTCTAGCCTAACAGTTTAGTTAACCAAACTAGGTGATTAGGCTAATTAATCCTGAGTTAATTAAGTTAATTAACCTTTTAATTAATTAATTAACTAATTTTATTATTTATATTTTAAACATATATTTTCTTTATCTCTTTTTTTTAAGTGGGGCGTGGGGCCCCGCGTGCAGTGGCACAGAAGGCCAACCGGGGCGGGCGCGTCGTAGCGGGCGGGGGCGGGGGCGCCCGCCGGGGCGAACCCGGGCGATGGTCGCGGCCACGGCGGGGCTCACCGGCCAGCCGCGACAGGGGGGAAGCGGGCGCAGGGCGTGCCGGCGGCGAGGCAAGCAGGCGCGGCGTGGGGAGGGGCTGCGGGCCACGGTGGCTGCGGGACTCCAGGGGCGCGGGCGTCGGACGCAGGCGCGGGGGCGACGACCACGGCGCGAGCGGGCAGGGGTGGTTGCGGTGGCGCAAAGCGGGAAGGGGTGGTCGCGAGCGTGCGGCTAGAGGTGACGGTTAGGGGACGAGGGCGTCCAGGACCTGCACGGGGGCGACGGAGCGCGACCGGGCGCGTGCGGCGCGTGGTCGGGAGTCGGTGGAGCGATGCGAGTGCATCTCAGGGGTGTGCGACGCAGGCAGAGCAGGTGGGAAGGAGGGACATAGAGGGATCTCACGTGCGCTGTGAGAAGAGGGTTCGGTGAGGCGCGGGGAGGCCGTCGGGGAAGGGATGAGGACGGGGCGGCGGGGATGAGGTAGTCCGGCGAGGTGCGGCGGGGGCGAGGTAGCTTCGGGCGGGGTCCTGCGTCAGCGTGGTCGTGGACGGGCGGCGGGGCACCGGTGGGGCGACAGGAGGGGGCAGGCAACGTCGAGTCGGCGATGGGGGGGGGGTTGCCCCGATCCAGATCGGGGAAGGGCGAGAGGGAGGAATGGGACGAGGGGGAGGGAGTGGGTGCGAGTGGGGGGATCGGGGGGAGCAGTGGGGGTTAGGGTTTCGGTCAGTGGACCGAGGGGTTAAGTGGCGGTGGGGGAGGGCCGGCTTGTTCGGGCGGTTGGGCCGGCCATCTGGGCCAAGGCCCAGTGTGGCCGGGGGGTTGGCCTCCTTTCTTTTTTGTTGTGTTTCCTTTTCTTATTCTATTTCTTTTCTGTTTTTTCCTTTTTTTTGTTTCATAAAATTTAGAAACGACAACTAATTTAGTGCTATTAAATAGGTCACGGCCCCAAATATTTTGGCATTCTAAATAAGGTATTTCGCAATTGCTTTTTATTCTAAAAGCATTTTAGATAATTGTCTTATCACCTTTTTTTAATTAACTTAGTGCATTTAAATATTTTATTAAAGATGATTTCTCCACCAACATTTATTATGGATTATTTGACACATCAGGAACAATTTAGTTTTGACTTTTGAAAACTTTAATTGTTTTGACTTTAATTCAAATTTGAATTTGGATCGGTTCTGAACTAACGCAAGATTATCAACAATAATCGAGGTGACCTGGCATCATTACCAGAGGGTTACTGTAGCTTGATTACCCGGGCGTCACAAATGGATACTAGGGATCAAACCCTAACAAAACTAACTTGATTACATGATAAATCTCATCCAACCCATCACCGTCCAGCAAGCCTACGATGGAATTACTCATGCATGGCGGTGACCATCATGAAATTGGTGATGGACGATGGTAGATGATGACGACGGCGACGGATCCCCCTCTCCGGAGCCCTGAACGGACTCCAGATCAGCCCTCCCGAGAGAGATTAGGGCTTGGCGGCGGCTCTGTATCGTAAAACGCGATGAATCCTTCTCTCTGATTTTTTCTCCCCGAACGTGAATATATAGAGTTGGAGTTGAGGTCGGTGGAGCCTTAGGGGGCCCACAAGGCAGGGGGCGCCCCCCACCCTCGTGGACAGGGTGTGGTCCCCTGGTGTTGATTCTTTCACCAATATTTTTATATATTCCAAAAATATTCTCCGTGAAGTTTCAGGTCATCCCGAGAACTTTTATTTCTGCACAAAAATTAACACCATGGCAATTCTGCTGAAAACAACGTCAGTCCGGGTTAGTTCCATTCAAATCATGCAATTTAGAGTCCAAAACAAGGGAAAAGTGTTTGGAAAAGTAGATACGATGGAGACGTATCAACTCCCTCAAGCTTAAACCTTTGCTTGTCCTCAAGCAATTCAATTGACAAACTGAAAGTGATAAAGGCAAACTTTTACAAACTCTTGTTTGCTCTTGTTGTTGTAAATATGTAAAAGCCAGCATTCGAGTTTTCAGGAAAGATTATGAACCAACCATATTCACAATAACATTTAGGTCTCATGTTTACTCATAGCAATGGCATAATCAACTAGTGAGCAATAATAATAAATCTCGGATGACAACACTTTCTCAAAACAATCATAGTATGATATAACAAGATGGTATCTCGCTAGCCCTTTATGAGACCGCAAAACATAAATGCAGAGCACCTCTAAAGATCAAGGACTGACTAGACGTTGTAATTCATGGTAAAAGAGATCCAGTCACAGTCATACTCAATGTAAATTAATAATAATGCATGCAAATGACAGCAGTGCTCTCCAACTGGTGCTTTTTAATAAGAGGGTGATGACTCAACATAAAAGTAAATAGATAGGCCCTTCACAGAGGGAAGCAGGGATTTGTAGAGGTGCCAGAGCTCGATTCTAAAATAGAGATAAATAATATTTTGAGTGGCATACTTTCATTGTCAACATAACAACCAAGAGATCTCGATATCTTCCATGCTACACACATTATAGGCGGTTCCTGATACGTCTCCAACGTATCTATAGTTTTTGATTGTTCCATGCTATATTATATTCTGTTTTGGACATTAATGGGCCTTATTATACAATTTTATATTATTTTTGGGACTAACCTATTAACCGGAGGCCCAACCCAGAATTGCTGTTTTTTGCCTATTTCAGAGTTTCGCGGAAAAGGAATATCAAACGGAGTCCAAACGGAATGAAACCTTCGGGAACGTGATTTTTGGAACGAACGTGATCCAGAGGACTTGGACCCTACTTCAAGAAAGCAAACAGGAAGGCACAAGGGAGGGGGCGCGCCCTCCACCCTCGTGGGGCCCATGTTGCTCCACCGACGTACTTCTTCCTCCTATATATACCTACGTACCCCCTACCAGATACGGAGCCAAAAACCTAATTCCACCGCCGCAACCTTCTGTACCCGTGAGATCCCATCTTGGGGCCTTTTCCGGAGCTCCGCCGGAGGGGGCATCGATCACGGAGGGCTTCTACATCAACACCATAGCCTCTCCGATAATGTGTGAGTAGTTTACCTCAGACCTTCGGGTCCATAGTTATTAGCTAGATGGCTTCTTCTCTCTCTTTGGATCTCAATACAAAGTTCTCCACGATTCTCGTGGAGATCTATTCGATGTAATCTTCTTTTGCGGTGTGTTTGTTGAGAACGATGAATTGTGGGTCTATGATCAAGTTTATCTATGAACAATATTTGAATCTTCTCTGAATTCTTTTATGTATGATTGGTTATCTTTGCAAGTCTCTTCGAATTATCAGTTTGGTTTGGCCTACTAGATTGATCTTTCTTGCAATGGGAGAAGTGCTTAGCTTTGGGTTCAATCTTGAAGTGTCCTTTCCCAGTGACAGTAGGGGCAGCAAGGCACGTATTGTATTGTTACCATCAAGGATAACAAGATGGGGTTTATATCATATTGCATGAGTTGATCCGTCTACATCATGTCATCTTACTTAAAGCGTTACTCTGTTCTTTTGAACTTAATACTCTAGATGCATGCTGGATAGCGGTCGATGTGTGGAGTAATAGTAGTAGATGCAGGCAGGAGTCGGTCTACTTGTTGCGGACGTGATGCCTATATACATGATCATACCTAGATATTCTCATAACTATGCTCAATTCTGTCAATTGCTCAACAATAATTTGTTTACCCACCGTAATACTTATGCTCTCGAGAGAAGCCACTAGTGAAACCTATGGTCCCCGGGTCTATTTTCCGTCATATTAATCTTCCAACACTTAGCTATTTTTTGCCTTTTATTTTACTTTGCATCATTATCATAAAAATACCAAAAATATTATCTTATCATATCTATCAGATCTCACTTTCGTAAGTGACTGTGAAGGGATTGACAACCCCTTTATTGCGTTGGTTGCGAGCATTTTATTTGTTTGTGTAGGTGCGAGGGACTCGTGCGTGGCCTCCTACTGGATTGATACCTTGGTTCTAAAAAACCGAGGGAAATACTTACGCTGCTTTAAGGCATCACCCTTTCCTCTTCAAGGGAAAACCAATGCAGTGCTCAAGAGGTAGCGGTTCCCAAGCAGAATGGTAAAGTTCATACTCCCCCACCACCAACAAGCATCAATCCATGGCTTGCCCGAAACAACGGGTGCCTCCAACTAACAACAGTCCTGGGGAAGTTTTTTTTTCAATTATTTTGATTTGGTTTGAGCATGGGACTGGGCATCCCGGTGATCGGCCATTTTCTCGTGAGTGAGGAGCGGAGTCCACTCCTCGTGAGAATAACCCACCTAGCGTGGAAGATACAGACAATCCTAGTTGATACATGAGCTCTTCGAGCATACAAAATAGAATTTCATTTGAAGGTTTAGAGTTTTGCACATACAAATTTACTTGGAACGGCAGGTAGATACCGCATATAGGAAGGTATGGTGGACTCATATGGAATAACTTTGAGGTTTATGGAAGTGGATGCACAAGCAGTATTCCCGCTTAGTACAAGTGAAGGCTAGAAAAAGACTGGGCAGCAACCAACTAGAGAGCGACAACAGTCATGAACATGCATTAAAATTAATCAACACTGAGTGCAAGCATGAGTAGGATATAATTCACCATGAACATAAATATCGTGTAGGCTATGTTGATTTTGTTTCAACTACATGCGTGAACATGTGCCAAGTCAAGCCACTCAAATCGTTTAAAGGAGGATACCACCCTATCATACCACATCACAACCATTTTAATAGCATGTTGGCACGCAAGGTGAACCATTATAAGCTCCTAGCTAATTAAGCATGGCATGAGCAACTATAATCTCTAATTGTCATTGCCAACATGTTTCATTCATAATAGGCTGAATCAGGAATGATGAACTAATCATATTTACAAAAACAAGATAGGTCGACTTCATACCAACTTTTCTCATCTCAATCAGTCCATCATATATCGTCATTATTGCCTTTCACTCGCACGACCGAACGGTGTGGATAAGAATAATAGTGCATGTGCATTGGAGTAAGCTAGAATCTGCAAGCATTTAATACAAGGGAGAAGACAAGGTAATATGGGCTCTTGGTTAAATCAACAATAATGCATATGAGAGCCACTCAACATTTTCATCATGGTCTTGTCCTTTCGACCCCCAAAGAAAAGAAAAGAAATAAAACTATTTACACGGGAAAGCTCCCAACAAGCAAAAGAAGAACGAGAAATCTTTTTGGGTTTTCTTTTAATTATTACTACTACATGCATGGAAAGTAAACTAGCTAAAAGCTACAACTAATTTTTTTGGTTTTTCTTAAGGTTTTTCGAACACACAAGAAGAAGGCTTAAAACAGAAAATAAACTAGCATGGATAGTACAATGAAAAAGTATGAGCACCGACAACTGGCATGAGTGTGTGAACATGAATGTAATGTAGGTGAGAAATACGTACTCCCCCAGGCTTAGGCTTTTGGCCTAAGTTGGTCTATGGCCACGGCTGGCCTGGCGGATATCCAAAGTTGTAGCTAGGGTCGTACTGGGATGCAGCGGCTATTGCCTGATGAGCTGCAGTTTGGAGGCGAGCTGCCTCCGTCATCCTCTCATACTTGTTCGCCTCCTCCCTGGTTATAACATATCTCCATTTTGCCTGAATGTCAAAGAAAGCAGGAGCAGGGAGAGCAACATGGACAGTGCGACGTCTGTCAAAGATTAGTCAGTATTGGAGGAACTGTTCATTCCTCTCAACAAACTGATGACGAACCATATCATTATAATCTAGATAAGCAGGGGCAATTCCATATCATTTTCATGTATGGGTATATCAAGATAATTAGCTACACGAGTTGCATAAATTCCACCAAACAAGTCTCCACTTAAACTATTAAGATGCAACCTTCATGCAACGATGGCCCCCAAGTTATATTGTTTATCACCTAATACCGCACTCTTGAGGACACAAAGATCTGGAACGCACATGTGACAAGCCTCATCTTTACCGTTAATGCATCTACCCACGAAGAGAGCAAAATAATGTATGGCAGGAAAATGAATGATCCCTATGGTAGCTTGTGTGATTTCTCTAGATTCCCCTACAGTGATACTAGCAAGAAAATCTTTATATCCAGAGTTGCGCGGTTCACTAACATTACCCCGTTGTGGGAGTTTACAAGCAGCATTAAAATCTTCTAGGTCCATAGTATACGATTTATCATAAAGATCAAATAGAAACGTGTGAGAGTTGCGCGAGGATGTAAATTTAAACCTTCTCACAAAGGAATCAGTTAGGTAGTGGTATTGCGGGCACTTATCTGACACGAAGCCCTCAAGATCAGCATTATGAACATACGCGTAAAATTCATCCTTGATACCTGCTCCGACCATAAACTCCTCTGACGGCCATTCACAAGGCCGCACTTGAGCTTCCCTTGGTAGTTCATTGTCCAGCTCACGTATCGCGAGCCTTGGGCCCTGCTTCCTTGAGGAACCACCTTGGTACATTTTCCTAAACATATTTCTTCCTCTAAAAAATTTCTGAATTTTTTAGTGACTCCAAATAAAAGTGAACCAAACTCAACAAGATTGATAGCAACTACTCCCACAAGTGCCTAGAGGCTATATCATGCATTAAAACTACTTTGGACCATATAAATTTAACATGCAAGCTCAAGAACAGGGTCACCTAAGCAGCAAAAAATTGCAACAAATAAAGCACTAGAACAAAAACTAATTGGACCATTGGAGGAGTCACATACCGAACAACAATCCCCCAAAGCAGTTTTGTGAGTGGAGCTTTGAGCAAGGAGATCGAAAATCGCAGCAAGATGAGCTAGAACACGGGTTTGAGCTATGGGAGAATTTTTTCTAGAGGAAGACGAAGTGAGTGGGTGCAGGAATAAGTGGAGGTGGGCCACGTGGGGCCCACGAGGCAGGGGCGCGCCCCAGGGGGTGGGCGCGCCCTGTGCCCTCGTGGCCAGGTGGTGGCTCCCTTTGATGTGTTCTCAGTGCCAGATATTCTTAAATATTCTACAAAAAATCATATTTCATTTCGGGACATTTGGAGAACTTTTATTTTCGGGGTATTTTTTATTGCAAGGATAATTCAGAAAATAGATAGAAAATACTCTGTTTGCTTTATTTAATCTAAATAACAGAAAGTAAAATGAGGGTACAGAGAGTTGTGCTTTCTAACTTCATCCATCTCATGCTCATCAAAAGGAATCCACTAACAAGGCTGATCAAGTCTTGTTAACAAACTCTTTCCGAATCGCATGAAACCGGAGAAATTTCGAATAACACTAGGTTACCTCAATGGGGATATGAACATCCCCAACAATAAGAATATCATATTTCTTCTTGAACGTA
This sequence comes from Aegilops umbellulata, assembly GCA_032464435.1. Taxonomy (NCBI): domain Eukaryota; kingdom Viridiplantae; phylum Streptophyta; class Magnoliopsida; order Poales; family Poaceae; genus Aegilops; species Aegilops umbellulata. The sequence goes on along the minus strand of CP136058.1, from coordinate 375,868,516 downwards.
GGAAGAGGAAATTCAAAACTTCCAATGATAATCGTTGGAATTTTGCCAATAGAATTGATACTGTGGACTTGAGGTTGTTTCCTCGGAAAGTGTACCGTATGCTCATTACCATTAACATGAAAAGTGACATTGCCTATGTTGCAATCAATAACAGCCCCTGCAGTATTCAAAAAGGGTCTACCAAGAATAATAGACATACTATCGTTCTCGGGAATATCAAGAATAACAAAGTCCGTTAAAATAGTAATGTTTGCAACCACAACAGGCACATCCTCACAAATACCGACAGGTATAGCAGTTGATTTATTGGCCATTTGCAAAGATATTTCAGTAGGTGTCAACTTATTCAAATCAAGTATACAATATAAAGAGAGAAGCATAACACTAACACCCGCTCCAAGATCACATAAAGCAGTTTTAACATAGTTTCTTTTAATGGAGCATGGTATAGTTGGTACTTCCGGATCTCCTAGTTTCTTAGGTATTCCACCTTTAAAAGTATAATTGGCAAGCATGGTGGAAATTTCAGCTTCCGGTATCTTTGTTTTATTTGTAACAATATATTTCATGTACTTAGCATAAGGATTCATTTTAAGCAGATCAGTCAAATGCATACGCAAAAAGATAGGTCTAATCATTTCAGCAAAGCGCTCAAATTCCCCAAAATCCTTTTTCTTGGATGGCTTATGAGGAAAAGGCACGGATTTTTGAACCCATGGCTATGCTCCCCGGCAACGGCGCCAGAAAATAGTCTTGATAACCCACAAGTATAGGGGATCGCAACAGTTTTCGAGGGTGGAGTATTCAACCCAAATTTATTGATTCGACACAAGGGGAGCCAAAGAATATTCTCAAGTATTGGCAGTTGAGTTGTCAATTCAACCACACCCGGAAAACTTAATATCTGCAGCAAAGTATTTAGTAGCAAAGTAGTATGAAAGTAACGGCAACGGTGGCAAAAGTAACAGTTGCAGTTTTGTAGTAATGGTAATAGTGGCAACGGAAAAGTAACTAAGCAAAGATCAATATGTGAAAAGCTCGTAGGCAATGGATCAATGATGGATAATTATGTTGGATGTGATTCCTCATGCAACAGTTATAACATAGGGTGACACAGAACTAGCTCCAGTTCATCAATGTAATGTAGGCATGTATTCCGAATATAGTCATACGTGCTTATGGAAAAGAACTTGCATGACATCTTTTGTCCTACCCTCCCGTGGCAGCGGGGTCCTATTGGAAACTAAGGGATATTAAGGCCTCCTTTTAATAGAGTACCGGACCAAAGCAATAACACTTAGTGAATACATGAACTCCTCAAACTACGGTCATCACCGGGAGTGGTCCCGATTATTGTCACTTCGGGGTTACCGGATCATAACACATAGTAGGTGACTATTGACTTGCAAGATAGGATCAAGGACTAACATATATTCATGAAAACATAATAGGTTCAGATCTGAAATCATGGCACTCGAGCCCTAGTGACAAGCATTAAGCATAGCAAAGTCATAGCAACATCAATCTCAGAAATAATGGATACTAGGGATCAAACCCTAACAAAACTAACTCGATTACATGACAAATCTCATCCAACCCATCACCGTCTATCAAGCCTACGATGGAATTACTCGCGCACGGTGGTGAGCATCATGAAATTGGTGATGGAGGATGGTTGATGATGACGACGGCGACGGATTCCCCTCTCTAGAGCCCCGAACGGACTCCAGATCAGCCCTCCCGAGAGAGATTAGGGCTTGGCGGCGGCTCCATATCGTAAAACACGATGAATCCTTCTCTCTGATTTTTTTCTCCCCGAACATGAATATATAGAGTTGGAGTTGAGGACGGTGGAGCCTCAGGGGGCCCACAAGGCAGGGGGCGCGCCCACTGCTACCTCTTGAGCACTTCGTTGGTTTTCCCTTGAAGAGGAAAGGGTGATGCAGCAAAGTAGCGTAAGTATTTCCCTCAGTTTTTGAGAACCAAGGTATCAATCCAGTAGGAGGCTACGCGCGAGTCCATCGTACTTGCACAATACAAATAAATCCTCGCAACCAACGCGATAAGGGGTTGTCAATCCCTTCACGATCACTTACGAGAGTGAGATCTGATAGATATGATATATAATATTTTTGGTATTTTTGTGATAAAGATGCAAAGTAAAATAAAAGCAAAGTAGAAAGCAAAGGAAATAACTAAGTGTTGTAAGATTAATATGATGAAGATAGACCCAGGGGCCATAGGTTTCACTAGTGGCTTCTCTCAAGACCATAAGTATTTTACGGTGGGTGAATGCTACCTCTTGAGCACTGCGTTGGATTTCCCCGAAGAGGAGAGGATGATGCAGCAAAGTAGCGTAAGTATTTCCCTCAGTTTTTGAGAATCAAGGTATCAATCCAGTAGGAGGCTACACGCAAGTCCCTTGTACCTACACAAAACAATAGCTCAACGCAACCAACGCGATTATGGATTGTCAATCCCTTCACGATCACTTACGGGAGTGAGATCTGATAGAGATGATAGATAATTTTTTGGTATTTTTGGTATAGAGATACAAAGTTAAAAGTAAAAAAGTAAAGCAATAATAAAGTGATGGAGATTGATATGATGAGAATAGACCCGGAGACCACAGGTTTCACTAGTGGCTTCTCTCAAGAGCATAAGTATTCTACGGTGGGTGTACAAATTACTGTTGAGCAATTGACAGAATTGAACATAGTTATGGGAATATCTGGGTATGATCATGTATATAGGCATCACGTCCGAGACAAGTAGACCGACTCCTACCTGCATCTACTACTATTACTCCACTCATCGACCGCTATCTAGCATGCATCTAGAGTATTATGTTAAAAACAGAATAACGCCTTAAGCAAGATGACATGATGTAGAGGGATAGTTTCATGCAATATGATAAAACCGCATCTTGTTATCCTCGATGGCAACAATACAATACGTGCCTTGCTGCCCCTTCTGTCACTAGGAAAGGACACCCCGAGATTGAACCCAAAGCTAAGCACTTCTCCCATGGCAAGAAAAACCAATCTAGTAGGCCAAACCAAACTGATAATTCGAAGAGACTTGCATCTTCATAAGTGGTAAAGGCTCCCCTTGAAGATGTGCATATAAGTAATTTGCTTTTGGAATGCAAATGCACATTGTAGGTTGTACTTGTGGATATCCTCTTCAACTTATGATGACAATTCATCATGCATGATAAGATGTAGCGAAGATAATGACATGCATAATGAAAAATGGACGTCTGCAAGATGACCTAAGTGTTTATCATCGCACATGCGGAATTTATCATCGCATCACAGAATAGCAAATAAGTAGCAGACGACCATCGAGTTTAAGTGTTACAACTCAAAGAACCAAATCATACATAAAAGAATTTAGAGAAGATTCAAATATTATTCATAGATAGACTTGATCATAAACCCACAATTCATCGGTCTCAACAAACACACCGCAAAAAGAAGATTACATCGAATAGATCTCCACGAGAGAGGGGGAGAACATCGTATTGAGATCCAAATAGAGAGAAGAAGCCATCTAGCTAATAACAATGGACCCGGAGGTCTGGGGTAAACTACTCACACTTCATCGGAGAGGCTATGATGATGTAGAAGCCCTCCGTGATGATGGCCCTCTCCGGCGGAGCTCCGGAACAGGCCCCAAGATGGGATCTCGTGGATACAGAAAGTTGCGGCGGTGGAATTAGGTTTTTGGCTCCGTATTTGATCGTTTGGGGGTACGTAGGTATATATAGGAGGAAGGAGTACGTCGGTGGAGCAATAAGGGGCTCACGAGGCAGGGGGTGCGCCCTAGGGGGCACCCCCACCCTCGTGACCGCCTCTTTTGTTCCTTGGAGTAGGGTCCAAGTCTCCCGGATCACGTTTGGTGAGAAAATCACGTTCCCGAAGGTTTCATTCCGTTTGGACTCCATTTGATATTATGTTTCTTCGAAACACTGAAATAGGCAAAAAACATCAATTCTGGGCCGGGCCTCCGGTTGATAGGTTAGTCCCAAAAATAATATAAAAGTGGAAAATAAAGCCCAATATAGTCCAAAACAGTAGATAATATAGCATGGAGCAATAAAAAATTATAGATACGTTGGAGACGTATCGGGCATCCCTAAGCTTAATTCCTGCTCGTCCTCGAGTAGGTAAATGATAAAAAGAGAATTTTTGATGCGGAGTGCTACTTGGCATAATTTCAATGCAAATCTTCTTAATTGTGGTATGAATATTCAGATCCGAAAGATTCAATACGAAATTTCAAATTTACATAAAAATAATAATACTTCAAGCATACTAACAAAGCAATTATGTCTTCTCAAAATGACATTTCAAAGAAAGTTATCCCTACAAAGTCATATAGTCTGGCTATGCTCTATCTTCATCACACAAAGTATTTAAATCATGCACAACCCCGACGACAAGCCAAGCAATTGTTTCATACTTTAACATTTTCAAAACTTTTTCTATCTTCACGCAATACATGAGCATGAGCCATGGATATAGCACTATATGTGGAATAGAATGGTGGTTGTGGAGAAGACAAAAACAGGGGAAGATAGTCCTAGATCAACTAGGCGTATCAACGGGCTATGGAGATGCCCATCAATAGATATCAATGTGAGTGAGTAGGGATTGCCATGCAACGGATGCACTAGAGCTATAAGTATATGAAAGCTCAATAAAAGAAACTAAGTGGGTGTGCATCCAACTCGCTTGCTCACGAAGACCTAGGGCAATTTGAGGAAGCCCATCATTGGAATATACAAGCCAGGTTCTATAATGAAAAATTCCCACTAGTATATGAAAGTGACAAAATGAGAGACTCTCTATCATGAAGATCATGGTGCTACTTTGAAGCACAAGTGTGGTAAAAGGATAGTAACATTGTCCCTTCTCTCTTTTTCTCTCATTTTTTTATTTGGGCCTTTTTTATAGCCTCTTTTTTTTATATTTTTTTCCTTTTTCGTCCGGAGTCTCATCCCGACTTGTGGGGGAATCATAGTCTCCATCATCCTTTCCTCACTTGGGACAATGCTCTAAAAATGATGATCATCACACTTTTATTTTTCTTACAACTCAACAATTACAACTCAATACTTAGCACAAAATATGACTGTATACGAATGCCTCCGGCAGTGTACCGGGATATGCAATGAATCAAGAGTGACATGTATGAAAGAATTATGAACAGTGGCTTTGCCACAAATACGATGTCAACTACATGATCATGCTAGCAATATGACAATGATGGAGCGTGTCGTAATAAACGGAACGGTGGAAAGTTGCATGGCAATATATCTCGGAATGGCTATGGAAATGCCATTATAGGTAGGTATGGTGGCTGTTTTGAGGAAGGTATATGGTGGGTGTATGATACCGGCGAGAGGTGCGCAGTATTAGAGAGGCTAGCAATGGTGGAAGGATGGGAAAAAGTGCGTATAATCCATGGACTCAACATTAGTCATAAAGAACTCATATACTTATTGCAAAAATCTGAAGGAAATATGCCCTAGAGGCAATAATAAAGTTACTTTTTATTTCCTTATATCATTTTCTTTACCAAAGAACAGTAGGGTAAATCCCCTACTGTGAGTCATTTTCATTTATAAATAGAGTGTCCAAATTACATAATCAATTGGTTGTTGGGGAGACAACCAAGAAGAGACAATCTAGGGGGAGGAAATTAAGAAGATTATTGAAAAACTAAATATTGTCTATCCATGAGGACATGCCCTCTTTTAGAGTGGGTTTAGCCCTCAGCATGGTCATTTTGAAATATCTGACAAAGTCAATCTTGCAATCATTTATTGAGCAAGGTATCCCTTCAAAGATCGTCCCATTCCTTTGGTTCCATATGCTCCAGCAGCCAAGAATCATGATTTCCATGAAGTGATCAATTTTATATCTGTGCTTAGCATCAATAATCATATTATTGATCTCCATATCTGAATTCCATTCAAATCCAATGTTCCACCAGAAGCCTTGACTAAATGGACAAGTGAATAGAAGATGAGTCCTGCCTTCATTGTCTTCATTGTTGCATAGAATACATACAGTGGAATCCAGGTGCATGCCTTTTCTGGTCAGAAGATCACATGTATTTATTCTGTCATTTAGCATGAGCCAACAGAAAAATTTATGTCTTGGAAGACAACATGATTTCCATATCCATTTAAATGTGTCAGCAACATCTTCACCATTCATAAGGTATCCATAGATCTTCTTTGTAATGTTCTTATTGTTACCCCAGTTGAAGGTCCATGTGTCTTTATCATTTGAATTTCTGATATTGTTTAGTTCTCTTGATAGTAAGTGGAGTTGTTGATGGGCTTGAATGGAGAGTGGGAGTTGGAACAGACTATAAAGATTATCCAGTTCCTTGGCTTCTTTGATTGATATGCTTTCCTTTTGAGTAAAAGAGTGAAGCTCAGGGTATTTGGTTTTCCTAATATCCCCATTCCATATGTCATCCCATAGTAGATTAGTGCAACCAGACTTGATGTCACAAGTAGTCATTTCCTTGAAATAGTCATACATTTTCATGCAATCTTTCCACCAAAAGGATCATTTGCTTCTGTTGTAATGAGGGACCTCATTGTTGCGGTAGTGAGATTCCCAGATTAATTTTACCCATGGGACATCCACTTTGTTATAGAACTTGAACAAGTGCTTTATGAGAAGAGCTTTATTTTGTTCTCTAAGATTCAAAACCCCTAATCCTCCTTGTTGTTTGGGTTTGCATATCATCTCCCAGCTGGCCAGGCATTTACCACCTTTATTGATTTCATTTCCATACCAGAGAAAATTTCTGCTTGATTTATCCACATGGTCCAGAATGGTGACATGGACTTTAAGAGAACACATGGCAAATATAGGCATTGATGCAACAACAGAGTTGACATAAGTGAGTCTCCCAGAATGGTTTGGCAATCCCTGATAATCTCTTATCAATTCTAGATATAACTGGAATGAGGTCATGAACAGAGGGTTTGGTGGTGCCCATAGGTAGCCCAAGGTAGGCGAATGGAAGACTTTCAACTTTACATCCAAAAGAGTTTGCAAGATTGTTGATTGATTGTTGATCCATATTTATTGGAATCATGGATGATTTGCTGTAATTAACAAATAGGCCAGTGGACATACTGAATAGGTTAAGCACGTATTTGAGATGGCTGAGTTGCTCTTCATCAGCAGGCATGATCAATAAAGTATCATCAGCATATTGAATAATAGGGTAGTTAAGACCATAAGCATGATTTGTAGGGAGAATGATTTCCCCATTTGCCCAAGCAGCATTGATAATAGACTGAAGAAGATCAGCAGCAATGATATATAGAAGTGGAGAGTGAGGATCTCCTTGTCTGACTCCTCTTTTGCATATAATTTTTTCCCAGCAACACCATTTAATAGGACACATGTTGATGCAGTATTGAGTATATTGGATACCCAATTTATCCATCTTGGGACAAATCCCTTAGCTTTCAACATGGCAGTAATAGCATTATATTCAATCTTGTCAAATGTTTTCTCAAAATCAAGTTTGAGTATGATGATAGGTTTTCTAGACTGATGGCATAAATGAATGTATTCAAATGCAAACCCCAAGCAGTCCTAGATATTTCTCCCTTTTATGAAACCATACTGATTCTGATGAATGACAGAGGTAATGATATTCTGACCTCTGTTGGCCATAAGTTTTGTGATGATTTTGAGAGGAAGGCTAGCCAAGGAAATGGGTCTGAAATCATTCATGTCAATAGGATTTGTAATCTTTGGGATGAGAGTAATAAAAGCTGTATTAATGCTCTGAATATCAATGTTCCCTTCAAAAAAATCCCAGATCATAGTGTAAATATCTTGTTTGATAATATTCCAACATTTCTTCAGAAATAAGCCATTAAACCCATCAGGTCCTGGTGCTCTATCAGAGTGGATGTCTTTAATAACCTGGTCAATTTCATCCATGGAAAAAGGGGCCTCAAGTGCAGATAGATCTTTAGGTTGAATAAGTTCCTCAAGGTTAAATAACATAGGGGGGTTGATAGCTTTCCCCAATCTATCTTTGTATGATTTCCAAATAATGGCAGCCTTGTGATCATGGTTTTGGAAAGGAGTCCCATCTTCATCTTGTAGAGAAGTTATGAAATTCTTCCTGTAGCTTTGGGTAGCCATGGCATGAAAAAATTCAGTATTTTCATCATCAAGCAGAATACTCCTCCTCTTAAACCTGGATTTCCAATATATCCTTTTGACTTCCAGTAACTTGGCTATGTGATTCTTGATAATAGTTCTGAAGTTTGCTTCAATAGTGCTCAGATTTCTTTGATCCTCAATGCCATCAATCATAGATAGAACATAGTTGCAAGCAGAAATATTAGTGTTAAGTTTTGATAGATTTTTGCTCCATTTTTTTAAACCCATTCTGAGGCATTTAAACCTGGCAGCAGTATCCTTGGCAGAGTTTGTCATTTGTTGATTTCTGTTCCAACATTGAATAACAGTCTCATAGAACCCATCAAATTCAAGCCAATAATTTTCAAATCTGAATATAGAGGATTTTGGAATATCACTGTCTATCTGAATGTGTATAGGAATATGATCTGTTGTGACTCTAGCAAGTGGGTGTGCTAAAGTATTTGGGAATGTCAGGGTCCAGTTGGCAGAAGTAAAAATCCAGTCAAGTTTTTCCAGTAATGGAGAATCCTGCATGTTAGACCATGTGAAATTCCTGCCCTTGATAGGTATTTCCACAAGATCCCGTTGTTGGAGTAGGCTGTTAAATATAAGCATATTATTGGTGTCTCCTCCTGTTCTGTTTCTGTCAAGTGGGCTCCTTATTAAATTGAAATCCCCCATTAAAATCCAATGACCCATCTGAGATGCATCTATATTGCTCAGCCAATCAAAAAATTCAGTTCTGTCATCACTGTGGCAGGGTCCATAAATGTTGCTGATGTAGAAAATGTTCCCGGATAGATTGCATGATAATCTCACAGTGAGTTGGTATGTATTTTGGCTGACAACAGATCCTGTAAAGAGACTGCCATTCCATATAGTAATAATTCCTCCTGATAGGCCAATAGAGGCAGTATATGCAAATTGGTTGTATCTTCTAGGTGAAAATTTCTGAGGTAAGCTTGGTCAAAATAATCTCTCTTAGTTTCTTGCAAGCAAATAATGCCACAATTGCTTTCTTCGATTTTTGCTCTAACATCATCCCATCTAATCTGGGAATTTATCCCTCTGACATTCCAATTTAGTATGTTCCAGTTTCTATTCATTGATCAAATTAGTAGGACAGTGATTATCTTGGATAGACTTAATCATATCCAAAGAAACATGGTAACAATCATAGGATGTGATGAAATATGAGAGCCATGTGAACTGATAAATCATATTGCTAAGAAACATCAGACACATACTCAATTGACCATTCATACCTCTTAAAACATAATATAAAAAGTGCATGATGTTCCACTCACAAACATATAATATGGAGTCCAACTCCTTACAACCCAGGTTTTTAATAAAAACGGATAAGATAGTCCAAATGTAGATAAAGTAAACACATTTTCTGAAAACATCATTGATCTTGATATAACAAGACCAAATAGAGCAACTAAGTTCTTTATTCATGGTCCACCTTGGCCATCAACTTCTCCTCAGAAACCTCCTCAGGAAGAATCATGCACTGCTTAGTAGCAAGAGCTTGGATTGTTCCAAGTGGAAGTTCAGGTGGTGGAGGGGCAGTTGGGTCTCTGACTTCATGCTCAAACTCAGTGTTCAGATTCTTCTGGCAGTTGCTGATGTTTTTGGCTTTGTTTGCAGCAGCTTCGTTCTTGAAACCCACACTCAGACCAGCAAGGCGACGGCTGCGGCGCAGATCATTTACATCAAGTGGAGCATTTGCCTTCTTCCTTTTATTGACCACATGCACGGAGGGTATGGCAGGAGGAGCAGTTGGTTCCTTGGGCAGTCCCTGGTATGGCTCAACAGATGGAGAGTTTGGATTACTGGCCATGAAATCTAGCATGGCAGGTGACATGTCAGATTCATGCCCATGCGACAGGGCAACTGCAGAAGTTCCAGTGAGATCCAGTTCTTCAGAGATCATAACAGTGGAGATGAACGGTTCAGGTGGAGTTTCAGTAACAACAGTCAGCAGGCATTTCTTCACAGGACCATGGACATCATCAACATTGATCAGCTGGACACGGGTACTGACCACAGCAACACCTTCTAGCATCTCAAGAACATCAGGTGCATTGGAGATAATTTTTGACATCATGTCATGCAGAGCAACAAATGCATCAGCAGCTTCAATTGCAGGTTGAAACGGCTGATCCTGATGAGCAATCTCAGGGTCATGGGGTGGGGTGTTTACCATGGGAATGTCCTCTTGTGCATCTTCAGGGGCATGGTGGGCAGCATGCGCAGCATGAGGGTTTTCATTGTGTACAAAAGCAGCATCGTGCCATATACCACCAAATGGAGCATGAGGCATGGGGTGCATGACACCGTCAGGTGGGATCGGATCTTCATCGCCACCCATAGACCCAAGGAATTCAGTTGACAGAATATATACCGCACTAGTCTAAGACTGCCCATGGCCATAATCATCTAGGATTTCACATATGACATGACTGACAGGTATTTCCAAAAGATCAGGCACTCTAATCTTGACCAATATACGAGCTCTATTGGATAAATCTCTATTCCATACTAAAAACTTAGCAAACCCACTGACAGATTCACGAACCTTGTCTGGCCTCCATGCCTCAAGAGGGAAATTGACCATCATGATCCAAACATCATGGGAGAAGGTGCAGTCTCGATAGTTAATACCTCGGTCGTGACGGATCACACGTAGTGTCGAGTCACCTACGAAGTAAGGACTGTTGGCGATAGCAGTGTCGATGTCGTAGGCGTGTTGGAAGCGGACGAGTGCGGCTCCCATGCCGCACCTTGACACCTCAGCTATGCGGAAACCACGCTCATGGTCGAGATAGTGACGAATGAGCATGGCGTCCGTGTCGAACTGGTTGGGGTCCGGCGGCGGGGCGAGGGAGATGATGGCCCAATCCCCCGATTGGACTAGAGCTTCTCCGCCAAGGTAGTGGAAGGATCGACGATGGCGGTCTCCGTGGGCTTGGATGATGGCAGTGCCTGGGGGAAGGAGTGGGAGGGGGTCGCATGGGTAGGTGGTCATGGTGGCAGAGGAAGTTGGGGCGACAATGGAGAAGCACGACAAAGCAGAGCAGGGGTGTAATGGGGAGCAGGGGGTTTGGCAGGCCTGGCGGTCGAATAGAGGGGGAGGGGTGGGGTTTTGGGGAGACGAGTCATCATCTGGGTTATCGGGTACGGGTGTGGCCGGGCGAGGGGGAGTTTGGTGGGATTTGACCCGATAGACAAGGGTTTGGTTTTTGGATAAAAAACAGAAACGAGAAATATGCCCGTAACGATAACAAGATCGGCATCTAAACTGATTTTTGCATTCGATACGCAGGTGCCCAGAGGATAAGCATTTACCGCAGAAAGATAAAAGAGGAGTCTGTTGATGGCCAGGTGGGTCCAGCTCGGTGCGGTGGGCTTGAGTGGGTTGGTGGTTTGAGACGGAAGTGGGCTGGGCTCCAGTCAGAGGAAAGGTGGTGTTGGGCTGTGGAGGATTGGTAGGCCTCGAAGTTGGGTCTCTGCGAATAGAATTTTGAATGGAGAGAATCCCGCTCGCCGTTGGCTCGTGATCCGAGGTTGACGGGTTATTGTTGACGGCAGCCGGAGTGGAGCATGACGATGGGTTGGGTGGATGTCGTGCACCGATGGGAACAGAATTTGCACCGGTGAGGTGACCTGGAGTGGTTCTAGAGACCGTGGTCCATTCGTGATCTAGCTCATAAAGCCATAGATTGTATTCTCTAATCCATGAAGGTCCACCAAAACCCCATAGGTGAAAATGACATGAAAAACTAGGGCATCGAAAAGATCTTAAGCGATAGATCATAAATCCAACCGCCTTTGATATAATAGAGAATTTGAAAACTTGTCCACGAATGAGAGAAACATTGAGATGAGATGGAGACCCCCCAATGCAAGCCTCTAGGGCTAAGCCAGCGTGTTCAACATTCAGTAGGAAGGAAGAATGGCTAAAGGAGACCACCAGATGAAATGCGTGGTTGGGATCAAGGCAATGAACAGAGGTGGAGAATCGGGCTCTAACCTTGTTGGCAATTTCCACCCCCGGAGAAAGGTCCAGGAGAGGTGACACCATCTTGGCCGGAGGGATTCACAAAGTTGGAGCACCATGAATCGCCGGTGGAGTCGCCCTAGGAGTCGCCAGAGGGGTGGAGGAGGGGGGAGCCATCGTCCCCTAGAGGGGGTGATCAACTAGAAGAGATGAAGTTGATATTTCCTTATATCATGATAAATGTTTATTATTCATGCTAGAATTGTATTAACCGGAAACATAATACATGTGTGAATACATAGACAAACAGAGTGCCACTAGTATGCCTCTACTTGACTAGCTCGTTAATTAAAGATGGTTATGTTTCCTAACCATAGACATGAGTTGTCATTTGATTAACGGGATCACATCATTAGGAGAATGATGTGATTGACTTGACCCATTCCGTTAGCTTAGCACTTGATCGTTTAGTATGTTGCTATTGCTTTCTTCATGACTTATACATGTTCCTATGACTACGAGATTATGCAACTCCCGTTTACCGGAGGAACACTTTGTATGCTACCAAACGTCATAACGTAACTGGGTGATTATAAAGGTGCTGTATAGGTGTCTCTGAAGGTACTTGTTGGGTTGGCGTATTTCGAGATTAGGATTTGTCACTCTGATTATCGGAGAGGTATCTCTGGGCCCACTCAGTAATGCACATCACTATAAGCCTTGCAAGCATTGTAACTAATGAGTTAGTTGCGGGATGATGTATTATGGAACGAGTAAAGAGACTTGCCGGTAATGAGATTGAACTAGGTATTGAGATACCGACGATCGAATCTCGGGCAAGTAACATAACGATGACAAAGGGAACAACGTATGTCGTTATGCGGTCTGACCGATAAAGATCTTCGTAGAACATGTGGGAGCCAATATGAGCATCCAGGTTCGGCTATTGGTTATTAACCGGAGACGTGTCTCGGTCATGTCTACATAGTTCTCGAACCCGTAGGGTCCGCACGCTTAACGCTTCAATGACAGTTATATTATGAGTTTATGTGTTTTGATGTACCGAAGGATTTCGGAGTCCCGGATGAGATCGGGGACATGACGAGGAGTCTCAAAATGGTCAAGACGTAAAGATCGATATATTGGACGACTATATTCGGACATCGGAAAGGTTCTGAGTGATTCGGGTATTTTCGGGAGTACCGGGGAGTTACGGGAATTCGTATTGGGCCTTAATGGGCCATATGGGAAAGAAGAGAAAGGCCTCAAAGGGTGGCCGCACCCCTCCCCATGGGCTGGTCCGAATTGGACTAGGGAGGGTGGCGCCCCCTTCCTTCCTTCTCCTTTTCCCTTCCCTTTCCTTCCCTCCTACTCCTACTACTTGGAAGGGCTCCTAGTTCTACTAGGAAAGAGGGAATCCTAGTCCCGGTGGGAGTAGGACTCCCCTAGGGCGCGCCATAGAGAGGGCCGGCCCTCCCCCTCCTTCACTCCTTTATATACGGGGGCAGGGGGGCACCCCAGAGACACAACAATTGATCGTTTGATCTTTTAGCCGTGTGCGGTGCCCCCCTCCACCATAGTCCACCTCGATAATACTGTAGCGGTGCTTAGGCGAAGCCCTGCATCGGTAGAACATCATCATCATCACCACGCTGTTGTGCTGATGAAACTCTCCCTCAACACTCGGCTGGATCGGAGTTCGAGGGACGTCATCGGGCTGAACATGTGCTGAACTCGGAGGTGCCGTACGTTCGGTACTTGATCGGTCTGATCATGAAGACGTACGACTACATCAACCGCGTTGTGATAACGCTTCCGCTTTCAGTCTAGGAGGGTACGTGGACAACACTCTCCCATCTCGTTGCTATGCATCACCATGATCTTGCATGTGCGTACGAAATTTTTGAAATTACTACGTTCCCCAACAGTGGCATTCGAGCCTGGTTTTATGCATTGATGTTATATGCACGAGTAGAACACAAGTGAGTTGTGGGCGATATAAGTCATACTGCTTACCAGCATGTCATACTTTGGTTCGGCGATATTGTTGGATGAAGCGGCCCGGACCGACATTACGCGGATGCTTACGCGAGACTGGTTCTACCGACGTGCTTTGCACACAGGTGGCTGGCGGGTGTCAGTTTCTCCAACTTTAGTTGAACTGAGTGTGGCTACGCCTGGTCCTTGCGAAGGTTAAAACAACACCAACTTGACAAACTATCGTTGTGGTTTTAATGCGTAGGTAAGAACGGTTCTTGCTCAGCCCGTAGCAGCCACGTAAAACTTGCAACAACAAAGTAGAGGACGTCTAACTTGTTTTTGCAGGGCATGTTGTGATGTGATATGGTCAAGACATGATGCTAAATTTTATTGTATGAGATGATCATGTTTTGTAACCGAGTTATCGACAACTGGCAGGATCCATATGGTTGTCTCTTTATTGTATGCAATGCAATCGCCCTGTAATGCTTTACTTTATCACTAAGCGGTAGCAATAGTCGTAGAAGCATAAGATTGGCGAGACGAAAACGATGCTACGATGGAGATCAAGGTGTCGCGGTGGTGACGATGGTGATCATGGAGGTGATTCAGAGATGGAGATCACAAGCACAAGATGATGATGGCCATATCGTATCACTTATATTGATTGCATGTGATGTTTATCTTTTATGCATCTTATCTTGCTTTGATTGACGGTAGCATTATAAGATGATCCCTCACTAAATTATCAAAGTATAAGTGTTCTTCCTGAGTATGCACCATTGCAAAAGTTCTTCGTGCTGAGACACCACGTGATGATCGGGTGTGATGGGCTCTACGTTCAAATACAACGGGTGCAAAATAGTTGCACACGCGGAATACTCAGTTTAAACTTGACGAGCCTAGCATATAATAGATATGGCCTTGGAACACGGAGACCGAAAGGTCGAGCGTGAATCATATAGTAGATATGATCAACATAGTGATGTTCACCATTGAAACTACTCCATCTCGCGTGATGATCGGACATGGTTTAGTTGATTTGGATCATGTGATCACTTAGAGGATTAGAGGGATGTCTATCTAAGTGGGAGTTCTTAAGTAATATGATTAATTGAACTTAAATTTATCATGAACTTAGTCCTGGTAGTATTAGCATTTCTATGTTGTAGATCAATAGTTCACGTCGTTGCTTCCCTATGTTTATTTTGATATGTTCCTAGAGAAAAACTATGTTGAAAGATGACAGTAGAAATGATGCGGATTGGATCCGTGATCTGAGGATTATCCTCATTGTTGCACAGAAGAATTATGTCCTTGATGCACCGCTAGGTGACAGACCTATTGCAGGAGCAAATGCAGACGTTATGAACGTTTGGCTAGCTCAATATGATGACTACTTGATAGATTAGTGCACCATGCTTAACGGCTTAGAATCGGGACTTCAAAGACGTTTTGAACGTCATGGACCATATGAGATGTTCCAAGAGTTGAAGTTAATATTTCAAGCAAATACCCGAGTTGAGAGATATGAAGTCTCCAACAAGTTCTATAGCTAAAAGTTGGAGGAGAATAGCTCAAGCAGTGAGCATGTGCTCAGATTGTCTGGGTACTGCAATCGCTTGAATCAAGTGTGAGTTAATCTTCCAGATAAAATAGTGATTGACAGAATTCTCTAGTCACCATCACCAAGTTAGTAGAACTTCGTGATGAACTATAGTATGCAAGGGATGACGAAAACAATTCCCAAGCTCTTCGCAATGCTAAAATCAGCGAAGGTAGAAATCAAGAAAAACATCAAGTGTTGATGGTTGACAAGACCACTAGTTTCAAGAAAAGGGGCAAAGGGAAGAAGGGGAACTTCAAGAAGAACGGCAAGCAAGTTGCTACTCAAGTGAAGAAGCCCAAGTCTGGACCTAAGCCTGAGACTAAGTGCTTCTCCTGCAATGGAACTGGTCACTGGAAGCGGAACTACCCCAAGTATTTGGCGGATAAGAAGGATGGCAAAGTGAACAAAGGTATATTTGATATACAGATTATTGATGTGTATTTTACTAGTGTTCGTAGCAACCCCTCGGTATTTGATACTGGTTCAGTTGCTAAGAGTAGTAACTCGAAACGGGAGTTGCAGAATGAACAGAAACTAGTTAAGGGTGAAGTGACGATGTGTGTTGGAAATAGTTCCAAGATTGATATGATCATCATCGCACACTCCCTATACTTTCGGGATTAGTGTTGAACCTAAATAAGTGTTATTTTGTGTTTGCGTTGAGCATGAATATGATTTGATCATGTTTATTGCAATACAGTTATTCATTTAAGTTAGAGAACAGTTGTTGTTCTGTTTACATGAATAAAACCTTCTATGGTCATACACACCAACGAAAATGATTTGTTGGATCTCGATCGTAGTTATACACATATTCATAATATTGAAGCCAAAAGATGCAAAGTTAATAATGATAGTGCAACTTATTTGTGGCACTGCCGTTTAGGTCATATTGGTGTAAAGCGCATGAAGAAACTCCATGCTGATGGGATTTTGGAATCACTTGATTATGAATCACTTGATGCTTGCAAACCATGCCTTATGGGCAAGATGACTAAAACTCCGTTCTCCGTAACAATGGAGCAAACAACTGGCTTATTGGAAATAATACATACTGATGTATGCGATCCGATGAGTGTTGAGGCTCGCGGCAGGTATCATTATTTTCTGACCTTCACAGATGATTTGCAGCAGATATGGGTATATCTACTTGATGAAACATAAGTCTGAAACATTTGAAAAGTTCAAAGAATTTCAGAGTGAAGTGGAAAATCATCGTAACAAGAAAATAAAGTTTCTATGATCTGATAATGGAGAAGAATATTTGAGTTACGAGTTTGGTCTACATTTAAAAAATGCGGAATAGTTTTGCAACTCACGCCATTTGGAACACCACAGTGTAATGGTGTGTCTGAACGTCATAACCGTACTTTATTAGATATGGTGCGATCTATGATGTCTCTTACCAATCTACCACTATTGTTTTGGGGTTATGCATTAGAGACAGCTACATTCACATTAAATAGGTCACCATCTAAATCCGTTCAGACGACATCGTATGAACTATGGTTTGGCAAGAAATCAAAGTTGCCGTTTCTTAAAATTTGGGGTTGCGATGCTTATGTGAAAAAGTTTCATCCTAATAAGCTCTAACCCAAATCGGAGAAATGTGTCTTCATAGGATACCCAAAGGAGATAGTTGGGTACACCTTCTATCACAGATCCGAAGGCAAGATATTCGTTGCTAAGAATGGATCCTTTCTAGAGAAGGAGTTTCTCGCGAAAGAAGTGAGTAGGAGGAAAGTAGAACTTGATGAGGTAACTGTACCTGCTCCCTTATTGGAAAGTAGTTCATCACAAAAATTTGTTCCTGTGACTCCTACACCAATTAGTGAGGAAGCTAGTGATGATGATCATGTAACTTCAGATCAAGTTACTACCGAACCTCGTAGGTCAACCAGAGTGAGATCCGCACCAGAGTGGTACGGTAATCCTATTCTGGAGGTCATGTTACTTGACCATGATGAACCTACGAACTATGAGGAAGCGAGGATGAGCCCAGATTCTGCAAGATGGCTTGAGGCTATGAAATCTGAGATGTGATCCATGTATGAGAACAAAGTATGGACTTTGATTGACATGCCCAATGATCGGCGAGCCATTGAGATTAAATGGATCTTCAAGAGGAAGACGGACGCTGATAGTAGTGTTACTATCTACAAAGCTAGAATTATCGCAAAAGGTTTTCGACAAGTTCAAGGTGTTGACTACGATGAGAGTTTCTCACTCGTATCTATGCTTAAGTCTGTACAAATCATGTTAGCAATTGTTCATTTTATGAAATCTGGCAAATGGATAAACAAAATTGCATTCCTTAATGGATTTATTAAAGAAGAGTTGTATATGATGCAACCAGAAGGTTTTGTCAATCCTAAAGGTGATAACAAAATATGCAAGCTCCAGCGATCCATCTATGGACTGGTGAAAGCATCTCGGAGTTGGAATATACACTTTGATAAGTTGATCAAAGGATATAGTATTATACAGACTTGCCGTGAAGCCTGTATTTACAAGAAAGTGAGTGGGAGCACTACAACATTTCTGATAAGTATATGTGAATGACATATTGTTGATCGGAAATAATGTAGAATTATTCTGCAAAGCATAAAGGAGTGTTTGAAAGGAGTTTTCAAAAGAAATACCTTGGTGAAGCTGCTTACATATTGAGCATGAAGTACTATAGAGATAGATCAAGACGCTTGATAAGTTTTTCAATGAGTACATACCTTGACAAGATTTTGAAGTAGTTCAAAATAGAACAGTCAAAGAAAGAGTTCTTGCCTGTGTTACAAGGTGTGAAATTGAGTAAGACTCAAAGCCCGACCACGGCAGAAGATAGAAAGAGAATGAAAGTCATTCCCTATGCCTTGGCCATAGGTTCTATAAAGTATGCCATGTTGTGTACCAGATCTATTGTATACCCTACACTGATTTTGGCAAGGGAGTACAATAGGGATCTAGGAGTAGATCACTTGAGAGCGGTCAGAATTATCCTTAGTGGAATAAGGATATGTTTCTCGATTATGGAGGTGACAAAAAGGTTCATCATAAAGGGTTACGTCGATGCAAATTTCGACACTGATCCAGATGACTCTAAGTCTCAATCTGGATACATATTGAAAGTGGGAGCAATTAGCTAGAGTAGCTCCGTGCAGAGGATTGTTGACATAGAAATTTGCAAAGTACATACGGATCTGAATGTGGCAGACCCGTTGACTAAACTTCTCTCACAAGCAAAACATGATCACACCTTAGTACTCTTTGGGTGTTAATCACATAGCGATGTGAACTAGATTATTGACTCTAGTAAACCCTTTGGGTGTTGGTCACATGACGATGTGAACTATGGGTGTTAATCACATGGTGATGTGAACTATTGGTATTAAATCACATGGTGATGTGAACTAGATTATTGACTCTAGTGCAAGTGAGAGACTGAAGGAAATATGCCATAGAGGCAATAATAAAGTTATTATTTATTTCCTTATATCATGATAAATGCTTATTATTCATGCTAGAATTGTATTAACCGGAAACATAATACATGTGTGAATACATAGACAAACAGAGTGTCACTAGTATGCCTCTACTTGACTAGCTCGTTCATTAAAGATGGTTATGTTTCCTAACCATAGACATGAGTTGTCATTTGATTAACGGGATCACGTCATTAGGAGAATGATGTGATTGACTTGACCCATTCCGTTAGCTTAGCACTTGATCGTTTAGTATGTTGCTATTGCTTTCTTCGTGACTTATACATGTTCCTATGACTATGAGATTATGCAACTCCCGTTTACTGGAGGAAAACTTTGTGTGCTACCAAATGTCACAACGTAACTGGGTGATTATAAAGGTGCTGTATAGGTGTCTCTGAAGGTACTTGTTGGGTTGGCGTATTTCGAGATTAGGATTTGTCACTCCGATTGTCGGAGAGGTATCTCTGGGCCCACTCAGTAATGCACATCACTATAAGCCTTTTAAGCATTGTAACTAATGAGTTAGTTGCGGTATGATATATTACGGAACGAGTAAAGAGACTTGCCGGTAACGAGATTTAACTAGGTATTGAGATACCGACGATCGAATCTCGGGCAAGTAACATACCGATGACAAAAGGAACAACGTATGTTGTTATGCGGTCTGACCGATAAAGATCTTCGTAGAATATGTGGGAGCCAATATTAGCATCCAGGTTCCGCTATTGGTTATTGACCGAAGACGTGTCTCGGCCATGTCTACATAGTTCTCGAACCCGTAGGGCCGCACGCTTAACATTTCGATGACAGTTATATTATGAGTTTATGTGTTTTGATGTACCAAAGGAGTTCGGAGTCCCGGATGAGATCGGGGACATGACGAGGAGTCTCGAAATGGTTGAGACGTAAAGATCGATATATTGGACGACTATATTCGGACAACGGAAAGGTTCCGAGTGATTCGGGTATTTTTGGGAGCACTGGTGAGTTACGGGAATTCGTATTGGGCCTTAATGGGCCATACGGGAAAGGAGAGAAAGGCCTCAAAGGGTGGCCGAACCTCTCCCCATGGGCTGAATTGGACTAGGGAGGGGGCGCCCCCTTCCTTCCTTCTCCTTTTCCCTTCCCTTCCCTTCCCTCCTACTCCTACTACTTGGAAGGGCTCCTAGTTCTACTAGGAAAGAGGGAATCCTACTCCCGATGGGAGTAGGACTCCCCTAGGGCGCGCCATAGAGAGGGCCGGCCCTCCCCCTCCTTCACTCCTTTATATACGGGGGCAGGGGGGCACCCCAGAGACACAACAATTGATCGTTTGATCTTTTAGCCGTGTGCGGTGCCCCCCTCCACCATAGTCCACCTCGATAATACTGTAGCGGTGCTTAGGCGAAGCCCTGCATCGGTAGAACATCATCATCGTCACCACGCCGTCGTGCTGACGAAACTCTCCCTCAACACTCGGCTGGATCGGAGTTCGAGGGACGTCATCGGGCTGTACGTGTGCTGAACTCAGAGGTGTCGTACGTTCGGTACTTGATCGGTCGGATCGTGAAGACGTACGACTACATCAACTGCGTTGTGATAATGCTTCCGCTTTCGGTCTACGAGGGTACGTGGACAACACTCTCCCATCTCGTTGCTATGCATCACCATGATCTTGCGTGTGCGTAGGAAAATTTTGAAATTACTACGTTCCCGACCAAAATCTAGAAGTTATCAAAGCAAATATTATGTGCATGCTCCTAGGGGGATAGATTGGTAGGAAAAGACCATCGCTCGTCCTCGACCGCCACTCATAAGGAACACAATCAATAAATAAATCATGCTCCGACTTCATCACATAACGGTTCACCATACGTGCATGCTACAGGAATCACCATCTTCATATCTCAAAACAATTATCAAGCATCAATCTTTTCTTAGTATTCAACGCACTCAAAAGAAAGTTTTACAAATCTTGAATACCAAGCATATTATTATTAAGCAAATTACCATGCTATTTAAGACTCTCAAAATAATCTAAGTGAAGGATGAGAGATCAATAGTTTCTTTAAAACAAATCCACCACAGTGCTCTAAAAGATATAAGTGAAGGACTAGAGCAAAATTATAACGCTCAAAAGATATAAGTGAAGCACATAGAGCAAAACTACATAGCTCAAAAGATATAAGTGAAGCACATAGAGTATTCTATCAAATTCCAATTCATGTATGGCTCTCTCAAAAGGTGTGTACAACAAGTATGATTGTGGCACACTAACAAACAAAGACACAAATAATACAAGACGCTCCAAGAAAAACACATATCATGTGGTGAATAAAAATATAGCTCCAAGTAAAATTACCGATGGAAGTAGACGAAAGAGGGGATGCCTTCCGGGGCATCCCCAAGCTTTGACTTTTTGGTGTCCTTGTATTATCTTGGGGGTGCCATGGGCATCCCCAAGCTTAGGCTCTTGCCACTCCTTGTTCCATAATCCATCAAAAGATTTCACCCAAAACTTAAAAACTTCACAACACAAAACTCAATAGAAATCTTGTGAGCTCCGTTAGAGAAAAAAAAACAAAAGACCACTTCAAGGTACTGCAATGAAATCATTCTTTGTTTATATTGGTGTTAAACCTACTGTATTCCAACCCCTCTATGGATTATAAACTATTTTACTAGCCATAGATTCATCAAAATAAGCAAACAACACACGAAAAACAGAATCTGTCAAAAACAGAACAGTCTGTAGTAATCTGTAACTAACGCAAACTTCTGGAACTCCAACAAATCTACCAAAATAGGACGACCTAGAAAATTTGTTTATTAATCAGCAGCAATTGGAATCAGTATTTTATCACGTTCCGGTGATTTTTAACAATTGTTTTCGTGAACAGAAAGTTTCTGGAAATTACGGGAAGATCAAATAACTATCATCCAAGAAGATCCTATAGGTCTAACTTGGCACAAACACTAATTAAAACACAAAACCACATCCAAACAGAAGTTGGATGGATTATTTATTCCTAAACAGAAGCAAAAAACTAAAAACTAAAATAAAATTGGGTTGCCTCCCAACAAGCGCTATCGTTTAACGCCCCTAGCTAGGCATTGAGATTTCAATGATGCTCACATGAAAGACAAGAATTGAAGCACAAAGAGAGCATCATGAAACACGTGACAAACACATCTAAGTCTAACATACTTCCTATGAATAGGCATATTATAGGCAAACAAATTATCATAGCAAGCAAAAAACTAGCATATGCAAGGAAGCGGAAAGAAACAATAGCAATCTCAACATAACGAGAGGTAAATTATTATCATGAAAATTTCTATAACCATATTTTCCTCTCTCATAATAATTACATGTAGGTCATAAGAAAATTCAACAATATATATATCACAAAACATATTGTCAACACGATCCACAAGCATGCAAAGTTGACACTCTTCCGAAATAGTGGGATTAATATTAACTAAAGTCATGACCTCTCCAAACCCACTTCTATCAAAAACTTCATAAGATTGAACATTATCCAAATATGTGGGGTCTAAATTTGACACTCTTCCAAACCCACTTTCAATATTATTGCAAACACTATTATCAATCTCATATTCATCATGGGGCTTAAATAAATTTTCAGGATCATAAGAAGAATCACCCCAATCATGATCATTGCAACAAGTAGTAGACATAGCAAAACTAGCATCCCCAAGCTTAGGGTTTTGCATATTATTAGCACAATTGGCATCAAGAGAATTTATAGTAAAATCATTGCGATCATGCTTTTCATCGAAGGAACTATAAAGTATGGGTGTAATAGCAACGATCTCATGTTTAACATAAGGAGCTATAGCAAATTCATCTTCATAAATATTGGCATCATGGCCACAAGAATAGCAAGCATCATGTTCATCAAGGGATATTTCAACCAAATCATCGGAATCATCATTATCTATAGATTCATGCATGTCATTATTTTCTTCCAAAGAAACGATCATTCTTTCAATAAATTCTTGGACATAGACATTATGAGCAAGGTTTTCATTGCAATATTTAAGTATGACAGAATTTTCAGATTTGTTGAGAGTAAAATCATACTTTTCAATCAAAGAAGCAACTTCATGAGCACCCTTAAAAACGACAAATTCTTCAATTTGTTCGATATCATAATAACTATAAACACCCTTTGCATAAGAAGATAAGATTTCATTATCATTGAACTCACATAGGTAGGAAGGTGTTTTTTAGGGTTCTTAGAGCAACAAGTAAAATCACACATTTCATAAAGATTCCAAGCATAGCATAGCAAACTATTTATATGATACCATAAGAGCTTCCCTTTTTCAGACAAACGATGACGCACAAAATGAGCATGCTCATCTAAAGATTTCCCATCAACTAGGCTAGTTGGGGTTTCAGCACGAGCGCATAAGGATCGAAGATGATACAAGTAGAACACTTTAAGTGGATCCATATCAATAGATTTTCAGCAAGCGAAGATGCAAGCATATAGAAGGCACAAGGAAACACAAACAAAGAAACATACGGGAAGAAGGCGAATGAAAAAGAAAGGGCGAACAAAACGGCAAGGGTGAAGAGGGGGAGAGGAAAACGAGAGGCAAATGGCAACTAATGTAATGCGGGAGATAGGGATTGTGATGGGTACTTGGTATGTTGACTTTTGCGCAGACTCCCCGGCAACGGCGCCAGAAATTCTTCTTACTACCTCTTGAGCACTCGTTGGATTTCCCTGAAGAGGAGAGGATGATGCAGCAAAGTAGCATAAGTATTTCCCTTAGTTTTTGAGAACCAAGGTATCAATCCAGTAGGAGGCTACACGCAAGTCCCATGTACCTACACAAAACAATAGCTCAATGCAACCAACGCGATTAGGGGTTGTCAATCCCTTCACGGTCACTTACGGGAGTGAGATTTGATAGAGATGATAGATAATATTTTGGTATTTTTGGTATAGATATGCAAAGTGAAAAGTAAAAGGCAAAGTAAAAAAGAAAAGCAATAATAAAGTGATGGAGATTGATATGATGAGAATAGACCCGGGGACCATAGGTTTCACTAGTGGCTTCTCTCAAGAGCATAAGTATTCTACGGTGGGTGAACACATTACTGTTGAGCAATTGACAGAATTGAGCATAGTTATGAGAATATCTAGGTATGATCATGTATATAGGCATCACGTCTGAGACAAGTAGACCGACTCCTGCCTGCATCTACTACTATTACTCCACTCATCGACCGCTATCCAGCATGCACCTAGAGTATTAAGTTCATGAAAACAGAGTAACGCCTTAAGCAAGATGACATGATGTAGAGGGATAAATTCATGCATCTACTACTATTACTCCACTCATCGACCGCTATCCAGCATGCATCTAGAGTATTAAGTTCATGAAAACAGAGTAACGCCTTAAGCAAGATGACATGTCTGAGGTAAACTACTCACACTTCATCGGAGAGGCTATGATGATGTAGAAGCCCTCTGTGATGATGACCCTCTCCGGCGGAGCTTCGGAATAGGCCCCAAGATGGGATCTCGTGGATACTGAAATTTGGGGCGGTGGAATTAGGTTTTTGGCTCCGTATATGATCGTTTGGGGGTACGTAGGTATATATAGGAGGAAGGAGTACGTCGGTGGAGCAACAGGGGGCCCACGAGGCAGGGAGCGCGCCCTAGGGGGAGGGGGCGCACCCCCACCCTCGTGACCCCCTATTTTGTTCCTTGGAGTAGCGTCCAAGTCTCCTGGATCACGTTCGGTGAGAAAATCACGTTCCCGAAGGTTTCATTCCGTTTGGACTCCGTTTGATATTCTGTTTCTTCAAAACATTGAAATAGGCAAAAAACAACAATTCTGGGCTGGGCCTCCGGTTAATAGGTTAGTCACAAAAATAATATAAAAGTGGAAAATAAAGCCCAATATAGTCCAAAAAAGTAGATAATATAGCATGCAGCAATAAAAAATTATAGATACGTTGGAGACGTATAAGTGAACGAATTACTGTTGAGCAATTGACAAAATTGAGCATAGTTATGATAATATCTAGGTATGATCGTGTATATAGGCATCAGGCCTGAGACAAGTAGACCGACTCCTGCCTGCATCTACTACTATTACTCCACTCATCGACCGCTATCCAGCATGCATCTAGAGTATTAAGTTCATGAAAACAGAGTAACGCCTTAAGCAAGATGACATGATGTAGAGGGATAAATTCATGCAATATGATAAAAACCCCATCTTGTTATCCTCGATGGCAACAATACAATACGTGCCTTGCTGCCCCTACTGTCACTGGGAAAGGACACCGCAAGATTGAACCCAAAGCTAAGCACTTCTCCCATTGCAAGAAAGATCAATCTACTAGGCCAAACCAAACTGATAATTCGAAGAGACTTGCAAAGATAACCAATCATACATTAAAGAAATTAGAGAAGATTCAAATATTGTTCATAGATAAACTTGATCATAAACCCACAATTCATCGGTCTCAACAAACACACCGCAAAAAGAAGATTACATCGAATAGATCTCCACGAGAGAGGGGGAGAACATTGTATTGAGATCCAAAAAGAGAGAAGAAGCCATCTAGCTACTAACTATGGACCCGAAGGTCTGAGGTAAACTACTCACACTTCATCGAAGAGGCTATGGTGTTGATGTAGAAGCCCTCCATGATGGATGCCCCCTCCGGCGGAGCTCCGGAACAGGCCCCAAGATGGGATCTCGTGGGTATAGAAGGTTGTGGCGGTGGAATTAGGTTTTTGGCTCCGTTTCTGATCGTTTGGGGGTACATAGGTATATATAGGAGGAAGTAGTACGTCGGTGGAGCAACGGGGGGCCCAGGAGGGTGGAAGGCGCGCCCCCCTACCTCGTGGCCTCCTCTTTTGTTTCTTGACGTAGGGTCCAAGTCTCCCGGATCATAATCTTCCTAAAAATCATGTTCCTAAAGGTTTCATTCCGTTTGGACTCCGTTTGATATTCCTTTTCTTCGAAACTCTGAAATAGGCAAAAAACAACAATTCTGGGATGGGCCTCCGGTTAATAGGTTAGTCCCAAAAATAATATAAAAGTGAATAATAAAGCCCAATAATGTCCAAAATAGTAGATAATATAGCATGGATCAATAAAAAATTATAGATACGTTGGAGACGTATCAGGCATCCCCAAGCTTAATTCCGGCTCATCCTCGAGTAGGTAAATGATAAAAAAGATAATTTTTTATGCGGAGTGCTACGTGGCATAATTTTAATGTAATTCTTCTTAATTGTGGTATGAATATTCAGATCCGAAAGATTCATGATAAACGTTCATATTGACATAAAAATAATAATACTTCAAGCATACTAACTAAGCAATTATGTCTTCTCAAAATGACATGGCCAAAGAAAGTTCATCCCTACAAAATCATATAGTTTAGTCATGCTCCATTTTCGTCAGACAAGAATGCTCTCATCATGCACAACCCCGATGACAAGCCAAGCAATTTTTTCATACTTTAGAAATCTCAAACCTATAAACTTTCACGCAATATATGAGCGCGAGCCATGGACATAGCACTATGGGTGGAATAGAATATGATGATGGGGGTTATGTGGGGAATACAAAAAAGGAGAAAGTCTCATATCAATGAGCTATGAAGATGCCCATCGATTGATGTTAATGCAAGGAGTAGGGATTGCCATGCAAAGGATGCACTAGAGCTATAAATGTATGAAAGCTCAACAAAAGAAACTAAGTGGGTGTGCATCCAACTTGCTTGCTCATTGTTGGAATATACAAGCCAAGTTCTATAATGAAAAATTCCACTAGTATATGAAAGTGATAAAATGAGAGACTCTCTATCATGAAGATTATGGTGCTACTTTGAAGCACAAGTGTGGCAAAGGATAGTAGCATTGTCCCTTCTCTCTTTTTCTCTCATTTTTTTGGGCCTTCTCTTTTTATATTCCTCACTTGGGACAATGCTCTAGGAAATGATGATCATCACACTTCTATTTATTTACAACTCAATGATTACAACTCGATACTAGAACAAAGTATGACTCTATATGAATGCCTCCGATGGTGTACCGGGATATGCAATGAACCAAGAGTGACATGTATGAAAGAATTATGAAAGGTGGATTTGCCACAAATACTATGTCAACTACATGATCATGCTAGCAATATGACAATGATGAATGTGTCATGATAAACAGAATGGTGGAAAGTTGCATGGCAATATATCTAGGAATGGCTATGGAAATGCCATAATAGGTAGGTATGGTGGCTGTTTTGAGGAAGATATAAGGAGGTTTATGTGTGAAAGAGCGTATCATATCACGGGGTTTGGATGCACCAGCGAAGTTTGCACCAACTCTCAGTGTGAGAAAGGGCAATGCACGGTACCGAAGAGGCTAGCAATGATGGAAGGGTGAGAGTGCGTATAATCCATGGACTCAACATTAGTCATAAAGAACTCACATACTTATTGCAAAAATCTACAAGTCATCAAAAACCAAGCACTACGCGCATGCTCCTAGGGGAAAGATTGGTAGGAAAAGACCATCGCTCGTCCCCGACCGCCACCCATAAGGAGGACATTCAAAGAACACCTCATGTTTCAAATTTGTTACATAACGTTTACCATACGTGCATGCTACGGGACTTGCAAACTTCAACACAAGCATTTCTCAAATTCACAACTACTCAACTAGCACGACTTTGATATTATTACCTCCATATCTCAAAACAATCATCAAGCATCAAACTTCTCTAAGTATTCAACACACTCATAAGAAAGTTTTTACTAATCTTGAATACCTAGCATATTAGGATTATTTAAGCAAATTACCATGCTATTTAAGACTCTCAAAATAATCTAAGTGAAGCACGAGAGATCAATATTTTCTATAAAACAAATCCACCACCGTGCTCTAAAAGATATAAGTGAAGTACTAGAGCAAAACTATATAACTCAAAAGATATAAGTGAAGCACAAAGAGTATTCTAATAATTTCCAAATCATGTATGGCTCTCTCAAAAGGTGTGTACAGAAAGGATGATTGTGGTAAACTAAAAAGCAAAGACTCAAATCATACAAGACGCTCCAAGCAAAACACATATCATGTGGTGAATAAAAATATAGCTCCAAGTAAAGTTACCGATGAAAGTAGACGAAAGAGGGGATGCCTTCCGGGGCATCCCCAAGCTTTGGCTTTTTGGTGTCCTTAGATTATCTTGGGGGTGCCATGGGCATCCCCAAGCTTAGGCTCTTGCCAATCCTTGTTCCATAATCCATCAAAATCTTTCACCCAAAACTTGAAAACTTCACAACACAAAACTCAACAAAAATCTCGTGAGCTCCGTTAGCGAAAGAAAACAAAAGACCTCTTCAAGGTACTGTAATGAACTCATTCTTTATTTATATTGGTGTTAAACCTACTGTATTACAACTTCTCTATGGTTTATAAACTATTTTACTAGCCATAGATTCATCAAAATAAGCAAACAACACACAAAAAATAGAATCTGTCAAAAACAGAACAGTCTGTAGTAATCTGTAACTAACGCAAACTTCTGGAACTCCAAAACATCAGCCAAAATAGGAATACCTATCAGCAGCTATTGGAATCAGTATTTTATCACGTTCTGGTGATTTGTAACAATTGTTTTCGTGAACAGAAAGTTTCTGGAAATTACAGCAAGATCAAATAACTATCACCCAAGAAGATCCTATAGGTTTAACTTGGCACAAACACTAACTAAAACATAAAAACACATATAACCAGAGGCTAGATCAAATATTTATTACTAAACAGAAGCAAAAGCAAAAAAAATTGGGTTGCCTCCCAACAAGCACTATCGTTTAACGCCCCAAGCTAGGCATAAAAGCAAGGATAGATCTAGGTATTGCCATCTTTGGTAGGCAATCCAAAAGTGGCTCTCATGATAGATTCATATGGTAATTTTATTTTATTCATAGGGAAGTGTTCCATGCCTTTCTTTAATGGAAATTGGAATCTAATATTCCCTTCCTTCATATCAATAATTGCACCAATCGTTCTAAGGAAAGGTCTACCAAGAATAATAGGACATGAAGGATTGCAATTTATATCAAGAACGATAAAATCTACGGGCACATAATTCCTATTTGCAACAATAAGAACATCATTAATTCTTCCCATAGGTTTCTTAATAGTGGAATCCGTAAGGTGCAAGTTTAGAGAGCAATCATCAAAATCATGAAAATCTATCAAATCGCACAAAGTTTTGGACTAGTGGAAACACTAGCACCCAAATCACATAAAGCATAGAACTCATTATCCTTAATCTTAATTTTAATAGTAGGTTCCCACTCATCATAAAGTTTTCTAGGGATAGAAACTTTAACTCAAGCTTTTCTTCATAAGACTGCATCAAGGCATCAACGATATGTTTAGTAAACGCTTTATTTTGACCAGAAGCATGAGGAGAATTTAGCACAGATTGCAACAAGGAAATACAATCAATCAAAGAGCAGTTTTCATAATTAAATTCCTTGAAATCCAAAATAGTTAGTTTAGCAACATCTAGGGTTTTGATTTCTTCAATTCCACTTTTATCAAATTTAGCATCAAGATCTAAAGACTCAGAATTCTTGGAACGCCTTCTAGGTAAAGGTGGATCATATTCAATCCCATCATTATCAAGATTCATATTGCAAAACAAAGATTTAATAGGGGACACATCAATAACTTTTAGATCTTTATCTTTATTTTCATAGAAATTGGAAGAACACGCTTTTATAAAGCAAT
This sequence comes from Aegilops umbellulata, assembly GCA_032464435.1. NCBI lineage: Eukaryota > Viridiplantae > Streptophyta > Magnoliopsida > Poales > Poaceae > Aegilops > Aegilops umbellulata. Next base: position 375,838,457 of record CP136058.1, on the reverse strand, counting down.
CTTTCTTAGCACGCATCCTAGCGGTTCTTTCTTTGCACTCATCAATGGAAATTCTCATGGATTTGAGAGACTCATTGATATCATGCTTAGGGGGAATAGATCTAAGCTTTAAAGAATCAACATCAAGAGAAATTCTATCAATGTTCCTAGCCAATTCATCAACTTTAAGAAATTTCTCTTCAAGCAAAGCATTGAAATTCTTTTGCGAATTCATAAACTCTTTAACACTAGTCTCAAATTCAAAGGTCATCTTATTAAAATTTCTATAAGAGTTGTTGTAGGAATTTCCATAATTATTAGAGGAATTACTAGGATAAGGCCTAGGATTAAAGTTTCCTCTATACGCGTTGTTACCAAAATTATTCCTACCAACAAAATTCACATCCATAGATTCATTATTATTCTCAATCAAAGTAGACAAAGGCATATCATTAGGATCAGAAGAAACATTCTTAGTAGCAAATAATTTCATAAGTTCATCCACCTTTCCACTCAAAACGTTGATTTCTTCTATCGCATGCACTTTTTATTAGTAGATCTTTCAGTGTGCCATTGAGAATAACTAACCATAATATTATCAAGGAGTTTGGTAGCTTCTCCTAAAGTGATTTCCATAAAAGTGCCTCCCGCGGCTGAATCTAAAAGATTTCTAGAAGCAAAATTCAATCCGGCATAAAAAAATTGGTATAATCATCCACAAATTCAAACCATGAGTAGGGCAATTACGTATCATTAACTGTAACATCCCAAATTTTCAATTTAGAATGTTATACATTAGATCATCATGCATATCATATTTTCTTGCATTTTGGTCGATCCTAGAAATTTCACGCAACTCAAGGACCCTCAGAGAGAGTTGGAGATTTCGTTATTTTCATATTTGAGTTTTCTCAAATTTTGAAAAGAGGATCATTTGATTTATTTATTTTATCTTCAATTATTTTTCCAATATCACATATATGAGAGGGAATAAGATGACTTTCCGAAATTTTAGGAAAAATAAAGATTTAATAAATAAATCAATTTTTAAAAAATTTCCAGAGTTTATTTGCATTTATTTGAATTAGGAAAAATGCGTGTTTTCAAAAATAGCATTTTGGCCCCGAGAAAAAGTTCATTTTGTTTGACTCATTTTTAGGAGTCGGGGAAAATTTACTTCGTAAATTTTGGAGCTCGTTAGATTTTATTTTTCTTTGTTTTTCTGCTCGTGAAATTATTTAAAAAATATCGCAGCGCCCAGCTGGGCCAAAGGCCCAGCCGGCCGAACAGGCCCGCCTGCCGCCGCCCTCGCGCGCGCGCCAGCGCGCGGCACTGCCGCCGCCGCCGCCCGAGTCCGGGGAGGACTCCTCCTCCTCCCTGGCTTGCCCCCTCCCCCAAGCCACCCCCCTTTATATACTCCTCCACACCCCCCCTCTCCTCCACACCGCCGGCCGCCCCACCCCAAGCAGCAGCAGCAGCGCAGTCCCCCCGCCGCCGCCGCCACGCCGCGCCGCCGCCGCCGTCACCCGCGACGCCGCCGCCCGCCGCCAAGCCCCGCCGACGCCGGAGCCCTCGCCGACGAGGTAGCCGCCGTGCCACGCCACCCCTTGCCTCGGTTCGGTTTTTTTTATAAAAATCGTTCCGGTTTATTTTCGTTTCGTTATTTCCGTTTTTTTTAAACCCTAGATCGGTTTTCGTTTTTCTTTCGGTTTAGTTGTTTAGCGAGCATTCGCCGGACCGTTCGTCTTAACGAACGTGATCACCGGATATTCTCGGTTAACGAACGTCCGTTCGTTTAACCATTCGTCGTTTTCTTTTTCATCGGATTTATTCCGCGATTTTCTGATCGCGATTTCAGATCCGATCTTCGTTCTAATTTATCTTCTCGCTCGTTTATCGGAATCAGGTGATTCAAGCGTCTGGAGTTTCGTTTCGAAACCGCCGTTCCGAATAATCAACTAAAACAAAGTTTTGCTATGATAAATTTGACCTAGTTTCACCTTGCTAGAACCGAGTTGTTTTCTTCCGCTTTTTGTTTTCCGTTGCTTTGTTCGGTTCGTTTTCTTTTGCAACCGGAGTTCTTAAGTTGAACTTTCTGGTTCGATCTCTTGTTCGAGTTTTCCCTGTGCATTAGATGACTACTTATTGTGTGCTTGTTGTTTGTCTGCGATAGATCACCCGGAGTGCGCCGCCTGTTATTTCGAAGCTCTAGGTTTCGCGGATCCTCAGCAAGGCAAGTAACACTTTGATCATACCTTTTCTACTACCCAGTTTTATTGCATTAGATCAATCCTCAAATATTGCATGATTAGGATCTAATCAAATTGTGTGATGGGAAGTAGATGAGGTAGTACCTATTACCTGTTTTTTTATGAAACCTTTGGGAGTTACATCTACGTTTGCTTATTTTGCCATGCTATGCTAGTAGACGTGGATTTGGTGAGTGATATCCATGACAGATGTGAGTTTGTTAATTTTAAATGGTTTATCTAAGGTGGCAACTTAAACACACATCTGGGTGGATTGAGGCACCTGGTTTCTATCAGGACCTGCCTGTTTCTTTTTGGACCGCCACCCAGGCTCAAAGGGATCATAAGATCATTCATGCTAGTAACTTCTGTGTGCGGCCACAAGCCATTATGGGCTCTGGCATAGTTGACTAAGTCGTGCGAACTCTTACAGGGTAGACTACCAGATGTAGGGGAAAGTAGGTGTACCGGTCTATCCAAACGTAAGGTGCTAGCGCTTCTGAAAGACTATCTCTCGGTCATCCGTTTCTCAAACACCATGTAGTGCGAGAAATCAACGGAGGCGATCGAGTCTTGTGGGGAAAAGTGTGCAAACCTCTGCAGAGTGTACAATCTGATCATGATTAGCCGTGTCCCCGGTTATGGACATCTTGAGTATCTAGTACTTGAATATCATGTGAATCTCATCATGTTACTTCTAATTAAATTTGTTGGGTTATTAATTGTTTCACTTAATTGGGATCGGAATGCTGTCAACCATTCTCGATGTTTCAACTACCATGATAGTTAAATAAAATCTATTCCTTTGCAGTAGGAAAAAAACTGGCTTTACGCAAAACTGTAACCATAGAGCTTTTCCACCAGCCATATATGCATGTAGTATAGGCTTAACATTCATTATTATCTATGTGTTACATTGCCAGCATATTCCATGTGCTGACCCGTTTTCGGGCTGCAACTTTCATGTTGCAGACTTTTCAGACGACGAGTAAGGTGCCTTTTAGGTCGTGGTTCTATACTCAGTGATGTTGTTGGAGTTGATGGACTCACTTATCTTCCAAGTCTTCCGTTATTATCATTATTAGATGGCCTTAAGCCATATTTATTGTAATAAGCTCTCTTTGAGACAACGATGTAATAAGTGTGTGATTGCTACTCTGTTATAAATCCTTCGAAGTACTGTGTGGTGTCAGCATTACTGATCCAGGGATGACACCGGAGCACAGAGACTTGACCATCTGAGGTCGGGTCGCTACAGAGATGGTATCAGAGCACACGCTGACTGTAGGACACGACCACTAAGTTAAAGCCATAGATCACTATTCTCCTCTCATTTTCTAACTCCTCATCTTTTCTACTCTTTTAGGATGATGGACACGAAGATCAAGTACGCTCAACCGTATGAAGGCACACCTTTGGGATTTCACTTGAAGGAAGTCACCAAGTACCTGAACATTGGACTACCAAGCTTCACCGGGACATTCAACGCCACTCTGCCTGAAGAGGAGCGCTGGAAGATTCAAGCTCACATTCCGGGAAGGACATTCGCGCCAATCACGAAGCCCAAAGATAGTGTTTTCAGTGCACCAACCTGGAGTCTGGGAAAGAGCATGGCAGCTCATATCACCATGGGACGCATTGGAGAAGTTTATCAAGAAGACCTCAAGGACACTATCTACCAGATTTGCGGACGCCGAGATGAACAATGGGAGATAGTCAGCATCAAGAAGGATAGATCCATTGCAGCTTTCATCCAGGAGTTAAACCAGCACATTCGACGCCAAGAGAACCAGATGTGCAATGATATGATAGAGTTGAAGAATGCAAAGGCAAGGATGATCGAGCTAGAAGGAGAACTGAAGGGTACACGCAAGGACTACATGGACGAGATCGTAGCTCTAGCAAGGCACAATCGCGATCTTAAGCAGAAGATTGAAGACCTCAAGGGGAAATTAGCATTCAAGAATGAAGACAAGTACGTCGCATGCCCGAGCAACTACATCATCATCGACGACACCGATTCGGATCCAAGTGAACCCGACTTTGAAGACGAAGCTGGAGCAGACATCATGGAGTCTTACACCGATTCAAATTAGTAGATGACCACCATATATTAGTAGCATTATTTCCTCCATGTAAACATTATAGTCCACGCACTTTTGCGATAGTTCTAGACCGTTTGTAAGCCCTTGTTTGATTGAATGAAGTGATTTTGTGTGAATTTGTCTCATGTGCATTGGGTAGTGTTTTCTCTTAGACCTTATTCTATTCTTAATTCTCATCTTTTCTAAAACCCTCAGATGCATCCGAGACGTGACAATGGATTTCCATCGGAGCTCACCCAGTTGATCCAGCAGCAGAACCAATTGATGCAGTTGTTAGTCCAGAATCAGCAGAACAACAACAACAACAACAACAACCCTCCGCCACCGCCACCTGTTGATAACCTAGCCCGTTTCCTTAGGCTAAATCCGCCGGTGTTTTCCAGTAGCACCGAGCCAATAGTAGCAGACGATTGGCTCCGCAAGATAGGAAGGGAGTTGATCACTGCAGGATGCACAGATGTTGAGAAGGTGAAGTTTGCCGCACATCAGCTTGATGGACCCGCGGCAGCATGGTGGGAGAATTTCACAGCCACTTACCCAGTTGACACTGTCACATGGGATCAGTTTCAGCAAGCTTTCTGCACTGCCCATGTTTCAACAGGAGCTATGGCCATGAAGAAGCGTGAGTTTCGCAACTTACGCCAAGGAGGAAGGATAGTTGGTCAGTACGTTGACGATTTCAGCAAGTTAGCACGTTATGCCCCAGATGACGTTGCTACGGATGCAGCTAAGCAGGAGAAGTTTCTGGAAGGACTAAATGATGAGCTAAGCATGCAGTTGATGGTAGCAAGTTTCAACAACTACCAGGAGTTTATAGACCGTGGCATCATGATTGAAGGGAAGCAACAGCAGATTGAGAACCGCAAGAGGAAGTATGGACAGGGGAAGTATAACTCCGGAGCCCAGCAGAAGCCCCGTTTTACCCCTAAACCGGGAGTTCAGTTTCAGCATACCCATGGAGGAAGTGGTTCGCACAACCATAATGGCCACAAGAATTGTAATGGGAATGGAGGAAGCAACGGCCAGAACCGTACCACCCCATCAACCCCAGCCAAGAGAGATCCGAGTCAAGTCACCTGTTCCAAGTGTTCCAAGACCGGACATTATGCCAATGAATGTCCTGAAGGCCAGAATGGCAATGGAAGCTCTGGGAAGAAGCCAAACCCTTTCAACAGGGACAGGTGAACCACGTTAGCGTGGAGGAGGTTGAAGCTCAGCCTGATGCAGTAATCGGTAAGTTTTTGGTTAAGTCATTTACTGCACTCGTTCTTTTCGATACTGGTGCATCGCATTCATACATATCAAGGGGATTCGTGGAAAAGTATAACCTGCCCACTAGGATTCTTAAGACACCTATGCTAGTAAGCTCACCAGGAGCAGAGTACATGGCCAGACAAGGATGTTTTCAAGTGCCATTAAGTATAGGAAGGCATGTTTTCCCAACGGATTTAATCATTTTGGAATCCCAAGGTCTGGATGTAATTCTCGGTATGGATTGGCTGTCGATGTATGGAGGAAACATCGATTGCGCCAGTAAGACGATTTTGCTCACGACGCCAGAAGGAAGAAGGATCAAGTATGTATCTAGACATACGCCAAACAGGACACAAGTAAAAAATTTATCAGGAGTCGTACAGGAAGAAGTACCAGTAGTAAAGGATTTTCCTGACGTATTTCCCGAAGAGTTGCCAGGCATGCCACCGGATAGGGACATTGAGTTTTTGATTGAGCTTTTGCCAGGCACTGGGCCAATATCGAAGAGACCGTACAGGATGCCCGCACAAGATTTGGTGGAAATTAAGAAGCAGATCAAGGAGTTACTGGATAAAGGTTACATTCGCCCAAGTTCTTCGCCTTGGGGATCACCGATACTTCTAGTGGAGAAGAAGGATGGATCGTTAAGGATGGTTGTTGATTACCGTGGGTTGAATGAAGTAACCATCAAGAACAAGTACCCACTGCCAATGATAAATGATTTGTTTGATCGTTTGCAAGGAGCTAAAGTGTTTTCCAAGATCGATTTGCGATCAGGGTACCATCAGTTGAAGATTCGAGAGCAGGACATACCCAAGACAGCTTTTACCACGAGATACGGATTGTATGAGTATAGCGTTATGTCATTTGGACTGACTAACGCACCTGCCTATTTCATGAACCTGATGAACAAAGTGTTTATGGAGTTCTTGGATAAGTTCGTCATAGTGTTCATTGATGACATTCTGATTTTCTCAAAGAATGAAGAAGAGCATAAGGAACATTTGCGTTTGGTTTTGGAGAAACTAAGGGAACATCAGTTATATGCCAAATTCAGCAAATGTGAGTTTTGGTTAAAGGAAGTTGGATTTCTTGGACATGTTATATCCGGAGAAGGTATAGCAGTTGACCCCACAAAGGTTGAGACCGTAACCAAATGGGAAGCACCAACGACAGTTGGAGAGATCCGGAGTTTTCTTGGACTCGCAGGATACTACCGGAGATTCATTGAGAATTTTTCAAAGATTGCAAAGCCTATGACTGAATTGTTGAAGAAGGATACCAAGTTCATTTGGACTGAGGAATGTGAGGCCAGTTTTCAGGAGTTGAAGAAACGATTGGTTTCCTCACCAGTGTTGATTCTGCCAGATCAGACCAAGGATTATGAGGTGTATTGCGACGCTTCACGTCGAGGACTTGGAGCAGTGCTTATGCAGGAAGGAAGAGTTGTTTCGTATGCCTCACGACAACTGAAACCTCATGAATTAAATTATGCTACGCATGATTTGGAGTTAGCAGCCATAGTGCACGCATTGAAGACATGGAGACATTTCCTCATTGGGAATCATTGTGAGGTGTACACGGATCACAAGAGTTTGAAGTATATTTTCACGCAGAAGGAGTTGAACCTCAGACAAAGGAGATGGTTGGAGCTCATCAAGGATTACGATATGAGATTGCATTACCATCCAGGAAAGGCTAATGTTGTAGCTGACGCATTAAGCCGTAAGAGTCATGTTAATACCCTAATGACGGAAGAAATACCAAAGGAGTTAACCGAGGATCTTCGAGAACTGTGCTTGGAGATAGTTCTGAGAGGCTATATAGCAGCATTGGAGATTCAATCAACATTGATGGATAAAATCAGAGAGGCTCAGAAATCTGACAAGGAGATTGCAGATATAAAGAAGAAAATGAGCGAAGGAAAAGCAAAGGGATTTCGGAGGATGAGCACGATACCCTATGGTTTGAGGACCGTGTTTATGTGCCCAATGACCCGGAGATCAGGAAGTTGATTCTGCAAGAGGCACATGATTCACCCTATTCGATTCACCCAGGAAATACCAAGATGTATTTGGATTTGAAGGAAACATTCTGGTGGACCAGAATGAAGAAGGATATTGCAGCATATGTAGCAGTTTGTGATGTATGTCAAAGAGTGAAGGCAGAACATCAAAAGCCCGCAGGATTGTTACAACCATTGCCGATACCCGAATGGAAGTGGGATAAGATAGGAATGGATTTTATCACAGGACTACCCAGGACGAAGGCAGGCTATGACTCGATATGGGTAGTAGTTGATCGTTTGACGAAGGTAGCACATTTCATCCCAGTTAAGACCACTTACACCAGTGCTAAGTTGGCAAAGATATACATGACTAGGATCATTTGTTTGCATGGAGTTCCGAGGAGTATCGTATCAGATAGAGGAACCCAATTTACCTCAAAGTTTTGGAATCAGTTGCATGAAACTTTGGGAACCAGACTAGAATTCAGCACAGCTTTTCACCCACAGACGGATGGACAGACTGAGAGAGTCAATCAGGTTTTGGAAGATAGGCTGAGAGCTTGTGCACTAGATTATGGTTCTAGTTGGGACGATAACTTGCCGTATGCGGAGTTTTCTTATAACAATAGTTACCAAACCAGTTTGAAGATGGCACCTTTCGAAGCTTTATACAGAAGGAGGTGCAGGACACCGTTGTCATGGGACGAAGTTGGAGACCGTCAATTCTTTGGACCAGATCTGATCAAGGAGTCTGAACGGAAAGTTAAGTTGATTCGCGATAGGCTCAAGGTAGCCCAATCAAGGCAGAAGAGCTACGCAGATTCTAAGCGCAAGGAGACAGTTTACGAAACTGGAGACAGAGTTTATCTTCGAGTATCCCCACTTCGAGGAATTAAGCGCTTTGGAGTTAAGGGAAAGCTAGCACCGCGTTTCGTTGGACCGTATAAGATTTTGCAACGTATGGGAGAAGTCGCTTATAAGTTGGAATTACTAGAGGGACTGTCAGGAGTTCATGATGTATTCCATGTTTCTTAGCTGAAGAAATGTCACGCCGAGATGGCGGAGATACCACTAAGAGATACAGTGCCACTTGAAGCGATTCAGTTGAAGGATGACTTAATGTATGAAGAGAAACCAGTCAAAATTCTCGAGTATGCCAGCAGAGTTACCCGCAGCAAGGTTATCAAGTTTTGCAAAGTTCAGTGGAAGCACCACTCAGAGGATGAAGCCACTTGGGAGAGAGAAGAGGATTTGCTCAAGGACCACCCTCACCTATTTTCTAGCCAACCCGAATCTCGGGGACGAGATTCATCTTAAGGGGGGTAGGTTTGTAACATCCCAAATTTTCAATTTGGAATGTTATACATTAGATCATCATGCATATCATATTTTCTTGCATTTTGGTCGATCCTAGAAATTTCACGCAACTCAAGGACCCTCAGAGAGAGTTGGAGATTTCGTTATTTTCATATTTGAGTTTTCTCAAATTTTGAAAAGAGGATCATTTGATTTATTTATTTTATCTTCAATTATTTTTCCAATATCATATATATGAGAGGGAATAAGATGACTTTCCCAAATTTTAGGAAAAATAAAGATTTAATAAATAAATCAAATTTTAAAAATTTTCTGGAGTTTATTTGCATTTTATTTGAATTAGGAAAAAATGCGTGTTTTCAAAAATTGCATTTTGGCCCCGAGAAAAAGTTCATTTTGTTCGACTCATTTTTAGGAGTCGGGGAAAATTTACTTCATAAATTTTGGAGCTCGTTAGATTTTATTTTTCTTTGTTTTTCTGCTCGCGAAATTATTTAAAAAAAATACCGCAGCGCCCAGCTGGGCCAAAGGCCCAGCCGGCCGAACCGGCCCGCCTGCCGCCGCCCTCGCGCGCGGCACTGCCGTCGCCGCCGCCCGAGTCCGGGGAGGACTCCTCCTCCTCCCTGGCTTGCCCCCTCCCCCAAGCCACCCCCCTTTATATACTCCTCCACCCCCCCTCTCCTCCACACCGCCGCCCGCCCCGCCCCAACCAGCAGTAGCAGCAGCGCAGCCCCGCCGCCGTCGCCCGCTGTCGGTGTCAAAACCGGCGGATCTCGGGTAGGGGTCCCGATCTGTGCGTCAAGGTCGGATGGTAACAGGAGACAAGGGACACTTTATTTTACCGAGGTTCGGGCCCTCTCGATGGAGGTAAAACCCTACTCCTGCTAGATTAATATTGATGATATGGGTAGTACAAGAGTAGATCTACCACGAGATCAAGGAGGCTAAACCCTAGAAGCTAGCCTATGGGTATGATGATGGTTATGATGTCTTCGTCCTACGGACTACAACCCTCCGGTTTATATAGGCACCGGATAGGGTTAGGGTTACACAGAGTCGGTTACATTGGTCGAAGACCTTGAATATCCGCACTCCTAGCTTGCCTTCCACGCCAAGGAAAGAACCTTCCGGACACGGGACGAAGTCTTCAATCTTGTATCTTCATAGTCCTGGAGTCCGGCTGAAGATATAGTTCGGCTATCCAAACACCCCCTAATCTAGGACTCCCTCAGTAGCCCCCGAACCAGGCTTCAATGACGTCGAGTCCAGCGCGCAAATTTGTCTTCGGCGTTGCAAGGCGGGTTCCGCCTCCGAATCTTGTGTACCTGTATGAATAATGTCTGTAGCGCTCCTCGGTCTCGGTGCCCAATAATTGCCGTCTTCCACGTGTTGAACGAATGCGAAAAGCCCGGGGGTGTTTTTATATTCACACCCTTGGTCATATAAACAAGCCGCCTATTTAACGGGATGGGGATCTAGATCCAAACCACATCTTCTTCTCCCCGCGAGTTATCATCAGAGCATCTCCAGCAAAGGTCCATTCCAACATGGCCAGCCGTCGTAGCTCCTCCCCTCGCCCCTCCAGCCCCAAATCCGGAGACTGGGAGAGTTGCACCATCCCACACAGCGAGCTAGTGTCACTGCAGGCCAAAGGATTCCTTCCCCAAGCATATATGGTCCCGGTCCGAGCCGAACTCGCCACCTACAACGGCGGCAAGCAAGCGGAGAGCACCCCCAATCCTTCTAAAGGAGAGCGGGTGTGCCTCGTCCCTTATTTATTAAGGGGTCTGGGATTTCCAATTCATCCATTCCTCCGCGGGCTTCTGGAGTTCTACGGCCTCCAGCTGCACAACCTCACGCCTGGCTCCGTGCTACATATTGCAGGCTTCGTCGCCCTTTGCGAGCTATTTTTAGGCGTCGAGGCTCATTTTGCGCTGTGGAAGAGGTTGTTCTGCTTGGTGCCCCGTTCTCAGAAGGGGTCTATATACCAATTGGGCGGAGCCGAAATATGGCGCATCGCCGGGAGCGGATACCTATCCGGAACCCCAAAGAAGGCGTCCGAGGACTAGCCTTCAGAATGGTTCTACATAGACGACGTCCCGCTGCCGGACCCTGTCCGGGTCGGCCTCCCTGAGTTCAGCATGGCTCCTTTAAAGAAACACTTAAGTTGGCGCCCGCGGAGCTCTCAGAGAGAAAGCAACAGAGACGTTCTTTACATGATGGGCCGGATAAGACTGTTGGCTCATTCTGGACTAACCATGATTGGAGTCATGGCCGCATGTATTATGCGGGGGGTGCAGCCGCTTCAATATAGGAGTCACCCCATGTGGGATTTCAACGGGGAGGATGACGCCACCCGTTACGGCCGCAAGGGGCCAGGCACAGCTGCCGCTCTAGTAAAGATTCTAACATCTTTGTACAAGGGAGAAAAGGAGGACATCCTCCGCGTCAACCCGCGGGCCGGATTCACTATGTATGAACCTCCAAGTTGGGTAAGTGAACAATTGCACTTGCCCGCTTATTTAATGCTCCCATGACTAGATACGTAATCTGGTGATTTCAATGCAGGAGCTTCGACAGGAGGTAAAGGATATCAACAGCTGCCCTCCACAGCCTGAGGACCCAGAACGGTCCCTCGATCCGGACTCCAAAGAGGATCCGGACATATTGGTGGAGCTCATCGACGGGGTGTTCCACCAGTTAAGCAAAGATAATACCATGGTGGCCATTACGGCTGATTATCCCGGGATAATCCCGGCCTCCCAGGTGACAGAAACCGGAGTGTTTATTCCCGCAAGAGAGATTCCGTCCTTACATATTCTGGTGTTTCTGACGACAACCGTATTTTACAGGGGAGATTTCCGAGGAGGGAGGCCGAACCTGCGGCGGCTAGCCAACGAGGAGCCGCCGGGCCCCGTGGGGTAAAAAGGGATGAAGTCCGGACTGAGAGTTCGGCACAAAGGTATAACGCGCCCTCTGTCTTCCTGGCGTTATTCTGTCAGGGCATGTTAACATCCGTACTGTTTCCAGGACGAAGAGGCCTCGCGGGACCATATCCGGAGGGGCCGCCAACCGCGCCTCTACCAGCCAGGCCCCAACGTCTGGTCCGGAGGCAGGGACAAACACCAGGCTTGCGCTAGACGCTCCTCCAACAGAGGACGCGGACTGGCTATCTGCCACAAATTCAGAAGTGGAGAGCGCCATGAACCATAGGCGTCGCCGGACAGTTCTACGCGACGCTTGTTTCTCCCGAGAGGCCTTAGACGCCTTCAATTCGGGAGATGCGTACCTTCGTGCTGCTCAAGATGGTTTAGCCAGAGCCACGGAGCAGTATGTGAAAGACATACGGGTCAGAAAATTTAAATATATATATACCAGTAGCCCCCGAGACTTGAAACAGTTAAACTAACTGATTTAAGGATCATATAATATGTAGGTTCTTACTGAGAAGAACACCGTGCTGTCCCAGGAGCTGGAAAAGTGCAAGGCCCAACTAGAGGTCGCACTAGCCGCAATAGGGGAGCCCAAAGGGACCCCCTCAGGTATGATATACTTTGAGAGATTAGTATTGTGCGGCTTATGTGCGAATCTGACAATTAATGTTACAGATGGTGCCGGACTAGATCCGGAGAGGCAACAACTCTTACGCCAGTTAAAGGCTGGCGAGAGTACGTTGACAAGGGTGAGGCGAGAGAAGAATGATCTTTAGGATGCCAACACCAAGCTGGATGTTGAACTGAAAGACGTTCATGGCCAGCTATCTGACTCCACGAAGGAGAATCAGCGTCTTCGACGCGGCATATTTAGTAAGTGCTTGAGCGAACCCTTTGAAAAAAAAGGAGTTCGGCGAGGAAGATAAATAACAGAATTATGTCTGTAGGTACGCTCACAGGTCGTCCTGCAGAGGAGATGCCCGGTTCTACGGGTGACCTTCTCCCCGAACTCCTGCAACTGCATGAACGAATTCGGCAGGCAATGCAAGGGGTTGCCCGGGCCTTATGGACTGCCCACTCCACGCCCGAGGGCCTTGGAGAGCTTGTGGAGAAGCTGACGGGAGCTCGGCGGCGCATCCGGTTGTGGAAGATATCAGCCTGCCGACAAGGCGCGAGGGAGGCCTGGGCCATGGTGAAGACCCGCTTTACGAAGTCTGACCCCAATCACATGGCCGAGGTCGGACCAGTGGGGCCTGACGGGAAGGAGATCCCTGTGAGCTTGGTGTATGGCCAGGTAGATCTGGCCGCAAAGTATTCCCAGCAGGACTGTAAATTAGACAGCATGTTAGATGGTATAGAGGAGGAATACGATCAGTCAAGATGACTATGTAATTTATAATTGACATGTGTAATGCCTTCTAGCCGGATTGTAGATCGTTTGTCGTTGCCGACCTTTTCGCTTCGACCTCGGGACCTGACGGTCCGGAGTGTGTCCGAATACCATAACGGCTATATAAAAGCCGGGGTATGCATGGAGACCAGGCGTAGGGGTCATTAGTGCTTTATCAGAAAAGTGCCCAACTAGTTATGTTATATTACATGGTTACTAAGAAACATCTTCCAGAGAGAATAGTTCCATTAAGGGTTCCTTTCGCTGGGGTGGCGTGCCCTAAAGTACACGTCCGGACTGCAAATGCAGAAAATCATCTGGGGGCATGTATAAAATAAAAAGGTTCATCTTTAGTTCACCGACCGAATATTCCCTTAAGAACGCTAGCTTTCGGCTTCACCCAGTCTGAGGTACACATCCGGCTTATCCGGCAGTAACAATCGCAGAGGTGCTCCCTTTACCGCCTAGCCGAACAATCGGGAACGTAGGGGTAAGCACAGGAGCCAGGCAACCCAGCTTGGCCAAAACTTAAGTCATATCGATGCATATAATGGCGAAGAAAAGGTGCATGCGGAAGTCTGACGCATGCGTTGGGCGTGAAACCCATATAGATAAGCTTCTGTTAAAGAAGCCCCCAGGTTTAAGGAGCGCGGATAGCGCATCATATAATGAGCCTTTTACAGGCTAGAAAAGAAAAGAGTAGTAGACAAAGTAAAAAAAAGGTATAAATGTAAATAATGGACAGAGGAAAGAGACAAACACAGAGTCCGGCGCTAGGCATAGAATCTTCGGAGACGTGTGGCGTTCCATGGGTTTGGCTCGAGTCGGTTGTCCGACGCATCTCGCAGGCGGTACACTCCACCAGTTAGGACTTGGTCGATTATGAATGGGCCTTCCCATTTGGGCTTGAGTTTGTTCTTTTGCTTATCCGGCAGGCGCAGAACTAGTTCACCAACGTTGTAATTTTTGGCCCGTACTTCTCTGCTTTGATATCTTCGAGCTTGCTGTTGATAGAATGCGGAACGGGCCTTAGCCACGTCACGCTCTTCCTCTAAGGCGTCCAGATTGTCCTGACGATCAAGCTCGACTTCTCTTTCTTCGTACATGCGCACTCGAGGTGAGTCATGAATTATGTCGCAGGGCAGAATCGCCTCAGCGCCGTACACCATAAAGAATGGCGTGAATCCGGTGGTACGATTTGGCGTGGTTCGCAGCCCCCAGAGTACGGAGTCGAGCTCCTCTACCCAGTGCATATCAGATTCCTTGAGGGATCGCACTAGTCTGGGTTTGATGCCGCTCATGATGAGACCATTTGCATGTTCGACCTGACCGTTAGTTTGTGGGTGATAGACAGAAGCGTAGTCGAGCTTAATGCCCATGTTTTTGCACCACAGCTTTACTTCATCAGAAGTGAAGTTTGTGCCGTTATCGGTGATAATGCTGTGGGGGACACCATAACGGTGTACGACCCCGGATACGAAGTCTATCACAGGTCCGGATTCAGCCGTCTTGACAGGCTTGGCTTCTATCCATTTGGTGAATTTATCCACCATGACCAATAAGTATTTTTTCTTGTGGGTTCCGCCTTTAAGGGGTCCCACCATATCGAGCCCCCAGACCGCGAAAGGCCAAGTGATGGGGATAGTTTGGAGGGCATTGGGTGGCATATGGCTTTGGTTGGCAAAGAGATGGCAACCGACGCACCGTTTGACTAGGTCCTGAGTGTCTGCTCTAGCCGTCGGCCAATAGAAGCCAGTACGGAAAGCCTTGCTTACAAGGGACCGAGCCGCGGCGTGATCGCCACCGAGTCCGGCATGAATTTCAGCCAACAGACTCCGCCCTTCCTCTTCGGAGATACACCTTTGAAGGACTCCTGTAGTGCTTTTCTTATATAGCTCTCCCTCGTGGACTTTATAGGCTTTAGATCGCCGCACTATGCAGCGTGCCTCGTTTTGGTCCTCGAGGAGTTCCTGCCTAGTAAGGTAGGCTAGGAATGGTTCCATCCACGGGGCGATGACCGCCATTATTGCGTGGGCTGAGGGTGTAATTTCGGTGGCGGGGCCGCCGATTATGTCTGATTGTTCGACATTGGGTTGTGCGGTTATGCCCGGGCTATTATACGAGGGTTCCCCCTCCCATGTTACGGATGGTTTGAATAATCTTTCTAAGAAGATGTTGGGGGGACTGCATCTTGTTTTGCTCCAATGCGTGCCAGGACGTCCGCTGCCTGATTATTTTCTCAGGCTATGTGATGGAACTCCAGTCCCTCGAACCGAGCTGACATTTTTAGTACGGCATTGCGATAAGCTGCCATTTTTGGGTCTTTGGCGTCGAAGTCGCCATTTATTTGGGATATCGCGAGGTTTGAGTCCCCGCGTACTTCCAGGCGTTGAATGCCCATGGATACCGCCATCCGGAGGCCATGTAGAAGGACCTCGTATTTGGCTGCATTGTTGGAGTCCGTGTACATAATTTGGAGTACATATTGGACTGTATCTCCTGTAGGGGACGTCAAAACGACACCAGCCCCCAGTCCGGCCAGCATTTTGGAGCCGTCGAAATGCATGATTCAGTTTGAGTACGTGTCGTACTCTTTAGGGAGTTCGGCCTCTGTCCATTCGGCGACGAAGTCGGCTAGGACTTGCGATTTAATTGCTCGCCGTGGCTTGTAGGTTATATCGAACGGGAGGAGCTCTATGGCCCATTTTGCTATCCGGCCTGTTGCATCGCGGTTGTTGATAATATCGTTGAGTGGTACTTCCGAGGCTACTGTAATAGAACACTCTTGAAAGTAGTGTCGTAGCTTCCGGGATGCCATGAATACCGCGTATGCGATCTTTTGATAATGCGGGTACCGTGATTTGCATGGTGTGAGGACAGTGGACACGTAGTAAACCGGCCTTTGAAGGGGTAATTTATGTCCGTCCGTTATCCGTTCGACGACGAGTACTGCGCTAACAACTTGATGGGTTGCGGCAATGTACAATAGCATGGGTTCGCCGGTATTCGTCGCGGCCAGGACGGGGTTTGTTGCCAAGATGGCCTTTATTTCCTCGAGTCCGGCCGTGGCAGCATCCGTCCACTCGAAGTGTTCGGTGCGCCTAAGGAGGCGGTAAAGGGGTAGTGCCTTTTCTCCCAAGCGGGAGATGAAGCGGGTTAAGGCCGCCATGCATCCGGTGAGTTTCTGAATTTGCTTGAGATCTTTTGGGACATCCAATTGTGACAGAGCTCGGATTTTAGCTGGATTTGCTTTAATTCCTCTGCCGGATACAATGAAGCCCAGGAGCTTTCCGGCTGGGACGCCGAAAACACATTTTTCCGGATTGAGCTTGATGTCGTATTTTCGCAGGTTGTCGAATGTAAGTCTCAAGTCGTCTACTAGAGATCTACGTACGCCTCCACTGTTTTGCCGATCTGGTTTGCCAAACATGTTTGAATCATGCACTGATATGTCACGCCGGCGTTTTTGAGCCCAAAGGGCATTGTGTTGAAGCAGAATGGGCCGTATGGCGTGATGAATGTTGTTGCAGCTTGGTCGGATTCTGCCATCTTTATTTGATGGTAACCGGAGTATGCGTCGAGGAAACATAGGGAATCGTGTCCTGCGGTGGCATCGATGATTTGATCAATTCGAGGGAGGGGAAAGGGATCCTTTGGGCAGGCCTTATTAAGGTCTTTGAAGTCGACACACAGGCGCCAGGATTTGTCCTTCTTTGGTACCATTACCAGGTTTGCTAGCCAGTCCGGGTGTTTGATATCTCTAATGAATCCGGCCTCCAATAATTTGGCTAGCTCCTCTCCCATGGCCTGTCTCTTTGGTTCGGAGAAACGCCGAAGGGTTTGTTTGACAGGTTTGAATCCTTTCTGGATATTTAAGCTGTGCTCGGCCAGCCTGCGTGGGATTCCTGGCATATCTGAGGGGTGCCAAGCGAAAATATCCCAGTTCTCTCGTAGGAACTCGCGCAGTGCGGCGTTTACATCAGGGCTCAATTGTGCCCCGATGGAGGATATTTTATTCGGGTCCATTGGGTGGACCTGGAATTTGACTATTTCGTCCGCTGGTTTGAAGGATGTGGATTTGGATCTCTTATCGAGTATCACATCATCCCTGCTAACCGTGGATCGCAGCGCCGTCGGCTCTTCGGCCGCTAAGGCTTCAGATAGTGCCTCGAGGGCCAATGCGGCTGTCTTGTTTTCGGCGCGGAGTGCTATGTCCGGATCACTAGCGAGAGTGATAATTCCGTTTGGCCCAGGCATCTTAAGCTTCATGTACCCGTAATGGGGTATGGCTTGGAAAACTATGAATGCCTCTCGTCCTAATATAGCGTGATATCTGCTTCTGAACAGGGCCACCCAGAACGTGATTTGTTCGGACCTGTAATTATCCGGCGTGCCGAATACCACATCTAGTCTGATCTTTCCGGTGCAGCACGCTTCCTGACTGGGGATTATTCCTCTAAAGGTTGTGCTGCTTCGCTCAATGCGGTTCCAGTCTATTTCCATCTTTTGGAGGGTTTCCTCGTAGATGAGGTTCAATCCGCTGCCTCCGTCCATAAGTACCTTTGCGAGGCGACATCCGTCCACTATGGGACTGAGAACCAGTGCGGCTGGCGCTCTGGCTGTTCGGAATTTAGGTTCGTCGCTCGCATTGAAGGTGATGGCAGTATTGCTCCATGGATTTATGGTTGCTACTTGGTAGACTTCGGCGAGGATGCGAAGTGTTCTTTTTCGCATGTTATTTGATGCGAAAGTCTCGGAGATTGTGAGAACGGTACTGAAATTCTCGGGCTGGTTTCCTTCGACCTCTGGATTTAGGAGGTCCTCGCCAATTTTGGCCACCTGCCGGAGTATCCAACATGCCCTGAGGCTGTGAGTTGGGGTGGCATCCTCTGTACTATGAATCTTGCAGGGTCCATCGAGCCACCTTTCTAGCACGGTTCCGTGCCCCCTAGAGGGTTTTGATTTTTTATTTAATCCGGGCGCTTTGCTGTAGTGCGCCCTTTTGATTCGGACGGGATTGCTATTCAAGGCCGGATTATCCCAAAATTTAATTTCGGTTTTCCGAGCACTTTCCATCGCACAGTATTTTTGTACTATGGACGCCAAGTCAGCAAAGCGCGTAATATTACGACGACTTATGGCGTTGAGTATCCCCTTGTCCGTGCAGTTACTTCAGAAGATTGAAATCGCGTCTCCCTCGTGGCAGTCCTTTATCCTGTTCATAAGCAGGAGGAATCTGGCCCAGTAATGATGTACTGTTTCTTCGGGCATCTGCTTGATTTGGGAGAGATCGCTTAAGATCGGACGGGCGGAATTCATTAGATCTGATACTTCGCCCGGTTTGCTGTTCGGAGGCCGAACGACCTCCGGATTCCGAGATCCGGAGTCCTGTATGTTTTCCGGTTTGCCTGGTTCCAAGCCCAGGTCTTGGGTTGTATCCTCCCCTCCGTGGATATCCGGCATGGAGGGTTCCGGAATTCTGACGTAGCTGGTCCTTAAGATTGATGAAGGGTCACCGCATTGTGTTTCCACCACAGCAACATGATGGGTGGCTTGGGGAGAGTTGATTTCCCTTAGATCGGGTTTAGGCCCAACCTGGTCGTAGTTTGTAGCGACCCCCAAGGCGGCGATGCGATCCAGGAGCTCGTTTATGGAGGAGAGCTCCACCGGATCTAGCTGCTCGGCAAATTCCGAGCTGACGCGGAGATTGTTTTCGATGACCCGAGAGGTCACCGTCGGCGTAATGGCCGAACGAGCGGTCATGAGAAAACCACCCAGCCGGAGGGGTTGGCCGATAGCCAAAGCTCCCTCAGTGACGGCGCCGTCTTTAAAGACGGGAAAAGGCATCCTTCCTGATCGCGACGGCACAGAGGAACTCTCAATGAAAGCACCAATGTCGGTGTCAAAACCGGCGGATCTCGGGTAGGGGGTCCCGATCTGTGCGTCAAGGTCGGATGGTAACAGGAGACAAGGGACACTTTACTTTACCCAGGTTCGGGCCCTCTCGATGGAGGTAAAACCCTACTCCTACTAGATTAATATTGATGATATGGGTAGTACAAGAGTAGATCTACCACGAGATCAAGGAGGCTAAACCCTAGAAGCTAGCCTATGGGTATGATGATGGTTATGATGTCTTCGTCCTACGGACTACAACC
Organism: Aegilops umbellulata; assembly: GCA_032464435.1. Lineage (NCBI taxonomy): Eukaryota > Viridiplantae > Streptophyta > Magnoliopsida > Poales > Poaceae > Aegilops > Aegilops umbellulata. Next base: position 375,819,064 of record CP136058.1, on the reverse strand, counting down.
CTCCGGTTTATATAGGCACCGGATAGGGTTAGGGTTACACAGAGTCGGTTACATTGGTAGGAGATCTTGAATATCCGCACGCCTAGCTTGCCTTCCACGCCAAGGAAAGAACCTTCCGGACACGGGACGAAGTCTTCAATCTTGTATCTTCATAGTCCTGGAGTCCGGCTGAAGATATAGTTCGGCTATCCGAACACCCCCTAATCCAGGACTCCCTCACCCGCGTCGCCGCCGCCCGCCGCCGCCAAGACCCGCCGCCGCCGGAGCCCTCGCCGACGAGGTAGCCGCCGTGTCGCGCCACCCCTCGCCTCGGTTCGGCTTTTTTATAAAAACCGTTCCGGTTTATTTTCGTTTCGTTATTTCGGTTTTTTTTTAAACCCTAGATCGGTTTTCGTTTTTCTTTCGGTTTAGTTGTTTAGCGAGCGTTAGCCGGACCGTTCGTCTTAACGAATGTGATCACCGGATATTCTCGGTTAACGAACGTCCGTTCGTTTAACCGTTCGTCGTTTTCTTTTTCGTCGGATTTATTCCGTGATTTTCTGATCGCGATTTCAGATCCGATCTTCGTTCTAGTTTATCTTCTCGCTCGTTTATCGAAATCAGGTGATTCAAGCGCCTGGAGTTTCATTTCGAAACCGCCGTTCCGAATAATCAACTTAAACAAAGTTTTGCTACGGTAAAATTTGACCTAGTTTCACTTTGCTAGAACCGAGTTGTTTTCTTCCGCTTTTTGTTTTCCGTTGCTTTTCGGTTCGTTTTCTTTTGCAACCGGAGTTCTTAAGTTGAACTTTCTGGTTCGATCTCTTGTTCGAGTTTTCCCTGTGCATTAGATGAGTACTTATTGTGTGCTTGTTGTTTGTCTGTGATAGATCACCCGGAGTGCGCCGCCTGTTATTTCGAAGCTCTAGGTTTCGCGGATCCTCAGCAAGGCAAGTAACACTTTGATCATACCTTTTATACTACCCAGTTTTATTGCATTAGATCAATCCTCAAACATTGCATGATTAGGATCTAATCAAATTGTGAGATGGGAAGTAGATGAGGTAGTACCTATTACCTGTTTTGTTATGAAACCTTTGGGAGTTACATCTACGTTTGCTTATTTTGCCATGCTATGCTAGTAGACGTGGATTGGGTGAGTGATATCCATGACAGATGTGAGTTTGTTAATTTTAAATGGTTTATCTAAGGTGGCAACTTAAACACACATCTGGGTGGATTGAGGCACCTGGTTTCTATCAGGACTTGCCTATTTCTTTTTGGACCGCCACCCAGGCTCAAAGGGATCATAAGATCATTCATGCTAGTAACTTCCGTGTGCAGCCACAAGCCATTATGGGCTCTGGCATAGTTGACTAAGTTGTGCGAACTCTTACAGGGTAGACTAGCAGATGTAGGGGAAAGTAGGTGTACCGGTCTATCCAAACGTAAGGTGCTAGCGCTTCTGAAAGACTATGTCTCGGTCATCCGTTTCTCAAACACCATGTAGTGCGAGAAATCAACGGAGGTGATCGAGTCTTGTGGGGAAAAGTGTGCAAACCTCTGCGGAGTGTACAATCTGATCATGATTAGCCGTGTCCCCGGTTATGGACATCTTGAGTATCTAGTACTTGGATATCATGTGAATCTCATCATGTTACTTCTAATTAAATTTGTTGAGTTATTAATTGTTTCACTTAATTGGGATCGGAATGCTGTCAACCATTCTCGATGTTTCAACTACCATGATAGTTAAATAAAATCTATTCCTTTGCAGTAGGAAAAAAACTGGCTTTACACAAAACTGTAACCATAGAGCTTTTCCACCAGCCATATATGCATGTAGCATAGGCTTAACATTCATTATTCTCTATGTGTTACATTGCCAGCATATTCCATGTGCTGACCCGTTTTCGGGCTGCAACTTTCATGTTGCAGACTTTTCAGACGGCGAGTAAGGTGCCTTTTAGGTCGTGGTTCTATACTCAGTGATGCCGTTGGAGTTGATGGACTCACTTATCTTCCAAGTCTTCCGTTGTTATCATTATTAGATGGCCTTAAGCCATATTTATTGTAATAAGCTCTCTTTGAGACAATGATGTAATAAGTGTGTGATTGCTACTCTGTTATAAATCCTTCGAAGTACTGTGTGGTGTCAGCATTACTGATCCAGGGATGACACCAGAGCAAAGAGACTTGACCATCTGAGGTCGGATCGCTACATTAACTTCATCCTCTCCCAAGCTTGTGCAACATGTTCATGATCAAGTTGCTTAAAATTCATAATATCGTTTCTAAGAGAGATGATCTTAGCGGGAGGAAACTATTTAGAGATAAAAGCATCTTTGCACTTGTTCCAAGAATCAATACTATTTTTAGGCAAAGACGAAAACCAAGCTTTAGCACGATCTCTAAGTGTGTGACGCCCGGGTAATTAGACTACAGTAATTCCCCGTTGTGATGCCACGTCACCACGAATTACTTTTGATGTCTCGCGATGATTCAAAACTCGTTCAAATTCAAATTTGAAATAAAGTCAAACTAGAAAAGTTTTCAAACGTCAAAACTAAAATGTCCGACATGTGGCAAATAATCCGTACTAATTATTGGTGGAGGAACACACTTATGTAGAATATTCAATTGCACTATAATAAGTAAATCAGTGGCAAAACTATTATTTAAGTGCTCTTAAAATTAATGTTAAACAAATACAAACTACTGTATAAAATGTGTCAAAATGTTTGTGGCAGTGGCGTAGTTACATCGACTAAATTAGGTACAATGTTTATATCTTTCTAATAGTAAATAAATGGAAACTAAATTAGGAAGGGAAATTAGATAAAAGGAAAAAGGACAAAACAGAAAACACACACACACACACACAAAAGGAAACACCTTCCCGTTTGGGCCTTGGCCCAGTTGGCCGGGCAGCCGACCGGCTTGCCGGTCCACCCCCGCACACCCCTGGCCTACTTGGCCCCCTCACCCCCCCCCCCCCCGCCCGCAAACCCTAACCCAACCACCCACTTCCCCCACTCCCTCGTTCCATCTCCCTCCCGATCCGATCTGGATCGGGGGCTCGACCCACACCACGCGTCGCCGCCCTGGTCAACGGCGCCATCGTTGTGTGCCGCACCAACACCGCTGGAACGTCACCTCGTCGTCCTCCTCCTCGACACAACGCCGCAGCCACTCGCCTCCCCGTCGCCCGGTCATCCCCGTCTTCCTCCTCATGCCCCGCTGCCCCTGACCCTGCGAACCACCGTGAGGACCCCCTCCTCTTCCCCTTTCCCTCTGTCGCCGGCACTGTTCGCGACGCTCTCCTCCTCTACTCGCACATGTGCGCTCCCCGCGGTCGGGCCGCGCCCAGGCCGCGCGCCGCTCCGTCCGTGTGCGCACCGCACGCTGCTAACCCGCACCCGCGCTCGCCCGTTGCCACTCGCGCCCGCGTGCCCGTCCACCGCTGCGGCTCCTGCCCGCTAGTGCCGCTACTCGTCGCGACCAACCGCCCTGGCCCCGCTCCCGTCTCCAGCCCCCGGTCGCCGGTGCCGCCCTGCCCACCTGCCACGCGCGCACTGCCCTGACGCCCGTTTGCTCCCACACACCCCGTCAGCCGTGGCCGACACGTCCCTGGCCGCCTCAGCTCGCGACCTTCGTGCCCCGTGCTCCTCCCCGGCGCGCTCGCCCCGCTCCCGTGCTGCTTCTGCACTGCCTAGCTGCGGCTGGCCCGAGCCAGAATCCAGCCGGCGACCAGCGCCCACAGCGCTCAATCGGGCTGGGCGCTCGCGCCCGACGCCCGCGCCGACTCCACCCGCTAGCGCCCCGCCCTGCTAGGCCTCCGTGCCACAGACAAACGGGGCCCACCCCCTGTGAACGAAAATAAAAAAATGAAAAATGAATTAATAAATAATAACTAAAATTAATTAAAATGATAATTAATTAATTCATTAGAAAATTAATTAAGCTAATTAAACCAGATTAGATTGACCTAACCACTATTAAACTAATTGACCCTGTTTAATTAGCTTGCTAATTAAATAACCAATGACATGTGGGCTCCACACTTAGTTGACACAGTCAACTGCACAGTTGGCTGCTGACGTCAGGATGATGTCATGCCGACGTCATCATTTACTATTCTGGATAATGTTGGATTTAAATAATTAATTAAATTCTAGAAATTAATAAAATCTTTAGAAAATCATATCTTTTAATCCGTAACTCGGTTAAAATACTTTCTACATGAAAGTTGCTCAGAACGACGAGACGAATCCGGATACGCAGTCCGTTCGCCCGCCACCCATCCCTAGCATAGCAAACCTGCAACATTTCACCTCCGGTTCATCTGTCCGAAAACGCGAAACACCTGGGATACTTTCCCGGATGTTTCCCCCCTTCACCGATATCACCTCTTACCGCGTTAGTGCACCCCTAGCACCGATACTTGTCATGTCATGCATCGCTATGCATCTGTTTGCTTAAATATTTATTGTTTCTTCCCCCTCTTCTCTCGCTAGACACCGAGACCGACGCCGCTGCTACCCAGTACGACTACGGAGTTGACGACCCTTCTCTCTTGCCAGAGCAACCAAGCAAGCCCCCCCCCCTTGATCACCAGATATCGCCTATTCTTCTCTATACTTCTTGCATTTGAGTAGTGTAGCATGTTACTGCTTTCCGTTATTCCTATCCTGTTGCATAGCCTGTCCTTGTTACTATTGTTGATACCTTTACCTGCAATCCTACCTGCTTAGTTTAGGATGCTAGTTTACCATCAGTGGCCCTACATTCTTGTCCGTCTGTTGTGCTATACTATCGGGCCGTGATCACTCGGGAGTTGATCACGGGTATATACTACTTTATACATGATACATGTGGTGACCAAAGTCGGGTTGGCTCGAGGAGTACCCGCGAGTGATTCATGGATTGGGGGCTGAAAGGACCTTTGTCCCGACGGCCCTCTGTGTGGGTCTTTGTGGCGGAGTGGCAGGGCAGTTTGAGGCTACCTGGGTGAGAGGTGGGCCTGGCTCTGTCGGCGTTAGCGGATACTTAACACACTTAACGAGATCTGGGTATTTGATCTGAGTCTGGCTACTGGCCTATACGCACTAACCAACTACGCGGGAAAGATATGGGCACTCGGCGTCATGGTATCAGCCGAAGCCTTCGTGACGTCAGCGACTAAGCGGCGTGCGCCCGATTGGAACGTAAGCCTGCTCTTGTATTAAGGGGGCTAGTTCTGCTTCCGGCCGCCCACGCAACGTGCAGGTGTGCTCAGGGCGATGGGCCCAGACCCCTGCGCGCTTAGGTTTAGACCGGCGTGCTGACCTCTCTGTTGTGCCTAGGTGGGGCTGCGACGTGTTGATCTTCCGAGGCCGGGCATGACCCAGGAAAGTGTGTTCGTCCAAATGGGATCAAGCGTGTTGGGTTATGTGGTGCACCCCTGCAGGGAAGTTTATCTATTCGAATAGCCGTGTCCCTCGGTAAAAGGACGACCCGGAGTTGTACCTTGACCTTATGACAACCAGAACCGGATACTTAATAAAACACACCCTTCCAAGTGCCAGATACAACCCGGTGATCGCTCTCTAACAGGGCATCGAGGAGGGGATTGCCGGGTAGGATTATGCTATACGATGCTACTTGGAGGACTTCAGTCTACTCTTTTCTACCTACTACAAGACGGAGGCGACCAGAAGCGTAGTCTTCGATAAGACTAGCTATCCCCCTCTTATTCTGGCATTCTGAAGTTCAGTCCACTGATATGGCCCTTTACACATATATCCATGCATATGTAGTGTAGCTCCTTGCTTGCGAGTACTTTGGATGAGTACTCACGGTTGCCTTGTTCCCCCTTTTCCCCATATCTCTACCTGATTGCTACAACCAGACGATGGAGTCCAGGAGCCAGACGCCACCGTCGATGACGACTACTACCCCCGGAGGTGCCTACTGCTACGTGCTGCCTGCTGACGACGACCAGGAGTAGTTAGGAGGATCCCAGGCAGGAGGCATGCGCCTCGTTCGATCTGTATCCCCGTTTGTGCTAGCCTTCTTAAGGCAAACTTGTTTTACTTATGTCTGTACTCAGATATTGTTGCTTCCGCTGACTCGTCTATGATCGAGCACTTGTATTCGAGCCCTCGAGGCCCCTGGCTTGTATTATGATGCTTGTATGACTTATTTTATTTGTAGAGTTGTGTTGTGATATCCTCCCGTGAGTCCCTGATCTTGATCGTACACATTTGCGTGCATGATTAGTGTACGATTGAATCAGGGGCGTCACAAAGTGAAAAGGGAAATAGCTTCAATTTAACAATATCATTATCAACATCTTTCTTCTTTTTCATATCACACAAATCAACGAAGCTATTTAGATGAGTAGCGACATCTTCACTAGGGTGGCCGGCGAATTGATCTTTCATGACAAGATTCAACAAAGCAACATTGATTTCACAAGATTCTGTATTGGTAAGACGAGCAATCGAAATGCTAAGGAAATAATTAATGTTGGTATTGGTAAAGTCACATAATTTGGTATTTTCTTGAGCCATCGTGACAAACAAGCAATCCAACACACGAGCAAACAAAAGGCAAGCGAAAGAGAGGCGAAGAGAAAAGAGAGGGCGAATAAAACAGCAAGGGTGAAGTGGGGGAGCGGAAAACGAGAGGCGAATGGCAAATAATGTAATGCGGGAGATAAGGGATTGTGATGGGTACTTGGTATGTTGACTTTTGCGTAGACTCCCTAGCAACGACGCCAGAAATCCTTCTTGCTACCTATTGAGCACTGCGTTGGTTTTCCCTTGAAGAGGAAAGGGTGATGCAGCAAAGTAGCGTAAGTATTTCCCTCGGTTTTTGAGAACCAAGGTATCAATCTAGTAGGAGGCTATGCGCGAGTCCCTCGTACCTGCACAATACAAATAAATCCACGCAACCAACGCGATAAGGGGTTGTCAATCCCTTCACGGTCACTTACGAGAGTGAGATCTCATAGATATGATAGATAATATTTTTGGTTTTTTTGTGATAAAGATGCAAAGTAAAATAAAAGCAAAGTAGAAAGCAAAGGAAATAACTAAGTGTTGGAAGATTAATATGATGAAGATAGACCCGGGGGCCATAGATTTGACTAGTGGCTTCTCTCAAGAGCATAAGTATTTTACGGTGGGTGAACGAATTACTGTTGAGCAATTGACAGAATTGAGCATAGTTATGATAATATCTAGGTATGATCATGTATATAGGCATCACGTCTGAGACAAGTAGACCGACTCCTGCCTGCATCTACTACTATTACTCCACTCATCGACCGCTATCCAGCATGCATCTAGAGTATTAAGTTCATGAAAACAGAGTAACGCCTTAAGCAAGATGACATGATGTAGAGGGATAAATTCATGCAATATGATAAAAACCCCATCTTGTTATCCTCGATGGCAACAATACAATACGTGCCTTGCTGCCCCTACTGTCACTGGGAAAGGACACCGCAAGATTGAACCCAAAGCTAAGCACTTCTCCCATTGCAAGAAAGATCAATCTAGTAGGCCAAACCAAACTGATAATTCGAAGAGACATGCACAGATAACCAATCATACATAAAAGAATCCAGAGAAGATTCAAATATTGTTCATAGATAATCTTGATCATAAACCCACAATTCATCGGTCTCAACAAACACACCGCAAAAAGAAGATTACATCGAATAGATCTCCATGAGAGAGGGGAGAACATTGTATTGAGATCCAAAAAGAGAGAAGAAGCCATCTAGCTACTAACTATGGACCCGAAGGTCTGAGGTAAACTACTCACACTTCATCGGAGAGGCTATGGTGTTGATGTAGAAGCCCTCCATGATGGATGCCCCCTCCGGCGGAGCTCCGGAATAGGCCCGAGATGGGATCTCGTGGGTACAGAAGGTTGCGGCGGTGGAATTAGGTTTTTGGCTCCGTATCTGATCGTTTGGGGTACGTAGGTATATATGGGAGGAAGGAGTACGTAGGTGGAGCAACAGGGGGCCCACGAGGGTGGAGGGTGCGCCCCCCTACCTCGTGGCTTCCTCTTTTGTTTCTTGACGTAGGGTCCAAGTCTCCCGGATCATAATCTTCCTAAAAATCACGTTCCCGAAGGTTTCATTCCTTTTGGACTCCGTTTGATATTCCTTTTCTGCGAAACTCTGAAATAGGCAAAAAACAACAATTCTGGGCTGGGCCTCCGGTTAATAGGTTAGTCCCAAAAATAATATAAAAGTGAATAATAAAGCCCAATAATGTCCAAAACAGTAGATAATATAGGATGGAGCAATCAAAAATTATAGATACGTTGGAGTCATATCACCCACCCTCGTGGACAGGGTATGGGCCCCCTGGTGTTGATTCTTTCGCCAGCATTTTTTATATATTCCAAAAATACTCTCCGTGAAGTTTTAGGTCATTCCGAGAACTTTTATTTCTGCACAAAAATAGCACCATAGTAACTCTGCTGAAAAGCGTCAGTCCGGGTTAGTTCCATTCAAATCATGCAAGTTAGAGTCCAAAACAAGGGCAAAAGTGTTTGGAGAAGTAGATACGATGGAGATGTATCGGGGGGCGCACCAGCCCCTTTGTGGCTGGTGTGTTTCCCCTCTTGGCCCATAGGGCCCATATCTTTTGTCGGGGTGCGCGGAACCCCTTCCGGTGACCCGATAAGTACCTGGTTCATCCCGAAACACTTCCGATGTCCGAATACCATCGTCCTATATATCAATATTTACCTCTCAACCATTTCGAGACTCCTCGTCATGTCCGTGATCTCATTCGGGACTCCGAACAACATCCAGTCACCAAATCACATAACTCATATAATACAAAATCATCATCGAATGGTAAGCGTGGGGACCCGACTGGTTCGAGAACTATGTAGACATGACTGAGACACCTCTCAGGTCAATAACCAATGGCAGAACCTGGATGCTCATATTGGTTCCTACATATTCTACGAAGATCTTTATCGGTCGAACCGTTATGACAACATACGTTATTCCCTTTGTCATTGGTATATTACTTGCCCGAGATTCGATCATCGGTATCTTCATACCTAGTTCAATCTCGCTACCGGCAAGTGTCTTTACTCGTTCCGTAATACATCATCCTGCAACTAAATCATTAGTCACTTTGCTCGCAAGGCTTCTTATGATGTGTATTACCGAGAGGGCCTAGAGATACCTCTCCAATACTCGGAGTGACAAATCCTAATCTCGATCTATGCCAACCCAACAAATACCTTTGGAAATACCTGTAGAGCATCTTTATGATCACCCAGTTATGTTGTGACGTTTGATAGCACACAAGGTATTCCTCCGGTATCCGGGAGTTGCATAATCTCATAGTCGAAGGAATATGTATTTGACATGAAGAAAGCAATAGCAATAAAACTGAACAATCAAAATGCAAATCTAAATGATGGGTCTTGTCCATCACATCATTCTCCTAATGCAGTGACCCCATTCATCAAATGACAACACATTTCTATTGTTAGGAAACTTAACCATCTTTGATTAATGAGCTAGTCTAGTAGAGGCTTACTAGGGAGATAGTGTTTTGTCTATGTATCCACACATGTATGAAGTCTCTGGTTAATACATTCTAGCATGAATAATAAACATTTATCATGATATAAGGAAATATAAAATAATAACTTTATTATTGCCTCTAGGGCATATTTCCTTCAGTCTCCCACTTGCACTAGAGTCAATAATCTAGTTCACATCGCCATGTGATTTAACACCAATAGTTCACATCTTTATATGATTAACACCCATAGTTCACATCGCCATGTGACCAACACCCAAAGGGTTTACTAGAGTCAATAATCTAGTTCACATCGCCATGTGATTAACACCCAAAGAGTAATAAGGTGTGATCATATTTTGCTTGTGAGAGAAGTTTTAGTCAACGGGTATGCCACATTCAGAATCCGTATGTATTTTGCAAATTTCTATGTCTACAATGCTCTGCATTGAGCTACTCTAGCTAATTGCTCCCACTTTCAATCTAGATTGAGACTTAGAGTCATCTAGATCAGTGTCAAAGCTCTCATCGACGTAACCCTTTACAATGCACACTTTGTCACCTCCATAATCGAGAAACATTTCCTTAGTCCTCTTTAGGTACTTAAGTATAATTTTGACCGCCATCCAGTGATCTACTCCTGGATCCCTATTGCTACCTCCCTGCCAAACTCAAAGCAAGGTACACAACAGGTTTGGTACACAGCATGCCATACTTTATAGAACCTATGACTGAGGCATAGGGAATGACTTTCATTCTCTCTATATATATTCTGCCGTGGTCAGGTTTTGAGTCTTACTCAACTTCATACCTTGTAACACAGGTAAGAACACTTTCTTTGACTGGTCCATTTTGAACTCCTTCATAATCTTGTCAAGGTATGTGCTTTGTGAAAGTCCTATCAAGCGTCTTGATCTATCTCTATAGATCTTGATGCTCAATATCTAAGTAGCTTCACCGAGGTCTTTAATTGAAAAACTTTTATTCAAATATCCTTTTATTCTATCCAGAAATTCTATCTCATTTCCAATCAACAATACGTCATCCACATATAATATTAGATATGCTACAGAGCTCCCACTCACTTTCTTGTAAATACAGGCTTCACCATAAGTCTGTATAAAAGCATATGCTTTGATCACCTTATCAAAGCGTATATTCCAACTTCGAGATGCTTGCACCAGTCCATAGATGGATTGTTGGAGTTTGCACACTTTGTTAGCACCTTTAGGATCGACAAAACCTTCTGGTTGCATCATATACAACTCTTCTTTAAGAAATCCATTAAGGAATGCAGTTTTGACATCCATTTGCCAGATTTCATAAAATGCGGCAAGTGCTAACATGATTTGGACAGACTTAAGCATCGCTACGAGTGAGAAAATCTCATCATAGTCAACACCTTGAACTTGTTGAAAACCTTTCTTGCGACAAGTCGAGCTTTGTAGATAGTAACACTACTATCAGTGTTCGTCTTCCTCTTGAAGATCCATTTATTCTCTTGCCGATCATCGGGCAAGTCCACCAAAGTCCACACTTTGTTCTCATACATGGATCCTATCTCATATATCATGGCCTCTCATACGTCTCCAACGTATCTATAATTTTTGATTGCTCCATGCTATATTATCTACTGTTTTGGACCATATTGGGCTTTATTTTCCACTTTTATATTATTTTTGGGACTACCTATTAACCGGAGGCCCAGCCCAGAATTGCTGTTTTTTGCCTATTTCAGAGTTTCGAAGAAACGGAATATCAAACGAAGTCCAAACGGAATGAAACCTTCGGGAACGTGATTTTCTCACCGAATATGATCCAGGAGACTTGGACCCTACGTCAAGAAAGCCAGGAGGTGGGCACGAGGTAGGGAGCACGTCCACCCCCCTAGGGCAAGCCCCCACCCTCGTGGGGCCCACGGAGCTCCACCGACGTACTTCTTCCTCCTATATATACCTACGTACCCCCAAACGATCAGAGACGGAGCCAAAAACCTAATTACACCGCCGCAACCTTCTGTACCCATGATATCCCATCTTGGGGCCTGTTCCGGAGCTCCGCCGGAGAGGGCATCCACCATGGAGGGCTTCTACATCATCACCATAGCCCCTCCGATGAAGTGTGAGTAGTTTACCTCAGACCTTCGGGTCCATAGTTAGTAGCTAGATGGCTTATTCTCTCTTTTTGGATCTCAATACAATGTTCTCCCCCTCTATCGTGGAGATCTATTCGATGTAATCTTCTTTTTGCGGTGTGTTTGTTGAGACCGATGAATTGTGGGTTTGTGATCAAGATTATCTATGAACAATATTTGAATCTTCTCTGAATTCTTTTATGTATGATTGGTTATCTTTGCAAGTCCCTTCGAATTATCAGTTTGGTTTGGCCTACTAGATTGATTTTTCTTGCAATGGGAGAAATGCTTAGCTTTGGGTTCAATCTTGCGGTGTCCTTTCCCAGTGACAGTAGGGGCAGCAAGGCACGTATTGTATTGTTGCCATCGAGGATAACAAGATGGGGTTTTTATCATATTGCATGAATTTATCCCTCTACATCACGTCATCTTACTTAAGGCGTTACTCTGTTTTCTTGAACTTAATACTCTAGATGCATGATGGATAGCGGTCGATGAGTGGAGTAATAGTAGTAGATGCAGACATGAGTCGGTCTACTTGTCTCGGATGTGATGCCTATATACACGATCATACCTAGATATTCTCATAACTATGCTCAATTTTGTCAATTGCTCAACAGTAATTCGTTCACCCACCGTAAAATACTTATGCTCTTGAGAGAAGCCACTGGTGAAATCTATGGCCCCCGAGTCTATCTTCATCATATTAATCTTCCATCACTTTAATATTGCTTTGCTTTTTTACTTTGCTTTTATTTTACTTTGCATCTTTATCACAAAAATACCAAAAATATTATCTATCATATCTATCAGATCTCACTCTCGTAAGTGATCGTGAAGGGATTGACAACCCCTATTCGCGTTGGTTGCGAGGAGTTATTTGCTTTGTGTAGGTACGAGGGACTCGCGCGTAGCCTCCTACTGGATTGATACCTTGGTTCTCAAAAACTGAGGGAAATACTTACGCTACTTTGCTGCATCATCCTTTCCTCTTCAAGGAAATCCAACGCAGTGCTCAAGAGGTAGCAAGAAGAATTTATGGCGTCGTTGCCAGGGAGGTCTACGCAAAAGTCAACATACCAAGTACCATCACAATCCCTTATCTCTGGCATTACATTATTTGCCATTTGCCTCTCGTTTTCCTCTCGCCCACTTCACCCTTGCCGTTTTATTCGCCCTCTCTTTTCCGTTTGCCTTTTTCTCGCTTGCTTGTCATCATGGCTAGTCTTATATCTTCTCCGTTGTCTCCCGAGAATGAAGTTCTAAATTTTAAACAAAGGGAGGGAGAAAATCTAAAAGACGCTTGGTATAGAATTTGCAATGCTCAAAATAGATCTACCAGGAAGCAATCTACTTCAGTTCTTCTCCGCAATTTCTATGTAGGTGCTAATCCTTGATATAGATAAATCCTCGATATCATTACCGGAGGGAATTTCTTGGGTAGCCATACTTTTGATTCTTATAATGCTATGATAGATTTATTTGGCTCACCACCTCTTTTGGTTAATGGAACTATGTTAACTTTGGAGGATGTAATGCAAAGACTTGAAATTATTGAAAATAAAGTTGCTACCGTTGAATTAATTGAAAATCTAGATAAAAAGATCCATAATCAAATTACCCAATAGGGATCTAAGGTAGGAGTAACTTTGAAAAACATTAAGGAGAAGGAACCCATAATTATGGAAAGAATAAATCAAGATTCCACTAGAATCGATAAACTTGAGGGCATTATTACCAACTTGGGAACCTCCTTTTCTTCCGTAAAGAATACTCCAATTCCACCTGCTAAAATTGCCAAGCTTATGTATGTTCCTAAAAATAAGGGTGAATCCTCTAGTAAGGAAACTGCGGATCTTAAATCTATAAGTATTCATCGCAATCTTTTTGCTATCATTAAGGAACCATTTGCTATGAATGAATTTTTCGATCTTGTGCCTAAAAGTTTAAGAATTACTAGAAAGAAAGAAATTTCTAAGGAAGGTAGATGCCTCATTGAAGAATTGCCTACCAAAGATCGCAATACCTAGATCTATCCTTGCCTTTATGCCTAGCTAGGGGCGTTAAACGATAGCGCTTGTTGGGAGGCAACCCAATTTTATTTTTAGTTTTTGCTTTTTGCTTCTGTTTAGGATTAAATCTTTGATCTATCCTCTGGTTAGATGTGTTTTTATGTTCTAATTAGTGTTTGTGCCAAGTTAAACCTATAGGATCTTCTTGGATGATAGTTATTTGATCTTGCTGTAATTTCCAGAAATTTTCTGTTCACGAAAACAATAGTTAAAAATCACCAGAACGTGATAAAATAGTGATTCCAATTTCTTCTGATCAATAAACAAATTGCCTAGGTCTTCCTATTTTGGCTGAGGTTTTGGAGTTCCAGAAGTTTGCGTTAGTTACAGATTACTTAAGACTGTTCGGTTTTTGACAGATTCTGTTTCTCGTGTGTTGTTTGCTTATTTTGATGAATCTATGGCTAGTAAAATAGTTTGTAAACCATAGAGAAGTTGTAATACAGTAGGTTTAACACCAATATAAATAAATAATGAGTTCATTACAGTACCTTGAAGAGGTCTTTTGTTTTCTTTCGCTAACGGAGCTCACGAGATTTCTGTTGAGTTTTGTGTTGTGAAGTTTTCAAGTTTTGGGTGAAATCTTTTGATGGATTATGGAACAAGGAGTGGCAAGAGCCTAAGCTTGGGTATACCCATGTCACCCCCAAGATAATCCAAGGACACCAAAAAGTCAAAGCTCTGGGATGCCCCGGAAGGCATCCCCTCTTTCGTCTACTTCCATCGGTAACTTTACTTGGAGCTATATTTTTATTCACCACATGATATGTGTTTTGCTTGGAGAGTCTTGTATGATTTGAGTCTTTTCTTTTTAGTTTAACACAATCATGTTTGCTGTACACACCTTTTGAGAAACCCATACATGAATTTGAATTTGATAGAATACTCTATGTGCTTCACTTATATCTTTTGAGCTATATAGTTTTGCTCTAGTGCTTCACTTATATCTTTTAGAGCACGGTGGTGGATTTGTTTTATAGAAACTATTGATCCCTCATGCTTCACTTAGATTATTTTGAGAGTCTTAAATAGCATGGTAATTTGCTTAAAAATTATAATATGCTTGGTATTCAGGATTTGTAGAACTTTCTTTTGAGTCTGTTGAATACTAAGAAAATTTTGATGCTTGAGAACTGTTTTGAGATATGAAGATGGTGATATTAGAGTCATGCTAGTTGAGTAGTTGTCAATTTGAGAAATACTTCTGTTAAAGTTTGTGATTCCCTTAGCATGCACGTATGGTGAACCGTTATGTGATGTAGTCGGAGCATGATTTATTTATTGATTGTCTTCCTTATGAGTGGCGGTCGGGGACGAGCGATGGTCTTTTCCTACCAATCTATCCCCCTAGGAGCATGCGCGTAATACTTTGCTTTGATAACTTCTAGATTTTTGCAATAAGTATATGAGTTCTTCATGACTAATGTTGAGTCCATGGATTATACACACTTTTCTTCCTTCCACCATTGCTAGCCTCTCTAATACCGCGCACTTTTCGCCGGTATCATACACCCACTAAGGGAGTCCTGGATTAGGGGGTGTTCGGATAGCCGGACTATACCTTCAGCCGGACTCCAGGAACGTGAAGATACAAGATTGAAGACTTCGTCCCGTGTCCGGAAGGATCTTTCCTTGGCGTGGAAGGCAAGCTAGGCGTGCGGATATTCAAGATCTCCTACCATTGTAACCGACTCTGTGTAACCCTAACCCTATCCGGTGTCTATATAAATCGGAGGGTTGTAGTCCGTAGGACAACCATCATCATACACAATCATACCATAGGCTAGCTTCTAGGGTTTAGCCTCCTTGATCTCGTGGTAGATCTACTCTTGTACTACCCATATCATCAATATTAATCTAGCAGGAGTAGGGTTTCACCTCCATCGAGAGGGCCCGAACCTGGGTAAAATAAAGTGTCCCTTGTCTCCTGTTACCATCCGACCTTGACGCACAGCTCGGGACCCCCACCCGAGATCCGCCGGTTTTGACATCGACATTGGTGCTTTCATTGAGAGTCCCTCTGTGTCGTCGCTTTTAGGCCTGATGGCTCCTTTAATCATCAACAACGGTGAGGTCCAGGGTGAGACATTCCTCCCCAGACAAATCTTCGTCTTCGGCGGCTTCGCTCTGCGGGCCAATTCGCTTGGTCGTCTGGAGCAGATCGAAAGCTACGCCCCTGTCCATCAAGTCAGGTTTGGAAGCTTAAACTACACGGCAGATATCCGCGGAGACTTGATCTTCGACGGGTTTGAGCCACAGCCAAGCGCGCCGCACTACCTCGAGGGGCATGATATAGCTCTGCCTCCGAATAGTGCCCTGGAGGCCGCACACGCACCGGCCCCGATCCTCGACTCGGAGCCCGCTGCGTTCTTTGAGGATGAACGGTTGGACGTCACCTCCGGGGCTGCGATCTTGAAGGCGATCGAGCCGAACGCCAGCCCCGCACTCCGCACGGCCCATGACTCCAAGGAGTCGGATTCTTCTCCGAACTCCGGGCCTCCCGTGCCCCTGCCGATCGAATCCGATTGGGCGCCTATAATGGAGTTCACCGCCGCGGACATCTTTCAGCACTCACCTTTCGGTGATATCCTGAATTCTCTCAAGTCTCTCTCTCTATCAGGAGAGCCCAGGCCGGACTATGGTCTGCGAGGTTGGGATTCGGACTACGAAGAAATTCAAAGCCCACCCACCACCCACTTAATAGCCACTGTCGATGATTTAACCGACATACTTGACTTCGGCTCTGAAGACTTCGACGGTATGGACGACGAAGGAGGAGACGAACAAGAACCAGTGCCTGTAGGGCGCTGGACCGCCACCTCGTCATATGACATATATATGGTGGACGCTCCAAAGGATGGAGATGGCGATGGAACAGCGGAGGATGACACCTCGAAAAAACAGCCAAAACGCCGGCGTCAACGGCGCCGCTCTAAATCCCGCCATAGCAGAAACGGTGATTCCGGCACGGGAGATAATACTACCCCGGATAGCGCCGAAGAACACCAAATCCAGCAAGATTCGGCGTAGGAAGATGGAGAAGCCAGCCCTCGTGAGAGAGCGGCAGAGCGAGAGGTTGAGGATGATAACTACATGCCTCCCTCCGAAGATGAGGCAAAGCCTCGACGACGACGAATTCGTCGTACCAACAGACCCCGCCGAACAAGAGCGTTTCAAACGCATGCTTCTAGCCATGGCGAATAGCCTAAAGAAAAAGCAGCAACAGCTTAGAGCTGATCAAGATTTGCTAGCTGACAGATGGACTGAAGTCCTTGCGGCCGAAGAGTATGAACCCGAGCGCCCCTCCAAAAATTACCCTAAGCGCAGGCCGCTACCCCAATCAGAGGGGGAAGCACCTACATTACCAATGCATGACATGGCAGACCGGCCACCTCGCGGCCGCGACAGAGAGGCCTGTCGAACCTCTAAACAAGCCATGCCCCGGTGCCGCTCAACTAAGGCACGGGAAAATGAGCCAGACCTGCGAGACGTACTGGAGGATAAAGCAAGGCAAACAAGATCGATCTATGGATCGCGCAGACGCCCGACGACACGTGATGATGATCTTCACTCCGGACACAATAAATCTGGCCGGGCCGAACACAGCAGGCATAGCTCTTCCGAGCTGCGTCGTGACATAGCCCAGTACAGGGGCGCCGCACACCCACTATGCTTCACAGATGAAGTAATGGATCATAAAATCCCAGAGGGTTTCAACCCCGTCAACATCGAGTCGTACGATGGTACGACAGATCCGGCAGTATGGATTGAGGATTATCTCCTTCACATCCACATGGCACGTGGCGACGATCTACACGCCATCAAATATCTCCCCCTCAAGCTCAAAGGACCAGCCCGGCACTAGCTTAACAGCCTACCAGCAGACTCAATCGGTTCTTGGGAAGACCTGGAAGCCGCATTCCTCAACAACTTCCAGGGGACCTATGTGCGGCCACCGGACGCTGATGACCTAAGCCACATAATTCAGCAGCCAGAAGAATCGGCCAGGCAATTCTGGACACGGTTCCTAACAAAGAAAAATCAGATAGTCGATTGTCCGGACGCAGAGGCCCTAGCAGCCTTCAAACATAACATCCGCGACGAATGGCTTGCCCGGCACCTGGGACAGGAAAAGCCGAAATCTATGGCAGCCCTCATGACACTCATGACCCGCTTTTGCGCGGGCAAAGATAGCTGGCTAGCTCGCAGCAACAACTTATCAAAGAACCCTGGTAATTCGGATACCAAGGACAAAAGTGGCAGGACACGTCGAAACAAGCAAAAGCGCCAAGTTAGCAGCGACAGCAATGAGGATACGGCAGTAAACGCCTGATTCAGAGGCTATAAATCCGGTCAGCAGAAAAAGCCATTTAAAAAGAATACCCAGGGCCCGTCCAGTTTGGACCGGATACTCGACCGCTCGTGCCAGATTCATGATACCCTCGAAAGGCCAGCCAATCACAACAACAGGGATTGTTGGGTGTTCAAGCAGGCAGGCAAGTTAAGAGCCGAACACAAAGACAAGGGGCTGCATAGCGACGAGGAGGAGGAGCCCAGGCCGCCGAACAACAATGGACAGAAGGGGTTTCCCCCACAAGTGCGGACGGTGAACATGATATACGCGACCCACATTCCCAAGAGGGAGCGGAGGCGTGCGCTACGGGACGTATACGCGATGGAGCCAGTCGCCCCAAAGTTCAACCCATGGTCCTCCTGCCCGATCACTTTTGATCGAAGGGACCACCCCACTAGCATCCGTCACGGTGGTTTTGCCGCATTAGTCCTTGACCCAATCATTGACGGATTTCATCTCACAAGAGTCCTCATGGACGGCGGCAGTAGCCTGAACCTGCTTTACCAGGATACAGTGCGGAAAATGGGCATAGATCCATCAAGGATCAAGCCCACAAGGACGACCTTTAAAGGCGTCATACCAGGTGTAGAGGCCAATTGCACAGGCTCTGTAACACTTGATGTGGTCTTCGGATCTCCGGATAACTTCCGAAGCAAAGAGTTAATCTTCGATATAGTCCCGTTCCGCAGTGGCTATCACGCCCTGCTCGGACGAACCACATTCGCTAAATTCAATGCGGTGCCGCACTACGCATATCTCAAGCTCAAGATGCCAGGCCCTCGAGGAGTAATTATGGTCAACGGAAACACTGAACGCTCCCTCCGTATGGAGGAGCACACGGCGGCCCTCGCAGCGGAACTACAAAGCAGCCTTTCAAGGCAACTCTCCAGTCCGGCCGTTAAAAAGCCGGACAATGCAAAGCGCGCCCGGAGTAACCTGCAACAAGACCACCTGGCACGTTCGGAGCAAGCGTAGCAATACAGCCCCAACCCCAGCCATCGCAACATAGCAGAGCTAGTACCTCGAGTACACAATTACGCCCTTGAAATTCCATGGGCACAGGGGGAGGGGCACATTAACGGCATGCTTACAATACGGCGTCAAACATACTAGGGGCTGCCGGATTTTTTTTACTTTCAGGACTCCACACTCTGGATAACCTGTTCGGCTTTGCTGCCGCACAGACGATGCAAGATCCAGGGAAGCAGACAAAGCTACGCCGCATTATGGAACTCTCAGGTGGTCTCTATTTCGAGCGATATATCTGTTTCTAAATTCCGCGGCCTGCCCTTGGTCAGGACATGTTAAATAGTCTAATATCTTTTGCTTATCGCACTACTTGTATCGTTCGGCTTTGATAAATAGCCTCTCTATAAACAATGCATAGCTTTTCGCCTATTTTTTGCGTGGTACTCTTTTAATATATATGTTCATTAAATAAACATGATCGCAACCGTACATCATGGTACGGCAAAACACGCCAGGGGCTTCATTACCCTGCTATCTCGTGTGAGAAGTCCGTACACTTTCACAAGTGAGGCACCCCGAACTTATAGCACTATATGTATCGGCTCCGAATCATGATTTTGGTCACATGTTGGGTTTGCCCGGCTCCTATGTTTTGGTGCCTTACGTTCCGCTATATCGGCTAAGGTAGCACTAGGAGAACCACTGCGATTGTGCCCCGATTCAGCTGGGTTAAGCACCTCAGTGGAGAAAGCTAAAACAGACTATCATGATAAGGCGTGAGACCGGTCGCTGTTCGAGAGGTTTTTCGAGTCCTTAAAGACTTATGCCGCTTCGAGCGAGGAGCTGGCTATGTCCGGCCAAAGGCGTGGATAGCGCCCCGAATTCGGCCTTCCGAACTAGGGGCTTCGCCGAAATTTAAAATTATAACGTTCTATGGCTAAGTGAGAGTGTTCAAGCATTATAGTCCGATTGCCTGGTTCGTTGTGCTGAGCGCCTCCCTCGAAGGACCCAACTATGGGAAAAAGAGCCCTCAGGTTTATCCCGAACACCCCAGCACTAGTGGCATGGGGGCAGAAGCCGACGACTGGCCATCTCTCAATTTTTGATAAACGGCCGCACAGAAAATAATATTTTAAATTCAATAAGCATTGCTTAGCGCATATGAACAAGTTTTCAGCGCACATGATACAAACGAGCGAGTTCATTCAAATACTACATCTTTAGTACATTCATCCGCGACAAGGCGGGCTCCGGCAAGAACTTCCTTGTAGTAATTCTCGGGCTTGCGATGCTCCTTCCCCGGCGGCGGCCCGTCCTTCACCAGCTTCTCTCCGTCCAGCTTACCCCAGTGTACCCTTACATGGGCAAGGGCCCTCCGGGCACCTTCAATGCAGGCGGAGCGCTTGATGACCTCAAGCCGTGGACAGGCCTCCACCAGCCGCCGCACTAGCCCGAAATAGCTCCTAGGCAGGGCCTCTCCAGGCCACAGCCGAACTAGTAAGCCCTTCATAGCCTGTTCGGCCGCCTTGTGGAGCTCGACCAGCTGTTTCAGCTGATCACTCAAAGGCACAGGGTGTCTGGCCTCAGAATACTGAGACCAGAACACACTCTCCGTCGAGCTGCCCTCTTCAGCTCGGTAGAATGCGGCGGCGTCGGATGCACTGCGGGGGAGATCGGCGAACGCCCTTGGAGAACTCCGGATTCGGGTAAGTGACAAGTAGTTTACTTTTATATTCCTACTTTGCATTAAGAATGCCTTACCTGTTGCTATCTTTTTCACCTCCTCCAACTCTTGGAGGACCTTTTGGGCTTCGGCCTTGGCACTCTTGGTGGTCTCAAGGGCCGACGCGAGCTCGGATGCTTGCGCTTTTGACTCAAGCTCCAAACTCTCATGTTTTTTCATGAGAGCTTGCAGCTCTTGCTGCACCTCGCCGACCTGAACCCCAAGCCTTTCTCGCTCGGCGCGCTCCTCGGACGTTTTTTTTCCGGCCTCAGCTAGCGCCTGCTTCAGGGTTGCCACCTCGGTTGTGGCCCCTACAATAAGCAGTACAATCCTGTTATTTCTTTCTGCAATCAAGCCTCTCTATAGGCACCTTTTTTCTTTTTTGAGGGTATTTCTTACCTTCTTTCTCCTCGAGCTGCCGTTTGGCAAGGCCGAGCTCTTGCTCGGTCCGCCCGAGGTCCTTTTTAAGGACATCCACCTACGCAGTCAGTGCGGCGGTGGACATCAGCGAAGCCTGCATACGCATATTTGACTTTTTGTTGTTAGACTCCTGCGAAAATTACTAGATCCTCTATTCGGCTTTTCTTTCCGAACACCGAACAGAGCATCAGGGGCTATTGTCTATGCGGTAATAATTTGACATATTTTTACTTACCTCGAAGCCTGTTAGAAGGCTAGCGCAAGCTTCAGTCAGTCCGCTCTTGGCGGACTGAACCCTTTGGATCACCGTACTCATAACAGTACGGTGCTCCTCGTCGATGGCGGCGCCCTCAAGCACCTCCAGCAGATTGTCCGGCGCCTCTGGTTGGACAGAGGTCGCCGGCTCAGACGGCTTACTCCTCGGACTGGGACTGTCGAGTCCGGCGCGGTGTCCGGCACAAAGCCGGACTTGGAGCCCTGGGGGGTTTCATCCCCTTTACTCCTGGGGTCCGAAGGTGTCGGTGTACTAAAGTAGGGGTACCTTAGTACCCCAGACTTGTGCACGGGCAGTTGTAGCACCCTGCGGCAAGGCCCGCCCAGGAAGCGCCAAGAGAAGACCAAGCATTCAGGACAAGGCCCCCGGCAAGAGGAGCTTGCCGGGCCAAGAAGACAAGACCCCGGCAAGAGGAGCTTGCCGGGACGACTAAGCCCATGTAATACCATCCAAGAACAAAGTATACGAGACAGAAGATCGAGACCCCGACAAGAGGAGCTTGTCGGGAAGGCCGAACCCAGGCACCACAAGAGAAGCCCGCCACGGCGCGCCATGCGCCCCGGCAAGGCCTGATAGCCGGCAAGCTATCAGGCACAGGAAGACGACCCCCGCGGCAAGCCACTTGCCGCGGCAAATCGCCACCTCAGGACTGCGCTCCAGCTCACCCGCCCACGCGTCGCTCCGGGGTTTCCCCCAAGGGCACGTGGCGGGGCACCGCGCAGCCTGGGGTATGCGGTGGCATGCAGCCACCACCGTGGCGAGCGGTGGCGCACCTAACGGTCCGCCTCGGTGCTGTCCAGGCGACCGTGATGGGCATTTAATGCCCTTGTCCCCTACCGTCAGAAGTAGGTATGATAACACTGTGCCGCACTGTAGCGCCACTGTTCCCGCACTGTTACAACTTCCACCCCTTTTACACTTTTACCCCTTTCTCTTACGTTGACACCTGTCGGTGACCCCTTTGCGCTATAAAAGGAGGCCCGTGTGCAACATAGAGGGGGTTCGGAGGTTCGGGATCCAGACAGCCATACGCTCGGTGTAGCTAGCTCTCGAAGCTCCCGAGCTCCCCAGTTCAATACAACCAAGCAGGAGTAGGGTTTTACGCGTCCATCGCGGCCCGAACCTGGGTAAACCGCCCGTGTGCTCGCCTCGATCTGCTCTCCGTGCTCCCTCCGCCCCCCTCACCGGACAACGAAAGGGGCTCCGGCCCCATAGGTGCTCGCGGGGGACGCCGTCCACCCCGACATCTTTGCCGCGCCAGGTAGGGGGTGCGTCGAGATTGTGCGGATCAGATCCGGCGTTCGCGCGAGCGCGCTCTTCGTCAGCTTCTCCGAATTCGCTAGCTTCATCAACACCATGGCCCCGAAGAAGAAGGCTCCGGAGGTCGCGGGCCCGTCCGCGTCTCTTCCACCGCTACCGGAGCCAACGGTGAGCGGGGGAGACGCCGTCGGAGGGGAGGCCACCGGCGAGAACACTCGCGGCGCCACCAAATCCAAGAACAGGGCGGACGACCGAGCCTCGGCCTCCGAGGACGCGGCGCGTCCGTCCCGACAAACGACGACCCAGCAGCGCCATGCCACAGGAGGTGGCATCCGCTTGCTGGACCAAGGGCAAACTGGAGGTTCACGGGACGCCCCGGGCCCCCGTCCGGACACGGGCAAGGTGAAGGCGCCGGGGAGGGACCCCGCTCTTTCTAACATTGTTAGGAGTCCGAGCGTATCCCGCTCCTCGCGCCACTCGCCCCCGCTCCCCTCCACTCCGGCAGAAGCGCTCGCGAGAGCGCAACTGCTCCTCGACTACCCTCCAGCGGCTGACAAGGCCGAAGGCTGGAGGGCCAACATCCAGAGCCTGATCGCCTTCGCCAACAACGACACGCCGCAGCAGCCGGCGACCTCACGGCCACGGCAGGTCGAGAAGACGAAGGCCGACGGCGACAAGACCGCCGGGGGTGCAACCACCATGCACTCCCCGGCGCAGAAGCAGAAGACGCCGCCCCGCTGGAGCAACGCCGACGACGGCTCTACAGCGTCGTCAGACCCGCGGACTCGCCGGGACCAGCGCCGAGTCCTCGACGAGCGGCAGCAAGAAGACGCTCGAACAAGGATTGAGCGCCGCCGAGAAACTCGGCGGCAATCAGACCAGCGGGCGGGGAACGCTGTCGACGCGCACGCGCCCGGTGAACCAGGTGACTTACCGTACGCGGCAGGTTGCCCTGCGTTCACCCGTGAGCTGCGGCGCGTCCGGTGGCCCAGCACGAAGAACTTCAAGCCCGACGTACCGGAGAAGTACGACGGCAGGACGCACCCCTCGGAGTTTCTCAGCATCTACACGATCGCTGTGCAAGCTGCCGGGGGGCGCGACGAGAGGATATTGGCGAACTACTTCCCGCTCGTGCTTAAGCCGAACGTTCGTTCGTGGCTTATGCACTTGCCGGAAGGCTCCATTTCTTCCTGGGCGGATCTTTGCCATCAGTTTGTTGGCGCCTTCACAGGCGGCCACAAACCTCATGGCCAGGATAGCGACCTCCACATCCTAGCCCAGAAGGAAGGAGAATCCCTGCGCAAGTACATCCAGCGCTTCAGCCACGTGCATCGCAACATCCCCGACGTTCACCCTGTCGCGGTTATCAGCGCGTTCCACCAGAACGTGCGTAACCGCCGCATGCATGAAGAGATGGCCATGACCAAGATCCGGGACGTCAGCGAGCTATATGCCCTGGCTGACAAGTGCGCGCGCGCGGAGGAGGGGAGGAAACTCCCCGGGGAGGATGCTGGCGCAGGAGAAAGCGACAGTGACGACACCGCCCCGGCGAGGAGAAGCCAGTGGCGGAATAATAGGAGGAAGAACAGGAAAGAGGTGCTTGCCGTCGAGGAGTCCGGCAAGGAGGCTCCCACCAAGCAAACGCAGGCTGGCGGCTCCGGCAAGGAGCCTGCCCCCGTGGCGGCAGCCGACAAGCAGGACGGCTCCGACAAGCAATACTGCAAGATCCACCGCACCAAGGGCCACGATCTCTCCAACTCCAAAAGCGTCGAGTACCTCGTCGTGCAGCAGAAGGCTGAGTACGAGAGGCGCGACAAGGGGAAGGCCCAGGGTGGAGGTGGCGAACCAAGCAAGAAGCGGCCGCCCATCGGCCGGGGAGGACGCCGCGGCAAGGCCAAGCAGCGGCAAGGCGATCGGCCTCCCCGGGGCCGCGACGAGGATGAAGAAAACGACGACGAAGACATGGAAGACGAAGATAACAGCGAGCAGAAGTTCCAGAAGGCCTCGGAGGTCCTATGCGTTGACGGCGGCGCCTCTCTGCACACCTCCCACCGCCAGCTTAAGCAGTGGGTGCGAGAGGTGAACGCAGCAGAGCCGCCCGTGGAGTCGCGCGGGCCCCTCAAATGGTCCAGCACGCCCATCATTTTCGATCTTGAGGATCACCCCGACCGCACAACCGCGGTCGGGTGCTTGCCGATGCTGGTCTCACCCACCATCCGCAACCTCAAGGTCACCAAAATGTTGGTAGACGGCGGGGCCGGGCTGAACTTGATCTCCTCCGCTGTGATCAAGAAACTCCAGATCCCAGACGGCGAGCTCGAAGAGACCGGTTCTTTCCAAGGAATCAACCCGGGAAGGAGCAAGCCCAAGGGGAAGGTTACTCTGCCTGTGACCTTCGGCGGCGAACTCAACTTCAGGACTGAGCGCATCACGTTCGACGTCGCTGATATCCCGTTACCATACAATGGGATCCTCGGCCGTCCCGCTCTCGCCAAGTTCATGGCAGCTTCCCACCACGCCTACAACGTACTCAAGATGCCGGGGCCGATAAGCGTCATCACTGTCCATGGCGACAAAAAGGACGCGCTTATCTGCGCCGACAAGATCTACCGGGATGTAGCAGCCGCGGCAGAGAAGGACACACTTGCCGCTGAAGCCCCCGGGGGGAAGAAGACAAGGACCAAGTCCGGTAAGTGCTCTGGGGCCCACTCCGGCAACCGCACCTCTTCGGAGTGCTGCGCCGCCGTCGAGGACGTTCCATCGAGCTCCACCGGCAAGTACAAGAAGGGAATGACCGCTCCTCCGGCAACCAAGAAGGTGTCCGCCCAGGAGGACGGCACTGGCGGTACCTTCACCATCAGTGCCACGCTTGACAGCAAATAGGAAAGCGCGCTCGTTGCCTTCCTGCGGGCGAATGTCGACGTGTTTGCATGGCAACCGTCCGACATCCCCGGTGTTCCCAGGAGGGTGATTGAGCACAAGCTCGCTGTCTGTCCTCACGCGCGACCCGTCAAGCAGAAAGTGAGAAAGCAAGCCGTGGAGCGCCAAGAATTCATCAGCGAAGAGATCAAGAAGCTAGAGGCAGCAGGCCTAGTGAGAGGTGTGATCCATCCAACGTGGCTGGCCAATCCGGTCGTCGTGCGCAAAGCCAATGGGAAGTGGAGACTGTGCATAGACTTCACCGATGTGAATAAAGCATGTCCCAAGGATCCATTTCCCTTGCCGCGCATTGACCAGATTGTTGACTCCACTGCCGGATGTGAGCTACTCTCTTTTCTTGATGCATATTCAGGCTACCACCAAGTCTTTATGGCCAAAGAAGATGAAGAGAAGACCGC
Source organism: Aegilops umbellulata (assembly GCA_032464435.1). Classification (NCBI taxonomy): domain Eukaryota; kingdom Viridiplantae; phylum Streptophyta; class Magnoliopsida; order Poales; family Poaceae; genus Aegilops; species Aegilops umbellulata. The sequence continues at coordinate 375,792,990 of CP136058.1, read as the reverse complement.
ATTTATCACTCCGTGCGGCACCTATTGCTTCATACGCATGCCGTTTGGACTGAAGAATGCGGGATCAACGTTTGCAAGGGTAGTGCACACTGCTTTCGAGCCACAGATCCATAGGAACGTGGAGGCCTACATGGATGACATCGTGGTGAAGAGCAGGAGCAAGGAAACCCTGGTCCAAGATCTGGAAGAGACATTTCAGAACCTGCACAAGATACAGCTCAAGCTGAACCCCGAGAAGTGCGTTTTCGGAGTCCCCTCCGGCAAGCTTCTCGGGTTCTTTGTGTCACAGAGGGGGATTGAAGCTAATCCCGACAAGATCAAAGCCGTCGAGCAGATCGAAGCCCCAGAGCGCGTCAAGGACGTCAGAAAGCTTGCAGGTTGTGTGGCCGCCCTCAGTCGGTTCATTTCAAGGTCTGCAGAACGCGCCCTGCCCTTCTTTAAAATCTTGAAGAAGGCAGGCCCCATGTAGTGGACTCCAGAAGCGGAGGCGGCGCTGCAAGATTTGAAAAGGTACCTATCCTCCACTCCAATACTTGTCGCACCTAGACCACAGGAGAAGTTGTTGCTATACCTAGCGGCAACCAACCAGGTGGTCAGTGCTGCGTTAGTGGCGGAGAGGGAGGCCGACGAGGAGTCTATACCACCTGCAAGCGAATCCAGCGACAAGCGGGGGGCTGCTCCGGCAAGCTCTGGCCCCGACAAGGACAACCCTGCGCAGGAACAGGATGGAGCGCGGAAGAAGATGGTGCAGCGCCCGGTGTATTTTGTGAGTTCCCTCTTGCAGGGGGCTAGATCAAGATACTCTGGGGTGCAGAAGTTGCTTTTCGGCCTCCTCATGGCCTCGAGAAAGCTGCGCCATTACTTCCAAGCACATGAGATAACAGTAGTCACTCGCTTTCCGCTGAAGAGGATATTGCACAATCCCGAGGCAACAGGCAGGATCGTCGAGTGGGCACTAGAGCTGTCGAGCTTTGGACTCAAGTTTGAAAGTACTTCAACCATACAGAGCCGAGCTTTGGCAGAATTCATAGCTGAGTGGACCCCGACGCCAGATGGAGAAGCCCAAGAAACAAGCGCGCCCGTACAAGAAGCAACAAGCGAGTGGGTAATGTACTTCGATGGTGCCTTCTCGCTGCAAGGCGCCGGTGCTGGCGTGGTACTCATCGCGCCCACCGGAGAGCACCTCAAGTATGTTATCCAGATGCACTTCCCAAGAGAGCAAGCAACCAACAATACTGCTGAGTATGAAGGCTTGCTCGCCGGCCTCAGGATTGCGGCCGAACTTGGGATCAGAAAGCTGATTGTGCGGGGAGATTCTCAACTGGTGGTCCGGCAAGTCAACAAGAGCTACCAGAGCCCTCTGATGGAAGCTTATGTAGATGAAGTGAGGAAGCTGGAAGGACACTTTGAAGGGCTGCAAATGGAGCATGTCCCGAGAGCTCAGAATGAGATAGCAGATGGCCTTTCGAAGTGTGCTTCGTTGAAGTTACCTGTGGAACCAGGGACCTTCTTACTCAAGCTGACTCAACCATCCGTTACACCATCAGTTGGGCAGTCCAAGAAAAGGAAGTTGGTCTCCGGCGACCACTTGCAGGCGAACCTTCCTGAGACCGCCGCCAAGGTCCCCAAGATCAACAACCAGAACCCCGGGGGACAGCCCGCTCCTGCGGATCCCAGGATCCGTCCAGTCGAAGCAGGTGTCCCCGATAAGCCTTGCTCCGGCAAGCAGATCAGCAGTCTGAACGCTGAGGAACAGTCCGCTCCTGCGGATCCGAGGATCTGTCCAGTTGAAGCGGGGGTTCCCGACAAGCTTTGCCCCGGCAAGCTTGCCGGGGGATCACCGGCTCCGGCGGAACCAGAGGTTCTTGCCGTAGAAGCCGGGGTCCCCGCAGCGGCCTTCATGCCTTTAGTCCTTGCCGTCGAGCCCCGGGCTCCGGCATGGGCGCAGCAGATCGTCCGTTTTCTGCAAACTGGAGAACTTCCCGGCGACCCAGAAGAGAAGGAGAAGATCACCAGGCAGTCAAGTATGTACCAGTTCGTGGACAACGAGCTGTACAGAAGGAGACTCAACGGTGTCAGATTGAAGTGCGTCTCCAGGGAAGACGGACAGAAGCTGTTGGCAGAGATACACGGAGGCATATGCGGCCATCACATTGGCGCAAGAGCACTTGTCGGGAAAGCCTTCCGGCAAGGGTTCTTCTGGCAAGAAGCCCTCCAAGATGCAACTGCACTAGTAACCAAGTGTGAAGCATGCCAGTTCCATGCAAAACAGATTCATCAGCCAGCTCAAGCTCTCTAAACAATCCCTTTATCCTGGCCCTTCTCGGTCTGGGGGCTCGATATCCTCGGCCCTTTTCCCCGAGCCGCCGGGGGCTTCGAGTACTTGTACGTTGCAATCGACAAGTTCATGAAGTGGCCAGAAGTGGAGCCAGTGAGGAAGGTGACCGCGCAGTCAGCAGTCAAGTTCTTCCGGTCGATCGTCTGCCGTTTCGGAATCCCCAACAGAATCATCACCGACAACGGGACACAATTCACAAGTCGCGCCTTCGTGCAATACGCCCAGGATCTCGGCGCCAAGGTCTGTTTCGCTTCGGTTGCTCACCCCAGGAGCAACGGTCAAGCAGAAAGGGCCAAAGCTGAAGTGCTGCGCGGACTCAAGACCAGGACCTTCGACAGGCTGCGCAAGTGCGGAAGAAATTGGATTGAGGAGCTGCCAGCGGCTCTTTGGTCAATCAGAACGACACCGAGTCGAGCCACCGGACAGACACCCTTTGCTCTAGTCTATGGAGCGGAAGCAGTTATCCCCACGGAACTCGTATACGGATCTCCTCGGGTGCTCGCTTATGACGAGCTCAAGCAAGAGCAGCTGCGCCAAGATGACGCGCTGCTCCTTGAGGAAGGACGTCTCCAGGCTGCGGTACGAGCTGCTCGATACCAGCAAGCCTTGCGTCGCTACCATAGCCGCAAGGTCAAGGCCAGGAGTCTCGAAGAGGGCGACCTTGTTCTTCGGCGCACTCAGTCGGCCAAGGATTCCAACAAGTTGACGCCAAAGTGGGAAGGACCTTATCGGGTGAGACGAGTCACGAGGCCTGGCGTTGTCCGCCTCGAGACCGAAGAAGGCGTACCAGTGAGCAACTCCTGGGAACATAAAGCATCTTCGCAAGTTTCGCCCATAAGGCGCGGTTGCCGTGATCCGCTCCGGCAACCATCGGTTTGTACAGGCCTTGCCGCTGCTGCATGTAACCCCTTGTACAAAGCCAGGCGAAGCCCCTGGCACCAGATAAAGTTGCCCTGTTAGGCGACCTTGTTCTTAGGCACGTTCAGTCGGCCAAGAATTATAACAAGTCGACGCCGAAGCAGGAAGGCCCTTATCGGGTGAGACGAGTCGCGAGGCCCGGCGCTGTCCGCCTCAAGACCGAAGAGGGCCTACCAGTGAGCAACTCCTGGGAACATAGAGCATCTTCGCAAGTTTCGCCCATAAGGCGCGGTTGCCGTGATCCGCTCCGGCAACCACCGGTTTGTGCAGGCCTTGCCGATGTTGCATGTAACCCCTCGTACAAAGCCAGGCGAAGCCCCTGGCCGAAGATAAAGAAGCGCTGGCGCCCTAGATTTTAGCATGCATGCTGAGTCAGAGTCTCGTCCTTGGTTAGGGTTGTCAGTTCCTAACTGTCGCTAACCCCTAACTTAGAGGTCGAGTCCGCGTCTTTTTCCCGTCCTTTCCCTTTGGCTCGCAGGAATTGAATGTCCTTGCCAGGCCGCTCAAGGACAAGGAAGAGGAGAAGGACGAGCCAACACCTACGCCCCGGCGAGCCAGAGTCGCCGGGGGCTGCAACCTCAGATAAGTTTTTGCATCCCTCATCACGCATTCTCTTATGGACTGTGGAATTTGAGAGCCTCCTTTCCTCCTGAAAAGCTACCGTGCTCTCTTAGCGGCAAGCCCCGGAGCGTGTTCCTGGGGCCCGTTTCGATAGCAGCCGCGGCAGCAAGGGGGAGGGAAGCGAGGGGCCGGAACCCGCCTGCTCCCCGCCTCCGCCAAGGGCGTGAGAAAGGTCGAGCAGTGCGGGGGAGCGGCTGGGCCTGTTGCCGGGCGAGAAACTGTCTATCTTAACGATGTAAAGGATTCGTTCCTTACCGCGGTTTCCACCCGCGAGACAAATGATCCGGCAAACATCCCCTTTTCATTAAAAACATTCCACTCAGGTACAGTTCAGAGAGAATGAAAAACATGAAAGAAGGGATTACAAGGCTTAAACGCAACTAAGGCCCGAAGGCTTACAAGCTAAAAAGAGATAAGGTGCCCGTAATCCCTTTCTTGTCTCTCTCCTCAGGAGGTAGGGCAAGTAGGCGAAGAGGGCGAAAGGGGCACCTAGGCGAGCTACGGGTGGCAGAAGGCACCAAAAGAAGATCCGGGGGCTCCGCCCGGGGGTCTCCGGAGGCTGAAGAAGACGGAGGCGCCGGAGGCAGAGCTGGAAGATAAGGCAGCGGCCTTGCCGCCAGCCTCTTCCTCTTCCCCAGCCTCGCCACTCCGGCCGCCCGAGGAGATCAAGCCCCCGGCAAGAGGAGCTTGCCGGGCCGAAGAGAAGACCCCGGTGGTCGTCACCGAGAGCAAGGGTGATGACGGCGTCTGGGGCGCATCTGGAACACGAGGCACCGGAGCGTCAGCCAGCTGTCGAAGTCGGCCCGTACTCCGACTTCGCGGCCTTCGACGTCCGCCCTCTGTCCTCCTCAGCAGCCCCCCTACGCCAGCCGCCCAAGGAGACGACCCCGGGGAGTTCACGGAGCCCGGCGCGGACGATGGGGCCGCCGGTGCCACACGGAGCTGCGACCGACGCCTAGTCGGACCCGTCATCCCGGCGGCTGCTCCCCTCGTCGTCGCTGTCGCTCCCCTCCTCGTCACTCTCGCTCGAGGAGGAGCCTTCGCTGTCGGAGGAGCTATCTTCGCAGCACCGGGCCCGGATGCCGGAGCCCCAGAAGGCCTTGACGGAGAGGAGGTCCTCCCCCACCAGCTTAAAGTGGAGGGTGAACCCCTCCGTCAAGCTGTGGATCCGGGCGAACGTCTTCCACCCGCAGCCCAGACACACCACGCCGGGGGCTCGGGACTCGACGTGGACTCGCGTCCCACTGATCCCGCAGCCCCTCATGCGCAGGTTTAGCGTCTCAGGCTGCTCCACCTCCAACACGTTCGCGAATGGAGCGGGAAGCCGGAGGCGGCGACGGGGCGCCCGGCGTAGCCTGATAATGAACTCACGGGGGTCGTCCCCGACATGGACCGCGGGAAGGAACGGAGCCGCTGGCGGAGGCAAGGATGGCGCACCGATCCGACCGCCCCGAGCGCCTCGGCCCCGTCCACGACCTCGTCCGCGACCTCGCCCTCTCCCTCTTCCCCTGACGACCGGCTCCGCCGCCGCGGGCGCAAGGGGAGGAGGGGCGCGTTGCCTAGCAGACACCCTCGCGGCAACCAAAGAAGAACCAGGGTTCCCCCCCCTCCATCGCAGATGGGGGAAGGAAACCAGAAGCAGAAGGAAGAAGGAGATGGAGTGCGGATTTCCGTTGCCCCCTTTCGCTCCTTATAAAGGGGCGGAGTGGGGACGCGGCCGCCTCGCTCCTCCAATAGAAGCGGAGGAAGGGCAGGCGACTGGGGCCGACCCACTGCATCGACCCGCGCTGGCCCGACTCCCTGCCTCCGCCGCCGCGACTCCGAGTGCATGAGGACCGCGTGGTGGGCGCGCAGAACCAAGGCGACGGCCGCGCCTCCGCACCTCCCTCCACTTAAAGAGGGAACGGGCGTTTCGCCCCCACGACGCCGCGATAAGCGCGCGCCGCCTGGGGAAGGTGCGACGGATGCGGAGTTAAGGAGCAGCGCGACCAAGGCCACGCGTGCCCGTGCACTGTTAGGGCCTGGCCCAACGACGCTCGGCACCGTGTGTGGCCCAGGCCCGGGGGCTCCTGTCGGTGTACTAAAGTAGGGGTACCTTAGTACCCCAGACTTGTGCACGGGCAGTTGTAGCACCCTGCGGCGAGGCCCGCCCAGGAAGCGCCAAGAGAAGACCAAGCATTCAGGACAAGGCCCCCGGCAAGAGGAGCTTGCCGGGCCAAGAAGACAAGACCCCGGCAAGAGGAGCTTGCCGGGACGACTAAGCCCATGTAATACCATCCAAGAACAAAGTATACGAGACAGAAGATCGAGACCCCGACAAGAGGAGCTTGTCGGGAAGGCCGAACCCAGGCACCACAAGAGAAGCCCGCCACGGCGCGCCATGCGCCCCGGCAAGGCCTGATAGCCGGCAAGCTATCAGGCACAGGAAGACGACCCCCGCGGCAAGCCACTTGCCGCGGCAAATCGCCACCTCAGGACTGCGCTCCAGCTCACCCGCCCACGCGTCGCTCCGGGGTTTCCCCCAAGGGCACGTGGCGGGGCACCGCGCAGCCTGGGGTATGCGGTGGCATGCAGCCACCACCGTGGCGAGCGGTGGCGCACCTAACGGTCCGCCTCGGTGCTGTCCAGGCGACCGTGACGGGCATTTAATGCCCTTGTCCCCTACCGTCAGAAGTAGGTATGATAACACTGTGCCGCACTGTAGCGCAACTGTTCCCGCACTGTTACAACTTCCACCCCTTTTACACTTTTACCCCTTTCTCTTACGTTGACACCTGTCGGTGACCCCTTTGCGCTATAAAAGGAGGCCCGTGTGCAACGTAGAGGGGGTTCGGAGGTTCGGGATCCAGACAGCCATACGCTCGGTGTAGCTAGCTCTCGAAGCTCCCGAGCTCCCCAGTTCAATACAACCAAGCAGGAGTAGGGTTTTACGCGTCCATCGCGGCCCGAACCTGGGTAAACCGCCCGTGTGCTCGCCTCGATCTGCTCTCCGTGCTCCCTCCGCCCCCCTCACCGGACAACGAAAGGGGCTCCGGCCCCATAGGTGCTCGCGGGGGACGCCGTCCACCCCGACAGAAGGATTGCCTTGCGGCTCCTCCAGGACTATCTCCTCCTGCCCTGGAGCTTGGCGGGATGCCACTTCGGCGTCGTCCGCCCTGCAGGGGGAGACAGCGGGCGGAACAGAGTTCATGTCCGACGAATCCAGGGAGCCGCTCGACGAATCGTCGAGTTCGGCCCGGTGCGGGCTGCATAAATTACGAGCGATATTAGGGAAAGCCGCGCATTAAAAGAATATCATGAGTCACTCTGGTATATAAGTACTTACGATTTCGCCGGATGCTTGGTTCTATCCGGCTACTCCTCTCCGCCCTCTTCGGCGTCGTGGGAGTAGTCCGGCGGAGGGGTCTTCCTTTTCCTCGACCCCTCGGCCTCCCCCGTTGGGGTGGCCTTCTTCTTCTTTTCTCCCCCCGCTGGGGGGGAGAGCTTTCTTGTTCCTCCTCCTCGTTTTCACGAGAGGAGAGCATCGCGGACTCGTCAGATGACGAGTCCGACACCACCATATTGCGGGAACTCTTTCGAGTCCCGGTGGGTTTCTTCTTCCTGGTCTTCTTCTCCGGCACCACGTAAGGTGCCGGAGTCAACAGCTTCACTAGGAGAGCTGGGGTCGGGTCTTCGGGCAGGGGAGCCGGACAGTTAATTGGTCCGGATATCGCCTGCCAAGCATGTCAAAGACAAAGGGAGTTTAGATCCCGCATAGAGTTAATCTATGAAAAAGAGCTCAACGAACTTGTCAAAGGTATAGATAGCTTACCTCGCTGGCGTGACGCTGCGAGCTGTATCCGGTCCTCGGAAGCGGATGTGGGGGACTCGGCGCCTTGGGTCAGCACCTTCCAGACGTCTTCATACGTCGTGTCGAAGAGCCTACTGAGGGTTTGGTGCTGCACCGGGTCGAATTCCCACAAAGTAAAATCCCGTTGTTGGCACGGGAGGATCCGGCGAACGAGCATGACCTGGATCACATTGATCAGCTGGATTGGCCTGTTCACCAGGGACTGGATGCACGTTTGCAACCCAGTCACTTCTTCCTCGTTGCCCCACGACAGGCCCGTCTCTTCCTAGGACATGAGCCGCGTGGGGGGTCTGGATCTGAATTCGGGGGCTGCGACCCATTTTGAATCGCGCGGCTCGGTGATGTAAAACCACCCGGCTTGCCACCCCTTTAGGGACTCCACAAGGGAGCCCTCGAACCAGAGGACGTTGGCTATCTTGCCAGCCATAGCGCCTCCGCACTCCGCTTGGCTGTCGCGCACCACCTTGGGCTTGACGTTGAAAGTCTTGAGCCAAAGGCCGAAATGGGGGCGGACGTGGAGGAAGGCCTCACACACGACGATAAACGCCGAGATGTTGAGGACGAAGTTCGGGGCCAGATCGTGGAAATCCAAGCCGTAGTAGAACATGAGCCCCCGGACAAATGGGTGAAGTGGAAAGCCCAGTCCGCGGAGGAAGTGGGGAAGAAAAACTACCCTCTCATGGGGCCCTGGGGTAGGAAGAAGCTGCCCCTTCTCAGGAAGCCGATGCGGGATGTCCTTGGACAAGTATCCGGCTTTCGTTAGCTTTTTTACTTGGGCCTCCGTAACGGAGGAGGCCATCCACTTGCCTCCCGCTCCGGACATTGTTGGAGAAGGTTGAGGAAGGAAGAGCGGACTTGGGCGCTGGAGCTTGAGTGCGCGAGAGATGGATTGGCAAAGGAGGAAGAAGGCGTAGGTAAAAAGGTGAATCCATATCCCTTTATACAAGCGGGTGCGGTTAGGCATCCCCACCTACCTAATAAAACTCACTTGCCTCCCAAGCGTCGTGGTAAATGGCGCGGTTGGGTTACCCACGTCCGTATTGATGAGAATCCCGTTAAAAGGGGCACGATCTCTGCTTTGACAAGACGTGCCAAGGAAATTGCCTCGCTAAACATGCTGAGGTGGAACAATGAAAACAATTTATATAAAGAGCTTGGCCGCAGTGTTATGACGCACTGCGGAATACGTCAGCAGATTTGATTTGTGTTAATATTATTCTCTATATGGCAATATGTGGAAACTTATTTTGCAGAGCCGGACACTATTTTTTGTGTTTACAATCTTCTTGAAGAACTTGGAGGAGGAACCCGCCTTGCAATGCCGAAGACAATCTGCGCGCCGGACTCGTCGTCATTGAAGCCTGATCAGGGGCTACTAAGGGAGTCCTGGATTAGGGGGTGTTCGGATAGCCGGACTATACCTTCAGTCGGACTCCAGGAACGTGAAGATACAAGATTGAAGACTTCGTCCCGTATCCGGAAGGATCTTTCTTTGGCGTGGAAGGCAAGCTAGGTGTGTGGATATTCAAGATCTCCTACCATTGTAACCGACTCTATGTAACCCTAACCCTATCTGGTGTCTATATATACCGGAGGGTTGTAGTCCGTAAGACAACCATCATCATACACAATCATACCATAGGCTAGCTTCTAGGGTTTAGCCTCCTTGATCTCATGGTAGATCTACTCTTGTACTACCCATATCATCAATATTAATCTAGCAGGAGTAGGGTTTTACCTCCATCGAGAGGGCCCGAACCTGGGTAAAATAAAGTGTCCCTTGTCTCCTATTACCATCCGACCTTGACGCACAGTTCGGGACCCCCTACCCGAGATCCGCCAGTTTTGACACCGACACCCACCATATACCTTCCTCAAAACAGCCAACATACGTACCTATCATGGCATTTCCATAGCCATTCTGAGATATATTGCCATGCAACTTTTCACCGTTCCGTTTATTATGACACGCTCCATCATTGTCATATTGCTAGCATGATCATGTAGTTGACATCGTATTTGTGGCAAAGCCACCATTCATAATTCTTTCATACATGTCACTCTTGATTCATTGCATATCCCGGTACACCGTCGGAGGCATTCATATAGTCATATTTTGTTCTAAGTATCGAGTTGTAATCGATTGAGTTGTAAGAAAATAAAAGTGTGATGATCATCATTATTAGAACATTGTCCCAGTGAGGAAAGGATGATGGAGACTATGATTCCCCCACAAGTCGGGATGTGACTCCGGACGAAAAATAAAAAAAGAAAAAAAGAGGCCATAAAAAAGAGAAAGGCCCAAATAAAAAATGAGAGAAAAAGAGAGAAGGGACAATGTTACTATCCTTTTACCACACTTGTGCTTCAAAGTAGCACCATGATCTTCATGATAGAGAGTCTCTCATTTTGTCACTTTCATATACTAGTGGGAATTTTTCATTATAGAACTTGGCTTGTATATTCCAATGATGAGCTCCTCAAAATGGCCTAGGTCTTCATGAGCAAGCGAGTTGGATGCACACCCACTTATTTTCTTTTATTGAGCTTTCATATACTTATAGATCTAGTGCATCCGTTGCATGGCAATCCCTACTCACTCACATTGATATCTATTGATGGGCATCTCCATAGCCTGTTGATACGCCTAGTTGATGTGAGACTATCTTCTCCTTTTTGTCTTCTCCACAACCACCATTCTATTCCACATATAGTGCTATGTCCATGGCTCACGCTCATGTATTGCGTGAAGATTGAAAAAGTTTGAGAACATCAAAAGTATGAAACAATTGCTTGGCTTGTCATCGGGGTTGTGCATGATTTAAATACTTTGTGTGGTGAGGATAGAGCATAGCCAGACTATATGATTTTGTAGGGATAACTTTCTTTGGCCATGTTATTATGAGAAGACATAATTGCTTAGTTAGTATGCTTGAAGTATTATTATTTTTATGTCCATATTAAACTTTTATCTTAAATCTTTCGGATCTGAATATTCATACCACAATTAAGAGAATTACATTGAAATTATGCCAACTAGCATTCCACATCAAAAATTCTGTTTTATCATTTACCTACTCGAGGACGAGCAGGAATTAAGCTTCGGGATGCCTGATACATCTCCAAAGTATCTATAATTTTTGATTGCTCCATGCTACATTATCTACTGTTTTGGACCATATTGGGCTTTATTTTCCACTTTTATATTATTTTTGGGACTAACCTATTAATCGGAGGCCCAGCCTAGAATTGTTGTTTTTTGCCTATTTCAGAGTTTCGAAGAAACAGAATATCAAACGGAGTCCAAACGGAATGAAACCTTCGGGAACGTGATTTTATCACCGAATATGATCCAGGAGACTTGGAGCCTATGTCAAGAAAGCCAGGAGGTGGGCACGAGGTAGGGGGGCGTGCCCACCCCCCTAGGGCGCGCCCCCACCCTCGTGGGGCCCACGGAGCTCCACCGACGTACTTCTTCCTCCTATATATACCTACGTACCCCCAAACGATCAAAGACGGAGCCAAAAACCTAATTCCACCGCTGCAACCTTCTGTACCCACGAGATCCCATCTTGGGGCCTGTTCCGGAGCTCCGCCAGAGAGGGCATCCACCATGGAGGGCTTCTACATCATCAACATAGCCCCTCCGATGAAGTGTGAGTAGTTTACCTCAGACCTTCGGGTCCATAGTTAGTAGCTAGATGGCTTCTTCTCTCTTTTTGGATCTCAATACAATGTTCTCCCCCTCTCTCGTGGAGATCTATTTGATGCAATCTTCTTTTTGCGGTGTGTTTGTTGAGACCGATGAATTATGGGTTTATGATCAAGATTATCTATGAACAATATTTGAATCTTCTCTGAACTCTTTTATGTATGATTGGTTATCTTTGCAAGTCTCTTCGAATTATCAGTTTGGTTTGGCCTACTAGATTGATTTTTCTTGCAATGGGAGAAGTGCTTAGCTTTGGTTTCAATCTTGCAGTGTCCTTTCCCAGTGACAGTAGGGGCAACAAGGCACGTAATGTATTGTTGCCATCGAGGATAACAAGATGGGGTTTTTATCATATTGCATGAATTTATCCCTCTACATCATGTCATCTTGCTTAAGGCGTTACTCTGTTTTCTTGAACTTAATACTCTAGATGCATGCTGGATAGCGGTCGATGAGTGGAGTAATAGTAGTAGATGCAGGCAGGAGTCGGTCTACTTGTCTCGGACGTGATGCCTATATACATGATCATACCTAGATATTCTCATAACTATGCTCAATTCTGTCAATTGCTCAACAGTAATTCGTTCACCCACCGTAAAATACTTATGCTCTTGAGAGAAGCCACTAGTGAAATCTATGGCCCCCGGGTCTATCTTCATCATATTAATCTTCCATCACTTTAATATTGCTTTGCTTTTATCTTACTTTGCATCTTTATCACAAAAATACCAAAAATATTATCTATCCGATCTCACTCTCGTAAGTGACCGTGAAGGGATTGACAACCCCTATTCGCGTTGGTTGCGAGGAGTTATTTGCTTTGTGTAGGTATGAGGGACTCGCGCGTAGCCTCCTACTGGATTGATACCTTGGTTCTCAAAAACTGAGGGAAATACTTACGCTACTTTGCTGCATCATCCTTTCCTCTTCAAGGAAATCCAACGCGGTGCTCAAGAGGTAGCAGCCTCAAGCCATTTATTGGAATCTGGGCTCATCATAGCTTCTTCATAGTTCATAGGTTCGTCATGGTCTAGTAACATGACTTCCAGAACAGGATTACTATACCAAGCTGGTGTAGAACGTGCCTTGTTTGACCTACGAGGTCCAGTAGTAACTTGATTCGAAGTTTCATGATCATCATCATTAGCTTCCTCTATAGTTGGTGCAGGCATCATGGGAACGGATTTCACTGATGTGCTACTTTCCAATTCGAGAGAAGCTACAATTACCTTATGAAGTTCTACTTTCCTCCCACTCACTTCTTTCGAGAGAAACTCCTTCCCTATAAAGGACCCATTCTTAGCAACAAAGATCTTGCCTTTGGATCTGTGGTAGCAGGTGTACCCAACAGTTTCTTTTGGGTATCCTATGAAGACGCACTTCTCCGATTTGGGCTCGAGCTTATCAGCCTGAAGCTTTTTCACATAAGCATCACAACCCAAAACTTTAAGAAACGACAGCTTAGGTTTCTTGCCAAACCATAATTTATACGGTGTCGTCTCAACAGATTTAGACGGTGCCCTATTTAACGTGAATGCAGCAGTCTCTAATGCATAACCCCAAAACGATAGTGGTAAATCGGTAAGAGACATCATAGATCGCACCATATCTAATAAAGTACGGTTATGACGTTTGGACACATCATTACGCTATGGTGTTCCAGGTGGCGTGAGTTTTGAAACTATTCCAAATTGTTTTAAATGAAGGCCAAACTCGTAACTCAAATATTCGCCTCCGCAATCGGATCATATAAACTTTATTTTCTTGTTACAATGATTCTCAACTTCACTCTGAAATTCAATGGACTTTTCAAATGTTTCAGACTTGTGTTTCATTAAGTAGATATACCCATATATGCTCAAATCATCTGTGAAGGTCAGAAAATAATGATACCCGCCGCGAGCTTCAACACTCATCGGACCGCATACATCAGTATGTATTATTTCCAATAAGTCATTAGCTCGCTTCATTGTTCCGGAGAACGAAGTTTTAGTCATCTTGCCCATGAGACATGGTTCGCAAGTATCAAATGATTCATAATCAAGTGATTCCAAAAATCCATCCGTATAGAGTTTCTTCATGCGCTTTACACCAATATGACGTAAACGGCAATGCCACAAATATGTTGCACTATCATTATCGACTTTGCATCTTTTGGCATCAATATTATGAATATGTGTATCATCACGATCGAGATTCAATAAACCATTCACATTGGGTGTATGACCATAGAAGGTTTTATTCATGTAAACAGAACAACAATTATTCTCTGACTTAAATGAATAAATGTATTGCAATGAACATGATCTAATCACATTCCTGCTCAACGCAAACACCAAGATAACATTTATTTAGGTCCAACACTAATCCCGAAGGTAGAGGGAGTGTGCGATGGTGATCTTATCAACCTTGGAATCACTTCCAACACAAATCATCACCTCGCCCTTAACTAGTCTCTATTCATTTTGCAACTCCTGTTTCGAGATACTAATCTTAGTAACTGAACTGGTATCAAATACCCTGGGTTTACTATGAACACTAGTAAAGTACACATCAATAACATATATATCAAATATACCTTTATTCACATCAATAGCATGTATATCAAGTATAGTTCATCACAAAGTTCTAGTAGCTTGGTGATAGTAACTAGAGAACTCAGTCAACCATTATCTTATCTGGAAGATTAACTCCCACTTGATTCAAGTGATTGTAGTACCCAGACATTCTGAGCACATGCTCACTGGTTGAGCTATTCTCCTCCATCTTGTAGGCAAAGTACTTGTCAGAGGTCTCATACCTCTCGACATGGGCACGAGTCTGAAATACCAATTTCAACTCTTAGAACATCTCATATGCTCTATGGCGTTCAAAACGTTTCTAAAGTCCCGGTTCTAAGTCGTAAAGCATGGCACACTAAACTATCAAGTAGGCATCATATCGAGCTTGCCAAACATTCATAACGTCTGCATCTGCTCCTGCAATAGGTCTGTCACCTAGCGGTGCATCAAGCACATAATTCTTCTATGCAGCAATGAGAATAATACTCAGATCATGGACCCAGTACGCATCATTGCTACTATCATATTTCAACTTATTTTTCTCTAGGAACATATAAAAAATAGGGAGATGTATTGCGAGCTATTGATCTACAACCTAGATATGCAAAACTATTAAGACTAAGTTCATGATAAATTTAAGTTCAATTAATCAAATTACTAATGAACTCTCACTTAAATTAACATCCCTCAAGTTATTTAAGTGATACATGATCCAAATAAACTAACCCATGTCCGATTATCACGTCAGATGGGGAAGTCATCAATGGTGAACATCTCTATGTTGATCATATTTACTATATGACTCATGTTCGACCTTTCGGTCTCCAGTGTTCCGGGACCATGTCTGTACATGCTAGCTAGGCTCGTCAAGTTTAACCCAAGTATTCTGCATGTGTAAAACTGTCTTACACCCGTTTTATGTGAGCGTAGAGTCTATCACACCCGATCAACACGTGGTGTCTCGAAACGACGAACTGTAGCAACGGTGCATACTCAGGGAGAACACTTTTATCTTGAAATTAAGTGAAGGGATCATCTTATAATGCTACCATCGTTCTAAGCAAAATAAGATGCATAAAGGATAAACATCACATGCAGTCAAAATACGTGACATGATATGGCCTTCATCATCTTCTGCTTTTGATCTCCATCTTCAAAGCATCGTCATGATCTCCATCGTCACCGGCTCGATGCCTTGATCTCCATCGTAGCGTCGTGACCATATCACATCACAACATGCCCTGCAAAACATGATCATCTAATATGATAACGTATATCACATCATGTCTTGACCATATCACATCACAACATGCCCAGCAAAAACAAGTTAGACGTCATCTACCTTGTTGTTGCAAGTTTTACGTGTGTGCTATGGGCTTCTAGCAAGAACCATTCTTACCTACGCAAAAAACCGCAACGATGTTTCATCAAGTTTGTTGTTTTAACCTTCTTCAAGGACCAGCCATAGTCAAATTTGATTCAACTAAAGTAAGAGAAACAGACACCTGCCAGCCACCTTTATGCAAAGCTAGTTGCATGTCAGTTGGTGGAACCGGTCTCATGTGCGTGGACATGTAAGGTTGGTCTGGGCCGCTTCATCCCACAATACCGCTGAATCAAAATAAGATGTTGGTGGTAAGCAGTATGACTATCACTGCCCACAACTCTTTGTGCTCTACTCGTGCATATCATCCACGCATAGACCTGGCTCGGATGCCACTATTGGTAAATGTTGCATGAAAAACAAAAACAATTCTACGCACATGCAAGATCTATCCATGGAGATGCAAAGAAACGAGGGGGAGAGTGTGTCTACGTACCCTCATAGACCGTAAGCAGAAGCGTTTAACAACGCGGTTGATGTTGTTGAACTTCTCCATGCTCCAACTAATAAAGTACCGAACGTACGACACCTCCGCGTTCTACACACGTTCAGCTCGGCGACGCCCTCCACCTTCTTGATCCAGCAAGACGGCGAGGTGGTAGATAAGTTCTGGCAGCACAACGGCGTGATGACGGTGATGGTGAAGTAATCTCCGCAGGGCTTCGCCTAAGCACTATGTATGGCCGAGGGTGTAAACGGTGGAGGAGGGCGCCGCACACGGCTAACAATTGATCTGGTGTGTGCTAGGCGCCCCCTCCCACATATATATAGGTGGGAGGGAGGGAGGAGCAGCCAAAGGAGGCGCCCAAGTAGGAGGAATCCTACTTGGGGTCCCTCCCAAGCCGCGCCCCCCTTTCCTTATTTGGAGTGTGGGGAAAGGCACGGGAGGGTGGCGCCCCCCTGCGACCTCTTGAGCATGTGTTTGTTTTCCATTGAAGAGGAAAGGGTGATGCAGCAAAGTAGTGCAAGTATTTCCCTCAGTTTTTGAGAACCAAGGTATCAATCCAGTAGGAGACTACACGTAAATCGCCTAGTACATGCACAAACAATATAGAACCTTGCAACCAACGCGATAAAGGGGTTGTCAATCCCTTCATGGCTACTTGCAAAAGTGAGATCTGATAAAGATAATAAGATAAATATTTTTGGTATTTTTGTTGTATAGATTGAAAAGTAAAGATTGCAAAATGAATAGTAAGCTAGAATTATAGATCGGAAACTTATATGATGTAAAGTAGACCCAGGGGCCATAGGTTTCACTAGTGGCTTCTCTCAAGATAGCATATATTACGATGGGTGAACAAATTACGGCCGAGCAATTGATAGAAAAGTGCATAGTTATGAGAATATCTAGGCATGATCATGAACATAGGCATCACGTCCGTGTCAAGTAGACTGAGACGATTCTGCAACTACTACTATTACTCCACACATCGACCGCTATCCAGCATGCATCTAGAGTATTAAGTTCACAAGAACAGAGTAACGCATTAAGCAAGAGACATGATGTAGAGGGATAAATGCAAGCAATATGATATAAACCCCATCTTTTTATCCTCGATGGCAACAATACAATACGTGTCGGTTCCCTTTCTGTCACTGGAATCAAGCACCGCAAGATTGAACCCAACGCTAAGCACTTCTCCCATTGCAAGAAAGATCAATCTAGTAGGCCAAACCAAACTATTAATTCGAAGAGACTTGCAAAGATATCAAATCATGCATATAAGAATTCAGAGAAGAATCAAATATTGTTCATAGATAATCTTGATCATAAACCCACAATTCATTGGATCTCAGCAAACACACCACAAAAAGTATTACATCGAATAGATCTCCAAGAACATCGAGGAGAACTTTGTATTGAGAACCAAAGAGAGAGAAGAAGCCATCTAGCTAATAACTATGGACCCGAAAGTCTGTGGTAAACTACTCACACATCATCGGGGAGGCTATGGTGTTGATGTAGAAGCCCTCCATGATCGCGAATCCCCCTCCGGCAGATCGCCGGAAAAGGCCCCAAGATGGGATCTCATGGGTACAGAAGGTTGCGGCGGTGGAAAAGTGGTTTCGTGGCTCCCCTGGATGTTTTCAGGGTATAAGAGTATATATAGGCGAAAGAAGTAGGTCGGTGGAGCTACGAGGGGCCCACAAGGGTGGGGGCGCGCCCTCCTGCCTCGTGGACGCCTCATTGCATCTCTGACTTCCACTCCAAGTCTCCTGGATTGTGTTTGTTCCAAGAAAGATCCTCGCAAAGGTTTCGTTCCGTTTGGATTCCGTTTGATATTCCTTTTCTGCGAAACACTGAAATAGGCAAAAAAAACATCAACCGGCACTGGGCCTCCGGTTAATAGGTTAGTCCCAAAAAATAATATAGAAGAGCATATTAAAGCCCATTAAACATCCAAAACAGATAATATAATAGCATGGAACAATAAAAAATTATAGATACATTGGATGTATCAACATCCCCAAGCTTAATTCCTGCTCGTCCTCGAGTAGGTAACTGATAAAAAACAGAATTTTTGATGTGGAATGCTACCTTACATAATTTTCAATGTAATTTTCTTTATTGTGGCATGAATGTTCAGATCCGAAAGATTCAAGACAAAAGTTTAATATTGACATAAAAAATAATAATACTTCAAGCATACTAATAAAGCAATCATGTCTTCTCAAAATAGCATGGCCAAGGAAAGTTATCCCTACAAAATCATATAGTCTGGCTATGCTCTATCTTCATCACACAAAATATTTAAATCATGCATAACCCCGATGACAAGCCAATCAATTGTTTCATACCTTGATGTTCTCAAACCTTTTCGACTTTCACGCAATACATGAGCGTGAGCCATGGCACTATAGGTGGAATAGAATGGTGGTTGTGGAGAAGACAAAAAGGAGAAGATAGTCTCACAACAACTAGGCCTATCAACGGGCTATGGAGATGCCCATCAATATATATCAATGTGAGTGAGTAGGGATTGCCATGCAACGGATGCACTAGAGCTATAAGCACTAAAAAATACACTTCCGTGATGATACATGTTTGTCACAGTAGGTCGCTTTTTTTGTCATGCATGTACATCAATGACAAATTTATGACAGAATCAAGATAGTCATACATGTGCTGTCGTAGAAGTGTTCCATGACATTACCAAAATTATCATCATGATAGTGTCCACTTCCATGATGATAAATCGCGCGTCACAATAGTGCTTTCGTCAAGGGTGACCGACACATGGCATCCACCGTAACGGAACGCCGTTAAGCTATCGGTCGGGTTTTGGATCCAATA
Source organism: Aegilops umbellulata (assembly GCA_032464435.1). Lineage (NCBI taxonomy): Eukaryota > Viridiplantae > Streptophyta > Magnoliopsida > Poales > Poaceae > Aegilops > Aegilops umbellulata. The sequence goes on along the minus strand of CP136058.1, from coordinate 375,774,308 downwards.
ACCTGTTAACAGCCCCGACCAATGGGAAATTTCCACGTGTAAAATTCTTATTGGCCGGACGAAACACGTGTCAGCTCGTCAGTGGGTCAGATAGACGCCTATGATACGTCAACACGTGGCACGGCCCAAGAGAGGCCATTCCTGTGTAAAGGCCGGCCCATTTGACTTGGTCAAAAGCTGGCGGGCCGGCCCATGGAAAGCCTGTTAACGGCATGTTCGGATATAGCCCATTTACAGCCCGCTAACCCAAGGCCCGTTACGCCCTATCCGAATTAGGCCCAGTAGCATCATCTGGGCCATCCAATATGATTCCAGCCCGTTTTCACTTCTGGCCCATGTATGGACCATGACGTCTTTCGGCCCATATGAGGCCCTATGTAACTCTTGGCCTATTAACGGCCCGTGGTGAAACTGGCTCGTAATGAACAGTGTATCACTTTACACCCATTAACGGCCCGTGGTGAAACTGGCCCGTGATGAACAATGTATCACTTTATACTCATTAACGGCCCGTTATTCCGTTGGGCCGTTTCCAGCCCATGTTATCTTTCGGCCTTCTCAGAGCCCATTTATTCTTGGGCTCATTTCGAGCATTCGTTTACTTACGGCCCATTACTGTCATTTTATGCTTGTGGACCAAATTCAGCCCGTGGTTACAGTCGGCCCGTTTGTGGTCCGTTAATACGTTGGGTCGTTTCCATAGCGTCATCAAATACAGCCTATTAACGATGGCCCGTTATGGTCGGCCCATGAACGAACGATTCCAACTCTAGCCCGTTTATGGCCAGAATGCGGTCTGTTCGGCCCATGTTTGCCCAATCGATCATACGGCCCGTATAAGGCCCATTGATGATACGACCCGTAGAAGGGCCATTGATGATACGGCCCGTAGAAGGCCCATTGTTTCTACGGCCCGTAGAAGGCCCACTGCTTCTACGGACCGTAGAAGGCCCACAGTTTCTACGGCCCGTAGGAGGCCCAGTGTCACTACAGTAAATATTAGCCCATGGTTATTGTGGCCTAGTTTTAAAAAATAGGTTATTGCAGCCACTAGCAAACCGCAGAAAAAGAACTGCACTGACTACAAGCAAACAAATAAACAAGACAACAAGGAAATAAATAAGCAAGCAACTTACACTAGGCTATCACGGCTATTACACATATTACATCCACTGGGCATCAAAGTTCGCCACCAGTGCAAATATAGGGAACACAACAGCATATAAATGCCGCAGCAAAACAAGTCCAGAACTGAAACCACTACAGAAGAGCTCAAGAAACAATATCCTGGGTACCCATAATGCTGGCAAGATGCTTAGCAAGCTTTTTAACTTTCTCTTGTTCGGCGCTTAAGTCCTCCAGCGCTTGTTGTTGCACCAGAAAGTATGCATCTGAATTCTGCACGGACTTCCTTAGTCCTTCGGCTTCCTATCGCATAACATCTGATCGATGTCTTTCAACTTGAAGTTGAGACTCAAGAAGCCGAACTGATTCAGGCAACGAGTTCGAAGAGCTGGTGCCAGCAGTGGTAGCCAGTAACTCGAACACTACATCAAGACAGGACTTGGGGGTTGTCTCAGTGTCTTCAATACAGTTTTTATCAACTTTCTTGGAGACCAACAGGTATGTCTCACTATCTTGAACCTTATCTGCATTACTTCCTTTACCATTGCATAACAGGGTACTCTTCTCCAATATTTTATCAGCGTTCTAAAAGAGAAACAAACAAACACATCTCAGGTTTACCAGTTCGGTAGTAAGGTGGACAGGATAACAGCATGAAACAAACATATATCTATGTAGTACGGTCACTGTATGGTCTATATCATTCTAGTTTATGTTGCCAAATCAAGATAGATACAGTTCGAATCATATCTATTTAAAACAAAGCAGCATAGATAGAATATAAGTGTGGGAAACTACACAGCAATAACAACACTTGTAATGTGCATGGCATGAGAACATAACTGTTTATTCAATTGAAACTGAAATCAACATAGAGAAAGTTACAACAGCAAACAGCCAAACACGTTGAAGAAACAGGTTTAAAACATACCTGTTGCGCCATTGGAGTTTCAATTGCATCCTTCAAATTTGAAATTAGTTGGTATCAGTAAATACAGTGATGCAAGAGCAAAGTAGTATGAACCATAGCTACGGAACCTGACCTGAGAACAATTCTTCGTCTGCTTTAAGTGTTGACTTTGGGTTCGGAGTGGTGGTCCTCATGATTTGGGCACTACAGTTGCCTTACTAACTGCTCGTGTTTGGGTGCTCTGTGGTGGAGACGGTGATGTGTCAACGGGAACTGGGTGTCTATCTGCTGGGGTTGGGGTTAGAAGGGGTGTAGCTGGTTCTCTGTCCAACTGGGTAGGGGTACAATCTGCATGAGTGTGGATTATGTGTGGTGGGGCTGGTTCTTGGGCAAGTACAACCGTGGTTCTATCTGCATTGACAGGTAGCACGATCTTTTCTGAAGACCGTGTTTTTACTCCCACAGATACTGCCATCACTCCCTCCAATTGAAATGGCTGATAAACAAGAAAAATAATTGAATGTACAGACATTGTAAGATAGACAGGTGTAATGGATAGTAGGGAAGAAAACAGGGCATGAAATAATTCACATTTATGTTGTCTAAGCAAACAGAATAGAAGGACATAATTTCACATATATGATGGCTAATTAAACAGGATAGCATGACACAATATCACATGTATGATGGCTAACTAAACAGGATAGAATGATATACTTCAAAATATGATGACTATGTAAACAGGATGACATGATATAACTATACGATGTGTCTATTAAAGTGGTTGGCATGCCATAAATCACAAACGTGTCGTCGATGGAAACATGATGGCATGATATAATTCATGGATAGAATGACATAATTTAAATATGATGACTATGTAAACAGGATGAGATGATATAACTATATTATTTCTTTAGAAAATGGGTTGGCATGCCATAATTCAGATACATACTGTCTATGTAAACATCATAGCATGACATAATTCAAATATATGATTTATATACTAAGGAAGTGAGCAGAGGGCAATCGCATATATGATGTGTCAACTAAGGAGATGGCATTCAATATTGTGTATATGATGTAAAAACTAAGCATTGCAATACAACATATGCATTATATGAGAAATATAACCCTGCCAAGTTTGAGCATACACCTCAGGGGGATAATAGGACTGGTCATCTGCCTCAAAATACTCCTCTGAAGAGCTATCTGTAACCAGTTGTCGGATCACTGGTTCCGGCAGACCCTTAAGGTTCGAACTCTAGGGTGCGCGCGGAGATCGTGCCCTCTACCTCTCCGTCTCGTAAGGATCTAACTACTGCAAGAACAACACAAGAGACACAAGGTTTATACTAGTTCGGGCCACCATTGTGGTGTAATACCCTACTCTAGTTTGTGGTGGGTGGATTGCCTCTTGGGCTGATGAGGAAGAACAGTACAAGGGAGAACAGCCTTGCGAGGGCCTGTTCTTGGCTAGGGGATGAACTGCTAGGGGGAGTTCAATCGCCCTTCTCTTTCTCTCTCTCTCTCTCTACTTGCTCTAGATGCTGAATCAGATGCCTCTACCCTGGGGGTGGCTGGTCCTATTTATAGGCAAAGACCCTGGGCCTCTTCCCAAATATTGAGCGGGAAGGGTGCCAACAATTGGCCAATTTCAAGGGGAACATCTGGTACACTTATCCTGACTAAAGTTGGTCTTCGCCTGCCAAAGGCCCTGTGGTGATGCCGTCCTGGGCTCCATGGTGACCTCCTTCCCACCGTTGGACTGGTCTTGGTCTCGTTGCACCGAAATGGGTGCCTTTGCTTGATCCTCTCGCCTGCGCTTGCCCCCTTTGCACCAAAGAGGAAAGGGAGACGCTGCGCGGGCTGGCGCCCGCCTGGCATCCTTGGTCGTCATGGCTTGCGTCATGGGCACCTCGTGAGGTACCCGCCTTGATCTCTCCGCCTCCCCGCGAGCCAGCCTAAGGAGGCCGTGCTTGAGGAAGCGCCGTATCGTCCGCCTCGCGAGGCTTGGCCCCTCGCGAGGGTCTTGAGCCTTGTGCAGATGAAGATGGGCCACGCTGGGCCCCCATTTGAGCCACGCCGCAGGCCGCAGGCAGGCAAGTCTGGGGACCCCCGTTCCCAGAACGCCGACAGTAGCCCCCGGGCCCAAGGCGCGCACGGACTTGGCCGTGCCGAGAGGCGAAAGGGCAAGGGCGAAGCGCCGCGGGCCCTAACAGCCTGCGGCCTTGGGCGCCGCGTGGCGGTTTGACAGGACGTGGGCGTCTCCACTTCCCCACGACGCCTTGGCAACTGCGTGACTTGACTAGTCCCTGCATACATAGATACGGGCCATTATTACCTGCGATCGTGGTGCTCGATGGTTGGCCTCTTCCAGCTATAAGTGCGAGGCCACACAAGCTCCCCCGGTCCACCCTTTCCCGCTTCTCTTCTTCTTCCTCTCCTTCGCCGTCGCCGCTCGCATGGCTCCGAAGAGGTTCTCAGCCGCAGAGAAGGAGAAGGCTAGTCAGGCGGGGCCCGACTCCCCTCGGGCCAAGCGCGGCTGGGGTCGTCCCTGCAAGCATCCCGCGGTCCCCGCTGTGGCTCCCCGCGGGCACAGGGGTGGTTCTCCGCGTGGTGGTGAGCGCTCGGCTGCCATGGGGAGGCAGGCTGTGGTTGCGCGGCCTCCCAGGCCGTGCTTTCGCTCGGCGGAGGTGCTGCCGGAGTTCGTCGTGTGGTCGGCGGACCCGACCAGCACCTGGCTCCAGCTCCCTCGCTTCTTCATCAGCGAGCTGTCGGCCAGCGCCCGGTGCGGCTTCTGGCTCCAGGCTGACGGCTGCTGCAGTAGGGCCTCTTGGGTTTCGCTCGAGGTCTCCCCTTCTGGGAATGGGGACCTGACCCGCGGCTGGCAGACGTTTGCCCGCGCACGCGGCCTGGGCCAGCGGTGCACCCTGCACTTCAAGTTCGACGACGACGGCACCCTTTACGTGAGGGTGTTTGGGGAAGATGGTCGCCGCGCAGGATGCTGCCCCGAGGACGACGATGGAGGAGACAGCGCCCACTCTACTGGCGGTGTCCGAGGCTCCCCAAGCTCCGCCAACTCTTCTTCAGGCGGCTCCTCTAGCGGTGGCCGCAGCCAGCCCCCTCGCCGCCGCGCTTGCTTGGGGGTGGCTGTTCATCCGCCCGTCGCCGCACCCCGGCGAAGCGCGAGAGGGAGTCCGCCTGAGCTCCGGAGGCATCCGGTGTCGCCTCAGCAGGCCGATGTGGGGCGGGCCGCGCCGGGCTCGCCCTTTCCTTTCCCTTTTGCTCCCTGTGTAAGACAAGACAGCTGCATGGAGCCCCGTGGGGGCGTGTTGAGAATCATTGCCATTGTAGCCATTACCTTGATTTTGTTGTTGCGCTTCTCAACCATTTGCCCTCGCGTAGGTAGTTTGCAGCCCCAGCCGGGGGGCGACCGACCCAGGCCCTGTGTGCATGTCGCGGTGCCCGAGGGGCACGGACCAGAGGGGTGCTCCTGTAGGTAGTTTGCAGCCCCAGCCGGGGGCCGTGAAACCTTTAAGCGGCTAGAGCAAAAACGCTCGCGAGGGCGTTCGAGTCCCATCCCTCGCGAGGCCTTTCATGAGAGAAAATCAAAACAAGGAGCGAAAATCGACAAACCACAAGGCAACAACGGCGATAGTTTCGATAAGACTTCAAATGCAAGTAAAACACGTCAAATGCGGAAAGCAAATGAAAAAGCCGCGTCCGGCACCTAGTCTAGTCTTCGACGTCTTCTCACCAGCGCGGAGCTAAGTGCTACCACTGGGCGTGGGAGGGAGCCCCAGGGCCTGAGGCCGGCGCTCCTGAGACTCCGGGGCGTGTACAGCCCCACTCATTATTACATGAGAGTGTCATGGGGCGGCGAGCTTCACAGGCATTGGCCTTCTTCACAGGCTCCGGGCCTTTCCCCTTAGAGGTAATAAGCTTCACAGGCATTCGCCTTCTTCACAGGCTCCGGGCCTTTTCCCTTAGAGGTAATAAGCTTCACAGGCATTCGCCTTCTTCACAGGCTCTGGGCCTTTTCCAAAAAGAGGTAATAAGCTTCACAGGCATTCGCCTTCTTCACAGGCTCTGGGCCTTTTCCAAAAAGAGACGATCTTCACAGGCGTTCGCCTTCTTCACAGGCTCAGGGCCTTTTCCAAAAAGGGACGATCTTCACATGCGTTAGCCTTCTTCACAGGCTCTGGGCCTTTTCCAAGAAGAGATGATCTTCACAGGCATTCGCCTTCTTCACAGGCTCAGGGCCTTTTCCAAAAAGAGATGATCTTCACAGGCGTTCGCCTACTTCACAGGCTCCGGGCCTTTTCCAAAAAGAGAAGATCTTCACAGGCGTTCGCCTTCTTCACAGGCTCCGGGCCTTTTCCAAAAAGAGAAGATCTTCACAGGCGTTCGCCTTCTTCACAAGCTCCGGGCCTTTTAGGGGTAGAACCTCTGGAGGTGCTGGATGTTCCACGCGTTCTGGATCGGCTCCCCCTCTTGAGTTTCCAAGCGCACGGAGCCAGGCCTGGAAACATGAACAACCTTGAACGGGCCCTCCCACATGGGAGAGAGCTTGTGCAACCCTTCCCTGGAGAGGACCCGCCTGAGTACGAGGTCTCCTACCTCGAGGCTTCTGGGGCGGATGTTGCAGCAGTGATATCATCGTAGCGCCTGTTGGTACCTCGCCGCTCACAGCGCGGCTTCCCGGCGGCGTTCCTCCCCCAACACGAGGTCTATCCCCCGCATGGTGTCCTACTGCGCCTCGTTGAACGTCAGGACCCGCGCGGAGCGACACCTGACCTCATGAGGAAGGACTGCTTCGGCTCCATAGACCAGGAAGAACGGGGTTTCCCCGGTTGGTTTGGTCGCGGTTGTGCGGATGGACCACAGCACGGATTGGAGCTCGTCGTACCAACCCCTACCGCAGGCCTCCAGCTTCTTCTTGAATGTTCTGGTCTTGAGGCCTCTCAGGACCTCCGCGTTAGCTCGTTCGGCTTGCCCATTGCTTCGCGGGTGTGCCACCGAAGCGTAGCATATCTGCGTTCCAAGGTTAGCACAGTATGTTTTGAAGAGATTACTGGTAAACTGCGAACCGTTGTCTGTGATGATGCGGTTTGGCACCCCGAACCGACTCACGATACCCCGGATGAACTTGACCGCGGAGCCCGCGGGGATGGTACGGACAGCTTCCACCTCTGCCCACTTGGTGAACTTGTCGATGGCGACGTAGAGGTAACGGTAGCCCCCTGGCGCTCGAGGGAACGGGCCCAGAATATCCAACCCCCAAACTGCGAATGGCCACGAGAGGGGTATGGTCTACAGGCCTCCCGCTGGTTGATGTATCTGCTTGGAATGGAACTGGCAGGCCTCACAAGCCTTTACCAATTCGATTGTGTCGTTGAGCGCGGTGGGCCAATAGAACCCACTACGAAATGCCTTGCCAACGAGGGTCCGTGAGGACGAGTGGTGTCCGCAGTCTCCGCCGTGTATGTCCCCAGTAGCCCCTTTCCTTGCTCCACGGAAATGCAGCGCAGAGATACGTCGTTGGGTCGCTTCCGGTAAAGTTCTCCATCCCTGATGCAGTATGCCATTGCCTCCCGCGCCACACGTTCTGCTTCCTCCTCCTTCTCTGGCAGGGCCCCACGTGTCAGGTAATTCTGGAGCTCTGTGATCCAGCATTCCTCCTGAGGTTCCATCGTCAAGAGCAAGCGTGCTCCTGAGGGCGGTCCGCAGGCCGGGGCTCCCGAGGCTGGCGGCTGAGGGAGCTCCTCTCGAGGCTGAGCCGTGCTTGATAGCATTGGCTGCACTGAAGGCTTGAAGAGCCGCTCTTCGAAGACGCCGGGCTCCTGCGGCAGCCGCCTGGACGCCCGTCCGGCTATGTCGTCAGCTTCCTGGTTGGTGCCACGGGGCACGTGCTTCAGCTCCAGCCCCCAGAACTGCTTTTCAATCCTGCGGACCTCTGCCAGGTAGGCCTCCATATGCTCGTCCTTCGGCTCGTACACCTTATTGGAGAAGTTGACTAGGAGCTGCGAGTCGCCTTTGACGGTGAGGCGCTTCACTCCCAGGGCCGCTGCGGCCTTCAACCCGGCTATCAGTCCCTCATATTCTGCTATGTTGTTGGAGACCTTTTCTCCTTGCTGGAAATAGAGCTGTACTACATAGTAAAGCTTATCCTGAGTGGGTGATATCAGCACCGCACCAGCCCCCGCGCCGTGCCTGGAGAATGCCCCGTCGAAGTACATGACCCAGCCTTCTGGCGCCTCGCTCCCTGGGGAGAGGGAACGATCCTCGTTGTCCTTGAGGCCTGGCGCCTCTGTCCATTCCGCCACGAAATCCGCCAATGCGGCTCCTTTGATGACCCTAGTTGTGCTGAATTCGAGCTGAAACGCCTACAACTCTATGTTCCATTCAGCGACCCTTCCCGCAGAGTTAGGGCTCCTGAGCACCCTCTCCAGGGGGTACGATGAGACGACCTTGATCGGGTGAGCTTGGAAATAGTGACGCAGCTTGCGCGAGGCCACTAGCAGCGCGAGGAGGAGCTTCTGAGGCATCGGGTATCGTGCCCTCGCGTCCCGTAGCACCGTGCTAACGAAGTAGACCGGGTGCTCAACAAGGCTGAGAGCATCTTGGGTCGCGGCGCCCTCGGGAGGTGAGGGCACCTCACAGGACGACGTGACCTTGGGAGGTGGACCATCCGGGCGTGCGGCCTCTCCTGTCTCTGGTGCGTTCTTCGGCGGTTGATCCTCCTCATCTACGGTTTCGGCTTCCTCGAGCTTTCCCTGTTCCCATCTTGTCTGGCCTCGGGCTGCCGCTATGGTCTTGGCCTGGCGCTCCTCCCTAATCGCCACTAGTGTTGCGCTGGCAGAGTAGGGAGTGGCGGCAAGGTAAAGCAGCAGAGGCTCCTGAGGGCGCGGAGCCACCATGACTGGGGGACTGGTTAGGTACCTCTTGAGATCTTGAAACGCCTTATCTGCCTCTTCAGTCCATTCAAAGGGCCCCTTTTTCTTCATCAGCTAAAAGAAAGGCAGCGCTCGTTCCCCCAACTTGGAGATGAAGCGCCCTAGTGCGGTCACACGCCCAGTGAGCTTCTACATTTCTCTGACGGTCTTTGGCGGACTCATGTCCTCGACCACCTTGACCTTCTCGGGGTTGGCCTCGATGCCACGGTGAGATACGAGGAATCCCAAAAGCTTGCCCGAGGGAACGCCAAACACACATTTCTCCAGGTTGAGCCGCAGGTTCACTGCGTCGAGGCTCGCGAAGGTCTCCTCCAGGTCTTGTATCAGGGTCCTGGCCTCTCGAGATTTCACCACAATGTCATCGACGTATGCTTCAACATTCTTCCTGAGCTGCGGGCCCAAGGTGATGTGCATCAGCCGCTGAAAGGTTGCCCCTGCGTTGCATAGTCCAAATGGCATGCATGTATAGCAGTATACCCCGCACGGGGTCAAGAAGGCGGTCTTCTCAACGTCTTCTATCGCCATCTTGATCTGGTGATATCCGGAGAAGGCATCCAAAAAGCACAACAGGTCGCACTCAGCGGTGGAATCGACGATCTGGTCGATGCGAGGGAGCGGGAACGGATCTTGCGGGCATGCCTTGTTGAGGTTGGTGAAGTCGACACACATGCGTTCCTTCCCCCCTTTCTTGGGCACAACGACTGGGTTGGCCAACCAATCTGGGTACCGGACCTCGCGAATGACTCCAGCGGCTTCTAACTTGCGGGTCTCTTGGACGATGAAGGCATGCTTCTCTGCGGACTGCCGCCTGGCCTTCTGCTTCACGGGGCGCACATTTGGGCACACGTTGAGGTGGTGCTCGATGACGTCCCTGGGGATCCCTGCCAACTGATCGGGCTCCCAAGCAAACACTTTCTTGTTTGCACGCAGGAACCTGACCAGGGCCTCCTCCTGCTCAGGCCCCAGGTTGGTGCCAATGGTGAAAGTGGCGCTGGAGGACCCGTCCTCGTCGACGGGTATCTGCTCGGTTTCCGCCTTGTCCTGGGTGAACAACTACTTCTTCTTGGTAGGCGCAGCCCCCTTGGGCTCAGGGGTCCCCGCGTCGGCGGGCTGTGCCGATGCCGCCGTCTTGAAGGCGAGCTTGAGTACTCGCAGGGCGTCCCCGGTGTCTCCGTGCACGGTGAGGGCACCGCTGCTCCCGGGCATCTTCATGAGGTTGTACGCCGGGTGCGTGGTGGCCATGAACTGGGCCAGCGCCGGGTAGCCGAGGATGGTGTTGTAAGGGAGGCCGATGGGGGCAATGTCGAAGTCGACCATCTCCGTGCGGAAGTTGTCGTAGGTGCCAAAGGTTACCGGGAGCCGGATCTGTCCCAAGGAGTTGGACGACCCGCCCCGACGCCTGAGAAGGATCGGCTGGGTTGCAGCCGCTCCCGGGGTATGCAGAGGAGGTTGAAGGTCTCGTCCGAGAGCACGCTGAGGCCCGCGCCGCCATCAACGAGGGTTCTGGTGACGGCCACCTGGCAGATGGTGGGGGGTGCACAACAGGGTGAGCGCTCCCGAGCCGGCCAAGTTAGCGGGGTGGTCCTCCGAGCTGAAGGTCAAACCAACCTCGCGCGCCGCCCGGTCCGGGGGAGCCCCCTGCCGCGCGGAAATGGCGCCGATCTGGCGGGCAAATGGCTTGACGTGGCGGCTTGTGGGTGGCGCCTGCGAGCCGCCCAGGAGGGCCGCAATGACCAGGAACGTCGACGTCGTGGGGCAGCCGCCCTGTTGCATAGGCAGACGCCGGTGTGGTGCTTGCTGCTCGCCTCCCGCCGGGCCGGTGGCGGTGTTGACGGCGGGCGACGGGGAACAGCGAGGACGTCCACCAGCGAGGGCCGCTGCGTGACGCGAGCTCGACGTGCGCCGTACATGGATGCGGCGGTCGGAGGAGAGCGGAGCGGTGGAAGACAGATTCCGGCGCACCCCTACCTGGCGCGCCAAATCTCGGATCACTGGTTCCGGCAGACCCTTAAGGTTCGAACTCTAGGGTGTGCACGGAGATCGTGCCCTCTACCTCTCTGTCTCGTAAGGATCTAACTGCAAGAACAACACAAGAGACACAAGGTTTATACTAGTTCGGGCCACCATTGTGGTGTAATACCCTACTCTAGTTTGTGGTGGGTGGATTTCCTCTTGGGCTGATAAGGAAGAACAATACAAGGGAGAACGGCCTCGCGAGGGCCTATTCTTGGCTAGGGGATGAACTGCTAGGGGGAGTTCGATCGCCCTTCTCTTTCTCTCTCTCTCTCTACTTGCTCTAGATGCTAAATCAGATGCCTCTACCCTGGGGGTGGCTGGTCCTATTTATAGGCAAAGGCCCTGGGCCTCTTCCCAAATATTGAGCGGGAAGGGCACCAACAATTGGCCAATTTGAAGGGGAACATCTGGTACACTTATCCTGACTAAAGTTGGTCTTCGCCTGCCAAAGGCCCTGTGGTGACGCCGTCCTGGGCTCCATGGTGACCTCCTTCCCAACGTTGGACTGGTCTTGGTCTCGTTGCACCGAAATGGGTGCCTTTGCTTGATCCTCTCGCCTGCGCTTGCCCCCTTTGCACCAAAGAGGAAAGGGAGACGCTGCGCAGGCTGGCGCCCGCCTGGCATCCTTGGTCGTCATGGCTTGCATCATGGGCACCTCGTGAGGTACCCGCCTTGATCTCTCCGCCTCCTCGCGAGCCAGCCTAAGGAGGCCGTGCTTGAGGAAGTGTCATGCCGTCCGCCTCGCGAGGCTTGGCCCCTCGCGAGGGTCTTGAGCCTTGTGCTGATGAAGATGGGCCACGCTGGGCCCCCATTTGAGCCACGCTGCAGGCCGCAGGCAGGCAAGTCTGGGGACCCCCGTTCCCAGAACGCCGACACCAGTAAGATATCTGCTTCAGCAGGTAGCACTGTCTGCTCTGAAGACCTTGTTTTCACTCCAGATTTCTCCATCACCAATTCAAATGGTTGATGCACAGGAAGAGCAGTTGAATATACAAACATTGTCCACAAAAGCAATGAGAAATACAAAAAAAGGACGGCATGATATAATTCACATATATGACGCTTGCCTAAACAGCATGGCATTGCATAATTCACATACATAATGCCTTGCAACAAGATAACATTGCATAATTCACATATATAATGTCTTGCAACAAGATGGCATTACATAATTCACATATATGGTAATTAGACACTAAACAGGTGGCATTCACACAAAGCATGTCTAAACTAAGCAAATGACATAGCAATGTAAGATACCATACGCATGATATGAGCAACATAACCCTGCCAAGTTAGGGCATGCACCTCGGGGGGAAATATGACTAGTCATCTGTCTCTGAATCCTCCTCTGAGGAGCTATCGGTAATCAGCAAGACATGCGCTTCGTCAGATAGCGTTGTCTGCTCTGAAGACCTTGTTTCCACTCCAGATTTTTCCATGACCGTGCCAAATGGCTGATGCACAGGAAGAGTAATTGAATGTACTAAAATTGTTGACAAATTTAACACTTAATAAAAAAATGATGGCATGATATAATTCGCATATAAGATGACTGGCTAACCAGGGTGGCATTGCAAAATTCACATATATAATGCCTGGCTAGACAAGATGGCATTGCATGATTCACATATACGATAAAGAAACTAAACAAATGGCATTGACACAAAGCATGTCTAAACTAAGCAGATGACATCTTTAATGTATACAGTAAGCAATGCAAGGCACCATATGCATGATATTACCAACATCAGCATGCCAAGTTAGAGCGAAGACCTCATGGGGTAAATAGGAGTGGTCTTCTCCTTCTGAATCCCCCTCATAACAGTTATCTTCCTCTTCATTACGATCTGAAATGGGTGGAGGGGGGCTGCCTTTGCGCCCACCATGGAACGACGTCTGCATGAAATTTTATTGCCACACAAGGCTCGTCTCTTTTGCTCTACATGATCAGTTCCATTGTGTACAATAACTGGCATGCATAGGAATAAAACATAGTGAGATTATGTAAGGAGTGCATGCACAAATCCAGAGTGATGGTAGCAAACTGTGGATAGACCCAAAACCAATGATTGCATGCAGATAATAGCTTTAGTTAAAAAATACAGATAATGGCTCCTTTAATGTTTGTTTGCACCAACATGAAACTCATAGTAGACACCGGAGATTAACCAGATAGTAGACAGATAGTACTGATTGCTGCCCCAATATGTACCCCACAACCATTTAAAAACTCAAGTTTCAGCATTAGTTTGGACCTGACTAGGAGTCTAATAGGTGAACACGACGATAATGTAGCATGTCATCATATTAAGCGACGCATAACGTAAGCAGACACAGAAGAGTGCAACCTCTCTTGCGGACCCATGTAGTCCACAAGGTCATCTACTCAGTTGATGATGGTAATGCAGTTGACGTGGCTGCCGGCGGTGGGGAAGAAGATCTGAGGTGGTGAAAGACAGTCTGGAGAGCGGATCCCTGCTGTGGTGAACCCTTCCGTCGTTGGAGCAGCTGAGCTGTGGTGGAACACAACACCGCAGGAGCAGGACAAACCACACAAGGTTTTCTTTGACACATATCTGTAATAGAAGTAATTGAGTAAGGGCTTGTTTGAATTTGAGGATTCTAACAATGCAGGGATAGGAAATAGACAGGAATAGGATAGGAATGCATGTGCAAAACAGAGAATTTAAAAACAGGATTTCTGCCAATCTGGGTGTTTGATTCACAACAATTGGAAGATCACAGGATGCAAAAAAGCATGGTGAGATTAAGTCAAACCACAAGAAAATGTACGGTTATAATGCTATTATGCTACTATCTCTTAGTCTTGTGCTTGATAAATAGGAATATGAAAAGGAGGAGAAGTGGAAATTAAAATTCCTACGGTTTTTCTTTCAAGGAGACACTAAAGGAACAAATCCTACAGTTTTCCTTTGCTCCATTCCTTTGCACCAAATTCATGAAAAGTAGTACCATAGGAAACTTTCCAATTCCGATGTTTTTCATTCACTTTTCCTTTCAAGCACTGGCGATTCTAGTAGGCAGGCTTGAGCAAGGAAAATCCTACACTAGAAAAAGTTTTTGTGCTACTTCTATTACTTTGGACCCAGGCCACTGCCATACTAGCTCAACTCCCAGGCCCATCGACAAATGCACAGCTGAAACGCGCAGAGATAAATAATGATGGCGTTCAAGAGAGTCCATCACGGATAGCTAAGTTGCCTGGTACCTCACTGCTTGTCATATAGTAGGATAAAATAATCGTATTTCCCGTTACTACGAGTGCTCAGTGGACAATATATATAACATGTAGAGTAAAAAAGAGATGCAACAAGTGTACAACCTCTTTGGCGAAGCCATGTCGATCTCAGCGTGATTGGGTTGGCCGGTGAGGATGCTCCAGCTGACTTGGCTGTCGGAGGAGGGGAAGAAGATCTTAGGCGTCTGGAGATGGAGCCCGAGGTACTGCTCCGCTGTGATGGAGGGTTTTGTCGTTGGAGCAGCTCCGGTGAGTTGTACGACGCCGAGGCTGAAGCAGGACAAGAGAGACAACGAACAATGTTAACCTGAGTGGAATTCTAATAGCATCTCCAATACATGACGTAAAATACATAACCACAAAGTGCTAGATGTAAAATACATCAGCCGCTCATCTCTGAACTTAACTGCCGAAACTGAATTTAACTGTCGAAACTGAACTTAACTGTCGAAACTGAACTTAACTGTCAAAGCTAAATTTTGTTGTCGAAACTGAACGCGCTAGCAAGGTGAGGCTACATGTTGGTCGACTGACTTTTTCATCTCTGGTCAGTCGATTTTGCAGCCGTTGGATACGAAATCAAGGGCTTGTGGTTCATCTTCAACCTCCACCCCCCTGAGCCGGCCAAACAGCAGCCCCCCGCCGCCCGCTGTCGGCGGTGCGCCGCCCCGCCTGCCCCGAAAACACTCCGCACCGCTGGTCCGCCGCCGCCCCGGCCATCCCTCTAGCCCCCCCCCTCCCCGTGCCGAGCTTTTTCTCCGGCGATCCCCACGCCACCGCCGACGACCACCGCCCCCATCCTAAACCCTAAGATAGATAGTGGGGTACCTCTCCGGCGAGCCCCCCTCCCCGCTGCGGCTGGTTCTTCCTTCACCCCGGCGAGCCCCCCACCCGCTGAAAATCGACTAACCCAAAAGTCGATTCAGTCGACTGAAGTGTAGCTAAATCGGAGCAGCATCGCAAGCAAGAGCAGGAGCGAGAGCAGCAGCGCGAGCAAGAGCAGACCAGGCAGGGGACCGAGAGCAAGACCAGAGCAGCAGCGCGAGCGAGAGCTAAAGCAGCAGCAGGTCCTACTGATGTGGACGTCGTCGCCGAGGGAGCGACACCGTGGAGGAAGTGGCCGGCGATGCCGCCGTGGATGGAGCCGCGCCGTGTCAGCTCGGGACCGAGCGCCGGCAGCACTGTGAGATCGAATCAAGAAGAAAATGTGGCGATTAGTGTACAACCTCGTTGGTGGCGCCGATTAGGCCGCAGCTTCATCCGAGGAAACGGTGATGATGATGCTCTTCCGGTGGTGCGGGTGAAGATGGCGGTGTGGGAATGGAGGTGGCGCAAAAGACGAGGGGAACGTCGGGGCAGCTCCTTGGAGGTGGAGGACGGGGTGGCTGAAGCGGCGGGACGATGAGATCGACGATGGATCCTCATTTGGTACGGTGGATGAGGGACGTCGAGGTGTTGCTGTGGACGACGTCGTCGGGGAAGAAGCTCCGGCTGGGTGGCGGACGGAGCAGGGTGTGGGGTTTCGTCGCGGGTTTTCGCGGCCTCGCTGTATGAATGGGTAGGCGGATGGGATGGCAGTGGGGAACCATGGCTTAGAGATGCGCTTCTCCGAAATGTGGGGTAAGTTACGAAAGTACCCCCACCGATTTGAGGCGGTTCTTTCGGTTCAGGGGTACCACGGGCATTTCGCGTGTCGGGATTTCACAAGAGGTGGGAGTTTTCGCGCGCGTTGTAATTTCGGAATAGCAAGGCGCGGGTTGAGATGGAGGGAATTGTCGAAGCACAACGAGACAAAGATATATCTTAAATATTTCGGGCTAACAAGGCACGGGATGAAGAGGCGGGAGTTTCGCAGCACGATAGGCAGAGACGCTAGCTTGAATTTTCGGTATTATAGGGGTATAGATATAGATATGTGATGCAAAAGCCGCCCATCATCTCCAATTAGAATAGTGTGTCCATGCACGGATGCGACGTGGCCAAATGATGTCTGCCATCGGTATCTCAAATTTAAATCAGTCTGACCTTGTTCAATGTGTATACATTACAACATGCTCGTTTCCAAACCACACCACGCAGATCTTCGTTATATTCATGCATGCATGGGTTTCAAACATCAGGATCTATTATTCAAATATTTGAATTCAACTTTACATTGATTGTGACCTCACCTATTCAGCTATTCTTTTACACCCACATAGTAGTCTTCTCTTTATAATTGTACCACTAACTTTCTCTCGTGCATGCATGCACACACACACTACCAGTCGGCATTATCCATCGCACGCATGCAATCTTTTTCTTCAGGTCGGTCTCCCATGAAGGCACACACCAACACACATCCCCCTCTCCATCATATCGGGCATTCTTTATCCCTCACGCGTGCATGCGCAACGATCGATGTTCCTCTATGTATGTGTGTATATAGCTAGGTCTTTCATAGTTTTCCACACAAATCGATCAATCGATATATCCAATGAGGTATCACCCTCTTTCCAACGTCCACGTCGATCAATCTATACCTCTCTATATAGGATTAACATATATAGCTAATACACCCACATTAATTATGTATCCAACGTCCACTCTCATCATCCATGCCTTTCGCTTCATCTCTCAAACGCGTGCACAATGGCGAAGACAGGGGGTAGTAAGGGCCCTGCCCCCCTCCCCCCCTAACATCACTATATATGAAGGCTAATGTGAATGTGATCATTAGACAATTGCTGCTAAAAATGGTTTAAGTTCATGAATTGACCCTCCTCGTAAAGGATTAGCAATGCTTGGCCCCCTAGCTCATTTATTTTTCATGGCTCCGCCACTTCGCGCAACAGCGCACGTGTTCGCCCCCTCTCTCTAAATATCAATCTCCACTTGTGCATTCCTTCATAGTCTCCCTCCACTCGGCCCCTCGCACCATCTTCTAGCCCCCCCACCGGATTTTTCCACATGTACAATCTAGCAGACTCCATGGTTGAACTTAAGCATAATGCACAAACCTCAAAACAACAGTGGTTCTCTTTTGTTCTAGAATCTTCCGTATCATAACTGCCCAAACTTTTTTTCTAGTTGAATTGCCATTATTTGTTTTTACTTTATGCTTTACAACGCACAATTCCATGAATCATAAAATATATTAAGGGCTTCTTTGATTCAAAGGATTCTCAAAGGAATTTTGGAGGATTCTAATCATTAGGAATTTTTCCTATCTTGGTTGTTTGATTCGTAGGATTGTAAACCATAGGAATTTTTCCATATGATTCATTTTCACTAGATTTCATAGGAAACATCCCATCCACTCAAACCTCTTTGAAAGAATTCTGCATTTTTTCTATGCACAATCAAACACTCGTACAATCCTGTAGGATTCAAGACGACATTCCACTGTAATCCCATGTTTTTCCTATTCCCGCGCTCTTAGCTTTTTTATAAAAACTAATTGATTTTGAATGAGATGAACTATAAGAATCAAACGAAGGGCTACATCAGGCATATATGACTGAGGGCTTACATGCTAAAGTGCGGTATTTATTCATAATTTGGTTGCAAAATCTGATGCGTGCAATGCACGTGTACCTTACTAGTACTTCGAGTTTGTGCAAAACACGTAAATTAGAATACCAATGGCACGCTACACAGTGTCTCTCTTACAGTTCATGAAGCCACGTGGCACATGTGTAGGCGTTCTCGCGACCTCCTTGCGTGGATTGATCACAGTGACGTGCTGCTGGTTCCAGAAGAATGTACTTGTCCTCCCTGAGCCATACTGGCGGTACATGCATGAAGCGAAGATGTGCACGCACGCCATGCACACACTCATTCCTCGCACGCACACGCGGGTACACGGGCGGATGCAATTTTGTACCAAGATCCACCCCATGTGATAATTTGACGCGTGTAAAGTCGTTCACTTCATTGATGGTCAATTAATACAGCGCATGCAAATTGAGTGGACGTGAGGGCGGAAGAAAGACATTATTACTCCACTGCGCGCATGCGAGTAGTTAAATCGTGGGTTGCTAGTAGTACTTCCATTGGTCTCCTTCATATTTTGTGCCAATTTTTGACAGTAACATAATATTTACGCATTTGAGCAGTGTAGTACTTGAAATTTATGTTCCGCTAAACTCATCGGGAGCCGTTTCGGGCCTCGAAACCAAAACCATCAATTAATCTTTACCTTGTTCCCATCACATTCGAAAGCCTGCTCACACCTACTAGTAGTACGTACCAAACCTGAATGTGTTCCCACTATGCAGGTATTAGTACTAGTGCTAGTACTTAGGTTATAAAAAGGGGAACTACCTAACCGAAAATCACTCTACCTTTCCTCCTCATAAGTGCTTCTTCTTCGTCCGTTGTTGCCATGGCCGGTGAGCGGAGCTCTAGGTCGATAACTACTCGTAACAAGGGAGCGGCAACCAAGGCTGCGGAAAAAAAGAGAGGGCTCGCCGCCACGCAGAGACCTCGAAAGATCTCTCACGGGCAGGCGATGGCTCCCAGGAGCGCCCTAGCCGCGGAGGCGAACATGCCGAGCCAGCGGAGCTGGAGTCGTTATCCCTCGACGGCATGCCTGATCAGCTCAATAAGCAGAAGGAGTTCATCCAAGGCTTGATGGAGTTGCTGAAGGAGAGCCTCGACGACATGCCCGCTGAGCTCAATCAGCAGGGGGAGTTGATCGCCGGCTTGGTGATGCTGCTGAAGAAGAGCATTGCCTCGGAGAAGAAGGCGACTGGCGAAATCCTGCGACTTCGGGAGGACAATGCGAAGCTCTGCCACGAGATCGACCTGTTGAAGGAGAAGAACGCCGGCTGGAAGAAGCTGCATGAGAATAGTAGTTCCTCGATGAAGATGCTGCAGGCCCTCGCCATGGAACAGAAGGAAGAGTTGGCGAAGCTCCGCATCGAGCACCCGGCTACTGTCAAGGTACGTAATATGGTCGTGGAACAGATGATGAAGGCCCGCATCGAGAAATGCCGCGTCATGGACACAATAATGAAGATGGCGGAGGAGACGCGCAAGGAGATGGAGGTCGTGGAGGCGATGAAGAAGCAGTTACGACTCCGCATTTAGTAGGGGTACCCCTGACTAAAAAAATTTAGTCTCAAGACTAGTTTTAGCCCCTCTTTAGTCAGGGGTGCTTGGAACTTTAGCCTCTTAAAGAGACTACTTTTAGTCAGACTAAAATAAGTCCCTTGGATCCAAGCACCCTCTAAGCATTCTGGAATTCTTTGACAAAACTAAGCACCCTGAAATTCTTTGACAACTAAACTGTTGGCTATATGATGTTGGCCATATATATTGTACATATATAATGTGAAGAAACGAGTGGTAGTACTATACAAACTACAAGATGAAATGTAAGAAATACTAGTATGTGCGTACTGAAGAGTTAAAGTAACGAGAAGAAACATAACATAGTTCTGCTGGGGGCTCAGCACAACACACCCCTCAAATTAAATTAAGCACGCCTGAAATTAAACTTTGCAACTATTCCGGTAGACACTACATTAGAATCACCATGAGCAACGACACTGCCACCTTACTCGGAGTCCTCGTCCACGTCCTCGACTTCGTCCTTGTCCCTCTTCCTCTTGGCCGATACTTCTTTGCTTGAACCGCACACTTGGTTGTTGATCTTCATCCAACCCTTGTAGATATTGAAGCAAAGGTAGCCATCCATTGCAGCGTACTGGATGTGGTTTATATCTAGTACATTCCGCTGCCATGCATGACGATGAAACGTGTATGGAGGTTTCACCAGTTTACCATACAAAGGATGAGCCATGGCTCCTGCCAGGGTCAGCATTGAAGGCTGACGAGAGGGCACCAACCGATTCTTCTGGAGGTCGAAGGGGTTGCCTACAACGAGGCCTATCCGACCAAGGATTTCTTTGTCGTTACCAAAGTCTACAGTAACGAATTTGACTAGGTTGCTCCCGAGGAAGTCCCTAAAATCCTGGCACTCAACGTCGGCATGGCATATGTGGTAGACCAAGCATAAGTCATGCACGCAAACCTGGATCACGGCGGGCTTCTTCCTCTCTTCGTCCTTTAGATCCTTCTCTCGTCCCAGGACTGTGGTGTACTCAACATCTAGCCCAGCGACCCACTCATCATCTGAGTTTTCGAACATGCGTCTGAAGCGAGAAAGGCATCCTTTCACCATCATGGAAGAACGGGTGTAGATGACGTCGAACTCATCGTCGGTGATGGTTCTAACCTTGTACTCACCGCCGATCCTGGAGATTTGGGACGCCATGGATTTTGGAGGAGGGTTAGGATTAGTGGAACTGCCGTAATGTGAATGGACGGGACGACTAGGAGCGAACCGCCGTAGTATTGAAGGACGCGCGGGGACAAGTAGGAGCGAACTGCCAGCGTGCGAACGGCAGGGTAGTGGCTTTCCATTCTCCCATGATACAGGCTTTCGAGAGCCCTTGGATCTGAGATCGAACGGTTGCATGGCGTGATTCTGGACCTATGGGTGAATATCCTATCCTGGATGGTTATTCTGCAAAGTTTCAGCAACTTAGCATGCGACCGTTTGATCTCAGATCCAAGGGCTGCCAGCAGCCCGTATCATGGTCGCGCCTACCACGACCATCGCGTCGCTCGCGCGGTCGCGCCCTTGGAGATTTAACACGGTGCGTTAGGCTATCTGATGTTGGCATGTCATACATAGTCATCACTTAGTCACTCATACTACAACAAGGTTGGCTATAAGTGTACTTTTTGTTACTCCTCTCTATCTCTTTCTTCGTACTCAAGGAAGAAATGGTGCTAGTAAGTGCGTGTATTTATTGCATTTGCCAAGGAGTGACCTCTTCCAATGAAATGGTGTTGCTAAGTTTGCTTCATTTAATTAGCTATAGACTCAAAATTGTCTTTTCACCTAGGTACACGTGCTTAGCACCGTTTCTTCCTTGGGTCACCAAACTAGTCTCTCTCTTCTTGATTAACTTGCCACATCAGACTTTATGCCTATGTGGCAAGCTTAAGCACCTGTAGGAGCAAGTAAAAGTAAGTACAATAGTGCACTCTACATGGCATTTTTGCATATGTGGAGGAAAGAGAGGCAAGGAAAAAGTGGAGAAGTGGGCTCTCATGCAAGAGCCAGCCTCTACTACATGGTGGAGCATTGGGAGATGCACCTGTATGGAGGTGGTCAAGAATCTGGGAGACTCACGCCGGTTGTAGCGCCGTAGTTAAAATGATAATGGCAAGTCAAATCACGGGGCCCCACCTGTCCAGCAGTAACTCGCTGTCAAATCACACAGCCCTACGTTTGCAGCAGCCTACTCCCTCGTCTTCTCACGTCTCTGTCAAACCGACTAGGCAGAACTGCCCCGCCGCCTACCGCGCAGGAAAAGCCCCGCCCTCGAATTTTAAATAGTATACAGTATACTAATTTTGTATCCATGGATTGCGCCCGCGCCATGGAGCAAAGCATCTAGAAAACAGAGGAGAGACGGTGGTCTTGCAATAGAGAAGAGGGAGAGACGAGACGGTGGTTTTGGAATGGAGATGATGGAGAGGAGAGGAGGTGGTTTTGCAATGGAGAAGAGGGAGAGGAGCGTGCGGCAGCGATTTAGGATTGGACGAGAGGGCCGACACGCCTGACTAGATCAAAATCAAAATCAATTTAACCTTCAATTAAGAAAGCGACCCCACATTAACTTGTCTCCCTTTTATTCTGGGTCATAATTGACCATGATTTTCGCACATAAAATATATGTTACACGTTGTATACAAGGCCACTATCAACATTACAATTTGCAACTATACAAGGCCACTAACATTAATCGAGGCAAAATTGATGGCGTTTGCCTCGTACTAGCACCCGAGGACATTAATATCCCTTGTGTGCATGTAGGAGTGAGAAGGTTAGCTTGCATTCCCAACATTAATCAACCAATGGGGAGTAAGAGGGTTGGCTTGTTGTGCTTGGGAGAGAAAAACCACATTAATTAACCCGACAATCAAGGTGACAAGCTAGCTTGCAACATTGACTTAAACATAGCATTGACTTTTACCTTGGTACCTGTAATATGAGTTTGTGGCCTTGTATACAAAAATGGAGGGAGTATAATTTGAAAGTACATTCAGATACGAACCAAATGATACAATTTTTGTTCACATGCATTCACATTTTGCTTGTCAACTACAGTACGTGGTCAAACTTTGACCCAAAATACGTGAAACAACAAAAAAATACTTCCAAGACCAGCGCCGCTCTTCCGCTCTTCTCCTCTTAAACCACCGCCGCTCCTCTCCTGTTCCAATCTAAATGCAGCGCCGCTCCTCTCCTCTTCCATTTCAAAACCACCGCCCCTCCTCTCCTGTTCTAGTCCAAAACCAGTGTCGCTCCTCTCCCGTTCTAATCCAAAACCAGCGCTACTCCTCTCCTCTTCCATTCAAGAACCACCGCCGGCGAGTGAAGGTGCTGTGGAGAAGTAGATCGATGGAGGAGTACAACCAATACGTGAGGATCGCAGACGGCGACCCTGTGAAGCTAGCTAGGATGTTGGAGATACAGTCTTGGTTTGACAACAAGGACCAACTAACAGCGACGGCGACATCCATGGCCAAATATCTACAACAGAGCGAAAAGGTAGCGATACTCCCGGAGGGAGTCGCGCCGGAGTACATAGAGCTGCTCCTTTGGGCCATGGAGAAAACAGATTCACTGCATCCGATCGTGAGGGAGCGGTGGTGGGAGTATCGATCCCAGATGGAGCATCCACCAGAGATTGAAGGATCGAGCATCTACAGGGTGCCGTTGGTGAGGGTGTCCTGCCAGAGCGAGCCGGTGGAGTCTTCGTCGACCGAACCCAACTGCAAGAGGAGAAAAGCAGTTGGCCCGACGACGCTTCCCCGCCATCGTCTCCCTCGCAGTTCACATCGTCTCACAGGGCGGCTGTCTGCCGCCGAGGAATAGGAGGGGGCTGCCCCTCCCCCCCCCCCCCAGCCCAATAGTCGGGCAGGTTGTGAATTGTCAGGAGGAGCTTAGGGTTGTCAGTATTTGCAGGTTGTGAATTGTGTTTTGTGTTGTGTAGTTTGAGAGTACTTTCATATATGAATGTCTTTTGAATTTCAGATTTGCAGTATTGAGCATATAAAGTATTTTATGAATTCTAGAGATCTATTTTTAGCACTTAAAAAAATGTAGTTTCATAGGAGTATAAAAGTGCAGACAATGTGATTCTCAGAGAAGAAACTGCAAGTTTCAGTTTCAGATAAGAAACTGCAAGTTCAGTTTCAGATAAGAAACTGCAACTTTCAGAGGCAGAGCATTTATATTAACACGGCCTTTTCAAACAGGGTTAACATCATGTTGGAAGTTTTATTCATGGTCGAAAATGGAAATACCGGCCAGTTAACATCATGCTGATCAACATTCATGCATAGCACATCTTGGTTGGTGAGATTTTTGAATTGAGCCCTATAAACCGAAAAGGAGGGAGTAATTGGCAAATAGATCTCGCCGCCACCCCCTGCCTCCTGACTCCGGGCGCGCCTGCCCACCTCAGCAAGTCCGCTCGCGCGCCCCATGGAGTCACCGGCCATATCCACGGGGGAATGGCGGGAAGACAGGCAGATGTACAAGATGCATCTCCCACATGTCTACAAAGCCTTCCCGCGGCCGGCGGGACTGCTCTTCCTGCTCCCTCCTCCTCGCGGCCGGCTGTGCTGCCGCGCAGGCCTCACCGCCCGACCGTACTCCCATCGCTGGCCTAGCCATCCCTCTACTCACCCACACCTGCTGTTATTCTCCAGCGACGGCAGACGAACCAGTAAACCCTCGTACAGTCGTACTCCCCTCCGCGTGGGAAACAACTGCCGAGTCTTCCCTGCCTCCATGTCGTCCCCTTCCTAGGCCTCGCAGTCGTCCACTGCCCTGGTGCTCTCGGCGCGGCGTGGTCAACGTGGTCAAGGAACGACTCCCATCGGACGTGGACTGTACGTGGAGAGGCTGACAGCTGGGTCCACGACCGCAGCAAGGAAGTGCCTCCTTATTACGCGGAAAATAATGTTTCCTCCACCTGACAGCTGGGACCCACCGGACGGGCCACTGTATTTCGCAAAAAAACGTTTCCCCTGACTGCTAGGACCCACCAGCTACATCTTCGCATGCAAGGAAGAGCGTCCGGGCAAAAAAAAGATTCGCCCCCTGACTGCTGGGACCGACCAGCTACATCTTCGTAGGCAAGGAAGTGCCTGACAGTCGGGACCCACCTGATCGAAGCGTACGTAGCGTTGTTATTCTGGTCGCGAACGTGTACATACATACTGGTCGATGTAGAGGCGTGCACGTATCATAGTAGAGGCGCGCACGTAGCATGTACATGTACGTACAGCGGCCAGGGTGCAAGAAACAAATACGGCCACGTATGTGTACATACGGGCGGGGTCTCGAACGCCTACTTGCGCATACATATGGCCAGGGCTCGTGTACATGGCTGGGTCGGAACGGAGAAACAACGTCATCGTCGTGTTCATGGGGAGGCAACGGAATGCGTGGTTGTGTTCATCGGGAGGGCTTGGACGGAATAGGCGATGGAAACGAGGCATGGCGTACCGCAGAACGGAGGAAACGGCCTTGTGTTTGACCGGCCACATTCGAAACGGGATCCTGTTCATTGGGAGGGGTCTGGCGTACCGCAAAATGGAGGAACGGACCTCCTACGGTCAAAACGGGGGTCCTGTTGATCGGGAGGGGTGTGGCATACCGCAAAACGGAGGAAACAGACTTGTGTTGGAGCGCTACGGTCGAAACGGGGGTCCTGTTCATCGGGAGGGGTGTGGCGTACCGCAAAATGGGACTCCAGGGGATACTGTTCATCTCCACCGTCAACCCCCTCCAGCCTCCACGAGCTACTGTTCATCCACCGTCGACCTCCTCCATCCTCCACGGGCTCCTGTTCATCCAGCCTCCACGGGCTCCTGTTCATCCAGCCTCCACCGCGCGCTACTCCACCGGCTACTGTTCAACCACCCCTCCACCGTCTACTGTTCATCCAGCCCTCCACACCACGGGGTCCTGTTCAACCACCCCTCCACGGGCACCGCTCCACCGTCTACCGTTCATCCAGCCCTCCACACCACATGGTCCTATTCAACCACCCCTCCACCGTCTACTGTTCATCTAGCCCTCCACACCATGGGGTCCTGTTCATCCACCCCTCCACGGGCACCCCTCCACCGTCTACTGTTCATCCAGCCCTTCACCACACCACGGGGTCATGTTCATCCAGAGGCAACGCCACCGCTCACTGTTCATCCAACCCCCCCCCCCCCCCCGCAAAGCTCACTGTTCATCCCATCGATCGCCTTCAGTTAGCAGCAGTAGCGAAGGAATCGCTCGATCGGGTTCAGTTAACAGCCATCGATCGATCGCTCGGGTTCAGTAACGCGTAGCCTACAGTGCAATTGCTCGTGTTTAGTTAGAGCCCAACGCCTCGCTCGGGTTCAGTTAGAGCCAATGCCTCGCACACACGCGCGTACGTGTACGAGAGAATGCGCATCGCTCGGCCCCCGACCTCCCACCGTAACCGGGAACTCCCCAAAATTTTCCTCCCCCTCGCTTCTACCACGGTTTTTCCGTCATGGACGACCCCAAGAATGTCATGCAGCTGCGTCTCTGGCCCGTCCAGGACGAAAAGCCCATTTTCTGTCATGATTTTTTGTCATAGAAGTAGGAGCCCACCACATCTATGATGATACCGGGTTTTGTCACAATTATCGTCATAGAAGTGTCATATGTATGACAGAAAAAAAATTCGTTCGGCCCAAAATGTCACGGATGTGTCTTTTTTTGTAGTGAAGTGCATGAAAGCTCAACAAAAGAAACTAAGTGGGTGTGCATCCAACTCGCTTGCTCACGAAGACCTAGGGCATTTTGAGGAAGCCCATCATTGGAATATACAAGCCAAGTTCTATAATGAAAAATTCCCACTAGTATATGAAAGTGACAAAATAAGAGACTCTCTATCATGAAGATCACGGTGCTACTTTGAAGCACAAGTGTGGAAAAAGGATAGTAACATTGTCCCTTCTCTCTTTTTCTCTCATCATTTTTTTAGTGGGCTTCTTTGGCCTCTTTTTTTATTTGGGCTTCTTTCGCCTCTTTTATTTTTTCGTCCGGAGTCTCATCCCGACTTATGGGGGAATCATAGTCTCCATCATCCTTTCCTCACATGGGACAATGCTCTAATAATGAAGATCATCACACTTTTATTTACTTACAACTCAAGAATTATAACTCGATACTTAGAACATATGACTATGTGAATGCCTCCAGCGGTGTACGGGGATATGCAATGAATCAAGAGTGACATGTATGAATGATGAATGGTGGCCTTGCCACAAATACGATGTCAACTACATGATCACGCAAAGCAATATGACAATGATGGAGCGTGTCATAATAAACGGAACGGTGGAAAGTTGCATGGCGATATATCTCGGAATGGCTATGGAAATGCCATAATAGGTAGGTATGGTGGCTGTTTTGAGGAAGGTATATGGTGGGTGTATGATACCGGCGAAAGGTGTGCGGTATTAGAGAGGCTATAAATGGTGGAAGTGTGAGAGTGCGTCTAATCCATGGACTCAACATTAGTCATAAAGAACTCACATACTTATTGCAAAAATCTATTAGTTATCGAAACTAAGTACTACGCGCATGCTCCTAGGGGGATAGATTGGTAGGAAAAGACCATCGCTCGTCCCCGGCCGCCACTCATAAGGAAGACAATAAATAAATAAATCATGCTCCGACTTCATCACATAATGGTTCACCATACGTGCATGCTACGGGAATCACAAACTTTAACACAAGTATCTCTCGAATTCACAACTAATCAGCTAGCATGACTCTAATATCACCATCTTCATATCTCAAAGCAATCATAAGGAATCAAACTTCTCATAGTATTCAATGCACTTTATATGATAGTTTTTATTATACCCATCTTGGATGCTCATCATATTAGGACTAATTTTATAGCCAAAGCAAATTACCATGCTCTTCTAAAAGACTCTCAAAATAATATAAGTGAAGCATGAGAGATCAATAATTTCTATAAAATAAAATCACCATTGTGCTCTAAAAAGATAAAATTGAAGCACTAGAGCAAAATTATCTAGCTCAAAAGATATAAGTGAAGCACATAGAGTATTCTAATAAATTCCAATTCATGTGTGTCTCTCCAAAAGGTGTGTACAGCAAGTATGATTGTGGTAAACTAAAAATCAAAGACTCAAATCATACAAGACGCTCCAAGCAAAACACATATCATGTGGTGAATAAAAATATAGCCTCAAGTAAAGTTACCGATAGATGAAGACGAAAGAGGGGATGCCTTCCGGGGCATCCCCAAGCTTAGGCTTTTGGTTGTCCTTGAATTTTACCTTGGGGTGCCTTGGGCATCCCCAAGCTTAGGCTCTTGCCACTCCTTATTCCAAAATCCATCAAATCTTTACCCAAAAACTTGAAAACTTCACAACACAAAACTTAAACAGAAAATCTCATGAGCTCCGTTAGTGTAAGAAAACAAACAACCACTTTAAGGTACTGTAATGAACTCATTATTTATTTATATTGGTGTTAAACCTACTGTATTCCAACTTCTCTATAGTTCATACCCCCCGATACTAGCCATAGATTCATCAAAATAAGCAAACAACACACGAAAAACAGAATCTGTCAAAAATAGAACGGTCTGTAGTAATCTGTATCAAACGTATATTTCTGGAACTCCAAAAATTCTAAAATAAATTGGTGGATGTGAGGAATTTGCCTATTAATCATCTGCAAAAATAATCAACCTAAAATCACTCTCTAGTAAAAAAAAATGGCAGCTAATCTCGTGAGCACTAAAGTTTCTGTTTTTACAGCAAGATCGCAAAGACTTCACCCAAGTCTTCCCAAAGGTTCTACTTGGCACAAACACTAATTAAAAACATAAAACCACACTTAAACAGAGGCTAGATGAAATATTTGTTACTAAACAGGAACAAAAATAAAATTGGGTTGCCTCCCAACAAGCGCTATCGTTTAACGCCCCTAGCTAGGCATAAAAACAAGAATAGATCTACGTATTGTCATCTTTGGTATGCAATCCATATGTGGATCTCATAATAGATTCATAAGGTAATTTAATTTTGTTTCTAGGAAAGTGTTCCATGCCTTTCCTTAATGGAAATTGAAATCTAATATTTCCTTTCATATCAATAATTGCACCAATCGTTCTAAGGAAAGGTCTACCAAGAATAATAGGACATGTAGGATTGCAATCTATATCAAGAACAATGAAATCTACAGGCACATAATTCCTATTTGCAACAATAAGAACATCATTAGTCCTTCCCATAGGTTTCTTAATGTTGGAATCCGCAAGGTGCAAATTTAAAGAACAATCATCAAATTCACGGAAACCTAACACATCACACAAAGTTTTTGGAATTATGGAAACACTAGCACCCAAATCACATAAAGCATAGCATTCATGATCTTTAATCTTAATTTTAATAGTAGGTTCCCACTCATCATAAAGTTTTCTAGGGATAGAAACTTATAATTCAAGCTTTTCTTCATAGGATTGCATTAAAGCATCAACGATGTGTTTGGTAAAAGCTTTATTTTGATCATAAGCATGAGGAGAATTTAACACGGATTGCAACAAGGAAATACAATCTATCAAAGAACAATTATCATAATTAAATTCCTTGAAATCCAAAATAGTGTGTTCATTGCTATGTAAAGTTTTGACCTCTTCAATCCCACATTTACCAATTTCTGCATCAAGATCTAAAAACTCCGAATCATTGGGACGCCTTTTAACTAAAGTTGACTCATCTCCAGTCCCATGTTTATCAAGATTCATATTGGAAAACAAAGATTTAATAGGAGACACATCAATCACTTTTAGATCTTAATTATTGTTATTATCTCGATCTTCCGGTTTAGCGGCCATCTTATTAACTAAGGTGTCTTGATTATCCAAAATTTGGGCTATTAAGCTTTCAAGATGAGCAAACTGAGATTTCAAACCATAAAATTCCTTAGACATATCATCGAGCTCTTTATTCATGTACTCCATAAAACTTTTCTGTTCTTTAAGCTCGTTTCTGAAGAAATTATTATGCTCAAATTGCAAAGACATAAAGCTTCTAACATTGTTTTCAATTTCTTCCAACCTTCTAAGGTGAGGATCAATGCTTTTCGGTGGAGCCATCAAAGTAAAATGGGCACACTAACACCCAAAAACACAAGAAGCAAGCGAAAAGAGACGAACGAAGCAGGGCGAATAAAACGGCAAAGGTGAAGTGGTTAGAGGAAAATGAGAGGCAAATGGCAAATAATGTAATGCGCGGGAGAAGAGTTTGTGATGGGTACTTGGTATGTCTTGACTTGAGCGTAGATCTCCCCAGCAACGGCGCCAGAAATCCTTCTTGCTACCTCTTGAGCATGCGTTGGTTTTCCCTTGAAGAGGAAAGGGTGATGCAGCAAAGTAACATAAGTATTTCCCTCAGTTTTTGAGAACCAAGGTATCAATCCAGTAGGAGACTACACGCAAATCGCCTAGTACCTGCACAAACAATCAAGAACCTTGCAACCAACGCGATAAAGGGGTTGTCAATCCCTTCACGGCCACTTGCAAAAGTGAGATCTGATAAAGATAATAAGATAAATATTTTTGGTATTTTTGTTGTATATATTAAAAAGTAAAGATTGCAAAATAAATAGTAAACTAGAATTATAGATCGGAAACTTATATGATGTAAAGTAGACCCGGGGGCCATAGGTTTCACTAGTGGATTCTCTCAGGATATCATATATTACAGTGGGTGAACAAATTACTGCCGAGCAATTGATAGAAAAGCGCAAAGTTATGAGAATATCTAGGCATGATCATGAACATAGGCATCACGTCCGTGTCAAGTAGATCGAAACGATTCTGCATCTACTACTATTACTCCACACATCGACCGCTATCCAGCATGCATCTAGAGTATTAAGTTCATAAGAACAAAGTAATGCATTAAGCAAGATGACATGATGTAGAGGGAAAAACTCAAGCAATATGATATAAACCCCATCTTTTTATCCTCGATGGCAACAATACAATACGTGTCGGTTCACTTTCTGTCACTGGGATCGAGCACCGCAAGATTGAACCCAAAGCTAAGCACTTCTCCCATTGCAAGAAAGATCAATCTAGTAGGCCAAACCAAAATGTTAATTCAAAGAGACTTGCAAAGATATCAAATCATGCATATAAGAATTCAGAGAATAATCAAATATTGTCCATAGATAATCTTGATCATAAACCCACAATTCATCGGATCTCGGCAAACACACAGCAAAAAGTATTACATCGAATAGATCTCCGAGAACATCGAGGAGAACTTTGTATTGAGAACCAAAGAGAGAGAAGAAGCCATCTAGCTAATAACTATGGACCCGAAGGTCTGTGGTAAACTACTCACACATCATCGGAGAGGCTATGGTGTTGATGTAGAAGCCCTCCATGATCGAATCCCCCTCCGGCAGATCGCCGAAAAAGGCCCCAAGATGGGATCTCACGGGTACAGAAGGCTGCGGCGGTGGAAAAGTGGTTTCATGGATCCCTGGATGTTTTCAGGGTATAAGAGTATATATAGGCGAAAGAAGTAGGTCGGTGGAGATACGAGGGGCCCACGAGGGTGGGGGCGCGCCTACCCCCTGGGCGCGCCCTCCTACCTCGTGGCCACCTCGTTGCGTCTCTGACTTCCACTCCAAGTCTCCTAGATTGCGTTTGTTCCAAGAAAGATCCTCGCGAAGGTTTCGTTCCGCTTGGATTCCGTTTGATATTCCTTTTCCGCAAAACACTGAAATAGGCAAAAAAACAGCAACTGGCACTAGGCCTCCGGTTAATAGGTTAGTCCCAAAAATAATATAAAAGAGCATATTAAAGCCCATTAAACATACAAAATAGATAATATAATGGCATGGAACAATAAAAAATTATAGATACGTTGGAGACGTATCACCCCCCCCCCCCTTTCCTTTCTCCCAAGAGAGGGAAAGGCAAGAGGGGCTAGCCCTCCCCCTTTTCCTTCCCTAGGGCTGTCCAAACAAGGGAGGGGCGCACCATCCCCCTTGTGGGCTGGTTTGTCCCCTCCTTTGGCCCATAAGGCCCATAGCTTGCCAGGGGTGCTCGGAACCCCTTCCCGTGACCCGATTCCTTCCCGGTACGTCCCGAAACACTCCCAGTGTACAAATACCATCGTCCTATATATCAATCTTTATTTCTCGACCATTTCGAGACTCCTCGTCATGTCCATGATATCATCTAGGACTCCGAACAACATTCGGCCACCAAAACATATAACTCATATAACACTATATCGTCAACGGACGTTAAGCGTGTGGACCCTACGAGTTCGAGAACTATGTAGAGATTACCGAGACACCTCTCCGGTCAATAAACAATAGCGCAACCTGGATGCCCATATTGGCTCCTACATATTCTACTAATATCTGTATCGGTCGAACCGTTATGACAACGTACGTAATTCCCTTTGTCCATCGGTATGCTACTTGCCCGAGATTCGATCGTCGGTATCTTCATACCTAGTTCAATCTCGTTACTGACAAGTCTCTTTACTTGTTCCATAATACATCACCTTATGACTAACTCCTTAGTCTTTTGCTTGCAAGCTTATGATGTGTATTATCGAGAGGGCCCAGAGATACCTATCTGATACTCGGAGTGGCAAATCCTAATCTCGATCTATGCCAACTCAACAAACACCTTCGGAGATACCTGTAGAGCATCTTTATGATCACCCAGTTATGTTGTCACGTTTGATAGCACACAAGGTATTACTCCGGTATCCGGGAGTTGCATAATCTCATAGTCAAAGGTATATGTATTTGACATGAAGAAAGAAATTGCAATAAACTGAACGATCATTATGCTAAGTTAACGGATGGGTCTTGTCCATCACACCATTCTCCTAATGATGTGATCCCATTATCAAATGACAACACATGTCTACGGTTAGGAAAACTGAACCACCTTTGATCAACGAGCTAGTCTAGTAGAGGCTTACTAGGGACACGGTATTTGTTTATGTATTCACACATGTATTTAAGTTTCCGATCAATACAATTCTAGCATGAATAATAAACTTTTATCATGAATAAGGAAATATAAAATAACAACTTTATTATTGCCTCTAGGGCATATTTCCTTCAGAACCTGTGTCTACCTCTGCCATAATCTTAACAATCGGGGTGTTTTATCGAAAGAACAAGAGCGAAGAGTCACGAAGATCAAAATGGTGATCCTGGAAGCTTATGCGTGTATCCATGAGTGGAAGCTGTGAAGAAGATTACACTATGAGGCCTGAGTGAGCTTGGATGAAAATTCGTAATAAGTAACTCTAGTTGGTCATGCTCTTAGGTTGGCAATACAATGCCCTAGTAATTCGAAATGCTTAAGTCTCGTTTGATTTTTCTTTTATTTTACAAACTTTGTAAAAACCATTGGTTTCATTAATGGATATCGACACAGAGGCTCGTTTTTTCAATAAAAAAGAAGCATAAGTCACTAGTTATTTGAAAATAATAATCACCATTGATGATTCAAACATCAATGCCATTCTAATTTCTAAGAGAAACTTTAGTAGAGTCGCCATATTCACAGCCTCCATAACGCATATGGATAATGTTTTCAAAGTTATGTGAATCACCATAATGTATTCTTCATATATTTTTATGTTTCCTTCTATCTGCTATACTACTCCGACTTAGATCAAACAATTCAACAAATATTATTACAGCCCATTAGTCCGAATGCATCAAATAATCCAAAATGCAACAAAATAAATCCAATAAAAATTGTTTAGGTAAAATGAATGAATTTAAAGAAATACACTATCTCCCAACTAGCTGCAAATGGTGTTCAATGCTCATTCTTTAGTTTATCATGGGAGAACTGGTCTTCGATCTTTCTGTATGCCTCAAGAATTAAATACTTGAATGCGCTTTGTGTGCCAAAAAACTTCCTGACGATTGTGCCAATGTTTTCATCGTCCCTGAGGCTCGACATATCCCACACATCCTCGTTGATTATGTTTTGTTATATATCACACAAATGTCATGATCTTTGCTAAGACATCCTTATTCCAGAAACGAGTTGAGCCAGCTTGCAACACTCCAAATGCTCTTTGAATGTCCATGTTCACTGCTTCTTGCATCTTAGGGAAACGCTTATGTTTCACGGTCTCATGATTTGAATTTTTTTCACAAATGTTGATCAAGATGGATAGTCATCGGCTATATAGTCGACTTGGTCATACTGATGTCCATTCACCGTGAAGTTGCATGGTGGAGCAGTACCACCTACTAGTCTTACAAACATATGAGATATTCGCAAGACATGGATATCATTGCGGGGTCCAGGCAACCCTAAGTAGCAGTGCTAAATCGACAAATACTCGGAGGCAACTGCTTCCAAAAAAATTGTTCAATCATGGCAATGACCGAAGAATTGGCCTCTAATTCATACAATCAACACTCCCTATCATCTCGGGCCAGCCTCATGTTGCATTCACCGGTAGAAGCCTAGGCATGTCCTCGATATTGGGTGCACACAAATACTGCTCTCCATAAACCTCACCGCAATATTAGCGAACACTTTCGTGCATTATATGATCGTATCTTCAACCATTCGAATATACTCATCCAAGGCATCTGCATGAGTGCCATATGGAATCATTCAAAGTGTCGTGGTCACTTTCTAGAAACAAGAAAAATCCAGTAGACCGGCATCATTTTCCGTTGTTGGAAGAATGGTTCATTGGCTTCCATGTTGTTGGCAACTCAAAGAAACAACCATTCGGTCACGCGGGAGCGTTGCTGGACCATGTAGGCAAGAAAGGCACAATCAAGCAGAAAGAAGTCATGCATAAGCTTATCGTGTCCTTCGATTCTGTTTTGGTGAATTGTCAGACGACCGACCAGCTGTGACCCTGCACACTTCTCTTTGTTTTTGTTGCCGCTATATCCATTCTGCAACCATCAAGGCAACCTCATCTTCTTCGACGTCCATGATCTCACTATGGGACTCAAAGTCCGGATCTCACGACAAATCATCAAAAAATAGCTCCATCATCGGATCTATCTAAACAATTTATGAGCTGCTAGATTAATCTACAAGAACAAAGTTGGAGAAATTTACCTATGGTCAAGTCGTTGAACACCTTGAGGCCGCGTGTTAAAAGGGGTGGCGTGGTAGGACAGCAGGAATTAGGCGCGGGATTGCAGTGAAGCATGGGAGGTCTTGGAACGGCTCAGCGGATAAGACCGGGGCCAAACTGTGATGGTCCGGGTGGCAGAAGTCGCACCAAACGGTGGGGTTGTCAGGATGTGAACGGCCGTGAAAGAGAAAATGCATGTGGCACCAAGATTTAGATGAATGAAGGGCACGGTATATGGTCTCGCCCAACCGTCAAATAGGGAGGCTTGCATGCTCAAAAAACTTATGCCGAGCGAGCGGGGAAAGACAATTCTACTAGACGTGTTTTTTCTAACCAAAATCACATGCTCATATTATTATGGCAATCGGGCCGATACGACGCACCTGTTAGAGTTTCCATATGGCACATTATGCTGGGTGCCACTATTGCAAAAACAACCAAACAACCATCAACGTAACCATGTCCCTTATAGACTGACAACACAAAGTGCCTAGATTGCGTAATGGACAATGCATCTCCCTCACTGTAAGACAATATAAAGTGCTTGCCACTGAGCACT
Source organism: Aegilops umbellulata (assembly GCA_032464435.1). Taxonomy (NCBI): domain Eukaryota; kingdom Viridiplantae; phylum Streptophyta; class Magnoliopsida; order Poales; family Poaceae; genus Aegilops; species Aegilops umbellulata. Next base: position 375,739,221 of record CP136058.1, on the reverse strand, counting down.
GTGTGACCCAACTTCTCGGACATCCACATGGCGTGCGCAGTTAACGGGACGCATGCATGAGGAATGACCGATCACCATCATCATCACAGCAGCGTTACCAAAGTGGCCTGGGGGAGTCTCCAGTCAAGAGGGGTTTGATGCAGCTTTAGAAGGCAGGCATTTCGCACTATCAGAGGGAGAGATCGCATGCAGATCCGCCAGGATGGAGACCTGTGCACGCTGACCACTAGTCAAGTGGGGGATTCGAGAGGAGAATTGCTAGTAAAGCAAGAGCCAAAAGGACACATGCCCTTTTTTTTCCCGTGGAAAGAATGGACGTGACAAACAATGAGTAAATACTACCCGGGACAAAACTTACCTTTGGCCGTGATGACGATTCTACTAAGTTGGCCGTGATGACGATTCCATTTTCTCTTTTTTTACGGAAAAAACTTTCGATCTATTCATCGAACATCGCGGCAATATAAAGAACATAAAATTTTGCATCTATGTTCGTAGACCACCTAACGACGTGACGAGGATTCCTTTCGAACTGAAGAAACAAACGTTGCCGTCCTCTGAATTCTGAACTGAAGAACCAAAATGGTTGCCACTGCAGCTGGACAGGAAAGGATACTATGTTGCAGTTGCAGTATCAGCTGCTAGGCCATTTATATGTGGGTGAAAAGAAACGAAAGGGTAGCAGCGACCACCAATAATTCAGAGACGAGCCATCAAGGAGGAGGTCCAGGTCTCGCATTTAATCTCGTCTCGTGGACAAAAGACCATCAAAGGCTCGTTGTACGTTCCCAGCTCGTGATCCGGTTGTTGCCACTTTCCAGTCAACCAGGCAGCTGCAGCTTGCAGCAGTGGCATTTTCCTTTAGCTGCAAGCTTTCTCGAAACGGGGACCTCCTTCCGTGGAGAGACCCAGACGCTGTGTACTACGTAGATCCTTCATCCTTGGGTTCGGGTAGAGTAGTCACGATGAACCAGCAGCAGCCCGACACGATGCACGTGATCTTACTGTGTCTAGGGGTATAACTGAACCGAAAGTAAATGGGCGTCCGAATGCACAGAGGGCTAGTGAGGTCCCGTGCACTCTGCGCTGTGCTCCTCTTAACAACCACCCACGCTTGCTTCATAATTGCTGTATTTGCCCCAATTGCGCGATGGCATCGCTCAACGATGCCTAGTCTCTTGAACCATTTGGAATGAAAGAAACACGAGGGTCTTCGGACACAAGTCTAAACCTTCATTCGTTGTTTTTGACATGATCAAGAAAGAAGCGACGGTCACGAGCACGAAATATTTGGGTAAAATTATGACGGAAGAGTAACGGTCTTGTAATAAGGACACTGTAGTTAGTGGCGGAGCTTGGCCAAAAATCATGGGGGGGGGGGGGGTTGCAAACAACGTAACTATATGCTGATTTCTAGTGAAAGAATTGGTCTAATACATAGATATATACACAAAATTTTCTTTGAGCTGGAGGGGGGGGGGGCACCGCCCAGGTTGGCCCCCATGAAGCTCCGCCACTGACTGTAGTATCATTCTAACTTCCTCTTAATTAATGGGCGAGACAAAGCTTTTGCATCGGTTTTAAAAAAAGTTGTTGTATTTGGCAGCTGCTTACCTACTGGTTACTACTAACAGTGTAACAATATCCGGTAATTGCGAGAAAAAAGCATATGCCAATGCCATGATGTTTTTCAAGATGAGTCAACTTATGTACTCACCAGTCACCACAGAGTTTACAAGCTCGACAAAGATTTTTCGATTATCGGTTTGAAAAAGGAAACATGTGTCATACTTATATAATTACAAGTAATAATATCTTCTAGAGAAGGTAGCACTTTTCTTCTATGAAAAAGACTCGTCTTCTGTGAAAAAGACTCGGGCCCTCTTTTCATAGGATAGAAATGATATAGGAATAGAAAATAAAATGAAGTGAGATGACATACATATCAATTTCTATATGGAAAGAGATATAATTTGATGCATATGATAGAATTTTTTTCATTGAGTCTAGACTAGTACTTTTTTCCTTTGAAATGTAAATAGTTGATTCCTATCCTACATAGGAATAAGAATACCTTCCAACAGACCAAAGGATTTCAAAGAATTTTTTCGTTCAAAGTTTCTACCCTTTAGAATTTCTATTAACCAAAGGAGGCCTCCAATAAAATATAAAAATTCATCTGAAATGCAAAGCACCTCAAACATAATAAAAAATACATTAAGGCCTCCTTTTGTTTGGAAGAATTTTGTAGGAATTTTATAGGATATGATTTCTACGGGACGTTTAGAGCCCTTTGATTTGTATGAATAGAATCATATTTCTATGGAGGAATTCTTCCTATCCTCACAGTTCATAGGAAAATAAACATTAGCCTAGACTCAATGAAAAAAATCTTATGACATGAACCAAATGACATCTCTTTTCTTATTCCTATTCGTAGGATTTGAGATACATAATATCTCATTTCCTACAAGCTTTCTATTCCTATGATGTTCCTACCCTATGAACAAAGGAGGCCTGGGTTCTTTAGACCACCGAACAACCACTACCGCGGCCAGAACGATCCGTCCCTCCCCTACAAGGGTCGACTTGACCTAGTCGATGACAGTCGGAAAGTATTCTCGCGCGTGCCCCAAAGGACCAGTGCCCTGGAGCCGCAATAATCGTCATTGAACCCTTGAATAAATTTGAAGCAACTGACACCAAATCTCGGCGTCGCGCATACACGACGAGAAACCCTAAGCTCGCCGCCCCAAGGAGATGACATGAATCTACGCTGGAGCTCCGTCGACTACGTCCTGATGGACAAACTCGAGGAGGATCAGAGCACGGAAAGACAAACTCAAAGAAGAAGCGGCGCCATCCGCCCGAGCGGCACACATGCGAGGACTAAACAAAACCACAACCTAAACTACTAGCCGGAGCGAAGGCAGCGGGAATCCCTTCCCCGCCACCGTCCCCCGAAGCGACAGGCAACGGAGAGGCAAATCCACGGGCTGAGTCATGAAGCCTAGAGTGGGGAGTTACCAGCCCCCCGACACCCGCGTCGCTGTCACGGGCGACATAGAGGAAACCCTAGCTGCTAGCCGTCGTAGACCCTAGTCGTCCCTGCTGCCAGTGAAGCACCTCTGTGCCGGGGTGCATGCTGGGTGGCACCATGGTCGTTGTTTGCCCTCCTGATGGCAACCATCATGGGTGTCCTCGCAGCGAGGCACATGACAACGCCACTCTCGATCTGGATTCCTAGGTCCGACGATTGTGGTCTCCTGGGCCAGCGTACCTGGTGCGCAGAGGGTGTGGGTGGTGGTTCAGGCGGGCCAACCAGCCATGGGTCTGCGAGGCAAAGCTGCCGATGAAAGTTGGGCTAGGATGTGGTATGGTCCGATGACATCGGTGCTTTCAGGAACCATTACATTGATGAAGGTGTTGTCGATGTAGTTCTGGTCACGTTACCCTTGTTGCTCCGATGGAAACCACATGTCCGGGTTGTCACGAACCGGGCAATGGCGGCACTTCTGTCATGGTTTCCTCTTGAGGACATCCCTTTGGAGCTAGTCCCGACCGGATGGGGCCGTGGTGGGTGGTGGTGGTCGTCAGCAACTGGTGTGGCGATGGCTATGTGAAATGCGTGACAATGTGGTTGTGGTAGTCGACTCTTCGACGTGTTCACCAGTTCATCGTGGGATGGTTGCTGCTGTGAAGTTGAAGCTGCGGCGAGGATCGTGCGACAAGATGACATGCGGCGGGCATGCCAGCTTGATGATCCTTCATGGAGCCAACCCTGCATAGTTCTTTGTCATGATTTTTTCTCGGCCTCGAAGCTACCCTGTTATGGCGTATGGTTGATTTTCATGGCCTTGGTCTTCATGTGGCTCCTCTTGGCCTTTGTGGCGTGGGCATTGTTGGTGGTGATTGCGGTGAAGTCGGAGTCGCTTGTCGAGGAGATGGGATGGTGATGACGCCAACGTGCCGCGTCAACAGTGGCGGAGCCAGAAACTCAATACAGAGGGGGCCAAACATGTTATATAATGTTAGACTGGTCCAAATCAACTAAACTTGCTAATTATGTTTGAAAAATGGAGGATTATGAGTATATATAGTTGTATTTATGGGAGCATAGGGGTCCAAGGCCCATGCCAGCACCCCCTGCCTCCGCCAGACCGCCACTGAGCGTCAACAACGCTCTCTTCGTAGCGGTGTGAGTGTAGTGTCTTGTTTGTGTGCGTGATCAATAGGTTGTGACGGTTTTAGCTCGGTTTCCCACCAATTACCTGAACAACTCTTTCTTTTCTTAAATCAACGAAAACGACAACTCTTTCGCCTCATAAAAATAAACTTGCAAAATCTACATGAACACTGTCAGCCTCCTTGCATTCGTTCAGTAAGCGCAATCAACAAGGTCATCCACCCACCCAAAAGTCCAAACGCATGGACGGTGACACCATTAGGGAACAGCATTGTTCAGTCAATCACAGCATGAATACATGATGCAAACAGGCTGTCCAGCGGGTCGTCTCTGCCACAGTTGCCACTGAACTTTTCCATTAAAAAAGACAGAAAGAAGGGGGACTCGAACCCTCCCCCCAACGGTCACCTCGTCGTCGTCTCGTCCCCGCCCGGATCGCCTCCCCTCCGACCAGCCCACCCGGCCGCCCCTCATCGCCGGAGAGCCCCCCCCTCCCCTCCCACACGAGCGGCGACGGGCAAAGGAGCAGCGAGGCCGAGGAGGAGGAGGAATCGTCGCCATCGCCATCAGCATTAACTCCTCGTCCTCCTGACCTCCCTCGAAAGCGCCACCACACCACCGGATCCAATCCAACCACCTCCCCCGGCGCCCGCCTCGAGGCCCTCTCTCTCCTCGTAGGTTCGCTTTCTCCGATCCTCACGAAACCGCCGCGCCCTTCTCCCACCCGCGCCCTTCCCCGCTGGGCCATGCCCCTGCCGCCGCCGCAGCAGCAGCCGCGATGGCGCGTTGCGGCGTGGAGGTGATCTCCAGCAGGGGCTGCTCCAGGCTGATCCTCCCCGGGATGCAGCCCTCCTCGGCCTCCGCCGCCTCCTCCTCCGTCTCGGCCTCCCGCTCCGCCGCGGCCGCGGCCCCTTCAGCACGGCGCCCGCCCGACGGCCCCTTCGCCGGCCTGGTCGTCTGCGTCACGGGGCTGTCCAAAGGTGAGTTGTTTGCTTCTCGATTTTGGCCTGGGGTGGCTCCAAAGGTGAATTGCTTGCTTCTCGATTTCACGGGTTTTGATGTGGTTTGGGGAATTTTTCTTTTGTGTTTGTATCTCTTCTGCAGAGGCGAGGAGTCAGGTAAAGGAGGCCGCCGAGAGGCTCGGAGGCGAGTACAGCGGCAGCTTGCACCCCAAATGCACTCACCTCGTGGTGCAGATATCCTTGCCATTGTCTGTTTCAAAATCATTCCACTGTTATGCTTTTTTCTCAAAATTCAGGTTACCACGTTATCGAAAAAAATTTAAATATATTCAGGATGCCATGCTTGTGCTTCCTTAACACGCAGCACAGCTTCGCCGGCCGCAAGTTTGAGCACGCTCTCAAGCATGGTCCCAGGAATGGCCTTTTTGTTGTCACGCTGGGTTGGTTTGTCGATTGTGTTCGAAGGAACAGTAAGACACTTCTTCCTGTTCTGTTTCTGCTCATTTACCAGTGCATCATCTGGTTCTGATTTATGGTGTTTCTGCTACAGTGAGGCTGGATGAATCCTTGTACAGTATCAAGAATATTGGGGAGAATGGCCTGCCGCTCGGAGAATCCAACCGGCTTGTTGGACTTCCTGTTAATGAGAAGTCATGCCTTCCACCAATGATTTTTCAAGACAAAGCATGCTCAGACACAACACGTAAGCACCAGCTTCAGGCTCATAGAGAAGAACCTGAACATGATGTCTTCGTTTTTACGAATGACACAATCTACATTGACCCTGGGATATCTGGTGAGATGAAGAAGAAGGTATGTCCATGTCAGTTGCTGCTTCATTCCATAATGGTTGACACTCCACCACCCAGATGCTTCAGAAAGAAAATTAGTATTTTCTGGTTGCTCCTCTTGATAGAGTGTAATCAGCCAAATGAGCAAGAGAATTACTACTTTAGTGATCTAAACCCTCTTATATTTCTTTACTGAGGGAGTACTTAACAGTTAACAGTTAACACTTTGTGTGAATAGCAATCAGCCAAATGATGCAGTGCCTGTTCTCAATTTTTTTTCAGTCTACAAGCATCACTAAATTTCCACTCTTTCATTGGAATCATCTTCACGCGACATCCCTTGTTAAATTGCACGAATGATTTTTAAATAAAATACATTTTATCTGCAGATATCGGATGCTGCTACGAGTGAAGATGCAAAATTATTGGACCACTGGTTTATTGGTTGCCATGCCACATATGTTGTGTGTGAGGATGCTTCTGTCAAGAAATATGTTGGTCACTCAGATAACATTGTAACAGTAAGTAATACTGAATTACTGCAATAATATCCTCTTGTGTTCCGACACTCCTAACTTACTTTAGAACCATTGTGTACTATTTAACACTTTCTGCTTGAATGCTACAGCCGTTTTGGATCTTGAAAACAGTGAAGGAAAAGAACTTGCAGCGCCTGGTCCATTTGTCTTCAGACCTAGCTAGACATGTTGCAGTGGTTCTAGAAAATTTCCACACATCTCAAGAGGTATTTTATGCCACGTATTCTTGTGGACAAACCTGAATCTAGTCTTTTGTTATCCAAAGTTTTCCTTTCAACAAATTGGGGAAAGAGGTCTTTAGTTTTGGTTTCTACAAAGGCAGGGTTAGGATTTTTCACATCAACCCTTTTTAGGTGTTTCACCATGTCTTTTTTTTTTGGTGTTGAAAAGAAGCAAGAAAAAACAAATTGGTATCTGGCATTTTACATTTGCAACTCCTACCTGTCTTTATAAAAGAGAATTACTTTCTAGAAATAAAATAGATTTTTCGTTGCAGTTTCTACAAAGCTTGGAGTAGATTTTGTTATCTTTGTTAGGTGTCTCCCCCCCCCCCTCCCCCCTGTATGTTCAAAGGGGCAAAGGAAGAACGAAATTAGAATTGTATATGGACAAACTACCTAGTCCCTACCTGTCTCCATAAAATGGAGTACAGAGCGGAATCAATAACAAACAGCTGAGCTTTGCTACATCTATGGGCTGTCTTGAACGGATTGCAATCTACAGGCTGAGGTGGCATGAGCTAACTGGAAACTGGGGGGCCCGCACTTAAAATCAAAGGGGGGGGGGGCTAGAACAGTTTACGTTTTCTTTTTTCTTATTCCTTAATTTTTTTTATTTGTAATAGGTTTATTTTCTTAAAAAAGGTTTATTTTCCATATTTGGACTCTTCATTGGTTAACGTTGGATCTTCTGTTCTTTTAGAATAGGAAACTTGGGAGTGTTCCTTCTCTTAACTCCAGCGAACTGCCAACCCGAGGGGAGATAGATGAGACTCGTCAGGAGAGGCAAAAATTTGTCGAGGCAGCAAAAAAGGATATTCGAGACCGCCGTGTTCGCCGTATGCAGGTAAGGAATGTTTCACCTATCGCAATATGATCTTACTTTTCATTGTTGAAATATAAAGAGTCAGAAAATTATTTGTTATGTTTTCTTCCAGCATCAGACTGGTTGTTAAAATATAGAAAAGCTCATCTCCTACGCATCTGGCAGTCACAGTTACCCGATTTCTTGTGAATTCCGACTAGTGTGACAATTAGGGGATGTTGGTATACCCTTTGCTTGTTAAGAAAATAAATGCTTGCATGAGAATATGTTTTAGAAATAGTTGGAAATAAAGAATTTGTTGATGCCATGATCCTATGCAGTACGTGTTGTTTTCAAGTAGTTAATGTTACTCCATCTCCCGGTTCTGCCAAAGCTGTGTGTTGGATTAGCTACCTTTGTATTCTGTTGGCTCTTCTATATGAAACATTTTGATGAATGTCTACATTATGGTTTTAAGCCAGTCATGTGAAGTACCAATCCATCCACTCACACCTGTCACACTTCTGGATTCAATCTGCTGGACAATATCTGAGCCGGTTTCATCTGCAAGTATTTATATGGATTCTTCATGGTCTGAAGATGCCGATGAGCAGCAAAGCACTACTTATTTTGATGCTGATGGGGATGGAAAGGATAGAGACCAGTCAGCTGATAATTTGTCCCGCCCACTAAGAGAAAGGTAATGATTTCTTGAATCAACCAAAACTATGCAACCTTTTTCCCTAATAGCTCTATTTAATTGTTTCAGTGAGAGAAGCGAGGTAATTTTTAGGAACCATTTCTTTACCATACTCTTCCCTCTTGATCGTTTTGGCGAGCTTGGACCTTCTTCGAGGACATTCTTCAGCAATGGTGGCTTCACGCGCGAACAAGTGTTGGATCACATCTACAATTTCTACCAGGTATGTTTTTCTGGTCATAGGCCAGAAGTATTCCACACGCACTTCTGGTGCAACTGTGGTTCAGATTTGGTGTGCGAGTTTGTGGTTAAAGATCCCCTCTTTGCACAGGAGAACATGTCAACCGACGAGATCAACGTAGCCCTGCACACGGATTCACGGCATGCTGATCGGCTTCGCTCCCTGTACGCAAGCGCTGAATGTGCAGAACGAGGCTTTGTAGTAGCATTCAAAAGAATAGATTTTTTGGGAAGCCGGAGAAGTTTCGAGGCACTAAAGCGCCTTAGCAGAGAGAACAATAGCAATGTATATGAGCTTGTGATTAGGGCATGAACCGCACCCGTACTCGGTGCCATTTAGTAAAATTTGTTTGTTGCTTACAGGATGTACTGTGCCATGTCCATGGTATGCAGAATAAAACTGTAGAGAATAATACACACGGCTGAATGAGAAGGGTTATGTTGTACTCCCTCTGTTCGGAAATACTTGTCGGAGAAATGAATGTACCTAGATGTATTATAGTTCTAGATACATCCATTTTGACGACAAGTATTTCCGAACGGAGGGAGTAGGATTTTGTGCTTTCTATCCTTGGAATCTCAAGATCATGTTCGAAGAGACTTCAGAAATTTTCGACCGGCAGTAAGAAACAGTAATCTTGAATAGTACTCCCTCCGTCCGAAAAAGCTTGTCACAAGCTTTTTTTGACGGAGGGAGTACATTTTAGTCATGTATAAAGATGAAAGCTCTGGTAGTATAAATAGGAACCTAGTTGGTGGGGCTGTACTTTAACTATCCAAACTTATGAGCTAGGCTCACTTCTTATTTCTGCTAAGATCTGGTAACTACTACATACATTTTTCAAACTCCTTTTGTATGTCAGCTATGTACTGTGGCAGCTGACCTCACAACACTGTTGAAAACTTCAGGGAAATCCTTACGTATCCATTCTCACCAAGGTGTTCACCACCTCTCTCATGGAAGGCCTCGACTGGCAAGCCGCCTGCGTGCAGGAAATGGCTAGATCAAGCAAGTCCAGTGCCTTGGCCTGCTCATCTCCAGGCCAGTAGACAATCTCCTCATCCAGGCAGCTCATGGCCGCCTGCTTCAGGTTCGACCTCATCCATGTCACGATGTCGACGCCGTCTCCGAACGCAGGATCCACAGCCATCTTCCTGCACAGGAGCTCGAGCAGCACCACCCCGTAGCTGTACACGTCGCTCTTCTCGGTTAACCTCGTGGAGTATCCATGCTCTGAAAATCAATGGTGGTGACACATGTGATCTTACAGAATACAGAGCTACAGACATCTGATGGGAAGGGAATGAATGGTACCTGGAGCGATGTAGCCGAGGGTGCCAACGATGACGGAGACCGTGGCGTCCGCGTCCTCGTCGCCGACGATCTTCCCCATGCCGAAGTCGGCGAGCTTGGGCACCATGTCGGCGTCCATCAGCACGTTGCTCGACTTGACGTCCCTGTGGACGATCATGGGCACGCAGTCCTGGTGCAGGTAGGAGAGGCCCTGGGCCAGACCAAGGGCGATCTGGTGCCGGGCAGTCCAGTCCAGGGCCACCTGAGGCTTCCTCCCGTGCAGCAGCTCGAAGAGCGTCCCCTCCGGCATGTACTCGTAGAGGATCAGCCCGGCGCCGCCGCGGATGTGGTAGCCGGCCATCCTGACGACGTTCCGGTGCCTCACCGTGTTGAGGATCTTCATCTCCACCGGGAACTTGCCGTGGGACAGGTCCACCGTCTTCACCGCCCACTCCCTCCCGAGCTTGCTCCGCGTGCGGTACACCGTGCCGTGCCGGCCTCGCCCGATCACGTACCTCTCGCTCCAGTTGTCGGTGGCCCGGAGGATGTCCTCGTAGGTCAGGTCCTCCGGCAGCTCCTCCGTCGAGTCCATGCTCCGGATCGAGACGCGCCGGGCTGACCGGCGCCGCGACGACCTCTTCGCGACGAGGTGGAGGAGGAACATGCTGGCGGCGATGATGGCAAGGGTTGGAAGCAGCAATGCAACGATGATCCGTGCATTTCTGGTTCTGTTTTTCAGAGACTGGTTCTTCTTGGAGCAAGGTGCATTGTCAGACTGAATGCACAGCTGAGCGTTCCCTGAGAACCCCTCCGGCGACTGTGCTGCCAGCTTAGCCCAGCCGGCAGGGAGCTGGCCGGACAGCTCGTTGAAGGACACGTTCACAGCCAGAAGGGAGATCATGTTGCTCAGCTGCGGCGGGATCGGGCCGGACAACGAGTTCTTGGACAGGTCCAGCACTTCCAGGTCCTGAAGGTTGCCGAGGCTGCTTGGGATCTGGCCACTCAATCTGTTGCTGCTAAGGTTCAGCGTTTTAGAGATGTACCGAAGATTACCCAAGCTGTGTGGGATGGCTCCTTCAAGAAGATTGTCACCAAGCTGCAGCTCGAGGAGGGCCTGCGTCGCTGCGAAGGAATCCGGTACCGCCCCGGTGAGCTTGTTGCCGCCGAGTAGGAGGCTTTGCAGGCTGCCAAGAGCTGCGATCTCTGCCGGCAAACTTCCATTCAGAAGGTTGTTTCCAAGGTCTAGGCATACAAGCCGTTTGCAGTTTCCTAGTTCATGTGGTATCGATCCTGTCAGCGTGTTCGACGACACTCGCAGGGTTACAAGGTTGCTCAGAGCGCCAAGCTCGCGGGGTATTGGACCGGAGAAGCTGTTGCGCGAGAGGTCGATCATGGTGAGGTTGCTCCATGAGCCGATCACGCCTGGTATCGTCCCTTCAAGAAGGTTGTCGCTCATGTCGATGTACGACAGCCCTCTGTTCGTGCCCAGGTCTGCAGGTAAGCTCCCACTGATCCTGTTGTTGTTCAGGTTAATCCTGTACAGAGACTGGCATCTAGCAATCTCGCTGGGAAATCTTCCATGGAATCGGTTGTACCCAAGATCAAGAATGGCAAGCTGGCCTCCTGTGCACAGGCCAGGAGGGACCGCGCCGTGGAAGCGGTTGCCGGTGAGGTCGACACGGAGGATCCCCGGCGTGGTGTTGAGCCCCAGGGCCTGCGGCAGCTCGCCGGTGAAGTTGTTGCTGTACAAGGTGATCTCTCTCAGGTTGCTCATGCGAGTGATGTCTGGATGTATCTCGCCACTTAGGCTGTTGTTGCTGAGGTACAGCTCCACCATGCCGGCCAGTTTCCACAGTGCTGGAGGAACCGGGCCGTGGAGCAAGTTGTTGAACAGATACAGCTTCTGCAGTTGGCCAAGCTCGGCAATCGCCGGCGGTATCGTGCCGGAGAGGCTGTTGTTCTGGAGCTCAAGCTCCACCAGTCCCCTGCAGCTCCTGATTTCCGGCGGAATTCTCCCGGTGAGGCTGTTGTCCGCGACGGAGAACTTCTGCAATAGGCTCAGATTGCCGATGGACTGTGGGATTGAGCCGGTGAAGCAGTTGCCGTTCAAGTAGAGCAGTGTCAAGGACTGGCACTGACCGATTGTATCGGGGACGGAGCCTGTGAACCAGTTACTCGACACCACCAGTTCATCCAGGTTCACAAGCTCACCGATGCTTGCCGGCAATGCGCCGGTGAACCCGTTGTTGCCAAGGTACAATTTCTGCAAGTTTGGCATGGAGGCGAAGAAATCGGGCACCTCGCCGCTGATGTTGTTGTTGGGCAGATACAGGACGGTGAGGTTGCCGCAGTGCGCGAGGCTGCGGGGTAGCTCACCGGCGAGCTGGTTGGAGAAGAGGCTGAGGTAGAGGAGCCCGCACGGAGCTGAGAACTCCGGCACTGGGCCGGACAGGTTGTTGCTGCTCAAGTCCAGGTAGGTGAGCTCCGGGAGCGCGGCGAGCCCCGGCGGGATGGCGCCGGAGAGTGAGTTGGCGCTGAGGTCGAGGTACACGAGGAGCGAGGAGCCGGGGGGAGCGGCGGGGATCTCCCCGGTGAGCGCGTTGGTGTTGAGGTCGATCGTCCGGAGACGGCGCGAGGAGAGGAGCTCCGCGGGGACGGCGCCCGCGAGGAGGTTGAAGGCGAGGACGAGCGTGGTGACGGCGGAGCACGCGGCGAGCGCGGCGGGAACGGTGCCCGTGAGGTTGTTCCGGCTTAGGTCGAGCGCGGCGAGCGCCGGGAGCGCGCAGAGGCGAGGCGCGGACGCGGCGAGCGCGCCGGAGAGCCCCGTGCTGGAGAGGTTGATCGCGGTCACGGCGCCGGCGGCGGAGCACGTGACGCCAAGAAACGCGCAGTGGCGGTGGTGGCGGCGCCGGTAGATGGCGAAGGGGGAGGACGAGTTGCGGCCGGTCTGGTGGCGCCGCAGCCATGTCGGACGGAGGAGGCGCTGGGCGGCCGGGGGAAGCGCGGCCACGAAGGAGAGCAGAACGGCCGTGGTGGAACCGGCGCCGGCGGAGGTGTTCGACGGAAGGGGCTGCGCAATGGAGGCAACCAGAGGGACGAGGAGGAGCAAGAGTAAGGGGCGGCGCGACATGCGAGGGAGCTGCTGCAGCTTCGTGGTCTTTTGGGCGTTCGAGGAGGAGCAGGGTAGCCGCGGGAACTGGGGATAAAGACGGTGATACTATGAAGAGACGATGTAGCATTGTCAGGATTAATCCATTGTCAGGGTGGAGGTGGCATCGCCGGTGGGCCCGCGCTGGATGCCGAGATCGGCTGCGGCGGCCGGCGGTAAAATTTCGTGTTTTGACCCTTTTGCCGTATAGAATCGGGATCTGATCCTCGTCTGGACTTTTTTTTTTTAGATTTGACCCTTTCGCTATCGCCATAGATCATGACGGTAGGCTTGTATAGGCTACCACCACAGGGAGAGGTGGTAGGTTAACGGCGGCCGCCGTCAGCCCAGTTGTGTGAGGCCACGTGGCGTAACGGTCGTACCGCCACCGGACGTGGCGGTAGTCTAGCTAAGCCTACCGCCAGAAGGCTCGGCGGTAGTGTCGTAGGCTGCGCCTTCGGTACTGTGACGAAGAAGGCGTTTCCCCTGACGGTAGGGTACCCCAACCTACCGCCACGTTCCGCACACATGCCTTCTGTTCTGTGACGAAGAAACCGTGACTCATTGGTGGTAGGGTACCACAACCTACCGCCAAAGGTCCTGACGGTAGGCTGTCTACACCTACCTCCGTGCCGTCCGGCGATAGGGTATGTGCCAGTTAACTTCTAAACTGGTTCTTGGTCTTATCAATAAAAAAATAAACATCATAACAAATATTGTTTGTAATTCAAAATAGGATGATCGCACACATTGTAGATAGCAAATCAACATTTCAAATAGTTTGAACATAGTTTGAAAGTAGCAATTCGACATCACCAACAAAGGTTGAAAGTACCAAATAGACATCACTAGCATAGCATACAAGTTCTTGCTCACAACTAGTCACACTAAACGACATCACCAACACGAGTGGTCACTTGCTCCTGCTCCTCTTAGCAGTACGGTCCGCGTTTCTCTTCGAGTGGGTTTCGTCCGGCTTCTTCGTGCGACGACGAGGAACCGGTTTCTGAAACGGGGATGGGCTCAAAATATCCTGGTGTGGATGAGATACCCTCTTCCCCTGGCTTGGCTGCGTCGGTTGAGGCCCGTCATTGTCGTCGTACTCCTCTGCGTCCTCCTCCTCTGCGTCCTCCTCTTCCTCCTCCTCCTCCCCTTCGTCCTCTGTTTCTTCTTCCTCCTGCTGCTCAACAACCCGGGATGACGAGGCAACATGAGTAGAGGAAGCTCCGCCGGCGTGGCTCGATGAAGCAATGGCACGCATGGACCCTCCATGAGTAGGATCATGGACGTTGGCCGCGCGAGCGCACCCAAGCATACCCACTATCTTACGACAACGGATGATGTACTTCTGCAATAGTGAAACAACAAAAAACATAATAAGGATCAACTCAAGCTTCTGCAATAGTATAACATGGCTAAGGAGCTCGATGTTACCTTCATTGTATCCCTCATTTTGGTGTTGGATTCCACGGTTCCGGCTTGATACGAAAGCGCGTTCAAGCCATCAATAATGCTTCTGTTGATCTCTGAAGCCTGCACATGTAACCAATATGTTAAAAGCTCAAAACCGCTCATGGCTCGAAACAAATGAGAACACCACTTACCACTCTGTTCATCAGGGGTGCATACTCCCTGAAAGCACCTTCGAGATCTCTGAGCCGGCCACGGTAAGCTTCGTCCTCGCTGTCATCCTCCTCCAATTCGGCGATATCGTCTTCCGTCCACTGTGGCCTCGGGCGTACACGGTACTTGACACCATCGTCATACCACTTCAGGTGGCGTTCACGGTAGGTGTCCTAGTGAACCACTCTCCTCTCGTTGTCTTTGCGATGCCTTCTCTCATCCCACTTTTTCACGTACTCCTGGTGCTCGTGCCCCAGTATGTGATGGACTGACAATTCTTTCTACTCTTCCTGCAAGGCATAGGAAGCAACGAACGTCATGACAACGTCAAACATAAACGAAAACACATCAAGTAGAGAACAATGTCCTCACCAGTGAAGGTCGAAGCTGCCGGTGTCTGTGGGTTTACCCGGTGGGGTATGTTGCAAGATCCCAAACTGTGTGGCCACACGCTGTGGTAAGTGCCACTCGACGGCATACACACATATCAAGGGCACAATGCACTGCCAGGCAAGCCGATCCTCCTCGCACATCGAGTTGAGCTCGAACCCCCATTCTCGGTCACGGTACGGAAACCAGTTCACCTACAGAAGGATCGTTAAGAAGAATAAAAGTTGCGGAACGATTGATAAGCTACTTGGTATACCTGGAAATCTGATAGGTTGTCCAGCTCGTTGCTGAAGAGCTTATACAGGATAGTGGCCTTGCCCGTGTAGACCTTCACCTTGTCCTAGGCGTAAGCGACGGTCGGGTACCGAGCATTGTCTCCTTCTTCGCCATAATCCATCCATGCACGCGAGCGAACTCTCTCTGGACGGCCGACCGGTAACCGCTCCCACATCCAAATTGAATGGGCCCAAACAAATCCACACACGCCGGAGGTCTCTTCGGTCCTCTGCGTCGCGTTATCCAGCTGCAAACATGAAGTGATCATGATCATATAGCACAACCTCAAACAACATATGTAGATCAAAAAACAAGTATTGAGATATTTATCTTACCGAGCGGTATAGGTAAGCTAGGCCGGCGGACCCCCAGTCGTACCCTGCATCCCAGTCCTCCAGGAAGCCGAGATACATCCATAGGGCGCAATCCCCCGAGCAGTCTGGAAAGACGACCTCCGTCAGAAGGTACCACAAATAGGCCCTCGTGTATTGCTCCACGGTGCGCTGATCAGCATCTTGCGGGCAAACGGACCGGTTCTCCAGGAGCCACTTGAGCCGCACACCGGATGTTCTGTTCCCCTTCATGGGAGGGCAGTCGCCGATCAGGGCGATCACCCTCTCCTGCCAGTTGGCCCTCTCCACTCGCCCAGTCAGAGCATGGCCCTCGATGGGCAGGGCCGTGATCATGCCGAAGTCCTCGAGAGTCACTGTCATCTCACCACAGGTGAGATGGAAACTGTGCATCTTGGGGCGCCACCGGTCGATCAATGACGTAAGAGCCGAGTGCACGAGCGTCGACGGCTGTCTTTTGAACTGAAGAACGGAACCCAACATCTGTGCTCTCCTGAAGTACAGAGTGTAGCGCTCGTCGTACTGCATCTGCACGGCCTTCGTGTGGCCCCTCATCCGCAATGGGGGGAGCATCTGTCAAAATGTAAACGAAATTGTTAGTAACTAATTTTGTCATAATAAACAATACATCAAATTAACGATAGACATTACCACTCCGTTCTCCATAAAACGGGCGCGGTGACCGTTGTCGAAAGCATGATCAAGCATCGTGTACTTCACGGCGATTTCTGGCGCAAGGGGTGGCCGCCTATAACAATTAAACAATTAGAAATGATGTCATTTCCAACCAACTTGTATCATTTTGAACAAACATAAACATATCAAGTCCAAATATAAATGAATCATATTCAACCAAAATTCATCATTTATCATATATTCAACCAATATAAATGATCAATGTAAATACATTATTCACCAACATTCATCATTTATCGTATATTGAAACAATTAGAAAATTGCATATACATTATTCATCAAAATCCATCATATGACCATTTGTTCAAAAAAATGCATATACATAATTCAATCACATGTAAGCAACTACTTACAATCCCTCCAACATCAATCACATCACCACTTGTTCAAAAATAATGTTAATCTCCAACTACCTTCGTGATGAACTAGGGTTCATATCAAAACTACACATAATCTCGACAACTAGTTATTAGAGTTCATATTCAACCATATACATCATATAGAATCAACCTAAGCAATACGAGGATAAAAATAAAGTAAGAAGATAGGTTTATTTGCACCAAATAATGCATCAAATCGAAAGCGTTTCGAGTAGAACTAATTGGAGGGATTGAGAGAGCTTACTTTTCCCGTTTTGGAGCCATCTCGATCCGCAAAAATGGTGGCCAAACGAAGAAGATCGGAGGGGGGAGTGGAGGGGATGAGAGAGAGCTTGTGCTCTCTATTCTTGCGGTGCCCCGCGGCTGGGGAGAAGAAGATGGGGGCTGGTTGGTGGGTGGGCCCCATGAGCCGGCCGCGCGGGCTTATAAGGTTTTAGCTCCTACTTCCAGAGCCGACAACGGTAGGATTACAGAGCCTACCGCCGTGGGCTGTGGCGGTAGGGTGGACGGCAGGAGACGGATCCGTTTACTTAGGGATGGCGTGGATGAGTGGGCTACCGCTGATCCCTTTGGCGGTAGCTTGCACAGGCCTACCGCTGTGGTGTCCAGCGGTAGGTAAAAGGGTCAAATCTCAAAAAAATCCGGACCAGGGTGAGATCCCGATTTTATACGGCAAAAGGGTCAAAACACAAAATTTTGCCGCGGTCGGCGGGGGGCAGAACCATCGTGCTGCGTCCAATGGTTTGAAATTCGAAGATCCACAGGCATCCATGCACGCATTACATTATCATGATTACTCCCTAAAATATCGCCCTAAAAGAAAATCAAATCTTAAAGTAAGGTTTGGAGTTTCAAAGAGAGGGGTTATTTTTACGGAAATGCTTGGCCTCACTTGGCTGATAAGTGGATGCACGTCGGCCATCACCATGGTCGTCCGATTAGATTTTGATCACATCTCCTCTCCATGCCTATCGGCCGCCACAGCCCTCGCGCATGCGCATGCACCACCCAATGCCTCGCCGCCATTGTGCATCTCTCTCTCTTATCGTGCCGCCACTAGCCGACTCGTGTGGGCCCCTCGCTCCTCCCCTTTCACGCGGCCTCATGCTGGCCAACGTCTCTCGTCACGCCGCCGCTCCATGTCGCTGCTGGTCTGTACACCACTCATGTTGATGGGCACCTCGAGCTCCTCTCCTTGGGCAGCTGCCTCCATCACCATGGCGCCGCTGCAGAGTGCCCGAGCTCAGCATGGCTGCTGCCGACCTCCACCACGCTGTCCCCGAGCATCACCAGCCGCCTCCATCGCTGCAACCCCTACTATCGCTGACCGCACCTCCAGCTCCGGCGTTGCACATGCGGCAAAGGGGATGAGAGATATGTTGTTTTTTGCACCAAGGATCTTGTTGCAATTGGAACAATAGTGTTGTGCTACCTCTTGAGCACTGCGTTGGATTTCCCCGAAGAGGAGAGGATGATGCAGCAAAGTAGCGTAAGTATTTCCCTCAGTTTTTGAGAACCAAGGTATCAATCCAGTAGGAGGCTACGCGCGAGTCCCCCGTACCTACACAAAACAAATAGCTCAACGCAACCAACGTGATTAGGGGTTGTCAATTCCTTCACGGTCACTTACGAGAGTGAGATCTGATAGAGATGATAGATAATATTTTTTATATTTTTGATATAAAGATGTAAGGTAAAAAGTAAAAGGCAAAGTAAAAAAGCAAAGCAATAATAAAGTGATGGAGATTGATATGATGAGAATAGACCAGGGGGCCATAGATTTCACTAGTGGCTTCTCTCAAGAGCATAAGTATTCTACGGTGGGTGAACAAATTACTGTTGAGCAATTGATAGAATTGAGCATAGTTATGAGAATATCTAGGTATGATCATGTATATAGGCATCACGTACGAGACAAGTAGACCGACTCCTGCCTGCATCTACTACTATTACTCCACTCATCGACCGCTATCCAGGATGCATCTAGAGTATTAAGTTAAAAACAGAGTAACGCCTTAAGCAAGATGACATGATGTAGAGGGATAGTTTCATGCAATATGATAAAAAAAACCATCTTGTTATCCTCGATGGCAACAATACAATACGTGCCTTGTTGCCCCTGCTGTCACTGGGAAAGGACACCACAAGATTGGACCCAAAGCTAAGCACTTCTCCCATTACAAGAAAGACCAATCTAGTAGGCCAAACCAAATTGATAATTCTAAGAGACTTGCAAAGATAAACAATCATACATAAAAGAATTCAGAGAAGATTCAAATATTGTTCATAGATAGACTTGATCATAAACCTACAATTCATCGGTCTCAACAAACACACCGCAAAAAGAAGATTACATCGAATAGATCTCCACGAGAGAGGGGGAGAACATTGTATTGAGATCCAAAAAGAGAGAAGAAGCCATCTAGCTACTAACTATGGACCCTAAGGTCTGAGGTAAACTACTCACACTTCATCGGAGGGGCTATGGTGATGTAGAAGCCCTCCGTGATGATGGCCCCCTCCGACGGAGCTCCAGAACAGGCCCCAAGATGGGATCTCGTGGGTACAGAAGGTTGCGGCGGTGGAATTAGGTTTTTGGCTCCGTATCTGGTTGTTTGGGGGTACGTAGGTATATATAGGAGGAAGGAGTACGTCCGTGGAGCTTCGAGGGGCCCATGAGGCAGGGGGCGCCCCCTCCACCTCGTGACTGCCTCTCTTCTTTCTTGATGGAGGGTCCAAGTCTCCTGGATCATATCTGATGAGAAAATCATGTTCCCGAAGGTTTCATTCCGTTTGGACTCCGTTTGATATTCTGTTTCTTCAAAACACTGAAATAGGCAAAAAAACAGCAATTCTGGGCTGGGCCTCCGGTTAATAGGTTAGTCCCAAAAGTAATATAAAAGTGGAAAATAAAGCCCAATATAGTCCAAAACAGTAGATAATATAGCACAGAGCAATCAAAAATTATAGATACGTTGGAGACGTATCAGGCATCCCCAAGCTTAATTCATGCTCGTCCTCGAGTAGGTAAATGATAAAAAGAGAATTTTTGATGCGGAGTGCTACTTGGCATAATTTCAATGTAATTCTTCTTAATTGTGGTGTGAATATTTAGATCCGAAAGATTCATGACAAAAGTTTATATCGACATAAAAATAATAATACTTCAAGCATGCTAACAAAGCAATTATGTCTTCTCAAAATAACATGGCCAAAAAAATTTATCCCTACAAAATCATATAGTCTGGCTATGCTCTATCTTCACCACACAAATTATTTAAATCATGCACAACTCCGATGACAGTCCAAGCAATTGTTTCATACTTTTGACATTTTCAAAACTTTTTCGATCTTCACGCAATACATGAGCGTGAGCCATGGATATAGCACTATATGTGGAATAGAATGGTGGTTGTGGAGAAGACAAAAAGAGGGGAAGATAGTCTCACATCAACTAGGCATATCAACGGGCTATGGAGATGCCCATCAATAGATATCAATATGAGTGAGTAGGGATTGCCATGCAATGGATGCACTAGAGCTATAAGTATATGAAAGCTCAACAAAAGAAACTAAGTGGGTGTGCATCCAACTCGCTTGCTCACGAAGACCTAGGGCATTTTGAGGAAGCCCATCATTGGAATATACAAGCCAAGTTCTATAATGAAACATTCCCACTAGTATATGAAAGTGACAAAATGAGAGACTCTCTATCATGAAGATCATGGTGCTACTTTGAAGCACAAGTGTGGTAAAAGGATAGTAACATTGTCCCTTCTCTCTTTTTCTCTCATTTTTTTCTTTTTTTTATTTGGGCCTTTTTCCCTTTTTTATGGCCTCTTTGTTTATTTTATTTTATTTTTCGTCCGGAGTCTCATCCCGACTTGTGGGGGAATCATAGTCTCCATCATCCTTTCCTCACTTGGGACAATGCTCTAAAAATGATGATCATCACACTTTTATTTTTCTTACAACTCAGCAATTACAACTCGAAACTTAGAACAAAATATGACTCTATGTGAATGCCTCCGGCGGTGTACCGGGATATGCAATGATTCAAGAGTGACATGTATGAAAGAATTATGAATGGTGGCTTTGCCACGAATACGATGTCAACTACATGATCATGCTAGCAATATGACAATGATGGAGCGTGTCATAATAAACGAAACGGTGGAAAGTTGCATGGCAATATATCTCGGGATGGCTATGGAAATGCCATGATAGGTAGGTATGGTGGCTGTTTTGAGTAAGGTATATGGTGGGTGTTTTGATACCGGCGAAAGGTGCACGGTATTAGAAAGGCTAGCAATGGTGGAAGGAAGGAAAAGTGCGTATAATCCATGGACTCAACATTAGTCATAAAGAACTCATATACTTATTGCAACAATCTAGAAGTTATCAAAGCAAAGTATTACACGCATGCTCCTAGGGGGATAGATTGGTAGGAAAAGACCATCGCTCGTCCCCGACCGCCACTCATAAGGAAGACAATCAATAAATAAATCATGCTCTGACTTCATCACATAACGGTTCACCATACGTGCATGCTACGGGAATCACAAACTTTAACGCAAGTATTTCTCAAATTCACAACTAATCAACTAGCATGACTCTAATATCACCATCTTCATATCTCAAAACAATTATGAAACATCAAACTTTTCTTAGTATTCAACGCACTCAAAAGAAAGTTTTACAAATCTTGAATACCAAGCATATTATTATTATTAAGCGAATTAACATGCTATTTAAGACTCTCAGAATAATCTAAGTGAAGCATGAGAGATCAATAGTCTCTATAAAACAAATCCACCACCGTGCCCTAAAAGATATAAGTGAAGCACTAGAGCAAAACTATATAGCTCAAAAGATATAAGTGAAGCACATAGAGTATTCTATCAAATTCCAATTCATGTATGGCTCTCTCAAAAGGTGTGTACAGCAAGGATTATTGTTCCATACTAACAAACAAAGACACAAATAATACAAGACGCTCCAAGCAAAACACATATCATGTGGTGAATAAAAATATAGCTCCAAGTAAAATTACCGATGGAAGTAGACGAAAGAGGGGATGCCTTCCGGGGCATCCCCAAGCTTTGACTTTTTGGTGTCCTTGTATTATCCTGGGGTTTCCATGGGCATCCCAAAGCTTAGGCTCTTTCCACTCCTTGTTCCATAATCCAGCAAAATATTTCACCCAAAACTTGAAAACTTCACAACACAAAACTCAACAGAAATCTCGTGAGCTCCGTTAGCGAAAGAAAACAAAAGACCACTTCAAGGTACTGTAATGAACTCATTATTTATTTATATTGATGTTAAACCTACTGTATTCAAACTTCTCTATGGTTTATAAACTATTTTACTAGCCATAGATTCATCAAAATAAGCAAACAACACATGAAAAACAGAATCTGTCAAAAACAGAACAGTCTGTAGTAATCTGTAACTAACTCAAACTTCTGGAACTCCACAAAATCTACCAACATAGGACGACCTAGAAAATTTGTTTATTGATCGTAAGCAATTGGAATCAGTATTTTATCACGTTCTGGTGATTTTTAACAATTGTTTTCGTGAACAGAAATATTCTGGAAATTACAGCAAGATCAAATAACTATCATCCAAGAAGATCCTATAGGTTTAACTTGGCACAAACACTAATTAAAATACAAAACCACATCTAAACAGAAGGTAGATGGATTATTTATTCCTAAACAGAAGCAAAAACAAAAAAACTAAAAATAAAATTGGGTTGCCTCCCAACAAGCGCTATCGTTTCACGCCCCTAGCTAGGCATAAAATCAAGGATAGATCTAGGTATTGCCATCTTTGGTAGGCAATCCATAAGTGGCTCTCAAGATAGATTCATATGGTAATTTTATTTTCTTCCTAGGGAAGTGTTCCATGCCCTTTTTTAATGTAAATTGAAATCTAATATTCCCTTCCTTCATATCAATAATTGCACCAACCGTTCTAAGGAAAGGTCTACTGAGAATAATAGGGCAAGAAGGATTGCAATCTATATCAAGAACGATAAAATCTATGGGCACATAATTCCTATTTGCAACGATAAGAACATCATTAATTCTTTCCATAGGTTTCTTAATAGTGGAATCTGCAAGATGCAAGTTTAGAGAGCAATCATCAAAATCACGAAAATCTAGCAAAACACACAAAGTTTCGGGAATAGTGGAGACACTAGCACCCAAATCACACAAAGCATAAAACGCATGATCTTTAATTTTAATTTTAATAGTAGGTTCCCACTCATCATAAAGTTTTCTAGGGATAGAAACTTTTAACTCAAGTTTTTCTTCATACGATTGCATCAAGGCATCAACGATATGTTCGGTAAAGGCTTTATTTTGACTATAAGCATGAGGAGAATTTAGCACGGATTGCAACAAGGAAATACAATCAATTAAAGAGCAACTTTCATAATTAAATTACTTGAAATCCAATATAGTGGGTTTAGCAACATCTAGGGTTTTATTTCTTTCAATCCCACTTTTATCAATTTCATCATCAAGATCTAAAAACTCCGAATTCTTGGAATGCCTTCTAGGTAAAGGAAGATCATATTCAGTTTCATCAAAATTCATATTGCAAAACAAAGATTTAATAGGGGATACATCAATAACTTTTAGATCTTCATCTTGATTTTCATAGGAGTTGGAAGAACACGCTTTAATAAAGGCATCTTTCGTAGCACGCATCCTAGCGGTTCTTTCTTTGCACTCCTCAATGGAAATTCTCATGGCTTTGAGAGACTCAATTATATCATGCTTAGGAGGAATAGATCTAAGCTTTAAAGAATCAACCTCAAGAGAAATTCTATCAACGTTCCTAGCCAAATCATCAACTTTAAGCAATTTGTCTTCAAGCAAAGCATTAAAATTCTTTTGTGAATTCATAAACTCTTTAACACTATTCTCAAATTCAAAGGGCATCTTATGAAAATTTCCATAGAGTTGTTGTAGGAATTTCCATAATTATTAGAAGGATTACTAGGATAAGGCCTAGGATTAAAATTCCCTCTATTCGCGTTGTTACCAAAATTATTCCTACCAACAAAATTCACATCCATAGATTCATTATTATTCTCAATCAAAGTAGACAAAGGCATATCATTAGGATTAGAAGAAACACTCTTAGTAGCAAATAATTTCATAAGTTCATCCATCTTTTCACTCAAAACATTGATTTCTTCTATCGCATGCACTTTTTTATTAGTAGATCTTTTAGTGTGCCATTGAGAATAATTAACCATAATATTATCTAGGAGTTTAGTAGCATCTCCTAAAGTGATTTCCATAAAAGTGCCTCCCGCGGCCGAATCTAAAAGATTTCTAGAAGCAAACTACAATCCGGCATAAAAGTTTTGTATAATCACCCACAAATTCAAACCATGAGTGGGGCAATTACGTATCATTAGTTTCATTCTATCCCAAGCTTGTGCAACATGTTCATGATCAAGTTGCTTAAAATTCATAATATCGTTTCTAAGAGAGATGATCTTAGCGGGAGGAAAATACTTAGAGATGAAAGCATCTTTGCACTTGTTCCAAGAATCAATACTATTTTTAGGCAAAGACGAAAACCAAGATTTAGCACGATCTCTAAGCGAAAAAGGAAATAGCTTCAATTTAACAATATCATTATCGACATCTTTCTTCTTTTGCATATCACATAAATCAACGAAGCTATTCAGATGAGTAGCGGCATCTTCACTAGGAAGACCGGCGAATTGATCTTTCATAACAAGATTCAACAAAGCAGTATTGATTTCACAAGATTCAGTATTGGTAAGAGGAGCAATCGGAGTGCTAAGGAAATCACTATTGTTTGTTGGTAAAGTCACACAATTTGGTATTATCTTGAGCCATCGCGACAAACAAGCAAACCAACACATGGGCAAACAAAAGGCAAGCGAGAAAGAGGCAAACAGAAAAAAGAGAGGGCGAATAAAATGGCAAGGGTGAAGTGGGGGAGAAGAAAACGAGAGGCGAATGGCAAATAATGTAGTGCGAGAGATAGGGATTGTGATGGGTACTTGGTATGTTGACTTTTGCGTAGACTCCCAGGCAACGGCGCCAGAAATTCTTCTTGCTACCTCTTGAGCACTGCGTTGGATTTCCCCGAAGAGGAGAGGATGATGCAGCAAAGTAGCGTAATGTTGGAAATATGCCCTAGAGGCAATAATAAAAGCATTATTATTATATTTCCTTATTCATGATAATTGTCTTTATTCGTGCTATAATTGTGTTATCCGGAAATCGTAATACATGTGTGAATAACAGACAACAACATGTCCCTAGTAAGCCTCTAGTTGACTAGCTCGTTGATCAATAGATAGTCATGGTTTCCTGACTATGGGCATTGGATGTCAATGATAACGAGATCACATCATTAGGAGAATGATGTGATGGACGAGACCCAATCCTAAACATAGCATAAGATCGCATAGTTCGTTTGCTAGAGTTTTCCAATGTCAAGTATCCTTTCCTTAGACCATGAGATCGTGTAACTCCCGGATACCGTAGGAGTGCTTTGGGTGTGCCAAACGTCACAACGTAACTGGGTGACTATAAAGGTATACTACGGGTATCTCCGAAAGTATATGTTGGGTTGACACGGATCGAGACTGGGATTTGTCACTCCGCTTGACGGAGAGGTATCACCGGGCCCTCTCGGTAATGCATCATCATAATGAGCTCAATGTGATCAAAGTGTTTGATCACGGGATCATGCATTACGGTACGAGTAAAGTGACTTGCCGGTAACGAGATTGAACGAGGTATTGGGATACCGACGATCGAATCTCGGGCAAGTAAAATACCGATTGACAAAGGGAATCGTATACGGGATTAATTGAATCCTCGACATCGTGGTTCATCCGATGAGATCATCGTGGAGCATGTGGGAGCCAACATGGGTATCCAGATCCCGCTGTTGGTTATTGCCCGAGAGCCGTTTCGGTCATGTCTGCATGTCTCCCGAACCCGTAGGGTCTACACACTTAAGGTTCGGTGATGCTAGGGTTGTGAAGATATGTATATGCAGTAACCCGAATGTTGTTCGGAGTCCCGGATGAGATCCCGGACGTCACGAGGAGTTTCGGAATGGTCCGGAGGTAAAGAATTATATATAGGAAGTGCTGTTTTGGCCATCGGGACAAGTTTCGGGGTTATCGGTATTGTACCGGGACCACCGGAGGGTCCCGGGGGGTCCACCGGGTGGGGCCACCTGCCTCGGGGGGGCACATGGGCTCTAGGGGGTGCGCCTTGGCCTACATGGGCCAAGGGGAACCAGCCCCAAGAGGCCCATGCGCCTAGGGTTTCAAAGGGAAGGAGTCCCACAAGGGGAAGGCACCTCCTAGGTGCCTTGGGGGGGAGGGAAACCTCCCCTTGGCCGCCGCCCCAAGGAGATTGGATCTCCTAGGGCCGCCCCCCCCCCCTTGGCCCTCCTATATAAAGGGGGGAGGGGGCAGACGTACCCCTGGTCCTTGGCGCCTCCCTCTCCCTCTCCAACACCTCCTCCTCCTCCGCAGAGCACGGCGAAGCCCTGCCGGAGTATTGTAGCTCCACCATCACCACGCCGTCGTGCTGCTGCTGGAGACATCTTCCTCAACCTCTCCTTTGCCTTGATGGATCAAGAAGAAGGAGACGTTACGCTGACCGTACGTGTGTTGAACGTGGAGGTGCCGTCCTTTTGGTGCTAGGATCTCCGGTGATTTGGATCACGTCGTGTACGACTACCTCATCCCCGTTCGTTGAATGCTTCCGCTCGCGATCTACAAAGTGGTATGTAGATGCAATCTCTCTCCCATGACTCATTGCTTAGATGAACTCATAGATGGATCTTGGTGAAACCGTAGGAAAAATTTTAATTTTCTGCAACGTTCCCCAACAGTGGCATCATGAGCTAGGTCTATGCGTAGTTCTCTATTGCACGAGTAGAACACAATTTGTTGTGGGCGTAGATGTTGTCAACTTTCTTGCCGCTACTAGTCTTATCTTGCTTCAGCGGTATTGTGGGATGAAGCGGCCCGGACCAACCTTACACGTACGCTTACGTGAGACCGGTTCCACCGACTAACATGCACTAGTTGCATAAGGTGGCTGGCGGGTGTCTGTCTCTCCCACTTTAGTTGGAGCGGATTCGATGAAAAGGGTCCTTATGAAGGGTAAATAGAAGTTGACAAATCACGTTGTGGCTTTCACGTAGGTAAGAAAACGTTCTTGCTAGAACCCTAATTCAGCCACATAAAACTTGCAACAACAATTAGAGGACGTCTAACTTGTTTTTGCAGCAAGTGCTTTGTGATATGATATGGCCAAAGTTGTGATGAATGATGAATGATCTATATGTGATGTATGAGATGTTCATGCTATTGTAATAGGAATCACGACTTGCATGTCGATGAGTATGACAACCGGCAGGAGCCATAGGAGTTGTCTTTATTTTTTGTATGACCTGCGTGTCATTGAGAAACGCCATGTAAATTACTTTACTTTATTGCTAAACGCGTTAGCCATAGTAGTAGAAGTAATAGTTGGCGAGCAACTTCATGGAGATACGATGATGGAGATCATGATGATGGGGATCATGGTGTCAAGCCGGTGACAAGATGATCATGGAGCCCCAAGATGGAGATCAAAGGAGCTATGTGATATTGGCCATATCATGTCACGTTTATTATTTGATTGCATGTGATGTTTATCATGTTTTGCATCTTGTTTACTTAGAACGACGGTAGTAAATAAGATGATCCCTCATAATAATTTCAAGAAGTGTTCCCCCTAACTGTGCACCGTTGCGACAGTTCGTTGTTTCGAAGCACCACGTGATGATCGGGTGTGATAGATTCTAACGTTCACATACAACGGGTGTAAGACAGATTTACACATGCAAACACTTAGGTTGACTTGACGAGCCTAGCATGTACAGACATGGCCTCGGAACACAGAAGACCGAAAGGTCGAGCATGAGTCGTATAGAAGATACGATCAACATGAAGATGTTCACCAATGTTGACTAGTCCGTCTCACGTGATGATCGGACACGGCCTAGTTGACTTGGATCATGTAATACTTAGATGACTAGAAGAGGGATGTCTATCTAAGTGGGAGTTCATTAAGATGAACTTTATTATCATGAACTTAGTCTAAAATATTTACAATATGTCTTGTAGATCAAATGGCCAACGTAGTCCTCAACTTCAACGCGTTCCTAGAGAAAACCAAGCTGAAAGACGATGGCAGCAACTATACGGACTGGGTCCGGAACCTGAGGATCATCCTCATAGCTGCCAAGAAAGATTATGTCCTACGAGCACCGCTGGGTGACGCACCTGTTCTCCCTACAGAACAAGACGTTATGAACGCTTGGCAGTCACGTTCCGATGATTACTCCCTCGTTCAGTGCGGCATGCTTTACAGCTTAGAGCCGGGGCTCCAAAAGCGTTTTGAGAGACATGGAGCATATGAGATGTTCGAAGAGCTGAAAATGGTTTTCCAAGCTCATGCCCGGGTCGAGAGATATGAAGTCTCCGACAAATTCTTTAGCTGTAAGATGGAGGAAAATAGCTCTGTCAGTGAACACATACTCAAGATGTCTGGGTTGCACAACCGCTTGACTCAACTGGAAGTTAATCTCCCGGATGAAGCGGTCATTGACAGAATCCTCCAGTCGCTTCCACCTAGCTACAAGAGCTTTGTGATGAACTACAACATGCAGGGGATGGTAAAGACCATTCCTGAGGTATATGCTATGCTGAAATCAGCAGAGGTAGAAATCAAGAAGGAACATCAAGTGTTGATGGTGAATAAAACCACTAAGTTCAAGAAGGGCAAGGGTAAAAAGAACTTCAAGAAGGACGGCAAGGAAGTTGTCGCGCCCGGTAAGCAAGTTGCCGGGAAGAAGCCAAAGAATGGACCCAAGCCCGAGACTGAGTGTTTTTATTGCAAGGGAAGTGGTCACTGGAAGCGGAACTGCCCCAAATACTTAGCGGACAAGAAGGCCGGCAAAACAAAAGGTATATGTGATATACATGTAATTGATGTGTACCTTACCAGTACTCGTAGTAGCTCTTGGGTATTTGATACCGGTGCAGTTGCTCACATTTGTAACTCAAAATAGGAGCTGCGGAATAAACGGAGACTGGCGAAGGACGAGGTGACGATGCGCGTCGGGAATGGTTCCAAGGTCGATGTGATCGCCGTCGGCACGCTACCTCTACATTTACCTACGGGATTAGTTTTAAACCTCAATAATTGTTATTTAGTGCCAAGTTTGAGCATGAACATTGTGTCTGGATCTCGTTTAATTCGAGATGGCTACTCATTTAAATCCGAGAATAATGGTTGTTCTATTTATATGAGAGATATGTTTTATGGTCATGCTCCGATGGTTAATGGTTTATTCTTAATGAATCTCGTACGTGATGATACACATATTCATAGTGTGAATACCAAAAGAGTTAAAGTTGATAACAATAGTCCCACATATTTGTGGCACTGCCGCCTTGGTCACATAGGTGTCGAACGCATGAAGAAGCTCCATGCAGATGGACTTTTAGAGTCTCTTGATTATGAATCATTTGACACGTGCGAACCATGCCTCATGGGTAAAATGACCAAGACTCCGTTCTCAGGAACAATGGAGTGAGCAACCAACTTATTGGAAATCATACATACCGATGTGTGCGGTCCAATGAGTGTTGAGGCTCGCGGTGGCTATCATTATGTTCTCACCCTCACTGATGACTTGAGTAGATATGGGTATATCTACTTAATGAAACACAAGTCTGAGACCTTTGAAAAGTTCAAGGAATTTTAGAGTGAGGTTGAAAATCAACGTGACAGAAAAATCAAGTTTTTACGATCAGATCGTGGAGGAGAATACTTGAGTCATGAATTTGGCACACACTTAAGAAAATGTGGAATAGTTTCACAACTCACGCCGCCTGGAACACCTCAGCGTAATGGTGTGTCCGAACGTCGTAATCACACTCTATTAGATATGGTACGATCTATGATGTCTCTTACCGATTTACCGCTATCCTTTTGGGGCTATGCTTTAGAGACTGCCGCATTCACTTTAAATAGGGCTCCGTCGAAATCCGTTGAGACGACACCGTATGAATTATGGTTTGGGAAGAAACCTAAGCTGTCGTTTCTAAAAGTTTGGGGATGCGATGCTTATGTCAAGAAACTTCAACCTGAAAAGCTCGAACCCAAGTCGGAAAAATGCGTCTTCATAGGATACCCTAAAGAAACTATTGGGTATACCTTCTACCTCAGATCCGAAGGCAAGATCTTTGTTGCCAAGAATGGATCCTTTCTAGAGAAAGAGTTTCTCTCGAAAGAAGTAAGTGGGAGGAAAGTAGAACTTGATGAAGTGTTACCTCTTGAACCGGAAAATGGCGAAACTCAAGAAAACGTTCCTGAGGTGCATGCACCGACTAGAGAGGAAATTAATGATGATGATCAAGATACTTCTAATCAAGCTCCTACTGAAATTCGAAGGTCCACAAGGACACATTCCGCACCAGAGTGGTACGGCAACCCTGTCTTGGAAATCATGTTGTTAGACAACGGTGAACCTTCGAACTATGAGGAAGCAATGGCGGGCCCGGATTCCGACAAATGGCTGGAAGCCATGAAATCCGAGATAGGATCCATGTATGAAAACGAAGTATGGACTTTGACTGACTTGCCCGTTGAGCGGCGAGCCATAGAAAATAAATGGATCTTTAAGAAGAAGACAGACGCGGATGGTAATGTGACCATCTATAAAGCTCGGCTTGTCGCTAAGGGTTATCGACAAGTTCAAGGAATTGACTACGATGAGACTTTCTCACCGGTAGCGAAGCTGAAGTCCGTCCAAATCATGTTAGCAATTGCCGCATTCTACGATTATGAAATATGGCAAATGGACGTCAAAACGGCATTCCTTAATGGTTTCCTTAAGGAAGAATTGTATATGATGCAGCCGGAAGGTTTTGTCGATCCTAAGAATGCTGACAAGGTGTGCAAGCTCCAACGCTCGATTTATGGGCTGGTGCAAGCATCTTGGAGTTGGAACATTCGCTTTGATGAGATGATCAAAGCATTTGGGTTGACACAGACTTATGGAGAAGCCTGCGTTTACAAGAAAGTGAGTGGGAGCTCTGTAGCATTTCTCATACTATATGTAGATGACATACTTTTGATGGGAAATGATATAGAACTCTTGGACAGCATTAAGGCCTACTTGAATAAGAGTTTTTCAGTGAAGGACCTTGGAGAAGCTGCTTATATATTAGGCATCAAGATATATAGAGATAGATCAAGACGCCTCATAGGTCTTTCACAAAGCACATACCTTGATAAGATATTGAAGAAGTTCAATATGGATCAATCTAAGAAGGGGTTCTTACCTGTGTTACAAGGTGTGAAATTGAGCTCAGCTCAATGTCCGACCACGGCAGAAGATATAGAAGAGATGAGTGTCATCCCCTATGCCTCAGCCATAGGTTCTATTATGTATGCCATGCTGTGTACCAGACCTGATGTAAACCTTGCCGTAAGTTTGGTAGGAAGGTACCAAAGTAATCCCGGCAAGGAACATTGGACAGCGGTCAAGAATATCCTGAAGTACCTGAAAAGGACTAAGGAAATGTTTCTCGTTTATGGAGGTGACGAAGAGCTCGTCGTAAAGGGTTACGTCGACGCTAGCTTCGACACAGATCTGGATGACTCTAAGTCACAAACTGGATACGTGTATATTTTGAATGGTGGGGCACTAAGCTGGTGCAGTTGCAAGCAGAGCGTCGTGGTGGGATCTACATGTGAAGCGGAGTACATGGCAGCCTCGGAGGCAGCACATGAAGCAATTTGGGTGAAGGAGTTCATCACCGACCTCGGAGTCATACCCAATGCGTCGGGGCCAATCAAACTCTTCTGTGACAACACTGGAGCTATTGCACTTGCCAAGGAGCCCAGGTTTCACAAGAAGACCAGGCACATCAAGCGTCGCTTCAACTCCATTCGTGAAAATGTTCAAGATGGAGACATAGAAATTTGTAAAGTGCACACGGATCTGAATGTCGCAGATCCGTTGACTAAACCTCTCCCTAAGGCAAAACATGATCAGCACCAGAACTCTATGGGTGTTCGATTCATCACAATGTAACTAGATTATTGACTCTAGTGCAAGTGGGAGACTGTTGGAAATATGCCCTAGAGTCAATAATAAAAGCATTATTATTATATTTCCTTATTCATGATAATTGTCTTTATTCGTGCTATAATTGTGTTATCCGGAAATCATAATACATGTGTGAATAACAGACAACAACATGTCCCTAGTAAGCCTCTAGTTGACTAGCTCGTTGATCAATAGATAGTCATGGTTTCCTGACTATGGGCATTGGATGTCAATGATAACGAGATCACATCATTAGGAGAATGATGTGATGGACGAGACCCAATCCTAAACATAGCATAAGATCGCATAGTTCGTTTGCTAGAGTTTTCCAATGTCAAGTATCCTTTCCTTAGACCATGAGATCGTGTAACTCCCGGATACCGTAGGAGTGCTTTGGGTGTGCCAAACGTCACAACGTAACTGGGTGAATATAAAGGTATACTACGGGTATCTCCGAAAGTATCTGTTGGGTTGACACGGATCGAGACTGGGATTTGTCACTCCGCTTGACGGAGAGGTATCACCGGGCCCTCTCGGTAATGCATCATCATAATGAGCTCAATGTGATCAAAGTGTTTGATCATGGGATCATGCATTACGGTACGAGTAAAGTGACTTGCCGGTAACGAGATTGAACGAGGTATTGGGATACCGACGATCGAATCTCGGGCAAGTAAAATACCGATTGACAAAGGGAATCGTATACGGGATTAATTGAATCCTCGACATCGTGGTTCATCCGATGAGATCATCGTGGAGCATGTGGGAGCCAACATGGGTATCCAGATCCCGCTGTTGGTTATTGCCCGAGAGCCGTCTCGGTCATGTCTGCATGTCTCCCGAACCCGTAGGGTCTACACACTTAAGGTTCGGTGACGCTAGGGTTGTGAAGATATGTATATGCAGTAACCCGAATGTTGTTCGGAGTCCCGGATGAGATCCCGGACGTCACAAGGAGTTTCGGAATGGTCCGGAGGTAAAGAATTATATATAGGAAGTGCTGTTTTGGCCATCGGGACAAGTTTCGGGGTTATCGGTATTGTACTGGGACCACCGGAGGGTCCCGGGGGGTCCACCGGGTGGGGCCACCTGCCTCGGGGGGCCACATGGGCTCTAGGGGGTGCGCCTTGGCTTACATGGGCCAAGGGGAACCAGCCCCAAGAGGCCCATGCGCCTAGGGTTTCAAAGGGAAGGAGTCCCACAAGGGGAAGGCACCTCCTAGGTGCCTTGGGGGGGAGGGAAACCTCCCCTTGGCCACCGCCCCAAGGAGATTGGATCTCCTAGGGCCGGCGCCCCCCCTTGGCCCTCCTATATAAGGGGGGGGAGGGGGCAGACGTACCCCTGGTCCTTGGCGCCTCCCTCTCCCTCTCCAACACCTCCTCCTCCTCCGTAGAGCACGGCGAAGCCCTGCCGGAGTACTGTAGCTCCACCATCACCACGCCGTCGTGCTGCTGCTGGAGCCATCTTCCTCAACCTCTCCTTTGACTTGCTGGATCAAGAAGAAGGAGGCGTTACGCTGACCGTACGTGTGTTGAACGCGGAGGTGCCGTCCTTTCGGTGCTAGGATCTCCGGTGATTTGGATCACGTCGTGTACGACTACCTCATCCCCGTTCGTTGAACGCTTCCGCTCGCGATCTACAAAGTGGTATGTAGATGCAATCTCTTTCCCATGACTCGTTGCTTAGATGAACTCATAGATGGATCTTGGTGAAACCGTAGGAAAAATTTTAATTTTCTGCAACGTTCCCCAACACGTAAGTATTTCGCTCAAGTTTTTAGAACCGAGGTATCAATCCAGTAGGAGGCTACACGCGAGTCCCCCGTACCTACACAAAACAAATAGCTCAACGCAACCAACGCGATTAGGGGTTGTCAATTCCTTCACGGTCACTTACGAGAGTGAGATCTGATAGAGATGATAGATAATATTTTTTATATTTTTGATATAAAGATGCAAGGTAAAAAGTAAAAGGCAAAGTAAAAAAAAGCAAAGCAATAATAAAGTGATGGAGGTTGATATGATGAGAATAGACCAGGGGGCCATAGATTTCACTAGTGGCTTCTCTCAAGAGCATAAGTATTCTACGGTGGATGAACAAATTACTGTTGAGCAATTGATAGAATTGAGCATAGTTATGAGAATATCTAGGTATGATCATGTATATAGGCATCACGTACGAGACAAGTAGACCGACTCCTGCCTGCATCTACTACTATTACTCCACTCATCGACCGCTATCCAGGATGCATCTAGAGTATTAAGTTAAAAACAGAGTAACGCCTTAAGCAAGATGACATGATGTAGAGGGATAGTTTCATGCAATATGATAAAAAAAACCATCTTGTTATCCTCGATGGCAACAATACAATACGTGCCTTGCTGCCCCTGCTCTCACTGGGAAAGGACACCACAAGATTGGACCCAAAGCTGAGCACTTCTCCCATTACAAGAAAGACCAATCTAGTAGGCCAAACCAAATTGATAATTCTAAGAGACTTGCAAAGATAAACAATCATACATAAAAGAATTCAGAGAAGATTCAAATATTGTTCATAGATAGACTTGATCATAAACCTACAATTCATTGGTCTCAACAAACACACCGCAAAAAGAAGATTACATCGAATAGATCTCCACGAGAGAGGGGGAGAACATTGTATTGAGATCCAAAAAGAGAGAAGAAGCCATCTAGCTACTAACTATGGACCCGAAGGTCTGAGGTAAACTACTCACACTTCATCGGAGGGGCTATGATGATGTAGAAGCCCTCCGTGATGATGGCCCCCTCCAGCGGAGCTCCGGAACAGGCCCCAAGATGGGATCTCGTGGGTACAGAAGGTTGCGGCGGTGGAATTAGGTTTTTGGCTCCATATCTGATCGTTTGGGGGTACGTAGGTATATATAGGAGGAAGGAGTACGTCAGTGGAGCTTTGAGGGGCCCACGAGGCAGGGGGGCGTGCCCTCCACCCTCGTGACCGCCTCTCTTCTTTCTTGACGGAGGGTCCAAGTCTCCTGGATCATATCTGACGAGAAAATCACGTTCCCGAAGGTTTCATTCCGTTTGGACTCCGTTTGATATTTTGTTTCTTCGAAACATTGAAATAGGCAAAAAAAACAGCAATTCTGGGCTGGGCCTCCGGTTAATAGGTTAGTCCCAAAAGTAATATAAAAGTGGAAAATAAAGCCCAATATAGTCCAAAAACAGTAGATAATATAGCATGGAGCAATCAAAAATTATAGATACGTTGGAGACGTATCATGTTGCAGACAAAGACAGTGTTGTAGCGATAAGCGTCGGCAACAAGAGCAACATTTCTGCCACATCATCTATGTTGCGAAAGTTTTGTCTGCCACATCACCTATGTCGTAAAGGTGAAGACAAACAAAAAAAAGATCTGCAATATCATCTATGTTGCAAAGGTTTCTTCTGCAACATCACCTATGTTGCAAAGGTGAAGATGAAGGCGACACTTAGGCGCCCGATGATGCCAGATCTGACTGCTCGCGACCCAACTGATCTTTTTAAAAGATCAGTCTGCCGACATGTAGCACACCCTTATTTTTAGGAAAAAAGCTAGGACTTAACCGATGGAATTTGCCACCTCTTGATCGCGTTGCTCAAGTAACGTGTGTCCCTATGAGGGACCACAACCACCTTATCTCATTTTTGTGTTACTCCACGTGAGAGCTCTGTTCGAATCATTTTGTTCGTTCTCCTTCTCATGTTCCCCTTTTTCTTGATTCACACCATCGGGGCACGTTCCCTACTGCGTGCCACCACCATACACTACAATCGCAACCCGTTCCAACCACCATGTTGTGAGCTCCACCAGAAAACCAGTGTTGCAGCAACCACCGCTGCAAACTCGTCCCGGCCACCGATGCTACAAGTTGAGCAACGCACGACTGCTTTAGAGTGCGCCACCGGCAAGGCGAGGCTTCTTCAATGAACCTCTAGTATGGGGCGTTGGACGCGGGGCACCTGCTACAAGCAGTGCTCACGGCGCGGTTGACAATGCTGTGGGAGATGATGGCACTATGATGTTGCGGAGGGCAACACCATAATCGTTGGTTGCTGCTACCTCTCGAGCGCAACATGGCTCATGTTGTAAAGCATTTGCCTGCAAACCTTCGAGTGCAAGATGACCCATGTTGCAATCCTTCCAACGCAAAGTGACCCATGTTGCAAACCTCATCAGCTAGGTCGTATCGAACGCAACATGACCATGTTGCTAATCTCGAACCACAACATGGGTCTCGTTAGGTGGATCAAACCTTGCACAAGATGACCCATGTTGGAAAACTTGCCAGCTGGATCAGAATGAGTGCAACATAACCCATGTTGCAAACCCCTGACCGTAACATGACCCATGTTGCAAAAATCGCCAGCTTGATCAAAATCGTGACCCAACCCATCTTTTTAAAAGATCAACCGGTCGACGCGTAGCGTTGCCCTTATTTTTAAGGGTAGGATGCAGTTTCATACCTTGGTGTACATGCATGAAAACATTACATCATCAAGATTCTATCAAATCAAAGTTATTAAGTCTTGTTATCTATCCAAACAATAGCCCGAAGGACAATATATTTTCGTTGTTGGTTTTGTTGGGATGAGATCACAGAAACTAGATCATATGTTGGCATAATTTGACAATGTTTCCAGTTAGTTGTTGCTATCCTCCCTAAAATCATTGATGCTGACACTGTAAAAAGAATAGACCTATCTTCTTAATTCACATACTCTTTAAGATCTTCTCTAAAGCTCTTACCATTAGAATGGATCATGTTATGTGAAAATTGGTTGCTTCTTGTCAGTTTGCTTTTATCAAAGGCCAAAACTCGTGGAATGGGTCATGACACTTCATCAGGCGCTGGTTGAGGCCAGGAGAAAAAAAAGTAGGATGTCATTGTGTTGAAACTAAACTTTGAGAAAGCATATGATAAAGTTGACCGGAGATACTTGATGAAATGTGTTAGACAGAGGGTTTTAGTGCAAATTGGTGCAAACGGATACTAGGTATTGTCCAGGGAGGGACCTCGCGTGTTAAAATCAATAATTTGCTTGGTCCTTACGTTGGTACTTTCATAGGGGTAAGGCAAGGTGATTCTCTGCCTCCCTTTCTGTTCAATCTTGTTGTTATCAGATTTAATAAAATGATGGTAAAGCACGGGATGTTGATAGGATTGTGGGTTTGGTTCCCCACCTAATTCCAAAAGGTATGTCCATATTGTAGTATGCAAATGATACGGTAATCTTCATTCAGGACATCATGGAACATGTTTTGCATGTGAAGCTGGTGGTGTATCTAATTGAAGCCATATCTGGGTTAAAGATTAACTTCTCAAAAAGTGAAATTCTGATGATTTTGGATGACAGTACTAAATACATCATGTATCATGAGGTCTTCGATTGTCAACTAGGTGCTTGGCTCATTAAACATCTTGGTGTGTCTGTTTAAGGGTCTAGGTTGCATGTTAAATATTGGGGCTTTCTGATTGAACATGTGGGAAAATGTCTTGATGCTTGCATAGGAAACTCTCTGTCCCTGGGTGGCAGATTGGTACTTATCAATTCAATTCTTAGTAGTACTCATGTCTATTACATGCCCATGTTTTTGTTGCATGATACAATGCTAGATACAATGAATATGGTCATGAGAAAGTCCTTTTGGCAGAATGGTGGGCTGAAGAAAAAAAATCATATGTAAATCCATACTTAAAGGGGGCTTAGGGGCGGAGAATTTGAAACTTTTTAACATCGGCTTTCTTTGTAAGTGGTGGTGGAAATTGGAGCATGGAGGACTTGGTTAGGGC
Source organism: Aegilops umbellulata (assembly GCA_032464435.1). Taxonomy (NCBI): domain Eukaryota; kingdom Viridiplantae; phylum Streptophyta; class Magnoliopsida; order Poales; family Poaceae; genus Aegilops; species Aegilops umbellulata. The sequence goes on along the minus strand of CP136058.1, from coordinate 375,701,606 downwards.
TAAATACAAGATTGATAATGGAATTACGCTGACAAAACACAAAGCAGGGTGACTCTGCTATGTGGATTGATTAGCTTAAGGTCAAGAATATTTACTTGTCGCAGAGGAAAATGGTGATTGATGATGGAAAATAACTGACTTCTCGTAAGACACTTGGTGGGGAGACTTACTGCTGTGTGATCAATTTCCTCAGTTGTACGAGATTTGCAATACCCAGATTTTTATAGTTGATACTGTGGCAAGAACAAACTGGAATTTGGCATATAGAAGGTGGATGTGCCTTGATTAGTGCTTCCTGTCAAATAGGAAGGTGTTGGGACAGCAAGTGCAAGGGTTTGTAGCAAGCAACAATTTCCCCCAAGTGACCTCGAGGTTTATCGAACCAACAGGAGTTTGACTACGAACCAATTATCAACACCTACACACACAAATACAATACTACCTTCACCACCAAAGAAACTAACGAGGTTTTCAACCTCACTAATTTTGCTATTTACAAGGCTTAAAAATGCAAGTATGCGAAAGATTTAATGGTAGCAAGAAAGTAAGTAATGAATTAAAAGAAATCATTGATTGGTTTAGTATCTAGGGTTTCTCCTCCAATCGATGCCGCCATCTGTAAAGCCTCGCCTCTGGTGGCATTTTACTATGGAGGTGTGGAGTACCCGGCCCCTCGCCATCGGAAGGGATCCTGCTTTCGTTCTTGTTTGGTCCAGGGTCTCAATTGGGGTTGTGTGGCGGTGGCGATGCCCCTAGTAAGAATAATATCTCCCGCGTTTGATACCTCTCTCGATGTTGCATCTAGCATCGTCGGAGGGCGTGTGGTGGTGTGTCTTCGTCGGATATCGCGGGATTCGGTCGGTGCTGATCCTCAATGGATCCGTTTGGATCCAGTCTTCGTTCGTGTGTCTACAGGTTTGATCCACCTGATCTATGCCTCACTTCATCGGCGATGATTGTTGTTTTGGTGTGCTAGTCCTGTGGGGCCTTAGCATGATGACTTCATGACTATCTACTACAACAACATTTGTCCGACTCTGATGAGGGAGGGGCGTTGACGGCGTCACACCTTTAGCTCGCTCCAGTCTTGTAGTCGTCGGTAGGTGGTCCACAGACCTGCTTGTAATTTTTGTTACTTATGGTGTACTTTGTACTGCCATGAGAGATGATGAATAGATTGAATATTTATCCCAGAACAAAGGTATATGTCGTAGTCTTTCTTGTGAAAGGACCCTGATCTATTATAAATTTTCACCAAAAGTACATTGAACCCCAAATATAATGAAAAATGCATCGAGATCCTTAGACCATCAAATGACCTCTACCACTGCCAGAACGAGTTGTTGACACGCCGCTATCGTCGCTCCCTTACCGGGCCCGCCTGACCTTATCGTTGACAGTCAGAAAGTCTTCGTGCACGTGCTCTTGGAACCAGCGCCCTAGATCCGCAATTGTCGTCGTTGAATCATAGTAAAAAGAATCGTCGTTGAACCCTTGAACTAATCCGAAACAACTAACACTAGATCCTAAGGAGATGGTGGAAATCGTCGCACACGCACTGTGAGTAACCCTAATCTCACAGTGCTAAGGAGACGGCAGAAATCTACGCCGGATCTCTGTCAACTCCATGTCGATGGATGAACTCAAGGAGGATCGGTGCTCAAAAGACCAACATGATGATGAAGCGCCACCATCCACCTAAGTATCACCCATGCGAGGATTTAAAAAACAATCCTTGCCTAGACTACTAGCCAAAACCAAAGCACCGGTACCCCCCCCCCCCCTCCCCGCCGCTGGAGCGGCAGGCAGAGGAGAGAAGAATTCACAAGCTCACCAGCGGAGGGTGTAGGGGAGGAGTACGCCCTAGCGCCCGCTATGCGAGAAGGCATGAGTAGATCATGATGTTTGGGTATATGTCATAGTTGTCACTGAAAGGGGGGGGGATCACATAAAAATATTGCTTTTACATAATTATATACGTAGTGTATCATATTAAAAAATGATGAGAAATATAATTCTTCAAAATTATTATAAATTCGTTTTGAACCAAACAGATCCAAAGGACAAGTCTGAATGCTCCATCGCTCTCAGTGACAACACCATCATCCCACCTTTGGCGCGGTGGCGCTAACCAAATTGAATCAATTTATATAGTAGGAGTACCACTACATTGGACAATTATTTAATGAAAATAGCTTTTGTAAGCAGGCCATGCTGCCCACTGCATCGAGTGGTGTCGCACCTACCACGTTGTTTTCCCTTCGAATTCACATTTGCCTACGATGGGATTAGCACGATGGTTAGACATAATGATGGGTGGATTTAAATATCATCGATTTAACCATGGCCGTATATTTCCCCGTGGAAAAAACTCAGTCCGATATTGTAACTCTAAACACATTCATGTAGCAGAAGCTGCAGCCTGCATGCATCATTCATGTAAACGGTAAGCACTTCAACTTGCAAAATAATAGTACAAAATCAGCGAACTCCCTATAGGAGCAATATGAAAATACTTACAAGGGAAAACCCAGCAGAGGTAGGAGTAACTATAATTCTCCGACAATATACATACGTCCTCACAAGAACATAAGATAATGTTTTATTGGGAGCACAAGATCGTCCTCTCTTCGAAAAGCTAAATAAAGCTATTGTGGTGCTCACTTGTATTTTTTACCATTGCTGACATGTGGAAGGTTCTTCAAATCTAATATTTGCACCACAAAGATATGATTCCTGCCTATAGTGGAGCAGCCAGTGCTACTTCCCAAGTCGGCATGAATTTTTGCTTTCGCAGGATTCCTAATACACCTATCATTTCATCCATTTTCTAGTCTAGAGAGGGCAACATCCATAATCTCGATTAACTTTTAATGACCTCCTGATTTGCAGGATTCTGTAAAATGTCAATATGATATGTCAGCTCAGTCTTTCGGAAGAGCTCATAGGGGTAGGGTGTGCGTGTGTGCGTTCATAAGGGTGAGTGTATACATGTTTATATGAGCGCTTGCACCTGTATTGTGTTGAAAAAAAAGAAAGCGCATGACTCTACTGAGTGTTTTGACACCACAGAAAAAACAAAAGAATTGTACATATAGATTTAAGTGGATGAAAAAATCCTCCAAGATAGAGTGCAAAGCAATTCTTCGGGAAGAAAAAAAAACCATGTGAATCAAACGATGTACTCCCTCTATTTTTATTTACTCTATATATCAGTTTTGACCCGAGTCAAATTTTATAATGTTTGAGTTTATATAGAAATCATCGGAACTTTCACAATAACAAATTAACATGATATGAAAATATATACATCGGTGATTCTAATGGTATTGATTTGGTATTGTGGATCTTAATAATTTTTTGTATAAACTTGGTAAAAGTTTACAAAGTTTGACTCGAGACAAAGCTATATATGAAATAAAAAAAGAGAGAAAACATAGGGAAAAAACCTTACAAATCAAAGTCCTCCAAATTTCTATATAATTTATTTGAATCAAATGAGCCCTTAAGTCTATCCTTAGAGTTGCTACTTGCTGGAGCCTATAATGATGATGGATTTGTGCCCCTCCTTGTCCTTTCCCCGCGCAATGTAGCATTATTAAACCCATTAAGCGTCAAGAAAAGGGCGGCCAACCAGCTATGCCATATGGCACAAGCTGGTTGGCCGCGATGGGAAATCTTTTGAAATAAAGCTTTAGGATTTTTATTTGAAATTTTTTTCCTTTTTAGATGGAGGTGAGGACCACGCATATTTTTTTAAATGGAGGCTATGCAAAGTGGCACTCGTTGATAGGTTGCGGTGGTAATATTTTTCTTTTTTACTTTTTTTAGATGGAGGTGGGATTTTTTTTTGATGTGTTGTTTTTAGATGGAGGCGAGGACCCCATGTATTTTTTTATGGAAACGAACGCACAATTTCACCTCAAGCGGTGCCACGGGGTGGCACCCCAATCACTAGTGCATATATTTTTTTTTCTATGCACTTACGTGCAACGACAAAGCTACAAAGAATTTGTTGGGTGCGCCTGGCTAAAGGAGAGTAGAAAATATTTTCCCATGGTCCAGTTTACCCTCACTTTTAAGAACCTCTTTGACTCGTAGGATTTTGAAGCACTATAATCCTTAAGAATTTTTCTTGTGTTGACCGCTTTGATTCATATTATTGAATTATATATAAGATTTTCCTAAAAATCATTTGTACTACATCTTATAAGAAATCTAGCATCCACTCAAATCTCTTTAAAAAATATTCCCTTTTTGTGATGCAATGAAATGAACTCAAAACTTGTAGGGTTCGAAAGAGCGTGATATTCTAATCTTGTGATTTTCTTATTCATGTGTTTTTACAATTCTGCGAATCCAAGAGGCTCTGTATTTTGCTTTTAACTGGGTGGGCCATGATTCTATTTTCTTCAACTTGGCTTATAAGAAACGTAGGACAGAAGCATACATTCACATACATGTACATACACTCACCCCTACGAATGCACACACGCACACAAGATGTCTTTGAGAGACTGAGTCAATAGGTCTTGAGATATTCAGAGCCACAAAGATGTCAAACCCTAGGTATAGTACATGCAGAGTTTTTTTGAGTAAAAAGAAAATTGCACCTTAATGAGACACATAGATGTCAAACCCCACGCATCCCAGATTTCCACGTGACGGTTGTTGTGGCCTGAAACAAGCTTGTTTTGGCTCGGAATGCCATTCGTCGGATTCACATCAAGCTTCGTCTTACTGCGAAGGTCATCAAAAGATGGTAGAAGGAGAGGGTGGGTGTGCTTGCCACGCAGCTCACAATTGCTAAGGAGGCGACTTGGAGGCTTGACCTCACTAAGGAGAGCAGTCCCCTCTTAGACCCCAAGCGTGTCTTTCGTCGACACCTCAAGTCATCCTACTTCGGCATGCCTACCAAGAAGCTCAAACTTAGGCAACGCTCAAGTATCACTTGGATCAGGTTAGGAGACGTAAACTCCAAGCTCTTCCATGAAAGGGTAAACAGACACAGAAGGAAGAATTTCATTCAGGCCATTCAAACCGACGGTGGGATTGCCATCACAAAAGAGGACGAGGAGGAGGTGTTTTGGAAGCAGTTCCACGATCATCTGGGTAAGGACACCCAGTGCAACAGGGTTCTAGACTGGAACAACATAGGTATCACCCGCAATGACCTGGCTGACCTTGACTCTTTCTTTGGCGAGCAGGAAATTAAGAATGTTCTCTTTGCCCTAGATTAAGGCATCTGGACTTGACGGGTTCATTGGAGCTTTTTGCAATCTTGTTGGGACATCATCAAATAGGATGTGGTGGCCGCCATTCTGCACCTAGCTGGCCTTAGGGGCTACTACGCCATCCTAATAAACGATTCCAATATCATCCTCTTGCCCAAGAAATCCGATGCTAGCAAGGTTTGATCCACAACATTTCGAATATTTTCTCCAAGCTTTTAGCCAACTGCCTAGTGCCATTTGTTGCCCATGATTGTCTCCAAGTGTCAGAGCACTTTTGTACAAAGTGTTGCATTCACGACAAGTTGGTGTACGTTTAGAACATGATCAAGGACCTCCACCGCACCAACGTGACTATCCTATTTCTCTAATTGGATATCTTTAAGGCCTTTGATTCTGTCTGCTGAGCTTACCTCCTCGAGGTGCTCAAGCACCTCGGCTTCAGACAATGCTAGCATGACTGGATCTGCATGTCGCTGGCCATATCGTCTTAGGGTGTTATTCTGAATGGGAACCTTGGGAACCCCTTCACCCACGCTCGTGGGTTGCGCCCAGGGGGAACTTTCGCCCATGCTCTTAATCCTCGCTATAGATCATCTACAAAAGATCCTCGGGGTGGTCGTTCAGTCACGTATCCTGAAGCTCATTCGAGCACTTGAAGTGACATGTAGGATATCCTTGTATGATGAAGATGCCAGCATCTTTGTCAACCCCTATAAGGAAGAGCTCTTTGATATCTCTGAGATTCTATCGACCTTTGGGAAGGCTAGCGGGGTTGATTACTAACTTGGGAAAGATAGAGGTCTTCCCAGTATGCTATAAGAACATTGAACTGCCTGACATTCTCTCGGCCTTCCCGGATAAGATTGCCAATTTTGTGGCAAGAATTTGGGGCGTGCCTCTTCATACCTGTTGTTTGCACAATGTAGGGTTGCAACCCCTTATCAACAAGGTTGTGGGACGGTTGTCTGGATGCAAGGTGCAAAATCTCTCACGGCCTAGGAGAATCGACCTGGAAAATTTGATGTGCAAGGCAATTGCTACCTTTCATATCACTACACTCCCAATGCCCAAGTGGGTCACAAACAAGCAGAAAAGATTTCCCACAACTTCATTTTGCACAACGATGATGCAGGGAATGTGTTGGGGAACACTCGCCGGTGGATTGGAAGGTTGTTTGCAAGCCAAAGGCGCTTGGTGGCCTTGGCATCGCCGACCTTGAACGCTTTGAGCGGGCACTCTGGCTTCGCTGGCTTTGGTTCCGGTGGGTTGATCTCCCGAAACGGCCCTAGGCGGTTTCCAAGAATAGGCTAGGACTCGTGTACGAAAACTAATGGGAAGAAAGCATATCATATAAACCAAATGGCATCTCTATTCCTGTAGAATTTGAGATACATGGCATTAAACCCGGGCATGGGCAGCCTGGCCCGACGACCCGGCCCGAGCCCAGCCCGAAAAACCCGGGCCGGGCCGGGTCGGGCTTGACATTCGAGCCGGGCTCGGGCTTTGTTTTGCAGCCCGGAAGATAGTTCGGGCCGGGCTCGGGCTTCTATTTGTCTGTATTTCGGGCCGGGCTTACACGTGCGCATACTAAAATACAGCATTCGGGCCGGGCTTTCGGGCTTCGGGCTTGATTTCGGGCCGGGCTCGGGCTTAAAAATAGGGAGTATTTCGGGCTTCGGACCGGGCTCGGGCTTGAGAAATGAAGGTCGGGCTTTCACAAGCCCGGCCCGAAACCCAGCCCGGCCCGAAACCCAGCCCGGCCCGACGTTTGCCCGAGTTTACATGGCATCTCATTCTCTATAATGTTTATATTCCTACAATATTCTTATCCTAGAAATTATTTGACTGTACCACAGAAGAAACACAATACTTCCAGTAGAGATTAATCATGTCACAATTGTCATAAACACAAGAGTAAGGCCGCGTTTGGATTCCCTCCGCTCCGCGGCTCCGCGCCGGAGCGGAGCGACAATCCAGTTTAATTAACGCCATAATTTGCGGAGTTGGCTAAACCCCGCTCCGCGCGCTCCGCTCCGCAAGGACTGCCGAACGCGGCTTAAATTGCACAAATCACCATAATTGAGGTCATGATTGGTCATAACCACCACTTCATTAATATTTTACTGAAAACCACCAATATTTGGACATGTCATTGCATTCTAAGATAAGAATAATTATGACTCTGTGTTGAAATAGCCCAAATGGACACATGAATAATTTTTTGACTGAATAATTGGTTAGTTTGGGTTGAAGTTTCAATAAACCCACTCAGTAGACCATTTACAATTCTGGAACTTTTTCCAGATATTCTAGAACATTTCAGTTTTCAACCAAAGTTTGAAGATTCAGAGTTTCGTAGTTTTCTGGCTATAAGATAAATTTTAACAGACCATTTGAAAGACAGTTTATGATTTCCTAAAAAAAAAGTTCAGATTTTTCTAGAAGGGTTAAATCTCCAGACAAAGCTAATGCATGCCTATCAAAATCACTAACCCACATTTTAAGCACTCATTTGGGTTATGTGTAATAGCCCTGGTGGTTATCAGCAACATGTTAACAGAGTGGGAGTAATCATAGCCCTAATTGTGGTGTAATTACTTTTATCAAAATGGTCTAACTTCTTGCCAGAAATTAATCCTATCTAATCATAGTGTAACATAGGAATTTCAACGTGTTCATTTCTTTAAACCAAAAAAGGACCCTACAAGCAAATTTTCTGTGGACTGGACTAATGGGCCCCTGAAACAAACCAGGATGAGGATGATTCTATAAAATAGGAGTAAAGAAATTCATCAACTTCATTTTTATGCTGAAAAACGCAACAAACGTTGTGTGACCAGGCAAGTTTTTTTTTCATGACTTGTTTTTGAGAGGTTGATGTACATTTTTTCTTTTTTTTAGTGGAACAGATACTACACTTAATCTTAGTCAAAATGCCGAGAAAGGTATAGGTTGACGGACATTCATCCAGATCTTAACGTTTTGCACAACGACCTGAAGGCTACGATCTCCTGTTATTTCGACCAGTCCGCTCTCAAGGTAGCATGCGGAAAATGTTGCTCTCACTGGAAGAAATGCTATTTTTCCAGTTTATTAATAGACTAGGTCCAGGCACAGATGGCTAAACATGCCAAAAGGCATGAACAATGCATACATGAGATCAACACATCTCTTATTATATGTACTCAGCAGCAGCGTCGCAATTTGGGTGCAATGATCGACAGAGAATTTCCTGAAGATGATGGCTGCACGCTCCAGATATCTCAACACCTTATCCCCAAGCTGCAGCACGACGTTTCACTGGCAGTCCTTCAGCACCAAGCTAGCCAAAGTTTATTCCCTGTGCTAGAGGCAGCTCGCTTCCATAGTTGATTGTACTGCAAACATTTGTAACCAACATCAGTAAATGAAAACAATTGGAGAACCTTGATACATGAGCTTTAGCATACTCGACAGTTGAGCTCAAACTATAACAAAGAAGCAATAGTAACCAATCGGTTATGCTTGTTTCTGTCCCAAATACAAAAAAAAATTGCATTTACATTGTCAAACCGATGAGAAGCTTGGTAAAAGTCCCATTTCAGATTCAAAGTAACACGAGGTTGCTAGTGGTAGCTAGCAGTCACTAGAGCTTGGTTACGTAAAAACATTTCTCCCTAGTAACATGATAGGAACTTCAGTTTATGGGCTTGCACAAACTCCACAGGAAGAAAACAATACTGACTACTAGAGTCTCAACGATGTTCCTATGTTTGTCCACTATGCTCCAACAAGGCATGTTCCTATGCTTGTTATAACAAAGTAGAATCTCAATGATGCAACTTTATTAGTCTAAAACTTGGGAACTGATGGCAATGAGCATGTACATTCATTAAATGCTTGGTTGCATCATTTTAGCATGCAGCTGGTCCAAGTTAATAAGCTTCAAATGACAAATTAGAGGAAAGCAAAATTAAGTATTGGTTGTACCATTTGAAATTCCCAGAAAAGATTTGCCTACTTACCAAGTAGCCCTCCTCATGTACTGCTTCCAAGAATCACTCCCAGCTTCTCGCCCACCACCAGTTGCTTTTTCTCCACCAAAAGCTCCACCAATTTCGGCACCATTAGTGGGTATGTTTACATTCACTATACCACAATCACTGCCATGAGGCCTGCATATCAAGGAGAATAAGAACAATCACTACTGGTTTACTAATAATTGTGTCTCGGATGTGTCAGCCATCAAGATAAGCCAGTGGGGTACATACAACCAGATGTAACTGTCTTCGCAGGTGGATCAATTGTTTCAAAATACAATTTACAAAAGATAAACTTCTAGCACATATAGCTCTAGTAGAGTTGTTATCTTATGAGTATCATTTCAATAGATGACTCTTGAAGTGTCAATGAACATGAATAATCAACTAAAAAAGGAAAAAATGCATAATGTATATATAATATACTGAAAAATACTAAAACCTTTAGTTGAATCTTAAAATTGGTTTAATTTGCTGGACAGGAAAAAATGATGATCACAAAGTGTCCAACTTTAGACCTTTAGAAAACAAAGTCAGTGCGACAAAGGTAAGATCACAGTGCGACTGATGTACCAGTGCAATCATACCAACTGTCTGAATGGATGTTCAGATGCCAAAAAAAAAAGGTAACAGTACAGCACTCTGGGTTATTGAACCAAAGCTTACCCAATCCACTTGAAAATAGCATCTGGTTTCCTTGTAAATATAGAACTGCTCAATCCTTGAGGAACAGAATTGTTGATTTCAATTGCTTCCTTCAGTGTCTGCAGGATAATTGTAACCAGGACGTGTATGCTTATGAAAATGACATAAGACAGCGCCATACAATCAATGCCACATAGAGCAGGTGAATACACACAAGTTTACTACCTGAAATTTCATGGCATAAAGGACAGGACCAAACAATTCTTCCCTCACAACTGGCGCATCAGGTGAAATTTCCACAATTGTTGGCTGAACAAAGTTCCCTTCTGATTCAGTAGCAGATCCTCCTAAAAGGATTTTACCTCCCTGAATGATTTAGCATGTAGTCAAATTAGATTATTTGAACTTCATGCTAAACAATAAATGATATTTTCTAATAGATTTTGCTACTGAGAGATTATGATGGAAGTAGATTCTACTGTAGAATTACTGTTGCTGTATCTGGAAGTTATATAAATTTTCACCTGGGATTTGATAGTTTGGATGCCTTTCAAAAAGCTTTCCTTTGATGTAGTAGTGTGCAGTGGTCCCAGCAAGGTGCCCTTTTCCATTGGGTCCCCAATACGGACTTGTTTATAAACCTCAACAAGTTGATCAAGAAATGTTTGATATATGCTTTCATGAAGAAGCTGTATTAACAAAGAAAAATGCACTTAGACCACTCAAATAACTACCATAAGACAAATGAAGAAATATTGTTTTTATCATACCAGCCTACGACATGTAGTGCATCGCTGTCCTGCTGTGCCAACAGCAGCAAACAGAACAGAACGCACAGCTAGTGGAATGTCTGCATCATCCATGACAATAATGGCGTTGTTCCCACTAAGTTCAAGAAGGCATTTACCAAATCTCGCGCTAACTTGTTGCTGAACCATTTGACCTACCTGCATTGAATAATCATTGTTTCAAATTTTATAATAGATCTGCACAGCTACGTAAATGGAGTACATAATTAGCAAGTGCTCCAAGGGCCTCCCACAAGAAAATGGACCTCAAACAGCATACACAAAATACTAATGCAGGAAATCTAATGATATTGCAAGATCAAAATAGATTTAGATCAGGGCATTCTCATAGTGGCTAGTGTATTTAGATCAGGAGCGAAATCTAGGAAGCAAGATGTAGAACATGAGGGTAGAGCTCAACAGATGTTCAATACCTTTGTACTTCCTGTGAATGAAACCAAAGGTATCCTTGTGTCAAGAGCAATTGCTTGGCCAATTTCAGCACCCCCACAAAAAGCTGTGAAGATTGCACTTGGCAAGTTGTTCTTTTCAAATACACTAGCCACTATTTTAGTCATTGCAATAGTGATCAATGGAGTAGTTGGAGCACCCTTCCTGTAATAATTGGAACATGGTTAAAGAAAGAAATTATACCAGTCTTTGAGAGATTGACAGAACATGCTACCACTGAAGAAAATAAAACCACTAGGTGAGATCTGGGATGTACTGAACAAACAAAACAACAATCAGTTTAGCATGCTAGTGTTCTTGCATCAGCATATCATTGATCTATTGATACATATGCTGAAGAACCCAGATTCACCTTTTTTTCTGCCTGTTATAACTATTTATCTTGTTCGATAAAAAATAACTAGTATTTATCATTCAGCTTCTCTGCCAAACTTTTCCTCCATCCGTGACAAACCTATAAGCATGTCACACGTTGCATTTGCCACAAATAGTATGTTCAGTTTATCCAGAGCAGGACTTTGTTTCCATTCTATGAAGCAGACAACTAGGACAAGTCACAACAATGAACACAAGGATACTGGATACATGCCAAGGTAGCATGGACTTCTACAGATTTTGTACATACAACAAACTATATAAAGTTAAGATAAATTCAAAAATACAACACCTGCCATCATGTAAGCCAAGTAAACCATTTACCAATATGAATGAGGAACAGTGTTAAAAATTAGTAAAAGGTAAACCATTCTTACTGTCTTACCAGACAACACAGTTGCCGCACACCAAAGCAATGCAAGCATTCCAACCTAGAACATGACAAATGGAAGATTACCATAATTTCCATGCAGTTTTAAACGAATTAAATGGAACTGAGTACATGGTAAAGGTTGAGAGTAACATAACGTTTGAAAATGAGCAATACGTATGGCATACATGTATTGTGTATAGCAGTAGAGTGAACATTTAAATTGTCACCTTGATGATTATAACAATAACCATCGGTGGGTGCAGGAAAACAAGATGAATTGTACAAATTACCATTCGATTGTTGAACTCTTGTCAGTTATACATTCCAGATAACAAGAGCATGTAAACACCACGTGTAGATACAGTGATCTACGTGGATTGACATTGTAGTCACATTCCAAAAGGGTGCAATGCAAGAATTATCTAAGTGGTCGACTTACCCAGCACGGCGCAAGGGAAATTGAAGGCAGTGATGACACCAACAACTCCAAGAGGATTCCAGACCTATTCGGATAAGGATTAGTCATTAGCATGTCCCATGATGATACCTGGGAATGTGATACTGGTTCCACTTACCTCCATCATCATATGGTTTGGGCCTGTAAAGATATACAGAAGGCGGCATTAGCAAACTTTCAATGTTCTCTTCAAACTGTGTGCACTGGTGCATTTACAATTGATTCGAAGAATTGCAAAGAAAGATTTCTCTACAATAGACAACTCAACCAGTACACAATCTTTTCTATAACAAAATCAGAGGCAATGCTGAAAATTTGGCAGGTTTCTCTAAAACCTTGACCAAGCGAATCAGTGAATATTTTACCATGATCCTTTACTGTGTGAATATCATACAGAATGTAATGCAACATGTCAGGGTACATAAGCTTGTACAGAACAGCAATCCGCATTAACAAGTCCATCACTCATATTAGTGTAAGATTGCAATAAATTATGAACTTACTGATTCCAACTGAAATACTTTTTTCCATCAGACAACTAAGGCAGATACATTAGTAGAGATATAGTATGAAATACAAAAATCTTTTAATTTCCCTCAACCAGTTGCAACAAATATGGTAAAAAGGGCACATCTCATTACTGATTATGTTGCATCCTTGCTTTGAACCTATCATCAGAATATAATATGATGAAAAGAAAATGGTCTTACGTTCAGATGGTATGATGGATCCATTTAGCTGACGACTTAGCCCCACAGCATAATCACACATGTCAATAATTTCCTGCAAAATATGTTGTGTTGATGACATAATGCGCAGAGTAGGAAAACCAACGGTACATTGCATTTATGCTTATATGACCATTCACTCTCTCAATTAGAAGATACAGCCTTAGAGACATAGTTTGTTGGCAGTTTGGCACAAGGTTGATTAATCTAGAGATGAAGAAAGATAACAAGAAGAAACCACTCCCTGTTCCGATACTGCTTCATATCATGGGTATGTTGTACTAATTGGCTAGGTTGCCTTTTTAGCAGATAATGCAATGGTACCATAATGATAATGCAGTTGTTAGGGAGTAATAAGTAACTAATTTCCTAAACAGGAACATAAACAAGTGTTCTGAAACAGATAAATTCATCATCTGAGGCTTCTATTGATGGCCTAGCAGCAATTATGCTCCAACCTGAACCTCGTTAGGAATTGAACCTAGCTCAGATAGTGGGAGGTGTAGGTGGTTCTTACTTCCTACGTATCTGAAACGCCCCACCACCCTGTTTCAAGAACTCTTTATCTTAAATTTCTGTGCCTAATTCCAAGGTATTCATCATTTGTTTTACCTGAACCTCCCCAATTCCTTCAGGGAGAATTTTCCCCATCTCAAGTGAGAGAAGTCTGCCAAGGTGATGAAGCTTTGCTCTCAGTGCATCACCAATCTGCCTAACAATTTCTCCTCGTTTTGGTGCCGGAATCTGGACATGTTGGAATATCATATAAGTACAAATTTAGTAACATAATGATATCACTAAATTATTTGATAGACCAAAAAATCTAATAAGTCAGTAGTCCTCCATGAATATATGGGATTTCACTTGGTCACAGCACCGCTGACCTTCAGTACATAGGCAGGCATTTAGCAAAACACTGATAAATCCAAACAATTGGATGACCTCTGAATTGCAGTGTGAAATCAAATGTGGTACTCAATTGTCTTAGCATTTTAGTAGTGACACTTGATTAGCTAGCAAATTCGCATATTATGCTTCATTCTCCTGTTCTCTAATCAAAATGAGAGCCCATAAAGCCTCTACCAACTCGTGAACAGTAATACTGCAGACTTCCTGAAAACTCAAAAGCCGCAAGGGACTCAAATCGCAAGCATTTGGGGGTAACAGGGAAAGCGCAGCAGCAGCATAGTACTAGCACATCGTCATGGGGAGCAAATAGCTGGAGGCTAGCGGGCATTTCGATCCGTGGAACTTACAGCCATCCAGGTCTTGGCGGCGTCGAAGCAGGCGCTCATGCCCTTCTCGTAGTCGTCCATGGACGCCTCAACGACCTCAGCAATGACCTGAAACACAAACGCACACACAAAATCCCTCAAAATCCGCCGAGAACACAGCGAGTCCCCAAAAATTCAGACGAAATCGAGTGGATCGAGTGGAACGGAGGGGCACCTCGTTGTTGCTAGGGTTGGTGGTGGTGACGACGGGGCCCGAGCCGCCCCAGGCGCCGCAGGCGAAGGAGCCCGGGTTGCGCGGCGCGAGGCCGAGCTCGGCGAGGAACTGGTGCTCCTGCCTCGCGAAGCTCGCCATGGCGGGCGGGTTGGTTCTGGAAGGTGGGCTCTGGCTCTGGCTGCTTCGCCGTACGAAGCGAGAGGATTGCGGAAGGGGAGGAGTGAGGACGGGGCGAGGAAGGGCAGCGATGAGGAGATTTATAGGTGGGAGGTGGAGTGGAGACTGTGAACTGCTCCGGGAGGGAGTGTGGTGGGTGGGGGCGGGGCGGTCCGGCACGGGACGGCGGAACGGGACGAGACGAAAGGAAACCGAGAGCGTGAGGTTGATCGGTGAAGACGAAAAGGTTTTAACTTTTCAGCTTTGCACGTCAACAAGTATTTGTATTTTTCCCCTTGTTAGAAAAAAAAGGTGTTCCACTAAAAAAAGAAAGAAAAAAGTGTTGGTATTTAATTCTTATATGGCCTTGTAAGAAATGAATTGGGCCAAGCCTTGCGCCCATAATATAAAAACCAATATGAGGAAATTATGGGGTAGAAAAAACTAACTGCGCTCGACGACCCCTCTCGCGCAGGGGATGTTATTATGGATTTTTTTTCATCAATTTAACTAGAAAAATATGAACTATAATGTCATTATACCATGTGAAACGTCTTTTTTAGTACAAATCCAGTGATATACCTCGCATTTTATTAGTTATATGGATGATCAAAATTTTACCTAAAATACCATGTGGTATTCATGGTAAGCAATTCAAACTTGATGAGAAAACAATTAATCTAAAATACTCTCTCCGTTCTAAAAAAATTTGTCTTAGATTTGTCTAGATATAGATGTATCAAGACAAAAAAATTGATACGAAGGGAGTATGAGTGAAAGGTGGAAGTAGCAAGCAAGTGTGCTAGTCTACAAGATAACCATCGCCCATCGGAGCGTGCAAAGAATGGCTCATCTTCCATAGCAACTTCTATAGTGTTCTTCGGAAAGTGATTTGCCCAAGCTTTCACGAGGGAACCATCCACGTGTGTGAAAACCCAGCTCTAGTCCGTTGGATGGAGCGATGTCCTTGTCCCATGCCACGAAGCCAATAGGAGTAGTACTAGGCAGGTTCGAAAACGACAGGTGACTCATCAGTGTGATCACAGCTCACAAGCAACGCCGTGTGTCGATGGCGATGCTCCTCCGGCTTTTGCTACTGTTTGTCTGTCGCCTTCCGTGATCCGTGCTTAGCTTGGCCTCTCTCGAGATAGGAAGGAAACACACGGGCTCCACGTCGGAGAGACATCCCCGCCTCCCTCTCTGAGAACCTCAAAGATAACTTAATCTTCTCTCCTTCTGCAAACGATCCTCCTCTCTTGCGTAAATAGCATAAAACTACTAGTTTACACGTTAGGGTTCCAAAAAACTACCAGATTTTAATTTTTTTCAAAAAACTATCAAACACGTGGTTTGTTGTTTCAAAAAAACCCAAATCACTGAATGCTTTCAAATTAATCATGATTATGACAAGGATGGCCCACTCGTCGGAGCTGACGTGGCATAAAATGTCAACTCCGTTATCTCTCTTACTCGCCCGTCTTCTTCTTCTATCTCTCTTTCTTCCTCCCGTCGCTTGCCCCCGATGCAGCCATGGAGGGTGCTCGACACGTACGCTCGCCCCTTGGGCCGGCCGGCCGGTCGCCAGAGCGTCGCTGCCGACGAGCATCCCGCCTTCCCCCTCCCCCCGCAGACTAACCCTGTCCAGGGAAGTATCCTGCAGGAGTTCGCTGTGCTGACCATGCCGTGTTGTGCTCGTGCTCGTGCCAGAGGAAGAGTGCACACACAGCTGACCATGCCGTGCTCGGGCGCCGCCAACTGCTGTTGTCCCCGGCTCCTCGCCACCCCCACCTGTTGTACTCACCGCCGCCACCTGTTGTCGCTCGCCACCGCCGCATGCTGCTGGCCGCACAATGGGGAGCCGCCGCGTGCTGCTGGACGCGAGCCGCCTGAGGCCGCGCCATGGGAAGCCACCTGAGGCCCCGCTGCTGGCCGCGAGCCGCCTGAGGCCGCGCCATGGGGAGGTGCCCGAGGCCCCACCGCCGGCCGCGCACCCCATGTCCTGGAGCTCGGCCACCTCCAGTCACCGGCAGGGAAGGGGATGGAGGGGAGTGGACGGCGGCCGATTGCCGGAGAGAAACCGTGCGGGATTGGCCTAGGATCTGATTGCTTTTTTCTTTTGTTCACAAGGACCCGATCGCTTTTTTCAGAAAAAGTACAGGGACCTGATTGCTTTTCTTTTGAAAATTACAAGGACTCAATTGCTTTTTATAAATACTTGGGCCCCACCGGTCATAACCTGTGAATGGTCAATCTAACGGTCAACCTAACGGTGTTAATTTTTATGCCACATGGACCTGACAGGTGGGCCACAACTGTCAAAAAACGGTTTACAATTTAAACACTCGGTGATTTTGGTTTTTTGAAACAGCCGACCACGCGTTTGGTAGTTTTTTGAAAAAAATTAAAATCTGATAGTTTTTTGAACCCTAGCATGTAAACTACTCCCTCCGTCTGAAAATACTTGTCATCAAAATGATTAAAAAGAGATGTGTCTACAACAAAATACATCTAGATACGTCCCCTTTTATCCATTTTGATGACAAGTATTTCCGGACGGAGGGAGTAGTAGTTTTATGCCATTTACTCTCCTCTCTTCCATATAAAAAATGAAAATTATTCCGAAAACAAGTGCGACAGAATAATAAGCTCTGCCCAGATCGAAGCATGGAAACATGTTGCAACTTGCAAGTGTCCTATTCTTCTTAGTTTGGGCGAATGAAAAAAAGGCAGAATCCACACTCCATACTAGTGTATACAGACATCCAGTACATACCTTCATTCAGACATCTAGTCTTTTCTGTTGTTTTTTTCTTTTTTGAAATGTTCTCTTTCCTGTTGTTTCTGTCGGGATTTTTTTTAACACATTATAGACGCAAGTGCTCATATATACGTGCATACATTCACCTTTATGAACGCACGCACATAATCTAAAGATATCATTGTCCTTCTAACCATTCAATTATGGGTTGGTTCGTGACGGGAGTTTTTTTTAGGGGTTGATGAACAATGAATTGTGAGTTTTCTATGCGCTAACTAGTAAATAGGCCGGCTCAGTACCTTAGGTCACTCATGTTGTATCCATTGCTGGGCAAGGTTGGCTCCTCCAGGAATCGAACTTGCATGGCTACATCTTTGTTTGAGCATAGCTGACCACCACACCGATTGGACACTTGTGATTTTAATAGCGCTAACAGTCTATGAATTAGTATGTCCGCGCTATTTATTTATCACTTACATTTTTTATTCATTTTTTTAAACTTGTGAACTTAAAAACGTTCTTTGATTTTGAGACAAAAGTTCATTGATTTTGAGTAATAGTTCATCATTTTTGAAGAAAAGTTCACAAACTTGAAAATGTTCACGGATTTGGAAATTTTTTCAGAAAAAGTTTAAAAAGTTCATTGTTTTCGAAAAAAAATCATCGGTTTAAAAAAATCATTGATTTTGGCAAAAAGTTCATCGACTTTTGAAAAAAAGTTCATTGAGTCAAAAGTTCACAAATTTGAAGAAAAATAATCATCAATTTTGAAAAAAGTTCATCAAACTAAAAAAATCATCAGATTTAGAAAAAGTTCATCGAATTGGAAATAAAAAATCATCAATATTAGAAAAATGCGGATAGATTTGAACAAAATTTCTTCAAACAAGGAAGAAGGAAAAATGAAAAAGAACACGAAAAACGAAACAGAAAACAGAAAAAACAACGAAAAAAAGAAAAAAGAAAAGAAAAGATGATATACGAGAGAAAAATGATGAAACTTAGTGCATCATGTTCCTGTGGCGGGGTGGTTAGGCAGTGGACTAGGAAATCCTGGGTTAGATTCTGCTGATTTTTTTTTTGCGCTGAATGAAATAGACAGTCGGTTGGACGGGAGGCGAGCTAAACGGGCCGAGCCCAGTTAATGCCGCTGCGGGCGCCGGTTTGCATAAAAAGTAATAACCAGCGCCTGCAGCGCCAAATAGGGTTTACCGGCTAACTGCCCCTATTACACGAACTGGACCCGCACATGATGACGCCTTTTTCGGTGCAAAACAGGACTGAGGGAGCCGTACAGAGGGCAATCCTATTTAGCACGCGGGGCGCTCGTTAGCCACCAAGCCCCCCCCCCCCCCCCCACCCCAACTGCCAACTCCCATCACGTAAATTTTTTGGCTGGCCCAACTAGCTTTTTCTTGGTTTTGGGAAACCATCCAGACTGGATTTTCTCTTTTTTTGTGGTTTGGTTTTTTGTTTTGTTTCAGATTTTCCATTTTCCATTTTTCTTTATTATGTTCGTTTTTTACTTCTTTTTCTTTCTATTTCTTATTTTTTAACACATTTTTGTAATTTTGTGAACATTTTTTAAATCATGTACTCTCTCTGTTCCATAATATAAGAGCGTTTTTTACACTAGATTAGTGTAAAAAACACTTTTATATTATGGGACGGAGGCAGTACATTTTTTATCTAATCAAGAATATTTTAAAATTTGCAAACATTTTGTATATTTTTTTTAAAATTGTTTAGAGTTCTGAAGTTTGTGACATTTTTTTCTTCAACTCGGGGACAGTTTTATAAAATTGTGATTTTTTAACCAATGAACATTTTTAATCGATAAATCTATTTTTTGAGAAAAAAATAAATTTAGATTTTTTATGTCATGCATGAATATTTTTGCGAATCTATAAACATTTGAGACAACAAACAATTTTTGGGTTGATGATTTTTTTGGAATTCACAAACATTTTTTATTTTTTTGAACATTTAAAAACTCATGAACAGTTTTTAGTCCACAAACATTTGTTCAAAAACATGAATATTTTTTTGAATTAGTGGACATTTGGTAGAATCTAGTAAAGTGAAGAGAATATCCACTGGCCAAGATTATTAGGATTTGCCACCTTTCAACAATTGGATTGACTTAATCTATCAACCAATAATCAATGTTATTCCTACACTGCAATGGCTTTAATATACAGAGAGTCATAGATACATACATGTATGTATTTTTTCAGAACTTTTGGGATTTCAAAATTCGTTTTTTAAGTTCAGCTCTGGAATTATTGACTTTCTGGTCCACTCCTTTAGCTCGGGCATTTGACCAAGAAAGAGGGGGAAATAAAAGAACGAAGAGACAAAAACATTTAGGAGTTTTAACATGTTACTCTTAGATTTTACATAGAAATGCTATGCGAGTAACCTTCGAGTATTAGGCAACTGGGCAGGATATGTTCTTGAAGGAAATATGCCATAAAGACAATAATAAAGTTATTATTTTATATTTCCTTATATCATGATAAATGTTTATTATTCATGCTAGAATTGTATTAACCGGAAACTTGATACATGTGTGGATACATAGACAAAACACAGTGTTCCTAATAAGCCTCTAATAGACTAGCTCATTAATAAAAGATGGTTAAGTTTCCTAACCATAGACATGTGTTGTCATTTGATGAACGTGATCACATCATTAGGAGAATGATGTGATGGACATGACCCATCCGTTATCTTAGCATATTGATCGTTCAATTTTATTGCTATTGTTTTTCTCATGTCAAATACATATTCCTTCGACTATGAAATTATGCAACTCCCGGATACCGGAGGAATACCTTGTGTGCTATCAAATGACACAACGTAACTGGGTGATTATAAAGATGCTCTACAGGTATCTCCGAATGTGTTTGTTGGGTTGGCATAGATCGAGACTATGATTTGTCACTCCGAGTATCGGAGAGGTATCTGTGGGTCCTCTTGGTAATACACATCATAAGAAGCTTTGCAAGCAATGTGACTAATAATTTAGTTGCGGGATGATGTATTATGGAACGAGTAAAGAGACTTGCCGGTAACGAGATTGAACTAGGTATGAAGATACCTACGATTGAATCTCGGGCAAGTAACATACCGATGACAAAAGGGAATAACGCATGTTGTCATTACGGTACGACCGATAAAGATCTTCGTAGAATATGTGGGAACCAATATGAGCATCCAGGTTCCGCTGTTGGTTACTGAACGAAGAGGTGTCTCGGTCATGTCTACATAGTTCTTGAACTTGTAGGGTCCGCACGCTTAACGTTCGATGACGATTTTGTATTATATGAGTTATGTGATTTGGTGACGGAATGTTGTTCGTAGTCCCGGATGAGATCACGGACATGACAAGGAGTCTCAAAATGGTCGAGAGGTAAAGGTTCATATATAGGACGATGATATTCGGACAACTGAAGTGTTTCGGGGTGTACCGGGTACATATCGGAGTATCGGGGAGGTTACAGGAACCCCCCGGGGAATTAATGGGCCTTATGGGCCATACGAGAGGAGCACACCAGCCCATAAGGGGTGGTGCGCTCCCCCCTAACGAAGGAGACCGAATAGGAGAAGGAGGAGGGGGTTCGCCCCCCTCCTTTCCTTCCTCCCCCCTCTCTTCCCTTTTCCCCCTTTCGGTAATAAGGAAAGGGGGGCCAAATTGGACTAGGGATCCAAGTAGGAATCCTCCTACTTGGGGCACCCCATGGCAGCTTCCCTACCCCTCCCACCTATATATACGTGGGGAGGGGGCACCTAGAACACACACCAACGACTGTTAGCCGTGTGCGGCGCCCCCCCCCCTCCACAGTTTACGCCTCCAGTCATATCTTCGTAGTGCTTAGGCGAAGCCCTGCGCGGATCACTTCACCATCACCGTTGCGACGAAGCCGTGCCGACGGAACTCTTCCTTGACACTTTGCTGGATCAAGAGTTCGAGGGACGCCATCGAGTTGAACGTGTGCAGAACTCGAAGGTGTCGTACGTTCGGTGCCTGATCGGTCGGAACGAGAAGAAGTTCGACTACATCAACCGTGTTGTCAAACGCTTCCTCTTTCGGTCTACAAGGGTATGTAGACACACTCTCCTCCTTTCGTTGCTATGCATCTCCTAGATAGATCTTGGGTGAGCGTAGGATTTTTTTTTTAAAATTGCCTGCTACGTTTTCCAACAATTCTTACTAGGAAAGAGGAGAAAAAGGAAATAAGATAGATAGGAGGTGAGCATCTGTTCTAACTAGGATTAGAGGAGAGGGGAAATTTTAGAACAAAGATGATAATAAAGTGTATATAACCACTTTGCACCACACATGCACAGATAAATAAGTATAGAAAAATTTATTATAAGAGTAACATTTGTTCTTATTGGAATAATGAAATTAAGCCACAAAACAAAGAAATAATATATGTTGTTAACAGAATTTGAATGGAACAGGCCTGGCACATACTCCCTCCGTTTCTTTATGTAAGGTGTATTATTTTCGGCATGGTGATCAAGGCACATATATATACATGTTAGGATGAAATTATCTTTAGCAAATTTTTTGGTTAGTGGCAAGTCAATCAGTTAGTCCATGAAATAAGAGATACATGCAACCGACAGAGAGATAGTTTCATTCTTGAGGTTACCTTAAGGTGCATTTCTTCTAATTCGTCATAATTACCTTGTTAGCCCTCTAGAAAAAAAAAGGAAAGCATCTCTCTCCTGATTGTTTGTATCTCTCCTTGTAGCAAAAAAAGAAAAATATCTCTCTACCAATTTACTTGCCACTAACTAACCAATTTGCCAAGGATAATTTTGTCCTGAAATGTCTATAATTATGTGCCTTGGTAACCGTGCAGAAAATAATACACTTTACATAAAGGAGCGAAGGGAGTATAAAGGAACTGAGGGAGTATATATTAGTTTGTTGTTCAGCAGAGAGCACACTGCACCACACATATAGATGGTGTGACAGTATGATGATATTACATCACATACACTAGCAAGAGAAGTATATACTAAAGAACAAATACGCGAGCAAAGCATGATGTACTCCTATTAACTACATTATGCCATGGAAAAGATGCAATCACCTACTTTAAACAGAAATAAATAACATGACAGTCAACTTAGACAGCCATTGGAATGCATCAAGTAAATTAGCCTAAATAACCTAGAATAGTAGCAAATTGGTTAAGATAAAGTGATAGAAAGTGGAACTAACAGTAAAATAAAATGACCAAGTCATGTGAATGAACTTAAGCAATTAATGAAATAGAATTGAAACATGAACATGACATAGCACCATTAACACATAATTAGAGTGATAGGACATGCATGCATGGACCGTATGAAATTGGGGACTTTTAGGAATCTACTTATTCAAGTAATTGTGTGCAAGTAGAGTACCAGAGATCATGGCAAGCACCAAGAATCATATATAACAAATCCCATGACCCAGATTGGTAGCCACTTGAATCATCCAAGCCAATAGCACCCAAGGGTAGAAATTTGAACCAAATTAGAGTTTAGATCCATGAGCCCAGATCCCTAAGGAAGGGGAAAATGAGGAAGAAGAAGGGACAAGAGAAGAGCTCGCCCAGTTTATTCTAACTAATGCCGGAGCTCGGATCACTAAAGTTGCGCATGTGTGTCATCTGCTACCTCTTGAGCATGCGTTAGTTTCCCCTTGAAGAGGAAAGGGTGATGCAGCAAAGTAGCGTAAGTATTTCCCTCAGTTTTTGAGAACCAAGGTATCAATCCAGTAGGAGGCCACACGCAAGTCCCTCGTACCTACACAAACAAATAAGAACCTTGCAACCAACGCGATAAAGGGGTTGTCAATCCCTTCACGGCCACTTGCAAAAGTGAGATCTGATAGAGATGATAAGATAATATTTTTGGTATTTTTATGATAAAGATTAAAATTAAAGATTGCAAAATAAACGGCGGCAGAAATAGCTAGTTGACGGGAGATTAATATGATAAAAAATAGACCCGAGGGCCATAGGTTTCACTAGTGGCTTTTGTCAAGATAGCATAAGTATTACGGTGGGTGAACAAATTACTGTCGAGCAATTTACAGAAAAGTGCATAATTATGAGAATATCTAGGCATGATCATGTATATAGGCATCACGTCCGTGACAAGTAGACTGACTCATGCCTGCATCTACTACTATTACTCCACACATCGACCGCTATCCAACATGCATCTAGAGTATTAAGTTCATAAGAACAGAGTAACACATTAGGTAAGATGACATGATGCAGAGGGATAAACTCAAGCAATATGATATAAACCCCATCTTTTTATCCTCGATGGCAACAATACAATACATGTCGTTTCCCTTTCTGTCACTGGGATCGAGAAACGCAAGATTGAACCCAAAGCTAAGCACTTCTCCCATTGCAAGAAAGATCAATCTAGTAGGCCAAACCAAACTGATAATTCGAAGAGACTTGCAAAGCTAACCAATCATACATAAAAGAATTCAGAGAAGATTCAAATATTGTTCATAGATAATCTTGATCATAAACCCACAATTCATCGGATCTCGACAAACACACCACAAAAAGAGTTACATCGAATAGATCTCCAATAAGATCGAGGAGAACTTTGTATTGAGATCCAAAGAGAGAGAAGAAGCCATCTAGCTAATAACTATGGATCCGAAGGTCTGTGGTAAACTACTCACACATCATCGGAGAGGCTATGGTGTCGATGTAGATGTTGGAAATATGCCCTAGAGGCAATAATAAAAGGATTATTATTATATTTCCTTGTTCATGATAATTGTCTTTTATTCATGCTATAATTGTGTTATCCGGAAATCGTAATACATGTGTGAATACATAGACACCAACATGTCCCTAGTAAGCCTCTAGTTGACTAGCTCGTTGATCAACAGATAGTCATGGTTTCCTGACTATGGACATTATATGTCATTGATAACAAGATCACATCATTAGGAGAATGATGTGATGGACAAGACCCAATGCTAAGCATAGCACAAAGATCGTATAGTTCGTTTGCTAGAGCTTTTCCAATGTCAAGTATCTTTTCCTTAGACCATGAGATCGTCTAACTCCCGGATACCGTAGGAGTGCTTTGGGTGTACCAAATGTCACAACATAACTGGGTGACTATAAAGGTATACTACGGGTATCTCCGAAAGTGTCTGTTGGGTTGACACGGATCGAGACTGGGATTTGTCACTCCGTATGACGGAGAGGTATCTCTGGGCCCACTCGGTAATGCATCATCAGAATGAGCTCAAAGTGACCAAGTGTTTGGTCACGGGGTCATGCATTACGGTACGAGTAAAGTGACTTGCCGGTAACGAGATTGAACAAGGTATTGGGATACCGGCGATCGAATATCGGGCAAGTAATATACCGATTGACAAAGGGAATTGCATACGGGGTTGCTTGAATCCTCGACATCGTGGTTCATCCGATGAGATCATCAAGGAGCATGTGGGAGCCAACATGGGTATCCAGATCCCGCTATTGGTTATTGGCCGGAGAGCCGTCTCGGTCATGTCTACGTGTCTCCCGAACCCGTAGGGTCTACACACTTAAGGTTCGGTGACGCTAGGGTTGTAGAGATATGAGTATGCAGTAACCCAAAAGTTGTTTGGAGTCCCGGATGAGATCCCGGACATCACGAGGAGTTTCGGAATGGTCCGGAGGTAAAGAATTATATATGGGAAGTCGAGTTTCGGCCATCGCGAAGGTTTCAGGTGTCACCGGTATTGTACCGGGACCACCAGAAGGGTCCCGGGGGTCCACCGGGTGGGGCCACCTATCCCGGAGGGCCCCATGGGATGAAGTGGGAGGGGAACCAGCCCCTAGTGGGCTGGTGCGCCCCCCTTGGGGCCCCTGCGCCTAGGGTTGGGAACACTAGGGGAGGGGGCGCCTCCACTTGCCTTGGGGGGCACTCCACCCCCTTGGCCGCCGCCCCCCTGGAGACCCTATATATAGAGGGGGGAGGGAGGGCAGCCGCACCCATGCCCCTGGCGCCTCCCTCTCCCACTCCAACACCTCCTCCTCCTCCGTAGAGCTTGGCGAAGCCCTGCCGGAGTACTGCCTCTCCACCACCACCACGCCGTCGTGCTGCTGCTGCTGGAGCCATCTTCATCAACCTTTCCCTCCTCCTTGCTGGATCAAGGTGTGGGAGATGTCATCCGCTCCGTACGTGTGTTGAACACGGAGGTGCTGTCCGTTCGGCGCTAGGATCTCCGGTGATTTGGATCACGACGAGTACGACTCCTTCAACCCCGTTCTCTTGAACGCTTCCGCTCGCGATCTACAAAGGTATGTAGGTGCACTCCGACCACTCGTTGCTAGATGAACTCATAGATAGATCTTGGTGAAACCGTAGGAAATTTTTTATTTTCTGCAACGTTCCCCAACAGTAGAAGCCCTTCATGATCGATTCCCCCTACGGAGGAGCGCCGGAAAAGGCCCCAAGATGGGATCTCACGGGTACAGAAGGTTGCGGCGGTGAAATTAGGTTTTTGTGGTGCTCCTGGATGGTTTCGGGGTACGTAGGTATCTATAGGAGGAAGAAGTAGGTCGGTGGAGCCACGAGGGGCCCACGAGGGTGGGGGCGCGCCTCCCTACCTCGTGGCCTCCTCGGTTTTTTCTTGACGTCTACTCCAAGTCCTTTGGATCACGTTTGTTCCAAAAATCACGTTCCTGAAGGTTTCATTCCGTTTGGACTTCGTTTGATATTCCTTTTCTGCGAAACACTGAAATAGGCAAAAAAAAATAGCAATTTGCACTGGGCCTTGGGTTAGTAGGTTAGTCCCAAAAATAATATAAAAGTATATAATAAAGCCCATTAAACATCCAAAACAGAATATATAATAGCATGGAACAATAAAAAAATTATAGATATGTTGGAGACGTATCAAGCATCCCAAGCTTAATTCTTGCTCGTCCTCGAGTAGGTAAATGATAAAAACAGATTTTTGGATGTGGAATGCTCTCTAGCATATTCTCAATGTAATTTTCTTTATTGTGGCATGAATGTTCAGATCCGAAAGATTCAAGATAAAAGTTTAATATTGACATAAAAATAATAATACTTCAAGCATACTAACAAAGCAATTATATCTTCTCAAAATAACATGGCCAAAGAAAGTTATCCCTACAAAATCATATAGTCAGGCTATGCTCTATCTTCACCACACAAAGTATTTAAATCATGCACAACCCCGATGACAAGCCAAGCAATTGTTTCATACTTTTGACATTCTCAAAACTTTTTCAATCTTCACGCAATACATGAGCATGAGCCATGGATATAGCACTATATGTGGAATAGAATGGTGGTTGTGGAGAAGACAAAAAGAGGGGAAGATAGTCTCACATCAACTAGGCGTATCAACGGGCTATGAAGATGCCCATCAATAGATATCAATGTGAGTGAGTAGGGATTGCCATGCAACGGATGCACTAGAGCTATAAATGTATGAAAGCTCAACAAAAGAAACTAAGTGGGTGTGCATCCAACTTGCTTGCTCACAAAGACCTAGGGCATTTGAGGAAGCCCATTGTTGGAATATACAAGCCAAGTTCTATAATGAAAATTTTCCACTAGTATATGAAAGTGACAAAACAAGAGACTCTCTATCATAAAGATCATGGTGCTACTTTGAAGCACAAGTGTGGAAAAAGGATAGTAGCATTGTCCCTTTTTTGGCCTCTCTATTTTTTTTGGCCTTTCTTTTTTTGGGGCCTTTCCTTTCTTTATTTGGCCTTTCTCTTTTTTGGGGACAATGCTCTATTAATGATGATCATCACACTTCTATTTATTTACAACTCAATGATTACACCTTGATACTAGAACAAAATATGACTCTATATGAATGCCTCCGGCGGTGTACCGGGATGGGCAATGAATCAAGAGTCACATGTATGAAATAATATGCATGGTGGCTTTGCCACAAATGCGATGTCAACTACATGATCATGCAAGGCAATATGACAATGATGAAGCATGTCATAATAAACGGAACGGTGGAAAGTTGCATGGCAATATATCTCGGAATGGTTATGAAAATGCCATGATAGGTAGGTATGGTGGCTGTTTTGAGGAAGATATAAGGAGGTTTATGTGTGATAGAGTGTATCGTATCACGGGGTTTGGATGCACCGGCGAAGTTTGCACCAACTCTCAAGGTGAGAAAGGGCAATGCATGGTACCGAAGAGGCTAGCAATGATGGAAGGTTGAGAGTGCGTATAATCCATGGATTCAACATTAGTCATAAAGAACTCACATACTTATTGCAAAAAACTACAAGTCATCAAAAACCAAGCACTACGCGCATGCTCCTAGGGGGATAGATTGGTAGGAAAAGACCATCGCTCGTACCCGACCGCCACTCATAAGGATGAAAATCAAAGAACACCTCATGTTTTAAATTTGTTACACAACATTTACCATATGTGCATGCTACAGGACTTGCAAACTTCAACACAAGTATTTCTAAAATTCACAACTACTCAACTAGCACGACTATAATATCACCATCTCCATATGTCAAAACAATCGTCAAGTATCAAACTTCTCTTAGTTTTCAATGCACTTATATGGAAGTTTTTATCTTGGATGCCTATCATATTAGGACTAATTTTATAACCAAACCAAATTACCATGATGTTCTAAAGGACTCTCAAAATAATATAAGTGAAGCATGAGAGATCAATAATTTCTATAAAATAAAACCACCACCGTGCTCCAAAAGATATAAGTGAAGCACATAGAGTATTCTAATAAATTCCAATTCATGTGTGTCTCTCTCAAAAGGTGTGTACATCAAGGATGATTGTGGTGAACTAAAAAGAAAAGACTCAAATCATACAAGACGCTCCAAGCAAAACACATATCATGTGGTGAATAAAAATATAGCTCCAAGTAAAGTTACCGATGGACGAAGACAAAAGAGGGGATGCCTTCCAGGGCATCCCCAAGCTTAGGCTTTTGGTTGTACTTGGATTTTACCTTGGGGTTCCTTGGTCATCCCCAAGCTTAGGCTCTTTCCACTCCTTGTTCCATAATCCGTCAAATCTTTACCCAAAACTTGAAAACTTCACAACACAAAACTTAACAGAAAATCTCGTGAGCTCCGTTAGCGAATGAGAACAAAACACCACTTCAAGGTACTGTAATAAACTCATTATTTATTTATATTGGTGTTAAGCCTACTGTATTCCAACTTCTCTATGGTTCATAAACTCCATTACTAGCCATAGATTCATCAAAATAAGCAAACAACACACGAAAAACAGAATCTGTCAAAAACAGAACAGTCTGTAGTAATCTGTATCAAACGCATACTTCTGGAACTCCAAAAATTCTAAAATAAATTTCTGGACGTGAGAAATTTATCTATTAATAATCTGCAAAAATAATCAACTAAATATCACTCTCCAGTAAAAAGTTGTAGCTAATATCGTGAGCGCTAAAGTTTCTGTTTTTTACAGCAAGATCAAAAAGACTTCACCCAAGTCTTCCCAAAGGTTCTACTTGGTAAAAACCCTAATTAAAACATAAAAACACATCTAAATATAATATAGATTTATTATTTATTACTAAACAGAACCAAAAAGCAAGAAACAAAAATAAAATTGGGTTGCCTCCCAACAAGCGCTATTGTTTAACGCCCCTAGTTAGGCATAAAGGCAAGGATAGATCTAGGTATTATCATCTTTGGCATTCAATCCATAAGTAGCTCTCATAATAGATTCATAAGGTAATTTTATTTTCTTTCTAGTAAAGTGTTCCATGCCTTTCCTTAACAGAAATTGGAATCTAACATTCCCTTCTTTCATATCAATAATTGCACCAATCGTTCTAAGGAAAGGTCTACCAAGAATAATAGAACATGAAGGATTGCAATCTATATCAAGAACAATGAAATCTACGGGCACATAGTTACTATTTGCAACAATAAGAACATCAATAATTCTTCCCATAGGTTTCATAATGGTGGAATCCGCAAGGTGCAAGTTTAAAGAACAATCATCAAATTCACAGAAACCTAGCAAATCACACAAAGTTTTTGAGATCGTGGAAACACTAGCACCCAAATCACACAAAGCATAGCATTAATGATCTTTAATTTTAATTTTAATAGTAGGTTCCCACTCATCATAAAGTTTTCTAGGGATAGAAACTTCCAATTCAAGCTTTTTTTCATAAGATTGCATTAAAGCATCAACGATATGTTTAGTAAAAGCCTTATTTTGACTATAAGCATTCACAGAATTTAGCACGGATTGCAACAAGGAAATACAATCTATTAAAGAAAATTATAATAATTAAATTCCTTGAAATCCAAGATAGTGGGTTCATTGCTATCTAAATTTTTGACCTCTTCCATCCCACTTTTACCAAATTTTGCATCAAGATCTAAAAACTCTGAATCATTGGGGCGCCTTTTAACTAAAGTTGACTCATCTCCGGTCCCATCATTATCAAGATTCATATTGAAAAACAAATATTTAATAGGAGACACATCAATTACTTTGAGATCTTCATCCTTATTATCATGAAAACTAGAAGAACACGCTTTTACAAAGCAATCTTTTTTAGCACGCATCCTAGCGGTTCTTTCTTTGCACTCATCAATGGAAATTCTCATGGCTTTGAGAGACTCATTGATATCATGCTTAGGTGGAATAGATCTAAGTTTCAAAGAATCAACATCAATAGAAATTCTATCCACGTTCCTAGCCAACTCATCAACCTTAGGCAAATTTTCTTCAAGCAAAGCATTGAAATTCTTTTGAGAAATCATAAATTCTCTAACACTAGTCTCAAAATTAGAGGGCATCTTATTAAAATTTCCATGAGAGTTGTTGTAGGAATTACCATAATTATTAGAGGAATTACTAGGATACGACCTAGGGTTAAAGTTACCTCTATAAGCGTTGTTACCAAAATTGTTCCTACCAACAAAATTCACATCCATAGATTCATTATTATTCTAAATCAAGGTAGACCAAGGCATATCATTGGGATCAGAAGAAACACTCTTATTAGCAAACAATTTCATAAGTTCATCCATCTTTCCACTCAAAACATTAATCTCTTCAATTGCATGCACTTTTTTACTAGTAGATATTTCAGTGTGCCATTGAGAATAATTAACCATAATATTATCTAGGAGTTTAGTAGCTTCTCCTAAAGTGATTTCCATAAAAGTGCCTCCCACGGCCGAATCTAAATGATTTCTAGAAGCAAAATTCAATCCGGCATAATTTTTTTGTATAATCATCCATAAATTCAAACCATGTGTAGGGCAATTATGTATCATTAATTTCATTCTCTCCCAAGATTGTGCAACATGTTCATGATCAAGTTGCTTCAAATTCATAATATTGTTTCTAAGAGAGGTGATCCAAGCGGGAGGAAAATACTTAGAGATAAAAGCATCTCTGCACTTATTCCAAGAATCAATACTATTTTTAGGCAAAGACGAAAACCAAGTTTTAGCGTGAAATCTAAGCAAAAACGGAAATAGCTTCAATTTAACGATATAATTATCCACATCTTTCTTCTTTTGCATATCACACAAATCAACAAAGTTGTTTAGATGGGTAGCGGCATCTTCACTAGGAAGGCCGACGAATTGATCTTTCATGACAAGATTCAGCAAAGCAACATTAATTTCACAAGATTCAGCATCGGTTAGAGGAGCAATCGGAGTGCTAAGAAAATCATTGTTGTTGGTATTGGCAAAGTCACACAATTTATGTTGGGGAACATAGTAATTTCAAAATTTTCCCTACGCACACGCAAGATCATGGTGATGCATAGCAACGAGAGGGGAGAGTGTTGTCTACGTACCCTCGTAGACCGAAGCGGAAGCGTTAACACAACGTAGAGGAAGTAGTCGTACGTTTTCCCGATCCGACCGATCCAAGCACCGAACGGACGGCACCTCCGAGTTCTGCACACGTTCAGCTCGATGACGCACCCCGGGCTCCGATCCAGCAAAGCTTCGGGGGGAGTTCCGTCAGCACGACGACGTGGTGACGATCTTGATGTTCCACTGTCGCAGGGCTTCGCCTAAGCACTGCTATAATATGACCGAGGTGTAATATCGTGGAGGGGGCACCGCACATGGCTAAGGAACGATCACGAGGATCAACTTGTGTGTCTATGGGGTGCCCCCTGCCCCCGTATATAAAGGAGTGGAGGAGGGGAGGGCTGGCCCTCTCTATGGCGCGCCCTAGGGGAGTCCTACTCCCACCAGGAGTAGGATTCCCCCTTTCCTAGTCCAACTAGGAGTCCTTCCATGTAGTAGGAGTAGGAGACAAGGAAGGGGAAAGGAGAAGGGAAGGAAGGAGGGGGCGCAGCCCCTCCCCCTAGTCCAATTCGGACTAGGCCTTGGGGGGGCGTGCGGCCTGCCCTAGGCAGCCCCTCTCTCTTTCCCGTATGGCCCAATAAGGCCCAATACTTCTCCCCCGTATTCCCGTAACTCCCCAGTACTCTGAAAAATACCCGAACCACCCAGAACCTTTCTGATGTCCGAATATAGTCGTCCAATATATCGATCTTTACGTCTCGACCATTTCGAGACTCCTCATCATGTCCCCGATCTCATCCGGGACTCCGAACTCCTTCGGTACATCAATACTCATAAACTCATAATATAACTGTCATCGAAACCTTAAGCGTGCGGACCCTACGGGTTCGAGAACAATGTAGACATGACCGAGACACGTCTCCGGTCAATAACCAATAGCGGAACCTGGATGCTCATATTGGCTCCCACATATTCTACGAAGATCTTTATCGGTCAGACCGCATAACAACATATGTTGTTCCCTTTGTCATCGGTATGTTACTTGCCCGAGATTCGATCGTCGGTATCTCAATACCTAGTTCAATCTCGTTACCGGCAAGTCTCTTTACTCGTTCTGTAATACATCATCCCGCAACTAACTCATTAGTTGCAATGCTTGCAAGGCTTAAGTGATGTGCATTACCGAGAGGGCCCAGAGATACCTCTCCGACATTCGGAGTGACAAATCCTAATCTCGAAATATGCCAACCCAACAAGTACCTTCGGAGACACCTATAGAGCACCTTTATAATCACCCAGTTGTGTTGTGATGTTTGGTAGCACACAAAGTGTTCCTCCGGCAAACGGGAGTTGCATAATCTCATAGTCATAGGAACATGTATAAGTCATGAAGAAAGCAATAGCAACATACTAAACGACCAGGTGCTAAGATAACGAATGGGTCCTAATGATGTGATCCCGTTAATCAAATGACAACTCATGTCTATGGCTAGGAAACTTAACCATCTTTGATCAACGAGCTAGTCAAGTAGAGTCATACTAGTGACACTCTGTTTGTCTATGTATTCACACATGTATTATGTTTCCGGTTAATACAATTCTAGCATGAATAATAAACATTTATCATGAAATAAGGAAATAAATAATAACTTTATTATTGCCTCTAGGGCATATTCCCTTCAATTTAGTATTATCTTGAGCCATCTTGACAAGCAAGCAATCCAACACACAAGCAAACAATAAGCAAGCGAAAAAGAGGCGAACAGAAAGAGAGGGCGAATAAAACGACAAGGATGAAGTGGGGGAGAGGAAAACGAGAGGCAAATGGCAAATAATGTAATGCGAGGGATAAGAGTTTGTGATGGGTACTTGGTATGTCTTGACTTGTGCGTAGACTCCCCGGCAACGACGCCAGAAATGGCTAGTTGTCGGGAGATCAAATCTTGACTTGACTTGGTGTACACTTCCCGGCAACGGCGCCAGAAATCCTTCTTGCTACCTCTTGAGCATGCGTTGGTTTTCCCTTGAAAAGGAAAGGGTGATGCAGCAAAGTAGCGTAAGTATTTCCCTCAGTTTTTGAGAACCAAGGTATCAATCCAGTAGGAGGCCACACGCAAGTCCCTCATACCTACACAAACAAATAAGAACCTTGCAACCAACGCGATAAAGGGGTTGTCAATCCCATCACGGCCACTTGCAAAAGTGAGATCTGATAGAGATGATAAGATAAATTTTTTGGTATTTTTATGATAAAGATTAAAAATAAAGATTGCAAAATAAACGGCGGTTGAAATAGCTAGTTGACGGGAGATTAATATGATGGAAAATAGAACCGGGGGCCATAGGTTTCACTAGTGGCTTCTCTCAAGATAGCATAAGTATTACGGTGGGTGAACAAATTACTGTCGGCAATTGATAGAAAAGTTCATAATTATGAGAATATCTAGGCATGATCATGTATATATGCATCACGTCCATGACAAGTAGACCGACTCCTGCCTGCATCTACTACTATTACTCCACACATCGACCGCTATCCAGCATGCATCTAGAGTATTAAGTTCATAAGAACAGAGTAACGCATTAGGTAAGATGACATGATGTAGAAGGATAAACTCAAGCAGTATGATATAAACTGAAGGAAATATGCCCTAGAGGCAATAATAAAGTTATTATTTATTTCCTTATTTCATGATAAATGTTTATTATTCAAGCTAGAATTGTATCAACCGGAAACATGATACATGTGTGAATACATAGACAAACAGAGTGTCACTAGTATGCCTCTATTTGACTAGCTCGTTGATCAAAGATGGTTATGTTTCCTAGCCATAGACATGAGTTGTCATTTGATTAACGGGATCACATCATTAGGAGAATGATGTGATTGACATGACCCATTCCGTTAGCTTAGCACCCGATCGTTTAGTATGTTGCTATTGCTTTCTTCATGACTTATACATGTTCCTATGACTATGAGATTATGCAACTCCCGTTTGCCGGAGGAACACTTTTTGTGCTACCAAACGTCACAACGTAACTGGGTGATTATAAAGGTGCTCTACAGGTGTCTCCAAAGGTACATGTTGGGTTGGCGTATTTCGAGATTAGGATTTGTCACTCCGACTGTCGGAGAGGTATCTCTGGGCCCTCTCGGTAATGCACATCACTTAAGCCTTGCAAGCATTGCAACTAATGAGTTAGTTGCGAGATGATGTATTACAGAACGAGTAAAGAGACTTGCCGGTAACGAGATTGAACTAGGTATTGAGATACCGATGATCGAATCTCGGGCAAGTAACATACCGATGACAAAGGGAACAACGTATGTTGTTATGCGGTCTGACCGATAAAGATCTTCGTAGAATATGTAGGAGCCAATATGAGCATCCAGGTTCCGCTATTGGTTATTGACCGGAGACATGTCTTGGTCATGTCTACATTGTTCTCGAACCGTAAGGTCCGCACGCTTAAGGTTTCGATGACAGTTATATTATGAGTTTATGAGTTTTGATGTACCGAAGGAGTTCGGAGTCCCGGATGAGATCGGGGACATGACGAGGAGTCTCGAAATGGTCGAGACGTAAAGATTGATATATTGGACGACTATATTCGGACATCGGAAAGGTTCTGAGTGGTTCGGGTATTTTTGGGAGTACCGGAGAGTTACGGGAATACGGGGAAGAGTATTGGGCCTTAATGGGCTTTAGTGGGAAGGAGCCAGGAGGTGGCGCGCGCCCCTCCCAAGCCCAGTCCGAATTGGACAAGGGGTTTGGGGCGCGGCCCCCCTCTCCCTTCTTTCTCCACTTCCCTCCTTTCCCCCCTTCTCCTAGTTGGACTAGGAAAGAAGGAGTCCTACTCCCGGTGGGAGTAGGACTCCCCTTGGCGCGCCCCCCTCCTAGGCCGGCCGCCCCTCCCTCTTGCTCCTTTATATACGGGGGCAGGGGGCACCCCATGACACACAAGTTGATCTTCGTGATCGTTCCTTAGCCGTGTGCGGTGCCCCCCTCCACCATATTCCACCTCGGTCATATCGTTGCAGTGCTTAGGCGAAGCCCTGCATCGGTAGAACACATCATCGTCATCACGCCGTCGTGCTGACGGAACTCATCCCCGAAGCTTTGCTGGATCGGAGCCCGGGGAGAGTCATCGAGCTGGACGTGTGCTAAGAACTCGGAGGTGCCGGAGTAACGGTGCTTGGATCGGTCGGACCGGGAAGACGTACGACTACTTCCTCTATGTTGCGTCAACGCTTCCACTGCGGTCTACGAGGGTACATAGACAACACTCTCCCCTCTCGTTGCTATGCATCACCATGATCTTGCGTGTGCGTAGGAAATTTTTTGAAATTACTACGTTCCCCAACATAAACCCTATCTTTTTATCCTCGATGGCAACAATACAATACATGTCATTTCCCTTTCTGTCACTGGTATCGAGCAACGCAAGATTGAACCCAAAGCTAAGCACTTCTCCCATTGCAAGAAAGATCAATCTAGTAGGCCAAACCAAACTGATAATTCAAAGAGACTTGCAAAGATAACCAATCATACATAAAAGAATTCAGAGAAGATTCAAATATTGTTCATAGATAATCTTGATCATAAACCCACAATTCATCGGATCCTGACAAACACACCGCAAAAAGAGTTACATCAAATAGATCTCCAAGAAGATCGAGGAGAACTTTGTATTGAGATCCAAAGAAAGAGAAGAAGCCATCTAGCTAATAACTATGGACCTGAAGGTTTGTGGTAAACTACTCACACATCATCGGAGAGGCTATGGTGTTGATGTAGAAGCCCTTCGTGATCGATTCCCCCTCCGGCGAAGCGCCGGAAAAGGCCCCAAGACGGGATCTCACGGGTACAGAAGGTTGCGGTTGTGGAATTAGGTTTTCGTGGTGCTCCTGGATGGTTTCAGGGTACGTAGGTATATATAGGAGGAAGAAGTAGGTCGGTGGAGCCACGAGGGGCCCACGAGGGTGGGGCGCGCCCGGTGGGGGGGGGGGGCAGGAGCGCCTCACTACCTCGTGGCCTCCTCGGTTGTTTCTTGACGTCCACTCCAAGTCCTCTAGATCACGTTTGTTCCAAAAATCACGTTCCCGAAGGTTTCATTCCGTTTGGACTCCGTTTGATATTCCTTTTCTGCGAAACACTGAAATAGGAAAAAAATAGCAATTTGCACTGGGCCTTGGGTTAGTAGGTTAGTCCAAAAAATAATATAAAAATGTATAATAAAGCCCATTAAACATCCAAAACAGAATATATAATAGCACGGAACAATAAAAAATTATAGATACGTTGGAAACGTATCATCATTCAACCAACGAGTTGGACCCTAAGCTCCACTCTGCGAGCATGGGAGCCAAAGGTGACCTCTAGTAGAGAGTAGGCATCGTTGGTATTGAGCTGGACGCCATGGAGACATTGCCAGTGTTGCCATCGCCACTAACGATTGAAACCAGGTGATGGGATCCTACGGTAGTGCCAGCGAGGACCAAATATATGTTGTGGGATTAGCACATCATTGAGCGGGGGGGGGGGGTGTAAAGGGTGTCTACGATGTCGGTAGGGTCCGCTAGAGTTCAATGGATTCGATATACGAAGGAGTGGCAAAAATTGGGGTCGGGGAAGGCCGAGAGAGAGACCACGCCGTTTTTTAGAGATAATGGGCAGCCTCATTCATACATTTCAGAACTGTTCAGTACAAACTATATTCCTTATAACTTCAGGAGATACATTAAACCAGCATGACCCTTCATCATGTTCAGCAGACTTTGCTAGAACATGAGCTGCCTCATTACAATATCGACTAACATGAGTAAAACAACATGATAAGAACCTTGGAGCCCTACTCTTAATGTCAAGAACTACAACACCTGTGTGAGACCTGTCATCCACTTTACTCTTAATTTTGTTGATCAAACTGGCACAATCTGTCTCCACAAGGATTTTCTGGAAACCGGAATCTTCAGCAAAAATCAACGCATGGCGCATTGCAATAGCTTCACCCAGCTCCGGATTATCAACATGATGAATAAACCCTCTGCTTGCTGCCAGCACCAGACCTAGATGATTTCGGATCACAACACCAATGCCCATGTGTTTAGTCTAGGCAAAAATCGCAGCATCAACATTGACCTTGACCGACTCAGCCGGCGGCGGAGACCACTTCGGGATTGACACCTGGTGCTCACGCCTATTGGGGCCAGTCGACCTGAAATTGTGCAATAAGATGAAATCAACATAAGCTTTGATCTTGCCTGCCACACGTGAAGGATGAGACATTTTTTCACCATTTCTTATGTTGTTCCGGTTCTCCCATATATGCCAAATCGCCACAGCAAGTATCAGTGCATGTAAATCAGAGGCACTAGAGATCCAATCCAGTAGCCATTGTTGTATATGGACAAAGCTTTTCAGATTTAAAGACAGGTTAAAACACTTTTTAAGCTCAGCCCAGATTTCTTCAACATAGTGGCACAAAAGGAGGCAGTGTTCCAAAGTCTCAAACTTGTTGCAATATATGCAATCATACCTTGTTGCAATTGACCGCTTGTGGAGCTGATCACCCGTAGGAAGGCAATTGTGAGCTATTCTCCATAGTACTATCTTCATTTTATCCGGACACTGAATTCTCCACAGATTCTTCCACAACTTCTGCATAACATCTTGATTCGAGGAAGATCCACTACCAACAGAACTTCGATTGATCCAGAACTGATTTGTTCTTGCTAGATTGTAGCCCGACCTTACTGTATAAATTCCATTTTTGGTATATGGCCAGGAGGCGAAGTCGCTGCACCCTTCAGAGCTTAGGGGAATTTTAAGAATTCTTTCTGCAATGTCACGATCAAAGAGTTCTCTAACAGTATCTTCTTTCCAAGTGGAGCCGCTACTAGAGATTAAAGAGCTCACTGTTTGGTTATCTTCCACTGGAATTAATGTTTGCATTGTCCCATGTATGGTGTCTGGTATCCAATTATCCCGTATGATAGAAATTTGTTTTCTGTCTCCAACTCTCCATAACAATCCTCTCCGCAGGAGCTCCTTCCCATACATAATGCTTCTCCATGTGTAAGATGCTGCTCTTGGACATTTTGAGTTCCAAAAGTCTCCATCAGGAAAATATCTCCCTTTCATTACACGGTGACATAGAGAGAGGGGCTCCAATAAT
Organism: Aegilops umbellulata; assembly: GCA_032464435.1. Classification (NCBI taxonomy): domain Eukaryota; kingdom Viridiplantae; phylum Streptophyta; class Magnoliopsida; order Poales; family Poaceae; genus Aegilops; species Aegilops umbellulata. Next base: position 375,663,130 of record CP136058.1, on the reverse strand, counting down.
AGTCACCAACATTGCTTAGCAAGCATGGCTTGATTAAATAATTGCATGTCTCGGAAGCCCATTCCCCCAAGATATTTCGGAGAGGACAACCACTCCCAAGATCTCCAATGTAACTTCTTCCTGCCATCCTCCATACCCCACCAAACGAGTCTTGCCACCTAGAAGTTTGAAACTTTTTTTTCATTTTCTTGGTTGGGGCTTGCACATAACTTAGTAATACAACTAATATTTGCAACCCTCGTGCATATTATTTCATGTACTTGTAGTTCACATTCGAATTATGCTTGTTAAATGTCTAGAAATGCACTTAATAGCTTTAATATAGCAAACAAACTAAAGAAATACAAATTTTGACATACAAGATTTAGTAGTGTATATTGAGTTCAGGAAAAGTTATCAAGTCCAAGCAATGAAGATAATCGTCACTTGGCCATAAACAAGACTCATTCCCTCTCGAAACCATGATTCTTACTCGGAGATGGTTCAATTTCTAAGCACTTTAAATGAAAACATTTGTGGATCAATATCATTTTTTACCACGACCTCTAGGTATATGACATCAAGCCAAGTTCTATGTTTTCCAGACTTTGCTTGACTCTTTTTTTGAATTTACAACCAATAAGCTCGAAGTTGTTGGTCGAGTAATGGCACCCTGATGTCCCGACTTCCTTTTTTTTGGATAAGGCCTAAAAAAAAGATTCAAGGACACAAGTAAAATTTTCAACCCATTTACGCTCATTATTCCGTGTACTTGCAGTTCAATTTTGAATTTATATCTGCTAAACGCCGAGAATTACACTTAATGGCTTAAATATAATAAGCGAACCCGAAAAGAATGCTAGATTTTGACATGAAAGAGGTAATGTTGTATGTTGAGTGTAGATTTTTTTTCTAAAGCAAACCAATGAAGAATCAATTCAGATGTTTTCTTGAGCAAATTCAAAATTAACCTTTATTTGCATATTATTTATTTATTATACGAATTTAGAATAAATAGTCACTTAATTTAAATTTATAAACCAAAAGTTATTTTTTTGCATGTATTTAAATCAAAAGTATGCTAATCCTATGTTTTTTATATTCTTCTGTCCTTACAATCTTGCGAAACAAAGATTCATTTCGGAGGTGTGAGAGAAAACGGCGCATTGCAACGGGGTAAACGGAAAAAACGAACCGTTCGCCTGTTGCGGACACGCCACCTCCACACCCACCGCGCGGCCGGCCGAGCGCGCGCCTGCCCTTTGCCGGGGAGGGAGTACAACTGCAGTACAGGTCGCGCGCATGTACTGCCTGCGCCCCTGCCGCGCGAGTACTACCCCTGCGCCCCTTTGCCGGCTAATTACGTTTCTGCCCCTGTGGCCGACGCCTACCGGTCTCATCCGCTAGTGTAGACTTTTGGGCGCCCTTTTCCGTCGCATGCCCACGATTCCGTTCGCACGTTGTCACGTCACGGCGCGCGGAAGGCAAGTTTCGCGCCTACTGCTACTGCCAGCCGGTTCGGGGTTTCGCAATTTTGACCGGCCATGTTACATTAAAAAATGTTTTAAAAGAGCATATATCGCAGAAGTCAAGCCATTTGTGATTAAAAAGCTCGAACGTGACACAGTATTTCAACGATGGACGTGGTCATTTCAAAAAAAAAGAAAAAACGATGGACGTGGTCCATTTAAAAAAACAATGGACGTGGTAGGGGGAAATGTTACTCTGTACGCTAATTAAACTGCAAAAATGTCTTACATTAATACATAAGTAGAATTATGAGTATTTTCTCATTAAGTCTTACTATACCTGAACATAGCAGTAGAAGTTTTCAAAGGCCCATTCAAATTGTACATGGCATGTGTATAACATTTCGTTCGGCATTGATGGTTGAGTAGAAAACACCAACATATAAGGTCCCTGAAGCACCAAATAAGAGTAACAACAGCCTTAAAAAAAATAAGAGTAACAACACACACCTCACCCACTCACTCACTCATTCACTCTGTGCACTGCGTGAATAATGTTTAGGACCTCCATGTTTCACAGGATTTTCAAAACGTAGGAATAGGAAAAAGGCAGAAATAAGGTGGCAAATCCTCCAAAAATCCTATGAAATTTCTTTGAATCAAAGAGCCCTTAAAGGTGTACGTGACAATACTCAAACTCATTGTCGACACCTTTTTCTGCTTTCAAAGATTTCTTTCACGATTGATCGATGTAATCCTAGCCGGTTGACGGCTTTGTTAATTCAAAGTCGGGCTATATTCGAGCTTTCTCTCAATCTCAGCCAATGTCTTTTCTCTGGAAAAAATTTCTTTCACCGGATGCCAGTTTTATCGCCTCGTTTCTCTCTAATTGAGAAAAGTAGTCGCGTGCATGGCCTACCGAAGAGCATGCCCGTGAAAATCACATCAATTGATGACCTGCACTAGGTGAGGGATGATAAGGTTTTTTGGGTAACGTGATTGCTCGTTCAAGCTTCACTACATCCTCGACAACCGGCCATCTGCTCCCTCTACAGTACGCGTCATCTTCACCATCATGGAACTCATATGTTCTAAATCACTCTCTGTTGACATGTGTTTCGGGGCATACGCAAAGTCTATTGTGTATGATTTTGGCATGTCAGTAAAGTCGTGACGAATCTGAATTAAACGTAACATAAAATTACTTATACTAGTATCTTAACAATAAATGTGTTGAAACTTGAAGAAACGAGACACAACTTAGCGATCATTTAGGCATTGCTTGCTGTTAAGGATCTCCTGTAAAGAATTTACTCCAGTAAAACCCCAGCGAGACAAGATGTTGTAACGTGCCGGGAAGCCCAACCTCCGTTACATTCATTCCAATGGCGCGGAACGTAAATACATCGAAACCCCATGCCCCAAAGCCGCGGCTCGCCAACAAAGGCCGTCCCTTTAAAATCCCACCGGTCGCTTCGCCGGAAAACCTCGTCCTTCCTTTCCCTTTCCGCCTGCCCCTTCCCCGTCCGGCGGCGTCCCTCCTCCCCCACCGCGTCGAAATCCCAAACCCCACCCTACACCGCCGCCCGCCCGCCGGCCACGATGATGCACATGACCTTCTACTGGGGCACGTCCGCGACGATCCTGTTCGACGGCTGGCGCACGTCCGCGTGGACGGGCTACCTCCTCTCCCTCCTGGCGCTCTTCCTCGCCGCCGCCTTCTACCAGTACCTCGAGGCCTTCCGGATCCGCGTCAAGCTCCTCGCCGGCGCCAAGGCGGACCCCCTCCCCCCGCCCGCCGGCTCCGACGCGCGGGCCCCGCTGCTCGCGCCGGGCTCCGCCGCCTTCTTGGGCGGGCGCTGGCCGGCGCGGGTGGCCACGGCGGCGCTCTTCGGGGTCAACGCGGGGATAGGGTACCTCCTCATGCTCGCCGTCATGTCGTTCAACGGCGGGGTATTCATCGCCGTGGTGCTCGGGCTCGCGGCCGGGTACCTCGCGTTCCGCAGCGGCGACGTGGGCGGGGACGACCTCGTCGTGGTCGACAACCCCTGCGCCTGCGCCTAGGGAATCGGACGAGGGGCGGCCGCCGGCTTGCCCCCAGGTGTGATGATTACTTGATGTTGTACAACGCAGGTGGGGTAATAAGATGGTGTACAAATTGATTTGGGGGATTGCAGATGTTTGGTGTCATCCGGGAGGAAATTGTAGAATACAGAATCAGAACAGTGTTTGATGCGTGTTTCTCACAGCGAATTGTTTTTTTGATGCGTTTCTGAGTTGATGATGAAGTGTGTGCGAAGACGGTTCTTTGATTATCAAAGGGTTACGAGCTGAGTTGGTATCAAAGAGTAGAATGGATGGTCATCGTACTCTGTGTTTCGCTGTCACGAATCCAAGAGGCGATATTTGACAGGAAGAGAAGAAATCGGAACCTAGACACCTGTCAGGCTAGATTCGATCATTAGTCCTTCACCCCCTACGAATGAACGAAAGGTAGGGTCCCTTCCTTGGAATGCAGGGGAAAAGCCAAAGATATGACCGTATTGCTTCCCGTTCTGTTGGACCGGCGTGCTTTGCTTGCTGCTAGAGCCTTGCTTGTCCGGTGATCAATGTAAGCTTACTCAGAGCAACTCCAACGGGGCGACGCTCCTAGCCCGCTCCCTCGCCGACGGCCGCTCCGGCCCCGGCGACCACCAAGCCTCGGCGGCCGCCACTCCGGCACCGCCGCCCCCCTCACGCACATGGCCTCCCCCTCTCCCACCTCCGGCCGCGGCCGCGAGCTCCGCTGGATGGACTCCAGCCCCTCCCCCTCCCCCTCCCCCGTCAGATCTGACACGCGCTCTTACCAGGCTGCGCTTTGCGCCGAGCCCCTCGCGTCCTCCGAGGCGGCCTCGCCGCCGGCACCGCGCCCTGGACCGCGGTCTGAGATCCACCGCACCTCTGCTGTCGACGAGGTTGCCCCTCCTCAAGACGCCCTGGGAGGTCCCCCGCGGCCGCAAACGCGCGCGTCGCCGCTCTTCGCGTCTGCGCCGTGACACGCCTAACACCTGTCGGCGGCCGCCCCTGGCGAGTGCCCGCGCTGCTACAGCATGGGCCACCCCCGCTCGGAGTGCCGCCGTGTCATCTGCTGCAGGCGTTGCTGCTTCCCTGGTCATGTCGCGCGAGACTGCACCGTGCTGCGCTTGTCGGCATCCTCCACCGAGCCGCCCTCCAAGCGGCTACGCCAGTTCTCCCCGCGCCCAAGTTCGACGCCCTCCACGGCATCCCCTGCTCATTGGGGCTCGAGTGTCGCCGGCCCAAGCCACCCCGCGTCCTCCAGGGCTGGGGGCCGCTCCTCGCCCGTCTCTTCTTCCCCACCACCCAGCCGCGCCTCCACCACCTCCAGCACGACTCCCGTCGTCCTCTCGGGCCACCCAGCGCTTCGCCAGGCGGCCGCGGTCTGTTACCTGCCCCGCACCCCTCGCCTCATCGCCGCGGAGATGGAGCTTGCAGAGCGTGCCCTGGTGGCCACCGTGGCTGGTAACCGCTCCGGCATCTCGCACGAGGAGGTGGCGGCCCTGTTGCGGGACAAGTGTGACCTCACCGACGACGCGTTCTCTGTCCATGGTCATGGCTGCGACGAGTTCCTCCTCAAGTTCACCTCCTCCGAGGGGTGCGCCCGGGCCGCCCTGCGCCGGCTGCGCTCCCCGCGCTTCCGCCTCATCGTCCACCTGTGGAGCCGCGCCGCAGGCTGTGAACTCGTCCAGCTGCGCTTCCGCGTCGAGGCCGAGATTGTTGGCGTCCCTGACCAGGCGTGGCACCGCTCGGCCGTCGAAACCATGCTGGCGCCGTTCCTGGACATCGAGCACCTGCACCCTGCCACCCGCGATGGCTCCGACATGTCCCGCTTCCGTTTCTCGGCATGGACAGCCAACCCGGACGCCATCCCTCCCTCCTCCGACCTGCTGCTCCCAGAGCCTGACGCCGTCGCCGTCGATGCGGACCCCAACCGTGCCGAGCGGTTCGCTCTCCACACGCTACGCAAGCCTGTCCAAATCTTCGTCACGCTCTCCGAGGATTTCCGCCTCCCGGTGCCTGCGCCGGCTGCGCCCTCCCCTGGTGGCGGCAACGACTCCGGCGTTGGCCCCTCCTCCCCACCGCTTCCCCCCAAGTGGCCTCAGCGACACAGGTTCACGCGGCGCTCATCTCCCCGTTCGTCGCGCGGCGGGTCGTCGGCGGGCATCGCCGGTCACCGCAGTCGCCGCCGTGGAACGCGTCCCCCGTTCCGTGGCTGGCAAGGAATCCTCAGGGCCCACCCATCTACGGTGTCCCCACCGGCTTCCGGGCCACCGCTCGCCCAACGGGTCTCCGACACACGTGACGACCCACCGCCCCCACCACCCGCCAGGCCTCTGACTGCTGGGGGCCCGCCACCCCTCCTGCTGACGCGGTCGCCGCACCAGGACAAGGGCTCGCCACCACAGACCCGTGGCCCGCCCCGCGTGGCCACCTGTGGCCAACCAGCGTTCGACACACACCCTTCCAGCCCCTGCCTCGGATCCCCCTCCGTATCGCCCGCCACACCTGCTGCGGTCTCCCTCGACAATGTTGTCTCCACGATCGTCACTGGTGGACCAGGCACGACCGGCTGCGCCAATCCCAGCCCGCCTGCGTCTGGCCCGCCAGCTGTTCCCCCTGTCCGCACCATCCCCGACGCGCGTACCAAATCGTCCTATCACCGCAGTTTCCCCCTGCTGTCGGGTCACCTGCTCGGGTGGGACGCGAGCCAATCAGCTGCGAGGACGGGGATCCTGCCCCACGCTCATGCCAGGCCATCATCATTGCGCCATGCAACTGTTGGGGAATGTAGCAGAAATCAAAAAAATTCTACGCATCACCAAGATCAATCTATGGAGTTCTCTAGCAACGGGAGGGATAGGAGTGCATCTACATACCCTTGTAGATCGCGAGCGGAAGCGTTCAAGAGAACGGGGATGATGGAGTCGTACTCGTCGTGATCCAAATCACCGATGACCAAGTGCCGAACGGACATCACCTCCGCGTTAAACACACGTACGGTTGGGGAAGACGTCTCCTCCTTCTTGATCCAGCAAGGGGAAGGAGAGGTTGATGGAGATCCAGCAGCACGACGGCGTGGTGGTGGATGCAGCGAGGATCTCGGCAGGGCTTCGCCAAGCTCAGCGAGAGGGAGAGGTGTTGCGGGAGGGAGAGGGAGGCGCCAAGGCTTGGGTGCGGCTGCCCTCCCTCCTCCCTCTTTATATAGGGGTCCAGGGGGGGCTCCGGCCCCCTAGAGATCCATCTCAAAGGGGGGGCCAAGGGGGGGACTTGCGCCCCAAGTCAAGTGGGGCACCCCCACCCCTAGGGTTTCCAACCCTAGGCACAGGGGGAGGCCCAAGGGAGGGTGCACCAGCCCACCAGGGGCTGGTTCCCCTTCCCACTTCAGCCCATGGGGCCCTCCGGGATAGGTGGCCCCACCCGATGGACCCCCGGGACCCTTTTGGTGGTGCCAGTACAATACCGATAACCCCCAAAACTTTCCCGATGGCCGAAACTGGACTTCCTATATATAAATCTTTACCTCCGGACCATTCCGGAACTCCTCGTGACGTCCGGGATCTCATCTGGGACTACGAACAACTTTTGGGTTGCTGCATACTAATATCTCTACAACCCTAGCGTCACCGAACCTTAAGTGTGTAGACCCTACGGGTTCAGGAGACACGCAGACATGACCGAGACGACTCTCCGGTCAATAACCAACAGCGGGATCTGGATACCCATGTTGGCTCCCACATGCTCCTCGATGATCTCATCGGATGAACCACGATGTCGAGGATTCAAGTAATCCCGTATACAATTCCCTTTGTCAATCGGTACGTTACTTGCCCGAGATTGGATCGTAGGTATCCCAATACCTCGTTCAATCTCGTTACCGGCAAGTCACTTTACTCGTACCGTAATGCATGATCCCGTGACCAAACACTTGGTCACATTGAGCTCATTATGATGATGCATTACCGAGTGGGCCCAGAGATACCTCTCCGTCATACAGAGTGACAAATCCTAGTCTCGATCCGTGTCAACCCAACAGATGCTTTCGGGGATGCCTGTAGTATACCTTTATAGTCACCCAGTTACGTTGTGACGTTTGGCACACCCAAAGCACTCCTACGGCATCCGGGAGTTACATGATCTCATGGTCTAAGGAAATGATACTTAACATTGGAAAAGCTTTAGCAAACGAACTACACGATCTTGTGCTAGGCTTGGGATTGGGTCTTGTCCATCACATCATTCTCCTAATGATGTGATCCCGTTATCAATGACATCCAATGCCCATAGTCAGGAAACCATGACTATCTGTTGATCAACGAGCTAGTCAACTAGAGGCTCACTAGGGACATGTTGTGGTCTATGTATTCACACATGTATTACGATTTCCGGATAACACAATTATATCATGAACAATAGACAATTATCATGAACAAGGAAATATAATAATAATCCTTTTATTATTGCCTCTAGGGCATATTTCCAATAGTCTCCCACTTGCACTAGAGTCAATAATCTAGTTACATTGTGATGAATCGAACACCCATAGAGTTCTGGTGTTGATCATGTTTTGCCCTAGGGAGAGGTTTAGTCAACGGATCTGCGACATTCAGATCCGTATGTACTTTACAAATATCTATGTCTCCATCTTGAACATTTTCACGAATGGAGTTGAAGCGACGCTTGATGTGCCTGGTCTTCTTGTGAAACCTGGGCTCCTTGGCAAGGGCAATAGCTCCAGTGTTGTCACAGAAGAGAGCGATCGGCCCCGACGCATTGGGTATGACTCCTAGGTCGATGATGAACTCCTTCATCCAGATTGCTTCATGCGTTGCCTCCGAGGCTGCCATGTACTCCGCTTCACATGTAGATCCCGCCACGACGCTTTGCTTGCAACTGCACCAGCTTACTGCCCCACCATTCAAAATAAACACGTATCTGGTTTGTGACTTGGAGTCATCTAGATCTGTGTCGAAGCTAGCGTCGACGTAACCCTTTACGATGAGCACTTCGTCACCTCCATATACGAGAAACATGTCCTTAGTCCTTTTCAGGTACTTCAGGATATTCTTGACCGCTGTCCAGTGTTCCATGCCGGTATTACTTTGGTACCTTCCTACCAAACTTACGGCAAGGTTTACATCAGGTCTGGTACACAGCATGGCGTACATGATAGACCCTATGGCTGAGGCATAGGGGACAACACTCATCTTTTCTCTATCTTCTGCCGTGGTCGGACATTGAGCTGAGCTCAATTTCACACCTTGCAACACAAGCAAGAACCCCTTCTTGGACTGATCCATATTGAACTTCTTCAATATCTTATCAAGGTATGTGCTTTGTGAAAGACCTATGAGGCGTCTCGATCTATCTCTATAGATCTTGATGCCTAATATATAAGCAGCTTCTCCAAGGTCCTTCATTGAAAAACACTTATTCAAATAGGCCTTAATGCTGTCCAAAAGTTCTATATCATTTCCCATCAAGAGTATGTCATCCACATATAATATGAGAAATGCTACAGAGCTCCCACTCACTTTCTTGTAAACGCAGGCTTGTCCATAACTCTGCATAAACCCGAACGCTTTGATCATTTCATCAAAGCGAATGTTCCAACTCCGAGATGCTTGCACCAGCCCATAAATGGAGCGCTGGAGCTTGCATACCTTGTTAGCATTCCGAGGATCGACAAAACCTTCCGGCTGCATCATATACAATTCTTCCTTAAGAAAGCCGTTGAGGAATGCCGTTTTGACGTCCATTTGCCATATCTCATAATCATAGTATGCGGCAATTGCTAACAAGATTCGGACGGACTTCAGCTTCGCTACGGGTGAGAAGGTATCATCGTAGTCAACCCCTTGAACTTGTCGATAACCCTTAGCGACAAGTCGAGCCTTATAGATGGTAACATTACCATCCGCGTCCGTCTTCTTCTTAAAGATCCATTTATTCTCTATCACTCGCCGATCATCGGGCAAGTCTGTCAAAGTCCATACTTTGTTTTCATACATGGATCCTATCTCGGATTGCATGGCTTCAAGCCATTTGTTGGAATCTGGCCCACCATTGCTTCTTCATAGTTCGAAGGTTCACCGTTGTCTAACAACATGATTTCCAGGACAGGGTTGCCGTACCACTCTGGTGCGGAACGTGTCCTTGTGGACCTACGAAGTTCAGTAGCAGCTTGATCTGAAGTTTCATGATCATCGTCATTAACCTCCTCTCTAGTTGGTGGAGGCACCACAGAAACATTTTCTTGAGCTGCGCTACTCTCCGGTTCAAGAGGCAATACTTCATCAAGTTCCACTTTCCTCCCACTTACTTCTTTCGAGAGAAACTCTTTCTCCAGAAAGGACCCGTTCTTGGCAACAAAGATCTTGCCTTCGGATCTGAGGTAGAAGGTATACCCAATGGTTTCCTTAGGGTATCCTATGAAGACGCATTTTTCCGACTTGGGTTCGAGCTTTTCAGGTTGAAGTTTCTTGACATAAGCATCGCATCCCCAAACTTTTAGAAACGATAGCTTAGGTTTCTTCCCAAGCCATAATTCATACGGTGTCGTCTCAACGGATTTAGACGGTGCCCTATTTAAAGTGAATGTAGCTGTCTCTAGAGCGTATCCCCAAAATGATAGCGGTAAATCAGTGAGTGACATCATAGATCGCACCATATCCAATAGAGTGTGATTACGACGTTCGGACACACCGTTACGCTGAGGTGTTCCACGCGGCGTGAGTTGTGAAACGATTCCACATTTCCTTAAGTGCGTACCAAATTCGTGACTTAAATATTCTCCCCCACGATCTGATCGTAATAACTTGATTTTTTTGCCACGTTGATTCTCAACCTCACTCTGAAATTCCTTGAACTTTTCAAAGGTCTCAGACTTGTGTTTCATTAAGTAGACATACCCATATCTACTCAAGTCATCAGTGAGAGTGAGAACATAACGATAGCCACCACGAGCCTCAACACTCATTGGACCGCACACATCAGTATGTATGATTTCCAATAAGTTGGTTGCTCGCTCCATTGTTCCGGAGAACGGAGTCTTGGTCATCTTCCTCATGAGGCATGGTTCGCACGTGTCAAATGATTCAAAATCAAGAGACTCCAAAAGTCCATCTGTATAGAGCTTCTTCATGCGTTTGACACCTATGTAACCAAGGCGGCAGTGCCACAAGTATGTGGGACTATCATTATCAACCTTATATCTTTTGGTATTCATACTATGAATATGTGTAACATTACGTTCGAGATTCATTAAGAATAAACCATTCACCAGCGGGGCATGATCATAAAACATATCTCTCATATAAATAGAACAACCATTATTCTCGGATTTAAATGAGTAGCCATCTCGCATTAAACGAGATCCAGATACAATGTTCATGCTCAAAGCTGGAACTAATTAGAATTATTGAGGTTTAAAACTAATCCCATAGGTAAATGTAGAGGTAGCGTGCCGACGGCGATCACATCGACCTTGGAACCATTCTCGACGCGCATCGTCACCTCGTCCTTCGCCAGTCTCCGTTTATTCCGCAGCTCCTGTTTTGAGTTACAAATATGAGCAACCGCACCGGTATCAAATACCCAGAAGCTACTACGAGTACTGGTAATGTACACATCAATTACATGTATATCACATATACCTTTAGTGTTGTCGGCTTTCTTGTCCGCTAAGTATTTGGGGCAGTTCCGCTTCCAGTGTCCCTTTCCCTTGCAGTAAAAGCACTCAGTTTCAGGCTTGGGTCCATTCCTTGGCTTCTTCCCGACAACTGGCTTACCGGACGCAGCAACTCCCTTGTCGTCCTTCTTCTTACCCTTGCCTTTCTTGAACTTAGTGGTTTTATTCACCATCAACACTTGATGTTCCTTTTTGATCTCCACCTCCGCTGATTTCAGCATTGAATATACCTCAGGAATGGTCTTTTCCATCCCCTGCATATTGAAGTTCGTCACAAAACTCTTGTAGCTTGGTGGGAGCGACTGAAGGATTCTGTCAACGACCGCGTCATCCGGGAGATTCACTCCCAGCTGAGTCAAGCGGTTGTGCAACCCACACATTTTGAGTATGTGCTCACTGACAGAACTATTTTCCTCCATCTTGCAACTGTAGAACTTGTCGGAGACTTCATATCTCTCGACCCGGGCATGAGCTTGGAAAACCATTTTCAGCTCTTCGAACATCTCATATGCTCCGTGTTGCTCAAAACGCTTTTGGAGCCCCGGTTCTAAGCTGTAAAGCATGCCGCACTGAACGAGGGAGTAATCATCAGCACGCTGCTGCCAAGCGTTCATAACGTCTTGGTTCTCTGGGATGGGTGCTTCACCTAGCGGTGCTTCTAGGACATATTGTTTCCTGGCAGCTATGAGGATGATCCTCAGGTCCCGGACCCAGTCCGTATAGTTGCTGCCATCATCTTTCAGCTTGGTTTTCTCTAGGAACGCATTGAAGTTGAGGTTGACATTAGCGTGGGCCATTTGATCTACAAGACATATTGCAAAGTTTATTTAGACTAAGTTCATGATAATTAAGTTCATATAATCAAATTATTTAATGAACTCCCACTCAGATTAGACATCCCTCTCGTCATCTAAGTGATACATGATCCGACTCAACTAGCCCGTGTCCGATCATCACGTGAGACGGACTAGTCATCATCGGTGAACATCTCCATGTTGATCGTATCTTCCATACGACTCATGTTCGACCTTTCGGTCTCTTGTGTTCCGAGGCCATGTCTGTACATGCTAGGCTCGTCAAGTCAACCTAAGTGTTTTGCTTATGTAAATATGGCTTACACCCGTTGTATGTGAACGTTAGAATCTATCACACCCGATCATCAAGTGGTGCTTCGAGACAACGAACTTTCGCAACAGCGCACAGTTAGGGGGAACACTTTCTTGAAATTATTGTGAGGGATCATCTTATTTACTACCGTTGTTCTAAGCAAATAAGAAGCATAAACATGATAAACATCACATGCAATCAAATAGTGACATGATATGGCCAATATCATATTGCTCCTTTGATCTCCATCTTCGGGGCGCCATGATCATCTTTGTCACCGGCATGACACCATGATCTCCATCATCATGATCTCCATCATCGTGTCTCCATGAAGTTGTTCGCCAGCTATTACTTCTACTACTATGACTAACGGTTTAGCAAAGAAGTAAAGTAATTACATGGCGTTATTCAATGACACGCAGTTCATATAATAAATGAAGACAACTCCTATGGCTCCTACCGGTTGTCATACTCATCGACATGCAAGTCATGATTCCTATTACAAGAACATGATCAATCTCATACATCACATATATCATTCATCACATCTTTTGGCCATATCACATCACACGACACATGCTGCAAAAACAAGTTAGACGTCCTCTAATTGTTGTTGCATGTTTTTACGTGGCTGCATTAGGGTTCTAGCAAGAACGTTTCTTACCTACGTCAAAACCACAACGTGATATGCCAATTTCTATTTACCCTTCATAAGGACCCTTTTCATCGAATCCGATCCAACTAAAGTGGGAGAGACAGACACCCGCTAGCCACCTTATGCAACTAGTGCATGTCAGTCGGTGGAACCTGTCTCACGTAAGCGTACGTGTAAGGTCGGTCCGGGCCGCTTCATCCCACAATGCCGCCGAATCAAGATAAGACTAGTAACGGCAAGATAATTGACAATATCGACGCCCACAACTGCTTTGTGTTCTACTCGTGCATAGTAACTACGCATAGACCTAGCTCATGATGCCACTGTTGGGGAACGTAACAGAAATAAAAAATTTTCTACGCATCACCAAGATCAATCTATGGAGTTCTCTAGCAACAAGAGGGATAGGAGTGCATCTACATACCCTTATAGATCGCGAGCAGAAGCATTCAAGAGAACGAGGATGATGGAGTCGTACTCGTCGTGATCCAAATCACCGATGACCAAGTGCCGAACGGACAGCACCTCCACGTTCAACACACGTACGGTTGGGGAAGACGTCTCCTCCTTCTTGATCCAGCAAGGGGAAGGAGAGGTTGATGGAGATCCAGCAGCACGACGGCGTGGTGGTGGATGCAGCGAGGATCTCGGCAGGGCTTCGCCAAGCTCAGCGAGAGGGAGAGGTGTTGCGGGAGGGAGAGGGAGGAGCCAAGGCTTGGGTGCGGCTGCCCTCCCTCCCCCTCTTTATATAGGGGTCCAGGGGGCGTCGGCCCCCTAGAGATCCATCTCAAAGGGGGGGGGCCAAGGGGGGACTTGCCCCCCAAGTCAAGTGGGGCGCCCCCACCCCTAGGGTTTCCAACCCTAGGCGCAGGGGGAGGCCCAAGGGAGGGCGCACCATCCCACCAGGGGCTGGTTCCCCTTCCCACTTCAGCCCATGGGGCCCTCCGTGATAGGTGGCCCCACCCGGTGGACCCCCGGGACCATTTTGGTGGTCCCGGTACAATACCGATAACCCCCAAAACTTTCCCGATGGCCAAAACTGGACTTCCTATATATAAATCTTTACCTCCGGACCATTCCGGAACTCCTCGTGACGTCCGAGATCTCATCCGGGACTCCGAACAACTTTCGGGTTGCTGCATACTAATATCTCTACAACCCTAGCGTCACCGAACCTTAAGTGTGTAGACCCTACGGGTTCGGGAGACACGCAGACATGACCGAGACGACTCTCCGGTCAATAACCAACAGCGGGATCTGGATACCCATGTTGGCTCCCACATGCTCCTCGATGATCTCATCGGATGAACCACGATGTCGAGGATTCAAGTAATCCCGTATACAATTCCCTTTGTCAATCGGTAAGTTACTTGCCTGAGATTGGATCGTCGGTATCCCAATACCTCGTTCAATCTCGTTACCGGCAAGTCACTTTACTCATACCGTAAGGCATGATCCTGTGACCAAACACTTGGTCACATTGAGCTCATTATGATGATGCATTACCGAGTGGGCCCAGAGATACCTCTCCGTCATACGGAGTGACAAATCCCAGTCTCGATCCGTGTCAACCCAACAGATGCTTTCGGGGATGCCTGTAGTATACCTTTATAGTCACCCAGTTACGTTGTGACGTTTGGTACACCCAAAGTACGGCATCCGGGAGTTACATGATCTCATGGTCTAAGGAAATGATACTTAACATTGGAAAAGCTTTAGCAAACGAACTACACGATCTTGTGCTAGGCTTGGGATTGGGTCTTGTCCATCACATCATTCTCTTAATGATGTGATCCCGTTATCAATGACATCCAATTCCCATAGTCAGGAAACCATGACTATCTGTTGATCAACGAGCTAGTCAACTAGAGGCTCACTAGGGACATGTTGTGGTCTATGTATTCACACATGTATTACGATTTCCGGATAACACAACTATAGCATGAACAATATACAATTATCATGAACAAGGAAATATAATAATAATCCTTCTATTATTGCCTCTAGGGCATATTTCCAACAGCAACGCCAACCCCGCCCCCACACCTGTCTTGGGCGCATGATCCATCAGCAATGGCGGGCCGGACGATCTTTCTGATCCAACGGCTGTGATGAGCCTGGAACGCTTCGCCTCCTCGGTTCAGAACGCACCCGCACCGCTCCTCCCGCTTCCGCCGCCCCGTCGACGCCGGAACGAGGTGCCACTGGATTTCACCCCACGCCGGAGCGATCGCATTGCCAAGACGGACAGGGGCTTCGGATCGGAGATGAAGGCCAAACGCGTTCTTCTCCGGCGCCTCGGCCTCCTCAAGGATGATGAACCTCTCTCAGACGCTCTCCTCGACCGCTATGCGCGCATGTTTGACCGTCCACTTGCCGCTGACACAATTGCTGCGCTCGCTGACTACCATGGATGGAAGGTGCCAACCTCTCCGCGGCGGCGCAGGCCACGACTCTTCTCATCGCCGAGGCCTAGTCTTGCTCGCGCGCCTCCTCTCAGACCTTAACCGTTGTTGATGGAATACAACAAACACATTATTTTTTTGGAACGTACGCGGCCTTAACTGCCCTGCAAAGAGCTCCGCCGTGCATTCCGTCATCTCCTCCGCCAACCCCTCTATTGTTTGCCTCCAAGAGACGAAGCTTTCCGACGTCTCGTCGTCCATCGTCTTCGACTCGTGAGGTCGGGCTTTCACCAAGTTCTTCTTTCTACCGTCCATGGATACGCGCGGAGGCATCCTCCTTGCATGGCAAGACGACGTGGTGGCCATCTCCCACCCCACCATTGGCACGCACTTCATTAACGCGCTCGTCTTCCCCGGGACGGTATCCTGCATTGGTGGATCACTGGCGTGTATGCACGTGAAGATGAGGCCGCCAAGATCATGTTCCTCTCGGATTTGCACGACATGCGTGCCACTTGCAACGGCCCATGGCTTCTCGGTGGTGACTTCAATATGATCATCTCCCCCGAAGATAAGAATAACGGCAACCTACATCGCGCCTCTATGCGGCGTTTTCGGCACTTCATCGCTGACGAGGAGCTTAGAGACATGTATCTCCACGGCCGGCGCTACACATGGTCTAATGAACGCGAGGCTCCCACGCTCAAGCGCATCGATAGAGTTCTCTGCACCGTTGGCTAGGAGCTCAACCACCCGAGCTGTATGCTACGCTGTCTCTCCTCTGCCGCCTCGGACCATGCGCCGCTCATCATCGACGCTTTGCCGCGCTCCCTCGGCCACAGACGCTTCCATTTCAAACACTTCTGGCCCAAGCTGGAGGGCTACCACGAAGTGATCGCCGAGGCGTGGGCAGTTCCCCCGAGGAGCCCGATCCATTCCACCGCATCTATGCGCGCCTACGCGCCACCGCCAAGAACCTGCAACGTTGGAGTGCCAAAACGATCGGCGACGTCTCGCTACAACTCTCTGTTGCCCGTGAGCTGATTGCCCGCTTCGGCGCGGCGCAAGACCACCGACCACTCTCCGCTGCCAAGGCCTGGCTACGACGGCAGCTCAAGGCCTCCTACATTGGCCTCGCCTCCCTCGACCGGTCCCTGGCAAGACAACGCGCGCGGTTCAACTTCCTCAAAGGTGGCGACGCAAACCCAGCTTTCTTCCGCATCCACGCCGCGCACCGCTCCCGGAAAAACACGATCCATCAACTTCAGGTGGACGGCACCATCGTCTCCGGCCACGCTGCCATTGCCGAAGCCGTGTACAACCACTACTCCGACATCCTTGGTTCTGGCCGCGAAAGAACTTCCTCCATCGACTTGGACGGCCTCGACCCGCGTTCCTTCGACCTTCAAGACCATGAGATCCCGTTTGCCGAGTAAGAAATCTGGAACGCCATCAAGTGCATGCCAAAAGGAAGAGCCCCCGGGCCCGGCGGGTTCACGTCCGAGTTCTTATGTGTATCTTGGCCTACGATAAAAGACGATTTCGTTGAGGCGTTCAACAAGCTCTACTCCCTCAACGACCTCGGATTTCAACGTCCGAATGAGGCCGTGCTCACTCTTATACCAAAAATGCCTGACGCCGCCGCGCTCTTGGACTACCGCCCGATCAGCTTGATCCACCTATTCGCCAAGCTATTCGCCAAGGTCCTCCCTCTCCGCCTTGCGCCGAAGCTCTGTGACATGATCTCCACCAACCAGAGTGCATTCATCGCGGGCCGATGCATCCACGACAATTTTTTGCTGGTCCAGCAGACCGCCCGACAGCTCCACAACCTCAAGCAACCACGCGTCATGCTCAAGCTCGATATTGCCCGCCGTTCGACTCCGTTTCGTGGGCTTTCCTCCTCGACACACTCCGCCATCTCGGCTTTGGCCGACGTTGGTGCGAATGGGTGTGCATCCTGCTCGGCACGGCTAGCACACGCGTCCTCGTCAACGGAATCCCAGGGCCCCCCATCCTTCATCGATGCGTCTTCCGCCAGGGCGACCCCTTGTCCCCCATGCTCTTCGTCATGGCCATCGACACCCTCAACAACCTGCTTTGTCGTGCCATGGCCGACGGCGTGATTCAACGGCTCACCTCGCGACACATGACTTCGAGCATCTCTCTCTATGCCGATGACGTCGTCATCTTCTGCTGGCCGGACCTCCAGGACCTGTCCGCCATCCGCCGTTTGCTCGACATCTTTGGGGCGGCCTCGGGGATGTATACCAACTTCGCGAAGTGTGCAGCCTCGCCCATTCGATGCTCGCCAGAAGACCGCGCCGTGATCACCTCCGGCTTCGCCTGCCCGTTAAAAGAGTTCCCGACGACATACCTCGGATTGCCTCTGTCCATTCGCAAGACTAGCGCCAACACCCTACAACCACTCCTCGACAAGCTCAAGCGTAGACTATCGCCATGGTGGGCGTCCATGATGTCACGTGGTGACCGGCTCGCCCTGTGCAGGCACGTGCTCTTTGCGATGCCAGTGCACACTCTGCTCGTTCTTGCCCTCAACAGCTCCATCCTCAAGCAAGTTAATCGCCTACTCCGCAATTTCCTTTGGTACGGTCGTAAGGACGTGAGCAGCGGCCATTGCCTCGTCAATTGGCGTCGGGTCTGCCGGCCAATCTCCCTGGGCAGCATTGGTATCCCCGACCTCCAGCGTCTAGGCATTTCCCTCCGCACCAGATGGCTCTGGCTACAGAAGGCAGACACCTCGCGACCCTGGCTGCACCTGCATCTCCCGCACTGCCCCGATGTCCAAGACATCTTCAGGGCTTCGACCTCCTGGACCATCGGCGACGGGCGGACCTGCAAATTCTGGGAGGACCACTGGCTTGATGGTTAGTCCATCATCGAGATCGCGCCTCTTGTCTATGCCAAGGTTCCTAAATGACGACGCAAGACGCTCTCTGTGTGCGACGACCTTCTCAACCGTGCTTGGGTCACGGACATCCAGGGCACTCTGGGCATTGAGATGGCGCTCCAGTACGTCTCTCTCTGGCGGCGCCTACGATAGGTCACCCTCTCCGACACTCCGGACACGCTATCCTGGCGTTGGTCTAGCTCCGGCTGCTATAGCGCGCGGACTTGCTACCAAGCCATGTTCTTTGGGTCCATCGAGGACCCCCACTGGCGCATCACTTGGCGATCGTGGGCGCCGTTACGCATCAAATTCTTCATCTGGCTGGCCCTGCTCGGACGGTGCTGGACAGCTGACCGCCTCGCGCGCCATGATCTACCCCACGAGCCCGCTTGTCGTCTCTGCGATCAAGAGCCAGAGATGATGCAACACCTTCTCGCGGGCTGCTCCTTCTCCCGCCAGATAAGGCATGAGGTGCTCTCCTGGTGTCGCTCCACCGCCTCCATCCCAGCCCAAGACGACGAGTTCATCACCTGGTTGACCTCGGCACTTGCTGCCACTCCTCGCAGCCTTCGACGCGGGCTCGCCTCCATCGCCATCCTCACGGCATGGTGGCTTTGGAAGCACCGCAATCGATGTGTCTCAACGGCGACCACCCCTCTGTGAAACGCGCCTTCGATGACATTTGTGAGGAAGCGAGACTCTGGGCACGAGCGGGCGCCTCAGGATTGGCGCTAATCCTGCCAGAGACGTAGCCTAGGTCCGTAGTGGTAGGCGTACACCCACCTCCCCATGCGCCATGGCAGTCGTTGCATGCCATCCGTGCGCACATGCTCGGTGGACACCACCCCATCTCTCTGTTAATATGTTGTAACTACTGCTACCTTTCTACCTATCAATGCAATGATACGCAAGTCTTTTGCGTATTCATGAAAAAAAACTCCAACGGGGCGACCCAAACGGACGTGCGCTTTGTTTGCTTTTTGTCCGTTTGGGTCGGTCAGGCGGACGTGCACGTCCGCATTCTCAAATGGGTCGGCTTGATCGCCCAACGGAAGGCGGACCCAAATCTACTGATGTAGAAAAAACAAAACAGCTTGCAGAAATAAACATTAATTAAACATAAGTGGCCGGTCAACCGCCGACCAAAGTGCACTTAAACCTAATTAAGTATTAATTAAAACATAAAAAAATAGTTTGCGCCCGCTCGGTGCCCTAAACGTTGTCGGCCTTGCCCATGCCCTTGATGTCGCCATCGCCGCCTGTGAGGTCGATGAAGACGGGAGCAGGGCCAGCCCACCTGAATACCGCTTGGTACGCTGCCAGGGCAGCCTCCTCCGGCGTCTGCTGGGGCGACGGCATTGCGGCTCGCCGGGTGCGCTCCTCCTCCTCCTCCTCAAGCCGCAGTGCCTCCGCATCGCATTGCAGCAGCTGCTCGTAGCGCATCTGCCGCTCGCCATCGGCCTCCTCCAGGGCGAGCTAGTGCGCCTTCCAGCGCTCAAGGTGGGCCGCCTCCTCCTCCAGCGTCGCGACGTAGTCGACCGAAGGCGCGCTCAACCACTCACGGTACTGGCCGGTCCATGTGTAGGCCTCCTCCGGCCAAGTGGGTGGAGGCGAGGAGCGCTTCCGCGTCGGCTCCGGATCCGGCTTGGGCTCGAGGACGGGCGGCGGCGGTGGCGGAGGCGGGATGAAGAGCGGGGTGTGGACGGAGTCCCCCACCGCCAACAAGGCAAGGGCCTGCTCCAGCCCATCCCAATGCACGTCCTCCTAGATCCGGCTAGCCTCCTGCGCGTGATGCAGGGCCTCCTTGAGGCGGCTTGGTACTCTGCCTCCATTTTCTCCGGCTCTACACGCGAGGGCGGCAGTGAAAGCGACGACGGGTTGGCGTCGCCGCCTAGCCGCCATTGCTCCTCGTGTTCGAGGGCAAACCAAGACTCCCAGTTGGGAGAGTCGGCGGTGTACTCGGGCATCCGCCGCTGAACCGACGTGAGCTGTGCCCGGCACCTGCGCATCTCCTTGTCGTGAGCCCGCTGGGTCCGCGGAACCACCGGCACCGGGATCCGGTGCAGATCCAGGTGCCAGTGGTGCGGCAGCGTGATGTCGGCGTAGGACAGCGGCTGCCTGTACTCCCAATGCCGCCGCGCTTGGTGCACCGGGATGTGCAGACGCCGGCGACCTGGGCAGACACGCGCCGGTGGCGGCGGAGGAGGGGGGAGGAGCACGGGAGGATGAGGCGTCTGGGGCACTCTAGCCCTTGCCGCTGCTGCTGCCGAAGAGGCCCATTGCTTGCAAGGGTTTGGTGGTGTCGCCGGCAATGAAGCACAAGGGGTGGTGGGGGGCCAGATGTGGACGGAAGTGGATGAGGCCGGCCCCCGCCGCACGTGTGGTTAAAAAAGGACGCTTCCACTGGCTGACTAGTGGGCCCACTGTCGATGGTCGTCATAAATTAGACGATGGGCGGTAGTTGGGTGGCCTACAAGTGGGGCCACGACGGACACCGAGGAGACGCGCGGCGCGTCCGCCTCTAGTCTGCGCCGACGCATTTCAGGGCAATTTTGGGCCGGAAATGGGTGGCGCGGGCGGCAGGCGGACGCGATTTGGGTTTGGGTCGGCGCCTTGGGCCTCCACTTTTATCCGCGCCAACCCAAACAGACGCAGGTAGATAAAATGGGTCGCCCCATTGGAGTTGCTCTCAAGGGTCCTTGAATACGTGTAAGAGCAACCCAACACGCCTACCCATTTCATCCGCGCGTGTCTGTTTGGTTTGAAATGGACACAAAAATTGGCCCAATGCACCGACTTAAACGGATGCGCCCGTCTGCTTTTTGTCCGAGAGGCGACCCATTCCAGGCCCAAATTTGTGCCTAGTTTGTGTTGGCGTGGACACGAAACAGACGCACGTGACGCCCGCCTACTCCTTCCCCTGTCCCGCCAGTCGGTGGCACACCTGGCCGCCCCACCTCGTCACCGCCGCCGCCCAGTTCCAGTGCCTAGGTCAGTCGTCCGCACCCACATACCTCACCCACAACACGCCGCCTTCCAACATCGCCGCCACCACCGCGTCGCCGCACCACCACCGTAGCTTCCCCGACGTTGCCGCCAGCGCCACCTCATGGTCGTGTGTACGCGATTGGAGCAGGTGGCTACGGAGATTTTTTCCCAACATGGGTGGCAGCATAACCTATGGATCGATCCATCACCCCCTTCGACATAGGCATAGTGTTAGTCTATAGGACTCTACTCTACTGTTGCCGATTTGTCATTTCTTATTTCATGCATTTTTATCAGACTTCTAGATTTGGCTGTGTGCATCCTAATTATGCAGAGGCCGGGTGTTACTCATAATGCTTTGTATCCGCTTGATGCTACATTTTGAGATAATAAAGTCTCCCTTTATCAAAAAAATCACCACCTCACCCCGTGCCCCGGCCCTACCTGAAGCGGACAAAGCGCCGCGACCTTGTTCTCCTGACACCACCACGCTCGCTGAACACCGACAGGGCCTGCTACCGGGTCTAGGGGAGGTGTGAGGCTCTTCGCCGACCAGTTTCTTCGACGATGCCCGCAAGGTAAAAATGGACTCCGCCGACGAGTTCTTTTTCCACAATTTCATTTGCGACTCAGATGATTCCTCCTCCGACGATGAGGACCTTGTGGTCGCTGTGCTGGTTGTCCATGACCACCTTTGTAGGAAGCGCCAGATGTTCCGGGGCTCGATCCCCGGGCACACTCCGACATTGAATCGCAACCGAGAGAGCGACCATTTCCTACCATGGAAGGACTACTTCGAGACCCCCAACCCGCTCTTCAAACATCACCTATTCCGGCGTTGTTGCCATATGGCTAGACATGTGTTCATCCGTATTCGGGAGGGGGTGGTGGCATACGATAAGTATTTCGAGTGCAAGGAGGATGCCTTGGGAAAGATTGGCTTCTCCTTTTATCAGAAATGCACTATAGCTATTCAGATGCTTACATACAGAGTTCCCGGTGATCTCATTGATGAGTATGTCTGTATGAGCGAGTCCACGTGCCTAGAGTCCATGTATAGGTTTTGCAAGGCTATGATAGCAGTGTTGGCCCTAAGTACTTGAGAGAGCCAAATGATGCAGATACAACCCGCTTGTTGGCGATGAGTGCCTGCAGGAGATTTTCGGGGATGCTTGGTAGCATAGATTGTATGCATTAGAAGTGGAAGAATGTAAGTGCATCTAGTGCCCCTTAGTGATTTTGGTGTATTGAAGACTTATAGGTTAAGGGACTGATGCGTTTGTGAGTGTACACAGGTCTATAAGTCTATGAGGATTTTGATATTTACAGAGAAAGTCGACCCCTAAAAATGAATGTCTTCGACTGAAGACTTTGGATTTCTGAAGACTTTGAAAGTGAAAAAATTGGTGTGACCTTGAAGACTTGGTATTTATTAGAGGAACATGAGGCGTGCAGAATTTTGTTTTCGTAGTTTCATTTTCTCTTTCTTGAGTCATAGGAAACACCGTACTATTAAAGGGGGTTGAGGAAATACTAAGGAAAAAATTTCATGTGATGCTCAACTCAAAATCCTACACCTACCAATTCCTTCGAGTGAAGCCATTGGAAATCTCATTCAGTTCAGTCAACTTTCTTCAGTGACAGAGATGAAGTTATTTTGGTCTCTGAGGAATTTGTTCTGACTGAGGAGTTAGGAACTCGCCAGTGCGGATTGCCTACAAGTGAGGAACATGATAGCCGTGAGGAATTTGAGCCTCAAATATCCGACCGTTGTTGTGCTATGCGCTAGCTGTCCCAAAATATCTACCCACCTAACGGTTATATCAGTGAAGGGCATTTATGTCTTATCATGTCGGACTGCTCCCTAGGCTATAAATAGCCGCCCCCTACAACCACTAGCTGGTTGGCTGCTCCGAGAGAAACCGACACTTGTCATTTGAGAGCATCCCATCCTCCAAGGACTTTGAGCAAAAATCATCAAGTGAGCCAAACCCAAACACCTTCAAACCCAAAGTGATTGAGCATCGCTGAAGAGATTGATCCTGCATTGATTCGACGCTTGTTACCTTTGAAGACTGTGCATCTTCCAGACGGTTAGGCATCATGGTCTAGAGCATCCAAGAGGAAATTGTGGATCGCCAAGTGACCGAGTTTGTGAAGGTTTGGAAGTCACGTGAAGACTTACCACGAGTGATTGGGCGAGGTCTGTGTGACCTTAGCTCAAGGAGAATACGGTGAGGACTGTGTGTCCTCAGGTTTAAATACCTAGCCGCTCCAACCAGACGTACAACTGTCACATCAGTTGGAACTGCTCTACCAAATCATTGTCTTCACCAAGCCTACTGGTTCTATTTCCTCAACTCTTCCATTTCCTCATTACTGTGTTGTGTGCTTGTTCATATCTGTTTGAAGACTTTGACTGAAGACTTTCTCAATTTCTCAGTTCAATTTCTTCAGTCTGTCTATCTTCATCCTGTTTTATCTTATGCTTATGCCTCATGTACTCTGTGCGTGTTTACATTTCATCATGATAACCATGCTTATGTTCTGTTATGTTTGCATCTGAGAACTTATTCCGCTGCAAGTAGTTCTTCGCTTAGGAATTTCCTCACCCTGAGATTCCTCAGTGAAGAATTCATAAAAATTGCCTATTCACCCCCCTCTAGTCGATATAACGCACTTTCAAAGAATTGTCCTTTTGCTTGGCAGGGCAGTATAGGGCCATGTCAAGTTTGCACCATCATACTCGAGGCCGTGGCTTCAGAAGATCTTTAGATTTGGCACTCATTCTTTGGCATGGACGGATCTCACAATAATATCAATGTGCTTCAATTCTCTCTGATGTTTGCAAGACTCGCAGAAGGCAACTGCCCGGAGGTCAATGTTGATATGACCGTATTGTTTCCAGTTCTGTTGGACCGACATGCTTTGCTTGCTGGTAGATCCTTGCTTGTCTGGTGATCAATGTAAGCTTTACTCAAGGGTCCTTGAACACGTGTTATCCCCCCTCCAGAAGAGCATCTACAGCCGACTCCCCAAACTGATCGGGTGGATGGCCCGGTCACTAAACCGTGACCCAGACAGACTCCTCACGGTCGAATTTCGTGTTTTAACCCTTTTAGCAAAGAATTTCAGGATCTGACCCCAGTTCGATTTTTTTAAATCTAACCCTTTTGCTGCCGCCAGGGGGCTCGGCGGTAGGGTCAGGCAACCTACCGCCAGGGGGCCTGGCGGTAGCAAAGACGACTACGACCACCAACTAACGGCCAACACACCCCACCTTACCGCCAAGGGCCGTGGCGGTAGGTTATGGGATCCTACCGCCGAGCCTCGTGGCGGTAGGGTCCTCTGGTTTTTGGCTGCAAACTTGCTGCAACCGTAAACAGAAAGTCCCTGGCGTTAGGGTGTGAGAACCTACCGCCAGGGGGCTTCGCAGTAGGGTCCTATCGTTTTGCATTTTTGCAAGTTTTAGTGCTTGTTTTTTCCTAAAGTTTTATCACAACAAAGATAACAGTATAATATATATTTTAAGAGCCTAAAATATGCAGATCTCACACCATATAACATGTATCACACTCGAGATATTAATAGCAAACGGTTCCACATAGTTTCACAAATAGCAAATATCAAACGGTTCAAACTAACACATAGTTCCACAAAATAACACATAGTTCGACAACCCCAACTAACACAAGTTGTTTCGCAAAGCCAACTAACACAAGTAGGCCAAGACTGCAATTACTTGCTTCTTCCCCTCTTGGAGGTACGGTCATCGTTCTTCTTAGAACGAGTCTCATCAGCCTTCTTCTTGCGCCCTCCTCGAGGAATCGGTTTCTGGAATGGCGATGGACTCTGCCAATCCTTCTTTGGTTGATTCCTGTTCAAAAGTTGAGATGGTTGAGTTGGTGGAGGTCTGTAATCTTCATCATACTCCTCCTCCCCATTGCTCTCCTCCTCCTCTTCTTCTTCATGGGCCTCCTCCTCCTCCTCCTGAACCAACCTAGAGGACGAGGCAACATGGCTCGATGAAGCAATGTTACCCTGTGTGACTGCAGGATCATGAGCTTCAATGGAGCCAGCGCACCCAAGCAGGCCTACCAGCTTGCGACAATGCTTCATGAACTTTTGGAGTCACAATGAAACAAGGACATAATACTGATCAGATTTATGATTGCAAATGAACAAATAACATAGGGTATTTCTAGGCGGCTGAAATGCTACCTTCATCGTCTCCCTCATGCTGTTCTTAGAATATCTGTTCCCAGGGGCACGACCTAGTGCATCCGAGACAGAAGAACACAACCTACCACTCTGTTGATCAGGGGTGCGAACTCCCTAAATCCACTCATGTCTCTGATGCTGGCCTGGTAGGCCTCTTCCTCGGGGGCATCCTCCTCCAGTTGCGTGATATCTTTTGGCGTCCACCGAGGCCTGAGACGAAGACGGTGCTTCTGGCCATCGTCTTACCACCTCATGTGTTGGGCGTATTTATCCCAATCAGTCACTCGCCTCTCCCCATGTTTACGCCACCTTCACCAGTTCCACTCTGCCACAAAAGATTTATGCTGCTCTCCCCAGTCTGTGATTGACTGGTTTTTCTTCCGGCTCATCCTACAAGGCATAAACAACACAAAACATCATAAGAAGGTCAAACACAAACGGAATCATGGTAACGGAGAACAATGCACTCACAAGTGGAGTTTGTGGCCACTGGTATCATTCGGCGTGCCCAGTGGTGTATGCTGGCAGATCCCAAACTGCCTGGCTATGCAGTGTGGCAAGTTCCACTCGGCGGCGTACACACATAGCACGGGCACCATGCACTGCCAAAGACCACAGTCCTCCTCACACATCACGCTCAGCTCGAACCCCCACTCTCGGTCATGATACGGGCACTAGTTTACCTATTACACAAACATTAGTAAGTTCCCAATGGAAGTGGCATCAAAGAGAAAGGTGAGCTAGTTCATATATCTGCAAAATCGCCAAAGCATCCGTTCATTGGTGAAGGCCTTGTACGAAGCCTTGGATGTGCCCGTGTAGAGACTCACAACGTCCCACTCATAAGCTACGGTCAGGTATTGAGTAGAGTCGCCATCTTCGCCATACGCATCCCATGGACCTCTTCTTAACTTCTCCGGACGCCCCACCAGCAGGCGCTCCCACATCCAAATGGAGAGGGCCCACACAAATCCACCCATACCAGAAGTATCTTCCGTCCTCTGAGTTGCCTCGTCAGGCTACAAAACAATAATTGATGATCAGATATAGTACAATATAATGGAGCATACATCCGTAAAAGCTGTGAGATACTCTCTTACCGAGCGGTAAAGGTAGCCGAGAGAGGCGGTCCCCCAACTATACCCTGCATCCGAGATGGCGAGGGAGAAGAGATACAACCAGAGGGCAGAGTTCCGTGAGCAGTCTGGAAACACGACCTCTGTGAGAAGGTACCACGGGTAGGCCCTCGCGTACTGCTCCATTGTACCCTCGTCGGCATTTACCGGGCATTTCTTCCGGTTGTTCAGGAGCCAGGGCAGTGATACACCAGATGTCTAGTTATCCTGAGCGTCGGGGCAGTTGCCGATGAGGGTTGTAACCCTCTGCTGCCAGTTGGTCCTCTCCACTCGCCCGGTGAGTGCATGACCCTCGATCGGTAGGGTCGTTATCAACCCCCAATCCTCGAGGGTCACCGTCATCTCCCCGCATGGGAGATGGAAACTATGCGTCTCGGGTCGCCACCGGTCAATCAAAGCTGTGAGAGCTGCATGGACAAGCGTCGGCGGCTGATGCTTGAACTGCAGGACGAAACCAAGCAGTCGGGCTCTCCTGAAGTACGGCGCGTAGCGCTTGTCGTACTCCATCTTCATGGCATTCGTTTTACCCCTCATGCGCAGTGGCGGGAGCATCTGTCAAAAAGTGGACGCCGAAGGTTAGTATCTTAGTTTACCAATGCGAAAACTTTGGTTCAATATTTCGATCGTAGTACTTACCACTCCGTTCTCTATGAAATGGGCATGATGACCCTTATCGAACGCGTAGTCAAGCATGGAGTACCGTTTGCCAATGTTGTCCGCAAGGTGCCCGTCTAAATAAAATTTCATAAACATAAGCATAAATAAAAAACGAAACATTGTTAGTTCATTCATACAAAATTCATATATTTATTCATACAACATTCATATATAACATCCACATGCATCATATATCAAAACAAATTCCTCCCCTCAAACATGCATCATATCATAATTTTTGTTAACAAAAGTAGTTATGAACTAGGGTTCATCTTGAGGGGTTCACCATTTTTACTCCAACAAAATCCACTACTTGCACCATATAACATCCACATGCATACTGTATCAAAACAAATTCCTCCAATATTCATCGTATCATATTTTTTAACACTAAAAATTATGAACTAGGGTTCATCTTGAGGGTTCACCATTTTTTCTCCAACTACATCCACTACTTGCATCATAGCATATCAACATGCATCATCACATCAAAATAAATTCCTCCAACATGCATCATATGAAAAAAATCCTTAAAGAAATATGAACTAGGGTTCATCTTCACACTATTATTCCTACTAGTGACTAGAGTTTATATCTAACACAATATAACATCTAGAATCAACCTAGATCAATCCTTGGGTAAAAAAATTTAATCTAGTTCAAAAAGGGGGAGTGATTTGAATCAAGTAATGCGACGAATCGGAAGCTATTTGACTAAAACTAATTGGAGGGAAGGGAGGAGCTTACTTTTCTCTTTTAGGGGCCATCTCGATCCGCAAAAATGATGAAGAAACGAAGAAGATCCGAGGAGGGAAGTAGAGGATATGAGAGAGGGGGCGAGAGAGGAAGAACTGTTGTTCTTGGGGGCAGGGCGGCTGGGTGTGGGGGGAGAAGGGGGTGGGGCGGGTGGCCGGACCCAATAATTGTCCACACCCTACCCCAGGACCAGCGGCGGTAGGGTGCGACGGAGGAGAGACGGCGGCAGTTTGTGTGCTGGCGTGGATTAGTTTCCTACCGCCGAGCCCCCTGGTGGTAGGTTGCCAGATCCTACCGCGGAGCCCCCTGGCGGTAGAAAAAAGGGCCAGATTTCAAAAAATATTGAAATAGGGGTCAGATCTCGATTTTCTATGCTAAAAGGGTAAAACACGAAATTTTACCACTCCTCACATTGACCCTATGCGCTCGGGTGACCGGACTGACCGACACACGTTATATCTAGAAGAAATCTAGGGCGGGTATGGAGATGCTTGGGCGCGTCCATCACCGGTCTGGCCCCAACAAATAGCCCTCTTCACATGAATCCTAGACCCCAACAAATAGCCCTCTTCAAAGAATCCTAGACCAAAGTCAATTAGTTTACTCCTCTCTCTCTCTCGTCCACACCCAGCACACCCCACTTCCAATCGTTGGCCAGCAAATTCAGCAGTGCCGGCTCGAATGAGTGAGCAAGCCTGTTCCATGATGCGGAGCCTGACGTTGTGCAGGAGATCGCCCTCCGCATTACTTTGAGGCGGTCATGGCTGATACAACCCTCCCGCCTGTCACGCATTTCCACGTATGCTGCCCACAACTGCAAGCTCAATCTACTCCAAATGGCGTACCCGGCACTGTTGGGTCCTTGTGCCCAGGTCGGCATGGACGAGCATGCTCGAATATGAGGAACGGGTAACAGGCCACAAGGAGCAGTGGGCAGAGGAGAGGGCGGCGGCGGGAGAGGCGATGGCCACACGTCAGGCGCGTGCATGCATGTGTGGATCCCAAGGACACGGTCCTCACACCGGTCCTCCGCCGCTCCTTGACGATGGCGGAGACGAATGCACGTCGAGTTCCACTGCAAGAATGCCAAAATGCTCCGGCTCGTCATCGAGCTGTCAGAGAGCGAGGCAACGGCAGAGGTGGCACGACATGCAAAGCAGCAGGACCGCCTACTCCAGAGGTGAATGAGCCAAATCTGTTTCGATGACGACTCAGACGTCACCGGCGGCGACTCCAGCTCCTACAACGACACCTCCCGACCGCCAACACCTACACATGGGGGATACAGCCGCACCGTCGACCATAAGGGAAATGGCTCGCGTGGAAATGGTGGTGTCCGATTTATTTATGTTTTTAGTAATAATTTGCACTGTCCGGCGATGAACGTCCATCCTTTGTCCAGCGATGGACTATGATCCTTTTGTATCGAATAAATTTAGTCTGTTTGTTGCTATTAAGCGTGTTCATCTATGTAGCATGGATTTTGTGGGTCGAATATGGGACACATCCGTGGGAGCAGCCAAATGAGGGGTGTTCGGCCATACTTACGCAGGCGTTTGAGGGGCCGTATTTGGTGTATCTGATTGTAGATGGTCTAAGGGCATCTCCAACATGGGCCCTCAAGCCGCTTGCATGCATCCGGACCATGCGGTCCTGACGTGTTGTGCCATCCAACGCGGGTCTGTATCGGTCCGCCGAGACCGAGCAGTCCGGACTTACTTTTTCCTGCAAACCAGACAAACTAGGGGGACGGGGTTTTGCAGACATCCTGACCGCTACCATGCCTGGGTTTGACCACCCTGGCCCACCAAAAAACCATTGGCCTCTCCCGCGCTTTCCATCGAACGCCCGCGCCGCTTGCCGCACCAATTTCATGCCATCCCAGAGCATGCAGCGACCAACATTGATGCCACAATTTGACTAGATGGGAGGGCGGCGCTAACGGGCATGACCTCTCAGGAGTCGCTGCTTCAATGCGGACGCCGCATCCCGAGAACCAACGTCGGCCGCTGCGCCGCATTGAAGCGAGTTGACCGCCCCTTAAGCTGGCCTGATAAAGGAAATATGCCCTAGAGGCAGTAATAAAGTTATTATATTTTTCCTTATTTCATGATAAATGTTTATTATTCATGCTAGAATTGTATTAACTAGAAACTTAGTACATGTGTGAGTACATAGACAAAACAAAGTGTCCCTAGTATGCCTCTACTAGACTAACTCGTTAATCAAAGATGGTTAAGTTTCCCGACCATAGACATGTGTTGTCATTTGATGAACGGGGTCACATCATTAGGAGGATGATTTGATGGACAAGACCCATTCGTTAGCTTAGCATTATGATCGTTATAGTTTCATTGCTACTGCTTTCTTCATGACTTATACATGTTCCTCAGACTATGAGATTATGCAACTCCCGAATACCGGTGGAACACCTTGTGTTCTATCAAACGTCACAACATAACTGGGTGATTATAAAGATGCTCTATAGGTGTCTCCGAAGGTGTTTGTTGAGTTGGCATAGATCGAGATTAGGATTTGTCACTCCGATTGTCGGAGAGGTATCTCTGGGCCCTCTCGGTAATGCACATCACTATAAGCCTTGCAAGCAATGTGACTAATGAGTTATTTGCAGGATGATGCATTACGGAATGAGTAAAGAGACTTACCAGTAACGAGATTGAACTAGGTATTGAGATATCGACGATCGAATCTCGGGCAAGTAACATACCGATGACAAAGGGAACAACATATATTGTTATGCAGTTTGACTGATAAAGATCTTAGTAGAATATGTAGGAGCCAATATGAGCATCCAGGTTCCGATATTGGTTATTGACTGGCGATGTGCCTCGGTCATGTCTACATAGTTCTCGAACCCGTAGGGCCCGCACGCTTAACGTTCGATGACGATTTGTGTTATGAGTTATGTGATTTGATGACCGAAGTTTGTTCGGAGTCCCGGATGAGATCACGGAAATGACGAGGATTCTCGAAATGGCCGAGAGGTAAAGATCGATATATGGAAGGCTATATTTGGACATCGGAAAGGTTTCGAGTGATTCGGGTATTTTTCGGAGTACCGGAGAGTTACGGGAATTCGCCGGGGGAAGTAGTGGGCACTAATGGGCCATACGGGAGAGGAGAGAAAGGCGTCAAGGGGTGGTCGCGCGCCCCCATGGGCTGGTCCATATTGGACTAGGAGGGGCGGCGCCCCCCTCCTTCCTTCTCCTAGTTGGAATAGGAAATGGGGGGGGGGGAATCCTACTTGGACCGGGAGTCCAAGTAGGACTCCCCCCTTTGGCGCCCCCCTTGGGCAGGCCTCCTCTTCCCCCTCCTTTATATACGTGGGAGGGGGGCACCCCAAAGACACACAAGTGGATCTTTAGCCGTGTGCGGTGCCCCCCTCCATAGTTTTCCACCTCGGTCATATCGTCGTAGTGCTTTGATACGTCTCCAACGTATCTATAATTTTTGATTGCTCCATGCTATATTATCTACTGTTTTAGGCAATACTGGGCTTTATTATCCACTTTTATATTATTTTTGGGACTAACCTATTAACCGGAGGCCCAGCCCAGATTTGCTGTTTTATGCCTATTTCAGTGTTTCGAGGAAAAGGAATATCAGACGGAGTCAAAACGGAACAAAATCAACTGGAGAAGTTATTTTTGGAAGGAAACCTACCGGATGGGCTTGGAGTGCACGTCAGGGAAGAAGGGAGGTGCCCACGAGGGTGGGGGGTGCGCCCACCCCCTGGGGCGCGCCCCCTGCCTCGTGGCCCCCCTTCGGTCCACCGACGTATCCCTTTCACCCATATATACGTACGTATCGCAAAACTTCCAGAACAGAGATTAGATCGGGAGTTCCGCTGCCGCAAACCTCCGTAGCCACCAAAAGTCAATCGGGACCCTGTTCCGGCACCCTGCCGGAGGGGGGAACCCTCACCGGTGGCCAGCTTCATCATCCTGATGCTCTCCATGACGAGGAGGGAGTAGTTCACCCTCGGGGCTGAGGGTATGTACCACTAGCTATGTGTTTGATCTCTCTCTCTCTCTCTCTCTCCATCGTGTTCTTGATTTGGCACGATCTTGATGTATCGCGAGCTTTGCTATTCTAGTTGGATCTTATGTTTCTTCTCCCCTCTTCTCTCTTGTAATGGGTTGATTTTTCCCTTTGAAGTAATCTTATCGGATTGAGTCTTTAAAGATTTGAGAACACTTGATGTATGTCTTGCCGTGCGTATCTGTGGTGACAATGGGATATCACGTCCCACTTGATGTATGTTTTGGTGATCAACTTGTGGGTTCTGCCCATGAACCTATGCATAGGGGTTGGCACACGTTTTAGTCGTGATTCTCCGGTAGAAACTTTGGGCACTCTTTGATGTTCTATGTGTTGGTTGAATAGATGAATCTGAGATTGTGTGATGCATATCGTATAATCATGCCCACGGATACTTGAGGTGACATTGGAGTATCTAGGTGACATTAGGGTTTTGGTTGGTTTGTGTCTTAAGGTGTTATTCTAGTACGAACTCTAGGGCTATTTGTGACACTTATAGGAATAGCCCAACGGATTGATTGGAAAGAATAACTTTAAGGTGGTTTCGTACCCTACCATAATCTCTTCGTTTGTTCTCCGCTATTAGTGACTTTGGAGTGACTCTTTGTTGCATGTTGAGGGATAGTTATATGATCCAATTATGTTATTATTGTTGAGAGGACTTACACTAGTGAAAGTATGAACCCTAGGCCTTGTTTCCTATCATTGCAATACCGTTTACGCTCACTTTTTCCGCTTGTTACCTTGCTGTTTTTATATTTTTAGTTTACAAAAACCTATATCTACCATCCATATTGCACTTGTATCACCATCTCTTCGCCGAACTAGTGCACCTATACAATTTACCATTGTATTGGGTGTGTTGGGGACACAAGAGACTCTTTGTTATTTGGTTGCAGGGTTGCTTGAGAGAGACCATCTTCATCCTACGCCTCCCACGGATTGATAATACTTAGGTCATCCACTTGAGGGAAATTTGCTACTGTCCTGCAAACCTCTGCACTTGGAGGCCCAACAACGTCTACAAGAAGAAGGTTGTGTAGTAGACATCAAGCTCTTTTCTGGCGCCGTTGCCGGGGAGGCTAGGTAAGTGAAGGTATATCTTTAGATCTTGCAATCGAATCTTTTTGTTTCTTGTTTTAGCACTAGTTAGTTATAAAAGAAAATTACAAAAAAAATGGAATTGAGTTTGTCTCACACGCTTCATCTTTTTAATATCTTTCGTGAGTATGATGGAAAGGAAAATTGTGCCAAAGTGTTAGAAGAAGAAATCTATAGAATGTTTGGCACTAAATCTTTGAATAATGAGCATGATTGCAGTGTTGTTAGTATGAACCCCTTGAATATCCATAGTACTAATGATGATTGCACTAGTTATGATGAAAATGTCTCCTATAAACATGTCAATTTTTGTGGAGTAAATTGGGTTTGAAAGGACACACCAAATAGAGAAGATAGATATTGCAAGAGGCATAAGTACTTAGAAACCAAATTGTTGCAAGAAAGGCTAGAAGTTAGTGCTGAAAATTTAAGATATATTAGCCGTACTTGTGAACTTTGCAATGAACATGGTCATTTTAATATCACTTGCAAATTGTTTCATGACCGAATCGTGTCCAAAAATTGTGATGACTTGATTCCCCTTGCGCATTATAATGAACTAAGTTTGCTTTTGGGTTATGAAGAATTGAAACGTCAAACTAAGCATATTCCAGAATATAACCTTGATAAATTCCTCAATATTGATCTAGAGAAGGTTTATATGTATTGTGCGGTGAATTGTATTGAAAATCCTTATATTGCCAATTACATAAAGAAAAGAAAACAAATAGAGGATGTAGAGAATACTAATGAAAGGGAAGAGACTTCCCAATATCCTCCTATTATTTCTTATGATGAATCAGGTAACGAGGAGTAGCCTTCTACTCAACCAATCTCATTAATAAGGAGCTCCAAAAGGAGGATTGAACCCACACATGATGTGAAGAAGAAGAAAAGAAAAAGGAAGAGAGGTAAAAAGGTATCTCTCCCAAATAAAGTTGCTCCTATTATTGTTGTGCCTCATGAAAATGAAGATGATACACTTGATGATGATCTCGTTATGCCTATTGATTGTTGTGATGATTATGATTGGGAAGATAATGATACTTCTTATGATCTTGAAAATCTTTTTGGCACTCGCTTGGAAGAATATAATAATTGCTATACTGTTGGTGCTATCTATACTATTAATGATGAGAGTGATTATGCTTATGATATGAAAAGGCCCAAGCTTGGGGAAGCTATGTTTGATGAGGATGACATATTTGAGAATATATTTGCTGCAATTAATGTTTGTCCCAAGCTTGGGAATGCTATGCTTAATAATGATAATATTTTTAGCCTCCCAAGTTTTTATATGCAAAGTTGTTAAGATGATAGCATGCCTTCTACCTATGATGATTATATTGATGAAAGTAGGTTTGGAAGAGTGTCAAATTTAGGAAGTAGTGATCCCACAATATTGGAGGATGTTGAATCTTATAATATTTATGAAAGTGGATTTGGAGAGGTCATGACTTTATTTAGTGATGTATCCACTATTTCGGAAGAGGTTTCAATCGATTATGATGAGAACAAAGTTGCTACTTATGATGATTATTGTGATAAAACTTATGCTATAAAGAGTAGTGATGATTATATTTATAAAACTTGTCATGATTATGAGTGCCCCTTCTCTGAACATTACTCCTTTAATGTGTAAACAATTTATAGTATTCAAGTCTCTTATGATACTCTCATTATTCCGAATGAAAAGAATTTTGCGTATGTGGAGAGTAATAGAATTTCTATGCTAGTAGATCATGAAAAGAATGATTTAGGTGCTGGTTATATTGTTGAATTCTTTCATTATGCTACTGAAAATTGTTATGAGGTAGGAATATATGCTTGTAGGAATCACAATAATATCAAGTTTCCTCTCTATGTGTTTAAATTTTTGAAGTTATGCTTGTTTTACCTTCCTATGCAAGTTGATTATTGTTCCCATAAGTTGTTTGCTCACAAAATCCCTATGCATAGGAAGTGGGTTAGACTTAAATGTTCTAGTCATATTATTCATGATGCTCTCTTTATGTTTCAATTCTTATCTTTTTGCGAGCATCATTGAAATCATCGTGCCTAGCTAGGGGCGTTAAACGACAGCACTTGTTGGGAGGCAACCCAACTTTATTTTAGTTTCTCGCTTTTTGGTTCTGTTTAGGAATAAATAATACATCTAGATTCTGTTTAGATGTGGTTTTCTGTTTTAATTAGTGTTTGTGCCAAGTAGAACCTTTGGGAAGACTTTGGTGAAGTCTTTATGATCATGCTGTAAAAAACAGAAACTTTAGCGCTCACGAGATTAGCTAGAACGTTTTACCGGAGAGTGCTATTTAGTTGATTCTTTTTGCAGATGATTACTAGATAAATTATTCAGGTACACCAATTTATTTTAGAATTTGTGGAGTTCCAGAAGTTTGCGTTAGTTACAGATTACTACAGACTGTTCTGTTTTTGACAGATTCTGTTTTCTTTGTGTTGTTTGCTTATTTTGATGAATCTATGGCTAGTAAAATAGTTTATAAACCATAGAGAAGTTGGAATACAGTAGGTTTAACACCAATATAAATAAATAATGAGTTCATTACAGTACCTCGAAGTGGTGTTTTGTTTTCTTTCACTAACGGAGCTCACGAGTTTTCTGTTAAGTTTTGTGTTGTGAAGTTTTCAAGTTTTAGGTAAAGATTCGATGGACTATGGAATAGTGAGTGGCAAGAGCCTAAGCTTGGGGATGACTAAGGCACCCCAAGGTAATATTCAAGGATAACCAAGCGTCTAAGCTTGGGGATGCCCCGGAAGGCATCCCCTCTTTCGTCTTTGTTCATCGGTAACTTTACTTGGAGCTATATTTTTATTCACCACATGATATGTGTTTTGCTTGGAGCGTCATTTTATTTTCTTTAGCTTTGCTTGATGTTTGAATAAAATACCAAGATATGAAATTATTAAATGGTATAGTCTTCACATAGTTGCATAATTATTCAACTACTCATCGATCTTCACTTATATCTTTCGGAGTAGTTTGTTGTTTGCTCTAGTGCTTCACTTATATCTTTTAGAGCACGGTGGTGGTTTTATTTTGAAGAAATAGTTGAACTCTCATGCTTCACTTATATTATTTTGAGAGTCTTAAATAGCACGGTAATGTGCTTAATCCTAATATGCTAGGTATTCAAGAACAGTAAAAACTTTTCTGATGAGTGTGTTGAATACTAAGAAAAGATTGAAGCATGATAATTGTTTTGAGATATGGAGGTGATAATATTAGAGTCATGCTAGTTGAGTAGTTGTGAATTTAAAGAATACTTGCGTTGAAGTTTGTGATTCCCGTAGCATGCACGTATGGTGAACCGTTATGTAACGAAGTCGGAGCACGAGGTGTTTATTGATTGTCCTCCTTATGAGTGGCGGTCGGGGACGAGCGATTGTCTTTTCCTACCAATCTATCCCCCTAGGAGCATGCGCGTAATACTTTGCTTTGATAACTTCTAGATTGTTGCAATAAGTATATGAGTTCTTTATGACTAATGTTGAGTACATGGATTATACGCACTTTTCTTCCTTCCACCATTGCTAGCCTCTCTAATACCGCGCACCTTTCGCCGGTATCATATACCCACCATATATCTTCCTCAAAACAGCCACCATACCTACCTATCATGGCATTTCCATAGCCATTCCGAGATATATTGCCATGCAACTTTCCACCATTCCGTTTATTATGACATGCTCCATCATTGTCATATTGCTAGCATGATCATGTAGTTGACATCATATTTGTGGCAAAGCCACTATTCATAATTCTTTCATACATGTCACTCTTGATTCATTGCATATCCCGGTACACCGCCGGAGGCATTCATATAGAGTCATATCTTGTTCTAAGTATCGAGTTGTAATTGTTGAGTTGTAAGAAAAATAAAAGTGTGATGATCATCATTATTAGAGCATTGTCCCAAGTGGGGAAAAGGATGATGGAGACTATGATTCCCCCACAAGTCGGGATGAGACTCCGGACGAAAATTAAAAAAAGAGGCCATAAAAAAAGAGAAAGGCCCAAATAAAAAAAATAAAAAAATAAGAGAAAAGGAGAGAAGGGGCAATGCTACTATCCTTTTACCACACTTGTGCTTCAAAGTAACACCATGATCTTCATGATAGAGAGTCTCCTATGATATCACTTTCATAAACTAGTGGGAATTTTTATTATAGAAATTGGCTTGTATATTCCAATGATGGGCTTCCTCAAATTCCCTAGGTCTCCGTGAGCAAGCGAGTTGGATGCACACACACTTAGTTTCTTTTGTTGAGCTTTCACATACTTATAGCTCTAGTGCATCCGTTGCATGGTAATCCCTACTCGCTCACATTGATTTCTATTGATGGGCATCTCCATAGCCCGTTGATACGCCTAGTTGATGTGAGACTATCTTCCCCTCTTTTTGTCTTCTCCACAACCACCATTCTATTCCACATATAGTGCTATATCCATGGCTCACGCTCATGTATTGCGTGAAGATCGAAAAAGTTTTGAAAATGTTAGAGTATGAAACAATTGCTTGGCTTGTCATCGGGGTTGTGCATGATTTAAATACTTTGTGTGGTGAAGATGGAGCATAGCCAGACTATATGATTTTTTAGGGATAACTTTCTTTGGCCATGTTATTTTGAGAAGACATAATTGCTTTGTTAGTATGCTTGAAGTATTATTATTTTTATGTCAATTTGAACTTTTGTCTTGAATCTTTCGGATCTGAATATTCATATCACAATTGAGAAGAATTACAATGAAATTATGCCAACTAGCATTCCACATCAAAAATTATCTTTTTTATCATTTACCTACTCGAGGACGAGCAGGAATTAAGCTTGGGGATGCTTGATACGTCTCCAACGTATCTATAATTTTTGATTGCTCCATGCTATATTATCTACTGTTTTAGGCAATATTGGGCTTTATTATCCACTTTTATATTATTTTTGGGACTAACCTATTAACTGGAGGCCCAGCCCAGATTTGCTGTTTTATGCCTATTTCAGTGTTTCGAGGAAAAGGAATATCAGACGGAGTTAAAACGGAACGAAATCAACTTGAGAAGTTATTTTTGGAAGGAAACCTACCGGATGGGCTTGGAGTGCACGTCAGGGAAGAAGGGAGGTGCCCACGAGGGTGGGGGCGCGCCCCCTGCCTCGTGCCCCCCTTCGGTCCATCGACGTACCCCTTTCACCCATATATACCTACGTATCGCAAAAACTTCCAGAACAGATATTAGATCGGGAGTTCCGCCGCTGCAAGCCTCTGTAGCCACCAAAAGTCAATCGGGACCCTGTTCCGGCACCCTGCCGGAGGGGGGAACCCTCACCGGTGGCCATCTTCATCATCCCGGCGCTCTCCATGACGAGGAGGGAGTAGTTCACCCTCGGGGCTGAGGGTATGTACCAGTAGCTATGTGTTTGATCTCTCTCTCTCTCGTGTTCTTGATTTGGCACGATATTGATGTTGTAAGTGCATCTAGTGCCACCCCTAGTTGGTTTTGGAGTATTGACGACAAATTTGGTTGAGGGACTAATGTGTTTGTGAGAATTGCAGGTTTACACAGGTAGTGTCCCTCATTGATTCGGTTTACCTACTGGAGATGACCCCTAAAAATGTATGAAGACATTGACGACAATGGTGGTATGTGAAGATATCAATATTGAAGACTATGATAGGAGAAGACATTCAGTGAAGACTATGGAGCAAGAAGACTTATGTTTTTCGTTGTTTTCTTTTCTTCTTTGTTGAGTCATAGGAACCACCGTTCTGTTAAGTGGGGTCCAAGTGAACAAAGTCAGAGTGACTGAAGTGATGCTCAACCCAAATCCTATGTCTTCGAGCGAAGACAATGAGAGCAAATCTTATCCAGAGCTGGATGAGTCAGCTTTTCTTGTAGCCCAAGTAAAGTTGCCGTGTGTGTTTGAAATCTGACCGTTGGAACACATGTCAGTTCCTTAGTGACCCAGGGTCATTTCAGACATATCAGGTCAGGTTGCCTAGTGGCTATAAATAGCCCACCCCCTACACCATAAATTGGTGGCTGCTCAGAGTTAGTACACGTCTTTTGTCGTTTGAGAGCAACCCACCTCGAAGCCTTTGAGAGAGAAAAATCCTTGCGAGGACAAATCCCAAAACACCCAGAGCCAAAGAGTGTTAGGCATCACTGAAGTCTTTCTGTCTGTGTGACCTGAAGACTTATTACACTTGAGGACTGTGAATCCTCCAGCCAGTTAGGCGTCGCGTTCTGAGCATCCAAGAGTCATTGTGGATCTCCGGTGAACGAAGTCTGTGAAGGTTTGGAAGTCTACCTTGAATACTTACCAGAGTGATTGGGCGAGGACTGTGTGTCCTTAGCTCAAGGGGAATAAGGTGAAGACGAGGTCTTCTGAGTTGGATCTCAGCCTCCCTAACCAGACGTACAGTTGTCACAGCAACTGGAACTGGTCCAACAAATCCTGTGTCTTCAACAAGTGACTAGTTCTATGCTCTCCCTCCCTTTACTTAGAGTTTGTCTTCGTGAAGTCATTGCCTGTTCGTTGTATCTGTTTGACTTCATTGCTTGACTACTATTGTTGTTTGGCTTCATACCATCTTCCATCCTGATCTTTACTACCTAGCTGCTATTAGTCCTTGTGATTTCACTTCATTACATATTTGACTATGGCTTGCTTAGTGTAGTCTACCTTCCACTGCATCTCAATAGGTCCATTTCTATTGTTTGTCTTCGAAACTTACATGTTTTGAAGACTTTCATAAAAATCGCCTATTCACCCCCCTCTAGTCGATAACTAGCACTTTCAATTGGTATCAGAGCAAGGTACTCCCTTGTTCTGTGTAATTCGGTTTAACTACCTGGAGTTTTAGCTATGTCGACTGCAGGGATAATCAAAGTCTCCGCTGCGTGCCCCGTGTTCGATGGAACTGAATATCCCTACTGGAAGAATAAGATGCGCATGCATCTTGAAGCCATTGACGTCGACCTCTGGTATGTCGTCAAGAATGGCGTTCCCAAGACTGGTGAAGGTGTCACCCCTGCTGATGTCAAGAAGTTCATTCAACTAGACTCTACTGTCAAGAACATCATCTGTGGTCATCTGACCAAAGGACAGTATGGCCACGTGAGTGCTCTGGAAATGTCGAAGCTAGTCTGGGACTGGCTATCCAAGGTCAATGAAGGCGTCTCAACCCAGAGAGATAAAAGGATCAGTGTTCTTCGCAACCTCT
The DNA here is from genome assembly GCA_032464435.1 of Aegilops umbellulata. Classification (NCBI taxonomy): domain Eukaryota; kingdom Viridiplantae; phylum Streptophyta; class Magnoliopsida; order Poales; family Poaceae; genus Aegilops; species Aegilops umbellulata. The sequence goes on along the minus strand of CP136058.1, from coordinate 375,622,698 downwards.
TCAATCGCTTCAAGAGAAACGACAATGAAAATGTCTAGCTCACATTTAACCGCCTCACTGACATCACAAATGAGCTTCATGCTCTTGGCGCCACTGAGATTACCAAGCATGAAATTATCAAGACGCTATTGAGATCACTTGACAGCTCCTTTGACACCCTTGCCCTCATGATACAAGAACGTCCTGACTTCAAGACACTCAATCCGTCTGATATACTTGAGAGGCTCAACACACATGAGTTCCACCTTTCTGAGAAAAGAGATATCTATGGTCCCAACTATGGCCGAACTCGCGCTTTGAAGTCAAAAGCTGTTTCCTCATCTGAAGAAGAATCTGACTGCAGTTCTGATGATCCCGAAGACATTGGAAAGGAACTTGCTATGCTTGTGAAGAAGTTCTAGAAGTTCACTAAGAAGAAGGGCTACAGAAAGTCTTCACGATCCAGCTCAAGAAATGATGAAGCTCCCACTCATGACTACAAGAAGAGAACATGTCACAAGTGCAAGAAACCAGGCCACTATATCTCTAAGTGTCCACTATGGGACAATGAGAAGAAGAAGAAGAAGAGCAAGGAATATGATTCAGATAACAACAAGAAGAAGAAATCCTCAAAGTCTTCTTCCAAGTCTTCATCCAAGTCTTCTTCTCATAAGAAGAGCTCATCTGGCAAGGCTAGTGCTTTTGTTGGCAAGGAGATGGATTCAGAGGAGGAGTCTGCTTCTAAGGAGGCGGAGGTGGAGTCCGGGGAGGAGTCTGACCCTGGCGTTGCAAGTCTGGCTCTAGCTACGGCCTACGTTGCCAAGTCCATGTTCAACACTGAAGACAATGACTTCCACACCAACGCTGAAGATGATGACAAGGACGACCCTGCTCCCACCTACTGCTTCATGGCACGTGGTGCCAATGTAAAATCACGCGATGCTTACTTTCAAACATCTAGTGAAGACGACTCTGATTGTGAATCCAAACCCAGCTACAAAACACTTGCTAAAATTGCAACTGAACAACAAAAGGCTATGGAATATACTCAAAAACTGTTAGACAAAAGCGATGACCTGTTGGACGCGGAAATGACTCGTTCATAGTCCTTAGTTGAAGACATAAAAAATCTTCATGCTAAGTACCAAGAACTTGAAGGTTGTCATGAAACGCTCTCAACCACTCATGAAAAGCTCTCCTATGATTATCTTCAAAGGAAACAAGAGCTTGAGAAATTGAGAGCGGCTCATGAAGATCTTCAAAAGGTTAATGAGTCACTTCGCGCTCAACAGATCAGTCCCGCTCAGGATGGATTTGAACCACCATGTCTAAAATGTCTTGAGCGTGATAACGCTACCTCGGTTTCTGAATGTTCCACTGCTGCTACTGTTGCATTGTCTTCAACTACTAATGTGGTAACTAACCCCTCTGCGGAGGATACCACTACTATTGCTGATGAAAATGCTAGGTTGAAGACATTGCTTGAAACAGGGATGTGTAAAAGTCTGAAAGGGCATTAAACACTTTGCGATGTCCTCAAAAAGCAGATTCTGAACCGAAACCCTAGGAAAGAGGGTGTTGGGTTCGAAAGGAAAATGAATGTTGATGGTTCCTAATGGAAGCCTGAGCAGTATCCCAAAACCACATGGGTTGCTGCAAAGGGACCTTCAGTGGATCCATCTACCTTATCTGGCTTTACCTGTGCTAACCCTATTATCACTGATGAATCCTTTTATGCAAACTATAAACTGTTCAAGAATCAGAATGGTGAAGTGTTTGCCAGATATGTTGGTACTAACTGCAGGAATGGGCCGCCTATGAAGAAGATCTGGGTTCCCAAAAGCTGTCTTAAGAATCTTCCAGTGAATGTCATCATGACACTACCTGGGAAGAAGACAAACCCCAGACCTAAGGCTTCATATGGTCCAAAGGCTTCATACAGACAGAGGACTCAGCTGAGTCACCCTAACGCCAATGTTTTGTAGGGAAACCATACTCAAACTTATGAATATGAGCGTGTGTCTTCAAACCGCTATGTTCATAGAACTAAGAATTTTTCTGCTTATACACATGAGTATCATTCATCTCCTGCAAGGCTATTTGCTAGGGCTCCAAAGCCAAAGTTCTCAGATGCTTCTCTTAGACTCATTGCTTCTAAGCCACCCCTGAAGATGTGGGTGGTTAAGAAGAATTAACTTTCTCTTGCAGGGAAAGGTCTCCAGCCAAAAACCAAAGGCGTCCGATTCTTTTCCTGGGGACCTAAAACATCTTGTAGGGCGCAAGATCAAATGCCCAAATGGTCTTACTATGTATTTTGTTCCTGAATCGTTTGCCATTCATCCTATCAGTCCTAATCTTGATCTGATCTTCAATAATCCCCTTGCTCGTCAAATGTTTATGCTTCACAATGCTCTTGGTGAAGCCTATCCCCCTAACTGTACTGTAGGGTATGACACCTCGTGCTTCAGAATGGATTATGGACAGCGGATGCACTAATCATATGACTGGTGATCGAAGTCTTCTCATGGACTCAACTTTACGTCCATCTGATAAGAGTCACATCACATTTGCTGACACTGGTAAAAGAAAGGTATTGGGTCTAGGTAGAGTTGCAATCTCAAGGGATCAGCACATGGATAAAGTGATGCTTGTTGAATCCCTTGGCTTCAACTTAATGTCTGTCTCAATGCTTTGCGATCTGAACATGATTGTGATATTTGGAAAGTATCGTTGCCTTGTACTTATGGAATCTGACAAATCTCTAGTCTTTGAAGGGTACCGGAAAGATGATGTGTACATGGTAGATTTCTCAGCAGGACCACAGCTTGCCGTATGTCTTCTCACAAAAGCTTCAGAGTGCTGGCTATGGCATCGGAGGCTGGGGCATGCTGGCATGAGGAACTTACACACTCTCGCCAAGAAGAAGCATGTCATAGGCATCGAGGACGTCAAGTTCAAGAAGGATCATTTGTGCGGTGCCTGTGAAGCCGGAAAGATGACTAGGGCCAAGCATCCCTCGAAGACAATCATGACGACATCTCAACCCTTCGAGCTGCTACACATGGACTTATTCGGCCCTACTCACTACTCTACCCTCACAACAACTGCTTGTCTCTATGGCTTCGTCATTGTTGATGATTATTCAAGATATACGTGGGTGCACATAATTCTCTTCAAGACTGAAGTGCAAGATGTCTTCAGACGCTTCGCCAACCGAGCCATGAACAATTATGGCGTCAAGATCAAGCATATCAGAAGTGACAACGACACTGAATTCAAGAACACTGGACTTGATCTGTATCTAGATACAATGGGAATCACTCATGAGTTCTCCGCTCCCTACACACCTTAGCAAAATGGCATCGTAGAGCGCAAGAACAGAACCCTCATTGAGATGGCTCGAATGATGCTTGACGAATACAAGACACCAAGAAAGTTCTGGCCTGAAGCTATTGATACAGCATGTCACGTCATCAACCGTGTTTACATCCATAAGCTTCTGAATAAAACATCCTATGAACTATTCACTGGCAAGAAGCCAAATCTCAGCTACCTTAGAGTATTTGGAGCTAGGTGCTGGATCAAGGATCCCCATCACAAGTCAAAATTTGCACCTAAAGCTCACGAAGGCTTCATGCTCGGTTATGGAAAGGACTCACACTCTTACAGAGTCTTCAACCTCTATCTATACAAAATCGTTGAAACTGTGGACGTGCGGTTTGATGAAACCAATGGTTCACAAAGAGAGCTCCTGCCAAGTACACTAGACGAAGCTTCACCCACTGAATCTATCAAGCTAATGGGAACTGTTGAAATCATGCCTTCTGAAGCACAACCTGAAGAGGAACTTATCATTTCTGCACCTAACCAACCTGAAGACAATGCTCAGTCTGAAGACAATCCTCCTAATGATGACAATGATCAGCAAGAGCAAAGTCTTCGTCCAGTTCATCCTCGTGTTGCAAATGAAGTACAGATTGAGAAGATAATTGATAGTATCAACGCACCTGGTCCACTTACTCATTCAAGAGCAACACAGTTAGCAAATCCCTGTGGGCACTTTTCTTTCGTGTCAATATCAGAACCCAAGAAAGTTGCTGAAGCTTTTATGGAACCTGAATGGATTCAAGCTATGCAAGAAGAGCTTCAACAGTTCAAGCTGAAGAATGTTTGGGAACTTGTCAAGCGTCCTGACCCTCGTAAGCACAATATAATAGGCACAAAATGGATATATCGCAACAAGCAAGATGAGCATGGTCAAGTCGTCAGAAACAAAGCACGTCTTGTGGCTCAAGGATATACTCAAGTTGAAGGAATTGACTTCGATGAAACATTTGCACCTGTGGCTAGGCTTGAAGCTATTCGAATACTGCTAGCCTATGCAAATCATCACAACATCTTGCTATATCAAATGGATGTGAAGAGTGCATTTCTTAACGGCAAGATTGAAGAAGAAGTATATGTTGCACAACCTCCTGGCTTTGAAGATCCAAAACATCCTGATATGGTGTACAAGCTAAACAAAGCACTGTATGGCCTCAAACAAGCTCCTCGCGCCTGGTATGATACGATCGAAGACTTCCTGAAGAGCAAAGGCTTCAAACCTGGATCCCTCGATCCCACACTCTCCACAAAGACATATGATGGTGAACTGTTTGTGTGCCAAATCTATGTGGACGACATTATCTTCGGCTGCACCAACCAGAAGTACAGTGATGAATTTGGATACATGATGCAAGAGCAATATCAGATGTCCATGATGGGAGAGCTGAAGTTCTTCCTTGGTCTTCAAATTCGTCAGCAAAGGAATGGCATCTTCATATCTCAAGAGAAATACCTCAAAGATTGTCTGAAGAAGTTTGGAGTGCAAGGTTGCAAAGGTTACACGACGCCAATGCCAGCCAAACACCATCTGGGTCCCGACGACAATGGTAAAGAGTTCGATCAAAAGCTATACCGCTCCATGATTGGTTCTTTACTTTACCTATGTGTATCTAGGCCAGATATTATGCTTAGTGTTTGCATGTGTGCTCAATTCCAAGCGGATCCAAAGGAATCGCATCACTTAGCTGTGAAGCGAATTCTTCGATATTTGGCTTACACCCCAACACTAGGATTATGGTATCCAAAGGGCTCAAAGTTTGATCTGGTTGGATTCTCGGATGCTGATTACGCTGGTGACAAGGTGGATCGCAAGTCTACATCAGGCACATGTCACTTTCTAGGACGATCACTTGTCTATTAGTCTTCAAAGAAGCAGAACTATGTATCACTCTCAACCGCTGAATCTGAATACATTGCTACTGGATCTTGCTGCGCTCAGCTTCTATGGATGAAGCAAACTCTCAAGGACTATGGCATCAATCTGAAACAAGTACCTCTCTTCTGCGACAACGAAAGCGCCATCAAGATTGCCAACAACCCAGTCCAGCACTCGAAGACAAAGCACATTGAAATTCGTCATCACTTTCTCAGAGATCATGTCATGAAGAAAGATATTGATATCATTCACGTTAACACTGAAGAGCAACTGGCAGATATCTTCACAAAGCCCTTGGATGAGAAGAGGTTTTGCAAGTTACGGTGTGAGCTAAATATCTTGGAATCCTCAAATGTCCTGTGATTAGGCACACATCCTAACACTTATGCATGTTGATGACTTAGATGTGCAACACACAAAGTAAAGTATATCTTCAATCAATGAAGACTTACATTCTAAGTGTGAATACATTAACGTGGAATTTGACTTCGGAGCGCCACGATAATTGTGCGCCCTGTCTGGGTCTAGTACTTCCTATACGGTGGGTAACGCCACCACCAAACTTTTCTGTTTGAAGTGTTTCACTCATGGCGTTACATTTGTTATGTCTTCACATTTGGTTTCTCTTCAATTTCAACTTGTCTTCATGATTATCTTCACTATGTTGATTTGATTGTTTTCTGATATATATGTATATTAGTGTTCTGTCCTCTACTGCATTCACTTATAGCTATGGCTTTCTAGTTGAATCTTTTGAACTAAGTGAATGTGATCAGACCCTAATCTCTCTATGCTATCTATCTCAAATTCTATCTGTCCAAATCATATGCATTCTATTGAAATTGTCGAATGTCTTCTCTGCGTCCTTGTCAGCAGAAGATATAGAGACAAACATTAATTCTGTTTTAAATGCTCTATTCTTATTGCCTGAAATCCGGAGAAGCTGGAACGACCATCCGACAAACCTGGCGGGCGAGGGAACGTGGGACAACTCTGAGTATGTTGCATGCTTGCCACGTGCCCCTCAGATGTGAACCGCCAGGGGCACCTGCGTAATTGCGATGTGCTGCACACCTCCTTATAAATACATGTCCCCTGCGGTAAAGAAAACCTTCTTCCACCTCTCCACCTTGTCAAAACCCTAGCGCCACCGCTAGCTCTCGACGACGCCAGCGACGAAGCGCTTAGCTGTCGCGACTTCTCCGATGCCGTCCTCACGCCGGCCGCGGACATGGTCCTCTCCGCCGCCGCCGTAGGTGTCCTCCGTTGCCAAGTTAGGGCACGGTGGATTGAACTGCTCGGTCTCCTACTCTTCCCATCTAGCAGTTCTTCGTGTGGTGAATACAACTCTATTTTTACCGTCTTTTTGATCCTCAAAGATTCATCCTGTTTACCAAAATAGGTTTCTGCCTATACAATGTTAGATCTATCATGTCTGCATCTCATACTGCCTAGTATATTCACTTAAGCTTCATATCTAGTTAGATTCCTCACTTGTACTTATTCGCGAATTCGTACAAATCTGGAACCAACTGTCAACATATAAGTGAATGTCTTCGCATCATGAGGTCAATGTCTTCAAACTGATTTATCTTCAAAATCTTCTGAGAATGCATATGACCTCTTCCCCTTCCCTCGCATCTCTAATGCTGTCACAGGTACATGTCCGTGGGAGAATCCCTTGGTTCTCATAGTTTGCATTCGTTTGCAGAATTCTTACAACATCATATTAACTCTCCCGAAGCCAGTTCCTATCTGTCCAGCAAGGGAAAGCCTCTGAAGCCTTTGAACGTGTTGAAGCCATTCAGTTTGAAGTTCATGGCTGCAGAAAAATTAGTAAGGAAGGGTGGCAGACAGCATCGTGGGGGAACGTCAAGAGATCTGCCTGATGACCTCTCAGAGCTTTACAAGACAGATCCTGAAGAGGACTACAATCAGCACAAGACATGAATCCAATGGATTCGAAGATATTGGGCAGAACAATGGTTTAAATACAAGTTTGTAACCCATGAGTATGCTGAAAAGAATGCCATAAAGAAACCTTGGGGTGACATTCTCTTCCGAAGCCTTCAACCCAAGACCAGAGCTGAAGCCATTGAGCAAGGCCTCTTTCCCTGTATGGTACGTGGGCCACAACCAGCTGATGCCGATTCATCATCTTTACTGTGGTGTCACGAAGACAATCTCTTCAAGCGCAACTATCAGTTTGCAAAAGCCTCAGCAAAGAAGAACAAAGATTCTTTGGGGTTAGACTTCAATCCTGGCCCTCCTGCTCCCCGTGCTGACGGCACACGCGATGCAGAACCCAATGTCATCGGACCCTTCTACAACCTTGATGGCCTCATCACCCACATCACTGTTCAAGGTGCCAAAGTGGATCACTCGGATGATGATGATGCTGACACGGATGAAGCTCCTGCTCCAAAACCCCAGAAGCATAAGAAGTCTAAAGCTTCAAGATTAGCTGCTCCTCCAAAAGCTTCAGTGCGAAGCCACTGGCTACTGCACCTCCTGAAGACAGTGTGCAGTCTGAAGGTCTATCACGTATCTCCAAGAACACGGAGAAGAAAAAGAAAATCGTCAAGAATAATGATCAGACATTGACACCAGCTGCCATTCTGCGAGAAGAGCACATTGATCTGTCCAGCGATGAAGATCTTGCAGATGATGCCCTTGAGCAACTGGTCAAGAGCAAGGAAGAAGCAGAGATCTTCAATGATCTGCCTCTCTTTGATGTGGCAATCATCCATAACTTCATTGATGAGTGGTTTGACACCCCAAATAACAGCTTTGAAGATCTGCAACTTCCCATTGGTCTCAGCATCTCCTTCAATGGCGCCATTGCTTCTGAGCTAGCTCTCGCTCAGCGCATCGTTGAGCTGAAGCACAAGATCGACTATGAGAAAGCTCAGTTCAAGAAGCATGTGGCAAAGCTCAGTGTGCAAGATGTCAAAAACTTCAAGATCATGCTGCACGAGCTCAAGGAAGCCTTTCTCAAGAAACGCGAAGAAGCTAAAGGTTCTCGTGAGCGCATGAAGAGCCTGGCTGACAAGTGTGTGCAAGGCTACAATGAGGCTGAGAAGCGCAAGGCTCTCGGTCGTCCTGGCATCGACCCAAGAATGGCTGCAAAGAAGAAGCCATCGACTGACCAATCTGCACCTTCAAGGCAGGAAGAGCCACGCATAGTCGTCCCAAGCAGCATGACTGGCTCGAAGCCAAAGGTCAAGTCAACTGCTTCAGAACTGAAAAAGACAAGGGCTGCCGAGGCTGAAGCCAGAAAAAGGAAAAATCCTGATGCTTCTGATGCTGCTCCCTCCAAGAAGAAGCGCAGAACCAAGAAGGATCGGGCTGCTCACACAGAGCCCTTAGTTGTTGAACCTATCTCAATGGTTCACCCTGCATCTGAACACCAAGAACGACGGATGATTGTTCATGAGCCTGCTTCCACAGAGGCTCATGAAGCTGAAGACATTCCAGTAGTTGACCCCACCGCTGCTGAGGACATTGGTCCTCATGACAATGTTGAAGATGATGAAGTTCTTCCTCAGATCGAACACAACCTGGTATCATCGCTTGTTCTCATGAACAACGAACTCATCAGCATTGGTCGTCCTCTGACGCCAATTGCTCAGGATGCTTCATGGGCTGCTCACCCACAACAACAAGACACTCCAAGTACCCCCCTTGTGCAAGAATAAGAAGATGACCTTGAGGCCCAACCAACTCCATCACCAAAGGCGTCACCAATGTTCCGCAGGCTTCGCAAAGGACCAAGGCCTCAAGTCCCTCTTCCGAGCGTTCCAGAAGGAGAAGTGCCTCACCAATCTGTTGCACGTCAAGTGTTTCCAGATGCCACTCCCACTGTGAATGTCTCCGAGTCTGAAGCCAAAGGTGCTGAAGACATTCTGGCTGCATCAGCCGATGACAAACAAGAAGATGAACGTGACTCTACTCCCCCCATTACCGAAGAAGTTGCTCCTCCTGTGAATGTGTCTGTGTCCGACCCTCCAGCTCATCAAGTGGAGGTTGAGAATCTTGAGGCTGCCACCACCAACACAAATGAAGCCAATGACGTTGTCATGGCTGAAGCAAATGTGGAGCCTGCATCAACCAATGTGCCAGAAGTTAATGAAGCAAATGATGCATCTACACCTGAAGCCTCGGTTGTGCAGCCTGACGCCACTGTTGATGCCACTGCTCCTGTTCCACCACCAAGGACACACACTATCGAGCAAGCATTCAACTATGGCCAGCTTATCACTGTCAAATGGCCTTTTCTAACTCCTCCGCCTGCTGCTGGTCCTCAGTTTGACTACCACGTTGAGCACAGGCCTCATGTTCAGAAGCCAATGCCAAGGTTGCCCAGGTTTCCAGGTACTGCATCAGCACCCGGATCTTTTAATATCAATGGCTTCAAGGCACACAACACCTTCTTTGATAGCGCCAAGAACCCCTACTCCAAGGCAAGAATATCTTCTGATCGGTTCTGGAGCTATCAGCAGCGAAGTTATTACTCGTGCATTCTATATAATCAAGGTCGCATTTTCCCACATATGCGTCTTAATACTGAAGCCATAATTGTTCTACCCTATTTGGAAGAAGCTCTAGACTGCTTCAGAGAGTCTGGCTTGCTGTAGTTCGTCACAGATAAGGAGCACCGGAATGAAGAATTACTGCTCCAATTCTATGCCACTCTGCATATTCGTGGCTACAACAGGGATCCAAAGACTTGGGTCCTTGAGTGGATGACAGGCAATGTTCATCATGAAGTCAAAGCCTTTGATGTCACTGAGCTTACTGGCCTGCCCACTCCAGGTGATCTTTATGAACCTGGTTGTCAGCTTCACAGTGCTGCTATGGAAAGCATCTTTCACAGGCCCGAGCCCAATATGAGTCAGATGCTTAGCATGATGAAGCCTTTGCCTCCAGATGCTGGATACCCTAAGGAGTTCTTGTTGAAGACCTTGAGTATCTGCCCCGCACAATCTATCACATTATCAGGCGAACTCTCTGGCCCATCAAAGTACATTCTCCACATGCCAAGCTGGAAGGCATAATGAAGACTTTGGTCCTTCATATTCTTCATGGCAAAAGCTTCAATGCACAAGACTTCTTTATCCGCCAACTTGCTGCATTAGGATCTGACATATTTGGTCTGAAGTTCTATGCTCCCTAGATCATGCGTCTGATCAAGCTCCACTCTGCCTTCAACTATCAACCCTCTACACGCAATCATATCATCATTTTGCCAGAAGTTGATCTGTCTGTTGAAGCCATATACCCAGAGCCTGCCAAGGAGCCTCTTAGTCTTCAAAATGCTGATCACCAAAGCTTCACGCAGAACATTGAAGGGGTTCAAGCTATTGCACATGTCTATCCATTGGCTGGGATTACTCGCTTGCCTCACCGTGCACAAACTGAAGCTACTGAGAGCACAATTGCCCAAAGGCCTAAGAAGCGCTCCCGCGTTCTCAATGACCGAGAGCTCCTGGTTGCCCTTCATCAGAAACAAGATAAGCATCATGATTGGCTGAAGCGCCAAATGCAAAGCCTCTTGGTGGATGCCAATCGCATTCGCAATCTTACCACCAAGAATGCTTTTGTCACTCACGAGACCTGTCGGCGATCATGGAAAAGTTTGACACTGCTTAGTGCTGAAGCAGATCTTCAAGACGATGGCTTCACTGAAAGATTCAAGTTTGACTCCACTCCTCCACGGAATGCTGTCCTATGTCGAACTCCATCCCTTGAAGATTCTGACTATTCTTCCTCTGCTGCAACTGTGAATGCCAAAGTGATCGATGATGAAGACGATGCTACTTCACCGCCCCCTACATCTGCACGCGTCGACACTGCACCCAGCTCGTTTGCACCGCCAAACAACAACGACAACCCTGCTGCTTCACCTACTCATCATGGAGACGAGTAGACGCTCTATGTCTTCAAACCTTTTTGGTCATTACTGACAAAAGGGGGAGAAGCATATGAGTTTGATAGTCTTCAAGCGGGTTCATATGGGCGGTTGCTTTATATTTTGCCTAGTGTTTACAACTCTCGCTTTGATACATTTGGTTCTTTGAGTTGTAACACTTAAACTCGATGGTCGTCTGCTACTTATTTGCTATTCTATGATGCGGTGATAAATTCCGCATGTGCGATGATAACTTCCGCACTTAGGTCATTCTGCAGACGTCCATTTTTCATTATGCATGTCATTATCTTCGTTATATTTTATCATGCATGATGAATTGTCGTCATAAGTTGAAGAGGATCTCCACAAGTACAACCTGCCATGTGCATTTGCATTCCAGAAGCAAATTACTTATATGCACATCTTCAGGGGGAGCCTTTGTAACTTATGAAGACAATACCCTATTCTTACAATTTCACATACTTTATCCCCGTTGAAACTTCAACCAGTTTGTCATCAATCACCAAAAAGGGGGAGATTGTAAGTGCTTCTAGTGCCACCCCTAGTTGGTTTTGGAGTATTGACGACAAATTTGGTTGAGGGACTAATGTGTTTGTGAGAATTGCAGGTTAACACAGGTAGTGTCCCTCATTGATTCGGTTTACCTACCGGAGATGACCCCTAAAAATGTATGAAGACATTGACGACAATGGTGGTATGTGAAGATATTCATATTGAAGACTATGACAGGAGAAGACATTCAGTGAAGACTATGGAGCAAGAAGACTTAGTTGTTTTGTTGTTTCCTTTTCTTCTTTGTTGAGTCATAGGAACCACCGTACTGTTAAGTGGGGTCCATGTGAACAAAGTCAGAGTGACTGAAGTGATGCTCAACCCAAATCCTATGTCTTCAAGCGAAGACAATGAGAGCAATCCTATCCAGAGCTGGATGAGTCAGCTTTGCTTGTAGCCCAAGTAAAGTTGCCGTGTGTGTTTGAAATTTGACCGTTGGAACACATGTCAGTTCCTTAGTGGCCCAGGGTCATTTCGGATATATCAGGTTAGGTTGCCTAGTGGCTATAAATAGCCCACCCCCTACACCATAAATTGGTGGCTGCTCAGAGTTAGTACACGACTTTTGTCGTTTGAGAGCAACCCACCTCGAAGCCTTTGAGACAGAAAAATCCTTGCGAGGACAAAGCCCAAAACACCCAGAGCCAAAGAGTGTTAGGCATCACTGAAGTCTTTCTGTCTGTGTGACCCGAAGACTTATTACACTTGAGGACTGTGAATCCTCCAGCCGGTTAGGCGTCGCGTTCTGAGCATCCAAGAGTCATTGTGGATCGCCGGTGAACGAAGTCTGTGAAGGTTTGGAAGTCTACCTTGACGACTTACCAGAGTGATTGGGTGAGGACTGTGTGTCCTTAGCTCAAGGGGAATAAGGTGAAGACGAGGTCTTCTGAGTTGAATCTCAGCCTCCCTAACCAGATATACAGTTGTCACAGCAACTGGAACTGGTCCAACAAATCCTATGTCTTCAAGAAGTGACTGGTTCTATCCTCTCCCTCCCTTTACTTAGATTTTGTCTTTGTGAAGTCATTGCCTGTTTGTTGTATCTGTTTGACTTCATTGCTTGACTACTATTGTGGTTTGGCTCCATACCATCTTCCATCCTGATCTTTACTACCTAGCTGCTATTAGTCCTTGTGATTTCACTTAATTACATATTTGACTATGGCTTGCTTAGTGTAGTCTACCTTCCACTGCATCTCAATAGGTTCATTTCTATTGTTTCTTTTTGAAACTTACATGTTTTGAAGACTTTCATAACAATCGCCTATTCACCCCCCCTCTAGTCGATAACTAGCACTTTTAGATGTATCGCGAGCTTTGCTATTATAGTTGGATCTTATGTTTCTTCTCCCCCTCTTCTCTCTTGTAATGGATTGAGTTTTCTCTTTGAAGTAATCTTATCAGATTGAGTCTTTAAAGATTTGAGAACACTTGATGTATGTCTTGCCGCGCGTATCTGTGGTGACAATGGGATATCACGTTCTTGATGTATGTTGACGGAACTCTCCCTCGGCCTCAGCTGGATCTAGAGTTTGAGGGATGTCACCGAGCTAAACGTGTGCAGATCGCGTAGGTGCCATACATTCGATACTTGGATTGGTTGGACCACGAAAACGTTCGACTACATCAACCGCGTTACTAAACGCTTCCGCTTTCGGTCTACGAGGGTACGTAGATAACATTCTCCCCTCTCGTTGCTATGCATCACCTAGATAGATCTTGCGTGATGTCGGTGGGGAACGACACCTATGGGATCACAAGAATCCCTACTGTGGTTGCGGGGCACGGGGTTGAGAGAAGAGCGGGTCTAACAGAGAGCACACGGTTCGTTTATCTAGATTCAGGCCGCGAGGATGCGTAAAACCCTACTCCTGCTTTGGTGGATGTATTCTGTGTTCTTGAGCTAGCTACGGGGTGTAACGAGCTCCAAAAAGCCGAATCCTTCTCCCGTGCGCCATGGACCTCCTTTTATAGGCGAAAGGGGCTGCCACAGTGGCACACATGAGGTGTAAAGGTCTACAGTGGCACGAGGTTATCCCTCGTATTATAGGACAAGGTGCATTTAATGCATCGCTTAGGTGTCCTCTTGCTTTATCGGGGACGGGGGCGAGGCCCGTCCCGTCCGTCTCCGCTCCTCCAAGCTTCGACACGCGCCCTGGCCAGCGATGCATGCGGTGTCATGTAGGCAGGCATGCAACTGAGGTTGCGCGGTGGCGGAGCCTCCACGAAGGGCTGCATGTTGCCACGCAGGTGCCTGCCCAGCTGGTTGGGTCGGCAGCTGCATGCGAACGGCGGCGGAGACTTGTCTGGTGCGGGCCTGACGGTGGCCCTGCTGGTGCGCTTGGCGAGGGCCTTGCCGGGTGGCCCGGCAAGGGTCTTGCCGTGGCGTGCATGCATCCCCGGCAAGGATCTTGCCGGGGGTCTTGTGGGTTTCTTCGGTGAGGATGGCTGCCTTCCTATCCTCATTTGGTCTTGACTGTCCTTTGTCTTCACAAAGATCTACATGCCACCACAGAGGTGCCTTCCCGAGCCCTGGCCCCACGCTAGTGATGGTGCTGGGGGCCGTGGGCTCAAGGGTGGCTTACTCCGTTGGTGTGGGGCGAGCCGCCCCGACAAGGGTCCTGCCGGGGCTGCCCGGCAAGGGTCGTGCCGGGGGGGAGGGGGGACCTGCTTCGTCCCTCTGCTCTTTATGGCCTTGGCCTTGGCATTGCTTTGCTTCGTCTTGTGTCTTCGGTCTTACCTTAGCTCACCTCCCTCGCTCTGCTTGGTGTGGTCGCGGGCGTGGCTCCGACTGCCCGTGCACAGGTAAAGGGGTACAAAAATGTGCCCCTAGTTTTGTACACCGACAGGAGCCCCCGTGCCTGGGCCACACATAAGCGCGAAACATTGTTGGGTCAGGCCCAAAACGGTGTGCGGGCAGGCGGGGTGGTTTTTGCTGTGGTAGGATTTTTCGCGCACTATGCTTACCACGACCCATGTGCCCGGTGTGGCGTGCGTGATGTGGGCAGCATGCGTGGGGCGGTTTTCACATGCATGCGTCACATCGCAGTAAAAGAGGTGGCTCGCGCCTTCCCCGTAAAGGGAGGGAGGCGTGGAGGCATGGCTCATTTACTGAATGGGGCCGAGGCGCGGTCTTCAAGGCGTCCACTCCCCACAATCATGGGGTGGGGAGAGGTCGCTTCACCTGTCCGCTCGGTTCTGCACGTCTGCCATGCGTCTTCCATGCGCTCGGGGTGGCAAACGGTGGAGGCGGGAAACCGGGCCGTCGCTGGTTGGGGCAGCGGGTCGGTCGTGGTACCCTGCGCCTCCCGTGTCTTGATTGGCCGAGCGGGGCGGCCGAGCCCCAACCCCGTTACTTTATAAAGAGCGGGAGGGGGAGATGGCATCCCGCATTCTTCCGTCTTCTACCTCCCTTTGCTTCTTCTCCTTCCTTTCATTTGCCATGGAGAAAGGGAACCCCGGTCCTTCGACGGTGGCGGCGAGGGTCGCCGCTCGACAACGCGTCCCTCCTCCTCCGCGCGCCCGTGGTGGCAGAGCCGGCCGCGGGGGGAAGGGGGAGGGAGCGAGGCCGTGGCCGAGGCCGGGGCAGAGGCCGCAGTGCTCGGGGAAGAGGAGGGCGGGGCGGTGCGCCAGCTTCGCCCCCGCCCATGGTGCCTTTCCCGACGGAAAGCCATGTTGGACCAGCCCTGCGAGTTCTTCGTTAGGCTGCGCCGGCCTCCGTGTCGTCGTCTTCGTCTTCCCGCCCCGTTTGCTCGGGAGATGGAGCGCGACCGGCCCCAATCCCTTAGATTGCACATGAGGGATTGCGGGAACGGGGGCACGTGGGTCGACGTCGACTTCTCGGCTCCTCGAGTCATGTACCTCCGTCGTGGGTGGAAGACGTTCGCTCGCATCCACAGCCTGACGGCGGGGCTCATCCTCTACTTCAAATTGATGGAGGACGGCCTACTCTCCGTCAAGGTCTTCGGGAGTTCGGGACTCGCCTGAAGTGCTGCGTGGAGAGCTCCTCCGACGGAGATTCTGACAATGGAAGCTCTTCCTCGAGCGAGAGTGACGTGGAGGACAGCAGGGCGGATAGCGGGGATGAGTCCGACTAGGCGTCGGACGCCCCGCGCCCGGGCGGGTGCGGCAGTAGCAGCATATGCACCTGGCCTCTCCTCCGGCAGGGGTTTGCCGGGGGCGGGGCCAGCTCCTTGAACTCCTCGGGGCCGTCTCCTTGGGCGGCTGGCGTCGGGAGGCTGCGGAAGAGGAAGAGGGCGGGCGACAAGGCCGTCAACTCAGAGTACGCGGGCACCAACGCCTTCGTCGCGTACCATCGGTCCTGCCACCTCGTCTTCCAGCTCTTTTCCCAGCACCGTCATCACCAGCCTGCCCGTGAGCGGCCGTCGAGGTGTCCTCTCGGTGTCTTCTGCTGCTCGTAGCTCTCCTAGGCACCCCTTTTGCCCTTTTATCCTCCTTGATCTGCCTCCTGAGGAGAGGGACAAGAAAAGGATTATGGGCATCTTATCTCTTTTTAGTCTTGTAAGCCTTTGGGCCTTTGTTAGCTTTAGAACTTGTAATCCCCTTGTTCATGTTTTTCATTTCGTATGGACTGTACCTGTACGGGATGTTTTTTAATGAAAAAGGGATGTTTGCCGGGTTTTTCGTTCGTAGGTAAAACCCACGACAAGGAGTAAATCCTTGTTACCTTTAAGATAAATGTTTTCTCGCGCGGCAACAGGCCTTGCCGTCCCCCCACTTTGCTCGACCTTTCTCACACCCTTGGCGGAGGCAGGGATGAGGTGGGCTTAGGCTCCTTGTTTCATTTCCTTGCTGCCGCGACTATGACCAACCTCGGTCCCAGGAAACAAGTCCTAGGGTCCAGAATGAGGGGAGCACGGTAGCCTAAGGATAAAATGAGGTTTCACACACCCCAGTCCATAACGAAACGCATGATAAGGGATGGAAAACGTATCTGAGTCTGCAGCCCCCCAGCAACCTTGGCTTGCCGCGGGTGGATCTTCGCTCTTGTAGCCCCCGGCAATACTGGCTTGCCGGGGCCTGGACGCCGGTCCGTCCCCCTTCTTCCAAAGCAGCTCAGCAAGGATATTCATGTGTCCTGCGAACCAAAGAAGACAGAGAAGAACAGAGAGACGCGCACTCAGCCTCTAAGCTAGGGGTTAGCCGCCTCTAAGCACTATCAACCCTAACCGAGGACGAGACTCTACCTAGCATGCATGCTATAACTTAGGGCGCCAGCGCTTCATTTATTCTCGCTCAGGGTCTGTGTGTGGCTTTGTACAAAGGGTCACATGCCTTGCGGCAAAAAGCTCGTACAAAAGGTGGCTTGTCGGGAGGCCCGGCAAGCTGCGCCTCATGGGTAAAACTTGTGAAGATGCTCGATGTTCCAGGAGTTGCTCACTGGTACGACATCCTCGGTCTCCAGGCGGACTGCGCCAGGCCTGGTGACTCGTATTACCCGATAAGGGCCTTCCCACTCCGGCGTCAACTTGTTGGAATTCTTGGCCGACTGAACGCGCCAAAGAACAAGGTCGCCTTCCTCAAGGCTTCGGGCATGAACCTTGCGGCTATGGTAGCGGCGCAAGGCTTGCTGGTAGCGTGCTGCTCTCACAGCCGCCCGAAGACGATCTTCCTCAAGGAGAGCCACGTCATCTTGGTGCAACGGCTCTTGCTCAAGCTCATCATAAGCGAGCACTCGAGGTGACCCGTATATGAGTCCGTGGGGAGAACTGCTTCTGCCCCGTATACCAGGGCAAAAGGTGTCTGGCCGGTGGCTCGATTTGGCGTCGTCCTGATCGACCAAAGAACCGCCGACAGTTCATCAATCCAGCGCCTTCCGCTCGTGTGCAGCTTGTCAAAAGTCTTTGTCCTCAGGCCTCGCAACACTTCAGCATTTGCCCTCTCCGCTTGGAAGTTGCTCCGTCGGTGTGCCACGGAAGCAAAACAGACCTTGCTACCGAGGTCTTGAATGTATTGCATGAAGGTGTGGCTTGTGAACTGCGTGCCGTTGTCAGTGATGACTCTGTTTGGCACACCAAAACGGCAGACTAGTCCTTTGAAAAACTTGACAGCCGACTGAGCAGTCACCTTTCTCACTGCTTCCACCTCTGGCCACTTTCTGAACTTCTTGCTTGCAACATACACGTACTCAAAGACCCCGATAGCGCGGGGGAAAGGGCCCAGTATGTCGAGCCCCCAGACCGAGAATGGCCAGGAGAGAGGGATTGTTTGAAGGGTTTGAGCTGGTTTATGAAGCTTCTTTGAATGGAACTGGCACGCTTCACACTTGGTGACTAGTGCTGTCGCATCCTGGAGGGCGGTGGGCCAGAAGAAACCTTGCCGGAACGCCTTCCTGGCAAGGGCCCTTGACCCTATGTGGGAGCCACATATGCCTACATGTATCTCTGCCAATAGCTCCAGTCCTTCCTCCCGGGGGATGCACTTGAGTTTCACACCGTTCGGCCTTCTCCGGTACAGGACGTCATCGACGAACTGGTACAGGGCGGACCAACGGGCTACTTTCTCTGCTTCTTCCTGATCCTCAGGAAGCTCCCCTGTTTGGAATAATTGGACGGTATGCTGCGCCTATGCCGGAGCCTGAGGCTCGAAGGCAAGGACCAAAGGCATCTCTTCCGCCATGGGAGTGGCTGTCTCTACGGCCAGGGCCTGACGCCCTGCCGGAGTCAGTTGCTCTCGGGCAGGCTCAGTGTCCACGGCAGTACCCTTGCCGGCGGCCCCGGGGGGCTCGGTAGGAAAGTACTTGCCGGGACCTGATTTTCTTCGCTTGTTCTGCCCTGTTGATGGATCGACGGATGGTTGAGTTAACCGGAGCAAAAAGGTACCTGGTTCCATAGGTAGCTTGAATGCGGCACACTTTGACAGGTAATCAGCAATGTCGTTTTCCGCTCGGGGGACGTGCTCCGCCTGGATACCTTCAAAGCGTTCCTCCAGCTTCCTCACCTCATCTACGTATGCTTCCATCAGTGTGCTCTGATAATCCTTGTTGACTTGCCTGACAACGAGCTGCGAGTCACCCCTGACAATGAGCTTCTTAACCCCGAGGTCTGCCGCGATCCACATGGGGTGATGAATGTTGTCTTCTCTTTGTCCTCTATTGCCATGAAGATTTGGTGGTAGCTTGAGTAGGCATCGAGGAATGATAACAGATCACACCCGACCGTGGAGTCAACTATCTGGTCGATGCGCGACAATGGGAAGGGGTCCTTAGGACAAGCCTTATTGATATCTATGTAATCAATACACAGCCTCCACTTCCCATCCGCCTTGCGTACCACTACCGAATTGGCCAACCACGTCGGATGGAGCACCCCTCTCACCAAACCTGCTGCTTCTAGCTTCCTGATCTCCTCTGTGATGAACTCCTGCCTCTCCAGAGCCTGGTCTCTGACCTTCTACTTGACGGGCCGCACGTGGGGGCAGACAGCTAGGTGGTGCTCAATCACCTCCCTGGGAACACCAGGGATGTCAGATGCTTGCCACGCAAACACATCGACATTTGCCCGCAGGAAGGTGACGAGCTCGCCTTCCTATTTGCTGTTGAGGGCGGAGCCTATGATGAAGGCCCTTCCTGTGCCGTCCTCCGCGACGGCCACCTTCTTGGTCTGCGGTGGCTCGGCACTGGATCTCTTGCTCTTGTTGGCAGAGCTCTCTGGCACGTCCTCAACGGTAGCACAACACCCCGAAGAGGTGCGCTTGCCGGAGTGGGTGCGAGAGGTCTTGCTGGGCTCCTTCTTTCCTCCCGGGCCTTCGGCAGCAGGAGCAGGTGCCTTGACGGCAGCTGCTGCAACTACATCCCGGTAGAGTTGTTCAACGCAGATCAGCGCGTCCTTCTTGTCAGAGGGGATGGAGATGATGGTCAACGCCCCGGGCATCTTTAGCATGTTGTAGGCGTAGTGCGATGCCGCCATGAACTTGGCTAGTGATGGGCGGCCGAGGATCCCGTTGTAGGGCAAGGGGATCTCGGCCACGTCGAAGACGATCCTCTCCGTCCGGTAGTTTAACTCCCCTCCGAATGTCAAGGGCAGTGTGACTTTTCCCTTTGGCTGACTTCTCCCCGGATTGACCCCCAGAAACGTGCCCGTTTCCTCAAGGTCTCCGTCAGGGATTTGCAACCTTTTGATCACGACATGCAAGATCAGGTTCAGGCCGGCCCCGCCATCTACCAACATCTTGTTCACCCTGAGGTTGCGTATTGTCGGCGAAACCAACAACGGCAAACACCCGACCTCTGTAGTGCGATCAGGGTGGTTCTCGGCGTCAAATATGAGGGGCGTGCTGGACCACTTTAGAGGTTTCTGAGCGCGAACGACGGCTCCGTCGTCGTAACCTCTTGCACCCACTGCTTGAGCTGGCGGTGAGAGGCATGCAGCGAGGCGCCGCCATCGACGCACATGTCCTCCATAGCCTTTTGGAACCCTTGCTCACCGGATTCGTCGTCCTCGTCGTGATCGTCGTCTTCTTATTTCTTGTCGCGGCCCCGGGCGGGCCTCTCCCGCTGGTTGTCCTTGCCGGTGCGGCCTCCTTGGCCGCCACGTTTCTTGCCGGATCCCTCAACACCATCCTGGTCCTTCTCCTTGTCCCACCTTTCGTACTCAGCCTTTTGCTTCTCAGCAAGCAGCTCGACTTGTCGGTAGTTCTGGAGAGCGTGGCCCTTGGTGTGGTGGATCTTGTAGTATTGCCTGCCGGAGCTTCCTGGCTTGTCGGTAGCCGCCAAGGCCCGGCAGGCAGCGCACCCGGCAATCTCCTTGCCGGGGGGGTCTGCCTTGACCTTCTTTCCGGCACCGGTATCGTCAGATCCCTCAACGGCAAGCACGGCCTTGCTTTTGCGTTTCTTGTTCCGACGCCGGCCCTTCTTCGTCGGGGTGGCGGCGTCCTCATCGGTAGAGTCGGTTTCTGCGCCGGCGTCTTCGCCGGGGTACTTCCTTCCCTCTTCAGCCCGGGCGCACCCGTCGGCCAGGACGTAGAGCTCGGCCACATCCTTAACCTTGGTCATCGCCAGCTCCTCGCGCATCTTGCGATTGCACACGTTCTGATGGAACGCGCTAATCACAGCGGTGGGATGAACGCCGGGGATGTTGTACTGCACCCGGCTGAATCTCTGGATGTACTTGCGCAGGGTCTCTCCTTCCTTCTGGGGAATGATATGCAGATCACTGGCCTGGCCATGAGCTTGGTGGCCTCCTGTGAAGGCGCCAACGAACTCTTGGCACAGATCTGACCAGGAGGAGATGGAGTCCGCCGGCAAGTGCATCAACCAAGACATTACATTGGGCTTGAGCGCCAGCGGGAAGTAGTTGGCGAGCACCTTATCGTCACGAGCCCCAGCGGCCTGCATCCCGATGGTGTAGATGCCGAGGAACTCGGACGGATGGGTCTTGCCAGTGTACTTCTCGCCGAGGTCGGGCTTGAACGTGCGGTGGGACAGCCACTAGAACTGCCTCAGCTCACGGGTAAAGGCCGGGCAGCCCACCTCGTAAGGTAGGCCGCCGGGGCCCCCCGGTGCCGGGTGGTCCGTAGCGGGTCCCGCCCGCTTGTCCGACTGGCGGCGCGTTTCGCGTCGCCGCTCGACGGTGGTTCGAGCGTCTTCGTGAGCTCCCTCCCGAAGGACCTGGCGCTGGTCACGAAGGGTCCGCGGATCGGACGACGCTATGGAGATGTTGTCACTAGCGTCGTCGTGACGGGCCGACGCCCGCGGCGGCTGGCGAGGAGGAGGAGAGTGCACCGTGGCCGCAGTTCGCCCGGTCCTCCCAGCGCCAGCATGTGGTGGTTCGGTGGAGCACCGACCCGAGGGCCCCGCCGGTCGCAGGTCATCTTTGTTCGCGACGGCGACGAGGCTCCGTATGGTGGCCCTCCACTCATCGAGCTTCTCCACAGCAGGACGGAAGTCGAGGAGCAGCTGTGCGGGCACCAAGGATTACGCTAGCGTGGGTGGCGGCGACAGCTGAGTGGATCGCGGCGCGCTTCGACTTCTAACTATGTTAGAAGGAGGTCTGCCACGACCCAGCAGCTGCGCGCCATTTTCACCGATGCTTCGGTGCGCGTGCTGAACTCCTTCGTCTTGCTGACGACGCATGCGGCTCTTCCCACAACGGTGCCCAGGGTCACCAACGTGGTGACGCTGCTCGGCGTGCGCCCCATGGGAAGAACGTGCGGTGGTCGCCGGTGCATGCGTCTTGGAGGTTGCCGCGCCGCCCGGGGTCGGCGCAATGACACCCTTGGAGGGCCCCGCGCTGCCGGCAGGGGCCCCAGCTCCGTCTTTGGGTCCCGTGGCGTGGGGCCGATCGTCTGGTGCACGAACGACGCTGCTCGCCAGGCTCCGACTGCTTGGGTGGTGCTGGTGTTCGCGGGCCGCGGCCCGAGTACTGTCCGTGACCGGACCGCTGCTCGTTCGCACCGGCACGGGCCGCTCGGCCCCCAACGAGCCGATCGCCGCGGCCATCTTCTTCTTAGGGGCCATGGCGACGAAGAACCGCTAGGCTAACTACCAGACGAGATTCTCACAAACGCGCCCCCTGCCTGGCGCGCCAAAGATGTCAGTGGGAAACAACACCTGTGGGATCACAAGAATCCCTACTGCGGTTGCGGGGCGCGGGGTTGAGAGAAGAGCGGGTCTAACAGAGAGCACGTGGTTCATTTATCCAGGTTCGGGCCGCGAGGATGCATAAAACCCTACTCCTGCTTTGGTGGATGTATTCTGTGTTCTTGAGCTAGCTACGGGGTGTAACGAGCTCCAAAAAGCCAAATCCTTCTCCCGTGCGCCATGGACCTCCTTTTATAGGCGAAAGGGGCTGCCACAGTGGCACACAGGAGGTGTAAAGGTCTACAGTGGCACGAGGTTATCCCTCGTATTGCAGAACAAGGTGCATTTAATGCATCGCTTAGGTGTCCTATTGCTTTATCGGGGACGGGGGCGAGGCCCGTCCCGTCCGTCGCCGCTCCTCCAAGCTTCGACACGTGCCCTGGCCAATGATGCATGCGGTGCCATGTAGGCAGGCAGACAGCTGAGGTGGCGCGGTGGCGGAGCCTCCACAAAGGGCTGCATGTTGCCACACAGGTGCCTGCCTAGCTGGTTGGGTCAGCAGCTGCATGCGAACGGCGGCGGAGACTTGTCTGGTGCGGTCCTGACGGTGGCCCTGCTGGTGCACTTGGCGAGGGCCTTGCCGGGTGGCCCGACAAGGGTCTCGCCGTGGCGCGCAGGCGTCCCCGGCATGATCTGGGTTTCTTCGGTGAGTATGGCTGCCTTCCTATCCTCATTTGGTCTTGACTGTCCTTTGTCTTCACAAAGATCTGCACGCCACCACAGAGGTGCCGTCCCGAGCCCTGGCCCCACGCTAATGATGGTGCTGGGGGCCGTGGGCTCAAGGGTGGCTCACTCCGTTGGTGTGGGGCGAGCCGCCCCGGCAAGGGTCCTGCCAGGGCTGCCGAGGCTACCCGGCAAGGGTCTTGCCGGGGGGGACCTGCTTCGTCCCTTTGCTCTTTGTGGCCTTGGCCTTGGCTTTTCTTTGCTTCGTCTTATGTCTTCGGTCTTACCTTAGCTCACCTCCCTCGCTCTGCTTGGTGTGGTCGCGGGCGTGGTTCCGACTGCCCGTGCACAGGTAAAGGGGTACAAAAATGTGCCCCTAGTTTTGTACACCGACACGTGATCTTATGATTTTTTTGAAATTACCGCGTTCCCCAACACCTGACGGCGGCCATCCGTGCGCCAGCGACGCACAAAGGCGCACTGTAAGTGCATCTAATGCCACCCCTTGTTTGTTTTGGAGTATTGACGACAAACTTGGTTGAGGGACTAATGTGTGTGAGAATTGCAGGATAACACAGGTAGTAGTCCCTTATTGATTCGGTTTACCTATCAGAGATGACCCCTAAAAATGTGTGAAGACATTGAAGACAATGGTGGTTCGTGAAGACATTCACAGTGAAGATTATGACATGAGAAGACATTGATGTGAAGACTATGGAGTTCGAAGACATAGTTGTTTCGTAGTTTCCTGTTCTTCTTTGTCGAGTCATAGGAACCACCATACTGTTAAGTGGGGTCCAAGTGAACAAAGTCAGAGTGACTGATGTGATGCTCAACCAAAATCCTATGTCTTCGAGCGAAGACAATGTGAGCATCTTATCCAGAGCTCTTGTAGCCCAAGTCAAGCTGCCGCGTGTGTTTGAAATCCGAGCGTTGGACACATGTCAGTTCCTTAGTGACCCAGGGTCATTTCGGACAAATCAGGCCGGGTTGCCTCCTGGCTATAAATAGCCCACCCCCTGCACCATAAATTGGTGGCTGCTCAGAGTTAGTGCATGGCTTTTGTCGTTTGAAAGCAACCCACCTCCGAAGCATTTGAGAGAGAGAAAGATCCTTGCGAGGACAAATCCCAAAACACCCAGAGCCAAAGAGTGTTAGGCATCACTGAAGTCTTTCTGTCCGCGTGATCTGAAGACTTGTTACACTTGAGGACTGTGAGTCCTCCAGCCGGTTAGGCGTCGTGTTCTGAGCATCCAAGAGTCATTGTGGATCGCCGGTGAACAAAGTCTGTGAAGGTTTGGAAGTCTACCTTGAAGACTTACCAGAGTGATTGGGCAAGAACTGGGTGTCCTTAGCTTAAGGGGAATAAGGTGAAGACGCGGTCTTCTGAGTTAAATCTCAGCCTCCCTAAGAAGACATACAGTTGTCAAAACAACTGGAACTGCTCTACCAAATCCTTGTCTTCATCAAGCAACTGGTTCTATCCTCCACTTCCCCTTACTTTGCAGTTTGTCTTCGTGAAGTCGTTGCCTGCTTATCTGATCTAATTGACTTCACTGAGTGAAGACTATTTACTGTTTGGCTTCATACTGTCTTCCATCCTAATCCATTCTACCTAGCTGCTGATAGTCTTCATGATTTCACTACATTGCTTACTTGACTATGGCTTGTCTAGTGTATTCTACCTTTCGCTGCATATCAATAGGTTCATTTCTACTGTTTGTCTTCAAAGACCTCGTGTTTTGAAGACTTTCATAAAAATCGCATATTTATCCCCCCTCCAGTCGATAACTAGCACTTTCAATTGGTATCAGAGCAAGGTGCTCCCTTGCTCTGTGTGATTCGGATTAACCACCTAGAGTTTTAGCTATGTCGACTGCAGGGATAATCAAATTCTCTGCTGTGTGCCCAGTCTTCGATGGCACTGATTACCCCTACTGGAAGAATAAGATGCGGATGCATCTTGAAGCCAATGACGTAGACCTCTGGTATTTCGTCAAGAATGGCGTTCCCAAGGTCGGTGAACGTGTCACCACTACTGATGTCAAGAGATTCATTCAACTAGATTCGACTGCCAAGAACATCATCTGTGGTCATCTGACCAAAGGACAGTACGACCGTGTGAGTGCACTGGAAACTGCGAAGCTAGTATAGGACTAGCTCTCCAAGGTCAACGAAGGCGTCTCAACTCAGAGAGATTCAAGTATTGATGTTCTTCACAACCTCTTCAACCGCTTCAAGAGAAACGACAATGAGAATGTCCAGCTCATGTTTGATCACCTCACTGATATCACAAATGAGCTTCGCGCACTTGGCGCCATTGAGATCACCAAGCACGAAATCGTCAAGAAGCTACCGAGATCACTTGACAGCTCATTCGACACCCTGGCCCTGATGATTCAAGAACGTCCTGACTTCAAAGATCTCGATATGTCTGACATACTTGAGAGTCTCAACACACATGAGTTCTAGTTATCTGAGAAGAGAGACATCTACGGCCCCAATTATGGCCGAACCCGGGCTTGGAAGACAAAAATTGTGTCCTCATCTGAAGAATAATCTAATTGCAGTTCTGGGGATCCTGAAGACATTGGAAAGGAGCTAGCTATGCTCGTGAAGAAGTTCCAGAAGTTCTCCAAGAGGAAAGGTTTCAGAAAGTCTTCAAGATCCAGCTCAAGAAATGATGAAGCTTCCACTCGTGACCACGAGAAGAGAACATGCCACGAATGCAAGAAACCTGGTCACTACATCTCTGAATGTCCTCAATGGGATAATGAGACCAAGAAGAAGAAGAAGGAGAGCAAGGAATATGATTCTGATGACAAGAAGAAGAAAAATCATCATAGTCTTCGTCAAAGTCTTCATCTCACAAGAAGAGCTCATCCAGCAAGGCTCGTGCGTTTGTTGTCAAGGAGGTGGATTCAGAGGAGAAGTCTGCTTCTGAGGAGGCGAGGGTGGAGTCTGAGGAGGAGTCCAATTTAGGTGTGGCAAGCCTGGCTCCAGCTTCAGCTTATGTGGCCAAGTCCATCTTCAACACTGAAGACAATGGCCTCATCACCAACGCTGATGCTGAGGATGACTCTGCTCCCACCTACTGCTTCATGGCACGTGGTACCAAGGTAAACTCACGCGATGCTTACTTCAAACATCCAGTGAAGATGACTCTGAATGTGAATCTAAACCTAGCTACAAAACACTTGCTAAAATTACAGCGGAACGACAAAATGGTATGGAACATATTCAAAGTTGCTAGACAAAAGCGATGACCTATTGGAAGCGGAAATGACTCGAACTCATTCCTTAATTGAAGACATTAAATATCTTCACATTAAGTACGAAGAACTCGAAAGTCATCATGAAACACTCTCAGCTACTCATGAGAAGCTTTCCTATGATTATCTTCAAACGAAGCAAGAACTTGAGAACCTGAGAGCGTCTCATGAATATCTTCAAAAGGAGAATGAGTCTCTTCGCGCTCAACAGATCAGTACCGCTCAGGAAGACTTTGAGCCACCATGTTTAAAATGTCTTGAGCGTGATATTGTTGTCTCTGTTGCTGAATGCTCTACTGTTGCTACTGTTGCAATATCTTCAACTGCTGATGTGGTAACTAACCCCTCTTCTGAGGATACCACTACTATTGCTGATGAGAATGCTAGGTTGAAGACATTGCTTGAAATAGGGATGAACAAAAGCCTCAAAGGGCATCATATAGTATGTGATGTCCTCAAGAAACAGATTTTGAACCGAAACCCTAGGAAAGAGGGTGTTGGGTTCAAGAGGAAAATGAATGTTGATGGTTCATACTGGAAGCCTGAGCAGTACCCCAAAACCACATGGGTTGCTACAAAGGAACCTTCAGTGGATCCATCTACCTTATCTGGCTTCACTTGTTCTAACCCGATTATCATTGATGAATCCTTTGATGCAAACTATAAACTGGTTAAGAATTAGAATTTGAAGTGTTTGCCAGGTATATTGGTACTAACTGCAGGAATGGACCACCTTTGAAGAAGATCTGGGTGCCCAAAAGTTGTCTTGAGAAGCTTCCTGTGAATGTCATCATGACACCACCTGCGAATAAGACAAACTCCAGACCAAAGGCTTCATACAGACAGATGACTCACTAGACTCACCCTAATGCCAATGTTTTGCAGGGAAACCATATGCAGACGTATGAATATGAGCGTGTTTCATCAAACCGCTATGTTCATAAGACCAAGAACTTTTCTGCTTATTCTTATGAGTATTATTCACCTCCTACAAGGCTATTTGCTAGGGCTCCAAAGCCAAAGTTCTCAGATGCTGCACTTAGACTCATTGCTTCTAAGCCACCCCTCAAGATGTGGGTGGTTAAGAAAAATTAACTCTCTTTTGTAGGGAAAGGTCTCCAACCAGAAACCAAAGGCTTCTGATGCTTATGCTGGGGACCTAAAACATCTTGTGGGACGCAAGATAAAATGCCAGAATGGTCTTACTATGTATTTCGTCCCAGGATTTCTTGACAAACATCCTATCCACCCTAACAAGGATCTAAACTTTGATAATATGCTTGTTCGTCAAATGTTTATGCTTCACATTTCCCTTGGTGAAGCCTATCCCCCAAACTTCACTGTAGGGTATGACACCAAAGTTTTCTGAGTGGATTATGAACAGTGGATGCACTAACCACATGACTGGTGATCTAAATCTTCTTATGGATTCAACCCTATGTCCGTCTGACAAAAGTCACATCACATTTGCTGACACTTCTAAAAGCAAGGTATTGGGCCTAGGTAGAGTTGCAATCTCAAAGGATCAGCACATGGATAAAGTGATGCTTGTTGAATCCCTTGGTTTCAACTTAATGTCTGTCTCAATGCTTTGTGATCTGAACATGATTGTGATATTTGGAAAATATCGTTGCCTTGTGCTTATGGAATCTGACAAATCTCTAGTCTTCGAAGGGTACCGAAAAGACGATATGTATATGGTAGATTTCTCCGCAAGACCACAGCTGGCCGTATGTCTTCTAGCAAAAGCTTCAAAGTGCTGGCTCTGGCATCGGAGGCTAGGGCATGCTGGCATGAGGAACTTGCACACTCTTGCGAAGAAGAAGCATGTCATAGGCATCGAGGGTGTCAAGTTCAAGAAGGATCATCTATGCGGTGCCTGCGAAGCTGGAAAGATGACTAGGGCCAAGCATCCCTCAAAGACAATCATGACGACGACACGCCCCTTCGAACTGCTTCACATGGACTTACTTGGCCCTACTCACTACTCTACCCTCACTACCACTGATTGCCTCTATGGCTTCGTCATTGTTGATGATTACTCAAGATACACCTGGGTGCACATAATTCTCTACAGGACTGAAGTGCAGGATGTTTTCAGATGACTCGCCAATCGTGCCATGAACAACTATGGCATCAAGATCAAGCACATCAGAAGTGACAACAACACAGAATTCAAGAACACTGCCCTCGACACTTATCTTGTTACATTGGGCATCACACATGAGTTCTCCGCTCCATACACACCTCAGCAAAATGGCATCATAGAGCGCAAGAATAGAACCCTCATTGAGATGGCACGGACGATGCTTGATGAGTACAAGACTCCAAGGAAGTTTATCTTCACAAGTTTCTAAAGAAGACTTCATATGAGCTCCTGACTGGATTCACACTCCTACAGAGTTTTCAACCTCTTTCACTACAAAGTGGTTGAAACTGTGGATGTGCGGTTCGATGAGACTAACGGCTCGCAAAGAGAGCACCAGCCAAATGTGCTAGATGAAGCTACACCAAGTGAATCTAACAAGCTTATGGGTATTGGAGAAATCATACCTTCAGAGGCACAAGCTGAAGAGGAAATCAACATTTCTGCACCTAATCGTCCTGAAGACACTGCTCAGCCTAAAGCCAATGCTGAAGATGAAGACAATGATCAACAAGGGCAAAATCTTTGTCCAGTTCATCCTCGTGTTGCAAATGAAGTACATATTGAGAAGATAATTGATAGCATCAATGCACCTGGTCCACTCACTCGTTCAAGAGCAACACAGCTAGCAAATTTCTGTGGGCACTTTGCATTTGTCTCTATATTTGAACCCAAGAAAGTTGATGAAGCCTTCATGGATTCAAGCTATGCAAGAAGAGCTTCAACAGTTCGAGCTGAACAATGTATGGGAGATGGTTGTGACGCCCTCGATTCAATCGTACACTAATCATACACACAAATGTGTACGATCAAGATCAAGGACTCACGGGAAGATATCACAACACAACTCTAGACAAAAAATTAAAATAATACAAGCTTTATATTACAAGCCAGGGGCCTCGAGGGCTCGAATACATAAGCTCAATTACACAAGAGTCAGCGGAAGCAACAATGTCTGAGTACAGATGAAAGGATCGAGAAGAGGTGTCTAGAGGGGGGGGGGGTGATTAGACACTAAGTGCCAAAAGTTGCATTTTTTAAGATTCTTAAATTTAGGTGGAGTTTAAGCACAACTTTGATGAACACAATACATATCAAGCAAGCATGCAATGAGTACATGAGCAGCGGAAAGTAAAGCATGCAACTTGCAAGAATGTAAGGGGAAGGGTTTGGAGTATTCAAATGCAATTGGAGACACAGATGTTTTTGGCGTGGTTCCGATAGGTGGTGCTATCGTACATCCATGTTGATGGATACTTCAACCCACGGAGGGTAACGGTTGCGCGAGTCCACGGAGGGCTCCACACATGAAGGGTCCATGATGAAGCAACCTTGTCTATTCCATCACGGCCGTCGCCCACGAAGGACTTGCCTCACTAGCGGTAGATCTTCACGAAGTAGGCGATCTCCTTGCCCTTACAAACTCCTTGGTTCAACTCCACAATCTTGTCGGAGGCTCCCAAGTGACACCTAGCCAATCTAGGAGACACCACTCTCCAAGAAGTAACAAATGGTGTGTTGATGATGAACTCTTTGCTCTTGTGCTTCAAATGATAGTCTCCCCAACACTCAACTCTCTTTCACAGGATTTGGATTTGGTGGAAACAAGATTTGAGTGGAAAGCAACTTGGGGAAGGCTAGAGATCAAGATTCATATGGTTGGAATGGAATATCTTGAGCTCAACACATGAGTAGGTAGTTCTCTCTCAGAAAATGTGTATTGGAAGTGAAGGTATGTTCTGATGGCTTTCTCCACGAATGAAGAGTGGGTGGAGGGGTATATATAGCCTCCACACAAAATCTAACCGTTACACACAATCTGCCAAACTCGGTGGGACCGAATGGTTAAACTCGGTCAGACCGATTGAGCAAACCTAGTGACCGTTAGGATTTTCGGTGGGACTGAGATGCAACTCGGTAGGACCAATATGGTTAGGGTTAGGGCATAACGTAATCTCGGCGTGACCGATTACACAAACTTGGTGGGACCGATTTTGGTAATAAGCTAACCAGAGAGTTGGTCAGGCAAACTCGGTGGAACCAATTTTGGTAATAAGCTAACCAGAGAGTTTGCGTTGTAATCTCGGTAGTACCGATTGCTCAAACTCGGTGAGACCGATTTTGGCAATGGACATACACAGTGAGATTACAATCCCATCTCGGTGAGACCGAGTTCCCTATCGGTGAAACCGATTTGCTAGTGTTTGTGGCAGTGGCTATGACATGTGAAACTCGATGGCGCCGGATAGAAAGAATTGATGAGGCCGAGTTTGACTTTTGGTTTGGGTCATATGTGGATGTGGGAAGATAGTTGAGGGTTTTGGAGCATATCACTAAGCACATGAAGCAAGAGGCTCATTAAGCAACACCTCTGTCGGATTCTGGGGTTCCGGCAGACCCTTAAGGTTCGAACTCTGGGGTGCGCGCGAAGATCGAACCCTCTACCTCTTCGTCTCGTCAGGATCTAGCTACGGCAAGAACAACGCGAGAGACACAAGATTTATACTAGTTCGGGCCACCATTGTGGTGTAACACCCTACTCTAGTTTGTGGCGGGTGGATTGCCTCTTGGGCTGATGAGGAAGAATAGTACAGGTGAGCGGCCTCGCGAGGACCTGTTCTTGGCTAGGGGGATGAGATGCTAGGGGGAGTTCGACCGTCCTCCTCTCCCTCTCTCTCTAGACGCTGGATCCTCTCCCTTATCCTGTGGGTGGCTAGTCCTATTTATAGGCAAAGGCCATGGGCCTCTTCCCAAATATTGAGCGGGAAGGGCGCCAACATGTGGCCAATTTGAAGGGGAACATCTGGTACACTTATCCTGACTAAAGCTGGTCTTCGCCTGCCAAAGGCCCTGCGGTGACGCCGGCTTGGGCTCCACAGTGACTTCCTCATTGTCGCGGAGCTGGTCTTGGTCTCGTTGCACCGAAATGGGTGCCTTTGCTTGATTCCCTCGCCTGCGCTTGCCCCCTTTGCACCAAAGAGGAAAGGGAGGACACTGCGCGGGCTGGCGCCCACCTGGCACCCTTGGTCGTCATGGCTTGCGTCATGGGCACCTCGTGAGGTACCCGCCTTGATCTCTCCGCCTCCTCACGAGCCAGCCTAAGGAGGCCGTGGTTGAGGAAGCACCGTGTCGTCCGCCTCGCGAGGCTTGGCCCCTCGCGAGGGTCTTGAGTCTTGTGTCGATGCAGATGGGCCACCCTGGGCCTCTATTTGAGCCACGCCACAGGCCGCAGGCAGGCAAGTCTGGGTACCCCCGTTCCCAGAACGCCGACAACCTCATCCCTCCTTGATAGTATTGGCTTTTCCTATAGACTCAATGTGATCTTGGATCACTAAAATATAAAATGTAGTCTTGATCTTGAAGCTTGAGCCAATCTTTTGTCCTTAGCATCTTGAAGGGGTTCCACATCCTCTAGTCCATGCCACTCCATTGTTGAACTTATCTGAAACACACTAGTTAAAAGTGTTAGTCCAACAAGAGATATGTTGACATTAATTACCAAAACCACCCAGGGAGCACTTGTGCTTTCAATCTCCCCCTTTTTGGTAATTGATGACAACATACATCAAAGCTTTAGATAAAGATATAGAGAATAGCAAGTAAAGCTTTGGAAAGACATGTAACATGCATAGGCTCCCCCTACATGTATGCAATCATGTGAATATTGAATATAGGAGCATGTGAGTGCATAAGCATGACAGAGTAAGCAATGTGTTACATGTATCTTGGCTATATGCATCAGAGCAAATGATATGAATATGAGAAATGTACCTTCATGCTCATGAGTCCTTCTTGCAAATAGTATGCACATTAGCAATAATTTCTCATTCACATGACTGAGATGCATATACTTACCTTGTGGTCTTGAGTTGGCTTAGGATGGGATGAACCTGCGCAAACAAGGTTAAATAACACAGATGCATCTACTAACCAGAGCAAACAAGAGAAACCACAAGAGAACCAAGACTGGGATGACATGTAGAGTGAGTACTAAGTACCACATTGGATATAGACATGTCCCCAAAGGTAAAGATATGCAATAAAATCAGAGATTTCCTTCCCTTAGATGTCTTGCTCCCCCTGAATCTGCATGGGATATTGGGAGAAGATAGGGAACAGAAAATCAGAGCAATAGAAAATAAACAACAGAGCTTGAGCTAAAGCAAGCAAACAAACATGTCTTTTCCCTCTTAAAGACATGTGACTTCTCTCCTCTTGAATATTCTCTCCCCCTGAGTATTCTCTCTTTTCCCCCCTATAGGAAAGATTAAGCTTTGATGTGATTTCTCTCTCCCCCTTTGACATCAATTTCCAAGAAGGGTCTTCTGGACATGTGACACAAATGGGTTGGTCCTTGAGTCACATAGCAAAGCAGTATGTGTAACATGATACTGGTAGAGGACAAGAATCATTGGGTGGAGCTGGAGCAAATAGAAATCA
Source organism: Aegilops umbellulata (assembly GCA_032464435.1). NCBI lineage: Eukaryota > Viridiplantae > Streptophyta > Magnoliopsida > Poales > Poaceae > Aegilops > Aegilops umbellulata. The sequence goes on along the minus strand of CP136058.1, from coordinate 375,589,854 downwards.
GGAATAAGTGGCAAGTTGGTTTTTCTGTGGTGAAATCGGTGACTCCAAGTTGTGTGCTTCGGTTGCACCGAAAGGTTTCGGTTGAGCCGAAGAGAACAAATCGGTGTGACCGAGTTCATCAGAGTGAAACCACTTGTCACCTCAGCTCACTAGACAAGTAAAATCTCACAAGGATATGCAAGGAATTAAGTGAAAGATTTGCAATGAATTGGATGCAGAAAATGCAGAACAAAAAGAAAAGAAAAGAAACTAAAAGATCTAGATGAAGTTTTTTTTGAAAAGGGGAAACAAATATGTAAGAGACAAATGCAATAACACAAAAAATAACACAAAAGAACTTCATCTAGAGTTGGGCGGCGACAAAGTAACCTATGTTAGAGTATATTGACTTAGGAGTCAAGTGAGAACACTTGATCATAGGTCATACTCATCATTTAAGCTCAAAATGCGGTTTCCATTTTTCGTTTAAGCATCTTGATGTATTCACATCTTGTCGAGTTGCTTTGACTCATGACTTGGAGTAAAGCTTCTCTAAGATGGAATAACATACCTTGGGGGGGGTGTTGATCTTGCTCATGTAGTTGAACTTGTGTGGGTTGCTCAAGGTTGATGTAGTTCATCAAGAGTTGGGAGCACCACTTGGAGTTTGAGTTCATCTACCTACATGGATTATCTTTGCAAGGAAGAGCACTTGTGTATCCAAAATGACAATCATGAGACTCGACATAGAATTTGTCAAAGGATATGTTTGAATGGTTTCGTGCTTCCTTGTCTTCAACCACCATTGTGTAGAGACTTGGTGATGTAGAGATTGCTCAAGATGTGAGTGAGTTGCAACCTCATAGATTTAGATTCAACCAAGTACCTACACGGGTTAGATAACATGCAAGGTACAAATATATCCAAGACATATGAATAGCATCATAAGAGAAATATCAAGGATTAGTCATAGGCTCATGCCCTGCATGTATCAAATGGAGTTCCTACTCCAAGTTTGAAGCATCGATGATGTTCAATTCACCTCTCAACCTGCAAAACACTTTCTCATCAAGTGGTTTAGTGAATATATCCGCTAATTGCTTATCGGTGCGAACGTGCTTAATGTCAATGTCCCCTTTTGCAACATGATCTCGAATGAAATGATGACAAACTTCGATATGCTTAGTTCGAGAGTGTTGCACTGGATTGTGAGCAATCTTAATAGCACTTTCATTGTCACAAAGCAATGGAACATGTTTCACATATATCCCATAATCTTTAAGAGTTTGGGTCATCCAAAGTAATTGAGCACAACATGAACCAGCGGCAATGTATTCCGCTTCGGCGGTGGATAAGGATACCGAGTTTTGTTTCTTGGAAGACCAAGATACAAGAGATCTACCAAGGAATTGGCAAGTACCCGAAGTGGACTTTCTATCAACCTTGTCTCCGGCATAGTCTGAATCGGAGTAGCCGACAAGATCAAAAGAGGACCTCTTAGGATACCAAATGCCAAAATTTGGTGTATGGATTCGGTATCTCACTATCCTTTTCACAGCCTTAAGATGACATTCTTTAGGAGCAGCTTGATATCGTGCACACATGCACACACTTAGCATAATATGAGGACGAGAGGCACATAGATATAACAATGAACCAATCATAGAGCGATAAACTTTTTGATCAACCGGTTCACCATCTTTGGTCAAATCAAGATGTCCACTAGTAGGCATGGGTGTAGTCATACCTTTGCATTCTTGCATATTGAACTTCTTGAATAAGTCTTTGGTGTACTTTGTTTGAGAGACAAATGTACCTTCCTTAGTTTGCTTGATTTGCAAACCTAGAAAGAATTTGAGTTCACTCATCATAGACATCTCAAACTTCTCCGACATTAGCTTGCCAAACTTCTCACTAAATTGAGGGTTAGTTGAACCAAATATGATATCATCAACATAAATTTGGCACACAAATAGTTCTCCATTAACCCTTTTAATGAAAAGAGTCGAGTCAATTTTACCAATTTCAAAGCCTTTTTCAATAAGGAACTTGTTCAAGCATTTACACCATGCTCTAGGAGCTTGTTTAAGACCGTAAAGAGCTTTGTGAAGTTTGTAAACATGATTAGGTTTCTTAGGATTGACAAATCCGGGAGGTTGCTTAACATAAACTTCCTCCTCAATTTTGTCATTTAGAAAAGCACATTTAATGTCCATTTGGTACAAGGTGATATCATGGTGATTAACATAGGCAAGTAAGATGCGAATGGACTCAAGTCTAGCAAAGGGAGCATATGTCTCACCATAGTCCATACCTTCAACTTGTGTGTAGCCTTGGGCGATGAGACATGCTTTGTTGCAAACCACTTGTCCATCTTCATCTTGCTTGTTGCGAAATACCCATTTGGTACCAATGATATTGTGGTTGTTTTCGGGCTTCTCGACCAATGTCCACACTTGATTTCTCTCAAAGTTGTGTAGCTCTTCATGCATAGCGTTTATCCAATCCGGATCCTCCAATGCTTCTTCAACCTTCATAGGTTCAATGCTAGAGATGAATGAGTAATGTTCACAAAAGTTAGCTAAACGAGTTTTAGAGCGAGTGATTCTCTCGGTTTGGATATCATTGTAGATTTGCTCGACGGGATGATCTTTGGCAATTCTTTCTCGAACTCATGAAAGCTTTTGCTTGGGTCAGGGTGGAACATCCTCTTCATCTTGTTCTTCTTCTTCTTCTTGGCCTTCTTCATTGTTGACGTTGTTGTTCTCTTGTCGTGGTGGAGAAGGAGGTTGTTGATGCTCATCTTGGTATACTTCCTCGTTTTCTTCATCTTGGTGTGTCCCACTTGTGGATGCTTCCGTATCAACTCTTGGTTCACCTTGTCGTGCGGTAGAAGCTTCCACTTGGACGGACGAGGTACTCTCCTTCATTTTCGTTGGACGAATCTTGCCGATGGACAAGTCTTGAATTGCTTCTGAAGGGTCTTTGTCTCCTACATAAATTGGCATTTGCTCTACTTGCGAGCCGTTAGATTCATCAAACTTCACATGTACCGTCTCTTCAACCTTTCGGGTGAAATTGTTGTAGACACGGTAAGTGTGAGAGTTTGAGCCATAACCAAGTAGGAAACCTTCATGAGACTTGGGAGCAAATTTAGAACGATGATGCTTATCAAGAATGTAGCACTTTGAGCCAAATACTCGAAAGTATCCAACTTGGGGTTTGTTACCGGTGAGGAGCTCGTATGCCGTCTTGCTGAGTAGCTTCTGAAGATACAAGAGATTTGTTGCATGACAAGCTGTCTCAACTGCTTTCGCCCAAAAGTGCTTTGGCGTCTTGTACTCATCAAGCATCATTCTTGCCATCTCGATAAGAGTCCGGTTCTTCCTCTCAACAACTCCGTTTTGTTGAGGTGTGTATGTAGCCGAGAACTCGTGTGAAATCCCTTCTTCGTCAAGAAAGGTCTCCACATTTGCGTTCTTGAACTCCGTTCCGTTGTCGCTTCGAACCTTCTTGATCTTCATGTCAAACTGATTTTGGGCCTTCCTAGCGAAGTTTTTGAAGATCTTCTGGACCTGCGATTTGTCATCAAGAAAGAACACCCACGTAAATCTTGAAAAATCATCAACTATGACTAGACCAAATGAGTTACCACCGAGACTCTTGTAAGCATTTGGACCAAAGAGATCCATGTGAAGTAGCTCGAGTGGTCTTCTTGTGGTCATGATGTTCTTCGCGCGGTGGCTTCCTCCAACTTGTTTCCCTGCTTGACAAGCGCTACAAAGTCTATACTTGTCAAATATGACATCTTTTATTCCAAGGATATGATCACCTTAAATAAGCTTATCAAGATTTCGCATTCCAACATGACCTAGTCTTCTATGCCACAACCAGCCTTTAGAAGATTTAGCAATTAAGCAAGTTTTAGGTTTAGCCCTTTTAGTGAATTCAACAATGTAAAGATCTCCTCTACGTATACCGGTAAAGACCATTTTATGATTGTCTCTACGAAACACTTGGCAATCTACTTCAGTGAATAAGACATTGAAACTGAAATCTGCAAGTCTAGAAACTGAAAGTAAATTGTATCCAAGGGATTCAATGAGCATGACATTTTGTATGGAGCTATCATGTGAGATGGCCACCTTACGAAGGCCAACCACCTTACCCTTTGAATTATCACCAAAAGTGACATATTTTTGAGGGCCGTCATTTTCAGCAAGCTCATTGAACATATCTTCATCTCCGGTCATATGATCAGTACATCCACTATCGAGGACCCATTCCTTTCCTCCAGCCATGTAGCCGCGAAGATTTGCCATAAGACCAAAATGCCTCATTGCATCATCAAGATCATGGTCACTATCATCATCTTCATCATAGTATCCATGTTCAACATCATCTTGTGATTGATCAATTCCTATAGAGGGTAATTCATTAGATAAATGATCATCACAATGGTTACCTTTATGAATTCTAATAGCTTCGGATATGATATTGCTAATGATTCCAATGTTTCCTTTAGCGCGCATGAGATTGGTAAGCTTAAATAGACAATCACCAAGATTAGGATCACTAGAATTCATCTTACTCAACGCAATTGACTTATGGAGAATTTCATCTAGGTGTTTCAAGGAATAACTTGGAAATCGTTCCTCAAGAACTTTCCATATAGTATAGGCACAATCAAGAGTAGGCAAACTAGCAATCAAATTTTTGGGCAATCCTCTAATGATGAGCTCAACAGTTCTAAGATTACGAATCATGTCAATATCTTCATCTAGGGTAGGGTCCAAAGGATCAATATGAGGTGCACAAGGACTAGCAATGTACTTGTTCAAATGATATTCATTGAAAATCTCAAGCATTTCATTTTTCCACTCATGAAAATACTCTTCATCAAGAATGGGCACTCTATGTCTAAGACTCCCTAAAGTAGACACATCCATCTTCCTCCAAAGGTGTTTAAACCAAGGTAACGGAGACCAAAGCTCTGATACCAATTGAAAGGATCGAGAAGAGCTGTCTAGAGGGGGGGGGTGATTAGACACTAAGTGCCAAAAGTTGCATTTTTTAAGATTCTTAAATTTAGGTGGAGTTTAAGCACAACTTTGACGAACACAATACATATCAAGCAAGCATGCAGTGAGTATATGAGCAGCGGAAAGTAAAGCATGCAACTTGCAAGAATGGAAGGGGAAGGGTTTGGAGTATTCAAACGCAATTGGAGACACGGATGTTTTTGGCGTGGTTCCAATAGGTGGTGCTATCGTACATCCACGTTGATGGAGACTTCAACCCACGGAGGGTAACAGTTGCGCGAGTCCACGGAGGGCTCCACCCACGAAGGGTCCACGAAGAAGCAACCTTGTCTATTCCATCACGGCCGTCGCCCACGAAGGACTTGCCTCACTAGCGGTAGATCTTCATGAAGTAGGCGATCTCCTTGCCCTTACAAACTCCTTGGTTCAACTCCACAATCTTGTCGGAGGCTCCCAAGTGACACCTAGCCAATCTAGGAGACACCACTCTCCAAGAAGTAACAAATGGTGTGTTGATGATGAACTCCTTGCTCTTGTGCTTCAAATGATAGTCTCCCCAACACTCAACTCTCTTTCATAGGATTTGGATTTGGTGGAAAGAAGATTTGAGTGGAAAGCAACTTGGGGAAGGCTAGAGATCAAGATTCATATGGTTGGAATGTAATATCTTGAGCTCAACACATGAGTAGGTAGTTCTCTCTCAGAAAATGTGTATTGGAAGTGAAGGTATGTTCTGATGGCTTTCTCCATGAATGAAGAGTGGGTGGAGGGGTATATATAGCCTCCACACAAAATCTAACCGTTACACACAATCTACCAAACTCGGTGGGACCGAATGGTTAAACTCGGCCGGACCGATTCAGCAAACCTAGTGACCGTTAGGATTTTCGGTGGGACTAAGATGCAACTCGGTAGGACCGATATGGTTAGGGTTAGGGCATAACGTAATCTCGGTGTGACCGATTACACAAACTCAGTGGGACCAATTTTGGTAATAAGCTAACCAGAGAGTTGGTCAGGCAAACTCGGTGATACCGATTACACAAACTCGGTGGAACCGATTTTGGTAATAAGCTAACCAGAGAGTTTGCATTGTAATCTCGGTAGTACCGATTGCTCAAACTCGGTGAGACCGACTTTGGCAATGGACATACACAGTGAGATTACAATCCCATCTCGGTGAGACCGAGATCCCTATCAGTGAAACCGATTTGCTAGGGTTTGTGGCAGTGGCTATGACATGTGAAACTCGGTGGCGCCGGATAGAAAGAATCGGTGAGGCCAAGTTTGACTTTTGGTTTAGGTCATATGTGGATGTGGGAAGATAGTTGAGGGTTTTGGAGCATATCACTAAGCACATGAAGCAAGAGGCTCATTAAGCAACACCTCATCCCTCCTTGATAGTATTGGCTTTTCCTATAGACTCAATGTGATCTTGGGTCACTAAAATATAAAATGTAGAGTCTTGATCTTGAAGCTTGAGCCAATCTTTTGTCCTTAGCATCTTGAAGGGGTTCCACATCCTCTAGTCCATGCCACTCCATTGTTGAACTTATCTGAAACATACTAGGTAAAAGTGTTAGTCCAACAAGAGATATGTTGACATTAATTACCAAAACCACCCAGGGAGCACTTGTGCTTTCAACAGACATGAGTTAGACAAGTTTGCCTTAAGAAGGCTAGCACAAAAGCAGCACGATCAAACAGGCAAGGCCTCCTGCCTGGGAGCCTCCTAACTACTCCTGGTCGTCGGCGGTCTCCACGTAGTAGTAGGCATCGACGGTGGCATCTGGCTCCTGGGCTCCGACATCTGGTTGCATCAACCGGAAAGAAGAAGAAAGGGGGAAAAGGGGAAGCAAAGCAACCGTGAGTACATATCCAAAGTACTCGCAAGCAAGGATCTACACTACATATGCAACATTATCAATGGAAGGCTGTATATGTGGACTGGGCTGCAGAAATGCCAGAATAAGAGGGGGAGAAACTAGTCCTATCGAAGACTAGCATCTTCTGGAAACCACCATCTTGCAGCAACAGGAGGGAGTAGAGTAGCATAATGTAAAGTAGTAGTAGTGTTATCAACCTCGGCCAGAGATCCTTTCTCGACTCCCTACGAGAAAGCAATCCCAAAGCCATACTATCCAAGTGTCATCACAATCCAATTCTCATCACCATCCAGTTCTCATCACAAGTATCTAGTTCTAGTTGTATCGATCGGGATACAACTCCAAGTGTCCGTTACCGTAGGATAGGCTATCGATAGATGTTTTCTTCCCTGCAGGGGTGCACCAACTTACCCACCACGCTTGATTAACTCCGTTCGGACACACTTTCCTGGGTCATGCCCAGCCTCGGCCAAACAATATGCCACAACCCGACCAAGGCTTAATAGAGAGGCCAGCACGCCGTACTAAACCTATGCCCCCAGGGGTCATGGGAAATCTCCCCGGGAACTCCAGCACGTTGTGTGGGCGGCCGGTGAGCAGATCTATCTACCTCCCTAAAAAGGCAGGAGCTTACCAGTCCAACCCGGCGCGCGCCGCTCTGTCGCTGACGTATATTAAACTTTGGCTGATGTATACGACGCAGAACGCCCATACTATGCCCACGTGATGGTTAGTGCTATCAGGCCAGAGGCCCCTCGGATCAAATATCCAAATCATAGTTGATTAGGAACGCGCGGTAACAAGCAAAGACTCACGAAAGATGTGACCCCGTTGCCCCGTCTCGAGGACTTGCAGCAAGGGCTAGGAATGCCCAGCCACACCTCGTAAATATCTCGCGGGCACCCTCCAGGTCAACCCGTCTCCACAACACTCGCAATTAAGCTCGCGCGGGTACCCCTCAGGGCCGACCCGTCTTTAGTAACATGGTTCAGTGTAAAGTCATAGTAACCATAGTAACTGTGTGTCCAAACATCAAGGGGAAAACCCGAGGAATCACCCCCGATGAATTCCACTCGATGTAACCATCAAGGTGAACGTAAGAGGAACCACCCTCGAAGTTCACACTTGAGGGGTTGCACGACAGAGTCGTATCGGAAGTGGTCAAGGCGGAATCACCCTCGATGACCACGACCGAATAGCTACACTACAGGGTAACATCAGAAGTGATGAAGAGGTCTCACCCTCGGCACTCGATAGTAACCCAGTAGCGTCGAGCAACTAAGGGGAAACTGATGTGTGGTGCCGGGGCCTGGTCTTCGATCCCATTGATCGTGTCTTCAATGAGGAAGCAGGGGCAACAAGAACAAGGTGGGGGTCACTGATAGATCACTAACCAACATATACTAAGCAGTTTAGGATAAGCAGGTAGGTAACAATAAGCAGTTTATGCATCAGAATAGGAGCAAACAATAACAGTAGCAAAATCTAATGCAAGCATGAGAGAATGGAATGGGCGATATCGGGATGATCAAAGGGGGGGCTTGCCTGGTTGCTCTGGCAAGGAGGGGTCGTCGTCGACGTAGTCGACCACACGGGTATCATCGGTCTCGGGGTCTACCAGAGAGAAGAGGGGGAAGAAACAGTAAATATAAAGCAAACATAGCATCACAAAGCATAACGTGGCAATATGATGTGCCGGGTGTGACCTAACGTATGGCTACACGATATAGGTGAAGGGGGAATTCAACTGGGAATGTAATCCCGGTTCCGGACCTGTGTCAGACAGATGACCGGAGGGGGAATGTTCCATGTTCAGATACTTAGAGGCATCTGATAGGTAAACGGACTGACATCACCATGACATCACCATGACATCAACAGTCAACAGAGCATTGACTGGTCAAACAGAGCAAGGGGCCCATCTGTCATTGACCTAACTAATTTAACAGGGTTATATTAACTAACTTAGTGAATTAGACTAATTAATCATAGTTAATTAGGTCAATTGTTTACCTATTTAATTAATTAAGTAATTATTAATTATTTATAAAACTCTCTTTTTTTACAAAAGGGGGGGGGGGGTGGGCCCCTATGGTCAGTGGCCCATGAGGCTAAACGGGCACGCGGGTGACGGGTGCTGGCGCCCGTCGAGGCCGAAGCCCGCCCGGCCGCGGGGCAAGGCAGCGGCGAGGCCAAGGCGGCTGGGGGGGGGGGGGTGCGCCGGCGAGGGGCAAGGGCGGCCAGGGGGTGCGGCGCGGTTGGTTCGGCGGCCGGAGACGAGGCCAGGGGCGCATGCGCAGGCCGCGGTGGCGAACAGCGCGGCCAGGGGTGGCGCGAGCGGGGTGAGGATGACATGCGAGGCCAGGGCGTGCACGCGCAACAGCAGTCGGCGGGCGGAGGCGGGGCGAGCTGCGGTGAAGCGGCGGCAGCAGCAGCTGGGCGGCAACGACAGGAGGTCGCCGGAGGCAGCCGACGACGAGCAGCAGCAGGGGGCGGTGAGAGTGGGAAGCGGGCAAGCGCGGCCGGGCGTGTCGGGATACGAACGGCGGCGACACGATTCAGCGGCAGCGACGGCGTTGGTAGAGCAGCAGCGGCACAACGAGTAGTGGTCGCGGGAGCTCCTGTAATGGCGGCAACGGCACGGGGAACAAAGTAGCGGATCGACGGCGTATAACGGAGGAAGGGAGAGGGGCGGGAGATCATGTTGTGGCACACGAAGGTCGTCGGCGGGCTTAGTAGTGTAGGGCAGTGCCGGAGTCGAAGGCGACGGTGGCGACCCGATGAAGACGACGGAGGGGATCTGGCGCTGTAGGGGTCCGCGGCTTGGGCTCGTGGGCGAGGAAGATGTCGAGGTAGCAGCGGATGCCGGCGGAGTGGTTGGACCAGTCGAAGGAGCACGGGGGAAGGTGGTCGCCGCGGTGGTGGGAGACGAGCGGCGACGGAGGCGATCGGGCGCGTGGATCTGGCGAGGGAGGGAGAGAGGCCAGAGGGAGAGGGGAGGAAGTGGGAGTGGATGGGGAGCCCGAGGAGATGAGGGGGAAGCCGTGGCTGCCTTATCCCCTCGACGGGGATAGCGAGGCGGTCGGGCGGAGACGAGCTGGAGCCCCTCCTCCCGGTCGGTCGAACAGGGAAGGAGGGAGACGACCTGGGGAGGGGTTGGGCCGGTCGGGAGAGGTAGGTGGCCGGCCTGCTGGGATGGGGCCGAAGCCCAAGGGGAGGCCAGGGGCTCTCCCACCCCTTCTTCTGTCCTTTTCTTCTTCCTTTTGATTTCCCCCCTTTTTGCAGCTTTTGCATTTTCTTTTAGCCATAAATGACTCTGCAAAAATTATGCCACTGGCCAAAACAATTTTAAACAATTATTGGGCACTGCCACAAAAAGTTTGGGGCCATCAGGAGTTGTCCAAGCATTTTAGAAAATGAAAAGGACATCTTAAATACTGCTGGACCAGATAATAAATTCCCAGGGGCAATTTGGGAATTCCAAAAATGTTGGCTTCAACATGACAAATATCTAGGGATTATTTGCCATAGGATGAACTATTTTATTTGCATGAAATAAGACGCAAATATTTGACATGCAATTTGAATTTGAATTTGAAGCAGATTTTGGACAAGTGGGATTTTGGCATGATGATCATGATGACATGACCTTCATTAGGGGGAGATTACTGTAATGTGATGTTGGGGATGTTACAAATCTCCTCCACTACAAGAAATCTTGTCCCGAGATTTAAGTGGGGAAGTAAAGAGTAACTTCGGGAGAACTGACCCATCTAGGGTTAATTATCTGGTGAACAATTCAGGGAATGAGGCATAAGTATCTTTCGAGTTGAAACTCAATAAAACATCAAGAGCAAAGTATGAAGGTACAAAAGGAAGTTTCAAGCGAATGGACAAACGATCGATACCTGAACAGAGTGTGAGAAGGGGGTTCAAAGCATCGGTGAATAGATCATCACTCGGAAGGTGGCTCGTGACAACACACAAAGCCAAGAGCAAATGATACTTCAGAATAAAGGATATACAGGAGAGTCAGGTTTCGATCCTGTGGAACTGTGGGTTATGGGCCCACCATGTGGGTTAAAAGTAGAAGGAGCGGTGACATGTTACTCGGTTATGATACAAGCTTTGTCGGAGGATAGTCTGTCAATTATGTTGGCAACCACGTTGGTACCAAGGGCGAGGGACAAAGAGAACCATATTCCTGCTCGTTGAACGAGGCAGACCAATCGGCAAGGTTCGCGTCCATCGATGGTTACCAGAATGTCATCAACAATAGTAACAGGGTCTCACTGACAAGGTTGTACACCGGGGCATTTTATAAGCAGGGAATTATTTATGCTTATATAATATAGATCACAAGAAGGTTAAACAAACCAATGGAAAGGAAAATGAAATTATCAGATTAATCAGACCAATGGAAAGGAAAATATGTTTACACACCAGAATTGGGAGTATATCCTTCCCAAGGGTAAGTGGAGCAGGATATACATGATATGACAGCAAGTTCAAAAGCATTTAGATAAAGGGGGCGAGGGAAGAATCATGATATTACCCATACAACGGTGTTTGGATAATAGATCAAGAAACATTCGACAATGTGCTTCCAATGTTCTTGTTGATATTCGAAATACCTCAGTCATGCTTCGAGGTAGCATTAACATGGTGTTCCAAGTAGGGGTTGGAGTTGAAGATCACAAGAAATACTCAAAGAACAATTGCACGAATAACAAGGAGTCCAAGGTATAACCAAGACATGATCAATCATGTGTTGGAAAGAAGACAAGGGGGTAGTCGATGATAACTCAAATCATCGTAGGTAAAGGATGGTATTTCTCACCATGAATTCAATTGTCATTTCAACAGAAGTCAAAATGTTGATGCTGATCACGATGCATTTGTCGAGAGGCTCTATGAAGATACCATCGAGCAGTGACGACAATAAACAAAAAGTGGTAGATGAAGTGAAAGGCCATGAGAACCATGGATTGGACACAAGCTCGAAATCAAACTTGTTGTTCGAGATGAAATGATAGGATGAGGAAGATCGACGTAAGCTTAGCTCGTCGTCGGAAGTTGCTCTCTGGGAAGAAGGACCAGGTAGCACAGTTAAAATTAGCGCGATAATGATATAGCCGATCAGACTAGGAATAATGTGATGGAGTATCATTCCAATGAGAATTCACAAGAGGTAGTGCAATGACACAATATCCTCGAGATAACAAGGGGCAATACTCGAGGTAGATCAAAAATAGAGGTTGGACAGATGAAATGATCTGCAGAATACAAGTATTTTAACTTGTCCGGGAAATGCAATTAAGGAGAAACTATGGTCGGAACCATGTTATGAATGATCAAACCATTGATACAAGATGAACTTATAACAAGGGGTAATCATTTTTACGAGCAGCTTCCATGATAAGTTCTACATCGGGTCCACGGGCATGAACACAAAGGTTCAAGGTCGACTCCCACTTCTTCAATGCATAACCTTTCATTCACTCCTCGTTTTCCAAGAAATTGTAGTGTAGAAGATTTATCTGGCGAAGTACCAGAAGAGTAAGACTCACATCTCTTTTGAGTTCACACGGATTAGGGAAGGAATAGGTTCAACCCTGAAAGCACAAGTGCTCCCCAGGTGGTTTTGGTAATTAATGTCAACATATCTCTTGTTGGACTAACACTTTTATCTAGTATGCTTCAGATAAGTTCAACAATGGAGTGGCATGGACTAAAGGATGTGGGAACTCCTTCAAGATGCTAAGGACAAAGGATTGGCTCAAGCTCAAAAGCTCAAGACTCTTCACTTTACATTTTAGTGATCCAAGATCACATTGAGTCCATAGGAAAAGCCAATACTATCAAGGAGGGATGAGGTCTTGCTTAATGAGCCTTTTGCTTCATGTGCTTAATGATATGCTCCAAATCCTCAGCTACTTTCCCATATCTACAAATGACCTAAACCCTAAGCCAAACTTGGACCTACCGATTCTTTCTATCCGGCGCCACTGAGTTTCACATGTCATAAGCCACTACCAAACCCTAGCAAATCGGTTCTACCGATAGGGATCTCGGTCTCACCAAGATGGGATTGTAATCTCTCTGTGTATGTCCATTATCAAAATTGGTCTCACCGAGTTTGAGCAATTGGTACTACCGAGATTACAATGCAAACTCTCTGGTTAACTTATTACCAAAATCGGTCCAACCGAGTTTAGTAATCGGTCCCACCGAGTTTGCCTGACCAACTCTCTGGTTAGCTAATTACCAAAATCGGTCTCACCGAGTTTGTGTAATCGGTCTCACCAAGATTACGTTATGCCCTAACCCTAACCATATCGGTCCTACCGAGTTGCATGTCAGTCCCACCGAAAATCTCTAACGGTCACTAGGTTTACTATTTTGGTCCGACCGAGTTTGTTGATTCGGTCCCACCGAGACTGGTAAATTGTGTGTATCGGTTGGATTTTGTGTGGAGGCTATATATACCCATCCACCTCCTCTTCACTCGTGGAGAGAGCCATCAGAACACAACTACACTTCCAACTCATATGTTCTGAGAGAGAACCACCTACTCATGTGTTGAGACCAAGATATTCCATTCCTACCATATGAATCTTGATCTCTAGCCTTTCCCAAGTTGCTTTCCACTCAAATCTTCTTTCCACCAAATCCAAATCCTGTGAGAGAGAGTTGAGTGTTGGGGAGACTATCATTTGAAGCACAAGAGCAAGGAGTTCATCATCAACACACCATTTGTTACTTCTTGGAGAGTGGTGTCTCCAAGATTGGCTAGGTGTCACTTGGGAGCCTCCGACAAGATTGTGGAGTTGAACCAAGGAGTTTGTAAGGGCAAAAAGATCACCTACTTTGTGAAGATCTACCGCTAGTGAGGGAAGTCCTTCGTGGACGATGGCCATGGTGGGATAGACAAGGTTGCTTCTTCGTGGACCCTTCGTGGGTGGAGCCCTCCGTGGACTCGCGCAACCGTTACCCTTCGTGGGTTGAAGTCTCCATCAACGTGGATGTAGGATAGCACCACCTATCCGAACCACGGGAAAAACATCCTTGTCTTCACTTGCGTTTAAATTTTCCAAACCCTTCTCTTTACATTCTTGCAAGTTTCATGCTTTACTTTCCGCTGCTCATATACTCTTTGCATGCTTGCTTGATATGTATTGCGTATGTTGAAATTGTGCCTAAAACTCCACTCAAACCGAAAAAGTTTAAAAATAGAAACTTTAGCACTAAGTGTCTAATCACCCCCCTCTAGACACACCTACTTCTAGATCCTACAAGTGGTATTAGAGCTTTGGTCTGCATTGCCTTGGTTTAATCACCATTGGAGGAAGATGGATGTGTCTACTTTAGGGAGTCTTAGACATAGAGTGCCTATTCTTGATGAAGAGTATTTTCATGAGTGGAAAAATGAGATGCTTGTAATTTTCAATCAATATCATTTGAACAAGTATATTGCTAGTCCTTGTGCGCCTCATGTTGATCCTATGTATCCCACCCTAGATGAAGATATTGACATGATTCGCAATCTTAGAACCGTTGAGCTCATCATTAGAGGATTGCCCAAAAACTTGATTGCTAGATTACCTAATCTAAATTGTGCCTATACTATATGGAAATTTCTTGAGGAACGATTTCCCGATTATTCCTTGAAAAATCTAGATGAAATTCTCCATAAATCTATTGCCTTGAGTAAGATGAACTCTAGTGATCCTAGTTTTGGTGATTGTCTATTTGAGCTTACTAATCTCATGCATGCTAAATGAAATGTTGGAATCATTAGTGATATTATATCCGAAGCTATAAGAATTCATAAAGGTGACCACTTTGATGATCATTTATCTAATGAATCACTCTCTCTAGGAAACGATGAGTCACAAGATCATGTTGAACATGGATACTGTGATGAAGATGATGATAGTGACTTCGATCTTGATGATGCAATGAGACACTTTGGTCTTATGGCTAATCTTCGGGGATATGTGTCAGGAGGAAAGGAATGGGTTCTTGACAGTGGACATACTGATCATATGACCGGAGATGAAGAGATGTTCCGTGAGCTTGCAGAAAATGACGGCCCTCGAAAATACGTCACTTTTGGTGATAATTCAAAGGGTAAGGTGGTTGGCCTTGGTAAGGTGGCCATCTCACATGATAGCTCCATTCAAAATTTCATGCTCGTTGATCTCTCGGTTACAACTTACTTTCAGTATCTAGACTTGCTGATTTCGGTTTGAATGTCCTATTTACTAAGGTAGATTGCCAAGTGTTTCGTTGAGACAATCATAAGATGGTCTTTACCGGTATACGTAGAGGTGATCTTTACATTGTCGATTTCTCTAAAAAGGCACAACCTAAAACTTGCTTTATCGCTAAGTCCTCAAAAGGTTGGTTGTGGCATAGACGACTAGGTCATGTTGGCATGAGAAACCTTGACAGGCTTATTAAAGGAAATCATATCCTTGGAGTTAACGATGTTATATTTGATAAGGATAGACTCTGCAGCGCTTGTCAAGCAGGTAAATAGGTTGGAGGAAGGCATCCCGTGAAGAACATCATGACCACAAGGAGGCCACTCGAGCTACTTCATATGGATCTTTTTGGTCCCACCGCCTACAAGAGTCTCGGTGGAAATTCTTTTGGTCTTGTTGTAGTTGATGATTTTTCAAGATTTACGTGGGTGTTCTTTCTTGATGATAAATCGCAGGTCCAAAAGATCTTCAAAAACTTCACTAAGAAGGCCCAAAATCAGTTTGACATGAAGATCAAGAAGGTTCGGAGTGACAACGGAACGGAGTTCAAGAACGCAAATGTGGACACCTTTCTTGATGAAGAAGGGATTTCACACGAGTTCTCGGCCACGTACACACCTCAACAAAATGGAGTTGTTGAGAGGAAGAACCGGACGCTCATCGAAATGGCGAAGAACGATGCTTGATGAGTACAAGACGCCGAAGCACTTTTGGGCAGAAGCGGTTGAGACAGCTTGTCATGCAACAAATCGCTTGTATCTTCACAAGCTACTCGGCAAGACGGCATACGAGCTCCTCACCGATAACAAACCACAAGTTGGATACTTTCGAGTATTCGGCTAAAAGTGCTACATTCTTGATAAGCATCGTCGTTCAAAGTTTGCTCCTAAATCTCATGAAGGTTTCCTACATGGTTATGGCTCAAACTCTCACACTTACCGTGTCTACAACAATTTCACCCAAAAGGTTGAAGAGACGGTAGATGTGAAGTTTGATGAATCTAACGGCTCGCAAGTAGAGCAATTGCCAATTGATGTAGGAGACAAAGACCCTTCAGAAGCAATCCAAGACTTGTCCATTGACAAAGTTCGTCCAACGGAGGTGAAGGAGAGTACTTCATCGGTCCAAGTGGAAGCTTCTACTTCACGACAAAGTGAACCAAGATTCGACACGGAAGAATCCACAAGTGGGACACACCAAGATGAAGAAGATGAGGAAATGCATCAATACGGACCTCAACAACCTCCTTCTCCACCACGACAAGAGAACGATAATGTCAACAATGAAGAAGGCCAAGAAGAAGAACAAGATGAAGAAGATGTTCAAAGAAGACCCAAGCAAAAGCTTTCACGAGTTCGAGCAAGAATCGCCAAAGATCATCCCGTCGAGCAAATCTACAATGATATTCAAACCGGGAGAATTACCCGCTCAAAAACTCATTTAGCTAACTTTTGTGAAAACTATTCATTCATCTCTAGCATTGAACCTATGAAGGTTGAAGAAGCATTGGAAGACCCGGACTGGATAAACGCTATGCATGAAGAGCTACACAACTTTGAGAGAAACCAAGTTTGGACATTGGTTGAGAAGCCCGACAACAACCACAACATCATTGGTACCAAATGGGTGTTTCGCAACAAGCAAGATGAAGATGGACAAGTGGTTCACAACAAAGCACGTCTCGTCGCCCAAGGGTACACGCAAGTCGAAGGTATGGACTATGGTGAGACATATGCTCCTGTTGCTAGACTTGAGTCCATTCGCATCTTACTTGCCTATGCTAATCACCATAATATCACCTTGTACCAAATGGACATTAAAAGTGCTTTTCTAAATGGTGAAATAGAGGAGTAAGTTTATGTCAAACAACCTCCCGGCTTTGTCAATCCTAAGAAACCAAATCATGTTTACAAACTTCACAAAGCCCTTTATGGTCTTAAACAAGCTCCTAGAGCATGGTATAAATGCTTGACCAAGTTTCTTATTGCAAGTGGTTTTGAAATTGGAAAATTTGATTCCACACTTTTTACTAAAAGAGTTAATGGAGAACTATTTGTATCCCAAATTTATGTCGATGATATCATATTTGGTTCAACTAACCCTCTTTTTATTGAAAAGTTTGGAAAGCTAATGTCGAAGAAGTTTGAGATGTCTATGATGAGTGAACTCAAATTCTTTCTCGGCTTGCAAATCAAGCAAACTAAGGAAGGTACATTTGTCTCTCAAACGAGCTACACCAAAGACTTATTCAAGAAGTTCAATATGCAAGAATGCAAAGGTATGCCTACACCCATGCCTACTAGTGGACATAATGATTTGATCAAAGATGGTGAACCGGTTGATCAAAAGGTTTTTTGCTCTATGATTGGTTCATTGCTATACCTATGTGCTTCATGTCCCGACATTATGCTAAGTGTGTGCATGTGTGCATGATATCAAGCTGCTCCTAAAGAATGTCATCTTAAGGCTGTGAAAAGGATAGTGAGATACTTAATTCATACCCCAAATTTTGGCATTTGGTATCCTAAGCGGTCCTCTTTTGATCTTGTTGGCTATTCCGACTTGGATTATGCCGGAGACAAGGTTGATAGAAAGTCCACTTCGGGTACTTGTTAATTTCTTGGTAGATCTCTTGTGTCTTGGTCTTCCAAGAAACAAAACTCGGTATCCTTATCAACCGCCGAAGCGGAATACATTGCCGCTGGTTCATGTTGTGCCCAATTACTTTGGATGACCCAAACCCTTAAAGATTATGGGATCTATGTGAAACATGTTCCATTGCTTTGTGACAATGAAAGTGCTATCAAAATTGGTCATAATCCTGTACAACATTCTCGAACTAAGCATATTGAAGTTCGTCATCATTTCATTCGAGATCATGTTGCTAAGGGTGACATTGATCTTAAACATGTTCGCACTGATAAGCAATTAGCGGATATATTCACTAAACCACTTGATGAGAATGTGTTTTGCAGGTTGAGAGGAGAATTGAACATCATTGATGCTTCAAACTTGGAGTAGGAACTCCATTTGATACATGCAAGACATGAGCTTATGACTGATCCATGATATATCTCTTACGATGACTATCTTATGTCTTGGATATATTTGTACCTTGTATGATATCTAACCCATGTAGGTACTTGGTTGAATCTAATTCTATGAGATTGCAACTCACTCACATCTTGAGCAATCTCTACATCACCGAGTCTCTACACAACGGTGGTTGACGACAAGGAAGCACACAACCATTCAAACATATCCTTTGACAAATTCTATGTTGAGCTTCATGATTGTCATTTTTGGATATACAAGTGCTCTTCCTTGCAAGAACTAACCCATGTAGGTAGATGAACTCAAATTCCAAGTGGTGCTCCCAACTCGTGATGAGTTACATCAACTTTGAGCACCCACACAAGTTCAACTACATGAGCAAGATCCACACCACCACCCAAGGTATGATATTCCATCTTAGAAGAAGCTTTACTCCAAGTCATGAGTCAAAGCAACTCAACAAGATGTGAATACATCAAGATGCTTAAACGAAAAATGGTAACCCCATTTTGAGCTTAAACGATGAGTATGACCTATGATCAAGTGTTCTCACTTGACTCCTAAGTCGATATACTCTAACATAGGTGACTATGTCACCTCCCAATTCTAGATGAAGTTCTCTTGTGTTCTTTTCAGTGTTATTGCATTTGTCCCTTGCATATTTGTTTCCCTCTTTTTCAAAAAAAAACTTCATCTAGAACTTTCATTCTTTTCTATTTTTCTTTGTTCCGCATATTCTGCATCAAATTCCTTGCAAATCCTTCAGTTAATTCATTGCAAATCTTTGTGAAGATCTTATTTGACTAGTGAGCTGAGGTGACAAGTGTTTTTCTCTATGATGAACTCGGCTTCACCGAGTTGTAGTTTTCGGTCCAACCGAATCCTTTCGGTACCACCGACACATGCCACTCGGTGCCACCGACTTCACAACCGGAAAAACAGTTTGCACTTGTTCTATATTTCTTCTGATCCAGCTCCACTCAATGAATCTTGTCCTCTACAAGCATCACAGTTTTATCCATTGCTTTGTGCTGAGTCTTAAGGACGAAACCCATTCGACAGATTCCAGAAAGCCCTTCTTGGAAATTGATGTCAAAGGGGGAGAGAGAGATCACATCAAAGCTTATCACCTACAAAGGAGGAAGTATTAAGGGGGAGAAAGAGATCTCCAGGGGAGAGAATACTCAAGGATCCCAGATGCTTGATGTTCAAGAGGAGAGATGCCACATGTCTTTTTAGGGGAAAGACATGTTCATATGTGCTTATATAAATTAAGTTCTATCCACTTATATCTTTCAGCTCTGATTTTTTGTTCCCTATCTTCTCCCAATATCTCATATCAGATTCAGGGGGAGCAAGACATTTAAGGGAAAGAAATCACTCAAAATTCATTGCACATCTTTATTCTTGGGGACATGTCTAATCCAATGTGGTACCCTGTACTCACTCTCTACATGTCATCCCAGTCTTGGTATTCTTGTGGTTTCTTTTGGTTTGCTCTGGCTAGTGGATGTACCTGTGTTATCTAACCTTGTTTATGCAGGTTCATTCCATCCTAAGCCAACTCAAGACAACAAGGTAAGTATATGCATCAAAATCATGAGTATGAGAAATTCTTGCTTATGTACATACTTTTTGCAAGAAGGACTCATAAGCATGAAGGTATTTTCTTTAATAATCTTTTGCTCTGATGCATATGGCCAAGATACATGTAACACATTGCCTACTCTGTCATGATTATGCTCCCACATGCTTATATATTTTATATTCACATGATTGCATACATGTAGGGGGAGCCTATGATTGTTACATGTTCTCCCAAAGCTTTACTTGCTATTCTTTGTATCTTTATCTAAAGCTTTGATGTATGTTGCCATCAATTACCGAAAAGGGGAAGATTGAAAGCACAAGTGCTCCCCAGGTGGTTTTGGTAATTAATGTCAACATATCTCTTGTTGGACTAACACTTTTATCTAGTATGCTTCAGATAAGTTCAACAATGGATTGGCTCAAGCTCAAAAGCTCAAGACTCTTCATTTTACATTTTAGTTATCCATGATCACATTGAGTCCATAGGAAAAGCCAATACTATCAAGGAGGGATGAGGTGTTGCTTAATGAGCCTTTTGCTTCATGTGCTTAATGATATGCTCCAAAATCCTCAGCTACTTTCCCATATCTACAAATGACCTAAACCCTAAGACAAACTCGGACCTACCGATTCTTTCTATCCGGCGCCACCGAGTTTCACATGTCATAAGCCACTACTAAACCCTAGCAAATCGGTTCTACCGATAGGGATCTCGGTCTCACCGAGATGGGATTGTAATATCTCTCTGTATGTCCATTATCAAAATCGGTCTCACCGAGTTTGAGCAATCGGTACTACCGAGATTACAATGCAAACTCTCTGGTTAACTTATTACCAAAATCGGTCCAACCGAGTTTAGTAATCGGTCCCACCGAGTTTGCCTGACCAACTCTCTGGTTAGCTAATTACCGAAATCGGTCTCACCGAGTTTGTGTAATCGGTCTCACCGAGATTACGTTATGCCCTAACCCTAACCATATCGGTCCTACCGAGTTGCATGTCAGTCCCACCGAAAATCTCTAACGGTCACTAGGTTAATTATTTCGGTCCGACTGAGTTTGTTGATTCGGTCCCACCGAGATTGGTAAATTGTGTGTAATGGTTGGATTTTGTGTGGAGGCTATATATACCCCTCCACCTCCTCTTCACTCGTGGAGAGAGCCATCAGAACACAACTACACTTCCAACTCATATGTTCTGAGAGAGAACCACCTACTCATGATATTCCATTCCTACCATATGAATCTTGATCTCTAGCCTTTCCCAAGTTGCTTTCCACTCAAATCTTCTTTCCACCAAATCCAAATCCCGTGAGAGTGAGTTGAGTGTTGGGGAGACTATCATTTGAAGCACAAGGGAAAGGAGTTCATCATCAACACACCATTTGTTACTTCTTGGAGAGTGGTGTCTCCTAGATTGGCTAGGTGTCACTTGGGAGCCTCCGACAAGATTGTGGAGTTGAACCAAGGAGTTTGTAAGGGCAAGGAGATCGCCTACTTCGTGAAGATCTACCGCTAGTGAGGCAAGTCCTTCGTGGGCGATGGCCATGGTGGGATAGACAAGGTTGCTTCTTCGTGGACCCTTTGTGGGTGGAGCCCTCCGTGGACTCGCGCAACCGTTACCCTTCGTGGGTTGAAGTCTCCATCAATGTGGATGTATGATAGCACCACCTATCCAAACCACGGGAAAAACATCCTTGTCTTCACTTGCGTTTGAATTCTCCAAACCCTTCTCTTTACATTCTTGCAAGTTGCATGCTTTACTTTCTGCTGCTCATATACTCTTTGCATGCTTGCTTGATATGTATTGCGTATGTTGAAATTGTGCCTAAAACTCCACTCAAACCGAAAAAGTTTGAAAATAGAAACTTTAGCACTAAGTGTCTAATCACCCCCCTCTAGACACACCTACTTCTAGATCCTACAAACCCGTAGGGTATCTTAGGAACACCTACCACTAAATTCCAGAGCAGATAACATCAGCTCAATAGCAGAGCATGGTTGACAATAAGCAGAGGATACAATTTACCGAAGGCAATATGTATGAGGGGAAGAGCGCATGAGATTTTGAATATGAAGGACATTGCTGGATAATAATCCAACAAAGGAACTTGTGGTCCACAAGGGATCTGATGTGAGTATCGGTACTCGCCCAGAAGAAGAAAGAATGCAGGGATATCAGATTATAGAAACAACTGACTAATTCAAAGTTCAAGTGCAAATGAATTATGATTTCCAAAACGACGGATTAGAACCAGAGGCTCTGATCAAAGACAAGTAAGTTGAATAGGTATAGATCGACTATCAATCAAGGTTTGAATTGTCGAACACCACCTCACGTCCGGGGCGACGTCTAAGCAGAAAGGAAGAATTCTAATTTGAAGTGATGATCACGAACATTCACAAACAAAACGAATCAAGTGCTCGAAATTACGATGACAAAGGGTGCAAATGAACTTTGGTAGACATATGGAAGTAACCATAATGTAAGCAGACAAGGATCAACAAGAGCAATAGGCTACTGAGGATTTTTGGAAGATCGAATAGTATTCCAAAGAATTTTGTGAAACAAATGAACACTTGTGGACGAACGATACTCGACAAGCGCGAGTAATTATCCGTAGGGGTATTCATGTGGCAAGAACTACAAGGCAGTAGGCACAAAGTATTCTCAGAACAAAAGAGAGAATTTCGGGGTATCTTGTAGTAACAAGATCACCTGGGAATAGAAGTAAGAACGAAATGTGTATGCATTTATCCATAGGGATATTTCGGTGGTAGGTTGTTGCAAAAGCAAGGGGCACAAAGTCTGGGGAGAACATCGGAGAGTGTCTTCGGAATCCTTTGATGCACCAAGCAATCATCTAGAGTGAGGGGCTCTCCGGGTGAAAGTATTTACGAGAACCTATAGTTAGAGTTAGCAAAATCGTTTAGCCCGAATAGAAGAGAGATCAGAGTCCCAGAGTATAGACGGGGAATAAAAGATCCTAATACCACCAATTGGCGACGTGGGCCTGTAAGCCACACAGCCAAGTTAGTAAAACGGTTTTCGGTTTCTAGACTCAACTTCGGCCAAGGAGTTGGAAAGGGGGCTACCTACAAGCAGTCGGCTCTGATAACAAATTGTGACGCCCTCGATTCAATCGTACACTAATCATACACGCAAATGTGTACGATCAAGATCAAGGACTCACGGGAAGATATCACAACACAACTCTAGACACAAATTAAAATAATACAAGCTTTATATTACAACCCAGGGGCCTCAAGGGCTCGAATACATAAGCTCGATTACACAAGAGTCAGCGGAAGCAACAATATCTGAGTACAGACATGAGTTAGACAAGTTTGCCTTAAGAAGGCTAGCACAAAAGCAACAAGATCGAAGAGGCAAGGCCTCCTGCCTGGGAGCCTCCTAACTACTCCTGGTCGTCGCCGGTCTCCACGTAGTAGCAGGCATCGGCAGTGGCATCTGGCTCCTGAGCTCCGACATCTGGTTGCATCAACCAGAAAGAAGAAGAAAGGGGGAAAGGGGAAGCAAAGCAACCGTGAGTACTCATCCAAAGTACTCGGAAGCAAGGATCTACACTACATATGCAACATTATCAAAGGAAGGCTGTATATGTGGACTGGGCTGCAGAAATGCCAGAATAAGAGGGGGAGAAACTAGTCCTATCGAAGACTAGCATCTTCTGGAAACCACCATCTTGCAGCAACAAGAGGGAGTAGAGACTCACGAAAGATGTGACCCCGTTTCCCCGTCTCGAGGACTTGCAGCAAGGGCTAGGAATGCACAACAATGCCTCGTAAATATCTCGCGGGCACCCTCCAGGTCAACCCGTCTCCACAACACTCGCAATTAAGCTCGCGCGGGTACCCCTCAGGGCCAACCCGTCTTCAGTAACATGGTTCAGTGTAAAGTCATAGTAACCATAGTAACTGTGTGTCCAAACATCAAGGGGAAAACCCGAGGAATCACCCCCGATGAATTCCACTCGATGTAACCATCAAGGTGAACATAAGAGGAACCACCCTCGAAGTTCACACTTGTGGGGTTGCACGACAGAGTCGTATCAGAAGTGGTCAAGGCGGAATCACCCTCGATGACCACGACCGAATAGCCACACTACAGGGTAACATCAGAAGTTATGAAGAAGTCTCACCCTCGGCACTCGATAGTAACCCAGTAGCGTCGAGCAACTAAGGGGAAAGTGATGTGTGGTGCCAGGGCCTGGTCTTCGATCCCGTTGACCGGGTCTTCAATGAGGAAGCAGGGGCAACAAGGATAAGGTGGGGGTCACTGATAGATCACTAACCAACCTATACTAAGCAGTTTAGGATAAGCAGGTAGGTAACAATAAGAAGGTTATGTATCAGAATAGGAGCAGACAATAACAGTAGCAAAATCTAATGCAAGCATGAGAGAATGGAATGGGTGATATCGGGATGATCAAAGGGGGGCTTGCCTGGTTGCTCTGGCAAGGAGGGGTCGTCGTTGACGTAGTCGATCACACGGGCATCATCGGTCTCGGGGTATACCAGAGAGAAGAGGGGGAAGAAACAGTAAATATAAAGCAAACATAGCATCACAAAGCATAACATGGCAATATGCTATGCCGGGTGTGACCTAACGTATGGCTAGATGATATAGGTGAAGGGGGAATTCAACCGGGAATTAATCCCGGTTCCGTACGTGTGTCAGACAGATGATCGGAGGGGGAATGTTCCATGTTCAGATAGTTAGAGGCATCTGATAGGTAAACGGACCGCTTATTCGGATTCGTCTCGTTGTTCTGTGCAACTTTCATGTATAAAACTTTTTCATCCGAGTTACGGATTATTTTCTATGATTATCAAAGTTTTATTAATATTGTGGAATTATCTTTAATTCAGAAAGGGAATTATGACGTCAGCCTGACGTCACCATGACGTCAGCAGTCAACAGAGCGTTGACTGGTCAAACAGAGCAGGGGGCCCATCTGTCATTGACCTAACTAATTTAACAGGGTTATATTAACTAATTTAGTTAATTAGACTAATTAATCACAGTTAATTAGGTTAATTATTTACCTATTTATTTAATTAATTATTAATTAATTAATTATAAAACTCTCTTTTTTTACAAAAAACGGGGGTGGGCCCCTATGGTGAGTGGCCCATGAGGCTAAACGGGCGCGCGGATGACGGGTGCTGGCACCCGTCAAGGCCGAAGCCCGTCCGGGTGCGGGGCAAGGCACAGGCGAGGCCAAGGCGGCTGGGGGTGCGCCGGCGAGGGGCAAGGGCGGCCAGGGGTGTGGCGCGGTTGGTTCGGCGGCCGGAGACGAGGTCAGGGGTGCAGGCGCGGGCCGCGGTGGCGAACAGCGCGGCCAGGGGCGGCGTGAGCGGGGTGAGGACGACAGGCGAGGCCAGGGCGTGCACGCGCAGCAGTAGTCGACGGGTGGAGGCGGCGCGAGCTGCGGTGAAGCAGCGGCAGCAGCGGCTGGGCGGCAACGGCAGGAGGTCGCCGGAGGCAGCCGACGACGAGCAGCAGCAGGGGGCTGTGAGAGCGGGAAGCGGGCAAGCGCAGCCGGGTGTGTCGGGATACAGACGGCGGTGACATGATTCAGCGGCAGCGACGGCGTTGGTAGAGCAGCAGCGACACAACGAGTAGTGGTGGCAGGAGCTCCTGTAATGGCGGCAACGGCGCGGGGAACAAACTAGCGGATCGACGACGTATAACGGAGGAAGGAAGAGGGGCGGGAGCTCATGTTGCGGCACATTAAGGCCGTCGGGGGGCTTAGTAGCGCAGGGCGGTGGCCGGAGTCGAAGGCGACGATGGCGACCCGAGGAAGACGATGGAGGGGATCCGGCGCTGTAGGGGTCCGCGGCTTGGGCTCGTGGGCGAGGAAGACATAGAGGTATCAGCGGATGCCGGCGGAGTGGTTGGACCAGTCGAAGGAGCACGGGGGAAGGTGGTCATCGCGGTGGTGGGCGACAAACGGCGACGGAGGCGATCGGGCGCGTGGATCTGGCGAGGGAGGGAGAGAGGCCATAGGGAGAGGGGAGGAAGTGGGTGTGGACGGGGAGCCCGAGTAGATGAGGGGGAAGCCGTGGCGGCCTTATCCCCTCGACGGTGGTAGCGAGGCGGTCAGGCGGAGACGAGCTGGAGCCCTTCCTCCCGGTCGGTCGAACAGGGAAGGAGGGAGACGACCTGGGGAGGGGTTGGGCCGGTCGGGAAAGGTAGGTGGGCCGGCCTGCTGGGATGGGGCCGAAGCCCAAGGGGAGGCCAGGGGCTCTCCCACCCCTTCTTCTTTCCTTTCCTTTTTCCTTTTGACTTCCCCCTTTTTTTGCAGCTTTTGCATTTTCTTTTAGCCACAAATGACTTTGCAAAAAAATATGCCACTGGCCAAAACAATTATTGGGCACTGCCACAAAAAGTTTGGGGCCATCAGGAGTTGTCCAAGCATTTTAGAAAATGAAAAGGACATCTTAAATAATACTGTACCAGATAATAAATTCCCAGGGGCAATTTGGGAATTCCAAAAATGTTGGCTTCAACATGACAAATATCTAGGGATCATTTGCCATAGGATGAACTATTTTATTTGCATGAAAGAAGATGCAAATATTTGACATGCAATTTGAATTTGAAGCAGATTTTGGACAAGTGGGATTTTGGCATGATGATCATGATGACATGACCTTCATTAGGGGGAGATTACTGTAGTGTGATGCTGGGGATGTTACAATGGTAAAGCGTCCAGACCCTTGCAAGCACAATATTATCGTCACCAAATGGATCTATCGCAACAAACAAGATGATCATGGTCAAGTTGTCAGAAACAATGCTCGTCTCGTTGCTCAAGGTTACACACAAGTTGAAGGGATTGACTTCAATGAAGCATTTGCTCCTGTGGTATCGCAACAAACAGCTTTTACCACGAGATACGAATTGTATGAGTATACTGTTATGTCATTCAGACTGACTAACGCACCTGCCTATTTCATGAACTTGATGAACAAAGTGTTTATGGAGTTCTTGGATAAGTTCGTCGTAGTGTTCATTGACGACATTCTGATTTTCTCGAAGAATGAAGAAGAGCATAAGGAACATTTGCGTTTGGTTTTGGAGAAACTAAGGGAATATCAGTTATATGCCAAATTCAGCAAATGTGAGTTTTGGTTGAAGGAAGTAGGATTCCTCGGACATGTTATATCCGGAGAAGGTATAGCAGTTGACCCTACCAAGGTTGAGACCGTAACCGAATGGGAAGCACCCACGATAGTTGGAGAGATCCGGAGTTTCCTTGGACTCGCAGGATACTACCGGAGATTCATTTAGAATTTCTCAAAGATCGCAAAACCTATGACTGAATTGTTGAAGAAGGATACCAAGTTCAATTGGATGGAGGAATGTGAGGCCAGTTTTCAGGAGTTCAAGAAGCGATTGGTTTCCTCACTAGTGTTGATTCTGCCAGATCAGACCAAGGATTATGAGTTGTATTGCGACGCTTCACGTCGAGGACTTGGAGCGGTGCTTATGCAGGAAGGAAGAGTTGTTTCGTATGCTTCACGACAATTGAAACCTCATGAATTAAATTATGCTACGCATGATTTGGAGTTAGCAGCCGTAGTGCATGCATTGAAGACATGGAGACATTTCCTCATTGGAAATCATTGTGAAGTATATACGGATCACAAGAGTTTGAAGTATATTTTCACGCAGAAGGAGTTGAACCTCAGACAAAGGAGATGGTTGGAGCTCATCAAGGATTATGATATGAGATTGCATTACCATCCAGGAAAGGCTAATGTTGTAGCTGACGCATTGAGCCGTAAGAGCCATGTCAATACATTGATGACGGGAGAAATACCAAAGGAGTTAGCCGAGGATCTTCGTGAGCTATGCATGGAAATAGTTCCGAGAGGCTATGTAGCAGCATTAGAGATTCAGTCAACATTAATGGGTAAAATCAGAGAGGCTCAGAAATCTGACAAGGAGATTGCTTCTATAAAGAAGAAAATGAGCGAAGGAAAAGCAAAAGGGATTTCGTGAGGATGAGCACGATACCCTATGGTTTGAGGACCGTGTTTATGTACCAAATGACCCGGTGATCAGAAAGTTGATTCTGCAAGAGGCACATGATTCACTCTATTCGATTCACCCAGGAAATACCAAGATGTATTTGGATTTGAAGGAAACATTCTGGTGGACCGGAATGAAGAAGGATATTGCAGCATATGTAGCAGTTTGTGATGTATGTCAAAGAGTGAAGGCAGAACATCAGAAGCCAGCCGGGTTGTTACAACCATTGCCGATACCCGAATGGAAGTGGGATAAGATAGGCATGGATTTTATCACAGGACTACCCAGGACGAAAGCAGGCTATGACTCGATATGGGTAGTAGTTGATCATTTGAAGAAGGTAGCACGTTTCATCCCAGTTAAGACCACTTACACCAGTGCTAAGTTGGCAAAGATATACCTGACCAGGATCATTTGTTTGCATGGAGTTCGGAGGAGTATCGTATCAGATAGAGGAACCCAATTTACCTCAAAGTTTTGGAATCAGTTGCATGAAACTTTGGGAACCAGACTAGAGTTCAGCACAGCTTTTCACTCACAGACGGATGGACAGACTGAGAGAGTCAATCAGATTTTGGAAGATATGCTGAGAGCTTATGCACTAGATTATGGATCTAGTTGGGACGATAACTTGCCGTATGCGGAGTTTTCTTATAACAACAGTTACCAAACCAGTTTGAAGATGGCACCTTTCGAAGCTTTACACGGAAGTAGGTGCAGGACACCGTTGTCATGGGAAGAAGTTGGAGACCGTCAGTTCTTTGGACCAGATCTGATTAAGGAGTCTGAACGGAAAGTTAAGTTGATTCGCGATAGGCTCAAGGTAGCCCAATCCAGGTAGAAGAGCTACACAGATTCTAAACGAAAGGAGACAGTTTATGAAACAGGAGACAGAGTTTATCTTCGAGTATCCCCACTTCGAGGAGTTAAGCGCTTTGGAGTCAAGGGAAAGTTAGCACCGCGTTTCGTTGGACCGTATAAGATTTTGCAACGTATGGGAGAAGTTGCTTATAAGTTGGAATTACCAGAGGGCCTGTCAGGAGTTCATGATGTATTCCATGTTTCTCAGCTGAAGAAATGTCACGCCGAGATGGCGGAGGTACCCCTAAGAGATACAGTGCCGCTTGAAGCGATTCAGTTGAAGGATGACTTAACATATGAAGAGAAGCCAGTCAAGATTCTCGAATATGCCAGCAGAGTTACCCGCAGCAAGGTTATCAAGTTTTGCAAAGTTCAGTGGAACCACCACTCAGAGGAGGAAGCCACCTGGGAGAGAGAAGAAGATTTTCTCAAGGACAGCCCTCACCTATTTTCTAGCCAACCCGAATCTCGAGGGCGAGATTCATCTTAAGGGGGGTAGGTTTGTAACATCCCAAATTTTCAATTTGGAATGTTATACATTAGATCATCATGCATATCATATTTTCTTGCATTTTGGTCGATCCTAGAAATTTCACGCAACTCAAGGACCCTCGGAGAGAGAGTTGGAGATTTCGTTATTTTCATATTTGAGTTTTTCTCAAATTTTGAAAGAGGATCAATTGATTTTATTTATTTTATCTTGAATTATTTTTCCAACAACAAAAGTATGAGAAGGGAATAATATGACTTTCCCAAATTTAGGAAAAATGAAGATTTAATAAATAAATCAAATTTTGGATTTTCTGGAGTTTATTTGCATTTTATTTGAATTAGGGAAAAATGCGTGTTTTCAAAAAATCTGCATTTAGGCCCCGAGAAAAAGTTCATTTTGTTCGACTCATTTTTAGGAGTCAGGGAAAATTTACTTCGTAAATTTTGGAGTTCGTTTAGATTTTATTCTCTTCGTTTTTCTGCGCGCGAATTTATTTAAAAAAACGCAGCGCCCGACTGGGCCAAGGGCCCAGCCGAGCCGGCCCGCACCGCTGCATTCCCCGCGCGCGCGCGCCCGCGCAGACGCGCCGCCGCCGATGCCGAGTCCGAGGAGGACTCCTCCTCCTCCTCCTCCCCTTTTGATTGCCCCCTCCCCCAAGCCACCTCTCCCCCCTTATATACCGCGCCACCCCCCTCTCCTCCCCAAGCTGCCAGCGCCGCCCGCCCCGCAGCAAGCAGCAGCAGCAGCGCAGCCCCGCCGCCGCCGCCGCTCGCGCCGCGCCGCCGCCGCCAGCGCCGCCTGCCCCGCAGCAAGCAGCAGCAGCGCAGCCCCGCCGCCAAGCCCCGCCGCCCGCCGGAGCCCCTCGTCGACGAGGTAGCCGCGCCGCGCCACCCTTTTTCCCCCCGGTTTGGTTTTTTTTAAAATCGTTCCGGTTTATTTTTCGGTTCGGTTTTTTTAAACCCTAGATCGGTTTTCGTTTTTTTCCGGTTTTGTTGTTTAGCGAGAGTTCGCCGGACCGTTCGTCTTAACGAACGTGATCACCGGTTATTCCAGGTTAACGAACGTCCGTTCGTTTAACCGTTCGTCGTTTTCTTTTTCGTCAGATTTATTCCGCGATTTTCTGATCGCGATTTCAGATCTGATCTTCGTTCTACTTTACTTTCTCGCTCGTTTATCGGAATCAGGTGATTCAAGCCCCTGGAGTTTCGTTTCAAAACCGCTGTTGCGACTAATCAACTTAAACAAGATTTTGCTACTGTAAAATTTGACCTAGTTTCAATTTGCTAGAACCGAGTTGTTTTCTTCCGCCGTTGGATTTCCGTTGTTTTGTTCGGTTCGTTTTCTTTTGCAACCGGAGTTCTTAAGTTGAACTTTCTGGTTCGATCTTTTGTTCAAGTTTTACCTGTGCATTAGATGAGTACTTATTGTATGTTTGTTGTTTGTCTGCGATAGATCACCCGGAGTGCGCCGCCTGTTATTTCGAAGCTCTAGGTTTCGCGGATCCTCAGCAAGGCAAGTAACACTTTGATCATACCCTCTCATTGCCCAGTTTTATTGCATTAGACCAATCCTCACACATTGCATGATAGGGATCTGATTAAACTGTGGGATGGGAGGTAGTTGAGGTAGTACCTATTACCTGTTTTATTATGAAACCTTTGGGAGTTACTCTACGTTTGCTTATTATGCCATGCTATGCTTGTAGACGTGGATTGGGTGAGTGATATCCATGACAGATGTGAGTATTTGCTAATTAATGGTTCTATCTAAGGTGGCAACTTAAATACACATCTGGGTGGATTGAGGCACCTGGTTTCTATCAGGACTTGCCTGTTGTTTTTCTTTGGACCGCCACCCAGGCTCAAAGGGATCATAAGATCATTCATGCTAGTAACTTCCGTGTGCAGCCACAAGCCATTATGGGCTCTGGCATAGCTGACTAAGTCGTGCGAACTCTTACAGTGGTAGACTAGCTGATGTAGGGGATGTAGGTTGGTACGGTCTATCACAACGTAAGGTGTGAGCGCTTCTGAAAGACTATGTCTCGGTCATCCGTCTCTCAAACATCATGCAGTGCGAGAAACCAACGGAGGCGATCGAGTCTTGTGGGGAAAAGTGCGCAAACCTCTGCAGAGTGTACAAACTAATCATGATTAGCCGTGTCCCCGGTTATGGACAACTTGAGTATCTAGTACTTGAATATCATGTGAATCTCATCATGTTACTTCTAATTAATATTGTTGGGTTTTTAATTGTTCACTTAATTGGGATCGGAATGCTGTCAACCATTCTCGATGTTTCAACCACCATGATAGTTAAATAAAATCTTTTCCTTTGCAGTAGGGAAAAATTGGCTTTTCGCAAAAATTGTAACCATAGAGCTTTTCCACCAGCCATATATGCATGTAGTATAGGATTATCATTCATTATTCTCTATGTGCTACATTGCCAGCATATTCCATGTGCTGACCCGTTTTTGGGCTACAACTTTTCATGTTGCAGACTTTTCAGACGACGAGTAAGGTGCTTTTAGGTCGTGGTTCTATACTCAGTGATGCCGTTGGAGTTGATGGACTCACTTATCTTCCAAGCCTTCCGTTGTTATCATTATTAGATGGCCTTAAGCCATGTTTATTGTAATAAGTTCTCTTTGAGACACCGATGTAATAAGTGTGTGATTGCTACTCTGTTATAAATCCTTCGAAGTACTGTGTGGTGTCAACATTACTGATCCAGGGATGACACCGGAGCATAGAGACTTGACCATCTGAGGTCGGGTCGCTACACTTCCATTTAATGTTGTACCCCTCGGCTTCTGTGTATCAACAACTTCAGTTTCCACGTGTCGAGCGAATGCGAGAGGTCAGGGCATTTTTGCGCATAACACCCCAGCCACGTGAGGGACATCTATTTGACAAGACTGGATCCCAGATCCATTCAACATCTCATGGAGAAAATCCTCATAGGTTGCTAGGAAATAACACTCCAACATGTCTAGCGTCCCCAGCCCCTCCTCCCATCCATGTGGCTCACAGAGAGGCGAGTGGGAGAAGTGCTCTGTATCCCACAGTCAGCTGGTGAAGCTGCAAACGCAGGGGTTTCTCCTCCCTGTGGATGTAGTCCTTGTTCAAGCAGGGTTGGCCTCCTTCAACGGCAAAACCCAGGCGGAGGATTTCCCCAATCCATCTGCGGGGGAACGAGTGTGCTTCATCCCCTATCTGCTAAGGGGTGTGGGATTTCCAATTCACCCATTCCTCCGAGGGCTTCTGGCATATTATGGCCTCCAGCTGCACAACTTTACCCCAGCCTCCATCCTGCACATTGCGGGTTATGTCGCTTTATGCGAACTATTCATGGGTTGCAAGGCCCACTTTGAACTATGGAGAAGGTTATTCTGCCTTGTCCCGCGTAACCGAGGGATCAATATTTGAAGTGGGCGGAGCCGAAATATGGCGCATTGCTGGGACCGGATACCTATCCGGCACACCGAAGAAGGCTTCTGAAGAGTGGACCCTGGAGTGGTTCTACATCGAGGACGTCGTACTTCCAGACCCAGTCTGAAGGGGTCTTCCCGAGTTCACGAGGGCTCCTTTGAAGAAACGCCACAGCTGGCGCCCTCGGAGCCTCGAGGAGGAATATAGTGCGGAGGCTCGCCAACTCTTGAGCAAGATAAAGATGCTTGCTCAGTACAGGTATACAATAGTCAAAGTTATGGCGACTTCCATAGTGCGGGGGTTCCAGCCACTCCAATATAGAGGACTTCCCATGTGGCACTACAACGGGGAAGATGACGCCTCTCATTGCGGCCGGAAGGGTCCGGACACCCCTGCCGCCTTGGCCAAAATATTGGCCGAACTGTCCAAAGGGGAGGAAGAGGAGTTCATGCACATCAAGCACAGGGAAGATACTCTATGTATCGTCCTCCTAGCCGGGTAAGCCCCCAACTCCTCTGCTCTACTCATTCTACTCTCTGAGCTACGTTCAACGAAGTTTAACCCATCCATTTATAATAGCACTGGCAAAAGACTTCCGAGAGGCTTTACAGTCCCGCCCCGCAGCCCGAGGGCCACAATCGGGACCTTGACCCCGGATCCTAAGAGGATCCGGATGTATTAGTGGTGCTCGAGAATGGCGTGTTTTACCAAACGAGCTATGACAGCACAGAAGTGGCCATCATCGCTGACTATCCCGGTCTTCTCCCCACTTCACACGTAAGTAATCAGGAGATGCCTTGTCCAAGAGAGTTTTCTCATTCTTCCTCACCCATCGCACTGTCCTGTGATCAAAAGGGGAGGCGTTTGGCGCATCGTGCTGCCCCAGGGGCATCTCCAAAGAGAGCAACCCCCACACCGGGCAGATCTTCAAAGAGGAAGGCAAAGAAGGATACAACCGAGCCTTCATTGAAGAGGTATCGGTTCGCAACTATGTTCTGTAGCAGTTGCGTCCAACTATGACTCTTTATGTTCGTCTTGTATCAGGAAAAAGGTTCGACGGACTGTGTTCGGGGACCCGGCCATTCGTAATCCCAATAGCCAGGATTCAGTCCCGGTCGAGGAGACGGGACCCGATATGGGAGTGGTGCCGGACTGTCCTTCTGCTGAGGACTCAGAAGATATGTCCGTCACCAACTCGGAGGTGGAGAGCGCAATGGATCATCGGCGCCGGAGGGCCGTTTTACGAAATCCCCGCTTCTCAAAAGAGGCGTTCGGTGCCTTCAGCTTTGCTGATGCATACATCCGGGCTGCTCGATATGGGCTTAACAGAGCTACAAAGCAACATTTAAAAGATGTGCAGGTAGGTTTATCTTGTCCGAATTTGATAACCATGTACCAGTAGCCCCCGAGACTTGAAGCAGTTGGTACAAATGATTTAAGGATCGTTGTATAACCAGGTTCTTACAGATAAGAATGACTTGCTAGCCCAAGAGCTGGAAAAGTGTCGGACACAGCTAACTGCTGTTACCGCCGAACTAGAAAAGTCCAAGAAGACATCCTCTGGTAATATTTCCCTCCATCAAGAAACAGTAATTGTATAGCGGCTGTGTTAACACTGCGGCTTATCTCATAACAGGATCGTCAGATCAACTGGAGGAAAAAGAGTCGAAAAGACTACATGCCGCGGGTGAGCGGGTGCTGGCCCGAGTCAGACAGGAGAAGAACAAACTCCAAGATTCAAATACCCAACTGGGCGAAGAACTGAAAGATGTGCGGGGCCAGTTGGCCGACTCCGTAAAGGAGAACAAAAGGCTGCGAGGCGGCATATTCAGTATGTGGCTGAACTTACCTTTTGATAGTTCGGAAACTAAAGGTACTGATAGAATTTATGTTTGTAGGTATGCTGACGGGCCGTCCCGAAGAGGAGATGTCCGGATTCTCGGGCGATCTGCTACAAGAGCTGTCGCGCATGCATGAGCAAGCTCGGCAGGCGATGCGAAGTGTTGCCAAGGCCTTGTGGCCATCTGCCTCTCCTCCAGGAAAGATGGAGGAGCTCCTAGAGCTATTCAAGGGAGCGTGGCGACGCTTTCGATTGTGGGAAATATCGGCCTACCGGGAAGGTGCGCGGAAGGCCTGTGCCATGGTGAAAACGCGGTACACCAAGCTTGATCCGAATCATATGGCTCGGGTCGGACCTCTAGGGTCAGATGGGAAAGAAGTTCCCATTAGTTTGGCATATGACCAAGTAAAAGTAGCCGTCGAGTATTCCTAGCAGGATTGTAAGTTAGATAGCCTGCTGGACGACATAGAGGGTGAAGTTTTTGAGTCCTAAGCGACTATATACTTTCCTTTGCGTCCGCAACTCTAGCTGAATTGTAAAATGATTGTCATGGCAGATCTTTTCGCTTCAACCTCTGGACCCGAAGGTGCGGAGTATTTTCGTATACCAGAGCGGCCGAGTAGACCGGGTATGCATGGAAACCAGGCGTAGGGGTCATAGTTGCTTGAACAGACAAGTATCCGGCTAGTTATGTTATATTACATTAAGATTGTAAGAAACATCTTACAGAGAGAATAGTTTCGTTAACGGTTCCTTTCCTTGGGTGTGCATGCATTAATGCGCATGTCCGAACTGTGATTGAAAAATCGCAGTGTATTTTAACTTCGGGGGGTTCACAATGTAGTAAATGCAAAAATTGTCTTTAATCCACCGACCAAATATTCCCTTAAGAACACTAGCTTTTGGCTTCACCCTGTCTGAGGTACACATCCGGATGACCGGGCAGTAACAATCGTAGAGGTGCTCCCTTTATGCCCTAGCCGAACTAACGGGAACATAGGGCATAAGCACAGGAGCCAGGCAACCCATCTTGGCCAAAACTTAAGTCATATCGATACATATAATGGTGAAGAAAAGGTACATATGGAAAAAGGCGCATATGCAATGAGCTTGATGCTCGGGGAATAATAATAGCAAGCTTCTTATAAAGAAGCCCCCAGGTATAATGGACATACATTTTTAAAGATGTGTGCATTAGGTGTGCACGGCCTAACCGCACAAAAGCTGTAAGGCTGAAGAGAAAAAACGAAAAGAGGGGAAAATGAAGGAAACAACAGGGGGAAGGGGACGAACAAAGAGTTCGGCTCTAGGCATAGAATCTTCGGATTATGACCGCGTTCCAGGGGTTCGGCTCTAGGCGATTTTCTGACACATCACGCAGGCGGTACGCTCCTCCGGTGAGGACATCGTTAATGATGAAGGGACCCTCCCACTTGGGCTTTGAGTTTGTCCTTTTTCTTCTCCGGCAGGCATAGAACAAGTTCGCCAACGTTATAAGTCTTGGCCCGCACTTCTCTGCTTTGATACGTACGAGCCTGCTGTTGATAAAATGTGGAACAAACTTTTGCGACGTCGTGCTCCTCCTCCAGGACATCTAAGCTATCCTGCCAATTGATACGTCTCCAACGTATCTATAATTTTTGATTGCTTCATGCTATATTATATTCTATTTTGGATGATTAATGGGTTTTGTTATACACTTTTGTATTACTTTTGGTACTAACCTATTTACCGGAGGCCCAGCCCAAATTGCTGTTTTTTTGCCTATTTCAGAGTTTCGCAGAAAAAGAATATCAAACGGAGTCCAAACGGAATGAAACCTTCGGGAACGTGATTTTCGGAACAAACGTGATCGAGAGGACTTGGACCCTACGTCAAGAAAGCAACCAAGAGGGCACGGGGTAGGGGGGCGCCCTCCACCCTCGTGGGGCCCATGTTGCTCCACCGACGTACTTCTTCCTCCTATATATACCTACGTACCCCCAAACCAACAAAATCATCCAGGAAAACCTAGTTCCACCGCCGCAACCTTCTGTACCCGTGAGATCCCATCTTGGGACCTTTTCCGGCGTCCTGCTGGAGGGGGCATTGATCATGGAGGGCTTCTACATCAACACCATAGCCTCTCCGATTATGTGTGAGTAGTTTACCTCAGACCTTCGGGTCCATAGTTATTAGCTAGATGGCTTCTTCTCTCTCTTTGGATCTCAATACAAAGTTCTCCACGATTCTCATGGAGATCTATTCGATGTAATCTTCTTTTGCGGTGTGTTTGCTGAGACCGGTGAATTGTCGGTTTATGATCAAGTTTATCTATGAACAATATTTGAATCTTCTCTGAATTCTTTTATGTATGATTGGTTATCTTTGCAAGTCTCTTCAAATTATCAGTTTGGTTTGTCCTACTAGATTGATCTTTCTTGCAATGGGAGAAGTGCTTAGCTTTGGGTTCAATCTTACGGTGTCCTTTCCCAGTGACAGCAGGGGCAGCAAGGCACGTATTGTATTGTTGCCATCGAGGATAACAAGATGGGGTTTGCGTCATATTGCATGATTTTATCCCTCTACATCATGTCATCTTGCTTAAAGCGTTACTCTGTTCTTTTGAACTTAATACTCTAGATGCATGCTGGGTAGCGGTCGATGTGTGGAGTAATAGTAGTAGATGCAGGCAGGAGTCGGTCTACTTGTCACGGACGTGATGCCTATATACAAGATCATACCTAGATATTCTCATAACTATGCTCAATTCTATCAATTGCTCAACAGTAATTTGTTCACCCACCATAATACTTATGCTCTTGAGAGAAGCCACTAGTGAAACCTATGGCCCCCGGGTCTATTTTCCATCATATTAATCTTTCAACACTTAGCTATTTTTATTGCCTTTTATTTTACTTTGCATCTTTATTATAAAAATACCAAAAATATTATCTTATCATATCTATCAGATCTCACTTTCGTAAGTGACCGTAAAGGGATTGACAACCCCTTTATTGTGTTGGTTGCGAGGTTTTTATTTGTTTGTGTAGGTGTGAGGGACTTGAACGTGGCCTCCTACTGGATTGATACCTTGGTTCTCAAAAAACGGAGGGAAATACTTACGCTGCTTTACTGCATCACCCTTTCCTCTTCAAGGGAAAACCAACACGGTGCTCAAGAGGTAGCAAGAAGGATTTCTGGCGCCGTTGCTGGAGAGTCTATGCAAAAGTAAACATACCAAGTACCCATCACAAACTCTTATCTCCCGCATTACATCATTTGCCATTTGCCTCTCATTTTCCTCTCCCCCACTTCACCCTTGCCGTTTTATTCGCCCTCTCTTTCCATTCGCCTCTTTCCCACTTGCTTCTTGTTTGCTCGCGTGTTGGATTGCTTGCTTGTTACGATGGCTCAAGATAATACCAAATTGTGTGACTTTACCAATACCAACAACAATGATTTTCTTAGCACTCCAATTTCTCCTCTTACCAATATTGAATCTTGTGAAATTAATGCTACTTTATTGAATCTTGCCATGAAAGATCAATTCGCCGACCTTCCTAGTGAAGATGCCGCCACCCATCTAAATAGCTTCATTGATTTGTGTGATATGCAAAAGAAGAAAGATGTGGACAATGATATTGTTAAATTGAAGCTATTTCCTTTTTCTTAGAGATCGTGCTAAAGCTTGGTTTTCTCTTTGCCTAAAAATAGTATTGATTCTTGGAATAAGTGCAAAGATGCTTTTATCTCTAAATATTTTCCTCCCACTAAGATCATCTCTCTTAGAAACGACATTACGAATTTTAAGCAACTTAATCATGAACATGTTGCACAATCTTGGGAGAGGATGAAATTAATGATACGTAATTGCCCTACACATGGTTTAAATCTTTGGATGATAATACAAAAAATTTATGCCGGATTTAATTTTGCTTCTAGAAATCTTTTAGATTCGGCCGCGGGAGGCACTTTTATGGAAATCACTTTAGGAGAAGCTACTAAACTCCTAGATAATATTATGGTTAATTATTCTCAATGGCACACCAAAATATCTACTAATAAAAAGGTGCATGCGATAGAAGAAATTAATGTTTTGAGTGGAAAGATGGATGAACTTATGAAACTATTTGCTAATAAAAGTGTTTCTTCTGATCCTAATGATATGCCTTTGTCTACTTTGATTGATAATAATAATGAATCTATGGATGTGAATTTTGTTGGTAGGAATAATTTTGGTAACAACGCGTATAGAGGAAACTTTAATCCTAGGCCGTATCCTAGTAATTCCTCTAATAATTATGGTAATTCCTACAACAACTCTCATGGAAATTTTAATAAGATGCCCTCTGAATTTGAGATTAGTCAAAGAATTTATAAATTTACAAAAGAATTTCAATGCTTTGCTTGAAGAAAAGTTGCCTAAGATTGATGAATTGGCTAGGAACATTGATAGAATTTCTCTTGATGTTGATTCTTTGAAACTTATATCCATTCCTCCTAAGCATGATATCAATGAGTCTCTCAAATCCATGATAATTTCCATTGATGAGTGCAAAGAAAGAACCGCTAGGATGTGTGCTAAGAAAGATTGCTTTGTGAAAGCGTGTTCTTCTAGTTTCCATGAAAATAAAGGTGAAGATCTAAAAGTTATTGATGTGTCCCCTATTAAATCTTTGTTTTGCAATATGAATCTTGATAATGATGGGACTGAATATGATCCACCTTTACCTAGAAGGCGTTCCAAAAATTCGGAGTTTTTAGATCTTGCTGCTAAAATTGATAAAAGTGAGATTGAAGAAGTTAAAACTCTAGATATTAATAAACCCACTATTTTGGATTTCAAGGAATTTAATTATGATAATTGCTCTTTGATAGATTGTATTTCCTTGTTGCAATCCGTGTTAAATTCTCCACATGGTTATAGTCAAAATAAATCCTTTACTAAACATATCATTGATGCTTTGATGCAATCTTATGAAGAAAAACTTGAGTTAGAAGTTTCTATCCCTAGAAAACTTTATGATGAGTGGGAAACTACTATTAAAATTAAAATTAAAGATCATTAATGCTATGCTTTGTGTGATTTGGGTGCTAGTGTTTCCACGATTCCAAAAACTTTGTGTGATTAGCTAGGCTTCCGTGAACTTAATGATTGCTCTTTAAACTTGCACCTTGCGGATTCCACTATTAAAAACCTACAGGAAGAATTAATGATGTTCTTATTGTTTCAAATAGGAATTATGTGCCCGTAGATTTTATTGTTCTTGATATAGATTGCAATCCTTCATGTCCTATTATTCTTGGTAGACCTTTCCTTAGAACGACTGGTGCAACTACTGATATGAAGGAAGGAAATATTAGATTCCAATTTCCGTTAAAGAAAGGCATGGAACACTTTCCTAGAAATAAAATTAAACTACCATATGAATCTATTATGAGAGCCACTTACGGATTGCCTACCAAAGATGGCAATACCTAGATCTATCCTTGCTTTTATGCCTAGCTAGGGGCGTTAAACGATAGCGCTTGTTGGGAGGCAACCCAATTTTATTTTAGTTTTTGCTTTTTGCTTCTGTTTAGGAATAAATATTTGATCTAGCCTCTGGTTAGATTTTTTTTATGTTTTAATTAGTGTTCGTGCCAAGTTAAACCTATAGGATCTTCTTGGATGATAGTTATTTGATCTTGCTGAAAATTCCAGAAACTTTCTATTCACGAAAACAATTGTTAAAAATCACCAGAACGTGATAAAATATTGATTCCAATTGCATCAGATCAATAAAGAAATTTTCTAGGTCTTCCTAGTTTGGTAGATTTTGTGGAGTTCCAGAAGTTTGCGTTAGCTACAGATTACTACCGACTATTCTGTTTTTGACAGATTCTGTTTTTCGTGTGTTGTTTGCTTATTTTGATGAATCTATGGCTAGTAAAACAGTTTATAAACCATAGAGAAGTTGGAATACAGTAGGTTTAACACCAATATAAATAAATAATGAGTTCATTACAGTACCTTGAAGTGGTGTTTTGTTTTCTTTCGCTAACAGAGCTCATGAGATTTTTTGTTAAGTTTTGTGTTGTGAAGTTTTCAAGTTTTGGTTAAAAGATTTGATGGATTATGGAACAAGGAGTGGCAAGAGCCTAAGCTTGGGGATGACCATGGCACCCCAAGATAATCTAAGGACACCAAAAAGCCAAAGCTCGGGGATGCCCCGGAAGGCATCCCCTCTTTCGTCTACTTTCATCGGTAACTTTACTTGGAGCTATATTTTTATTCACCACATGATATGTGTTTTGCTTGGAGCGTCTTGTATGATTTGAGTCTTTTATTTTTAGTTTGCCACAATCATCTTTGCTGTACACACCTTTTGAGAGAGACACACATGATTCAGAATTTATTAGAATACTCTATGTGCTTCACTTATATCTTTTGAGCTATATAGTTTTTGCTCTAGTGCTTCACTTATATATTTTAGAGCACGGCGGTTTTCTTGTTTTATAGAAACTATTATTCTCTCATGCTTCACTTATATTATTATGAGAGTCTTAAACAGCATGGTAATTGGCTTAAATTTGGAAATTAATCTTAATATGTTAGGTATTCAAGACTAGTAAAAACTTTCTTATGAGTGTGCTGAATACTAAGAGAAGTTTGATGCTTGATGATTGTTTTGAGATATGGATGTAGTGATATTAAAGGTGTGCTAGTTGAGTAGTTGTGAAATTGAGAAATACTTGTGTTGAAGTTTGCATGTCCCGTAGCATGCAAGCATGGTTAATGTTATGTAACAAATTTGAAACATGAGGTGTTCTTTGATTGTCTTCCTTATGAGTGGCGGTCGGGGACGAGAGATGGTCTTTTCCTACCAATCTATCCCCCTAGGAGCATGCGCGTAGTGCTTGGTTTTTGATGAATTGTAGATTTTTGCAATAAGTATATGAGTTCTTTATGACTAATGTTGAGTCCATGGATTATACGCACTCTTACGCTTCCATCATTGCTAGCCTCTTCCGTACCGTGCATTGCCCTTTCTCACATTGAGAGTTGGTGCAAACTTCGCCGGTGCATCCAAACCCCGTGATATGATACGCTCTGTCACACATAAACCTCTTTATATCTTCCTCAAAACAGCCACCATACATACCTATTATGCCATTTCCATAGCCATTCCGAGATATATTGCCATGCAACTTTCCACCGTTCTGTTTATCATGACACATTCATCATTGTCATCTTGCTTTGTGATACATCTCCAACGTATCTATAATTTTTGATTGCTCCATGCTATATTATCTACTGTTTTGGGCAATATTGGGCTTTATTATCCACTTTTATATTATTTTTGGGACTAACCTATTAACCGGACGCCCAGCCCAGATTTGCTGTTTTTTGCCTATTTCAGTGTTTCGAAGAAAAGGAATATCAAATGGAGTCGAAACGGAACAAAATGAACTGGAGAAGTTATTTTTGGAAGGAAAGCTACCGGATGGACTTGGACCCCACGTCAGGAGCAAAGGGAGGTGCTCACGAGGGTGGGGGGCGCCCACCCCCCTAGGGCACGCCCCTACCTCGTGGGGCCCCCGAAGCTCCACCGACGTACTTCCTGCACCCATATATACCTATGTACCCTAAAACTTCCAGAACAGAGATTAGATCGGGAGTTCCGCCGCCGCAAGCCTCTGTAGCCACCAAAAACCTCTCGGGACCCTGTTCCGGCACCCTGCCGGAGGGGGGAACCCTCACCAGTGGCCATATTCATCATCCCGGCGCTCTCCATGACGAGGAGGGGGTAGTTCACCCTCGGGGCTGAGGGTATTTACCAGTAGCTATGTGTTTGATCTCTCTCTCGTGTTCTTGATTTGGCACGATATTGATGTATCGCGAGCTTTGCTATTGTAGTTGGATCTTATGTTTCTTCTCCCCCTCTTCTCTCTTGTAATGGATTGAGTTTCCCCTTTGAAGTAATTTTATCGGATTGAGTCTTTAAAGATTTGAGAACACTTGATGTATGTCTTGCCGTGCGTATCTGTGGTGACAATGGGATATCACGTGATTCACTTGATGAATGTTTTGGTGATCAACTTGCGGGTTCCTCCCATGAACCTATGCATAGGGGTTGGCACATGTTTTCGTCGTGATTCTCCGGTAGAAACTTTGGGCACTCTTTGAAGTACTTTGTGTTGGATTGAATAGATGAATTGAGATTGTGTGATTCATATCGTATAATCATGCCCACGGATACTTGAGGTGACATTGGAGTATCTAGGTGACATTAGGGTTTTGGTTGATTTGTAGCTTAAGGTGTTCTTCTAGTACGAACTCTAGGGCTATTTGTGACACTTATAGGAATAGCCCAATGGATTGATTGGAAAGAATAACTTTGAGGTGGTTTCGTGCCCTACCATAATCTCTTCGTTTGTTCTCCGCTATTAGTGTCTTTGGAGTGACTCTTTGTTGCATGTTGAGGGATAGTTATATGATCCAATTATGTTATTACTGTTGAGAGAACTTGCACTAGTGAAAGTAAGAACCCTAGGCCTTGTTTCCTATCATTGCAATACCATTTACGCTCACTTTTACCACTTGTTACCTTGCTGTTTTTATATTTTCAGTTTACAAAAACCTATATCTACCATCCATATTGCACTTGTATCACCATCTCTTCGCCGAACTAGTGCACCTATACAATTTAACATTGTATTGGGTGTGTTGGGGACACAAGAGACTCTTTGTTATTTGGTTGCAGGGTTGTTTGAGAGAGACCATCTTCATCCTACGCCTCCCACGGATTGACAAACCTTAGGTCATCCACTTGAGGGAAATTTTCTTGTGTCCTACAAACCTCTGCACTTGGAGGCCCAACAATTTCTACAAGAAGAAGTTTGTGTAGTAGACATCAAGCTCTTTACCGGCGCCGTTGCCAGGGAGGCTAGGTAAGCGGCACTCACACCCCATCAACTAAGCTCTTTTCTGGTGCCGTTGCCGGG
Source organism: Aegilops umbellulata (assembly GCA_032464435.1). NCBI lineage: Eukaryota > Viridiplantae > Streptophyta > Magnoliopsida > Poales > Poaceae > Aegilops > Aegilops umbellulata. Next base: position 375,546,371 of record CP136058.1, on the reverse strand, counting down.
GAGGTGAGTGCTTGAAGGTATATCTTTAGATCTTGCAATCAAATCTTTTAGTTTCTTGTTTTATCACTAGTTTAGTCTATAAAATAAAACCACAAAAAAATGGAATTGAGTTTGTCTCATACGCTTCATCTTTTTAATATCTTTCATGAGTATGATGGAAAGGAAAATTGTGCCAAAGTGTTAGAAGAAGAATGCATTAAAATGTTTGGCACTAAATCTTTGAATGATGAGCATGATTGCAATGTTGTTAGTATGAATTCCTTGAATATCCATGATGCTAATGATATGCAAAGCCACAAGCTTGGGGAAGCTTTGTTTGATGAAGATGATATTTTTTGTCCACCAAGCTTTGATGAGCAAATTTACTATGTTGAAAGCATGCCTCCTATCTATGATGATTATTTTGATGACACGTATGCCTTAAAGAATAATGATAACCATGAAACTTGTCATCTTGATCTTAATTTTCAATCACATGATAATTATTTTGTTGAGTTTGCTCCCACTATTGTTGATGAGAATAAATTTGCTTATGTGGAGAGTAGTAAATTTTCTATGCTACTAGATCATGAAAAGAATGCTTTAGGTGCTGGTTATATTGTCGAATTCATTCATGATGCTACTGAAAATTATTATGAGGGAGGAATATATGCTTGTAGAAATTGCAATAATATCAAGTTTCCTCTCTATGTGCTTAAAGTTTTGAAGTTATGCTTGTTTTGCCTTACTATGCTAGTTGATTATTGTTCCCATAAGTTATTTGCTCACAAAATCCCTATGCATAGGAAGTGGGTTAGACTTAAATGTGCTAGTCATATTCTTCATGATGCTCTCTTTATGTTTCAATTCTTATCTTTTATGTGAGCATCATTGAAATCATCATGCCTAGCTAGGGGCGTTAAACGATAGCGCTTGTTGGGAGGCAACCCAACTTTATTTTAGTTTTTTGCTTTTTGGTTCTGTTTAGGAATAAAAAATCCATCTAGCTTCTGTTAAGATGTGGTTTTATGTTTTAATTAGTGTTTGTGGGAAGTAGAACCTTTGGGAAGACTTGGGTGAAGTCTTTATGATCATGCTGTAAAAACCAGAAACTTTAGTGCTTACGAGATTTGCTTCAAATTTTTACTGGACAGTGATATTTAGTTGATTCTTTTTGCAGATGATTACTAGACAAATTCCTCAGGTCCACCAATTTATTTTAGAATTTTTGGAGTTCCAGAAGTTTGCGTTAGTTACAGATTACTACAGACTGTTCTGTTTTTGACAGATTCTATTTTTCGTGTGTTGTTTGCTTATTTTGATGAATCTATGGCTAGTAAAATAGTTTATAATCCATATAGAAGTTGGAATACAGTAGGTTTAACACCAATATAAATAAAGAATGAGTTCATTACAGTAACTTGAAGTGGTGTTTTTTTCTTTCGCTAACGGAGCTTACGAGTTTTCTGTTAAGGTTTGTGTTGTGAAGCTTTCAAGTTTTGGGTAAAGATTCGATGGACTATGGAATAAGGAGTGGCAAGAGCCTAATATTGGGGATGCCAAAGGCACCCCAAGGTAATATTCAAGGATAACCAAGCGTCTAAGCTTGGGGATGCCCCGGAAGGCATCCCCTCTTTCGTCTTCGTTCATCGGTAACTTTACTTGGGGCTATATTTTTATTCACCACTTGATATGTGTTTTGCTTGGAGCATCGTTTTATTTTATTTAGCTTTGCTTGATGTTTGAATAAAGTTTCAAGATCTGCAATTATTAAATGGGAGATTCTTTACATAGTTGCATAATTATCCGACTACTCATTCATCTTCACTTATATCTTTCGGAGTAGTTTGTTGTTTGCTCTAGTGCTTCACTTATATCTTTTAGAGCATGGTGGTAGTTTTATTTTGAAGAAATAGATGAACTCTAATGCTTCACTTATATTATTTTGAGAGTCTTAAATAGCATGGTAATTTGCTTAAATAATCCTAATATGCTAAGCATAAAAGATTTGTAAGAATTCTTATGAGTGTGTTGAATACTATAAGAAGTTTGATCCTTGATGATTGTTTTGAGATACAGAGGTAATGATATTAGAGTCATGCTAGTTGAGTAGTTGTGGATTTGAGAAATACTTGTGTTAAAGTTTGTGATTCCCGTAGCATGCACGTATGGTGAACCGTTATGTGATGAAGTCGGAGCATGATTTATTATTGATTGTCTTCCTTATGAGTGGCGGTCGGGGACGAGCGATGGTCTTTTCCTACCAATCTATCCCCCTAGGAGAAAGCGCGTAATATTTTGCTTTGATAACTTGTAGATTTTCATGATAGAGAGAAAAAGGCCAAAAAAGGCCCAAAAAAGGGACAATGCTACTATCCTTTTTTCGACACTTGTGCTTCAAAGTAGCACCATGATCTTCATGATAGAGAGTCTCTTGTTTTGTTACTTTCATATACTAGTGGGAATTTTTCATTATAGAACTTGGATTGTATATTCCAACAATGGGCTTCCATAAATGCCCTAGGTCTTCGTGAGCTAGCAAGTTGGATGCACACCCACTTAGTTTCTTTTGTTGTGCTTTCATGCATTTATAGCTCTAGCGCATCCGTTGCATGGCAATCCCTACTCCTTGCATTAACATCACCATAGCCCGTTGATTAGCCGCGTTGATGTGAGACTTTCTCCTTTTTGTCTTCTCCACATAACCCCCATCATTATATTCTATTTCACCCATAGTGCTATATCCATGGCTCACGCTCATGTATTGTGTGAAGGTTGAAAAAGTTTGAGATTACTAAAGTATGAAACAATTGCTTGGCTTGTCATCGGGGTTGTGCATGATGAGAGCATTCTTGTGTGACGAAAATGGAGCATGACTAAACTATATGATTTTGTAGGGATGAATTTTCTTTGGCCATGTTATTTTGAAAGGACATAACTTCTTAGTTAGTATGCTTGAAGTATTATTACTTTTATGTCAATATTATACTTTTATCTCAAATCTTTCGGATCTGAATATTCATACCACAATTAAGAGGGTTACATTAAAAATTATGCCAAGTAGCATTCCACATCAAAAATTATGTTTTTATCATTTACCTACTCGAGGACGAGCAGGAATTAATCTTGGGGATGCTTAATACGTCTCCAACGTATGTATAATTTTTTATTGCTTCATGCTATATTATATTCTGTTTTGGATGATTAATGGGCTTTGTTATACACTTTTGTATTATTTTTGGGACTAACCTATTTACCGGAGGCCTAGCCCAAATTGCTGTTTTTTGCCTATTTGAGAGTTTCGCAGAAAAAGAATATCAAACGGAGTCCAAACGGAATGAAACCTTCGGGAACGTGATTTTCGGAACAAACGTGATCCAGAGGACTTGGACCCTACGTCAAGAAAGCAACCAAGAGGGCACGAGGTAGGGGGGCGCCCTCGACCCTCGTGGGGCCCACGTTGCTCCACCAACGTACTTCCTCCTATATATACCTACATACCCGTAAACCAACAGAAGCATCCACGAAAACCTAGTTCCACTGCCGCAACCTTCTGTACCCGTGAGATCCCATCTTGGGGCCTTTTCCGGCGTCCTGCCGAAGGGGGCATTGATCATGGAGGGCTTCTACATCAACACCATAGCCTCTCCAATGATGTATCAGTAGTTTACCTCAGACCTTAGGGTCCATAGTTATTAGCTAGATGGCTTCTTCTCTCTCTTTGGATCTCAATACAAAGTTCTCCATGATTCTCGCGGAGATCTATTCGATGTAATCTTCTTTTGCGGTGTGTTTGTTGAGACCGATGAATTGTGGGTTTATGATCAAGTTTATCTATGAACAATATTTGAATCTTCTCTGAATTCTTTTATGTATGATTGGTTATCTTTGCAAGTCTCTTCAAATTATCAGTTTGGTTTGGCCTACTACATTGATCTTTCTTGCAATGGGAGAAGTGCTTAGCTTTGGGTTCAATCTTGCGGTGTCCTTTCCCAGTGACAGCAGGGGCACCAAGGCACGTATTGTATTGTTGCCATCGAGGATAACAAGATGGGGTTTACATCATATTGCATGAGTTTATCCCTCTACATCATGTCATCTTGCTTAAAGCGTTACTCTGTTCTTTTGAACTTAATACTCTAGATGCATGCTGGATAGCGGTCGATGTGTGGAGTAATAGTAGTAGATGCAGGCAGGAGTCGGTCTACTTGTCACGGACGTGATGCCTATATACATGATCATACCTAGATATTCTCATAACTATGCTCAATTCTATCAATTGCTCAACAGTAATTTGTTCACCCATCGTAATACTTATGCTCTTGTGAGAAGCCACTAGTGAAACCTATGGCCCCCGGGTCTATTTTCCATCATATTAATCTTTCAACACTTAGCTATTTTTATTGCCTTTTATTTTACTTTGCATCTTTATTATTAAAATACGAAAAGTATTATCTTATCATATCTATCAGATGTCACTTTCGTAAGTGACTGTGAAGGGATTGAAAACCCCTTTATTGCGTTGGTTGCGAGGTTTTTATTTGTTTGTGTAGGTGCGAGGGAGTTGAGCGTGGCCTCCTACTGGATTGATACCTTGGTTCTCAAAAAACGGAGGGAAATACTTACGCTGCTTTACTGCATCACCCTTTCCTCTTCAAGGGAAAACCAACGCAGTGCTCAAGAGGTAGCACCAATCAAGCTCGGCCTCTCTCTCTCTCTCTTCGTACATGCGCACTCGAGGTGAGTCATGAATAATGTCGCAAGGTAGCACTGCCTCTGCGTCGTATACCATGAAGAAAGGTGTGTATCCGGTAGTGTGATTGGGCGTGGTCCGCAGCCCCCAGAGTACGGAGTCGAGATCCTCAACCCAGTGCTTCTCTGACTCTTTCAAAGACCGCACTAGTCTAGGCTTGATGCCACTCATAATAAGACCATTAGCTCGTTCGACTTGACCGTTTGTCTGCGGATGATAGACAGAGGCGTAATCGAGCTTGATGCCTAGATTAGCGCACCAGGTTTTCACTTTGTCGACTGTGAAGTTGGAGCCGTTATCAGTGATGATGCTGTGTGGAACACCATAACGGTGTACGACGCTGGATATGAATTCTATTACCGGCCCGAACTTGGCCATTTTAACTGGTTTGGCCTCTATCCACTTGGTGAATTTATCCACTATGACCAGCAGATATTTTTTCTTATGGCTTCCTCCTTTAAGGGGTCCAACCATATCCAATCCCCAGTCCGCAAAAGGCCAAGTGATGGGGATCGTTTGTAGGGCCGTGGGGGGCATATGGCTTTGGTTGGCGAAGAGTTGGCATCCGACGCAACGTTGGACCAGGTCCTGTGTATCTGCTCGGGCCGTCGTCCAATAAAACCCTGTACGGAAGGCCTTGCTAACAAGGGCCCGAGTTGCGGCGTGGTGCCCACCGAGACCGGCATGAATCTCAGCCAGGAGCTCCCGCCCCTCCTCCTCGAAGATACATCTTTGAAGGTCTCCGGTAGCGCTTTTCTTGTAGAGCTCTCCGTTGTGAACCTTGTAGGCCTTCGAGCGCCGGACAATGCGGCGGGCCTCATTATGATCCTCAGGAAGTTCCTTCCTATTAAGGTAGGCCAGAAAGGGTTCGGTCTAGGGGCAATGACTTGCCATAATGAGATGGGCCGACGGTGTTATTTCGGTGGCTGAGCTCCGATGATATCGGTGTGTTCGGAATCTGGGGTTGTGTTCGGATCCGGACTAGTGTTGCCGCTTTCCCCCTGCCACACCACGGATGGCTTAAAAATCCTTTCCAGAAAGATGTTAGGTGGGACAGGGTCGCGCTTAGCACCGATACGAGCAAGAACGTCCGCCGCTTGATTACTTTCTCGGGCCACGTGATGGAACTCGAGCCCCTCGAACCGAGCCGACATCTTTAGGACGGCATTATGATAAACCGCCATCTTCTGATCTTTGCATCGAAGTCTCCATTTATTTGAGATATTGCAAGGTTTGAGTCCCCGCGCACTTCCTGGCGCTGTATGCCCATGGAGATAGCCATCCGGAGACCATGCAATAAGGCCTCGTATTCGGCTGCGTTATTGGAGTCTGTGTGTAATATTTGGAGTACGTACTGAACGACGTCTCCAGTGGGGGACGTTAGAACGATGCCCTGTCCTAGCCCTGCCAGCATTTTGGAGCCATCAAAATACATAACCCAATTGGAATATGTGTCATACTCTTTAGGGAGTTCGGCCTCTGTACATTCGGCGATGAAGTCAGCCAGTACTTGGGATTTAATAGCTCGACGCGGTTTGTATGTAATATCAAATGGAAGGAGCTCAATGGCCCATTTGGCAATCCAGCCCGTAGCATCGCGGTTGTTTATTATGTCGTTGAGTGGTACTTCAGAAGCCACCGTGATCGAACACTCCTGGAAGTAGTGTCGTAGCTTTTGGGATACCAAGAAGACTGCATATGCTATCTTTTGATAATGGGGGTATCGGGATTTGCATGGTGTAAGGACAGTGGATACGTAGTATACTGGCTTCTCGAGCGGGAATTTGTGTCCGTCCTGTTCTCGTTCAACGACGAGCACGGCGCTCACCACTTGATGTGTTGCCGATATGTATAGTAACATGGGTTCGCCGACGTTCAGCGCGGCCAAGATTGGGTTGCTCGCTAGGAGAGTTTTTATTTTTCCAGACCGGCTGTGGCAGTGTCCGTCCACTCGAAGTGACCGGTTCTCCATAAAAGGCGATAGAGTGGCAGTGCCTTTTGTCCCAATCTGGAGATAAAGCGGCTTAGAGCTGCCATGCAACCCGCGAGTTTTTGGACTTGTTTAAGGTCTGTTGGCATGGCCGATTGTGATAGAGCTCGCATTTTGGCTGGATTTGCTTCAATTCCTCTATTGGAAATGATGAAGCCCAGCAGCTTTCCCGCGGGGATGCCGAAAACACACTTTTCCGGATTGAGCTTAATGTCATATGCACGAAGGTTGTCAAATGTGAGACGTAGGTCGTCTATTAGTGTTTCGACGTGCCTTGTCTTGATTACGGCGTCGTCCATATAGGCTTCAACGGTCTTTCCGATCTATTTCTCCAGGCATTTTTGGATCATGCGTTGGTAGGTGACGCCGGCGTTCTTGAGCCCGAAGGGCATGGTGTTGAAGCAGAATGGCCCATATGGGGTGATGAATGCTGTTGCAGCTTGATCGGACTCCTTCATTTTGATTTGATGGTATCCAGAATATGCATCAAGGGAACACAGTGAGTCGTGTCTTGCGGTAGCATCAATGATTTGATCAATGCGAGGGAGGGGGAAGGGATCCTTAGGACAGGCCTTAGTGAGGTCTTTAAAATCGACGCACAGGCGCCAGGACTTATCCTTTTTTGGTACCATCACCAGGTTTGCCAGCCAGTCTGGATGTTTTATTTCTCTAATGAATCCAGCCTCGATTAGCTTGGCTAGCTCCTCTCGCATGGCTTGGCATTTGGGTTCAGAAAAGCACTGCAGTATTTGTTTGGCCGGTTTATATCCCTTTAGTATGTTGAGGTTGTGTTCGGCCAGCTTGCGCGGGATTCCTGGCATGTCAGAAGGGTGCCAGGCGAATATATCCCAGTTTTCGCGAAGAAAATCCTGCAGCGCGGCGTCGACCATTGGGTATAGTTGTGCCCCAATAGATGTTGTCTTCTTGGGGTCCGTTGGATGGACCTGGAATTTGACAATTTCTTCCACTGGCTTGAAGGAGGTGAATTTGGGGCATTTGTCTAAGATTACATCATCCCTGGCCACCGTGGAGCGTAGTGCGGTTAATTCTTCGGCTGCGAGGGCATCAGATAATGCCTCGAGGGACAGGGATGCGGTTTTATTCTTGGTGCGGAGTGTTGTGTCCGGATCACTGGCGAGAGTGATTATGTTGTTGGGCCCGGGCATCTTGAGCTTCATGTACCCGTAATGAGGTACAACTTGGAAGCGTGTAAATGCCTGTCGCCCCAAGAGGGTGTGATATCCGCTGTTGAAAGGGGCCACTTGGAAGGTTATTTCTTCGGACCGATAATTCTCCGGCGTGCCGAATACCACGTTGAGTGTTATTTTTCCTGCACACCGCGCCTCCCGACTGGGAATTATTCCTCGGAAGGTCGTGCTGCTTTGCTCGATGCGGCTCCTGTCTATTTCCATTTTGTAGAGTGTATCTTCGTAGATGAGGTTTAGTCCGCTGCCGCCGTCCATGAGGACCTTGGTTAGCCGAAAGCCGTTGATACGTCTCCAACGTATCTATAATTTTTTATTGCTCCATGCTATATTATCTACTGTTTTGGGCAACCTTGGGCTTTATTATCCACTTTTATATTATTTTTGGGACTAATCTATTAACCGGAGGCCCAGCCCAGATTTGTTGTTTTATGCCTATTTTAGTGTTTTGATGAAAAGGAATATCAGACGGAGTCGAAACGGAACAAAATCAACTAGAGAGGTTATTTTTGGAACGAAAGCTAACCGATGGACTTGGACCCCACGTCAAGGAAGGAACGGGGAAGCCACGAGGGTGGGGGGCGCGCCCACCCCCTTAGGGCGCGCCCCCTGCCTCGTGGGGCCCCCAAAGCTCCACCGACGTACTCCCTGCACCCATATATACCTACACACCCTAAAACTTCCAGAACAGAGAATAGATCGGGAGTTCCGCCGCCGCAAGCCTCTGTAGCCACCAAAAACCTCTCGGGACCCTGTTCCGCCACCCTGCCGGAGGGGGAACCCTCACCGGTGGCCATCTTCATCATCCCGGCGCTCTCCATGATGAGGAGGGAGTAGTTCACCCTCGGGGCTGAGGATATGTACCAGTAGCTATGTGTTTGATCTCTCTCTCGTGTTCTTGATTTGGCACGATCTTGATGTATGTCTTGCCGTGCGTATCTGTGGTGACAATGGGATATCACGTGATTCACTTGATGTATGTTTTGGTGATCAACTTGCGGGTTTCGCCCATGAACCTATGCATAGGGGTTGGCACATGTTTTCGTCATGATTCTCCGGTAGAAACTTTGGGCACTCTTTGAGGTTCCATGTGTTGGTTGAATAGATGAATCTGAGATTGTGTGATGCATATCGTATAATCATACCCACGGATACTTGAGGTGACATTGGAGTATCTAGGTGACATTAGGGTTTTGGTTGATTTGTGTCTTAAGGTGTTATTCTAGTACGAATTCTAGGGCTGTTTGTGACACTTATAGGAATAGCCCAATGGATTGATTGGAAAGAATAACTTTGAGGTGGTTTCGTACCCTACCATAATCTCTTCATTTGTTCTCCTCTATTAGTGACTTTGGAGTGACTCTTTGTTGCATGTTGAGGGATAGTTATATGATCCAAATATGTTATTATTGTTGAGAGAACTTGCACTAGTGAAAGTATGAACCCTGGGCCTTGTTTCCTATCATTGCAATACCGTTTACGTTCACTTTTACCGCTTGCTACCTTGCTGTTTTCATATTTTCAGTTTACAAAAACCTATAGCTACCATCCATATTGCACTTGTATCACCATCTCTTCGCCGAACTAGTGCACCTATACAATTTACCATTGTATTGGGTGTGTTGGGGACACAAGAGGCTCTTTGTTATTTGGTTGCAGGGTTGTTTGAGAGAAACCATCTTCATCCTACGCCTCCCACGGATTGATAAACCTTAGGTCATCCACTTGAGGGAAATTTGCTACTGTCCTACAAACCTCTGCACTTGGAGGCCCAACAATGTCTACAAGAAGAAGGTTGTGTAGTAGACATCAGCCATCCACGATTGGACTGAGGACCAAGGCGGCTGGTGCTCGGACTATCCTATATCTTGGTTCGTCACCGTCATTAAAAGTTATAGCCGTGTCGTTTCAAGGGTTTATTGCTGCTATCTGACAGACTGATGTTGTATGCTCATGAGAGCGCTTATATTTGGGTGGGTGGGTGGTTTTAAATCTGGACCCTAACCCGGTTTTGGATCCAGAGTCTGAAGGTCTTTCGAACTTAACAGATTGGGCTCCGAGATATCCACTGATTTCTTAGGCCCGTCGTCCGATTCTATGTTCGGAGGGTAGGATACACCTCCTCGCAGGTGAGTATCCAGCTCTTCAAAGCCAGAGATCCGGACATAGTCTGTCCTTAGTATGGAGGAAGAGTTGTTGTCTCGCTCCTCGATTACCGCTATCTAGTGGGTGATCGGTGGAGATTTGATTTCTCTCTAATCGGGTTTAAGCCCAATTTGATCATAGTCTGTAGTGACCCCCAAGGCAGCGATGCGATCTAGGAGCTCGTTTAAAGACGAAAGATCCACTGGATCCATCTGCTTGGAGTCTTCGGAGTCGATGCGAAAGGGATTTTCGATGACCTGGGAGGTCATCGTCGGCTCAACAACCGACCGGGCGGTCATGGTAAAGCCACCCAGCCGTAGGGTTTGGCGTGGGGCCACTGCTCATCCGGCGGTGATATTGCCCTTGAGAACAAGGCGAGCCGTCGATCCTATCGTCGACGTCACAGTGGAACTCTCAATGAAAGCACCAATGTCGGTGTCAAAACCGGCAGATCTCGGGTAGGGGGTCCCAAACTATGCGTCTAAGGTCGATGGTAACAGGAGACAGGGGACTCGATGTTTACCCAGGTTCGGGCCCTCTCTATGGAGGTAATACCCTACTTCCTGCTTGATTGATCTTGATGAATATGAGTATTACAAGAGTTGATCTACCACGAGATCGTAATGGCTAAACCCTAGAAGTCTAACCTGTATGACGATGGTTATGAATCTCTCCCCCTCCGGACTAAGCCCTCTGGTTTATATAGACACCGGGAGGATCTAGGGTTACACAAGGTCGGTTACAAAGAAAGGAATCTACATATTTGATCGCCAAGCTTGCCTTCCACGCCAAGGAGAGTCCCATCCGGACATGGGTGCAGTCTTCGGTCTTCGTATGTTCACAGCCCATCAGTCCGGCCCATGGCTAACAGGCCGGATGCCCGAGGACCCCTTAGTCCAGGACTCCCTCAAGTGTGTCCACGTACCCTCTTAGACCGAAAGCGGAAGAGTTTAGTAACGCGGTTGATGTAGTCGACCGTCTTCGCGATCCAACCTATCAAGTACCACTACAAAAAAAGACACATCCGTGACATTTTGTGCCGAACGAAATTTTTTTCTGTCATACATATGACACTTCTATGATGATAATTGTGACAAAGCCCGGTATCATCATAGATGTGGTGGACTGCTACTTCTATGACAAAAAGTCATGACAGAAAATGGGCTTTTCGTCCTGGGCGGGCCGGAGATGCAGCTGCATGACATTCTTTGGGCCGTCCATGACGAAAAAAACCGTGGTAGAAGCGAGGGGGAGGAAAATTTCGGGGAGTTCCTGGTTACGGTGGGAGGTCGGGGGCCGAGCGATGCGCGTTTCTCTCATACACGTACGCGTGTGTGTGCGAGGCGTTGGCTCTAACTGAACCCGAGCGAGGCGTTGGGCTCTACCTGAACCCGAGCGATTGCACTGTAGACTACGCGTTACTGAACCTGAGCGATCGATCGATGGCTGTTAACTGAACCCGATCAAGTGATTCCTTCGCTATTGCTGCTAACTGAAGCCGATCGATGCTGCCTCTGGGATGAACAGTGAGCGTTGCGGGGGGGGGGGGGGGGTTGGATGAACAGTGAGCGGTGGCGTTGCCTCTGGATGAACAGGACCCCGTGGTGTGGTGGAGGGGTGGATGAATAGTAGACGGTGGAGGGGTACCCGTGGAGGGGTGGATGAACAGGACCCCGTGGTGTGGAGGGTTGGATGCACAGTAGACGGTGGAGGGGTGGTTGAACAGGACCCCGTGATGTGGAGGAGTAGATGAATAGTGGATGGTGGAGGGGTGGTTGAACAGTAGCCAGTGGAGTAGCGCGCGGTGGAGGCTGGATAAACAGGAGCCCATGGAGGTTGGACGAGGTCGACGGTAGCCCGTGGAGGCTGGAGGAGGTCGACGGTGGAGATGAACAGTATCCCGTGGAGTCCCGTTTTGCGGTACGCCACACCCCTCCTGATGAACAGGACCCCCGTTTCGACCGTAGCGCTCCAACACAAGTCTGTTTCCTCTGTTTTGCGGTACGCCACACCCCTCCCGATCAACAGGACCCCCGTTTCGACCGTAGGAGGTCCGTTTCCTCCGTTTTGCGGTACGCCAGACCCCTCCTGATGAACAGGATCCCGTTTCGAACGTGTCCGGTCGAACATAAGGCCGTTTCCTCCGTTCTGCGCTACGCCAGGCCTCGTTTCCATCGCCTGTTCCATCCAAGCCCTCCCGATGAACACGACCACACATTCCGTTCCGACCCAGCCGGTTGGCTCCCATGCATTCCGTTGCCTCTCGATGAACACGACGCATTCCGCTGCCTCCCCATTAACAGGACACATTCCGTTGCCTCCCCATGAACACGATGCATTCCGTTGCCTCCCCATGAACACGACGACGACACTGTTTCTCCGTTCCGACCCAGCCATGTACACGAGCCCTCGCCGTACGTATGCATGAGTAGGTGTTCGAGACCCTGCCCGTATGTACGTACGTGGCCGTATTTTCTTTCTTGCGCCCTGGCCGTTGTACATACATGTACATGCTACGTGCACGCCTCTACATCCACCAGTATATATGTACGTACACGTTCACGACCAGAATGACAACGCTACGTACGCTTCGACCAGGTGGGTCCCAACTTTCAGGCACTTCCTTGCGTGCGAAGATGTAGCTGGTGGGTCCCAGCAGTCAGGGGCAGACGTTTATTTCACAAAATACGGTGGCCCGTCTGGTGGGTCCCCGCTGTCAGGTGGAGGAATAATTATTTTGCCCGTAATAAGGAGGCACTTCCTTGCTGCGGCCATGGACCTAGCTGTCAGCGTCTCCACGCACAGTACTCTTTCGATGGAAGTCGGTCGTTGACCACATTGACCACGCCACGCCGAGAGCACCACGGTGGTGGACGACGGCTAGGCCTAGGAAGGGGACGACGCGGAGCCGGGGAAGATGCGGCAATGGAAGCCCGCGCGGAGAGGAGAACAAGGGTTCACTGGTTCGGCTATGGTGTGAGGTTGGCGTCGCCGCAGGGCCTGGCCAGCGGTGGGAATAGTAGGGGCGGTGAGGCCTCCGCGGCAGCACAGCCGGCCACGGGAGGCAGGAGCATGCGGCACGACCGGCGCTGCTTTGGGCGGCTGGAGCAAGAAGACCAGAGGTTGAAGAAGCACTACGGCCATTGGATGGACATTGTATGGTCACTGGAGCTAGAATCGTTCATATTGACTAAGTTGACAAAGCCCTTCGTCCCCGTCAACTTAGTAGCCCCACAAGTCAGCCTCCCACCAAGGTGGGTCCCAGCTAGCCGACGGAGTATTCATTTTTTTGTGCGTAATAAGGAGGCACTTCCGGTGGGTCCGAGCTGACAGCGGGGGGGGACGTTTTTTTTGCGAAATATGGTGGCCCGTATGGTGGGTCCCAACAGTCAGGGGGAAACGATTGTTTTCACAAAATACTGGTGGCCCGTCCGATGGGTCCCTGCTGTCAGGTGGAGGAATAATTTTTTTCCGCGTAATAAGGAGGCACTTCCTTGCGGCTGCCGTGGACCCAGCTGTCAGCGTCTCCACGTACAGTACTCTTCCGATGGAAGTCGGTCGTTGACCACATTGACCACGCCGCGCCGAGAGCACCACGACGGTGGACGACGGCTAGGCCTAGGAAGGGGACGACGCGGAGCCGGGGAAGACGTGGAAGTGTATGCTCACGCGGAGAGGAGTACGTGCGTTCACCGGTTCGGCTGTGGTGTGAGGCTGCCGTTGCCACAGAATAACAGGGGGTGTGGGTGAGTAGAGGGATGCCCTAGCCAGCGGTGGGAGTAGTAGGGGGCGCTGAGGCCTGCGCGGCAGCACAGGCGGCCACGGGAGGCGGGAGTAGGCCACTGGCGCTGCTTTGGCGGCTGGAGCAAGAATATCAAAGATTGAAGAAACACGACGGCCGTTGGATTGACATCCAACGGTTACGTCTGCTAGAATCGTTTGTTGATGTATACAATAACTAAAAAAATCTTGCATACGCGTCAACTAAATAGGCCCACAAGTCAGACCACTCCCTCTTTTTTTTAATAATTTATATATAGCTCATGGCAACTTCTTATGCAAATTATTGCAGTCGTTTTTTTGTTTGGCCAGGCCCAATTTCGCATATTCCTGTGGGTTCCAAACTATTTTTAATACTGAAATGTCGAGCCACATTTAAAGTACTTTGAAGATATATTTAAATTAGGTTAATGCCTAGTGAAATAGGAATCTGAAAATGTGATAAAATTTAGAAATTATAAAGTAATTGCCAATGTGTCATCTGTTTTTATATTTACAACCCATTTCATATTACTTTCAAGATTTGCAGGCGTCTTGAAAGAGTTGCAGCCCATCAGGGCGTAGAAAAATAAGTAGGCCTGGATTGGGTATTCTTTAGAAAAAATAAACTGGGCTCATTTGCACAAAGAAAAAAAATAGATGGGCTGGTCACATGGTGAACATAAAATATAAGCCTGGGCTAGACGGGCCACAACCCAGTTCAAACCCTACTCCGTCTCAACAATACCAAACAAAAAAATACTGCTTGAGTAGCTATGTCCCAGGTGTCAGCCGATCTTGTGTTGTTCTCTTGTCTATTGACTATATACGCTCACAATGTCGTGGGTCCCAGATGTCAGGAAAACACTAGGAGGAAGCATTTTATTTTTCCATACGCTGACGTGGTGGGCCCCTACTGTCATCCTCTCCACGTACTTCTGCCGATTCCTATTGTTTGTTGACCATGTTGACAACGCGAGAGGGCGGCGCCGTGGCGAGTGCACCAAAGCGCGTGGAGGATGTCGGCGTTAACGATTTAGGAGATGGTGGGGCGGCGATGCATGCGCTGAGGCACAGCCAGCCATGGGAGGCGGAAGCAGGCGGCCCCGCCGGCACTGGTTTGGTTTTGGCGGCTGGAGGAAGACATGACTGAAGAAACATGACAGAGTATAAAGCAGCAGGAGTACTTAACAACCTTAACTGAAACTAGGAGGGGCACTTAACAACCAAAGCTGAAAGTAGTATGAGTACTTATACAGGTTCAACCGTACAAAGCACGCCTCGAACAGTGCTACTTTGCCTACAGTTAACCAAGGGTGAGGCTGCCAAGCCCCAGGACAAGGCCCAGGCGCCACCCCGCGCATCCACAACCTTCTGAAAGCAGCTTCATCTCACAACATGGTCAATAAATAGGATATTCGCTTTAGAGCCATGGAAAAGCATGAACATAATCTTCTGTCCTATTCTCCAAGATGGACGGGCCTTCATTATTTGAGACCACCCATGAATAAGTATCTTTTCACCTCCAAGGGGAATTGAGTAGGTTAACATAAACATCATGTTGTGACCAAGCGCAAGTCTGACCCGACCATGGTCAGGCATCTGTATAGGAACAATAGAACTCGGCAGTTCCTATTTCAAGAAGATCACCACTATAAAATTGTGTATAAGCTGTAGTTTATGAACAGCATATATAACAGAAAACAGCTCATACCATAAGTTTCTCGACACAGTTGGACCTGTTCAATGAGTGCAACAGTGGCACACATATCCCACGTGGCCTTCCACCATTGAAACGCCCTACAAGGACCTCAAGACGATCAATAAAGTGTAGGAACTTGTGGATGTCGATCCAGTCAACTTTAGTGCCATTAGTAACAGTCGAGTTATTACAGAGTAACAAACGAGAAGACTGCTTAACTCTGAAAAAACCTACACGTGCCACCAATTATAAGAAAATATTTGTTAGAAGTAGCATTTTCGTGAGAGATTCGTTGCTACTTCTAAAGATAAATTGTGATTACTTAGACAGAATAGGTGGATTAAGAAGTAATCAAGGCAACAAGCAAGAACTAGATACAAAACTAACATGGATGAACAATTGGAACGACGTCGGGGTGGAACATCGCAGTGAAGATGAGACCAGGTTCTGCTATTTCCATCAACATTCGTGCGCCAACTTTCAGTCTGTAACACTTGAGAAAGTTTATCCAAGTTCGGCCATAAAAAAGCAACGATCTTCTTGGTTCATGAACCCAACTCGGAACTTATATCCATGGCTTGTCTTCACTGTGACCATTAAACTAGTGTATTCAGTTATGGCAAGGCCGAGCATCTTGAGTACATGTGTTCTGGCAGAGCAAATAATACACTGCAGGAAAAATAATATGAGAACACAGCATGTTCAAAAAAACCCACCCTCCTGGATAGAAAAGAGGATTCTAGGAACATACGGTGCACATTTCAAAATGTTGTGTTAGGATGAGAAGGAACAAGTGTGGCGTCTCGCCAAGGGCGCAGAAACCTATAGGGTACTCGCACTTTGGGCACTCCAAATGAAACACACTAGATTCAGTAGGAAGAAAATGCATCAACGGCGGCGACTGCCATCCTAGGACTACCTGCGACCAAGGGACTTGGGTTTATCGGGGATGGATGAAGAATCCGTACCTGGTTCTCCATGAGAAAATGCTATGCAATCGCCGAGAGGGGGTTTTCTCTGAACAAGCAGACGAGGCAGAAGGGGATTCGGGCCCAGTGAAATATTGCCGCTTCGTCCGTCCAGCTTACTGCTAAAGCTGGAAATGGGGGGTTGTGATTTGACGGCTCATTGGGCATTACTGCGGCGCTACGACCGGGGTGTGTCTACCGTGAAGTTGTGCACTCTAATTTGTGCATATGGCACGTGGACCCCGTTGCCGGTTGCCCCACATATCAGCGAAAGGAAGTAGAAAGACAGGAGTAACTATTTACACATAAATATATTTTTTGACAGAGAGATACTCCCTCTGTAAAGAAATATACAAATCTTTTATATCACAGGCTCACCTTGCCGAGAAATATACTCCCTCTGCAACGCACGGGCATTATGGGGGTTCAGCTTTTTTTATGGGGGTTCAGCTGAGAATATAATACTCAGATAGGCTCACGGTTCTGGACTTTGGGCCGCAGGCCGACCCTGCATGTTTGGGGGCCCATGTGTTCTACCTCAGCGCTTTTCATATTGCAAGCGATCGGTATGGCGCTGGTTTTAGATGCTGTCGCAAGGCGAATACACAAAATTGAATAAAGCACGGCAGCTGTTGGAATGAAATTGAACGACAGTTCCTAACCAGCAATCAGAGTTGCAATTCTATCAATGATATACCATGTGATAAATAATACTGTCGTACTACTTATACACACAGGACACTTGTTTCACCATGCCAGATTATTACATCAAAATATCTCGGAGGATAGATCAGTTCGGCAATTGCGTGCTGCTACTGAAGAATTTCAAAGTTGATTTGGACCAGCTCTCCTTGCCGAGAAAGTTCGATTTTGACATCATCCCCTACCGCAAGATATGATTTAGATGTGAACCTTGTCCATCCTTTAGCATCAATCATCATGCGACCATCCTTTTTACTTACGGTATATTGAGCAGGTTCATTCACACCAAGGCTGCGCATGGTAAGAGAAACTTGGCCGCGGTCGCCCGGATTGTTGAACGACTCCCTCATTGCTCTAGAAATTCTCTGTTTGCAAACAAGAAGACATACCCAAATAGTTAGATCAACACAGTGAATCATGTGAAACAACATGGAAAGAACGAAGCACTTGGGCGGCCAATGCTTACCAAGAAGGTGGACATGTCGGTTTTTGTAAGGACTTTGGTATATGAAGTGCGAACTACAGCCCAGTCTGTTGCCGGTGCAATTGCACGGGCCGGAGCAGATGCAAGTGCAAGTGTTGGTGCAGGTGCCGAAGCCGCTGCTGCTGCCGGAGATGGTGCTCCTTGTAGAGCTGGTGCCGGTGTCGGAGCAGGTGCCGGTGTCGATGCCCGACCCTCCGGTAGATCAGACTGATCCGCTGCCGCAGTCAGTGCCCAATCCTCAGCTGGATCAGACTGAGCTGATGCCGCTGTCAGTGCTAGAGCAACTGCCGGTGCTCGATCTGTGCGAGACAGCGGCGATCGTGTCTGGTCTGCTATGATCATCTTTCTAACTTGACTAGGATCCGTGACCGTGATCCAGTCTTTTTCTTCATTTCTTTTAAACGCGAGAAGGACTAATTGTGGCCTTTTTGTTAAACCAAACTGCAGTTCATTATAGGGATTCAGCTTGTACTCAGACAACAGACTGATCCAATTTTTTCCAGTAATATAAGTGATGGACGGTGCCTTCGTTACTGACACGAAATAAGAAGTGAAACCTGCAAAAATAGCCATCGTAGAGCAAACCAAACGGTTTATTCCGTGATGAATGTCACATGGCAAAACCTGCATCGTAAAATTTCAGGAAAAGAAAGAAAACATGACATTAAATCGATAAGATTTACTTGATGTGACACGAGTGAATCCTTACCAGGAAATCACTATGTTGAAGTACTACACAGAAGTTTGATCGTCCAACTACGTGTGGCATGCAGGGGCCCCACCTACTCCCACAAGAAGGACAGTCCAAAGGTCGTGACAAATCATATGGACCGAACATCCATGGGACTGGTAATCCTGGTGGGTGCGATAAATCCTGCAATGCATACAGATATTGGAGTGTAACCATAATTGATAGACCATCCTCACAAAAAATATGATATGGATACTTCAAAATATACAGACTGAATTGAGTGGACAGACATTTACATAGACCGTTCTCAGGACTGACCACACACCAAAAGCGGTAGTACTAATAAACAATACAGGCTTCACAAACACAAATCAAGTACTGAACAATAGTACTTACTATAGACAAGCAAAGTTGCACTAACTAAACTCTGCAGACTATTTCTTGCGACCGACCTACGGGATGAACCCCGCATAACTGACTAGGACATGGACTTCGTGTGAGATGTCTACATGCACCATCACCATCTTGTCAACCTTGGAGAACCTAACAGAGTGGTCTTTCCACTCATAAACATGATGATGAAGATAGGCCGCATCAGATTTGTTGGGAAGCTTTACAAGAACCACACCCTTCGTAATTGAAGGCACAGCCAAGAAATTGTTGTGGTCAAGTATAGCCTCGAGAACACGCCTGACAACAATGCTACAGGAAAACACTAGTTCAGGACACATGGCGATAAGGACACAACAGCTGGATAGTTCAGCAGTAGAACTCATCATCAGGTCTTCCAGTTCACACGGCATGACTTTGAGAACTACATCTCCACTACGGACCTGGTTCTAATTCAAACAGAAACCATATTTTATTACTACCTTCATTCAGAAATATAAGATGATTTTCGATATTATACTCCATATATGACTACATATACGCACAGAAATGAGTGAACAAAGACACTAGAACATGTCTTCAAAGGCATGAGAGCAGAGGGATTACATGCAATATCCATAACACAAGTTACTGAGGCAAATATACCCTCTTAAAAGGTAGCATTGATGTTCATAAAGTACTCCCTCCGTCCCAAAATTCGTGTCTTAGATTTGTCTAGATACGGATGTATCAAGTCACATTTTAGTATTAGATACATCCGTATCTAGACAAATCTAAGACAAGAAATTTGGGACAGAGGGAGTAGTTGAAAGTAATCTATAAGAAATCAGTGTCAACCTCTCGCATGTTTTGGTCAAAAGAGGAATTTAGAACCGTCATTTGGCACACAAAAATCACATGCAAGATCACCCAGAAAGTTGTACTACTAGTACTAGTACTGCGTATTAGATGAAAAAACATGATCAAGATCGAGAAAAAGATCGTCAAGAAGAGCTATTACCTGGACTTGCTTAATGAGGGATCCCGGAGAGGGGGGCTTGGACAGGGCGATGGCTTTGAGCTTGTCTGTGGTAGTCTCGGCGGGGTGCTTGCACTTCTTCGTACCATGAGCCTCGACGGTTTTGGCCGGAGCCATAGACATCACTTCGGCTGGTGCTCCAGCGTCCATCAAGAAACTGTCAAATAGAAATAAAAGAAAAGAAACCATAATCACAAACCCAAAAGAAGAAAAGAGAGGGAGTTACAGGATCGGTCTCGGGGTTGCAAGACCGGGCCTTGGCCAGAATCAACACCATTGATGCGCTCACCTTTTCCTTCTTTGGGAGAGAAGAACAATGGCAGAAGCAGGTCGGGGTTTTCTTGAAGAAATGAGGAACAAGATGAGGCAGAAGCGAGGGTTGGGTAGAGAGGAAGCTGAGAGAGAAGAGTGAAATGATGGTTGCTTCGTCCGTCCAACTTACTGCTGGAAAGGAGGGGGTTTTGTGATTTGACGGCTCATTGGGCATTACTGCGGCGCTTCGATCGGGGTAGTCTACCGTCACTCTACTATGGAGTAATTTAGTGCATGGCTGGTGGACCCCGATGCTGGCTGTCCCACATGTCGGCGAAAGTGAGTAATTTAGAGCATGGCTGGAGGAGAATCCGCACGGTAGAGCATGTCCACTGTTTTTCAGAAGAAAAAAATGATTACAGCAAGCTTTTCCACTCTTACGACGGAGGAGTGCGAAACACGGCAGCCACTTGAACATACACAGTGCTCCTACTACTAGGCATGTGCAGTGGTTCATACGTCAGTACTACACAATCTTGTTGCTTGTGTAGTAAGATATGACGATAACAAATGATGTTGTGTGCATGTCAACTACTCCTATATGTAACATAGTACAGCTTTTTCGACTGTCCGGTCGAGAATGAACGGTGAGATCAATGTTAACAGAACTAGGTCCACAGCGCACAGAGAGTACGGTGCTACAGCACTCCACGAAGCATGAACCATATGAAGCACGAATAGTGTTGGGCAGGGTGTATGAAGGGTGCACGGGATGGGAGCAAAAGTTCCCTTCTCGACCCACTTTTGGGTGTTTGGTAGAGTGCATGACTCCACACTAGTAGGTTGACAAAAATACACGAAGAGGAAACAACTATATTGAGATGAGAATGCAACCAAACACACCCACACGCTTTGTGCTACAGTGATTGATCTGCACCATCTGAGTTTGATCCAACGGTCATGCTGCGCCGAGACATGGACATGCCCATGCAGAGGGCGCCTAAACACCACCGAAGTCCCTCTACTTCTCGAGGCGCACGACGTTGGTGATGCGATACGTCTCCAACATACCTATAATTTTTGATTGCTCCATGCTATATTATCTACTATTTTGGACTATATTGGGCTTTATTTTCCACTTTTATATTATTTTTGGGACAACCTATTAACCAGAGGCCCAGCCCAGAATTGCTGTTTTTTGCCTATTTCAGAGTTTCGGAGAAACAGAATATCAAACGGAGTCCAAACGGAATAAAACCTTCGGGAACGTGATTTTCTCACCGAACGTGATCCAGGAGACTTGGACCCTACTCCAAGGGACAAGAGAGGCGGTCACGAGGGTGGGGGCGCGCCCCTCCTAGGGCGCGCCCCCTGCCTCGTGGGCCCCCTGTTGCTCCACCGACGTACCCCTTCCTCCTATATATACCTACGTACCCCCAAACTACCAGATACGGAGACAAAAACCTAATTCCACCGCCGCAACTTTATGTGTCCACGAGATCCCATCTTGGGGCCTGTTCCGGAGCTCCGCCGGAGAGGGCCGTCATCACGGAGGGATTCTACATCATCATAGCCCCTCCGATGAAGTGTGAGTAGTTTACCTCAGACCTTCGGGTCCATAGTTAGTAGCTAGATGGCTTCTTCTCTCTTTTTGGATCTCAATACAATGTTCTCCCCCTCTCTTATGGAGATCTATTCGATGTAATCTTCTTTTTGCGGTGTGTTTGTTGAGATCGATGAATTGTGGGTTTATGATCAAGTCTATCTATGAATAATATTTGAATCTTCTCTGAATTCTTTTATGTATGATTGGTTATCTTTGCAAGTCTCTTCGAATTATCAGTTTGGTTTGGCCTACTAGATTGGTTTTTTTTGCCATGGGAGAAGTGCTTAGCTTTGGGTTCGATCTTGCGGTGTCCTTTCCCAGTGACAGAAGGGGCAGCAAGGCACGTATTGCATCGTTGCCATCGAGGATAACAAGATGGGTTTTTTATCATATTGCATGAAACTATCCCTCTACATCATGTCATCTTGCTTAAGGCGTTACTCTGTTTTTAACTTAATACTCTAGATGCATGCTGGATAGCGGTCGATGAGTGGAGTAATAGTAGTAGATGCAGGCAGGAGTTGGTCTACTTGTCTCGGACGTGATGCCTATATACATGATCATACATAGATATTCTCATAACTATGCTCAATTCTGTCAATTGCTCAACAGTAATTTGTTCACCCACCGTAGAATACTTATGCTCTTGAGAGAAGCCACTAGTGAAACCTATGCCCCCCTGATCTATTCTCGTCATATCAATCTCCATCACTTTAATCTTGCTTTGCTTTTTTTTACTTTGCCTTTTACTTTTTACTTTTCATCTCCATACCAAAAATAGCAAAAATGTTATCTATCATCTCTATCAGATCTCACTCTCGTAAGTGACCGTGAAGGGATTGACAACCCCTAATCGCGTTGGCCGCGAGTAGCTATCCTTTAGTGCAGGTACGAGGGACTTGAGCGTGGCCTCCTACTAGATTGATACCTTGGTTCTCAAAAACTGAGGGAAATACTTACGCTACTTTGCTGCATCATCCTCTCCTCTTCGGGGAAAACCAACGCAATGCTCAAGAAGTAGCAAGAAGAATTTCTGGCGCCGTTGCCGGGGAGTCTACGCAAAAAGTCAACATACCAAGTACCCATCACAATCCCTATCTCTCGCATTACATTAGTTGCCATTTGCCTCTCGTTTTCCTCTACCCCACTTCACCCTTGCCGTTTTATTCGCCCTCTCTTTCCCAATCTCCTTATCCTTCTCCTTCTCTCTTTCCGTTTGCTTTTTTCTCGCTTGCCTTTTGTTTGCTCGTGTGTTGGATCGCTTGTTTGTCGCTATGTCTGAAATTGGGGAAGTTATCGCCGATATGGGCGATAACAATATCATAGAAAATTCTGATGCTCCTGTTGAAGAACCCCCTACCTATCATACAAAAAGATTTCGAATCGGTAGTGGTAATATTATTGGAAAAGGAGTTATTCAAGATTTCTTTACTTGTGCCAGTGCTTTGCCCTCTATGGGCGGTTCTATTCTCCATAGAACTAGTAGTCTTGCCGACGCTATTGCCATGCTTATTGTTGAACTTGAAAGGCAATTCATGCATATGCACCCATCTATACAAAGAATTTTCTTAGAATTTTCTAATATCAAGCATTCTTCTGTTAAGCGTGCTGCTACTATATTTTTGGCTCATGAATTCACATTTATAATAAAATAAGCCAAATAAATCTTTGCGCACTATAGGGTGGACATTGGTCGTCCTCCCATAGAATCTACCCTCTTTGATCAAGAAGAAATTATGCGCTTTCAATCTCTTGACTATGTTGCTTTCAATCAAAACCTTAGAAAAAAGCTGCCAATCCATATCTTAATTGATAGAATCTCTGAACTTAATGATGATTTGGCTATTCGAAATAATGAGCTAGGATGCTCTCTTGAGTTTAGGCTCACAAGGTTCTGTCAAAAGAATGCTTATAATGATGAATTGGTTGTGCAATACGAAGGGCCGAAAGAGGAACCTTACCTCCTAAAATTGATCTTGGGGACTTTTGTCCTATTAAATTTTGCCCTTTTGATTACTTTTGCTTGCCTCAAAGGAAACTTGCTGCCGAACATAGAGAATATGAAATGAGTTTCACCGATCTATCTTATTACTACGGCACTACCTAGATCTATCCTCACTTTTATGCCTAGCTAGGGGCGTTAAACGATAGTGCTTGTTGGGAGGCAACCCAACTTTATTTTAAGTTTTTTTTGTTTTTTCTTCTGTTTAGGAATAAATAATCCATCTACCTTCTGTTTAGATGTGGTTTGTGTTTTAATTAGTGTTTGTGCCAAGTTAGACCTATAGGATCTTCTTGGATGATAGTTATTTGATCTTGCTGTAATTTCCAGAATCTTTCTGTTCACAAAAACAATTGTTAAAAAACACCAGAACGTGATAAAATCCTGATTCTAAAATTGCTGCTGATCAATAAACAAATTTTCTAGGTCGTCCTATTTTGGTAAAAATTTTGGAGTTGCAGAAGTTTGCGTTAGTTACAAATTACTACAGACTGTTCTGTTTTTGACAGATTCTGTTTTTCGTGTGTAGTTTGCTTATTTTGATGAATCTATGGCTAGTAAAATAGTTTATAATCCATAGAGAAGTTGGAATACAGTAGGTTTAACACCAATATAAATAAAGAATGAGTTCATTACAGTACCTTGAAGTGGTCTTTTGTTTTCTTTCTCTAACGGAGCTCACGAGATTTCTATTGAGTTTTGTGTTGTGAAGTTTTCAAGTTTTGGGTGAAATCTTTTGATGGATTATGGAACAAGGAGTGGCAAGAGAATAAGCTTGGGGATGCCCATGGCACCCCCAAGATAATACAAGTACACCAAAAAGTTAAAGCTTGGGGATGCCCCGGAAGGCATCCCCTCTTTCGTGTACTTCCATCGGTAATTTTACTTGGAGCTATATTTTTATTCACCACATGATATGTGTTTTGCTTGGAGAGTCTTGTATTATTTGTGTATTTGTTTGTTAGTGTTCCACAATCATCCTTGCTGTACACAAATTTTGAGAGAGACATATATGAATTAAAATTTGATAGAATACTCTATGTGCTTCACTTATATCTTTTGAGCGTTGTAGTTTTGCTCTATGTGCTTCACTTATATCTTTTGAGCGTTATAATTTTGCTCTATGTGCTTCACTTAGATCTTTTAGAGCACGGTGGTGGATTTGTTTTAAAGAAACTATTGATCTCTCATGCTTCACTTAGATCATTTTGAGAGTCTTAATAGCATGGTAAATTACTTAATATTAATATGCTTGGTATTCAAGATATGTGAAACTTTCTTTTGAGTGCATTGAATACTAAGAAAAGATTGAGGCATGATAATTGTTTTGAGATATGAAGATGGTGATACTAGAGTCATTCTAGTTGAGTAGTTGTGAATTTAAAGAATACATGCATTGAAGTTTGTGATTCCCGTAGCATGCACGTATGGTGAACCGTTATGTGATGAAGTCGGAGCATGATTTATTTATTGATTGTCTTCCTTATGAGTGGCGGTCGGGGGCGAGAAATGGTCTTTTCCAACCAATCTATCCCCCTAGGAGCATGCGCATAATACTTTGCTTTGATGACTTCTAAATTTTTGCAGTAAGTATATGAGTTCTTTATGACTAATGTTGAGTCCATGGATTATACGCACTTTTTCCCTTCCTTCCACCATTGCTAGCCTCTCTAATACCGCACACTTTTCGCCGGTATCATACACCCACCATATACCTTCCTCAAAACAGCCACCATACCTACCTATCATGGCATTTCCATAGCCATTCCGAGATATATTTCCATGCAACTTTCCACTGTTCCGTTTATTATGACACGCTCCATCATTGTCATATTGCTAGCATGATCATGTAGTTGACATCGTATTTGTGGCAAAGCCACCATTCATAATTCTTTCATACATGTCACTCTTGATTCGTTGCATATCCTGGTACACCGCCGGAGGCATTCATATAGAGTCATATTTGTTCTAAGTATCGAGTTGTAATTGTTGAGTTGTAAGAAAAATAAAAGTGTGATGATCATCATTTTTAGAGCATTGTCCCAAGTGAGGAAAGGATGATGGAGACTATGATTCCCCCATAAGTCGGGATGAGACTCCGGACGAAAAAAAAAGAAAAGAGGCCATAAAAAAGGCCCAAATAAAAAAAGTGAGAGAAAAAGAGAGAAGGCACAATGTTACTATCCTTTTACCACACTTGTGCTTCAACGTAGCACCATGATCTTCATGATAGAGAGTCTCTCATTTTGTCACTTTCATATACTAGTGGGAATTTTCATTATAGAACTTGGCTTGTATATTCCTATGATGGGCTTCCTCAAATTGCCCTAGGTCTTCGTGAGCAAGCGAGTTGGATGCACACCCACTTAGTTTCTTTTGTTGAGCTTCCATATACTTATAGCTCTAGTGCATCCGTTGCATGGCAATCCCTACTCACTCACATTGATATCTATTAATGGGTATCTCCATAGCCCGTTGATACGCCTAGTTGATGTGAGAATATACCCCCTTTTGTCTTCTCCATAACCACCATTCTATTCCACATATAGTGTTATATCCATGGCTCACGCTCATGTATTGCGTGAAGATTGAAAAAGTTTTGAAAATGTCAAAAGTATGAAATAATTGCTTGGCTTGTCATCGGGGTTGTGCATGATTTAAATACTTTGTGTGGTGAAGATAGAGCATAGCCAGACTATATGATTTTGTAGGGAGAACTTCCTTTGGCCATGTTATTTTGAGAAGACATAATTGCTATATTAGTATGCTTGAAGTATTATTATTTTTATGTCAACATAAACTTTTGTCTTGAATCTTTCGAATCTGAATATTCATACCACAATTAAAAAGATTTGCATTGAAACTATGCCAAGTAGCACTCCGCATCAAAGATTCTCTTTTTATCATTTACCTACTCGAGGACGAGCAGGAATCAAGCTTGGGAATGCCTGATACGTCTCCAATGTATCTATAATTTTTTATTGCTCCATGCAATATTATCTACTGTTTTGGACTATATTGGGCTTTATTTTACACTTTCATATTATTTTTGGGACTAACCTATTAACCGGAGGCCCAGCCCAGAATCATTGTTTTTTGCCTATTTCAGAGTTTCGGAGAAACAGAATATCAAACGGAGTCCAAACGGAATAAAACCTTTGGGAACGTGATTTTCTCACCGAACGTGATCCAGGAGACTTGGACCCTACTCCAAGGGACAAAAGAGGGGGTCACGAGGGTGGGGGGGCGGCCCCCTCCTAGGGCGCGCCCCCTGCCTCGTGGATCCCCTGTTGCTCCACCGACGTACTCCTTCCTCCTATATATACCTACGTACCCCCAAACTACCAGATACGGAGCCAAAAACCTAATTCCACCGCCGCAACTTTCTGTATCCACGAGATCCCATCTTGGGGCCTATTCCGGAGCTCCGCCGGAGAGGGATGTCATCACGGAGGGCTTCTACATCATCATAGCCCCTCCGATGAAGTGTGAGTAGTTTACCTCAAACCTTCAGGTCCATAGTTAGTAGCTAGATGGCTTCTTCTCTCTTTTTGGATCTCAATACAATGTTCTCCCCCTCTCTTGTGGAGATCTATTCGATGTAATGTTTTTTTGCAGTGTGTTTGTTGAGACCGATGAATCGTGTGTTTATGATCAAGTCTATCTATGAATAATATTTGAATCTTCTCTGAATTCTTTTATGTATGATTGGTTATCTTTGCAAGTCTCTTCGAATTATCAGTTTGGTTTGTCCTACTAGATTGGTTTTTCTTGCCATGGGGGAAGTGCTTAACTTCGGGTTCGATCTTGCGGTGTCCTTTACCAGTGACAGAAGGGGCAGCAAGGCACGTATTGCATCGCTGCCATCGAGGATAACAAGATGGGGTTTTTATCATATTGCATGAAACTATCCCTCTACATCATGTCATCTTGCTTAAGGCGTTACTCTATTTTTAACTTAATACTCTAGATGCATGCTGGAAAGCCGTCGATGAGTGGAGTAATAGTAGTAGATGCAGGCAGGAGTCGGTCTACTTGTCTCGGACGTGATGCCTATATACATGATCATACCTAGATATTCTCATAACTATGCTCAATTCTGTCAATTGCTCAACAGTAATTTGTTCACCCACCGTAGAATACTTATGCTCTTGAGAGAAGCCACTAGTGAAACCTATGGCCCCCGGGTCTATTCTCATCATATCAATCTCCATCACTTTAATCTTGCTTTTCTTTTTTACTTTGCCTTTTACTTTTTACTTTGCATCTCTATACCAAAAATACCAAAAATATTATCTATCATCTCTATCAGATCTCACTGTCGTAAGTGACCGTGAAAGGATTGACAACCCCTAATCGTGTTGGCCACGAGTAGCTATCATTTTGTGCAGGTATGAGGGACTTGAGACCTTGGTTCTCAAAAACTGAGGGAAATACTTACACTACTTTGCTGCATCATCCTCTTCTCTTCGGGGAAAACCAACACAGTGCTCAAGAGGTAGCATGATGCAGGGTGCAACCGCCCGCAGAGCCCGCTCCCAGTCGACGGGAGCCGGCTCGTCAAGGACGGCGTCCAATGGCATGAATGGATTCCGGTGATGGAGCCCTGGAAGGATTCGCCCGGCAACGGCAATGGCAGCCCGCAACCCCTCCTTGTCCAGCTCATCCCCCACCATCGCGCGGAGACGGCTCATCTCCTCAGAGATATAGGTGAAGAAGGAGATCAGGTCAGGAAGCCGCAGCTCGTTGAAGTCGACCGGGTGGTCGAACGGGTTTAGCCCGATGGCCGGCATCGTCGCGCTGGCATGACGGTAGGCATCGCGCAGCCGCAACACGAGCGTGGCAACTTGGTTCACCAAGTGGCTGAGGCGATGCTGGACCTCGTCACGATCTCGCGCTCCAGTCGGCTCCCCAGACGGCCTATCGTATCTCCCGCTTTCTGCAGCAACGCCGCCGACGCCTCGACCATCTTTGTGGTGGACGCCTGCCGCTTTTGAAGCTCCATGAACTCCCGCACATAACGGAGGAGCATGGCACTCCTATCCTCCTTGAGCTCACGGAGCTCCACGTCCTTGGCCCTGAACTCCACATCCTTGGCATGGAGCTCCTGTGTCAGGAGCCTCACCTCAGACTCTGTGATCTGTTGCGCCGCCATGGCACCAGGTAGAAGCAATGGGGAGAGGAAGCAAAGGGGGAGAAACGGCTGAAAGGCAATGCAATCTACGGGAAGGCGGAGGGAGCAGGGAATCTTTTGGTTTTCACCACGGTAAAACACTAGTCGACGACTTCTCACATCAGGGAGCAGTGGGTTTTTACAGGCGGAGTCATCGTGACTAATTGCTGCTGCGCCTGCTCCCGTCAATCAAAAAAATTAAAAATCATGTCGTGCCTGCTCCCGTCAGTCAAAAAATTAAAAATCCTGCCGCACCCAAACACCAGAGCAAAGCCGCGGTGGATATTTAAATTTACCTGCCGACAAGTAGATAAAAAAGGGGTGAAAAAATAAATGTGGCGGCGGCCTAGCTAATCGGTCGAACTAGCCCAACTAGCTAGCCATCGTGCTTCACTGATGTACTCGGCGGGAAAGGTGGTCTTTCGTGATTTGACGACTCATTTACTTGCTTCGGCGCTACGACTGAGGAGGACCCAGAAAACGCGCGGTAGAGCGTCCCACGTCAGGAAGTATATATGCGTGCACCACCCGGGAGGACCCCGAAACCGCGCGGTAGGGTGTGCCACGTCTCGGCACGGAGGAAAAATGGAGATAAAATGTGCGTGTAAAAATATACTGTATCAGACATAGTACCTATGGTTCGAGGTCGGGACCCAGCTAGTCGGTCGAAAACACCCCACTAGCCACACAACTTCATCATGCAAATGTGACATGGAGGATAGATGTGGTTAGCTCCGTCTCGACCAGCCACAACGTCTCTTGTTCTAGGCGATTCTTCTATTTCCCAAGCTTTTTTTAGTTGTAATAACACCATGGCAAGCTAGCGCCGCTCTTCATGGGTACCCGTGCAAAGGTTAGACGATGGAGAGAAGAGAGATTGAGATCGCAGACTTGGGACCCACCAGTAAGTGAGACAACGGTCATGCACGTGTTGACGTGGCACTCCCTCTACTCCACTCAACGCAAGTACTGTATAAATAAAATCAAGTTATGGGACAAAGCCAACAACCGTTCGTTTTTTCAGGCTATCGACTTACGCTTTGTAGTCCAGGTTGCCAGTTCGAATCTCGTCTTTCAGATTTGTTACTTTTAGGTCCAAATTTGATTAATGACAAGTGGGACCCCCATGTGTTGTTCCGATATTTCAGTGTAGGATGGTTTTTTTGAACAAACACTTTGCGCGGTTAGACAAGTAACGGCACGAGTTACACGTATTTTGCAAGTTTACAAACAAAAATGATAGAGGCATAGAATATCACATCCACCCCGCAGCTTAGATACTATGGTGATACGAGTTTTTACACCGTTGGAAGTGAGATCCAATGGCTTGCGAGTAGTCTTTGTAATTATGCACAATTTCCAAACTATCCAAAGGTTTTTTTGCAAATAAAACATTCATGCCTCGTGTGTGCCGCTGCATCTTCGATCCAATGGCTCCCCGGTGCTCATATTAGGTGCTCCCCGGTGCTCATATTAGGTGCTCCCCGTAGCTTAATTACCCGCTATGGTGATATGAGCATCTAGGTCGTATGATCAGTGATCAGATGGCACATGCGTAGTACTTGTACTTTCTGCGCATTTCCCAAACTTTATCAGCCGTATATTGCAAAAACATCCAAACCTCCTATTGTGGGCCGTTAGCTCTCAGTGAACTCGTATCACCATAGAATCTATGGTGCGGGAGCACCTCATACTCTCCCGTGCGAGAAAACATAAGGTGCTATCGCAGCTTGGATGCTACAGTGATACGAGCTTGGAGGTCGTTTGATCTGAGATCCAATGGCATCTGAGCAGTCTTTGTGCTTGTAAGCAGTGGCCGAACTCTTTTGGGGCTTTTCTGCAAAAAACCATTCGAACCACCGAGGAGGTGTTGGGTCACAAATCCAACGCCTCCGAAGAGCTTGTATCACCAAAGCATCTAAGGTGTGGTAGCACATGATATTCTTACATACAGGAGAATATGATGTCCTCCTTCATCTTAGATGCTACGGTGATACGAGCTTCGAGGTCGTTGGATATGGGATCAAAGGGCATCTAAGTAGTTTTTGTACAAATTGTGTGCAATTCTCAAACTCATCAAGGTTTCTTGCAGAAATATTAAGACACATCATGTGAGCTGCTATATCTCAGATCTACAAGCTCCAAGCAACTCGTATCAGCATATAGCATCTAAGGTATGGGGGCACATGATATTCTCCCGGGGAGGAGGGGTGGGGGTGCACAACCAATCGGTGGCTGGGAGGGTGGGGACAAATATAATCTAAACAACCCTAAACAGAGCTCCACAATTTTATCTAAGGTCGAGGGGTTGACCCCCGACAATCATAGCTCCGCCTAAACACAACATTTGCATGTACTGTAGTAATAGACTTAATATTCATGTTTCAGTTTCATGTTCATTTTAAATATTGAACTGAGGACCATGGATGTCTTACATTTTACTCCCTTCATTCCTAAATATTAGTCTTTTTAGAGGCTTCAAATGGACTGGCACATACGGATGTATATAGACATATTTTAGAGTCTAGATTCACTCATTTTGCTCCGTATGTAGTCATTTGTTGAACTCTCTAAAAGACTAATATTTAGGAATAGAAGGAGTATTTTTGAATTCGTGTCATACATGCATGGCTTGGAAAAATAGATGCACTGTACTTATTAGATTGTTGTTGTGTTCGTGCGTGTGTGTGTGTCTCTCTCTCTCTCTCTCTGTGTGTGGTCATATGCTTGATACATACAAAGTTTTCTCACCTCCATATTGTTCATCTTTTAAATTTGAATTTGCATTGGAAAACTTACTAGGGATACCATGAAATGTGAAATCCACGTTGAGATCACTATATCACAAACTCACTCTAATTCAACAACTCGTCATAAATCAATTACCACGTTGTGATTAGTATTTGCAAGGAAAATACGGGTATTGTAATACACATAGATTCGTTCGGCAATTTAAAAGGTTCCTTTCGTATTCTCGAATGGTAGGACCCAACGGCGTACCAGCCAGACCTTAGCTCGTGTTGATCCTAAAAAAACGGGCTCGTGTTCTTAGGTGGCGTGCGTGGTACGCACATTAGGCAACCCCAACCAGTCGAGCCTCAGTGTTTCAAGTCGAAATATCTGCCGGCCAGAATTCCAGCCCTAGGAAATTCCCCTCATGTCCCCGGTCCATAATGAATACCGATGAACAACGGAGGGATGCTTTAGTAACTAGACAAGGTTACCTACCATGCCGAGCAAGGTTCAATTCCCTCGGTCGCCGCTCATCAAGGTCACCCGTCAACTGCATTGCCTAGTACTACTACTACTACACCGGGATGAGCACAGAATTGAGCCCATTTGTTCGTGCCTAGTACTTGAGTTAATATATCAGGCAATGCACTGGTATGGAGGGATTATCCTTTTACTCTGCATATATATCTTGTCTGAAGTCTAACTAAGCAAAATGTTTGACCAAATCCTTTCTTAAGAAATACAACATGACAGATGTATGGCTTGAAAATTTATTGCATGATGCAGGTTATGATATTGTTTTGAATCCTGGATCTTAAATTTCAGAAAATCCAGAAGTGAGCATAAATTCTTGAAACTAAGCATGGTCACCTGATATGGCACAAATATTACTTCATAAGTTTTTTCTTCAATTTGAGACAAGTTGCTTATGACAAGTTGCACAAATGAAGAGCCAAGATATTTTGGAACAAAGACCTGTCACGTTAAGGCGAACACTTTCACTATTGAAACCGTGGGCGTTTACGTGCCGCCACGAGTCCCCGCTTCTCATCGGCAGGTGCCGTCCGAGCAAGCGTGTGAGTCGACGGGAGGCGTGCGAGCAGACCGCTGCGCCGGCTGTCAGGGAGGCATGCGAGCAGACCGCTGATCAGGCTCACCGGATGGCGAGCCCTTTGACCAGGCTCCGCCGCCCACCATCATCCCAACTGCTCCCACTTTTAATGTCGCCGGCGCTGCAGTTTAAAATCAACCCCGCACTACCCGGTATCGCTACAATCCTCTCTCTTCCTCTTCGATTCTCCTGTCGTCTACCTCCAACTAGCCTGACCTAAACGTATGCCATGCCGCATCAAGATGGTCTGCCCTTAGTGTTCCAATTTCCTGAGGAAGACACCCAGCCAGAGTCTCAAGAACATAAGGCGCTTTCGGACAAGCTTGAACTGGCCTTGCGGGAAGACGTCGCGCCTGTCCCCGCTCCCGTTCCGGCTCCCGTCGCCCCGACTACGCCAGAGCCCATCCCCGTGGCATTGATGGGCTGGGAGCCGCACATTGTCGCCGAGCTTGATCCCACGGGGTTCCACGAGGTCCCCGCTGACTTTCACGCGCCCGTGCACCTGCCAGCACATGCGCCTGCGCGTGCACTGACGCGCACACCCGTGTTGGTGCCCGTGCACCTGCCAGCGCATGCGCCTACGCGTGCACTGACGTGCGCGCCCGTGCCGGTGCCCGTGCACACGAATATCTCCGCCGCACCGTTGACAGCGCCTGTCCCCGCGCGGGTGCCAGTGCCCCCCTCAGCGGCATGGATGGCCGCCGCCAACCGCTTCCTTGCACCAACGCCGCGGGTGCCAGTGCCCCCCTCAGCGGCATGGATGGCCGCCGTAGACCGCTTCCTTGAAGCTAGGCCAACGTCCAGGAGTACGCCAACAACGGCGCAAGACGCCACCGTCGCCGTCGGTCAGTGGCCCGACGACACACAGAGCACGACAGAGGAGCCGCTTCCCACCGCGAGACGCCCCCGCCGCCGCCTCGTAATCTATATTTTCCATAAAAAACGTTCGGATTGCCATGCTTAAAATCCGAACGTTTATCATTTTCGTTTATTTTATATCGATCGTCGTATAATTTAAAGTCGGAGTCAGACTGAACGAAATGTATGGTTTGATCGATTGAATGTTCTGCTAGAGCCGTATCAAATTAAATATAAAACGTCATCAAGCCACATGTATTCCTTGTCATCCAATGACCTAGACTGCTTCAATGTCGAGTGCTCAACACGTTTAGCGTGCAGTTAATTTCATGCCAAAAATAGTGCTAATCACATGACAACACGCAAATAATATCCTAGTAGTTAATATCCGCATGCACTTAATATACTTCCAAATTAACGTGCATTGCACGTACACACTGACTAGTGCTGCTAGTACGTGAAACTGGTGTCGTGACTTGTGAACGCGTCCACATATGGTCAACGGCGACATCGCCCGCGAGTTCTTCCTGTTTGCCCGTGCGTCTCAACGCAGAAGGGGAGGAGAGAGAGAGCACACATGGAACCCACCAGTAAGTGAAGGCGAATAGTACTAAAAATAATATTACATGTTATCCATTAATTAGGTTGTGGTAATATAAAAACATTATGTGAACAAAGGGACTACAACAAACATTGATATTCTACGTATGTTGCCTACTCTTGACGTGCAGCTTGAAGGCCCGGCCGCATGTTCGATCCTCGTCCTTTATTTTTTAATTTGTATATGGGTCCAAATTTGTTTCATGACATGTGGGCCCCTCGGTGTGTAGTTTGTAGCACTTTAATTTGTGGGTCAAAATTTGTTCCATTCCAAGTGGACTATCGGTGTAGTTTTGTAGCTTATTTCTAATAATTAAAGAGAACAACATAGTTTTTTCAATAATACCATGGTGCGACGTTGAAGGCGAGAAAGGACGTGCGAGAGAGCGATGACCGAGCCAGAGGGAAATCAACTAGGGGAGTTGCATGGGTTGCAACGGTGTTTGGAGTAGTTGTGGGCCGAATGCTACGAAAATATAATCTAAACCGACCGGAATAAATGCCTACACAAATTAATCCAAGGTTGGAGTGCCCCTCGTAATGTAAATAGCTCCGGCTTTGCGAGGTATGGAGAGGTAGTAGCTTCAACGCGTGGAAGATACGGTGTGAGAAAGTCAGGTCAATCGAGAGACATATAGATAGAGAGACAAAGTGAGTGTGGTCCGACATTCATTGAACAAATATATATGCTCTGGAGAGATATTGTCCGATTGAGCCTTTTGGCAAGGGTGAGGGCTGTAAGATAGAGCTTGAGAGATGATCCAGTCACGGACGTGTAGATATATTTTGTGCGTGGGAGGAAGCAAGGTCAACCGATGACATAGGGTCGTCGTGCGATCGAAAGAGTGAGACGGGTTGGAGAGAGTGACCTAGATAGACGATGTGCGTGAGAGAGTATACAATGTGAATAGGTCGAATT
Organism: Aegilops umbellulata; assembly: GCA_032464435.1. Taxonomy (NCBI): domain Eukaryota; kingdom Viridiplantae; phylum Streptophyta; class Magnoliopsida; order Poales; family Poaceae; genus Aegilops; species Aegilops umbellulata. The sequence goes on along the minus strand of CP136058.1, from coordinate 375,511,331 downwards.
GGGCTCAAACATGGTGATATATCGTTTTTGTTCGAGAAAGAGCGAGGTCAATCGAGACATACGGAGAGAAAGAGAGAGGGGGAGAGAGAGATTGAGTGAGCATGGACCACCATGAGGTCGAAAGAGTGGCGGTGGCTTGGATGGACTGGCCTAGATAGACAATTTGCGTGAGAGAGTATAGAGTGTGTCGATCGAGGCCTGAACAGGGAGATATATCATTTGTGTGTGAAAGAAAATGAGGTTAAACGAGACTCAGATAAAGAGAGCGAGATTGAGCGAGTGTGGCCCGCCGTGCGGAAGAAAGAGTGAGGTAGTCTCGAGGGAGTGACCTAGATATACAATGTGTGTGCGTGCGCACGTGAGGTTGGGGGGCTAGATAGGCAATGCATGTATTTAGCGCGAGAGGGTGAGAGGGAGAGGGGGGGAGAGAGAGAGCTCGGCATGGGTGCAATGGCGAGTGTGTGAGGTAAATACATCTGGTAACAGAGTGGAAAAGGGGGTTGTGTAGTTGAGAGACTTAGAGATCGAAACATGGAGAGAAAGAATGAACGTGTGTTGGAAACCGATAGCTTCCTAAGGTGGTTAGGAGAGGAAGATTGACCAATACGGGAAGTATGTAGTGTTTGTGCGGGGGGGGGGGCTAAAAACAACATTTGAATGTACATAGTACAAGACTTAATATCGATGTTTCAATTCGGTGTACATTGTAAGATTTGAACCGAGGACCAGGCATACGGGTAATTATTTCGAATTCGTGCCATACTAAGTTTCTAAAAGTTGACATTGACTCAGTTTTTTGTGCTATTTTGTAGGTCATATGTTTGAATCCATCCAAAAGTTTTCTCACTACCATGGTGTTCATCATATACATATGAATTTGTATTAAAAAAGTAGCATGGATACAGTGAAATGCAAAATCCACGTTAGAATTGGAGATCGCTACGTGACACACACTCTAATTCAAATAACTAACTACGTGACACACACTCTAATTCAAATAACTAACTATGTGACACACACTCTAATCCACGTTAGTGTGGGTACCATTTTGATTTTTTTCGAATAACTCCTCATTAATTAATTTATAGTACTCCCTCTGTTCACTTTTATAAGACCTTGAAGACATTTCAGACAATGTGCAAAACAATTCATTTTAAGTTGTCTGAAACGACTTACAAAAGTGAACGGATGGAGTATCTCGTTTCGAATGACTAATTATTGCAAGGAAAACACGGGCATGGTAATACATACAGATTCGTTTGCAAATGAAAGAAGATTCGTTTGCATTCTCAAATGTAGGCGCACCAGGCAGACTAGGGTCGTGTCGGGGTGGACGCTGCTTCGGTGCCTTAAAGGCAACTGCCATTGGGTCACTGACATGTGGGCCAGCCACCTGTTGGGCCCACATGTCATGGACACAAAGGCGGGTGCCTTAAGGCACCGAAGCATAGTCCTGTCGGGGTGGTCGCGTGTGTCGGACGGACGCGTAGCACCCAGCCACCCAACCCCCTCCCCCCCAAAAAAAAGGACGACGACAATATAAGTTCGCGCTTCCACATTTCAGATTGAAACATCTGGCGGCCCCAACTCCAGCCCTGCAAAATCTCTCTTCTCCATCGTCCCCTTCCGCGCCCAGATTGCTCAAATCCCTAATTCGCCGCCAACCCTCGAATCGCCCCTCGTCTCGTCTCTTTCCCCACCGTTCCCCACCTCTGTGCCGGACGACGACGACGAAGACGACGGTCGCGCTTCACCACCGCACCGGAACTACCTCATCTATGCCCTCGTCCACCGCACCGGAGCTACCTCATCGACGCCCTCGTCCACCGCACCGGGTGGTCCACCGAGAACGTCGGCCGCCGCAACCGACGTGCCCCACGGACACCGAGTTCCACCGCATCAGGTGCGCTTCACCGACGCTGTCTCCCAGCTCATGGAGGCTACTTCACCGAGCACATCGTCGCATCTCCGCCTCCCGAGGCCGTTGGGGCTTCACCAACGGTCTCGTCCACCGCATCGTAGCGCTCCACTGCCACTCAAGATCTGCATCCGTGCGCGGCCAGCCAACGCCAGCGCCTCACCCTCAACTGCTCTGAAGTGACCCACACTCTAGCTAAGCGAGCATGCCCAAACACCGGCCCGAACTAGGTATCCACACATCACTCCCTTATGCATTGTTCCGACAATGTTTGGATATCCTTTCACTGCTCTCTTGGCTTACACGCCTATGCAACTCTGACTTTAACTCTTATTTCTTCTGGAGATATCGTCTGAAACAAGAAAATCCATATTTTAGCGAAGCATGACGGTGCTACGGGATCTGGTACACATCCTGCACACCCGTATGACCTTATAAGTATCTGTCCTCCGGTACAACATCAAGGTCGATTCCTCTTATTTGATCAACCATTCGCCGTGTCAAAAATGTAGAGGGGGGTGCAAGGAGCACAAGGCCTGCACATCCAAGCAAGTGGTAACATGGACTTGTACATGGAACATCCCAAGCGCAAGCAGAGCTGCAGTGAGCATGTACAACGAGCTAGCGCAAGTCCCTGCATTTCATTTAATTCGTACTGGCATTCGTGTATGATTTGTGTGTAGTGGCTGGTCCACGCATTCAAGTTACCAGGGGCGAACATTTAACTTCAAAAATACGAAGGCACTTGCACTCCGGAAATCAACATAACTTGAGAAATGTGAAGCTACATGCACTTTGAAAACTAGCTAATGATCCAAAGTAGTTCAGATTATAAACACTAAATGATGCAAGCACCAAAAACACAAAATGCAACATGGTGTACAAGGACTACAAACATGGTCTGTACCTGCTTGAATTATTCGTTCTCTGGCTGAAAATATCGAAGTGTAATTGCACGTATAACCAGTGCGCAAACTGCATATCAATATATCTATCCTGCACAAGTATGCCAATAGTTTCAAACAACATATTAGAAAACTATTTATGCTATGTTGTCATGATACGGGGACTTTCTGGTAGATGGCCTCGACGTTTCCTCAAGCTATGAAAATGCACTATAATTTGCTTGTCATCAATGCTTGCAAATCTCTGTCTCTCTCAACATAGTAGATCATCATTAGACACTAAATCCTTCAATGATCTTGCAAAATGCTTGCATTAGATCCCTCATTAGACACTATATGTTCATCACCAGGAGCATGTAAAATCTTTGCATCAAATCCTTCATTAGCAGTCTGTTCATTAGACACTTCAGGCTCAAGAACAACATGAGCTTGTATGTTTGCACCAGAAACTTGATTAGATACATCAGATTCAGTCCGTTCAGTATTGATTGGGGGAGTTATAAAATAAGTAGAAATTGGTTTCATTTTCTCATACATTCCCTACATACAAGCAGTTTTACAACACCGTTAGGTTTAACTATTGGCCAAAAATTGAAGAGTTGAATTATATATAATCAGGGATGTGATGTACTTGCTCATTGCACATGCTACTCTTGCAAGCTGCGATTGTCCATTTGCGCAAGCTCGATACCATGCCTGTGCTGCCGCCGCTGCCTCCCACGCAGGCTACACCCAGGGTTGGATCTTCATCTTCTTGTCCTCCCGTTCGCTTGAAGCCCGGCGACCGCCCTCCAACGAGGGCGCGAGGAAGTGCTGTGTCGGTCTGTCCAGCGGCGGCTAGGTTAGGAGCAAACCAGACTGGAGGCTACAGGCGCTCGTTTGGGCCGCGAGCCTGCTATAGGGCCTGCCTTGCACTTATGTTATTGGCCCATCCAAATTGAAACATTTTTCTTCATTTTTTACATTGCCTGCTCGTGCGTTGGGACGAACAAAACTAGCATGGGCCAACCTGGATGACTCAAACTAGGTGCACACTTTCCAGCCACCTGAGGCGGCCGCCCATACCAGCCCCTATGGTGGCGTCGCCCCTTTTTGCGTGTATGATTGGATAGTGAAAAATATTCCAGTGGCGCTTTTGATTTACCCACAGAATGGTTGAATTGCTTGTTTCTATGAACTGAGTTCATCAATAATGTGAAGGATGCCAGTCTTTTCATCCTATTGTAGATTGCTTAGATCTCGATATGCCAAAAGTAATCACATGAAATATACAGTAAAAGCCAGTGTGATGTGTTTGGCTACAACTAGTCTGAGACTACACGTCCTCATATAACATATCAAGGACGCACCATCTTACTAGATTAACCATTCGACTTACCCATGCAGTGTGGGAAGAAAGAAGTATTGGGACTGCGTATCCAAGCAATTGATGCCATGGACTCCTTCGTACAACCTTGTAAGAAAAAAGAAGTTGCAGCGTGCCTGTACAAAGAACTAGCGTAAGTTCAGTTACCTGCTTCTCAGAATTTTAGTTAGCCACTTATTGCAAAATTGTTCAATTATGTTGATTGGCTTAATTTAGTTTGCTACTGATTACATAATGGCACAGCCTGTTAATCATATTGTAGACTGCGCCTAACTATGTGTTTGATACTTACTGTTAAGAATTACTTGTTTGCCTTAACATAAATATCTACTTGTTTGTTTAACTGCTTTGCTGCTGCAACAGCGGGTTACAATGATGTTAATAACTACTTTTCAGCATCCAATTGAAACTCTTTAATTCCTTGTTTGTTTAACTGGTTTGCTGTTATAACTCCCAGTTGAGATGTTTTGCTAACTTCAACTTTTGTGAATCCAATCGGAACTTTAATGGCAAAACAGGTTAGCCCAAGATCAAAGAGCGAGGTCCCCATGGACGTTGCATCATCCCAAAGCAGTGGCACCGGCCCAATTGTGCATTATGAATTGCCAACTGCTGATGCTCTAGAGGCTAAACTACTGGTAGAAAGAGATTCTGCTTCTGCACTTAGAGATGAAGTTGACATGTTGAGGAAGCAAACAGCACAATCACAAGCAGTACTCAAGACAACCATCCAATATTTGGTGGATTTCAAAACGAAGCAAGCTGAGACTGACCAGATTGTTAAGGTCCTGAAGGAAAAAGGAAATTAAATTCCTACTTGGTAAATCATAGGTGAAATGTTCTTTCCATAGTTGAATAACCTTTGTGTTGTCTATTCATGTAATCAATCAAACCATTTGTTTTAGAGATCATGTAATAATTGTTTTTTTTGTTTTTTGGTTTGTAATTTTATTTGAGCACAAGTCTGTATTAATTGATAAGACTCGGATACATTTCATTTGGATTGTTGTGCCAGACCTACAAATATGCCAATCGGGCTGAATGTGCATTCGGCAATAGTAGTATAGATGGACCATAAGTGGCATGCATCGGAAAGGGCCAAGATGCTGCCTAAAAAAGGATGTTGTTGTAGCCAAAAAAAAAGTACAACGGCCAGGCTTATGTATGTTAGTTGATATTATTGATCCATATACTCTATAAGTGTTTATATGTATGTTCGTTCCGTACATTCTTGGTTGATTGACTCGGTATTTGAATCTTGATACATCGCTTGTGTACATATCTAAATGGGAGTACACATTATGCTGCGCGTGACATTTGAGTTGGACATGAAGTGTTCCAAATACTCGAATTCACCTTAAACTGGATTCTAGTTTCTGAATTTGAGTATCGGCATTTGTAAACCATATTCATATATGACAGTGGAACACATCTTTGTTGTCCTTTTGAAGATATATAAAAACACATAGAATGATTTATAAAGATTCATATAGGAATACAAAATGGATTCGAATTTAGTTGCCAGGGTAATCGTGGATGCTTATTTGTCCCAAAATTCGAAAGAAACAGCAAAATGTCCACTCCCACATCTGCTGCCCGAAGCCAAGTGTTTGGGAGATGGAAATTACTATCTACCCATTACACGGACAATCCATCGGCCCGATTTCCACTGCTCTAAACAGGGGTAGGTTAGTAACTTCAATTAGACGTGACACGACCGCCTCTGAGCCCATTCCGACATGGTGGGCATCAAACATGGGCGACAAAACTCATTTGATTCAAGCTCGTCCGAAAGACCTCTGTTTCTCCCTCCATTCCCCATTCATGCATGGTGGGCGGAAAAACAAACTCTCCTCGTCCGAAATAGATGTAGGCTAATATTTTAAATAGGGGCAGATGTGTAACTTCCATCAGACGTGACACAACCGCCCTACCTGTCAGCCCCGTTCATACACCGTGGGCGCCAACCGTGGGTGGCAAAACACCCTCTCCTCGCTCGAAATAGTTACCGACAAATATTTGGGAGATGCGAGATTACCGTCCTATCCCCAACCGACGAGACATCCAAATTTGAAATGGGGGATAAGTTCGTAACTTTCCCATATTTCAGACAGGCGTGTCCCAAAAACATGGTTCCCCGTACCTCTCCCTCCATTTTCCCATTCATACACCGTCCGCGCTAGAACACCCCATTCTGACACCAGCCTCCGTCCGCCACCCCATCCATTGCCGCCGTCCTCCACCACATCCATCGCCACTGTCCTCCACCATGCCGGAGCGCCTACTAAAACCGCGTCGTCCACTGCTAGAGATGGACGTTTCTCATCCACGGCGACGGACCAATAGCCTTGCATCGCGTCCTCTCACTTCATCGGCACCGTCGTCCTCTTTGCCGAGGCCGCTCACACGACCTTCTCTTCCACTGCAACGGGACTTATCCCCCGATGCACCCGTCTACCGTCGCAGATCTGCTTCAACGCCACCGACAACCATCGCACCCCCGATGCCTACATGTCGCCGCAAGAGAGGTGGTACTTCATATCTCCTCAACTTTTTGATCTCAACTAGAAAATAGATCTTTACTTGGTTAGTCTACTTTCTTTTCAGCTCTTAGAATTTAGTTCTTAGTTTGAAGCAAATAATGGATGCTAAATATCATTTCTCCGGTTTGCAGCTTCAAATCTGCCATGGCACAGCCATAATACGGTTTAATTGATCATGCTTAGGGTTTAATTGATCATGTTGGTTCCGTGGTGGTTTCTTTAATAGAAATCGGAGGGGAAGCCCTCTTTTGCTAAAAAAAATATGCTTAGAGTTTCCCCCTTTTATGATCACTATACGAAGAATACGTGCTTCATGTCATAATAACACTGCTCCACCCATCAAGCTAAACAAGCTTAGTTGTTCAAATACGAATCTGATATTATTAAAATAGAGTTGTTTAATTGGTCAGCTAAATGTTCCTAAATTAGTTTCGAAAATGCATGTTCGCCGCTCGGGTGTGTATCTCTGTGTGTGGTCTGGTCAGCACGGTTGGGGAGGTGAACTTTGCATATGCAGGGGTTTATAAGAGACACTCTCCGAGTTGAATCCGCAATGCATTCCATAGATAATCTGACTACTTTTTATGTTTTCATGAATCTCAGATTCTGAACAGCATCATAATGATTATGAGCTTGCGCGCATGAAAAGAATAAAGCAGAACAATGCCATGGCTGTCAAACTTGGCATTAATGGACTGAAATCAAGTCTGGATGCAATGCAATGCAAACGCTCTCCACCTATAGATTCATGCTCAAAATATGATCCTAACAGTGATTCTGAGCTAGAGGGAGACCTAAGTCAATGTAGCTCCCTAGAGGAGGAGTCAGAGGAAGATGCCCTATCTTATTCACCCATCAAGGTACTTGCTCTAACTTTCCAAGGTTACATTGCTCGCACATATCTTGCAACTGATGCTTTGCATTGCTTCTACTTTGTTGAACTGCCATTAGTTTAGTTTACACATCGTGTATGTGAATACGCCCTGCCTATCCATTTTCAGTACATATTCCATCTGTCATCATACCATATTTATCCATTCAAATGTTGTTCTTGTGTATCAGACGTTCAAAAGGAAGAGGGCGATTGCTAATCGTGGAGGAGCACAAGCAAAGTATTTGGAAAAGGTAGTCGCACCTGATAAATCAAATATCCCATTACGTGTAGTTGCAATATCACCTGACCCACAAAATACCCCAACTCTAGCAGACTCTGGCCCTACTACACTGGTCATTTCTGATGCCCCAACTCAGCAGACCCCAACTGCAGCAAACGGTATGATTGTGCCAGTTGACATAGCACCAGCTGTACGATGCAAAGCCCCCATTCCAGCAAAGAGTACACCAAATCCAGTTGCCAAATCCCTTTTTGAACCAGAGAGAGCCCCAATTGCAGCAAATAGGACCCCTGTTCCATTTCTTCCCAGTTTAGAAGACGAAGCTTATGTTGTTGTCAGGAACTTTGTGCGCATCTTTCCTTCATGGAAAGATTATACCGCAGACACAGGACAATTTCCAGCCTTCCTCCGCAACTTACGCGTAAGTAATGTACTAATGTTATTCATGGTCATTACTGCATATGTTTCTGCTGACAGAAGACACAAGATTTCATTCTTTTAAATAGGCGAGGAGCAAACTGGATTGTGATGACGAGCAAGGGTTGGTTGCGCTTTTCAAGCACTCGCTGGTGAAGTATCGTTCCTACCTGAGGCAAGCGCACTTCGATGGAAAGCCTCTGAACGAAATTTATGTAATGTCTCCGGTGCTACATTTATCCGACGGTGACTGGAATAATCTTGTTACACATTGGTCTCGGCTGCCGCGTAAGGTACTGTCTATGATATCACATCACAATTTGAACTACATTTTTGCATTTGCCTTAATGTCTCACTTGTACAAAAATTGTTAGCAGAAGAACATTCGTTCTCAAGGGACCACAGAATCTCGCAACTATACTGCACACTGCATTGCTCTTGTGAGTACCTCTTGCCCTGTATGACCATACTTACTTTCATAGCTATTTGATTATGTAGCATCACTGCACATGTTAGCCTCGTAATCGTCCATTTGGTGGACATTATAAGATCCGTATGGACTCTTACATAAATTTAGAATCAACCCAATGCTTTTGAAGAGGTTTAGCTATGCAGTCCTCTTGTAAGGACTGAACGTGGTCTATCACTGTACTTACATTAACAGCTACTCCCTCCGTCCCATAATATAAGAACATTTTGTATAGTACACCAGTGTTCAAAACACTCTTGTATTATGGGAAGAGGGATTGGTTCATTTTGTAGCATTCTGCATCTTATCTCCCTCGCCCACCATTTACTAAAAAAGATCAGATCTATATTTAATCTTACCAACAAGTAGAATACACAAACAATGCCAGTGCATAAGTGTAGCCCATTGCTCTTGTCAGTACATTTTGTCCTGTAACGCTTGTACTTCTAGGGATTGGTAGTTGATTATGTAGCATCAATCTACATCTTATCTTCATTATCCTCTATCCCTTCCAGTATTATCATATCTATAATTACTCTCTACAAAATGTAGAGTACATGCAATGCTTATGAAGAAGATTCTGTGCTGAAATTCTTGAGTTATCCTTCCCTTGACATGGAGAAGGGCATTATAAAGCCGGTGTTAACTGTTAATGTAAGTCAGTCCTTCTAAAGCCTTTATCCTCAACTGCTGTTTAATTTGCTCATAGTCCCTATCGTTTACTGCTGTCTAGTTTGTTGTTTCTACCAAAATGCATGTTCGTAAGAATCGTAAGTTCTAAGTTTTACTTGTAAAACCAAATTCCTTATTCATACCATGCACATTACTTAATACTCCCTATATGTATGCTTGTTTTTGTGGATCTATAATCCAGTGTGTGGTGAAGTAGCCCATGTTTGCACCTTGTCATCTCGTGTTTTATCTTACTAATGTGGCTGATGATATGAACAACATGCCATGCACATTATCCAAAATAGATACAATGATTTTCTTTGCCCTTCATCTATGCTTGTTATGTTGACATGGTAATCCAGTAGTGTGGTGAAGCTCCCCACATTATGAACAATGCCAAATTATGCTATTGATATTTTGAACATACTCTTTATTTTTTAATTTGAAATTGGATAGAATTGACAGAACAGTTATCATCTTTGTTTATACATGTGCAAAACCTGTCATCTCTCTGCTTTGTTTCAGGGTGATATGCCTGATGGCATGCACAAGTCTGCTGAAGGCTGTGAGACAAACCCAACATATATTGCAGCAAAGAAGGCAAAACATCTTGAAGATAGCGAGACAAACCCAAAGTCTTGTCTTGATGCAGTGTTCAAGTTACTTGAGACTAACAGTCAGACAAGCTCACAGAATTCGTTGTCTAAATCAGTTCGACTTCTTCAGTCCCAAGTTCTAGCAGAAAGGCATTCTGCAACTCAACTTCGACTTGAAGTCCTATCTCTAAGAAAGATTGCGGAGAACACCAATGAGAACCTCATCGTTAAATAGCTACACCTCGAAGCTATGACCGGCATGCTAGGCTGGTCACAGCCTTGCTCAGCAGCTTGCGCAACAGTTCCCCCGCAAGGCTAACCTTTCTTGAACTATCTTGGAAGTGGTCTCGGTTCAGTATTATTTTGTTACGCTGCAATGGTGCCCAGTTTTTGTAATCTGCTTCTTCGTTGCGCTTTATTATCACTGGTGGAAAACTTCGATGCCCGGTGGATGTAATATACCTTAAATCCTTTATTGTATAGTGTAGGCTTATTCTTAGTTACTATGCCGTGATTTCTTTATTCTATAGGGTAGGTTTGTTCTTAATTCCTACTAGTTACGCAGCAGCCCGAAATGAACCCCGGCCCATGATTGTGCGAATCAAATCACGGGCTTTTAACAGGAGAAAATTGTCTCGGTCCTTGTTTGGCCCAAGCAGATATCGGCTGCGAGCAGGCCGGATGCAAACCGGGCCGTAGTTAGGCCCAACTATATGACAGGCTTTTAACAGGCCGAAATTAATATAGGGCCGAAATGTTAAACGGGCCCTTAATAGGCCAAAACTAATATCGGGCCGAATTGCTAAGTGGGCCTTTAGCAAGTGGGCCCAAAAGCATAGTGTCCAGTTGACGGGCCGAATCTTATATGGGCCATAATTGAGCCCAAAGCCTCTTAAAGGGTCGGACCTGATCTGGGCCGTAATTTGGCCCAGAACATGGTAGGCTTTTAACGGGCCGGATTTCATGTGGGCCACTATTAGGCCCGGAGCGTGGCAGGCCATTAATGGACTGGATCAAATATGTGACGACATTTGGCCCAAAATATGGCAGCTAGTTAATGGGCCGGCCTACTAGGGTCCTCAAAATCTTGTGGGCCTACAGCTGGGCCGACCCATTAATGTCGGCAAAACCTCGTGGGCCTCTACCTGGGCTGGCCCATTATGACGCGCAAGAGTCTTGTGGGCCTTTACCTGGGCCGGCCCATTACGGCACACAAAAATCTTGTGGGCCTTTACCTGGGCCGGCCCATTATGGCCCGCAAAATCTTGGGGGCCTTTAGCTGGGCCAGCCCATTATGGTCCACAAAATCTCGTGGGCCTTTAGCTGGGCCGGCCCATTATGGTCCGCAAAATCTTGTGGGCCTTCAGTTGGGCCGGTCCATTTAAAATTGATGGGCTGGTCCACGTGTCAACATACCATAGGCGCGTCTCGCCCATTGGATGAGTGACACCTGTGCCAACGCGGACCTGACACATGTCTCCTCCAGCCAATGATGATTTTACACGTGGAAAATCCCCATTGGTCGGGGCTGTTAACGGATTATCGGATCCAAAATCCGACCTGATAGCTTAACGGCGTTCCGTTACGGTGTATGCCACGTGTCGGTCACCCTTGACGAAAGCACTCCTGTGACGCACAATTTATCGTCATGGAAGTGGACACTTCCGTGATGATAATTTTGGTAATGTCGTGGAACACTTCTACGACAGCACAGGTATGACTATCTTGATTCTGTCATAAATTTGTCATGGATGTACATGCATGACAAAAAAACGCGACCTACTGTGACAAACACGTATCATCACGGAAGTGTATTTTTTGTAGTGTACCAAACGCACGGCACCTCCGCGATCTGTACACATACAGCTCAGTGACGTCCCTCGAACTCTTGATCCAATTGAGGCCGAGGGAGAGATTCGTCAGCAAGACGGCGTGGTGATGGTGATGATGAAGTTACCAGCGCAGGGCTTCGCCTAAGGACTACAACGATATGACCGAGGTGTGTTTCTGTGGAAGGGGTGTCGGTGTCAAAACCGGCGGATCTCGTGTAGGGGGTCCCGAACTATGCGTCTAAGGTCGATGGTAACAGGAGATGGGGGACACGATGTTTACCCAGGTTCAGTCCCTCTTAATGGAGGTTGAGGGAGTCCTGGATTAGGGGGTATCCGGACAGCCGGACTATATCCTTTGGCCGGACTATTGGATTATGAAGATACAAGATTGAAGACTTCGTCTCGTGTCCGGATGGGACTCTCCTTGGCGTGGAAGGCAAGCTTGTGTTTCTGTGGAGGGGGGTGTCGGTGTCAAAACCGGCGGATCTCGTGTAGGGGGTCCCGAACTATGCGTCTAAGGTCGATGGTAACAGGAGATGGGGGACACGATGTTTACCCAGGTTCAGTCCCTCTTAATGGAGGTTGAGGGAGTCCTGGATTAGGGGGTATCCGGACAGCCGGACTATATCCTTTGGCCGGGCTATTGGATTATGAAGATACAAGATTGAAGACTTCGTCTCGTGTCCGGATGGGACTCTCCTTGGCGTGGAAGGCAACCCATTGTAATCGACTCTGTGTAACCCTAGCCCCCTCCGGTGTCTATATAAACCAGAGGGTTTAGTCCATAGGACAACAACAATCATACCATAGGCTAGCTTCTAGGGTTTAGCCTCTACGATCTCGTGGTAGATCAACTCTTGTACTACTCATATCATCAAGATCAATCAAGAAGGAAGTAGGGTATTACCTCCATCGCGAGGGCCCGAACCTGGGTAAACATTGTGTCCCTTGCCTCCTGTTACCATCCACCTTAGACGCACAGTTCGGCACCCCCTACCCGAGATCTGCCAGTTTTGACACCGACATTGGTGCTTTCATTGAGAGTTCCACTGTGTCGTCGTTGTAAGGTTCGATGGCCCCTTCGATCATCGACAACGATGCGGTCCAGGGTGAGGTCTTCCTCCCCTGAAAGATCTTCGTATTCGGCGGCTTCGCACTACGGGCCAACTCGCTTGGCCATCTGGAGCAGATCGAGAGCTACGCCCCTGGCCATCAGGTCAGGTTTGCAAACTTGAATTACACTGCCGATATCCGCGGAGACTTGATCTTCACGGATTCGGGCTTGTGCCTGGTGTGTCGCACGATCGCGACGAGCACGATATAGCTCTACCGTCGGACAGTGTTCGGGAGATCACGCCAGCAACTACTCTGGCCTTCACTCCGGAACAGATCACGCCATCCGAGGACGAGAGGATAGACCCCGCCTCGGAGGCCGCACCCTCAGTGGCGATAGAGTCGAATACTGACCTTACCCCTCGCGAGAGCCGTGTCGCCGAACTGATGGACTCGTCCCCGGCCACGGACTCCGAACCACCCGCGCCCATACCTATCGAATTTGATTGGGCGCCGATCATGGAGTTCACCTCCGTAGATATCTTTCAGCACTCGCCCTCCGGCAACATACTAAACTAGTTAAGATCTCTCTCCCTGTCGGGAGAACCTTGGCCGCACTATGTCCGGCTAGAGTGGGATGCGGATGACGAAGAAATTCACTGCCCACCCACCACCCACTTAGTAGCCACTGTCGACGATTTACCCGACATGCTCGACTTCGACTCTGTAAACATCGATGGTATGGACAACAATGCAGGAGACGAACAGGAACCACCGCCAACAGGGTGCTGGACTGCCACTTCATCACATGACATATACATGGTGGATACACCCAAAGAAAATAATGATGAGGATGCAGCGAGAGATAGCTCCCTCGACAAGCAATCAAAACGGCACCGTAGGCGCCGCTCTAAATCCTGCCTTGGCAAAAACAGCGATAACAGCGCAAGAAGAAGCCAAATTGACCCAGCGATAGAGCAGGGTGAGCCAGCGGACGACGAACAAAGGGCAAAGCCGCTGTCCGAAAATAAAGATGCCGAGCTCAAGCCAATCAACCCGTCTCTGAAGAAGAAAACAGTCCGGATGACGATGAACGCATCATCCCGGAAAGGCGGCTGAAGCAAGAAAGGCTCATTGCCACAGCAAGAAGTCTGAAGAAGCAGAAACAAAGGCTCAAGGCAGCACAAAACACACTCAATAGTAGATGGAACAAGGTGCTCGACACGGCAGGAAAGTACGGTGGCAGTCACCACACGAAGAGCTACCCAAAGCAAAAGTTCATGCCTGAATTTGACGATGAGGACTTAGAGCCCCCGTAGCCAAAAAATAAAACCGTCGACCGGCCGGATCGACGAACTCATAGCCGCGATAGAGTGGCCAACGAGGCCACACATAAGTCAGTACATGACCCACACAAAGACTCGCATCAAAGGGCCGGCGCGACCAGATCCATCTACGGGTCAAGGAAACGCGCTCCAGCACTCATCCAACACCAAATACCACAACCGTCTGAACGCCATGGTACAGCCAAATACAGGGGTGTGCACACCCCCTATGTTTCACTGATGAGGTACTAGACCATGAATTTCCGGAAGGATTCAAACCAGTGAACATAGAGGCATACGACGGGACCACAGACCCAGGGGTCTAGATTGAGGACTTTATCCTCCATATTCAAATGGCTCGCGGAGATGATCTCCATGCCATCAAATACTTGCCCCTCAAGCTCAAAGGACCAGCTCGCCACTGGCTAAAAAGCCTCCCCGAAAACTCCATTGGAAGTTGGGAGGAGCTCGAGGACGCTTTTCGGGCCAATTTTCAAGGGACTTATGTCCGACCTCCGGACGCAGCCGATCTGAGTCATATAATTCAACAGCCCAGAGAGTCAGCCCGAAAGCTCTGGAACAGGTTTCTTACTAAAAAGAACCAAATTGTCGACTGTCCGGACGTCGAAGCCTTAGCAGCTTTTAAACACGGCGTCCGAGACGAATGGCTTGCCAGACACCTCGGCCAAGAAAAAACCAGAACAATGGCAGCCCTAACAAGCCTCATGACCCGCTTTTGCACGGGCGAGGACAGCTGGTTAGCCCGAAGTAGCACCAGCGACCCAAGCACATCCGAAGTCAGGGATGGCAATGGAAAACCACGACGCAGTAAAAACAAGCGCCGGACTAAAGATGACAGCCCAGATAACACGGCGGTAAATGCCGGATTCAGGGACTCTCGACCGGGTCAGCGGAAAAAGCCCTTTAAAGGCAACAGAGACGGACCGACCAACCTAAACAAGATTCTAGACAAACTATGTCAGATCAACGGCACCCCCGACAAACCTGCAAATCAAACCCACAGAGAATGTTGGGTCTTCAAACAGGTCGGCAAGCTAAACGCCGAACACAAGGGGGAGGACACTCCGAGCGAGGACGAGGATGCGCCTCACCAGCAGGACACGGGGGGGCAGAAAAAATTCCCACCAGAAGTGAAAACAGTAAATGTGACCCATGTGGCAAAGAAGAGAGGCAAATATGCACTCTGAAATACACAAGCCGTAGAGCCCATCACCCCTGGGTTCCACCCTTGGTCGACCTGCCCGGTCACTTTTGATCACAGGGATCACTTAATAGGTATCCGGCATGAAGGATCCGCGGCCTTGGTACTAGACCCAATAATAAACGGATATCATCTCACACGAGTCCTTATGGACGGCGGCAGCAGTCTCAATCTGATATATCAGGACACTATCCGCAAAATGGGCATAAACCCAACAAAAATCAGCCACAGCAATACTACCTTCAGGGGAGTAATACCAGGCACAAAGGCCTGCTGCACGTACGGGCTCTCTAGTACTAGAGGTTGTGCTCGGCTTGCCCGACAACTTCTGAAGCGAAAGGTTAAACTTCGACATTGCTCCATTCCGAAGTGGCTATCAAGCACTACTCGGACGAGAGGCTTTCACTCGTTTTAATACAATACCACATTACGCTTTACTCCGGCTTAAAATGCCCGGTCTGCGTGGCACCATCACAGTACATGGAAATGTTGAGCGCTCCTTACGAGCAGAAGAATGCACGACTACTTTAACAGCCGAACACTAGACGGCCTCACCACCAGAACAGATGACCGGTCGTTAGGACCGCGGATACGGTTAGATGAGTCTGGCTAATCATTGGATAGAGATTGGTTCGATGGTTATACCCTTATAGACGGTACCAGGGGCTTCGCCGCGATAATTCGGCTCAACTTTACCCATTTCGACTTTTTCATGGTTTATTTATAATAACCAAATATTTGCACAACAACTTTTCACTAAGCACCTCTCTTTTATAGATGACAATCGTGCTACACCCGTCCAAGATACGGCACAACGGAGACACGGGCGCAGACATGCAGCAGGGACCCATGCAAAGGTTTCTCTTTAGATTAAGACCCTGCGTAAACCTTTTTTACTGTCTTTTGTTGTTCACATCCTCCGGATTCTCAATACAACCGAGAAGGATGCTGACGTTTTGGCATGTGGCCACGTCAGAATATTGCTCGTACCTAGACACTAGGGGTTCATTATCCAAGGGCATCATTTAAGCCCAGTATATATTTCAAAGACCAAATACCTTAGGGAGTGTTCGGCGTCGCGAGTTAGGCCTTATATGCATCAGCTCCGAATCATGTCTTTGGTCAAATGTTGGGTTTGCCCGGCTCCTGCGTTTTGCTACCTTACGTTCCGCTATATCGGCTAAGGCGGCACCACGAGAACTACTACGATTTTTCCCTGGTTCGTCCGGACGAGCACCTTAGTAGAGAAAGCCAAAAACTGACTGTCATGATAAAGCGTGAGGCTGGTCAACCACTCGATGATCTACCGGAATCTTCGGGATTCCTCCGCATCAACGAAGGGCCGTTTCCCGGCCAGGCATGCATGCGCCCCGTATTCGGATGAGCGCGAAGCCACCAGGGCCTATGTAGTAGCCCCACTATCAAACTCCTATGGCTAAGTGAAGGTGTTAAAGCAATATAGTCTGATTGCCTAGTTCGCTGCACTATCACCTCCTTAATGGGCTAAGACGTTGGATCAAGTGTGAACACGCGTCTTCTGCGAACACCCCCGCATTATATGCGTGGGGGCTGAAGCCGATGACTGCAAACTTTCAGGTTATATACATATATACATAAACGGCCGCACAGGAGGCATCACAATACTTTCAGGCAAAAGTATAAAAATAGCCTTTATAATTCATTAAAACATTGTTTTCAATACGCATACATATCACTAGAACATAATAATTTTCAAGCACTGCGCTTGTATTGAACGAGCGCCTTCAAGGACCTCGTCAAAGTAGTGCTCGACAGCTACTCGGCTAACTGCCGAACTCGGGTCTGCAATTGCGGTGGCTTCCATCTCCGCCCAGTGCGTCTTGACATGGGCAAGCACCATCCGCGCACCCTCTATGCACGCCGACCTCTTCATAGCGTCGATGCGTGGCACAGCACCAAGGAACTGCTGCACCAAGCTGAAGTAACTGTTCGGCCTTGGCCCTGCCGGCCACAGGTGATCCACAACAGACCTCATGGCGAGTCCGGACAACCTATGGAGCTCGGCCCATTCGGCCACCCGCTCATTCAGAGGAAGCGGACGCGCTAGACCATTAAATTGCAACCAGAACAGCTTCTCCACTTCGCGATCTTTTTGATCTTTGAAGTACTCGGTCGCATCAGCAGCACTCGTTGCCAAATCCAGATAAGCGTCTACAGAACTCCACAACCGGTCCAGAGGAGCATACTTAGGATCTATGAACTTCATCTGCAGCATAAAGGGCTTCCCAGCCGCGATATCTCCGGTGTGACGCAGCTCCTCCTTCATCGCTCTAATTGTAGAGCTGGCATCCTTGGCTACCACTGTGGCCTTCTCCAGGTCCGTCATCTTCGCTCGATCTTCCTTTTTGAGAAGCTCGGAACGACCGACGGCGTCCTTTAACTCCACAGCCATTTTGGCTATTTCCTCCTTGCTTTGGCAATGAGCAGCCTTTTCGGCCCTCGGCTCCTTGACCGCTTTCAGGGCGGCCGCATCACTTTTTCTGGCTTGTTCTTTGGCCCGGGCAAGTTCTGCTCGAAGGGTCTCCACGGCCGCGGCTCCATTTGCAGGCGCAATATATTAAAGACACTGGCATTATGATATTCTTATCAGGTATCGATCACTGGAGAAAATCACATACCCTGTGCCTCGTCAAGCCGCTTGTTGACAAGCACGATGTCGGCATCTGCCGCATCCAGTTGCCACTTGAGCTCGGCAACCTCTCCAGTCTGGCTAGCCACCGGACCTCCCGCCACCTGCATGTGAGGGCGGCTGGATTATTACCTGAGACTATGATCCTCTGTTTGCCGCCGTTCTCGGCAACAACCAGTCTCAGGGGCTACTATCTACATAGGGCACACCCTAACGTGTGCGGTACTATCAAAAATACACACTATTCCACGTACCTCAAAACCTTGCAGCAAACTCATAAAGGCTTCATCCAACCCGCTTTTGGCGGATGAGATCTTCTCAACCACCGTACCCATCAGTGTATGATGCGCTTCTGAGATAGTCGCTTGCTCCAGCAAATCCTTCAGTGCGTCCGACCGCATAACAAACGGTGTCCGACTCCTCCGGTTGCTCTCTTCAAGAGACGGATACTGGGGACTTTGGGCAGCCAAAGGATTATCCTCTGGCCTCGCCGGATCAGGAGAAGCCCTCCGCGACGACAACTCGGGGTCACCCGCTTCGTAAGGCGGGAGGGCATGGGGAGGCATTTCACTCTCCATCATCTCTGGAAGAAGATCCCCCGAGGATGAACTCTGCTGAGAAGGGCTATGATCCAGACTACAAGATGAATATTTCGGTCAATTTTTCTCAGAAGCTAAGCAGGACGTTTCTTATTGAACTTCTCTTTCTACTTACTGCTCGGTCGAAGGCTGGCCCCCTTGCGGGAATTGTGCGGCCGGGGTATCGCCCGGGGCAGGACCCTCTGGCAAAGATTTCTTCCCCCGTTTGGAGACCATTGTCTCCGGGTCTTCAGAGGCGGTCCTCTTCCTTCCTTGGGAAGGGGGAATTCCAGTTTCTTCCCTCCAGTTACCCTCCTTCGTGGAGGCGCTAGCCTTTTCCTTCCCCCCTTCTTCTTCCCCTGAGGGCGCTTGATGAGGCGCGAGCTCCAGCATCCTTGTCAGTACGGGATCCGGTGAGACCTCCGGGAGGGGGTCGGACACCTGATCATCTTCGCCTTAGTTAACCAGTCCTGGGCAAGGAGCGACCTGTCAGAATGATGTTTTGATAGATAAAGATACAGTGTGTTCGATAGAAGGGCTACTTACTTGGGTATCTGGACGATTGCAGTTCAAACCCACATCCTCGATGGTGTCCGGGCACATTATTTGTGGTCCGAAGAACAATTTGTACATCTCCTCGGGCATCATGCCGAGGAAATGATGGGAAACTCGCGGTCCCTCCAGGTTGAACTCCCACATGCGGAGGGGACGATGTTTGCAGGGCAGGACTCGATGAATTAACATAACTTGCATTACCGTGACTAGGCTGATATCTCTCTCAAGGAGATCTCGGATGCGGCTCTGCAATATTTGCACATCCTTTGCTGGCCGCCAGTCCAGCTCCTTATTGACCCATGACGCTAGTCAAGGCGGGGGGACCGAGCGGAAGGCATGGGAGCCAGCCACTTGGTACCCCTGGGGGCTGTGATATAAAACCACTCTTGTTGCCATGAGCTGGACACTTCTGGGAAAGAACCCTGGGGCCATGGGGCATCGGCAACTTTTCTTATTATGGCGCCTCCGCACTCTGTGTGCCGCCCCTCGATCATCTTCCGCTACACCTTGAAGGTCTTGAGCCACAGGCCGAAGTGAGGGGTAATGTGGAGGAAGGCTTCACACACAACAATAAACGACGAGATGTGGAGGATAGAATCCAGAGCCAGATCATGGAAATCTAGCCCATAGTAGAACATGAGCCCCCTCACAAAGGGGTCTAGAGCGAGGCCTAGCCCTCGGAGGAAATGAGATATGAACACGACGCTCTCGCCAGGTTTGGGAGTGGGAATGACCTGCCCTCGAGCAGGCAGCCGGTGCGCAATCTCGCCAGTCAAAAACCTGGCCTCCCTTAACTTTTTGACGTCCTCCTCCGTGACGGAGGAAGGCGTCCACCAACCCTGAAGGTTGGATCCGGACATAGTTGAAGGTCCGAAGCGCCTAACCTAAGCTTCGGGAGTTGGAACTCGAGGCGGGGGAAGGATTCGATTGAGTTCGAGGAGTAAAACAGGATAGGCCTTGGTCTCTTTATAAAGAGGCTGGATACCAAGCGTCCTCCTTGTGACCGTTTGGGACTTGCCTACAATCGAGGAGTCATACCAGCGGGCACGATTGGGTTACCCACGTCCGTATTGATGAGAATCCCGTGATAAAGGGGACACTATCTCTGCTTCGATAAGACGTGCCAAAGAAACCGCCTCGCGATTTACGCCAAGGCTGATTAATAAAAATGGTTCGAATAATGACCGTGCCGTGGTGTGATGCCATGAAATTAAGTGTGTCGGCAGATTAGATTGTTGAAAATATTATTCTCTCTATGGTGGTATGTGGAACTTATTTTGCAGACCCGGACACTATTCTTGTGTTCAAAATCTTCTATGGAGTATTCGGAGGAGGAACCCGCCTTGCAATGTCGAAGACAATCTGCGCGCCGGACTCATCGTCGTTGAAGCCTGTTTCAGAGGCTACTGAGGGAGTCCTGGGTTAGGGGGTATCCGTACAGCTAGACTGTTGGATTATGAAGATACAAGATTGAAGACTTCGTCTCGTGTCCGGATGGAACTATCCTTGGCGTGGAAGGCAAGCTTGGCGATACGGATATGTAGATCTCCTCCCATTGTAACCGACTCTATGTAACCCTAGCCCCCTCCGGTGTCTATATAAACCGGAGGGTTTAGTCCGTAGGACAACAACAATCATACCATAGGCTAGCTTCTAGGGTTTAGCCTCTACGATCTTGTGGTAGATCAACTCTTGTACTACTCATATCATCAAGATCAATCAAGCAGGAAGTAGGGTATTACCTCCATCGTGAGGGCCCGAACCTGGGTAAACATTGTGTCCCTTGCCTCCTGTTACCATCCACCTTAGACGCACAGTTTGGGACCCCCTACCCGAGATCCGCCGGTTTTGACACCGACAGAGGTAATACCCTACTTCCTGCTTGATTGATCTTGATGAATATGAGGATTACAAGAGTTGATCTAGCATGAGATCATAATGGCTAAACCCTAGATGTCTAGCCTATATGATTATGGTTACCTCTACGGACCAAACCCTCTGGTTTATATAGACATTGGAGGGACCTAGGGTTGTACAAAGTCGGTTTACAAAGGAAGGAATCTACATATCCGAACGCCAAGCTTGCCATCCACGCAAAGGAGAGTCCCATCCGGACACGGGAATAAGACTTCTGTCTTGTATCTTCACAGCCCATTAGTCCGACCCATGTTACATAGTCCAGACGCCCGAGGACCCCTTAATCCAGGACTCCCTCAGTATCCCCTGAACCAGGCTTCAATGACGACGTGTCCGGCGCGCAGATTGTCTTTGGCATTGCAAGGCGGGTTCCTCCTTTGAATACTCCAAAACAGCTTCGAACACAGGAAACGTGTCCGGCTCTGCAAAACAAGTACCACGCACACACACAGAGTCTAATATTTCATGAGTCTAATCTACTGACAACTTTTGTAGCATGACACCACGTCGTTGCCCGGTCATTATTTCGAACCGTTTTTTAGCCTCCCGCTCCATGTTTCAAGATGTGGTTTTATTGGCACGTCTTGTCAAAGCACAGATCATGTCCCCTTATTGTGGGATTCTCATCAATACGGGCGTGGGTAATCCAACCGCACCGTCTGCACGACCCTTGGGGAATAGGTGAGCTTTAAGGCAAGTGGGGAGGTGCTTGATATTCGCTGGCTTTGTAAGGATATAAGGATTTACTCTTTCACCCACGCCTTCTCTCTCTGCCCATCCATTCTCGAGCTCCAGCGCCCAAGCTCTCATCCTCTCCGCCCCAGAAAAGCACTCCGACCATGTCCGGATCGGGAGCGCAGGGCAAGTGGATGGCCTCCTCCATCAAGGAGAAGGACATCACCAAGCTCCGGGAGGCTGGGTACTTAGCCCAGGAAATCGCCCATCGACTTCCCGCAAAGGGGCAGATCATCCCCACCCCGGAGCCCCATGAGAGGGTGGTATTCATCGCCCACTTCGTCCGTGGATTGGGATTCCCTCTCCATCCATTCGTCCACGGACTCATGTTCTACTATGGGCTGGATTTCCACGATCTGGCCCCCAACTCCTTCCTTAACATCTTAGCATTCATTGTCGTGTGCGAGGCCTTCCTTCGCATCCCACCCCACTTCGGATTGTGGTTAAAGATCTTCAATGTGAAGCCGAAGGTGGTGGGTGGTCAACACACAGAGTGCGGAGGCGCCATGGTGAGCAAGATGCCCAACGTCTCGCAAAGGATGGCAACAACAGTGGTACTATGTCATAGAGCCTCATGACGCCACCTGGTCCGCGGCTCCCGAATTCCAGTCCGGAGCCCCGATGCGGCTCACCTCCTGGCTAGAGAAGGGCCTGGACTGGTCTTCGTCGGACGAGCTGACAACGCTTCAGATGTGCATCAAGATCATGGTAGGCAAGAACATCAAGCTTGTCAATGTGATCCAGGTGATGCTTTTTCGCCGGATCCTTCCGTGCCAAAGCCGGACTTTCCATTTGTGGGAGTTCGATCCGGCCGAGCACCAGACCCTGCAACAGTTCTTCGGCACTACACACGAAGACATCTGGAAGGTGCTTTTCAAGGCCAATGAGACGTGGTCGAAGACGACCGAGGATCGTGGGTACAACCCGACCCATCATGCCAATCTGGTAAGTTTTTCGTATTTCAAGGTGTATCCTTTACTTGTATACTCAAGGAAGATGCCTAAGCTTCCCTATTTGTAGTTTCAGGGCTGGACAAAGAAGGCGGAGCGGATTCAGTGTCCGGCTCCGCTGCCCGAAAACCCAACAATCCCACTTCTGACGAAGATGTTGGTTCCGGCGCCCTACCAAGCGCCGGAGAAGAAGGCCAAGACGAAGGCCAAGGAGACCAGGAGTGGCCTCCGCCGTAAGGGCACTTCGGACGCGACGTTCCAAGACGCCAAGACCCACTCCTCCCCCACTGAGGACGACGGCGAGGAGGAGGAAAGCAACTCTCCCCCGGAGGGGGAAGGAAGAAAAGGGCGGCCTCCACGCATCTGGAGGCAGAGGCGTCCAAGAAGGGGAAGGTCTCCCTCACGGACAACTCCACGTTGGATAATGACAGCAGCTCGGAGTGGCACCCTAGGGATAAGCCCCTGGCCGAATCGTAAGTACTCAAAGGCACTAATGCATTCATATATCCAACTCCTTTTATTTTTGCAGTTTTAACATGTTGAATCATGCTTTGCAGTCCTGCTCGTTCCCATCTCCAGCGATCCTCATCTTCGGGGAATTTGCTAGATCCCAAGGTGATGGACAGCGGGTCCCTTCCGGCAGCCTCTTCCCCCAAAGCCATGGATGACATCAAGGTGCTGTCCCAAAGGGCCTCCCCAGGCCAGGGAGAGACGCAGGAGGCCGTCAGGGTGACGCCAGAGGGTGATACCTTGGCCACCGGACACATGGGGGAGAAAATCCCCCTGGAGACTGGCGATGGGGGCCATATTCAATTCGGCCCCTAGCCGAATACAATTCCGGAGACCTATACGGCTCCGGAATCAGACAAGCAGCCTCCTTCAAAAGAAGGAGGTGCACCGATTCCACCGGTGACCTATGTCCATCCAGAGGCACCGGATACTCTACTAGAAGCGCTGCAAAGCGCTTCCATTATTGAGGAACACCATATCCTTATGGGTACGATGGTTGAGAGGGTTCAGTCCGTTAAGAGCGGATTGACCGAAGCCTGCACCAACCTTCTAACAGGCTTTGAGGTATGCGACGTAATGATGCAAAAAGAATGTCATAGTATAGACATTAGCCCCTGAGACTCAGTCCGGTGTTCGGAAAGAAAAGCCGGATAAAGGATCAAATAATTTTCACAAGAGACTAACCATACATGTCTATGTGGATAAGCAGTCATCGTTGCTGGCTGCGACCTCCCATTGTGCTGAAGTCTCCGGACTGAAGCTGAGTCTGGAGCGGACCGAGGAAGAGCTCGGCCGTGTGAAAAAGCAGCTGGAGGACAATCAAGGTATGCAATGACCTTGCGTAGATTCAGAAAGGGTGAATGATTTGTGTTGACCATAGTGCCATGCTATTTTGTAGGAGCGGCGACCGAGGTGGAGACCCTCAAGAAGGCGCTGGCAAAGCCCAGGAGAGAGCGGCAAAGGAACAAGTCGCTCATGAAAAACACGAGGCCAGGGTTGGTGAGGTCCAGCAGGAGCTCCAGGACGCCGTGAAGAAATGCGAGTCCATGGAGCGCAATATTGCGGATCAAGAGTCCGAACTTACCAAGGCCCGCCAAAGCGCACAAGATGCCCGGGTTGAAGCCCAGGGCGCCATCCACGAAATCCAGGAGGCCAGAAAAATCGCGACGGGTAAGGCCTTTATTATGCAGAGTAAGTATGTGAAGAAAAGGTACCTCTTACTGGCCCGGATTTGTAGTTCTCTAGGAGCATTTGCGGATCTGCCATGCAGTGTTGCTGATGCTGCGAATTTCTTCCGAGCCGAAGAAGGGAGCTCAACGGAGAAGCTGTTCTGGTCGCAATACCTTGTGCCAGAGCATCGGGTGCCCTTTAGCGATCAGCTGAAACAGCTGACCGAACTGCATAGGGCGGTCGAATTGGCCATGAAGGATTTGATAATCCGTTTATGGCCTGTCGAAGCCATACCCAGCAGCTACTTCGGGCTCGTGAAGCGGCTGGTCAATGCTTGCCCTCGGCTTGATGCCATCAAGCGGTCGGTCTACATCGAAGGTGAGCGGATGGCCTTCGCCCGCGTCAAGGTGCAGTGGGCGAAGATGGACGCCGTCAAGCTCGCAACCGTGGGACCGCCCGCGGGCAAGGAGCACCGCACACCCGAGCGGTATTTTGATGATGTCCTGAAGGGATCCCGCATTGTAGAGGGCCAGTGTTCAAAAGACATTATCTTTGAATGAAGTCATTCATGTTATCCCTTCCTGTATTATGAAACAAAGTCATTATGTAATATAATATTTGTTGTTTTAAAATTTTACCTCATGTGCGGCCGTTTTGTTAAATCTGAGAGTTGGATAGTCGTCAGCTTCAGCCCCCATGTAGGTAGTATGGGGGTGTTCGGGATGGAATCTAAACACTCTTGATCCAAGAATTTGGTCCTTGAAGGAGGTGTTTAGCGCAACGAACCAGGCAATCGGACTATGTGGCTTTATCGCCCACAATTAGCCATAGGAGTTTGACGATAGGAATGTAGGCGCAGCCCCTAGTTAATATTTAATCCGGACTAGGGTGTTGTAGGCGCCTGATCGGGTAGAGGCTGATTCGTCGCATAATGCAGAAAAAATCGCAAAAGATTTTTAACCTCCGAATAGCTGACCAGCTCTCGCCGCATCATGACAGTCAGTTTTTGGCTTTCTCTACTGAGGTGTTTGCTTGGATAAACCAGAAACACAATCGCAGTAGTTCTCCCTTTACTACCTTAGCCGATAGGAAAGAACGTAAGGTAGCAAGCACAGGAGCCGGGCAACCCAACTATTGACCAAAGACATGATTCGGAGCCGATGCATATAATGCTAACTTCAGGGTGCCGAACTATACTGTAAAAAGTGTTCGGACTTTGCTGCCGTAGTATGGAGCACAACGAAGCCCCTGGCGAATTAAAGCGTACCAAATTGTACGGGTGCAATCGATAAGAATGACGAAATAAAATTAAGTAGTAAGCTAGTGCCACATAAATTGGGCCGCAAACTATTTCTATAATAATTTTATTAATACGTCAAAGCGTATTTGTACAAATAGTGTGATAAGCAACAGGGCTATTTAACATGCCAAGACCAAGGGGGGCTGCGTGTTGGTCCTGAAAATAGGTAGAATAATCAAGAAGAACATCTAGATATTCCCACACGTCTGTGCTGCTTGCCGCCTTGGTATATCCATCCTTCGAAAGGACCGCTGATCAGGGCGTCGGGAGGGGCCTGTAGAGAAGAAGCCTGAAAAGGGAAAAAAGAAAAGGGAGGGCATGTGTGCCCGGGTTAGGTTAAGCCGTATGATGGGCCACCGTCTAGTTATGCCTCTGTCTCTGCCCATGGTATTTTGAGTGCATAGTTATGTACGCGCGGTACGTACATCGCCATTTGGTCGGGACTGCGACGGAGGCCGAATTGCTAGTCTAACTCCTGACGAGCTGGACTGTCATGCTGTAGAGTAGTCCGGACTCGTTTGACAGTGTCCGGGAGCTTGGCCGCTGAATTAAAGTTCTGCTTGATAAGGCTGCTCTGTACTTCCGCTGCCAGGGCCGAGGTGTGCTCCTCGGTATGGAGGGAGTGCTCCGTGTTTCCATTGACTATTATGGCACCGCGTGGTCCGGGCATCTTGAGTTTGAGATAAGCATAGTGCGGCACCGCATTGAATCAAGCAAATGCAGTTCATCCGAGCAGTGCGTGATAGCCACTGCGGAAGGGGACGATGTCGATGATCAAGTCTTCGCTTCGGAAGTTGTCCGGGGATCCGAAGACAACTTCCAATGTGATTCAACCCGTGCAGCGGGCCTCTACACCTGGTATTACTCCTTTAAAGGTAGTTTTTGTGGGCTTGATCCTTGATGGATCAATGCCCATTTTGCGGACTGTATCCTGATAGAGCAGGTTGAGGCTGCTGCCGCCATCCATGAGGACTCGCGTGAGGTGGAACCCATCAATGATTGGGTCATGGACCAGTGCGGCTGAACCGCCATGACAGATACTGGTCGGATGGTCCCTGCGATCAAAGGTGATCGGGCAGGACGACTATGGGTTGAATTTTGGGGCGACTGGCTCTATCGCATAGATGTCCCTGAGCGCACGTTTGCGCTCCTTCTTGGGGATATGGGTAACGTATATTGATACATCCATTTTACATCATGCTTTTATATCGATATTTATTGCATTATGGGTTGTTATTACACATTATGTCACCATACTTATGCCTATTCTCTCTTATTTTATAAGGTTTATACGAAGAGGGAGCTGGGCTGGAAAAGGAGCGAATATTAGAGACCTATTCTGCACAACTCCAAAAGTCCTGAAACTTCACGGAGGCACGTTTTGGAATTAATAAAAAATATTGGCAAAAGAATCAACCAGAGGGGGCCCACAAGCTGGCCACGAGGGTGGGGGCGCGCCCTACCCCCTTGGGCGTGCCCCCCTGTCTTGTGCCCCCCTGGCAGGCCTCCGGTGCCCATCTTCTTCTATATGAAGTCTTTCACCCTGGAAAAAATCACGAGGAAGCTTTCGGGACGAAACACCGCCGCACCACGAGGCGGAACCTTGGCGGAACCAATCTAGGGCTCTGGTGGAGCTGTTCTGCCGGGGAAACATCCCTCCGGGAGGGGGAAATCATCACCATCGTCATCACCATCGATCCTCTCAGCGGGAGGGGGTCAATCTCCATCAACATCTTCACCAGCACCATCTCCTCTCAAACCCTACTTCATCTCTTGTATCCAATCTTTGTCCCAAAACCTCAGATTGGTACCTGTGGGTTGCTAGTAGTGTTGATTACTCCTTGTAGTTGATGCTAGTTGGTTTATTTGGTCGAAGATCATATGTTCAGATCCTTTATGCATATTAATACCTCTCGGATTATGAACATGAATATGATTTGTGAGTAGTTACATTTGTTCCTGAGGACATGGGAGAAGTCTTGCTATAAGTAGTCATGTGAATTTGGTATTTGTTCGATATTTTGATGAGATGTATGTTGTCTTTCATCTAGTGGTGTTATGTGAACGTTGACTACATGACACTTCACCATTATTTGGGCCTAGAGGAAGGCATTGGGAAGTAATAAGTAGATGATGGGTTGCTAGAGTGACAGAAGCTTAAACCCTAGTTTATGTGTTGCTTCGTAAGGGGCTGATTTGGATCCACATGTTTCATGCTATGGTTAGGTTTACCTTAATACTTCTTTTGTAGTTGCGGATGCTGGAAATAGGGGTTAATCATAAGTGGGATGCTTGTCCAAGGAAGGGCGGTACCCAAGCACTGGTCCACCCACATATCAAATTATCAAAGTAACGAACGCGAATCACGTGAGCGTGATGAAAACTAGCTTGACGATAATTCCCATGTGTCCTCGGGAACGTTTTCCTTTATATAAGAGTTTGTCTAGGTTTGCCCTTTGCTACAAAAAGGATTGGGCCTCCTTGCTACACCTTATTTACTTTCTTTACTTGTTACCCGTTACAAATTACCTTATCACAAAACTATCTGTTACCTATAATTTCAGTGCTTGCAGAGAATACCTTACTGAAAACTGCTTGTCATTTCCTTCCGCTCCTCGTTGGGTTTGACACTCTTACTTATCGGAAGGACTACGATAGATCCCCTATCTTTTTGGGTCATCAAGACTCTTTTCTGGCGCCATTGCCGGGGAGTGAAGCGCCTTTGGTAAGTGGAATTTGGTAAGGAAAAATTTATATAGTGTGCTGAAATTTACTGTCACTTGTTACTATGGAACATAATCCTTTGAGGGGCTTGTTCGAGGTATCTTCACGCCGACCAGAAGAGCAAAGAGTTGCTCCTCAACCTACTGAACCTACTGAAAATGTTTAATTTGAAATTCCTTCGGGTATGATAGAGAAACTGCTAGCTAATCCTTTTACATGAGATGGAACATTGCATCCTGATTTGTACCTAGTCTATGTGGATGAAGTTTGTGGGTTATTTAAGCTTGCAGGTAAGCCTGAGGATGTTATCAAGAAGAAGGTCTTCCCTTTATCTTTGAAGGTAAAGGCATTGACATGGTTTAGGCTATGTGATGATATGGAATCATGGAACTACAACCGATTGAAATTGGAATTTCATCAGAAGTTTTATTCTATGCGTCTTGTTCATCGTGATCATAATTATATATACAATTTTTTGCCTTGCGAAGGAGAAAGCATCGCTCAAGCTTGGGGGAGGCTTAAGTCAATGTTATATTCATGCTCCAATCATGAGCTCTCAAGAGAAATTATTATTCAGAAAATTTATGCTCGACTTTCTCTCAATAATCGCTCCATGCTCGATACTTCTTGTATTGGTTCTTTTAATGCTAGGATAGACTGCAAAAAGGATGTTGTTACTATTGGTTTGGGGGATATATCTCATGAGTTTAATTTTTCTAAATTTCGTGGACAACCCCATGATAAAGAATTGCCTAGTAAAGATGAAATTATTGGTCTTGCTTCTATTGTCGTGCCTCCTAATGATCCTTTAGAACAATATTTTCTCGACCATGAAAATGATATGTTCATGAATGAAAGAAGGGAAATAGATGAAGTATACTTTAAACAGGGACCTATTTTGAAACACAACTTGCCTGTTGAAATACTAGGGGATCCTCGTCCACCCAAGGGTGATCCCGTGTTTGAGCTTAAACCATTACCTGATACTCTTAAATATGCTTATCTTGATGAAAACAAGATATATCCTGTTATTATTAGTGCTAACCTTTCAGAGCAGGAAGAAGAGAAATTATTGAAAACTTTGAGGAAGCACCATGCTACTATTGGATATACTCTTGCTGATCTTAAGGGCATTAGTCCCACTCTATGTCAGCACAAAATAAAATTGGAGAAAGACGCTAAACCGGTTGTTGATCACCAACGACGATTAAATCCTAAGATGAAAGAAGTGGTAAGAAAATAAATACTAAAGCTTCTAGAGGCAGGAATAATTTATCCCGTTGCTGATAGTCAGTGGGTAAGTTCTGTCCATTGTGTCCCTAAGAAGGGAGGTATTACTGTTGTTCCTAATGATAAAGATGAATTGATCCCACAAAGAATTGTTACAGGTTATAGAATGGTAATTGATTTCTGCAAACTAAATAAAGCTACTAAAAAGGATCATTACCCTTTACCTTTTATTGATCAAATGCTAGAAAGATTATCCAAACATACACATTTTGCTTTCTAGATGGTTATTCTGGTTTCTCTCAAATACCTGTGTCGAAAGAGGACCAGGAAAAGACCACTTTTACTTTCCCTTTTGGTACCTTTCCTTATAGACGTATGCCTTTTGGTTTATGTAATGCACCTGCTACCTTTCAAAGATGTATGGCTGCTATATTCTCTGACTTTTATGAAAAGATTGTTGAGGTTTTCATGGATGATTTCTCCGTTTACGGAACTTCTTTTGATGATTGCTTAAGCAACCTTGATCGAGTTTTGCAGAGATGTGAAGAAACTAATCTTGTCTTGAATTGGGAAAAGTGCCACTTTATGGTTAATGAAGGTATTGTCTTGGGGCATAAAATTTCTGAAAGATGTATTGAAGTCGATAAAGCTAAAGTTTATGCTATTGAAAAGATGCCCTGTCCTAAGGACATTAAAGGTATGTAACATCCCAAATTTTCAATTTGGAATGTTATACATTAGATCATCATGCATAACATATTTTCTTGCATTTTGGTTGACCCTAGAAATTTCACGCAACTCAAGGACCATCGGAGAGAGTTGGAGACTTCGTTATTTTCATATTTGAGTTTTCTCAAATTTTGAAAAGAGGATCATTTGATTTTATTTATTTCATCTTCAATTATTTTTCCAATAAAAAAATATGAGAAGGGAATAATATGACATTCCCAATTTTAGGAAAAATAAAGATTTAATAAATAAATCAAATTTTCATTTTTCGCAGTTTATTTGCATTTTATTTGGATTAGGGAAAAATGCGTGTTTTAAAATATTGCATTTAGGCCCCGAGTAAAAGTTCATTTTGTTCGACTCATTTTTAGGAGTCGGGAAAAATTAACTTCGGGATTTTTGGAGTTCGTTTAGATTTTCTTTTATTTAATTTTCTGTGCGCGTATCTATTTAAAAAAAATTGCAGCGCCCCGCCTGGGCCAAAGGCCCAGCCGGCCCGCACCGCCGCACGCCCTCGCGCGCGCGCGCCCGCGCCGCGTCGCCGCCGCCGCCGCCCGCCGAGTCCAAGCCGAACTCTGCTCCCGCCGCCGCCGCCTTTGCTTGCCCCCTCCCCCAAGTCAGCCCCCCTCCCCTCTTTATATACCCCCTCTCCTCTCCTCCCCACACCAGCCGCCGCCGCCGCCCGCAGCAGCAGCAGCAGCCAGCGCCCGCCGCCGCCGCAGCCAGCCGCCGCCGCCCCACAGCCGCGCCGCGCCTCGCCCCGCCGCCAAGCTCGCCGCCCTGCCAGGTCCCCTCGCCGACGAG
The DNA here is from genome assembly GCA_032464435.1 of Aegilops umbellulata. Classification (NCBI taxonomy): domain Eukaryota; kingdom Viridiplantae; phylum Streptophyta; class Magnoliopsida; order Poales; family Poaceae; genus Aegilops; species Aegilops umbellulata. The sequence goes on along the minus strand of CP136058.1, from coordinate 375,480,028 downwards.
GTAGCCCGCGCCGCGCCGCCCCTCGCTTCGGTTCGTTTTTTTTAAACCGTTCCGTTTTATTTTATTTTAGTTTCGGTTTTTTTTCGAAACCCTAGATCGGTTTTTTTTCCGGTTTAATTATTTAGCGAGCGTTTGCCGGACCGTTCGTTTTAACGAACGTGATCACCGGTTAGCCTCGGTTAACGAACGTCCGTTCGTTTAACCGTTCGTCATTTTTCTTTTTCGTCGGATTTATTCCGCAACTTTTCTGATCGCGATTTCAGATCCGATCTTCTTTCTAGTTTATCTTCTCGCTTGTTTATCGGAATCAGGTGATTCAAGCGCCTGGGGTTTCGTTTCGAAACCGTCATTCCGACTAATCGACTTAAGCAAGTTTTTGCTACTGTAAAACTTGACCTAGTTTCAATTTGCTAGAACCGAGTTGATTTCTTCCGCCGTTTGTTTTCCGTTGCTTTGTTCGGTTCGTTTTCTTTTGCAACCGGAGTTCTTAAGTTGAACTTTCTGGTTCGATCTTTTGTTCGAGTTTTACCTGTGCATTAGATGAGTACTTATTGTATGCTTGTTGTTTGTCTGCGATAGATCACCCGGAGTGCGCCGCCTGTTATTTCGAAGCTCTAGGTTTCGCGGATCCTCAGCAAGGCAAGTAACACTTTGATCATACCTTCTCATTGCCCAGTTTTTATTGCATTAGATCAATCCTCACACCTTGCATGATTAGGATCTAATTAAACTGAGGGATGTGAAGTAGTTGAGGTAGTACCTATTACCTGTTTTACTTATGAAACCTTTGGGAGTTACTTCTACGTTTGCTTATTATGCCATGCTATGCTAGTAGACGTGGATTGGGTGAGTGATATCCATGACAGATGTGAGTATTGTTAATTAATGGTTTATCTAAGGTGGCAACTTAAATAAACATCTGGGTGGATTGAGGCACCTGGTTTCTATCAGGACTTGCCTGTTTCTTTTTGGACCGCCACCCAGGCTCAAAGGGATCATAAGATCATTCATGCTAGTAACTTCCGTGTGCAGCCACAAGCCATTATGGGCTCTGGCATAGTTGACTAAGTCGTGCGAACTCTTTCAGGGTAGACTAGCAGATGTAGGGGAAAGTAGGTGTACCGGTCTATCCAAACGTAAGGTGCTAGCCTTCTGAAAGACTGTGTCTCAGTCATCCGTTTCTCAAACATCCTGTAGTGCGAGAAACCAAACGGAGGCGATCGAGTCTTGTGGGGAAAAGTGCGCAAACCTCTGCAGAGTGTACAAACTAATCATGATTAGCCGTGTCCCCGGTTATGGACGTTTTTGAGTATCTAGCCATGTTTATTGTAATAAGTTCTCTTTGAGACACCGATGTAATAAGTGTGTGATTGCTACTCTGTTATAAATCCTTCGAAGTACTGTGTGGTGTCAGCATTACTGATCCAGGGATGACACCGGAGCACAAAGACTTGACCATCTGAGGTCGGGTCGCTACAGAGATGGTATCAGAGCACACGTTGACTGTAGGACACGACCACTAAGTTACAGCCATAGATCACTATTCTCCTCTCATTTTCTAACTCCTCGTCTTTTCTACTCTTTTAGGATGACGGACGCGAAGATAAAGTACGCTCAACCGGATGAAGGCACACCTTTTGGATTTCACTTGAAGGAAGTCACCAAGTACCTAAACATTGGACTACCAAGCTTCACCGGGACCTTCAACGCAACTCTGCCTGAAGAGGAGCGCTGGAAGATTCAAGCTCATGTTCCGGGAAGGACATTCGCGCCAATCACGAAGCCCATAGATAGTGTTTTCAGTGCACCAACCTGGAGTCTGGGAAAGAGCATGGCAGCTCATATCACCATGGGACGCATTGGAGAAGTTTATCAAGAAGACCTCAAGGACACTATCTACCAGATTTGCGGACGCCGAGATGAACAATGGGAGATAGTCAGCACCAAGAAGGATAGATCCATTGCAGCTTTCATCCAGGAGTTAAACCAGCACATTCGACGCCAAGAGAACCAGATGTGCAATGACATGATAGAGTTGAAGAATGCGAACGCAAGGATCATCAAGCTAGAAGGAGAACTGAAGGGGACACGCAAGGACTACATGGACGAGATCGTAGCTCTAGCAAGGCACAATGTCGATCTTAAGCAGGAGATTGAATAACTCAAGGAGAGATTAGCATCCAAGAAGGAAGACAAGTACGTCGCATGTCCAGACAACTACATCATCATCGACGACACCGATTCGGATCCAAGTGAACCCGACTTTGAAGACGAAGCTGGAGCAGACATCATGGAATCTTCCACCGATTCAAATTTCTAGATGACCACCAAATATTAGTAGTATTTTCCCCCATCTATACATTATAGTTCGAGCACTTTTGCAATAGTTCTAGACCGTTTGTAAGCCCTTGTTTGAATTGAATGAAGTGATTTGTGTGCATTTGTCTCATGTGCATTTGGGTAGTGTTTTCTCTTTAGACCTCACTCTATTCTTAATTCTCATCTTTTCTAAACCCTCAGATGCCTCCGAGACGTGACAATGGATTCCCACCGGAACTCACTCAGTTGATCCAGCAGCAGAACCAACTGATGCAATTATTAGTCCAGAACCAGCAGAACAACAACAACAACAACAACAACAACAACAACAACAACAACAACAACAACAACAACAACAACAACAACAACAACAACAACAACAACAACAACAACAACAACAACAACAACAACAACAACAACAACAACAACAACAACAACAACAACAACAACAACAACAACAACAACAACAACAACAACAACAACAACAACAACAACAACAACAACAACAACAACAACAACAACAACAACAACAACAACAACAACAACAACAACAACAACAACAACCCTCCGCCGCCGCCACCTGTTGATCACCTAACCCGTTTCCTTAGGCTGAATCCGCCGGTGTTTTCCAGTAGCACCGAGCCAATAGTAGCAGACGATTGGCTCCGCAAGACAGGAAGGGAGTTAACCACTTCAGGATGCACAGATGTTGAGAAAGTGAAGTTTGCCACACATCAGCTTGACGGACCCGCGGCAACATGGTGGGAGAATTTCACAGCCACTTACCCAGTTGACACTGTCACATGGGATCAGTTTCAGCAAGTTTTCTGCACTGCCCATGTTTCAGCGGGAGCTATGGCCATGAAGAAGCGTGAGTTTCGCAACTTACGCCAAGGAGGAAGAACAGTTGGCCAGTACGTTGACGACTTCAGCAAGTTAGCACGTTATGCCCCAGATGACGTTGCTACGGATGCAGCTAAGCAGGAGAAGTTTCTAGAAGGACTAAATGATGAGCTAAGCATGCAGTTGATGGTAGCAAGTTTCAACAACTACCAGGAGTTGGTAGATCGTGCCATCATGATTGAAGGGAAGCAACAGCAGATTGAGAACCGCAAGAGGAAGTATGGACAGGGGAAGTATAACTCTGGAGCCCAGCAGAAGCCCCGTTTTACCCCTAAACCGGGAGTTCAGTTTCAGCATACCCATGGAGGAAGTGGTTCGCACAACCATAATGGCCACAAGAATGGTAATGGGAATGGAGGAAGCAACGGCCAGAACTGTACCACCCCATCAACCCCAGCCAAGAGAGATCTGAGCCAAGTCACATGTTTCAAGTGTTCCAAAACCGGACATTACGCCAATGAATGTCCCGAAGGCCAGAATGGCAATGGAAGCTCTGGCAAGAAGCCAAACCCTTTCATCAGGGGACAGGTGAACCACGTTAGCGTGGAGTAGGTTGAAGCTCAGCCTGATGCAGTAATCGGTAAGTTTTTGGTTAAGTCATTTTACGACACTCGTTCTTTTTGATACTGGTGCATCGCATTCATACATATCAAGGGGATTTGTGGAAAAGTATAACCTGCCCACTAAGATTCTTAAAACACCTATGCTAGTAAGCTCGCCAGGAGCAGAGTACATGGCCAGACAAGGATGTTTTCAAGTGCCATTAAGTATAGGACGGCATGTTTTTCCAACGGATTTAATCATTCTGGAATCCCAAGGTTTGGATGTAATTCTCGGTATGGATTGGCTGTCGATGTATGGAGGAAACATCGATTGCGCCAGTAAGACAATTTTGCGTACAACGCCCGAAGGAAGAAGGATCAAGTATGTATCCCGACATACGCCAAACAGGACACAAGTAAATTCTTTATCAGGAGTTGTACAGGAAGAAGTACCAGTGGTGAAGGATTTTCCTGATGTATTTCCCGAGGAATTGCCAGGCATGCCACCGGATAGAGACATTGAGTTTTTGATTGAGCTTTTGCCAGGCACTGGGCCAATATCGAAGAGACCGTACAGGATGCCCGCACAAGATTTGGTGGAAATTAAGAAGCAGATTAAAGAGTTATTGGATAAAGGTTACATTCGCCCAAGTTCTTCGCCTTGGGGATCACCCGTACTTCTTGTGGAGAAGAAGGATGGATCATTAAGGATGGTTGTTGATTACCGTGGATTGAATGAAGTAACCATCAAGAACAAGTACCCACTGCCAATGATTAATGATCTGTTTGATCGGTTGCAAGGAGCTAAAGTGTTTTCCAAGATCGATTTGCGATCAGGGTACCATCAGTTGAAGATTCGAGAGCAGGACATACCCAAGACAACTTTTACCACGAGATACGGATTGTATGAGTATACCGTTATGTCATTTGGACTGACTAACGCACCTGCCTATTTTATGAACCTGATGAACAAAGTATTTATGGAGTTTTTGGATAAGTTCGTCGTAGTGTTCATTGATGACAATCTGATTTTCTCAAAGAATGAAGAAGAGCATAAGGAACATTTGCGTTTGGTTTTGGAGAAACTAAGGGAACATCAGTTATATGCCAAGTTCAGCAAATGTGAGTTTTGGTTAAAGGAAGTTGGATTTCTTGGACATGTTATATCCGGAGAAGGGATAGCAGTTGACCCCACCAAGGTTGAGACCGTAACCGAATGGGAAGCACCAACGACAGTTGGAGAGATCCGGAGTGTTCTTGGACTCGCAGGATACTACCGGAGATTCATTGAGAATTTCTCAAAGATTGCAAAGCCTATGACTGAATTGTTGAAGAAGGATACCAAGTTCAATTGGACTGAGGAATGTGAGGCCAGTTTTCAGGAGTTGAAGAAACGATTGGTTTCCTCACCAGTGTTGATTCTGCTAGATCAGACCAAGGATTATGAGGTGTATTGCGATGCTTCACGTCGAGGACTTGGAGCAGTGCTTATGCAGGAAGGAAGAGTTGTTTCGTATGCCTCACGACAACTGAAACCTCATGAAATTAATTATGCTACGCATGATTTGGAGTTAGCAGCCGTAGTGCATGCATTGAAGACGTGGAGACATTTCCTCATTGGAAATCATTGTGAGGTGTACACGGATCACAAGAGTTTGAAGTACATTTTCACGCAGAAGGAGTTGAACCTCAGACAAAGGAGATGGTTGGAGCTCATAAAGGATTATGATATGAGATTGCATTACCATCCAGGAAAGGCTAATGTAGTAGCTGACGCATTGAGCCGTAAGAGCCATGTCAATACACTAATGACGGGAGAAATACCAAGGGAGTTAGCAGAAAATCTTCGTGAGCTATGTTTGGAAATAGTTCCGAAAGGCTATGTAGCAGCATTGGAAATTCAATCTACCTTAATGGATAAAATCAGAGAAGCTCATAAAAATGACAAGGAAATTGAAGATATAAAGAAGAAAATGAGCGAAGGAAAAGCAAAAGGATTTCGTGAGGATGAACATGATATCCTATGGTTTGAGGACCGTGTTTATGTGCCCAATGACCCGGAGATCAGGAAGTTGATTCTGCAAGAGGCACATGATTCACCCTATTCGATTCACCCAGGAAATACCAAGATGTATTTGGATTTGAAAGAAACATTCTGGTGGACCGGAATGAAGAAAGATATTGCAGCATATGTAGCAGTTTGTGATGTGTGTCATAGAGTGAAGGCCGAACATCAGAAGCCAGCCGGATTGTTACAACCATTGCCGATACCCGAATGGAAGTGGGATAGGATAGGCATGGATTTTATCACAGGACTACCCAGGACAAAGGCAGGCTATGACTCGATATGAGTAGTAGTTGATCGTTTGACGAAGGTAGCACATTTCATCCCAGTTAAGACCACTTACACCAGTGCTAAGTTGGCAAAGATATACATGACCAAGATCATTTGTTTGCATGGATTTCCGAGGAGAATCGTATCAGATAGAGGAACCCAATTTACCTCAAAGTTTTGGAATCAGTTGCATGAAACTTTAGGAACCAGACTAAAGTTCAGCACAGCTTTTCACCCACAGACGGATGGACAGACTGAGAGAGTCAATCAAATTTTGGAAGATATGCTGAGAGCCTGTGCACTAGACTATGGATCTAGTTGGGACGATAACTTGCCATATGCGGAGTTTTCTTATAACAACAGTTATCAAACCAGTTTGAAGATGGCACCTTTCGAAGCTTTATACGGAAGGAGGTGCAGGACACCGTTGTCATGGGACGAAGTTGGAGACCGTCAGTTCTTTGGACCAGATTTGATTAAGGAGTCTGAACGGAAAGTTAAGTTGATTCGCGATAGGCTCAACGTAGCCCAATCCAGGCAGAAGAGCTACGCAGATTCTAAACGCAAGGAGACAGTTTACGAAACAGGAGACAGAGTTTATCTTCGAGTATCCCCACTTTGAGGAGTTAAGAGCTTTGGAGTTAAGGGAAAGTTAGCACCACGTTTAGTTGGACCGTATAAGATTTTGCAACGTATGGGAGAAGTCGCTTATAAGTTGGAATTACCAGAGGGGCTGTCAGGAGTTCATGATGTATTCCATGTTTCTCAGCTGAAGAAATGTCACGCCGAGATGGTGGAGGTACCGCTAAGAGATACAGTGCCGCTTGAAGTGATTCAGTTGAAGGATGACTTAACGTATGAAGAGAAACCAGTCAAGATTCTCGAATATGCCAGCAGAGTTACCCGCAGCAAGGTTATCAAGTTTTGCAAAGTTCAGTGGAACCACCACTCATAGGATGAAGCCACCTGGGAGAGAGAAGAAGATTTGCTCAAGGACCACCCTCACCTATTTTCTAGCCAACCCGAATCTCGAGGACGAGATTCATCTTAAGGGGGGTAGGTTTGTAACATCCCAAATTTTCAATTTGGAATGTTATACATTAGATCATCATGCATAACATATTTTCTTGCATTTTGGTTGATCCTAGAAATTTCACGCAACTCAAGGACCCTCGGAGAGAGTTGGAGACTTTGTTATTTTCATATTTGAGTTTTCTCAAATTTTGAAAAGGGGATCATTTGATTTTATTTATTTCATCTTCAATTATTTTTCCAATAACAAAAATATGAGAAGGGAATAATATGACTTTCCCAATTTTAGGAAAAATAAAGATTTAATAAATAAATCAAAATTTGATTTTTCGGAGTTTATTTGCATTTTATTTGGATTAGGGAAAAATGCGTGTTTTAAAATATTGCATTTAGGCCCCGAGTAAAAGTTCATTTTGTTCGACTCATTTTTAGGAGTCGGGAAAAATTAACTTCGGGATTTTTGGAGTTCGTTTAGATTTTCTTTTATTTAATTTTCTGCGCGCGTATCTATTTAAAAAAAATTGCAGCGCCCCTCCTGGGCCAAAGGCCCAGCCGGCCCGCACAGCCGCCCGCCCTCGCGCGCGCGTGCCCGCGCCGCGTCGCCGCCGCCGCCGCCCGTCGAGTCCGAGCTGGACTCTGCTCCCGCCGCCGCCGCCTTTGCTTGCCCCCTCCCCCAAGTCAGCCCCCCCTCCCCTCTTTATATACCCCCCTCCCCCCGCCTCTCCTCTCCTCCCCACACCAGCCGCCGCCGCCCGCAGCAGCAGCAGCAGCAGCAGCCAGCGCCCGCCGCCGCCGCAGCAAGCCGCCGCCCCGCGCCGCGCCTCGCCCCGCCGCCAAGCTCGCGGCCCCGCCGGATCCCCTCGCCGACGAGGTAGCCCGCGCCGCGCCGCCCCCTCGCTTCGGTTCGGTTTTTTTTAAACCGTTCGGGTTTAATTTTTTAGTTTCGGTTTTTTTTCAAAACCCTAGATCGGTTTTTTTTCGGTTTAATTATTTAACGAGCGTTCGCCGGACCGTTCGTTTTAACGAACGTGGTCACCGGTTAGCCTCGGTTATAGAACATCTGTTCGTTTAACCGTTCGTCGTTTTTCTTTTTCGTCGGATTTATTCCGCGATTTCAGATCCGATCTTCTTTCTAGTTTATCTTCTCGCTCGTTTATCGGAATCAGGTGATTCAAGCGCCTGGGGTTTCGTTTCGAAACCGTCATTCCGACTAATCAACTTAAACAAGTTTTTGCTACTGTAAAACTTGACCTAGTTTCAATTTGCTAGAACCGAGTTGATTTCTTCCGCCGTTTGTTTTCCGTTGCTTTGTTCGGTTCATTTTCTTTTGCAACCGGAGTTCTTAAGTTGAACTTTCTGGTTCGATCTTTTGTTCGAGTTTTACATGTGCATTAGATGAGTACTTATTGTATGCTTGTTGTTTGTCTGCGATAGATCACCCGGAGTGCGCCGCCTGTTATTTCGAAGCTCTAGGTTTCGCGGATCCTCAGCAAGGCAAGTAACACTTTAATCATACCTTCTCATTGCCCAGTTTTTATTGCATTAGATCAATCCTCACACCTTGCATGATTAGGATCTAATTAAACTGTGGGATGGGAAGTAGTTGAGGTAGTACCTATTACTTGTTTTACTTATGAAACCTTTGGGAGTTACTTCTACGTTTGCTTATTATGCCATGCTATGCTAGTAGACGTGTATTGGGTGAGTGATATCCATGACAGATGTGAGTATTGTTAATTAATGGTTTATCTAAGGTGGCAACTTAAATACACATCTAGGTGGATCGAGGCACCTGGTTTCTATCAGGACTTGCCTGTTTCTTTTTGGACCGCCACCCAGGCTCAAAGGGATCATAAGATCATCCATGCTAGTAACTACCATGTGCAGCCACAAGCCATTATGGGCTCTGGCATAGTTGACTAAGTCGTGCGAACTCTTGCAGGGTAGACTAGCAGATGTAGGGGAAAGTAGGTGTACCGGTCTATCCAAACGTAAGGTGCTAGCCTTCTGAAAGACTGTGTCTCGGTCATCCGTTTCTCAAACCCCTGAAGTGCGAGAAACCAAACGGAGGCGATCGAGTCTTGTGGGGAAAAGTGCGCAAACCTCTGCAGAGTGTACAAACTAATCATGATTAGCCGTGTCCCCGGTTATGGACGTTTTTGAGTATCTAGTACTTGAATATCATGTGAATCTCATCATGTTACTTCTAATTAATATTGTTGGGTTTTAATTGTTCACTTAATTGGGATCGGAATGCTGTCAACCATTCTCGATGTTTCAACCACCATGATAGTTAAATAAAATCTATTCCTTTGCAGTAGGGAAAAACTGGCTTTACGCAAAACTGTAACCATAGAGCTTTTCCACCAGCCATATATGCATGTAGTATAGGCTTATCATTCATTATCCTCTATGTGTTACATTGCCAGCATATTCCATGTGCTGACCCGTTTTCGGGCTGCGACTTTCATGTTGCAGACTTTTCAGACGACGAGTAAGGTGCTTTTAGGTCGTGGTTCTATACTCAGTGATGCCGTTGGAGTTGATGGACTCACTTATCTTCCAAGTCTTCCGCTGTTATCATTATTAGATGGCCTTAAGCCATATTTATTGTAATAAGATCTCTTTGAGACATCGATGTAATAAGTGTGTGATTGCTACTCTGCTATAAATCCTTCGAAGTATTGTGTGGTGTCAGCATTACTGATCCAGGGTGACACCGGAGCACAGAGACTTGACCATCTGAGGTCGGGTCGCTACAAGGTATAAGAAGTTTCCTTGGTCATGTCGGTTTTTATAGGAGGTTCATTAAAGACTTCTCAAAAATTTCTAGGCCTCTGACTAATCTCTTACAAAAAGATGTTCCTTTTATCTTTGATGATGATTGTGTAGAAGCATTTGAAATACTTAAGAAAGCCTTGATTTCTGCACCTATTGTTCAGCCACCTGATTGGAATTTACCCTTTGAAATTATGTTTGATGCTAGTGATTATGCTGTAGGTGCTGTTCTAGGACAAAGAGTTGATAAGAAATTAAATGTGATTCAATATGCCATTAAAACGCTAGACAGTGCCCAGAGAAATTATGCTACTACTGAAAAAGGATTTTTAGCAGTTGTATTTGCTTGTGATAAGTTCCGACCTTATATTGTTGATTCTAAAGTAACTGTTCACACTGATCATGCTGCTATTATAAATATATTATGGAAAAGAAAGATGCTAAACCTAGACTTATTAGATGGGTTCTCTTGCCGCAAGAATTTGATTTGCATATTATTGATAGAAAGGGAGCTAAGAACCCCGTTGCAGACAACTTATCTAGGTTAGAGAATGTTCTTGATGACCCACTATCTATTGATGATAGCTTCCCTAATGAACAATTAGTTGTCATAAATGCTTCTTGTACTGCTCCATAGTATGCTGATTATGCTAATTACATTGTTGCTAAATTTATATACCACCTAGTTTCACATACCAGCAAAAGAAAAAGTTCTTCTATGATTTAAGACATTACTTCTGGGATGACCCGCACCTTTATAAAGAAGGAGTAGATGGTGTTATTAGACGTTGTATACCTGAGCATGAACGGGAACAGATCCTACGCAAGTGTCACTCCGAGGCTTATGGAGGACACCACGTTGGAGATAGAACTGCACATTAGGTATACCAATCCGGTTTTTATTGGCCTACTCTCTTCAAGGATGCCCGTAAGTTTGTCTTGTCTTGTCATGAATGTCAAAGAATTGGTAATATTAGTAGACGTCAAGAAATGCCTATGAACTACTCACTTGTTATTGAACCATTTGATGTTTGGGGCTTTGATTATATGGGACCGTTTCCTTCCTCTAACGGGTATACACATATTTTAGTTGTTGTTGATTATGTTACTAAGTGGGTAGAAGCTATTCCAACTAGTAATGCTGATCATAACACCTCTATTAAGATGCTTAAAGAAGTTATTTTTTCGAGGTTTGGAGTCCCTAGATATTTAATGACTGATGGTGGTTCACATTTTATTCATGGTGCTTTTCATAAGATGCTTGCTAAGTATGATGTTAATCATAGAATTGCATCTCCATATCACCCGCAGTCTAGTGGTCAAGTAGAACTTAGTAATAGAGAGCTCAAATTAATTTTGCAAAAGATTGTTAATAGATCTACAAAGAATTGGTCCAAGAAACTTGATGATGCATTATGGGCCTATAGAACTGCATATAAAAATCCTATGGGTATGTCTCCGTATAAAATGGTTTATGCAAAAGCATGTCACTTACCTCTCGAACTAGAACATAAGACATATTGGGCCATTAAAGAGCTCAATTATGATTTCAAACTTGTCGGACAGAAGAGGCTATTTGACATTAGCTCACTTGATGAATGGAGAACCCAGGCTTATGAGAATGCCAAACTATTTAAAGAAAAAGTTAAAAGATGGCATGACAAAAGGATACAAAAGCGTGAGTTTAATTTAGGTGATTATGTTTTGTTATACAACTCCCATTTAAGTTTTTTGCAGGAAAACTTCTCTCTAAATGGGAAGGGCCTTACGTTGTCGAGGAGGTCTATCGTTTCGGTGCCATAAAAATCAATAACTTCGAAGGCACAAATCCGAAGGTGGTGAACGGTCAAAGAATCATACATTATATCTCAGGTAATCCTATAAATGTTGAAAATAATGTTATTGAAACCGTAACCCCGGAGGAATACATAAGGGACATCTTCCAGGACGTTTTAAACTCTGAAAAGGAATAGGTATGTGGTACGGTAAGTAAACCTACTCCAAAATAGTTCTAATGGCAGTTTTTCTCCGTTTAGGAATATTTAAGAAAATGACAGTACGTTCGCTCCGTCACATGGGCCCGTCGCCAACATCGCCGGGGCGCATCAAGGAGGAGCAGTCGTCCCCATCGTGCCACCGCGTGAAGCGCGAGCCGGCGTCCCCGCTCTGGCCAATCAAGGATGAGTCGGCCTAGCACGAGCGCAACCATCGCGTCCAGATCTGACACCGCATCAAGGACGAGCCGTCGTCATCCCCGCACAATCGCAGCCTCCAGATCTAACGACGGGTCAAGGACGAGGCGGTGTCCCTGCCGCGCAGCCGGTACTCCTGCATTGATAGGCCCTCGTCGCCACCACCAACGCGATGTTAAGGAGGAGCTGCCACCCGCGATCACGAAGGCGGGGGCTAGGGGTGGACTAACGAGCAGCTCGGCATGTTAAGCTCGTACTCGTTAAGGCTCGGCTCGTTAAGCTTGTTAAGATTAACGAGTAGAAAACTCGGCTTGGCTCGACTCGTTTGAAGCTCGTTAAGCTCGTGAGTGCTCGCGAGCGCTCGGTGACACTGTCGTATCGTGGGTTCCGGCAGACCCTTGAGGTTCGAACTCTGGGGTGCGCGCGGAGATTCTGCCCTCTACCTCTCCGTCTCGCAAGGATCTGGACTACCAAAAGAACAATACAAGAGACACAAAGTTTATACTGGTTCGGGCCACCGGTGTGGTGTAATACCCTACTCCAGTGTGGTGGGTGGATTGCCTCTTGGGCTGATGAAGATGAATAGTACAAGGGTGAACAGCCTCGCGAGGGCGTGTTCTAGCTGGGACGATGAACTGCTAAGGGAGTTCAGCCGCCCTTCTCTCTCTCTCTCTCTCTCTCTCTCTCTCTCTCTCTCTCTCTCTCTCTCTCTCTCTTTGCTTGGATTCCGGATACTAGATGCCTACCAGATCAACACCCCATGCCTCTACCCTGGGGGTGGCTAGTCCTATTTATAGGCAAAGGCCTTGGGCCTCTTCCCAAATATTGAGCGGGAAGGGCGCCAACAATTGGCCAATTCGAAGGGGAACATACAGTACACTTATCCTGACCAAAGTTGGTCTTCACCTGCCAAAGGCCCTGTGGTGACGCCGCTCTGAGCTCCACGATGAGCTCATTCCCACCGTTGGACTGGTCTTGGTCTCGTTGCACCGAAATGGACGCCTTTGCTTGATCCTCTCGCCTACGCTTGCCCCTTTGCACCAAAGAGGAAAGGGGAGGACACTGTGCGGTCTGGCGCCCGCCTGGCACCCTTGGTCGTAATGGCTTGCGTCATGGGCACCTCGCGAGGTACCCTGCCTTGATATCTCCGCCTCCTCATGAGCCAGCCTGAGGAGGCCGCGCCCGAGGAAGCGTTGCGTCGTCCTCCCCGCGAGGCTTGGCCCCTCGCGAGGGTCTTGAGTCTTGCATTGATGAAGGTGGGCCGTACTGGGCCTCCATTCGAGCCACGCCGCGGGCCGCAGGCAGGCAAGTCTGGGGACCCCTGTTCCCAGAACGCCGACAGTAGCCCCCGGGCCCAAGGCGCGCCCGAACTTGGCCGGGCCGAAAGGCGAAAGGGCAAGGGCGAAGCGCCGCGGGCCCTAACTGCCTGCGGCCTCGGGCGCCGTGTGGCAGTTGATTGGACGTGGGCGGCACTGTTTGCCCACGCTCTCTTATTTTGCACCGCGCTAGGTTGCCCCACAGTTGTACACAGCCGCCCCTCTTCCTGATGCTCGACTATCCCTTGTTCTTCCTTCCTTCGAACTCCGACTCCTACCTCTCATCCCATCTCACATCTCCTTTCTCCTGTCCTCAATCATGGCTCCGACGAAGAAAGAGAAAGGGAAGAAGCTTGTGCTTCCTTCTCATCCGCAACCGTCGGCGGCCCCCGCCATTGGCCAGTCAATCATACGCAATCTGGAGTGCCTGGATAAGCTTAGCCCGGCCTTGGCCACTGTCTTCAACGAGTGTGGGAGGACGACGGCCTGGCCTACGTCTCACCTCCCCTCCGACAGGATAATCACCGAGGTTCATTACTTTGCTGACGCCTTGTGGGCGGGTCTGGTTCCCCCCTTCTCTGATTTCTTCAACGCCGTCCTCACCCATTACCAGATCCACATGATGCATCTGGGCCCTGAATCCATCGCCCTCCTTTCAGTTTTTGCTTTTGTCTGTGAGGCGCTGATAGGCATCCCTCCTTCCGTTGCCCTGTTGCGCCACTTCTTCTCCCTGCGTCTTGCCGACCCCGCTCAATGCTCGTCATGCGTGAGCTTCGTCGCTGCGCCTGAGACTGCAGCTTCTGGTATTGACTTCAAGCTCCCCACACCTTCTGCTGGGTTCCGTGAGCGGTGGTTGTACGTCGATGTCGGGGTGCCTAGCCCCCTGCTGGTGAAGCCAACTTTGCCTGTTGTACCCAACTCTGGCTGGGGCCAGGAGATGCTCGAGAGCCCCTGGCTCGCCTTCGTCTGGCGCCGCTTTACGTTCTTGAAAACGCTTGGCGTGACGGCGCCCAAGGTGGTGAAGGAATTTCTGTTGTGCTGCATTGCCCCTCTCCAGCGCCATTCTCGACGGATGTGGGCCTTCAGTGGACATGGTGATCACATGAGGCTTCAGGAGGAAGACCTGACGCCTGGAGTACTAAGGACGGTGCTCTTGGTCTTGACCGGCGACCCCAACCCGGGCAGCATCCAGCGTGGTGGGGCTCTGTTGTACCTCTGTCAGAACAGGGATGATTTCGTGAGGCAGATGCCCTCTTTCGACGAGTGGGGGCTATGCCCTGCTGGCCTCCAAGGGCCTCGGGAGAACCTTGTGGTGGTGACCGCCCTTCCGGTCGGCTTAGGCGAATCCTCCTCAAGTGGCGGAGCAAGGAGGCAGGAGACGACGGAGGCCGAGAAAGTTCCTGATGAGGTGACTGCAACCGGCGGTGCTCTCGAGGGGGCAGCTCCTGAGGCCCGTGCTTCCGAGGCCGTTGGTGTGGCGCAGCCGCCTCCGATGCTCGGGGATGTGGCTCCCGAGGCCCTGGCTGCGTCTTCTGCCGAGGTGTCCAGGAGCACGCGCCAGGCCGGCGTCCCTGACGCGGACAGCGCTGCTGCTTTGCCTCCGCTGCGGGTTGATCCTTCCGCCCTCCTTCTGGGCCGCTTTCGTGTGGACTTAGAGGCCCTCCGGAGGAAAAGGGGGGCCCTAGGTGAAGACTCCCTTTGTCGCTTGCTGAAGCGCCAGATGTACTTCGCCACCGACGAGTAAGCCTCCTCCTTTTCCGGCTCCTGATCCCTTGTTGCGCCTACTGATTCTGGCTCTGCAGGCCCCTTCCTGACGAGGTCGTGGAGGCCGACAAGGTGCCGCCTCCTTTGGCTCCACCTTCCCCATCGCCCCTGGTCGTCCCGAGCAGCACGGCTCTTGTGGTGAGGACGAACGAGGAGGCGGACCGTCCTGAGGTGCCCCGCAGCCCTTCTCTTCCTGCGATCTTCCTTCGTGGGCCTTCTTTTGGCGTGGCCAATCTGCCGTGGGCTTCTCATCTGGTCGCGGGCTGCGACTGGCTGAGGCGCCCCCCGCGCCCTTCGCCTGGAGACGTGTCGGCCCTAGGCCGAACTTCCGGCGCGACGCGCCCGGCTGTCGTGGGGGCACCAGCCCCCAGCCCCCTGCCCGGAGAGGGAGCGATGATCCGTGCCCCCAGGCGCTTGCCTGGGGCAAACGAGGGCGTGGGAGACATGCTCGAGCGTGCTCGGGAGCGCCGCGCTCGCCGCCGCGAATTCCTTCGAAGGGCGAGCGACGCGGTGGACCTGCTTGGGGAGGAGCTTGCTGATGAAGACGCGTGCCTGGAGGCCGAGGTCCTGCGCCTGGCCGCGGAGAGGCGCGAGCTGGAGGCTGCTGTCGCCCTCGCGCGCCGTCAGCGCGACCTCGAAGACGAAGAAGCGAAGGCGTCACTGGAGGCCTCCCGGGTGGCCCGATCCCAGGCTGTTGAAGAGGCCCTGGGGGCCGACCGACAGCGGGAGACGACGGAGGAGCGGGCTCGGGAGCTCCTGGCCCGATGCCACTTGCTGGAGGAGCAAGTGGAGCTGCGCGTGGCGGCCCTTGCGTCGATGAGGGTGGCCTCTGGCGACCCAGCTGGACTCTAGAGGCGTGAAGAGGCACTGACGCTGGAGGCCGCCGAACGTACCCGTGAGTACGAGCGGCTGGAGACGAGGGAGCGCCTGGTGACAAAGGCGGAAGATGAAGTTGCTGCTGGCGCATGTCTTGGAGGAGGTCGGTCGCCGGGTGGCGACAGCGCGCCAAGGCCTCGAGCATGAGTTCGAGAGGAAGCTGGAGTTGATCTGGGTTGAAGCTGAGGGGAGGACCGCAGCTCTGAGGGCCCAACGAGACGAAGCGACGCGGCGAGCCGACGCCTCCCGGGCCGCCCTCGAGGCAGTGCGGAAGGAGTCGGCTGCTCTCCAGGCCGAGGTGCTCCTCCTTCGTCAGCAGGTGGAGGAGGCCGAGGCTATCAAGCGTCAGAACACCGATGAGATACGCCAGCGGTAGGTCCTGGAGCACGTGCACGGCCCCATGCTGGCTACGCTCAGGGAGAGGGCCAACGCAGCCTTGGGCAACATCTGCGAGGAGGCCGTCGGCGAGCCGCATACGGTCAACTATGCTGGCAACCTGCAGTTCTTCACTGCCGTGGTGACGCAGCTGGAGGCATGGTCGGCCAGCGCCGACAGGTTGGTGGAGGAGAGGAGCCGTGCCCTGCTTGGGCGTGCTTTTTCCCGCGTCTTCAGCCATCTTTAGGACATGGATCCCCACTTTGACTTCGATGCCGTCATCGCCCCAGTCCCCCAGGCCGCCCGAGGCGACCTGGCGAGCTGGGTGGAAAACAACGTGGACGCTCTTGTGCAGGCCTTTGCTTCGGACAACGATGGCGTGATCGTGGCTGCCGAGGAAGGCGGTGTGGTGGACGGTCCCGGCGCCGCTGACGACGATGCAGGCAGCGGTGGTGAGTCCGGTGACATCAGCGGCGGCTCGGGAGGTGCTCCTGAGGACGCCTTGGGGGATTTGTCCGACTGACTGCGTGTTGCTCCTGTCTTTTTGCCCTGCATGGATAGAACTCAGGTGTTTGGCCTGATGGTCGTGAGAGCATTTTGGGAGGGGGAGCCCCTCGTGTAAAACTTGTGTAGATCGTACTAGCAGCTATTATATTGTGCAAGCATCCGTGCCTGGCGGCTGGTAGGTTTACCTTTGCTTCGTGCAGGCCCCGAGGCAGATCGTGGCGTCCTGAGCGTTCTTTAGTTGAAATCATAAGATGCGCAAGCGCTGTCAGTGAGGGGCTTCACAGGCGCTGGCCCTCTTCACAGGCTCCGGGCCTTCTTATAAACGCGGTAGCTTCACAGGCATTCGCCTTCTTCACAGGCTCTGGGCCTTTTTCCTGAGTGCAACAGCTTCACAGGCGTTCGCCTTCTTCACAGGCTCTGGGCCTTTTTCCTGAGTGCAACAACTTCACAGGCGTTCGCATTCTTCACAGGCTCTAGGCCTTTTTCCTGAGTGCAACAGCTTCACATGCGTTCTCCTTCTTCACAGGCTTTGGGCCTTTTTCCAGAGTGCAACAGCTTCACAGGCGTTCGCCTTCTTCACAGGCTCTGGGCCTTTTTATGAAAAGACAACCTCCGCAGTCACCAAAAGGTAATCTCATAAGGGAGCAACAGCGGCAGTCTGGGCTGCGCTCGAGCTAGGCCTGGCCCGTCTCGTGAGGGGCTCGCGAGGGTAGGCAGCTGCGGTGAGGCGGTGACAAGAATGCGAGAAGTGGTTCGAACGAGATTAAGCACCCCTCCCCGAACACACGCAAAGCTCAAATTCGAATTCAACTTAAATCCAGCAGGGAAAAGTTACAACCAAAAGAAAAGGGCGATAAAGGCAGACAAAAAGCCGCGTCCGGCACCTAATCTAGTCTTGGACGTCTTCTCACCAGCGCGGAGCTAAGTGTTGTCCACTGGGCGTGGGATGGAGCCCCAGGGCCTGAGGCCGGCACCCCTGAGACTCCGGGGCGTGTACAGCCCCACTCATTATTATGTGAGAGTGTCACGGGACGGCGAGCTTCACAGGCACTGGGCCTTCTTCACAGGTACCGGCCTTGCTTCATATCGCCAGACGAGGGCCCCGCCTTGCGCCACACTCTAGTGCCACCAACGACGACCGGAAACCAGGATGCCGCCGGTGGGGTAGAGCGGTCGCCAGCGGTTCCCCCGACGACCACGGGTCCTCCGCTAGGGGTAGGCCCTCAGGCGCCTCCCCAGCGGAGGGCCTACCTCTTGAGAACGCCTTGCTCCGAACGCCGCGGTGGTGATGTGGGGTCCCTGCCCCTCCCCTGCAGCCCCCTATGCCCTCCTCCCGAGGGGTAGGAGACCGCGGGAGTGGGGCAGACACTTGCTGCAGCGACCTGCACCTCCTGTGATCCATGATTAGCGTATGCCTGCTCTTGAGGGATTAGTGGTACCCGATAAGTGTCACTTCCAGCATGGCTGGCGGGGTCGCCCCGGTGTTCCTGGAAGAGCTCGGCTTCTGGCGCCTCGTCTCCCCAGCTTGGGCTAAGAAGCGAGCCTTGTTCCCCCTCGTGAGCGTGCCCTTGGTCCATCATGCGTGGCACGTATTCTTCTGGCGCCGCTACCCCGAAGGCGGCGCTGTAGTGCTCCATGCGCCATGTGTCGCTGCTTGACGCGCCCACCGCGGTGCGGTAGCGCGGCTGCCCGCCGGCGCCGTGGGCCGGACCGGGTCCTCCTCCCTCACGCGCCGGGGGCAGGGGTAGCGCCACTGTCAATCCGGCGCCGATGGATTCGCCGGTGTCGGGGTAGCCCAGAGGCCCGCGGGAGCGCGCGGGGCCCCTGCGCGTGCCACCCTGGGCTTGAGACGGAAGCTAGACGCAGAAGGGGTGAGCCCCCGAAGCGGCGAAGCCCAAGAGCTCGGCGACCCGCTCCAGCAGCACGCCGCGGCCGCCTTCCAGTAGCCTACACTACAGCAGCTCTCGGGCTACCATGAGTGCGGCCCTCGAGTTCGCCTGTTCCCGGCGGGTGTACGGTGTCATGGCCGCGGCATGATTGGAGGCCCATGCCGCCGACCGCGCCTGCCGTGGCGTAAGGGTTGCTGAAGTCTGTCCGCGCCGCCCGTGGCCCGCGGCACCCTGCGGGCCACGAGCTGCCTGGGGCGCGGGGTCACCCAGGGCGGGCGGCCCTGCGCAGGCGGGCCACGCCGCCCATGGATCTTGGTTGCTGGCCTGGTCACCGGACATGGTGACGATGATGTGACGAGAAGCGAAGCGGCGAGAAGGCAGATTCCGGCGCACCCCTACCTGGCGCGCCAAATGTCGGATCGTGGGTTCCAGCAGACCCTTGAGGTTCGAACTCTGGGGTGCGCGTGGAGATTCTGCCCTCTACCTCTCCGTCTCGCAAGGATCTGGACTGCCAAAAGAACAATACAAGAGACACAAAGTTTATACTGGTTTGGGCCACCGGTGTGGTGTAATACCCTACTCCAGTGTGGTGGGTGGATTGCCTCTTGGGCTGATGAAGATGAACAGTACAAGGGTGAACAGCCTCGCGAGGGCGTGTTCTAGCTGGGACGATGAACTGCTAAGGGAGTTCGGCCGCCCTTCTCTCTCTCTCTCTTTGCTTGGATTCCGGATACTAGATGCCTACCAGATCAACACCCCATGCCTCTACCCTGGGGGTGGCTAGTCCTATTTATAGGCAAAGGCCTTGGGCCTCTTCCCAAATATTGAGAGGGAAGGGCGCCAACAATTGGCCAATTCGAAGGGGAACATACAGTACACTTATCCTGACCAAAGTTGGTCTTCGCCTGCCAAAGGCCCTGTGGTGACGCCGCTCTGGGCTCCACGATGAGCTCATTCCCACCGTTGGACTGGTCTTGGTCTCGTTGCACCGAAATGGACGCCTTTGCTTGATCCTCTCGCCTGCGCTTGCCCCCTTTGCACCAAAGAGGAAAGGGGAGTACACTGTGCGGTCTGGCGCCCGCCTGGCACCCTTGGTCGTCATGGCTTGCGTCATGGGCACCTCGCGAGGTACCCTGCCTTGATATCTCCGCCTCCTCATGATCTAGCCTGAGGAGGCCGCGCCTGAGGAAGCATTGCGTCGTCCTCCCCGCGAGGCTTGGCCCCTCGCGAGGGTCTTGAGTCTTGCGTTGATGAAGGTGGGCCGCACTGGGCCTCCATTCGAGCCACGCCGCGGGCCGCAGGCAGGCAAGTCTGGGGACCCCCGTTCCCAGAACACCAACAGACACATTATAATGTGTTATGATATACAGCATGAATGGGTAGGTGCGGTTTTCATGATGAAATATGGTGACTACAAAAATAAATGCACTAGTTTGTTGCCTCATATGTCGATTAGATTGAATTGATGGGATGAGGTGCTACAAAAAGTTTGTCACGTAAGATGAAAATATGTGTTATGTTGTTACTAACGAGCTTAACGAGCTACTCGTGAAATTTGTTAGCTCATTCATTAAGCTCATTAAGCTTAACGAGCTGAAATCAATGATTGGATTTGTTCATTAAGAAGCGAGCTCCGAACTTAACGAGCCGAACTATCGAGCGCTCATTATGCTCGCGAGCTACGAGCTTTTGGTCTAGCCCTAGCGGGGGCCCATCTCCTCCACTACCATGAAGGAGGAAGTTACGGAGGTGCCTCAGGATTGAGGGCCATTGTGTCCGAGGTGGAGCACGCGACGAGGCAATAGGCGAGGTACGACCATGAAAGTGCTAGTTATCGACTAGAGGGGGGTGAATAGGCGATTTTTATGAAAGTCTTCAAAACACAGGGGCTTTGAAGACAGACAGTACAAATGAACCTATTGATATGCAGCGGAAGGTATACTACACTAGACAAGCCATAGTCAAGTAAGCAATGAAGTGAAAGCACGAAGACTATTTGCAGCTAGGTAGTATGGATCAACATGGAAGATAGTATGAAGCCAAATAACAACAGTTTTCACTTGGTGAGGACAATCAGATCAGACAGGAAGGCAATGACTTCACGAAGACAAACTGTATGTAAAGAGAGGTAAAGGATAGAAGTAGTTGCTTGGTGAGGACAAGGATTTGTTGGACCAGTTCAGTTGCCGTGACAACTGTACGTCTGGTTAGGGAGGCTGAGATTCAACTCAGAAGACCGCGTCTTCACCTTATTCCCCTTGAGCTAACGACACTTAGTACTCGCCCAATCACTCTGGTAAGTCTCCAAGGTAGACTTCCAAACCTTCACAGACGTCATTCACTAGCAATCCACAATGACTCTTGGATGCTCAGAACGCGACGCCTAACCGGCTGGAGGATTCACAGTCCTCAAGTGTAAAAAGTCTTCAAATCACGCGGACAAAAAGACTTCAGTGATGCCTAACACTCTTTGGCTCTGGGTGTTTTGGGCTTTGTCCTCGCAAGGATCTCTCTCTCAAATGCTTCGGAGGTGGGTTGCTCTCAAACGACAAAAGCCGTGCACTAACTCTGAGCAGCCACCAATTTATGGTGTGGGGGTGGGCTATTTATAGCCAGGAGGCAACCTGACCTGATTTGTCCGAAATGACCCTGGGTCACTAAGGAACTGACACGTGTCCAACGGTCAGATTTCAAACACACGCGGCAGCTTGACTTGGGCTACAAGTAAAGCTGACTCATCCAGCTCTGGATAAGATTTGCTCTCATTGTCTTCGCTCGAAGACATAGGATTTGGTTGAGCATCACTTCAGTCACTCTGACTTTGTTCTCTTGGACCCCACTTAACAGTACGGTGGTTCCTATGACTCAACAAAGAAGAAAAGGAAACTAAGAAACAACAATGTCTTCGCACTCCATAGTCTTCACATGAATGTCTTCTCAAGTCATAATCTTCGTTGTGAATATCTTCACAGACCACCATTGTCTTCAATGTCTTCACACATTTTTAGGGGGCATCTCTGGTAGGTAAACCGAATCAATGCGGGACTACTACCTGTGTTATCCTGCAATTCTCACAAACACATTAGTCCCCCAACCAAGTTTGTCGTCAATACTCCAAAAACAACTAGGGGTGGCACAAGATGCACTTACAATCTCCCCATTTTTGGTGATTGATGACAAACTGGTTGAATTTATCAACGGGATACAAGTATGTGAAAGTTTAAGGATTAAGGCATTGTATTCATAAGTAGCAAAAGGCTCCCCCTGAAGATGTGCATATAAGTAGTTTGCTTTTGAATGCAAATGCACATGGCAGGTGTTAGTTTGTGGAGATCCTCTTCAACTTATGAAGACAATTCATCATGCATATAAAGATATAACGAAGATAATGACATGCATAATGAAAAATGGACGTCTGCAGAATGGCTTCATGCGGAAATTATCACTGCATCATAGAATAGCAGAAAAAGTAGCAGACGACCGTCGAGTTTAAGTGTTACAACCAAAAGAACCAAATGTATCAAAAGACTAGAGTTGTAAACACTTGGCAAAAATAGTGCAACCACCCATAAGGACCCGCTTGAAGACTATCAACTCATATGCTTCTCCCACTTTTGTTAGTAATGACCAAAAAGGTTTGAAGACATAGAGTATCTACTCGTTCCCATCAGGAGTAGATGAAGGTGCAGGGTCAACGCAAGAGTTCGGTGGTGCAGAGGGGCCTAGTGCAGTGTCGAGATGCAGTGCAGCCATGGTTGGTGAAGTGGCGTCGTCTTCTTCATCGACGACTCTCGCAACAACAGTTGCAGCCGAAGATGAACGCTCAGAATCTTCAATAGATGGACTGCGGAGCCAGCTTGCATTGCGTGGAGGTCTGGAATCAAATTTAAAGCCCTCTGTGAAGCCATCTTCGCGAAGATCCTCTTCAGGGCATAGTAGTGTGAGACTCTTCCAAGACCGCCGACAGGCTTCATGGGCAACGAACGAGTTCTTGGTGGCCAAGTTTCTGATGTGATTGACGTCCACCAAGATACTCTGCATCTGACGCTTTATCCAGTCATGGCGCTTATCCTGCTTCTGATGTAAGGCCACAAGAAGCTCTCGATCGTTGAGAACACGAGATCGCTTCCGAGGCCTTTGGGCAATAGTACTGTCAGTGGCTTCGGTGTTTGCACGATGGGGTAAACGCATATTGCCAGCCAGAGGATAAGCAATAGTTGCAGCATTTGGAACATGAGTTCCTTCTATTGGTTACGTGAAGCTTTGACGATCAACATTATGAAGATATAGAGGCTCCTTGGCAGGCTCAGGGTAGATGGCTTCAACGGACAGATCAACCTCCGGCAGAAAAACAAGATGGTTGCGTGCTGAGGGCTGATAGTCAACAGAAGAATGGAGTTTGATCAGGCACATCACCCATGGAGCATAAAACTTCAAGCCAAACAGATCAATCCCAGATGCAACAAGTTGTCTGATGAAGAAATCCTGGGTATTGAATCTGATGCCATTGACAATATAGAATACCAAAGTCTTCATGGTTCCTTCAAGTTTGGCTTCAAAAGACTATCCCTTGACTGGCCATAGAGTATGCCTCATAATGTGATAAACTGTGCAGGGCAAGTACTCAAGGTCTTTGGCGAAGAATTCCTTGGAATATTCAGCATCTTGAGGCAATGGCTTCATCATACTGAGCATCTGACTCATATTGGGTTCCGGCCTCTGAAAGATACTATGCCATTCATTATTGCGAAGCTGACAACCAGGCTCATACAATTCACCTGGAGTGGGCAGGGAAGTAAGCTTAATGATGTCTTGAGCTTTGGCTTCATGATGCACATCTCCTATCATCCACTCAAGGATCCATGTCTTCGGATCCCTGTTGTAGCCATGAATGTGAAGTGTAGCATAGAACTGTAGCAGAAGCTCTTCATTCCAGTGCTCTTTGTATGTTACAAACTGCAGAAGACCAACATCTCTAAAGCAGTCCAGTGCTTCTTCAAGATAAGGCAGCCCAGCAATAGCTTCACAATCAAGACGCATGTGAGGAAAGATTCGGTCTTGATTGTATAGAATGCAGGAGTAATAGCTGCGCTGCTGATAGCTCCAGAATCAATTGGAAGAGATCTTTGGCTTCGAATATGGATTTTTGGTACTGTCGAAGAATGTGTTGTGTGCCCTGAAGCTGTTCATGCTGAAAGATCATGGCGATGTAGCAGCACCTAGAAGCCTTGGCAGCCTTCGCTTCGGCTTCTGAACTTGAGGCCTCTGCTCAACATGGTAGTCATACTGTGGTCTGGGAGCTGTTGAAGGAACCAAAACGGGCCATCTCACTATGACAAGCTGGCCGTGATCATAGGCATATTCAATGGTGTGAGACCTGGGAGGTGGAACAGTAGCTTCAGCATTCACAGTGGCTTCAGGTTGTGCATGAGCTTCAGGCATCACATTAGCTTCAGGATCCACATTGTCTTTGGCCATGACAACGTCATTGGCGTCATTAGCGTTGTTTGTACCAGCCTTAGTATTTTCAACATCCGTTTCTGCAATAACAAGAGGGTCGGGCATAGTCACATTCTCCTCAAGAATGACTTGATCAGTGGCAGGGGGTGTGTCAACTCTTTCTTCTTCTCTTGTTTCTTGATCTTCATCGACTGATGCAGCCGGAATGTCTTCAGCAGCTTTAGCTTCAGACTCAGAGACATTCGTAGTAGGGGTGGCTTCAGAAAACACTTGACGTGCTACTGAGTTTTGTTGCGCTTACCCTTCCGGAATGCTCGACATGGTGACTTGTGGCCTAGGGCCTTTGCGAAGCCTGCGGAAAGCGGGCGACGCTTGTGGTGATGGAGTGGTCTGCACCATGTAGTTGTCGTCGTCAAGTATCGGAGTGGTGACTTGAGGTGGGGGTGTTCTGGGTGTCTCATCATGAATGGGGGTGTCTTGTTGAGGGCGATCGGCCCATGAATCATCCTGAGTGATTGGCGTCAAGGGACGACCAATGCTGATGAGTTCGATGTTCGTAAGAACGGGCGATGATACCAATTGGTGCTCAAGTTGAGGAAGGACTTCATCATCTTCAACATTGTCTTCATGACCAATGTCTTCAGCTGTGATGGGGTCAACAGCTGGAACTTCTTCATCTCCATGAGGCTCTGTGGAAGCAGGCTGATGGATCACTATGCGACGATCTTTGTTGGTGGTGGCTGGAAGAGCGATAGAGATGGGTTCAACAATGAGGGGCTGAGAGGCCGCAGCTCGCTCTTCATGGATGGGGCATCATCAGAAGCCTCCTTGTGCTTGCGTTTCCGGGCTTCGGCTTCGGCTGACTTTGTCTTCTTCAGCTCAGAAGCTGCTAAGGTGACCTTAGTCTTCGAGCCTGTCATGCTGGCAGGGAAGACAATGCTTGGTTCTTCCCGCCTTGATACTTCAGCTTGGGCCACAGCAGGCTTATTCTTCTGTTTGGCAGCCATTCTGGGGTCAATGCTAGGACGCCCAAGAGCTTTGCGCTTTTTAGCTTCATTGTGGGCCTGGATGCATTTCTTTGCGAAGTATTTCATGCACTCTCGTGAGCCTTTAGCTTCTTCACGCTTCTTGACAAATTGTTCCTTAAGATCATGCATCATCTTCTTGAAGATCTGCACATCAGCCACGCTGAGCTTGGCCATGTTCTTCTTGAAGTGAGCCTTCTCATAGTCAATCTTGTTCTTGAGCTCGGCAATCGTCTGAGCCAAGGCCAGTTCATTGGCAATGGCTCTGTGGAAGGTGACTCTGATGTCCACAGGCAGCTGAAGATCATCAATGCTGATGCTCTGGTCATCAAACCACTCATCAATGAAATTGTTCAAAATGTCCACGTCAAAGAGGGGAAGATCATTGAAGATCTCCACCTCTTGTTTGCTCTTGATAAGCATCTCAAGGGCTTCATCACCAAGATCTTCATTGCTGGATAGATTAATGGTGGCATCCTCATTGCACAGAACGGCAGCTGGGGTCAGTTCATGCCCAGAACTCTTCATGGGCTTCTTTGTCTTCTTGGACTTCTCAGTCTTCTTAGAGACACGAGACAAATCTTCAGGCTGCACACTGGGTTCAGGAGTAGCAGTGGCAAATGGCTTCACAGTCGAAGCTTTTGGTGCGGCAGAGGGCTTCGAAGCTTTTGATTTCTTCTTTTTCTGCTTTGGTGGAGCTGGCACATCTTCAGAATCTGCGTCATCAGCTAATTGCTCCACAGTGGCCCTTTGAGCAGCTATGTGAGAGAGGAGGCCATCGAAGTTGTTGAAGGGTCCAATGACATTTGGATTGGCATCGCGTGTGCCATCAGCCCTTGGAGCAGACGAACTAGGGTTGAAGTTGAGTCCAAGATCTTTCTTGTTCTTTACAGCTGACTCTTTTGCAAACTAAAAGTTGCGCTTGAAAAGATTGTCTTCGCGACACCATAACGTAGATGATGGGTCGGCGTTCTCTGGCTTCGGTCCTCGGACCATGCATGGGTAGAAGCCTTGAGCAATGGCTTCAGACTTGGTCTTAGGCTGCAGATTTCTGTACAGAATATCTCCCCATGAGCGCTTGATAGCATTCTTTTCAGCATATTCAGTAGTCACAAATATGTACTTGAACCATTCTTCCGCCCAATATCTTTGAATCCATTGGATTTGGGTCTTGCGCTGGCCATAGCTTTCCTCAGGATCTGTCTTGTACATTTCAAACAGATCAGGAGGTAAATCCTTAGCAGTATCTCCACGACGCTACCTGCCACCCTTTCTAGCTGATTTCTCTATTGCCATTATATTCAGACTGAATGGCTTCAAGACAGTGAATGGCTTCCTTTTGCTGGTCAGACAAGAGCTGGCTTCAGGTGAGTGAATATGACGCTGTAGGAACTCTGCAAATGAATACAGACTATGATAACCAAGGGATTCCCCCACAGACATGTACCTGTGACAGCATTAGAGGTGCGAGGGAAGGGGAAGAGGTCATATGCATTCTCAGAAGATTTTGAAGATAAATTAGTTTGAAGACATTGACCTCATAGTGTGAAGACATTCACTTATTTGAAGAGAGTTGGTTCCATATTTGTACAAATCCATGAATATGTACAAGTAAGGAATCTAACTAGTTATGAAGCATAAGTGAATATACTTAGCATGATATGAGATGCATAAAAAGGCGGATCCAGATTTGAAAGTGAAGAAACCACTTTTGGTTGAAGTGGATGGATTTGATGGATCAAAAAGGCAGCAAAAAGTAGGTTTTAATTACCGCTTGATGAACTGCTAGACGAGGTGGAGAGAGAGGCCAAGCAGTTCAATCTCCCGCGCCCTAACTTGGCGGCGGAAGACACCTATGGCGGCGGCGGAGAGGACGAGGTCCGCGGCCGGCGTGAGGACGGCGTCGAAGAAGTTGCGGCAGCAAAGCGCTTCGTCTCTGGCGTCGACGTGAGCTAGCGGACAACCTTGGGTCAATGTCTTCACATGATGAGGTCAATGTCTTCAAACTGATTTATCTTCAAAATCTTCTGAGAATGCATATGACATCTTCCCCTTCCCTCGTAGGTGGCGAGGTGGAAGAAGAGATAATGACTGCGGTGAGTGTATATTTATAAGGAAAGGGACAACACAGCGTAATTACGCAGGTGCCCCTGGCGGTTCACATCTGAAGGACACGTGGCATGCATGCAACTTACTGGAAATTGTTCCATGTTCCCACGCACGCCTGGATTGTCGGGTGATCGTTCCGGCTTCTTCGGTATTCAGGCAATAAGGGTACAACATCAAAAACATATTTAAACTTTTGTCTCCTTGTCTTCTGCTGACAAGGATTCAAAGAAGACAATCGACAGGTTTCAATAGAATGCATATGATTTGGATAGATAGAATTTGAGGTAGAAGCACAGAAGGGGTTAGGGTCCGATCACATTTACTTAGATCAATAAAAATTCAAGTATGAAGACCTAGCCATAAGTGAATTTTGTAGAGGACAGAACACGAATATATGTATATATCAGCATAAGACCAAATCAACATTGTGAAGATAAACGTGAAGATAAATCATTGTTGAAGACAAATCAAATGCGAAGACTAAGAAATTGTGACGCCAATTGAAACATATCAAAAGAATTTGGCGGTGGCATTACCCACCGTATAGGAAGTATTAGACCCAGACACGGCGCACAATTATCGTGGCGCTCCGAAGTAAAATTCCACGTTAATGTATTCACACTTAGAGTGTATGTCTTCATTGATTGAAGATATACGTTACTTCGTGTGTTGCACATCTAAGTCAGCAATATGTGTAAGCGTTATGATGTGTGTCCAATTATAGGACATTCGAGGATTCTAAGATATTTAGCTCACACCGCAACTTGCAAAAACTTTTCTCATCCAAGGGCTTTGTGAAGATATCTACCAATTGCTCTTCAGTGTTGACGTGAATGATATCAATATCTTCCTTCATGACATGATCTCTGAGAAAGTAATGACGGGTCTGAATGTGCTTTGTCTTCGAGTGCTGGACATGGTTGTTGGCAATATTGATGGCGCTTTCATTGTCGCAGTAAAGTGGTACTTGCTTTAGGTAGATGCCATAGTCCTTGAGAGTTTGCTTCATCCATAGCAGCTGAGGGCAGCAAGATCCAGCAGCAATGTATTCAGATTCAGCAGTGGAGAGGGATACACAGTTCTACTTCTTTGAAGACCAACAGACAAGAGGTCGCCCAAGAAAATGACATGTGCCTAATGTGGACTTGCGATCAACCTTGTCACCAGCATAATCAGCATCTGAGAATCCAACTAGATCAAACTCTGAGCCCTTTGGATACCATAATCCTAGTGTTGGGGTGTAAGCCAAATATCGAAGAATTCGCTTCACTGCTAAGTGATGCGATTCCTTTGGTGCCGCTTGGAATCAGGCACACATGCAAACGCTAAGCATTATATCTGGCCTAGATGCACATAAATAGAGTAAAGAACCAATCATGGAGCGGTATACCTTTTGATCGAACTCTTTACCATTGTCGTTGGGACCCAATTGACCTTTGGTTGGCATTGGTGTCGTGTACCCTTTGCAGTCTTGCATTCCAAACTTCCTTCGGCAATCTTTGAGGTATTTCGCTTGTGATATGAAGATGTCGTTGCTCTGCTGACGGACTTGAAGACCGAGGAAGAATTTCAGCTCATCCATCATGAACATTTGATATTTCTCTTGCATCATGTGTTCAAACTCATCACTGTATCTCTTGTTAGTGCAGCCGAAGATAATGCCATCCACATAGATCTGGCATACAAATAGTTCACCATCGTATGTCTTCGTGAAGAGAGTGGGATCCAGGGAACCAGGTTTAAAGCCTTTGCTCTTCAGAAAGTCTTTGAGTGTGTCATACCAAGCACGAGGGGCTTGTTTAAGGCCATATAGTGCCTTGTTGAGCTTGTATGCCATGTGAGGATGTTTTGGGTCTTCAAAGCCAGGTGGTTGTGCAACGTACACTTCTTCTTCAATCTTGCCATTGAGAAAAGCACTCTTCGCATCCATTTGGTACAGGAGGATGTTGTGATGGTTGGCATAGGCTACCAGTATGCGAATGGCTTCAAGCCTAGCCACCGGAGCAAATGTTTCATCGAAGTCAATCCCTTCAACTTGAGTGTATCCTTGAGCAACGAGACGAGCCTTGTTTTTGACAACTTGACCATGCTCATCTTGTTTGTTGTGATAGATCCATTTGGTGCCTATGATATTGTGCTTGCGACGATCAGAACGCTTAACTAATTCCCACACATTGTTCAGCTCAAACTGTTGAAGCTCTTCTTGCATAGCTTGAATCCATTTAGGTTCCATGAAGGCTTCAGCAACTTTCTTGGGTTCAGATATAGAGACAAATGCAAAGTGCCCACAGAAATTTGCTAGCTGTGTTGCTCTTGAACGAGTGAGTAGACCAGGTGCATTGATGATATCAATTTCTTCTCAATCTGTACTTCATTTGCAACACGAGGATGAACTGGACGAACATTTTGCCCTTGCTGATTATTGTCTTTGTCTTCAGCATTGGCTTTAGGCTGAGCAGTGTCTTCAGATTGATTAGGTGCAGAAGTGATGATTTCTTCTTCAGCCTGTGCCTCTAAAGGTATGATTTCTCCAGTACCCATAAGCTTGATCGATTCACTAGGTGAGACTTCATCTAGCACATTTGGCAGGTGATCACTTTGCGAGCCGTTAGTCTCATCGAACCGCACATCCAAAGTTTCAACCACTTTATAGTGAAAGAGGTTGAAGACTCTGTAGGAGTGCGAATCCTTTTCGTAGACAAGCATAAAACCTTCATGTGCTTTCGGTGCAAATTTTGAAGTCTGATGTGGATCATTGATCCAGCACCTAGCATCAAATACTCTGAAGTAATTGACATTTGGCTTCTTACCAGTTAGGAGCTCATAGGATGTCTTCTTTAGAAGCTTGTGAAGATAAACACGGTTGATGACGTGGCATGCAGTATCAATGGCTTCAGGCCAAGACTTCCTTGGAGTCTTGTACTCATCGAGCATCGTCTGAGCCATCTCAATGAGGGTTCTGTTCTTGCACTCCACGATGCCATTCTGCTGAGGTGTGTATGGAGCTGAGAACTCATGAGTGATGCCCAATGTATGAAGATAAGTGTCGAGACCGGTGTTCTTGAACTCTGTGTCATTGTCACTTCTGATGTGCTTGATCTTGATGCCATAGTTCGTCATGGCACGATTGGTGAATCGTCTAAAGACACCATGCACTTCATTCTTGTAGAGAATTATATGCACCCATGTATATCTAGAGTAATCGTCAACAATGACGAAACCATAGAGGCAAGCAGTGGTAGTAAGGTAGAGTAGTGAGTAGGGCCAAATAAGTCCATGTGAAGCAGCTCGAAGGTACGATTCGTCGTCATGATTGCTTCGAGGGATGCTTGGCCCTATTCATCTTTCCAGCTTCGCAGGCACCACATAGATGATCCTTATTGAACTTGACGCCTTTGATGCCTATGACATGCTTCTTCTTCGCGAGTGTGTACAAGTTCCTCATGCTAGCATGCCCTAGCCTCCGATGCCAGAGCCAGCACTCTGAAGCTTTTGCTAGAAGACATACGGCCAACTGTGGTCCTGCTGAGAAATCGACCATGTACAGATCATCTTTTCGATACCCTTCAAAGACTAGAGATTTGTCAGATTCCATAAGCACAAGGCAATGATATTTTCCAAATATCACAATCATGTTCAAGTCACAAAGCATTGAGACAGACGTTAAGTTGAAACCAAGGGATTTAACAAGCATCACTTTATCCATGTGCTGATCCATTGAGATTGCAACTCTACTAGACCCAACACCTTGCTTTTACCAGTGTCAGCAAATGTGATGTGACTCTTGTCAGATAGACTTAAGGTTGGATCCATCAGAAGACTTCGATCACCAGTCATGTGGTTAGTGCATCCACTGTCCATAATCCATTCTGAAGCCTTTGGTGTCATACCCTACAGTGCAGTTTGGGGGATAGGCTTCACGAAGGGTATTGTGAAACATAAACATTTGACGAACAAGTGGATTATGAAAGTTCAGATCTTGGTTAGGATAAACAGGATGATTGTCAAGGAATCCTGGAACAAAATACATAGTAAGACCATTTGGGCATTTTATCTTGCACCCCACAAGATGTTTTAGGTTCCCAGCATATGCATCAGACGCCTTTGATTTCTGGCTGGAGACCTTTCCCTGCAAAAGAGAGTTAATTTTTCTTAGCCACCCACATCTTCAGGGGTGGCTTAGAAGCAATGAGTCTAAGTGCAGCATCTGAGAACTTCGGCTTTGGAGCCCTAGCAAATAGCCTTGCAGGAGGTGAATAATACTCATATGAATAAGCAGAAAAGTTCTTAGTTTTATGAACATAGCGGTTTGACAAAACACGCTCATATTCATAAGTCTGAGTATGATTTCCCTGCATAACATTGGCGTTAGGGTAACTCTGGCGAGTCCTCTGCCTGTATGAAGCCTTAGGACCATATAAAGCCTTTGGTCTGGGGTTTGTCTTCTTCTCAGGTGGTGTCATGATGACATTCACAGGAAGATTCTCAAGACAACTTTTGGGCACCCAGATCTTCTTCATAGGTGGTCCATTCCTGTAGTTAGTACCAATATACCTGGCAAACACTTCACCATTCTGATTCTTAAATAGTTTATAGTTTGCATCAAAGGATTCATCAATGATAATCGGATTAGCACAAGTGAAGCCAGATAAGGTAGATGGATCCACTTAAGGTCCCTTTGCAGCAACCAAGGCTGTTAGAATCGCGATTCTGTTATACGATTCTACGACTTTACGATCCAAACTTACCCATCTGATTCTACGATTTTAGTTCATAAAATCTATGTTTCTACGATCCTGGTAGTGAAGATTCTACAATTTATGATTCTACCATCAGAGCTCCGATCCGATTCAAAATCACGATTCTGACAACCTTGGCAGCAACCCATGTGGTTTTGGGGTACTACTCAGGCTTCTAGTAAGAACCATCAACATTCATTTTCCTCTCGAACCCAACACCCTCTTTCCTAGGGTTTCGGTTCAGAATCTGCTTTTTGAGGACATCACATAGTGTCTGATGCCCTTTGAGACTTTTGTACATTCCTGTCTCAAGCAATGTCTTCAACCTGGCATTCTCATCAGCAATAGCAGTGGTATCCTCAGTAGAAGGGTTAGTTACCACATCAGCAGTTGAAGATATTGCAGCAGGAGCAGCAGTAGAACATTCAGCAATAGAGACAGTGTTATCACGCTCAAGACATTTTATACATGGTGGTTCAAATCCTTCCTGAGCGGAACTGATCTGTTGAGCGCGAAGTGACTCGTTCTTCTTTTGAAGATCTTCATGAGCCACTCTCAAGTTCTAAAGTTCTTGCTTCCTTTGAAGATAATCGTAGGAAAGCTTTTCATGAGTTGTTGAGAGCGTTTCATGAAGACTTTCAAGTTCCTCGTACTTCACATGAATATTTTTTATGTCTTCAATTAAGGACTGAGATCGGGTCATTTCCGCGTCCAACAGGTCATCGCTTTTGTCTAACAACTTTTGAATATGTTCCATAGCAGTTTGTTGTTCAGTTGCAATTTTAGCAAGTGTTTTGTAGCTAGGTTTAGATTCACATTCAGAGTCATCTTCACTTGATGTTTGAAATTAAGCATCGCGTGAGTTTACCTTGGCACCACGTGCCATGAAGCAGTAGGTGGGAGCAGAGTCATCCTTGTCATTAGCATCAGCATTGGTGACGGGGTCATTGTCTTCAGTGTTGAAGATGGACTTGGCAACATAAGAAGTAGCTAGATCCAGGCTTGCCACGCCTGAATCGGACTCCTCCTCATACTCCACCTCTGCCTCCTCAGAAGCAGACTCCTCCTCTAAATCCATCTCCTTGCCAACAAACGCACGAGCCTTGCCAGATGAGCTCTTCTTGTGTGATGTAGAATTTGACGAAGACTTTGAAGAAGACTTTGAGGATTTCTTCTTCTTCTTGTCATCAGAATCATATTCCTTACTCTTCTTCTTCTTCTTGGTCTCATTGTCCCACTGTGGACACTCAGAGATGTAGTGACCAGGTTTCTTGCACTTGTGGCATGTTCTCTTCTTGTGATCACGAGTGGGAGATTCATCATTTCTTGAGCTGGATCTTGAAGACTTTCTGAAGCCTTTCTTCTTGGTGAACTTCTGGAACTTCTTCACAAGCATAGCAAGCTCCTTTCCAATGTCTTCAGGATCCTCAGAACAGCTGTCAGATTCTTCTTCAGATGAGGAAACAACCTTTTCCTTCAAAGCGCGAGTTCGGCCATAGTTGGGACCATAGATATCTCTTTTCTCAGATAACTGGAACTCATGTGTGTTGAGCCTCTCAAGTATGTCAGACGGATCGAGAGTCTTGAAGTCAGGGCGTTCTTGAATCATCAGGGCCAGGGTGTCGAATGAGCTGTCAAGCGATCTCAAAAGCGTCTTGACGATTTCGTGCTTGGTGATCTCAGTGGCGCCGAGTGCGTGAAGCTCAGTTGTGATATTAGTGAGGCAATAAAATGTGAGCTGGACATTCTCATTGTCATTTCTCTTGAAGTGGTTGAAGAGGTTGCGAAGAACACCGATCCTTGAGTCTCTCTGGGTTGAGACGCCTTCGTTGACCTTGGAGAGCCAGTCCCATACTAGCTTCGCAGTTTCCAGAGCACTCACACGACCATACTATCCTTTGGTCAGATGACCACAGATGATGTTCTTGGCAGTCGAGTCCAGTTGAATGAACCTATTGACATCAGCAGCGGTGACACCTTCACCGACCTTGGGAACGTCATTCTTGACGACATACCAGAGGTCGACATCAATGGCTTCAAGATGCATACGCATCTTATTCTTCCAGTAGGGGCAATCAGTGCCATCGAAGACAAGGCACGCAACGGAGACTTTGATTATCCCTGCAGTCTACATAGCTAAAACTCCAGGTGATTAAACCGAATCACACAGAACAAGGGAGCACCTTGCTCCGATACCAATTAAATGTGCTAGTTATCGACTAGAGGGGGGTGAATAGGCGATTTTTATGGAAGTCTTCAAAACACGGGGGTTTTGAAGACAGACAGTAGAAATGAACCTATTGATATGCAGCGGAAGGTAGACTACACTAGACAAGCCATGGTCAAGTAAGCAATGAAGTGAAAGCACGAAGACTATTTGCAGGTGTAGTATGGATCAGGATGGAAAATAGTATGAAGCCAAACAACAATAGTTTTCACTCAGTGAAGACAATCAGATCAGACATGCAGGCAATGACTCCACGAAGACAAACTGTATGTAAAGAGAGGTAAAGGATAGAACCAGTTGCTTGGTGAGGACAAGGATTTGTTGGACCAGTTTCAGTTACTGTGACAACTGTATGTCTGGTTAGGGAGGCTGGAATTCAACTCAAAAGACCGCGTCTTCACCTTATTCCCCTTGAGCTAAGGACACTTAGTCCTTGCCCAATCACTCTGGTAAGTCTTTAAGGTAGACTTCCAAACCTTCACACACTTCGTTCACCGGCAATCCACAATGACTCTTGGATGCTCAGAACGCGACGCCTAAACGGCTGGAGGATTCACAGTCCTCAAGTGTAACAAGTCTTCAGATCACGTGGACAGAAAGACTTCAGTGATGCCTAACACTCTTTGGCTCTGGGTGTTTTGGGCTTTGTCCTCGCGAGGATCTCTCTCTCAAATGCTTCGGAGGTGGGTTGCTCTCAAACAACAAAAGTCGTGCACTAACTCTGAGCAGCCACCAATTTATGGTGTAGGGGATGGGCTATTTATAGCCAGGAGGCAACCCGACCTGATTTGTCCGAAATAACCCTAGGTCACTAAGGAACTGACACATGTCCAACGGTCAGATTTCAAACACACGCGGCAGCTTGACTTGGGCTACAATTAAAGCTGACTCATCCAGCTCTGGATAAGATTTGCTCTCATTGTCTTTGCTCGAAGACATAGGATTTGGTCGAGCATCACT
This sequence comes from Aegilops umbellulata, assembly GCA_032464435.1. Classification (NCBI taxonomy): domain Eukaryota; kingdom Viridiplantae; phylum Streptophyta; class Magnoliopsida; order Poales; family Poaceae; genus Aegilops; species Aegilops umbellulata. The sequence continues at coordinate 375,444,680 of CP136058.1, read as the reverse complement.
TCAGTCACTCTGACTTTGTTCTCTTAGACTCCACTTAACAGTACGGTGGTTCCTATGACTCAACAAAGAAGAAAAGGAAACTACAAAACAACTATGTCTTCGCACTCCATAGTCTTCACGTGAATGTCTTCTCAAGTCATAATCTTCGTTGTGAATATCTTCACAGACCACCATTGTCTTCAATGTCTTCACACATTTTTAAGGGTCATCTCTCGTAGGTAAACCGAATCAATGTGAGACTACTACCTGTGTTATCCTGCAATTCTCACAAACACATTAATCCATCAACCAAGTTTTTCGTCAATACTCCAAAATCATTAGGGATGGCACTAGATGCACTTACAGACCGGTGCAATGTCGGCCGCCGCTCGCCAAGAGCGACATTGCGCCGGAATGGGTCCGCAAGGACACTGACCTCGCCGCCACGTGGGTGCTAGACCGCTTCGTCATCACCACGGAGACGGCCGCCAGGCGCCGCCACCGCCTTGACGGCGAGCTCGCCAAGATCGATGAGGAGTGGTTGCTTAGCGACTGCTCCCGCAACGCCGATCGCGGCAAGACCACTGCCAGGGCTCCAAAGGCTACATCGGCAGCGGCCCTTCGCTCCACCTCCTCCGCAAGCGGTAGGCAGCCGTTGGACAAGGCTGTTGCGGCCCTCCGGCGCCACTCCGCCGCTGGATAGACCATGATGACGACGTCAACGGCACAAACGGCGATGACTGCGTTGGGCAGGGCGGCCACGCGTACAAGGTGGTCGTCCGGTATAGGGTTCAGATTTTTTTTCTAGTTTTTTAGTTAAACGATAGTTACATCGATCTTTTTTTGTAAACTATAACCAAACTTGAATAATTCCGTGTGTTTGCATGAATTCCGTCCATTTAGTCTATATCTATACCAATATAAAAACACCCAAAGGGGCAGATCCAATTAATCTCGGCCATTAAATTATATCAATCCAACGATCTAGACTGTTTCAATGTCGAGCGCTCAACACGTTTATCATGCAGTTAATTTCATGCCAAAAATAGTGTTAATCACATAATAACACGCAAATAATATCCTACTTTATATCCGCATGCAATTAATATACTTCTAAATTAACATGCATTTGCACGTACACATTGACTAGGTAAAACAATGGTTGAAATATATGCGGATAGCGTTAGATAGCAGGCCTCTGCATCATGTCCGCGAACATATAGCTGAGCAAATTTTCGGCTCAGCGATAGAGATGCCCTAAGATGTTGAAGTAATAAAAGGTGAAAAGTGTCGTGCGAGCTCGGGGAGACGTGATTCTGCTCTTCAAGGGTTCTTCAGGCCAACGACGCTGGATACTGCCGCAACGGTGCACTCAACAACGCTGACAACCAAAGGCGCTGCCACGCTCGAGGATGGCTGGCTGGAGATGGGGCGCATCCCACGGCCACATTGCCACTGGTTCCATTTGGTGATGACAATCCAAAACCAAAAAAAGAAAAAGGTCCGGACCTGAATCCCATTTAGGCCTTCTTTGATTCATAGGGTAGGAAAATCATAAGAATAGAAAAGTCATAGGAAATGAAATGACATGTACCTTAAGGCCTTTTTTGGTTCATAGGATAGGATTATCGTAGGAATAGGAATTTTGTAGGAAATGAGATGACATGTATCTCAAATCCTATAAGTAGGAATAGGAAACGAGATATCATTTGGTTGACACCAAAGGAATTTTTCCATTGAGTCTAGGCTCATTTTTATTTTCCTACGAAATGTGGAGGATATGAACCAATCCTATGTAGGAATAGGAATCCATTCCTATGAACCAAAGTGCTCTAAAGGAAAAAATCCTATAAGAATCCTATCCTCTAGAATTCCTATGAAATTCCTTCAAACCAAAGAAGGCCTAAATCCTATGAGTAGGAACAGGAAAGGTGTCGTTTGATTCGCATCATATGATATTTTTCATTGAGTCTAGTCTAATGTTTATTTTCCTATGAAATGTGAAGGATAAGAAGAATTCCTCCATAGGAATAGGATTCTATTCCTACAAACCAAAGGGCACTAACGGAATTTTTTCTATAAAAATCCTATCCTATAAAATTCCTCCAAACCAAAGGAGGCCTTACCTTTCATGACTTGACATGTACGCTGCTTTTCCAAAGATCTTGCAGTTTGCATTGGCCTGTCGTTTTCTGGCCGCTTCTGCAGATTCGATCATTTTGCTCGCAACATCAAAATTCAGTTGCAACTCTCACCATTCGATTTTACAAGATCAATCAAGTACTCAGGTTTTATTCTCTAGTCAAATTTCACTAATGTCACACTGGGGTGAATGCTATAACTTTCGCTTTGTACCGCGGGAGGTCACAAATCAACAACTGTTACTAGCAGTTCAGGAGGAAGAAATCTCAAGAGCGGCTACCAGGAGAAATGGGTCCATGATACGCACGATGGATCTTCTCCTCATAACTCTTTGTCCACACCTCCACTGCTTGTGGGCTCATCAATGTCAGGCCATGTAGTAACCTCGGCAAACGAGAATTGGTCAGTGGCGCCCAAGAAAGATGCCACTCGCATCACACAGCATTGCGACAGCATGCTTTCTCCCCCAACCGACTCCGGCAATGGAGGCACGCAGCTCGGCAGGCATTCCGCCTTATCGTTGCTCGCTTTGAACAGCGAAAGCGTGGCTCGGCAGAAGATAAACCTGCAAGAAACAACCCAAATAAACTTACTACTGAGGTTTCGGTTCAGTTGTTCCCCAGGTTGCTCCCCAGGACTGGAACTGGAGCGGGGAATAGTAGTATCACAGATTGACAAGCTAGGTAACCTGAGAAGCAGCCGCCTCAGGAGTGGATCGCCTAAAACTTCAATCCAGGCAGGGTCAAGTGAAGACGAAGCAACCAAAGTCATGGCCCATTCATTCAATGACAAGGATAGTAGTTCCTCGGCTTTGTTATAATCCTACAGAAAAAAGTTCATAACAATTCTCAGACTGCAAAATGTAGTGCCGGCAGAAATAAGAAATTTGTCACAAAATAAAAACACAAACCTTGTCAATAATGTCCAGCCCATTATTGCCGATCAGAAAGCAGAAAGCTTGCAATGGAGCTGTGAGGAACATAGTAAATTGACTACCACTCTGCCGAGTAGAGTCCCCACTGAATCCTACAGCACAAGATCGGGAGCTTGGAGAAAGTAACATGGCAGCTGTCTCCCCTTTTTCAGCCCCATGAATTGACTGCAGTGCTTAAATACAACAATTAGCATTGACAAAATCACTGATGGAACAAAAAGGACTAGCATATCACATTATAATAATAAAAAGAAATAAAGAAACAGAATTTTTTTACGGGCAAAAGGCAGGTGCTCTGCCTTTTCATTTAAGATTAGAGGGTAAGATTACAAACATGAGCGTCAAACAAAAAAGAAAGAGAACGGGAAAAGGAGGAAAGTGAATTGTAGAATAAGAAAATGCAGAAGGAAGTTGATGTAAAAAAAAGCATCAGGAACTTTGTTCCACAATAAGAGCCATAGGGCAAAAGCCCTGTGAATATGAAAACAAGAACCATAGAATGCCATTTGGATAAGTATAAAATACATCTCTTGCCAGGATGCTGCGAAAAGCACCAAATCTGAACAGAACTTTAAAATGCTACTCCCTCCGATCCATATTAATTGTCGTTCACTTAGCAGAACTTTGTACTAAAGTTGTACTAAGTGAGTGACAATTAATATGTATCGGAGGGAGTATTACAATATAAGCTTGTCTATGTGCATATGAGCGGCCCAATAATAACCTCTGCTTTATCTCAAAGGAAGCAATACAATATTCCGCATGAAGCATCCACCGATCATGGATACTCCACTTCCACTAAGAATATATATTCGGTATTCACTAGCCAGAATAATAGATATGGCAGCAAAAAAAAAGAGTAAACAAACCTGCCTTAAATGCATAGCTGATGTTACTGTCAATCACCAAAAAGAGAGGTCTCCTTGTAAACGGGATCAGATCACAAGGGTATATGCAGTTCGAGCCTAGATGTTGAACATGTATCAGAAACAATACACTTCTTTTGAAAAACACATATACATACTTAAGTCTGTATAAAGGACTTCAAACAACCCTATGCCATCAAATAGTTCTGTACCGCATTAGAGATATTGAACATATTAATCGCATGAACTCAGCATTGTAAAACTAGTTATGTACTGCATTAGAGACATCAAACATAATCGAATGAACTCAGAATTAAAAAAATACCTTCGCCTTCACGGCAACCTAACCAAAGACATGGTTCTTTATCTTCCTTTGAAGTGACGGCCCTGGTATTAGATATGTCAAACTGACTAAAGCTGTTCACAACCCTCTCGCTTGTATCGGGACCAAGTCCAGAGGATCCCACCTCGCCTGAAAGAAATTACCATATTTGAACGCTAATTAGAATGACTCCCTAACACACAGCTGATAACATTTTAGTTTTACAAGCCTAGGGCACCAACCTGCAGCCGAAAGGTATATCAACATCATAGTATTCAATGGGAGCTCCTCACATTTGGTGGCAAGGACCTGGATTTCAATCGTAAATGTTTTTTATGCAGGCAAATATTTTATTTAGGATAAAATGGTGCAAACATACGAGTACATATAACTATATTTTCTTGTGAAGTGAAAGAAAAAAAGAATTTGGATGTTCGACTGTAAAAGGAGGGCGCGGATGAGGAGGCCCTAGAGGGCATGCACCAAACATTGTCATTCTATTCAACAGCAATCATCTCTCCATTACATCATTTGCATAGCTTAGCGCCCCAGGAATCAATAATACCATTATGCCTCAAATATATTTCGGGTTAGAATTCCTAACTGCTATGGGTGTAAAGGACCGTTAGTTATTATGGGCGGATAATGGAGAGGATGGTATTATCGATAATGGAACAAATCAACAAACAGAATCAGTTTAGTTGCATTATGTTCCCTCATCAAGTCATCATCATGCTTCCTCGTCATGTAATTCAGATTAGTTAGTAGCATCGTGTACATATCTTGCAGAATTCCCTGCTTTTTTCAATTCTTTCCTACTAGCCCGTTTCTGATCATTCCAAGAAACATACACTGGCTGCCATTTACAAATTACACTTCCACTTCCTAATTGAAATGTATCTAGAAGAGCTTGGCCCACAGGTTTTCTCCTAGGACCAAACCAGTGCATTGAGTAACAATGAGCAGTGTGTGTATTCAGGACGAAGACAATAAATCAAACGTTGAGTTGACAAGATGTCAAATGAGAAACTGACCTTCAGGAAATGTGGCACCGAGGGGCGATAGAGAACTGTTTTCAGTGGGTTCGGGGGCAACGCAGCGTCTCTCAGATCTTTCAGGAGATTGGGGTGATTTTGCCCGCTTTCATCATGGGCGCTGTAACCATTGTTTTGTGCAAAGGAGCCACATGGTTCCCATTCAAGACACTGAAGCATTCTGAATGTGTCTAGAGTGAGGTCGGTAAATTTGACCTGAAGGGAACACATAGATACATGATGTTCGGCTAGTAAAAATTAAAGAGCGTACGATGCATCTGACTGCGAGAAACCGAGGAAGCATTACCTCGTTATGATAATAGCTGCATAGGATGGCATCGCTTAAGAGCAGGCCGCGCTTCTTGACTGTAGGTGGGATGGTCGGAAGTGTTTCCGGGGGAGGATCAAATGCATAGCTGTATCTGAGAGGTCTCTTGTTCATGAAGGGCGAGTCAGCCTTTAGAAACCTCGTGATTTCTTGCACGACATGCTTCCATTCCCTGTAATCAGCTTCCTGCAACATTTCGTCTTCTTAATTCGAGCCAGTGAATGAAAAGCGAGCTAATTGCATCGGGATCGGGAAGCGGGGAGGGCCAAAAAAGGAGAAGAATTGAATTGGACCTGGAGGGTCTTCTTGGATTCGTCGAGGAGCGACCGGATTTGGCCGGCGAGGCGGGGCACAGTCTGCGTGCGGCGGGAGAGGATAAGCGCGACGAGGAGGAACCTGGCGAGGAAGCGCAGGTGCTTGGTGGAGGCCCCGAGGTGGTCGTCGAGGAAGTAGGCGCGGTCGAGGACGGCGTGGTAGAAGACGAAGGCCTCGGAGAGGAGGGCGGTGTCGGAGGCGCGCTGGTACTGGGAGTAGTAGAGGTGGGCGATGCGGGCGGCGATCTCGCCGACCTGCCAGCGGCGGAGGCCGGCGTCGAGGAGGCGGTGGCGGTGCTCCTGCTGCATGCGCCACAGCTGGGTGTAGATGCGGAAGGCCTTGCCGTACTCCGCGGGCTCCTGGCGGCCGAAGAGGGGCAGGTCCCGCACCCGGGCGAACCGCCGGTCCGCCTTGTCCAGCAGCGACCAGAACTGCTCCGCCGGGCAGACGACGCCGCCGCCTTGGACCTGGCCTTGGCCTTGCTGCGGCGACGACGCCATGGTCGCTCCGCCGGATGCGTTTCGTTCCCCTCCCCCGGAGTTGCCTTGGACAGTTTTTTTTTTTTTTGAGAACTTGCCTTGGACAGTTGTGCTGGAGACTGGAGTCATCGCCGTCTTCTTTCCTTTCTCCCCGTTCCGTTCTGTTCCGTTAGCTTGGAGCCCAGCCCAAGCCCAAAAGCTGATATGGCCGACCTCAGCACGCACGTCAGCCAACAACACTCTTCAGCGCCAGCCCAAGGCTCCCTGTTTTTTTTTTTATAGTTTTGCTTCGGTGGGCTTTCCATGCACTACTTACTTAGTTGAACCCTAAAAAAGTTACTTAGGGCATGTACAATGGAGGCAGCATTTAGGTGCTGCCCCAGCCGTCACGTAGACTAAGGGGCTGTTTAGTTTGTGACTAACTTTGCCAAAGGTTGCCACACCTAAGGTTAGGCAAGTTTGACTAAGTTAGGTGAGTGTGGAAAAATTCGATTCTGAGCTCAGGCTCAGCTGCTCCTGAAATCACATCCATTAGCTCGCATGAGGATGTGTGCCCTCGCTTGTATTCTCAATCGTATTTCCAGTGTATCGGGTTTAAACAATGCGTGGGCTTTGCCGCATTCATTGCGTCTGGAGGCATCACCTTACAGGTGGAACAGGCTGCGGAGGCACGGCCCAGCGATTTTCCTGTGCCTCGCTGAGCCGTCGTCACTGTTGGTCGTCGTCCCCGACAGACCCCTCGTCGCCGGTTCATTGGTCGATGGATCCATTGCGAGACTGGGTGTTCCTGGTTTTGAAATCAAGTCACCAGCTGGCCCTTCAGTTTATGGAAAAAAAAGGCATGTACTCAACCGGCAGTTCAAAATTTAAACCACACGGGACAGAACCCACATGCGCCGCTGCAAGATGTTGAATAGCGGACGTGCCACCTGCCATCATCACAGAATTCAAATACACAGCTAAAGCAACAACAGTCCACAATGCTAGCTCAAAACGTTGTGCTATGTCGCTCATACAAATAATAACATGCACATCATCAGAACATTTTAGCAAAGTTCATCCAACATTACAGAAAACTTCAACAAAAGTTTATTCACCGTTACTGTGGTACACACTTCATGCACTGGAGGAACAAGCGTAGAGCATTTCTCGGAGAAACACACCATAAAATCCTTGGATTATAAACTACACAACTAAATTCAATTCTCCCATCTAATTCTCTCCACCAACTAGTCACGTGCATCTATTCCGGTAGTGACCTTCTGCATTCTCCGGTTTACGGGGTTGCTTAGGGGCACCCCCCAGTCAGGGCATGCCTTCTTCTGTGGCCTTCAAGATGGCATATGCTACAAAACCTCATCCGTTTGCTCAGTCCCTCATACGGTGCTTTACCTCGGGTATTCGTCGGCCTGCCGACTCCTCTTTGCTTCTCAGAAGGCACCAAGCCATGAACTACATTCACACTCACATAAAGGCAACCACTTTCTTCCCGACTTGCACCACCATTTCCTATGAATGCAACCTCTACATTGCCAGCTGCTAGCTAAGAGGTAACCTTCCGGCATGCATCATGGCCTGACGGTCCTCAAATCCCAGTCCATCCCTCTTCCCCACTAAAGCTGCATAGCTCACCATCAATGCTTTCAGGCCAACTGACATATGCTCGAAAGCTTCCGTGCTTGCATCACCCATTCTGGCATCCATAGCCTGCACATAAAGAGTCGAGTGCCTGCAAGTGAAAGACTTATTCAACGATTGGTCTTTCTGGTACTGCACGAGATGCCCAGGCAGTATATCCCTCGCATCCTCTTGACAATGTGCTTCATGGGTATCTCCTCAATAATAAATTGAAGGACATCTATGATCTGCACACCAAACAACAAGGTCCATACAAAAAGCTGTCAAACTGGCAACAAATCAAATACACTAAGGCGCGAAGCAAGATTGATGGGCGGCATACCCACGAAATGTCCACTCACACACAAATTCCAAACCATCATCCTTCACTGTTACCTCATAAATAACTCTACATTTCTCACGTTTGGCCGCATTGTTATGTGTTGTGGCATACTAGTAAGATGCCCATGCTACGCTATGGCATCACAAAATATGAGGTGGACATTGTTTACTTAAGTGCTAGGAGCCTACTTATAACAATAAAAGATGTACCAAGACATTGATCAAAGTGATGCTATATTGTTGATAAGTACACATGAAGCAAAATCAACCATATGGTTTTCGGCTATGAAGCCCCTCGTCCAAGTCAAACAATAGTAGGACATTACCTTGATGTGTTTTTTGCAAGAACATTATCTCGTCTAACACAAACAAGTAGAATCTGACCCGAGCCTCAAGTTCATATACCAAAATTCGCAATATTCGGTTATGCTATGTGCCATCAAACTATCATCATAAGAAGTTAATTAGCAATAGCAATCATATTCAGACATTCAAGCAAACTTATAAAGATCTAATGATCAGTAAGAGAAGTACAAAACCATTGTACATGTCATAAAGGCTATGTTTAGAACATATCACATCATACAATAAGCTAGTACAAAATGCCCCTATCTTTTGCTAAATTAAGGAAGCTGTAGCTCTTTATCTTTTCAATGGTAATAAATCCCTGACTACCTAGACAAGAGATGCTTAGTTTGAGATTTCTTCATATAATCAAGAAGTGAAAATATTGGAGAGTTGCATTTCATAATCTCTTTCCATGAACATACCGCAACGCAAGATGATCACATTGCATACATAATTGTGTCTTGCAGAGACTTCAACTGTCGGGTGCTGCAATGACAATGGGTGTCAATTGTCACCTCACTTTGAGGTCGGTTGCCAAGCTTGTTGTGCAACATGGTTCTGAACCTGAGGGCAATCAGACATGCTTCTCCACATGTGCAAAATCTGAAGTCAACAAAAGCAATGAACATGGAGAAACATAAGATATAACTAAAGCAGAAGTAACACTTTATCAGAAAGGGGGGGTGCAGAATTAAAAGCACAGACTCTGCAGCCACAACATTTTGCAATGATAATTTGCTACTGAATCTGTGAATGATGAAAATGATACAAGAGGTATACGACACAACTACAGTCTAACACATGGAGGTAAATACTAATTATTCTATCTGTAGGGCATAGGCCAACAACCATGAACAGCAATTTTCAGTAAAAAAAAACATGAACAACAATAGAGTTGCAGTACTTGGGTGCTAGCAATGAAATTATGTCATCTATCGGCAGCAAGGACACGGGATAAATAGAACTTGTCAAAGTGCATTACTTGTATTACGAATTCAAAGCGTAGACCATCCAGAGATCAATGTGTTTGTGCGACGACCAGTGCACCTTCTCTCCATCGTCAGAGACAGGTGCTCTGCGATGTACCAACTATTGTCTGACGCCCGCAGCAAACGTATCAAGGCAGGGCACTCGCATCTACAGGATCTGCTATTCTCGGCCTCCGGCTTCCCTGCACACTACAAAAGCACAATGTCATGGCAGTGCGAGTAATTCAATTCTCCAGTTTCGTTGGCCGACTAATAAAAAGGATAAGCAGGGCAATAGACTCCGAGCAGCCACAAACAATTTCCTGCATCGACCTTATCAGCATTCAATCTGCTATTACCAGACCTGATTGCGAATCCAATCTTCCACGAATACAACTTATAAATGTCATACGCCTCACCAGATGAGTCGAAACTCAGTCCTAGTTCTGGCCTAATTACACTCCTCGTCAGCTCTTCTGCGTATTAGCGAATTGATTGCCCCAGTGCACTCCTCCTCGATGCACAAGGCATTCTGTTTTGTGGTGCACACACAAGGCGCAGCCTGAAATTTTAATTGAACGAGTCTCAGTTTTTCTTTGTAATTCACTGATAGTGAGTGCCTCACACACAAGCAGCTAGCTTTTCTGGCTGTCAGTGCGTACAACACACACGACCCATCATTTTCAGTTTGGAAGATAAACACATAAAAGACCAGAGCAGAGCAACCTTGCAGTATATCAAAAACATAATCAATCCAATTGATGAAAGTACCAGCTGGGTACCTCGGGTAGACTGCGCAGACCGAGTCGGTGAAGCCTTCCGTCGCCGGCCCAGCTCGGCCTCCGGCCTCACCAGGCTTCCGCCACCAACTTGTTGCACGCAGCTAGACCCGGCATCTGAGTACCCCTGGCATACCAGGTTGAGCAACGGCGCGGCAGCAGGGCTAGGGGACCGGATCCTGGTGCTCAAGGTTGTCCGCACATTCCTCACTCCGAGGGAACCTGCAAGTCACGCCATGGCCGTCGGCGGCACGCAGGATGAGTGGCCGGCCGTCGTGTGGTACCACTGAATCTTGAAAATAAATAGACCAGAGGCGGGCAAGTGGAACTCACCGATCTACGGCATCCAGTAGGAACTCGAGCTCGGCATCTTCCGTTGCTGCTCCACCGGAACAAGCACAAGCCGCCCGGCGGTGGGGGTGGGGGAGGGCCGGAGGGGCGGTGGGTTGTGGTGAGGATAGGGGTTTCGGGAACGTCCGTAAATTTCCAAACGTGCGTACGACGGCTCAGGTCCTGTGCTAACACTCCGGGCCGCGGCTCAGTGCCAACATCCTCTTCTGATCCACGGACCAGCACGGCCCGCACACGGGGGGACGTCCCTCGCTTCGAAACTGGCCCACGCATATGCACTGTTCCATACCGTATACACACCGTATCCTCATTATTCGGCGCTGCAGTTCTGACACGCCAGAAGGATTTGTTGCGATCCCAAAGCAGCAATCAACGCCAGCGATTTCGGGAGCAGCTCAGCCCGAGCACCGAATTGCTGCTTCCTTGGTTCAAGCTATACCTTAGGCAAGCCACACTTGAGCCCCACATGACATACACACAAAAAGTGTGGCAAGATTCCCTTAGTCTTGCCAACTTGTGGCTTTCATTTTAATGAACTAAGCTTAGGTAAGGTTGGCAAAAATGTGTGGCAAAGTGTGGCAATGCTAAGCGTAGAACCAAACAGTCCCTGAATTATGGCTGAAACCACCGAATGAATTGATCAGGGCCCAACGCAGGCTGCAGTAGTATTTTATCGTAGTGGGCCTTACTCCATCATTTCTTTACTCCTTTCCTCTCACCTTTTCCTACTTTCCCACGAAGCAACCGTCTCTTCTGCAGGAAGCATCTGCCGCCTGCAGGGCTGCACCTTTGCATCCATCTGGCATTCGAGCCTAGGTGGATAGGCGAGGCATCGGTCCAGGTTGGAGCGATGGCCATGCCCTTAGTAGAATTGCGAACTTAACCTAGCTTAGATGGTTAGATTCCTTGCCTCAAAAAAAGGTTAGGTTCCTAAGTTCAAAAAAAAAGTTGGTAAGATTCCTTATGGTGGAGGGTTCAAGTCCTTGATTTTGCTCGTATTTTTTTGGATTTATTATTTCAGGCTTCTCGACGATATTTGTTCAAAGTGAGGTTAAAAAAGTTACTTAGTTGAATGTTTTTTCCTCAAAAAAGGTTGTATTGTTTTATTAATTACTCCCTCCGTCCCAAAATTCTTGTCTTAGATTCGTCTAGATACGGATATCTAATACTAAAATGTGACTTGATACATCCGCATTTAGACAAATCTAAGACAAGAATTTTGGGACGAAGGAAGTACTTAGTTGATGTGATGTATGTGAAGCAAAATGTGATCTTCTTAATATCCATCCAATCGTTAGTTCTAGAAAAAGTATCCAATGGTTGATTAGATGGTTTTTTTCTTATGCAATGCATGCCATTTGATTCTTGCAAAAAGGAAAAACATGTTCTTTGGAGAAGACAAAGAAGCATTGTATACAATGGACTATCGTTTAGAGCATCTTCAATAGATGGTTCAAATTTTGACGGTTCAAAATCGGAGATGTAAAATTTGGACCGCCAAAAAATGCGTTTTGGAGCTCTGAAAAAAGGCCAACTCCAACAAATAGTCCAAATTCATGGTCCAAAAGAGCAACTCCAATAGATGGTCCAAATTCATGGTCCAAAACCGGCCAGCAGCCGTGCGGCTGCTATTCAGCCACTGTACAGCCGCACATATTGCATAAAACATGTTTTAAAACAACATAAAAAATCCATGTCCGCAATATCAAATTATTACATAGTTTTTAGATCCACGAGATGAAATGCAGCACAAACACAACATAGTTTTGAACAAGCAAATAATGAATCTATGTGGATCTTTCGACATGCCATTTCTAATGCTCTTTCATCAAATCTTTCTGGAGTTGGTCATGCATATCGGTGTCTCTAATCTTGTTGTACACCTTCATGAAACGTCTGATGCGCTCCTCTTTGCGCATGGGGTTAACACGAATGCCCATCAACTGATAAAAGTTGTAATCTAAATTTTTTTTCCACGCTCGTTCTCAATGATCATGTTACGCATGATCACGCAAGCGGTCGTGATGTACCAAAGGATCTTTTGATCCAAAAATCTAGATGGTCCTCGCACAATAGCAAATTGGGATTGCAAAATCCCAAATGCCCTCTCAACATCTTTTCTAGCCGTCGCTTGTGCATTATGAAAGACAAGTTCTTTCTTTCCTTCGGGTTTTGCAACCGGCTTGACGAATGTACTCCACCTCGGGTAGATCCCATCTGTAAGATAGTACCCATAGTTGTAGGTGCGGCCATTTGCTTCGAAGGTCACCGGTGGTGCTTCTCCATTTGCTAAGTTGGCAAAGAGAGGTGACCGGTCGAGCACGTTGATGTCGTTGCAAGAACCGGGCATACCAAAATATGCATGCCAAATCCATGTTTCATGATCAGCAACTGCCTCAAGAATGATAGTGGCATCCTTCCCACAACCCTTGAATTGTCCATGCCATGCTTTTGGACAGTTCTTCCATTTCCAATGCATGCAATCCACAGACCCGAGCATACCTGGAAACCCTCGAGCTTTGTTCATCTCCAAAAGCCTCTGAGTGTTATGAGCATTGGGTGCTCTCAAGTACTGTGGACTGAACACTTCTACCATAGTTATTGCAAATTGCTTGACATAGAAGATAGAAGTGCTATGTGCCATCGCCAAGTTGTCATCAATGTAATCTGCCGGAACACCATATGCCATCATGCGCAAAGCGGCAGTGACCTTCTGCTCAATGCTATGGCCAAGCAACCCGGCACAGTTCCTTCTCTGCTCGAAGACTGGATTATGCTGCTTCACGGAATTGCAAATGCGAAAGAACAAGTCTTTCGACATTCTGAAACGGCGTCGAAAGTAATTCTCCGGAAAAACAGGTGATGATGCACAGTAGTTGCGCACCAGCTGTTTGTGCGCATCAATCCGTTCTCTTCGAATGAATGCATGACCATAAATGGAACCACCGTGCTTCGGTTTCTTCCTCTTGTGCATGGCCACTAGCATAGCAATCTCCTCTTCTTCATGCAAATCAAATTCCTCGTCCAACGATGAACCATCCACGAAAGAGGAGTCAACCAAGCTCATCTACAATGCACACAACCACTGTCAAACATACTATCCAATCCCAAATTAAATCATCGAGTTTCGCCATTTTTTTTACCTTGGGGAATTCCGCCGAACACCTTGTGCGCGCGGTGGAAGAAGATGGCCGCTGGTTGGATTGGCTACTGCTGACGGCTGCAGTCGGCTCCGGACGGCGACGGTGATAAGAAATGAGCTTGGAGGCCGGCCAAGAGGAGCTCGGAAGCCGGGCGGAGGGCTTGGTGTGGCGGTTGTGAGGCCAGTGCAACGGCCGTGGACAGGCTCACAGCTGACGGGTGGAGGTCGGCGGCAGCCTAAGACCCGACGGAGGCCTACCGCCGGAGGCGCCGAATCCCGCGTCGGCTGCCTCCCGATTTGGCGACGTCCGGGCGCCTGCGAGACGGCTACCGGCGACGGGGGCGACGACGGCGGAGGGAGGCGGCGGGGATGTGGGGTGGTGGCGGCGCCGACGGCTAGGTTTTGGGCGGTCGTGGCGGCGGATTCCACCCGGCTGGTCTTTGGGCGGGCGGGAAAGGAAAGGAAGTGGTTGTTGGGCGTTCGCGGGCGGCGACTGGTTTTGGACCAGATGCACCTCGTGATGTAAATTTGCACCGCGAGGTGTTGTATTTTACATCACGAGGAGGCCGTGGTCCAATTTTTTTTTGCATATGGACCATCTGTTGGAGCAGCATTTTTTGCCCCAGATGATCCAAAAGTTAGGTATCTTTAGAGCATCTCCAATAGGCGCCGAACGCGCCGTGCGCAAAAAACTGCTTTGCCGCACGCGCATCGCCTGGTTTGGCGCGGCGCGCAGCGCTGGCTCCAGCAGCCGCGCTAAAATGCAGCGCGCGCGCCGCTCCAGCAGCGCGCAAAAAATGCAGCGCGCGCGACTCACCGGGGCATTGCATATATGGCATTTTGAACACAAAATGAAGTTGAAACATTCAAAATGCAATGAACATGAGACATATAAAATTTCACACAAACAAGTTGATGAAGAAAAGTTCATGCCCACAAGTTCATCGAACCAAGTTCAAAATGCAAATCAAGTTCAATACACAAATGAAAGACACATCATTCCTCGTCCTCGTCTTCGTCCTCGTCCTCATCTTTGGAAGACGATTCTTCCGCCTCCGAAGATGAATCTTTCTCCCTCTCCTCATCGCGCACCGCATCACGTGAAGCTCCGACGGTGTTGGCAAGATCTTCAACGGCATCTTCATGGGAATGCGTGCGAGGAGGCACATCAAAAGACATTCTGCCCATGGCGGCCGGAGGTTCACCCATGCCTCCCATGAGAGAAGCAAAACTCATGCCTTCCATGATGGCCATAGCGTCGGGGGGTGCTCCAAAGCCACCCATGCCTCCCATTGCACCGCCCACGGTACCTCTGAAGCCACCCATGCCATCCATGGCGCCGATGCCACCGCCACCCATTGCGCCGAGGCCACCGCCACCCATGGTGCCGAGGCCATCGCCACCCATTGCACGAACCATGGCTATTTTTTGGATCAAGACTTCTTCACGGGCAAGATTGACATACTCCTTTTACGCCACATTAAGGTTAGATGTGTCCAAAAAGAACAAGTGCTTCTCCCATTCCAACAATGTTGTTCGCTCCTCATTGCTCACCTTCCTCTCCTCCAAAGCCACCTTCCTCTCCTCGGCCGCCACCCTCCTCTCTTCGGCCGCCAACCTCCTCTCCTCGGCCACGGCATCTTGGTCCCTTGACATTTTCCTCACCTCGTTGGCTTCTTTTCTTGCCTTCACAATAGCTTCCATAGCATTTTTGAGCTCATCATCTCCTTTCCTCTTCTTCTTTTTGGTTTTGTCTTTCTTGCACCCATCCGGTCGCTTTGGCTTCGAGTATGAAACCGAGTTGGGTGTGGGGCTTCTCTTGCCGTCATCACTTGATGCATCATCCTCCTCATCATCATCATCCAACTTAACTGTTCGCTTGCGTTTGTTGCTCAAATGTAAATCATCCAAATCTTCAAGCTTCTTCCATTTCTCATCATCCTTAGACACGTTATAGCAATGGGGCAAGGTAAAGACCCTTCCTTTCTTGATCTTCCCCTTCTTAGTTGTCCTCTCCTCTTCTTTGAACAAGTTTTGTGCAATGTTGTACTACATGAAAACAAAGCAAGTTAGCACCAACAACAAGTATGATGAACATGTATGAATTGCCACTTACTCTATCGTCCTCATTTGTGCCACTTGGGTTCAACTTGTCAACCGCCTTTTGACAGGCCGCCCATCTTTGACAATCTGAATTGATGGTCGACCATCGGGACAGTGATCTCTCGGAGCGGTCAATTCCACTCAAGTTGTGAACATCAAAGTGTTCTTTCATCCGCCCCCAATAAGCATCCTTACTTTGATCACCCCCAACGGATGGATCCCTCAACACTTGCAAAAAAGTATTGCATAGTAAGATGTCATTGACGTTGGTGTAATTGCCCGCTCTTCCTTTCGGTGCGTCGACAATGCCCTCACCCTCCTCGTCCACCTCGAACTCATGGGCTTCGAAGTGATGTCATTGGTTTGAGACCAATGCGAATTGTTTGAGCCAACACCCATCATTGACATGTATGCATCATCATTGAGACTACAAAGTTTTTTGAACAATGCAAATAAGCTATCTATATGTGAATGCATTGGAAAAATAACAAAAAATGATAAGTTGGAATTTTTTTACATTGGGGGCATTTCCTCGAACATGGTGTGCGCGTCGGCCAACGGCTCAACAAGTGAGCTTGCCGGCGCTTCGGTAGCCGCCGCGCCCGTCGCACGCCCTGCAAGCTTCTTTCTCCTCGCCTTGGAGGTGCCGGAGCCGTCCGCCGACTTGTTTTTCTTCGCCGATGTCTTGCCCTTCTTTGGCCGCGCCGCATTGGGGGAGCTTTGATGAGGAGGGGGCGGCGGCTCGGGCCGGCGCCGGCGCGACGCCACCCGCCGCCGAGGTCATCTGCGGCGGCATGAAGAGGCCGCGCGCGAGGCCGATGGTCGGAGGAGCTCCGGCGGAGGCGAGGCCAACGCCACCTGGGCTAGGGTTTGCGGCGGCGGCGGTGGAGGGGTCGCTGCTATAGGATGGGGTGAGCGGGGTGCCGGCGCGTGCGTCCATGGGGTGCAGTTCGCCGGCGCCAGCGCGTGCGGGGCGTAGGAGGCAGAGAAGACAGAGTGCAGCGCGAGCGCTTGAGTGTGCCGCGCGCGGAAGCGGGCGCCCCAAATACACCACGCGAGATAGTGATTCCTTCCGCGCGCCCAACTCCTTATACCGCGCGCGTGGTTATTGCGCGCCCGCTAGAGCCACCCGCCGGGTTGCGCGCGCGCTAAACTGGCTAAATTTGCGGCGCGACTGTCGGTGTCAAAACCGGCGGATCTCGGGTAGGGGGTCCCGAACTGTGCGTCTAGGCGGATGGTAACGGGAGACAAGGGACACGATGTTTTTACCCAGGTTCGGGCCCTCTCGATGGAGGTAAAACCCTACTCCTGCTTGATTAATATAGATGATATGGGTAGTACAAGAGTTGATCTACCATGAGATCAGAGAGGCTAAACCCTAGAAGCTAGCCTATGGTATGATTGTTGTTGTCCTACGGACTAAACCCTCCGGTTTATATAGACTACGGAGGGGGCCAGGGTTACACAGATTCGGTTACAAGGAAGGAGATCTACATATCCGTATTGCCAAGCTTGCCTTCCACGCTATGGAGAGTCCCATCCGGACACGCGACGAAGTCTTCAATCGTGTATCTTCATGGTCCAACAGTCCGACCAAAGGTTATAATCCGGCTGTCCGGATACCCCCTAATCCAGGACTCCCTCAGTAGCCCCTGAACCAGGCTTCAATGACGATGAGTCCAGCGCGCAAATTGTCTTCGGCATTGCAAGGCGGGTTCCTCCTCCGAATACTTCATAGAAGATTTTGAACACGAGGATCGTGTCCGGCTCTGCAAAACAAGTTCCACATACCACCGTGGAGAGAATTATATTTCCACAAATCTAATCTGCTGACGTATTCCGCAGTGTGACATCACACCATAGCCAAGCCTTTATTCGAATCGTTTTTCACCCCCCACCTCAGCATGTTTCATGAGGCGGTTTCCTTGGCATGTCTTGTCGAAGCAGAGATCGTGTCCCCTTTATTTACGGGATTCTCATCAACACGAACGTGGGTAACCCAATCGTGCCCGTTGGTATGTCCCCTCGATCGAAGGTAAGTCCCAAACGGCCACTGGGAGGGCTCTCGGTATTCAACCTCTTTATAAAGAGACCAAGGCCTTACTCTTTTCTTTCGATCTCAATCAAATCCGCCTCCCGCCTCGAGTTCCAGTACCCGAAGCTTCAGATTCAGGTGCTTCGGACCTTCGATTATGTCTGGATCCAACCTTCAAGGCCGATGGATGCCTTCCTCCGTCACGGAGGAAGACATAATGAAGCTAAGGGAGGCCAGGTACTTGACCGGCGAAATCCCGCATAGGCTGCCTGCTCAAGGGCAGGTTATTCCCACTCCCAAGCCCGACGAGAGCGTCGTGTTCGTATCCCACTTCCTCCGAGGGCTAGGCTTCACGCCGGATCCCTTCGTTAGAGGGCTCATGTTCTATTATGGGCTGGACTTCCACGACTTAGCTCTAGAGTCTATCCTCCACATCTCATCGTTCATCATCGTGTGCGAAGCTTTCCTCCGTATTACCCCTCGCTTCGGACTGTGGCTCAAGACCTTCAAAGTGGAGCCGAAGATAGTCGAGGGACAGCACGCAGAGTGCAGAGGCGCTGTAATAAGCAAAAATGCTAACGCCCCATGGCCCGAGGGCTCTTTCCAAGAGGAGTCCAGCTTATGGCAACAAGAGTGGTTTTATATCACAGCTCCCAGGGGCACCAAGTGGGTGGCTCCGCCTGTTTTTCGCTCGGGTCCCCCGCCACGACTAACGTCATGGGTCAACAAGGGGTTAGACTAGGGTCCAGTAAAGGATGTGCCCACATTGCAGAGTCGCATCCGAGATCTCCTGGAAAGAGATGTCAGTCTGGTCGTGGTGACGCAGGTCATGCTGATTCGCCGAGTCCTGCCCTGCAAACGTCGTCCCCTCCGCCTGTGGGAGTTCAATCCAGAGGGACCACGAGCTATTCAACATTTCTTGGCATGACGGCCGCGGAGATGTACAAATTGTTCTTCGGACCACAAATGATGCGTCCGGACCCTACCGGGGACGCAGGTCTGAGCTGCAATCGTCCGGATACCCAAGTAAGTAGCCCCGTGTCCGAACACGTTATCCGTTTATTTATCGAAACATCGCCCTTAAAAAAGAGTTGTTCTTGAACCAGGAGTGGGTAGCGAAGGCAAAGTTGATCAGGTGTCCGGCCCCCCTTCCTGAGACCTCGCCAGACCCTGTGTTAACCAGGATGCTGGAGATTGCGCCTTCGGAAGAAGGTGAAGGGGGGAACAAGGAGGCTACTGCCTCCGCGGAGGAGGTTGTCCGGAAAGGAGGAATCAAAAATTCCTTTCCTCAGGGGAAAAAGAGGACCGCCTCTGGAGACCCGAAGACAATGGTCTCGAAGCGGGGAAAGAAATCTTTGCCAGAGGGTCCTGCACCGGGGGATACCCCGGCCGTACTATGCCCTCAAAGGGACCAGCCCTCCACGGAGCTGTAAGTAAAAGGGTGTTTTAATAATGAGAGAAATCCTTGCTTTACTCCTAAGGAAAGTAACCAAAGCATTTATCTTGCAGTTCGGATCTTAGCCCTTCTCAGCAAAGCTCGTCTTCAGGGGATCTTCTTCCAGAGATGATGGAGAGCGGAACGCCTCCCCCTGCCATACCGCCTCATGAGGCGGGCGACCCCGAGGTGTCGTCGCGGAGGGTTTCTCCTGATCCGGCAAGGCCAGAAGGTAGTCATATGGCCACCCGAAGCCCTCAGTGTCCGGCCTTTGAAAAAAGCAATCGAATGAGTCCGGCACCGTCTGGTGTGCGGTCGGAGGTACTGAGGGACCTGCTAGGGCGAGTGTCTATCTCAGAAGAGCACCGTGCATTGATGGGTACGGTAATTGAAAGGATTTCGTCCGCGGAGAGCGGGTTGCATGAAGCTATCATGAGTCTGCTGACAGGTTTTGAGGTACGTGAAATGATGTACCTTTTTTGACAGTGCCGCACACTTTAAGATGCACCCTGTGTAGATAGTAGACCCTGAGACTCTGGGTGCTGTCAAGAATGATGGCGCGCAGAGGATCATAGTCCTAGGTTGTAATTTTGCCGCCTTAATATGCAGGTGGCGAAGTGTCCGGTGGCCAGCCAGACTGATGAATTTGCCGAGTTAAAGCGGCAGCTTGACGTGGCAGATGCCGACATCGTGCTTGTCAACAAGCGGCTTGACGAGGCACAAGGTATGTGATTTCTCCGGAGACACATGGTAAGAGGAGCATGATGCCAGTATCTTATAACGTGT
Organism: Aegilops umbellulata; assembly: GCA_032464435.1. Classification (NCBI taxonomy): domain Eukaryota; kingdom Viridiplantae; phylum Streptophyta; class Magnoliopsida; order Poales; family Poaceae; genus Aegilops; species Aegilops umbellulata. The sequence continues at coordinate 375,424,375 of CP136058.1, read as the reverse complement.
GTGCTGATGCAGAAGGTGTTGCGGCCATGGAGAACCTTCGGGCAGAGCTTGCCCGAGTCAAAGAACAAGCCAGAAAAAGTGATGCGGCGGCCCTAAAGGTGGTCGAGGAGCTAAAGGCCGAACAAGCTGCTCACTACCAAAGCAAGGAGGAGATGGCCAGGATGGCTGTGAAGTTGAAGAACGCCGCTGACCGTTGCAAGCTTCTTGAAAAGGAAGACCAGGCGAAGAGGACAGACCTGGAGAAGGCCACGATGGCAGTCAAGGATACTCGTTCTGCAATGAGAGCGATGAAAGAGGAGCTGCGTCAAGCCAGAGATATCATGGCTGGGAAGCCCTTTATGATGCAGATGAAGTTCGGAGATCCTAAATATGCTCCTTTGGACCGGATGTGGAGTTCTGCGGGAGCATATCTGGATTTAGCGGCAAGTGCTGCTGATGCAGCCGAACACTTCCGAGATCAGAAGGATCGCGAAGTGGAAAAGTTGTTCTGGTCACAATTTAACGATCCAGAGCGTCCGCTTCCGTTGACTGATCGGCTGGCCGAATGGGCCGAGCTGAATAGATTGTCCGGACTTGCCATGAGGTATGTCGTGGATCATCTATGGCCGGAAAGGCCAAAGCCGAACAGTTTTTTTAGCTTGGTGCAGTAGTTCCTTGGTGCGGTGCCACATAACAATGCGATGAAGAGGTCAGCATGCGTTGAGGGTGTGCAGATGGCCCTTGCCCGTGTCAAGACATACTGGGCAAAGATGGAGGCCACCACCATTGCAGCCCAAGATTTGGACGAAAGCCGAGTGCCTGCCAAGCACTACTTTCAAGAAGTTTCGGAGGGTGCTCGTTCGATAGAGACGCTGTGCTCGAAGGATATTATGTTCGAATAACATGTATTATCATTGAAAACAATGTTTTGGTGAGATGTAAAAGCTTTTTTATACTTGTGCCTGCAAGAATTATAATACCTCATGTGCGGCCGTTTATGTATATATGTATATAACCTGAAAGATGGCAGTCATCAACTTTAGCCCCCACGCATATAATGCGGGGGTGTTCACAGAAGACGCATTTTCACACTTGATCCAACGTCTTGGTCCATTAAGGAGGTGACAGCGCAACGAACTAGGCAAACGGACTATAATGTTTTATCACTTTCACTTAGCCATAGGAGTTTGACAGTGGGGCTACTATATAGCCCCTGGTGGCGCCGTGCTCACCCGAATTCGGGGCGCGTGTGTGCCTGGCCGGGAAACGGCCCTTCGTTAAGGCGGAGGAATCCCGAAGATTCCGCTAGGTCATCGAGTGGTTGACCAGTCTCACGCTATATCATGACAGTCAGTTTTCGTCTTTCTCTACTGAGGTGCTCGCCTGGCTGAACCGGGGCACAATCGCAGTAGTTCTCCTGGTGCCGCCTTAGCCGATAGAGTGGAACGTAAGGCAGCAAAACACAGGAGCCGGGCAAACCCAACATTTGACCAAAGCCATGATTCGGAGCTGATGCATATAAGGCCAAACTCGCGACGCCGAACACTCCCTAAGGTATTCGGTCTTTGCGATTTTAAATGGGCTGAACAGCGCCCTTTGTAATAAGCCCCTGGTGTCTAGGTACATGCAATACTCTGACGTGGCCACATGCCAAGACGCCAGCCTCCTTCTCGGTTATGCTGAGAATCCGGGGGATGTGTATCAACAAGAGACAGTAAAAAAGGTTTACGCAGGGTCTTAATCTAAAAAGAATCCTTGGAACGGGCCCCTGCTGCACGTCTACGCCTGTGTCTCCGTTGTGCCGTATCCTGGACGGGTGTAGAACGATGGTTATTTGTAAAAGAGAGGAACTTAGTTGAAAAAGTAGTCGTGCAAAATGTGTGTTATACTAAATAAACAAAGTATAATTCAAGATGGGTAAAATTGAGCCTTTATTGTCGCTTGTTAACATGCGCGGAGCCCCTTGTATAGGGGTATATAGCCGTCAAACCTTTATCAATTATATGGTTATGCCGGACTCGTCTAGCCGTGTCCGTGGTCTTAACGACTTGTTCGATGTTCTGGTTGGTGAGGCTGTTTCAGTGTGTGGCTGCCAAAGCAGCCGCACAGTCTTCTACGTGCGAGGAGCGCTCAATTTTTTCCTTTAATGAAATGATGCCTCGTGGGTCGGGCATCTTAAGCGTGAGAGACGCATAATGCGGTATTGCGTTAAAGCGAGCGAAAGCTTCGCGTCCCAGTAGTGCTTGATAACCACTTTTAAACGGAGTGATGTGGAAGGTTAGCTTTTCGCTACGGAAGTTATCAAGGGAGCCGAACATAACTTTTAGTAGGAGGGAGCCCGTGCAATGGGCTTCTGGGCCTAGCGTTACTCCTTTAAAGGAAGTATTGCTATGGCTAATTTTTGTTTGGTCTATCCCCATTTTGCGGACTGTGCCCTGATATATCAGGTTTAAACTACTGCCGCTATCCATCAGGACTCGTGTAAAGTGGTATCCGTCAATTATCGGGTCTAACACCAAGGCAGCCCATCCTGCGTGCCGGATACTTGCAGAGTAATCCCGATGGTCGAAGGTGATCGGTTTGAATGACCAGTGGCGGAACTCCATTGTGATAGGCCGTAGGGCACGTATCTCTATGGGCGCCACTTTGTTTCTCCCCTTTGTCACGTGTAACACGTTTACTGTTTTGACTTCTGGTGGGAATTTCTTCTGTTTCCCAGCGTTTTGCTTGTGGGGTTCGTCATCGTCTTTACTTGGTATATCCAGCCCCTTGTGTTCGGCGTTGAGTTTGCTGGATTGCTTGAAGACCCAACATTCTCTATGGGTGTGATTTGCAGGCTTACCAGGGGTGCTGTGGATTTGACATATCTTGTCCAGAATTTTGTTTAGGCTGGACAGTTCGTCCCTGTTATCTTTGAGAGGCAGCTTTTGCTGACCCCACCGAGAGCTTTTGAATCCGGCGTTTACCGCCGTGCTCTTCGAGCTGTTTTCTTATTTCGGCGCTGGTTTTTGCTGCGTCGTGGCTTCCCGTTCCCGTCCCTGACTTCGGATGTACTTGGGTCGCTGGTGCTGCATCTTGCCAACCAGCTGTCCTTGCCTGCGCAAAAGCAGGTCATGAGGCTTGTTAATGCAACTATTGTTCTTGGCTTTTCTTGGTCGAGGTGTCTGGCGAGCCATTCGTCTTGAACGCTGTGTTTGAAAGCTGATAAGGCTTCGGCGTCCGGACAGTCGACTATTTGGTTCTTTTTAGTAAGAAATCTGTTCCAAAGCTTTCGGGCTGACTCTCCGGGCTGTTGAGTTATATGACTTAAATCGTCTGCATCCGGTGGTCGGACATATGTCCCTTGAAAATTTGCCCGAAAAGCGTCCTCGAGCTCTTCCCAACTTCCAATGGTGTTTTCGGGAAGGCCTTTAAGCCAATGCCGGGCTGGCCCTTTGAGCTTGAGGGGTAAGTATTTTATGGCGTGGAGGTCGTCTCCTCTAGCCATGTGGATATGGAGGATGTAGTCCTCAATCTAGACCCCAGGGTCTATCGTTCCGTCGTATGCCTCTATGTTTACGGGTTTGAATCCCTCTAGAAATTCATGGTCCAGCACCTCATCGGTGAAACATAGGGGGTGTGCGGCACCCCTGTATTTGGGTGTACCGTGGTGTTCGGATTTTTGTTGTATTGCATTGCTTGCTGGAGCGTGCTTTCTTGGCCCGTAGATAGATCTGGTTGGGCCATCTTTTTTATGCGAGTCCTCATGTGGATCGCGTGCCAGCTTGTGTGCGGCGTTGTTTGCCGCTCTATATTGGCCATGAGGTCGTCTATCCGGCCGGATGGCTGCTTTGTTTTTTGATTGCGGGGGCTCTAAGGCCTCCTCATCATATTCCGGCAGTAGCTTTCGCTTCGGGTAGCTCTTTGTGTGGCGACTGCCGCCATATTTGTCTGCGGTATTGAGTACTTTGCTCCATTTGATTCTAAGTGCATCTTCCGCAGTCTTGAGCTTCCGCTTCTGCTTTTTCAGGCTACGCGCAGTGGCGACGAGCCTTTTATGGAGGTTCTTCTGCTCCAGGCGCTTGTCCGGCGTGAGGTCATCCGGACTGTTATCTTCGCCGGAGACGGGTTGTTCGGTTTGATTATCCGTGTTGCCCTGGTCGGACGGTTGTTCAATGCCATGTTCGTCATTCGCCGGCTCACCCTGTTCTATGGCTGGGTCTGTGCGGCCGCTGTTTCTGTCGAGGCGGGGTTTGGAGCGGCGCTTACGCCGCCGCTTTGACTGCTTTTCGAGGGAACGATCCTTCGCTGCGTCCTTCCGCTCTTCGCCGTCGTTTCCTTTGGGTGTGTCCACCATGTATACATCATGGGATGAGGTGGCTGTCCAGTGCCCTGTGGGCAGTGGTTCCTGTTTGTCTCCTGCATCGTCGTCCATACCGTCGATGTCTTCGGAGTCGAAGTCCAGCATGTCGGTCAAATCATCGACAGTGGTTACTAAGTGGGTGGTGGGTGGGCGTCGAATTTCTTCGTCATCCGCATCCCAATCCTGCCGGTCATAATCCGGACAGGACTCTCCTGACAAGGAGAGAGACCTTAGTGAATTCAGTATGCCGCCGAAGGGCGGGTGCTGAAAGATATCCGTGGCAGTGAACTCCATGATCAGCGCCCAATCGGATTGGATTGGCAGGGGCGCGGGTGGTTCGGAGTCCGGAGGAGAGTCCGATAATGTGGAGTCACGGGCCTCGTGAAGGGTAAGGCTGGTGTTCGGTTCGATCGCCGTTGAGGCTGCTGCCTCCGTGGCGGGGTCTAACCACCCGCCCACGGATGGCGCAATCGGCTCCGAATTGAAGGTCGGAGCGGTTGCAGGTGCGGTCTCCAGGGCACTGTTCGGTGGCAGAACTAAATCATGCCCATCGTGACAGTGCGACGCACTTGGTCGGGGCTCGAATCCGTCGAAGATCAAGTCTCCGCGGATGTCGGCCGTGTAGTTTAAGCTACCAAACCTGACCTGATGGCCAGGGGCGTAACTCTCGATCTGCTCCAGATGGCCAAGCGAGTTGGCCCGCAGTACGAAGCCGCCGAACACGAAGATCTGTCCAGGAGAAAAGTCTCACCCTGGACTGCATCGCTGTTGATGCTCGAAGGAGCCATCAAGCCTAAAGATGACGACACAGAGGAACTCTCAATGAAAGCACCAATGTCGGTGTCAAAACCGGCGGATCTCGGGTAGGGGGTCCCGAACTATGCGTCTAGGCGGATGGTAACAGGAGACAAGGGACACGATGTTTTTACCCAGGTTCGGGCCCTCTCGATGGAGGTAAAACCCTACTCCTGCTTGATTAATATTGATGATATGGGTAGTACAATAGTTGATCTACCACGAGATCAGAGAGGCTAAACCCTAGAAGCTAGCCTTTGGTATGATTGTTGTTGTCTTACGGACTAAACCCTCCGGTTTATATAGACAACGGAGGGGGCTAGGGTTACACAGAGTCGGTTACAAGGAAGGAGATCTACATATCCGTATTGCCAAGCTTGCCTTCCACGCCAAGGAGAGTCCCATCCGGACACGCGACGAAGTCTTCAATCTTGTATCTTCATGGTCCAACAGTCCGGCCAAAGGTTATAATCCGGCTGTCCGGATACCCCTTAATCCAGGACTCCCTCAGCGGCGCTTGTTTAGCGCGCCTGTTGGAGATGCTCTTACATTTGGACTATCTATTGGAGATGCTCTTAGTGTTACATCTAACAATTAATATATGGATGCTCCTAAAATCATGGGATTTTTATATAAATTTGGTCAAACTTTGTGTAGTTTGACTTTGATCAAATCTTATATACGGAGTTGTTCCATATATTCATTTTGTATATTAAATTAGAAATTTTGATATATTGGAGATTATAAATTTGATATATTCATTTCTAATATATAAATTTGATAGATTTCGTTGTTCCATATATTCATTTTGTATATCAAATTTATAGTCTCCAAGCAATAATACTCAATGGTGATGGGACGTTGACTCCAATATAACGAAAGCAGAAATCCAACTTTGATAGCAAATAATTCAGACTTAAGGGCATCCCAATAGTTAGAAATGGTTGTGATGCACTGAACACTACATCACCCTTATGATCGCGCATAATCTTACCACCGTTTGAAGTCCCATTTGTTTCCACAAATGAACCATCTGTGTTGAGCTTAACCCATTCCTCCTTTGGCCTCCCATCTCATATTGTTGAATTCAATCATCCTTGGCTGCTCCTCCCTCTTATAGTTCCCGAAAAGTTCTAGATTAAACCCGGATTGAAAATGGGAAGTGTTTCAAAGAAAAACCAGATTAAACCGGAAGACTGGAAAAGTTCTGAGATTGAACACAATTTCTTCGCAAGGGCTGCTCTCGTTCTCCATAAAAGTTGATCTCCCCACAAGGCTGCTCCTCCCTCTTCTAGTTCTCTAGCAACGTCAAGCTCTGGACGGCGAAGCGCTACTGGGTCGCTGATCTCGTATGCGTGCAACCCATAGAGAGATTGTGATTTCAATCTTCGTCCGAGGGCCTGTTCGTGGAACGTTCCGAGGGACTTCAAGAACAATCTTCAGCAACTCTTCTTCCGCCGCAACTCCAAGTTGGTAACGCTTAACTCTAATTTTGTATGCATCTTCATAGCGATCTCGGTTTTTCATTAGCATGATTTTGTTTTGTTTTCTATTATATTTTCCAACAATGCCTTGACCAGCCGGCGCTGCAAGGAGTTGGGCCCACCATCCCACCCCGGTGGCGCACGATCGCCATGGAGGAGATGGTGGCACCCTCCCCGACAATCGCCAACACACACGGCCGCCTCCTTCACTACCTCACGACCATGGTGCCTCATCCTCGTGCACTAGGATGACGTCCAACAAGGTGACAGCTGAGGAGGAGTGCATCAACGCAACACAAACACACGGTTCGCTCTTCGCAACATCAGACGTGGTGTCGGACCGGGTGCGCGCCAACCCAGAGCTTGCGTTGGCCTGGGTCAAGGATCGGTCAACAACCATCACGTAGATGTTCTCCCATCGCCGGCGCTAGATCAACGACTAGCTCTACAAGATCGGGGTGGCCACAAGAGCTATCTTTTCATTGAATCACTGCAGATGAGGCCCACCTGTCAGTGACCGAAAGGCAGAATTAACTACGTTAGTGGATCCATGTCCAGTAAACTTTAGGGGATTCTTATGAGGCAACCGTGTCCTTATGCCACCATAGTTCATATGCCGAGGGATTCGTTTCGAGATGAGATCATAAAAATGGCACCTATTATTTCAAAAGCAATTCTGGAATTGCACGCACCAACCCATTTGTGGAAATAAAACAACAAATCATCGCCTGGTAGGTAAACCAAACGACACGCGTGCGTGGTGTGTATACACTCGGAAGCACTAAGCGGCGGCGCCCAGCTGGCTGCCGGCGACGTCGATGACGAAGCGGTACCTCACGTCGTTCCTCTCCAGCCGCTCGACCGCCGTGTTGACGTAGTCCATCTTGACGACCTCGACGTCGGCGGTGATGCCGTGCTTCCCCGCGAAGTCGAGCATCGCCTGGCAGCTGCCGATGCTGCCCACGAGGTTCCCGGCCACGCGCTTGCCGCCGCCGATGATGGCGTAGGCCGGAAGCTCCAGCGGCGTGCTGGGCGCGCCCACCACCACCAGCTGCCCCCTCGGCTTTAGCAGCTCCAGCAGCGGCACGATCGGGTGCCCCGCCGACACCGTGTCGATGATGCCGTCCATCGTGCCGGCCGCCGCCTGCACCCGAAAACGTACGCGCGTCAATGGCTCCCGTCCCATGCCAAGAATCATGCGTCACACGCACAAAAGGTCGATTAATGGAGGGAAGCAACTGAAACAAAGCCTAACCTTCATTTGCTCGGAGTCCTGGCTGACCAAGAACGCGTCGGCGCCGAGCCGCTCGACGGCCTCCTCGCGCTTCCTCGGCGACGAGCTGATCACGGTGACGGTCATCCCGAAGGCCTTGCCGAACTTGACGGCCATGTGGCCGAGGCCCCCGAGGCCGACCACGCCCAGGTGCTTCCCCGGCGCGTTGAGGCCGAACTCCATCATGGGGCTGTACACCGTGACGCCGGCGCAGAGCAGCGGCGCCGCCCCGTCCAGGGACAGGCCCTCCGGGACGCGGACGACGTAGCCCTGGTCGACGACGAGGACGTCGGAGAAGCCGCCCTGGGTGGTGGCGCCGTCGTAGTCCACGGCGTTGGAGGTGAGCACGAGCGTGGGGCAGTGGTTCTCGTGCCCGCTGCCGCAGCTCACGCAGGATCGGCATGAGTCGATGAAGTAGCCCACGCCCACCGTGTCCCCGGCCTTGAAGTTCTTGACGCCGGGGCCAACGTCGGTGACGACGCCAACAATCTCATGCCTGCGCCGCATGACATGAATCCATCATTAGTTCGTACCACTAGAAATTTGGAGGACGCAAATCGTCGGATGATGCTTGGCAAGGTTCACCCACCCCGGGATGACGGGGTAGAGGGCGTTGCCCCACTCGTTCTTGGCGATGTGGAGGTCGGTGTGGCAGAGCCCGCAGAAGAGCACCTTGATGGTGACATCGTCGTCCTTCAGAGCCCTGTTACCATGCATCACGTAGGGGAGTTCGTCAGATCGGCGCAAGAAGCAGAGGGGCATGATAGGGACTTGACTGGAATACTGGATAGAGGAAGACGACCTTCGTGAGAAGCTGTAGGGGGCGAGGACACCGGACGTGTCCCTCGCGGCCCAACCGGTCGCAGGCATGCCTTTCGCCATTGATGACTGCTTGCTCTGCTTCTTCGGTCCTGGCAGCACTTGGATTTCCTGCTCAAAATATCCGGATGACACTGCCGAGCCACGAGGTTGGGGATAAATAGGCAAGCTGACGAGCTGGACTGGACGTCAGACGCTACGTGCGTGGGGCATCAACGTCAGATACTACGTACTCCAGCTACAGCGGTGCGGTATCAAACGGGAAACGCATGCTGTAGTTTACTCCCAAGACCCAGGTCCCAATGCTAGCTTCGCCGCAAGCACCGGGAAAGGGGGCTCGTGCTGCGTTCTTCTCTCTCAACTGTAAGACTAGCCACAGTGGGAGTAACTTTACTAGTAACATCGAGTCCAACTCAGTAATTTTGCTTATGTGGCAATGAGTTAATGAGGAAAGAGGTAGTAGTGGTAACTTAGCTAGTTAATGTAACATCACATTTCCCAATGCAATATGAGTTTATAGCATAATAAATAAAGCTCTGCATGTTACCACACTTATGTTACTACCCACTATGAAAGTAGTAACATAGTCTAGGGATATGTGTATGTTACTAGTGTATGTTACTCTCCATTGTGGCTAGGCTCTCGTAGTGGGAGTAACATAGGTAGTAACATACATGCCACATAAGCAAAAAAGATGATGTGTCAGGTAATTAATGAAGAGAGAGGCAAATAAAATAACATAATATATTACCATCACATAACGGTTTCCAATGCAAAATGAGTCTATAAAGCAATAAATGAGGTGATGCATGACACTACATATATGTCACTACCCACTATAGAGGTAGTAACATAGACTAATAACATATGCATGTTACTAGTCTAAATTATTCCCCACCATGACCAGCCTAAACCAATCGATTCAAATTTAGAAAGAAACTGTAAACCAATGGAAGCGATGGTGCGGTTGGGCCACTGGATCACTCTTGCGCAATTATTGCTAAGCTGTCCAGTGGATGTGGGGTCAATGATCGTCGGCGAATGATTCGAAATGTCTTGTGGTAACGGGCGAGCCAGCGAAGACGAACCTTACCAACCACACCTTCTAACTACCAATCGATTCATGAGAAGAGAAAGAATATCTAAATTTATGGGCACCCCAACTACTTAATTGCTACTGCAATTCGTTTCCAAAACAGGAATGACTCGGAATCTTGCCACATGATCAGTTGAGCTTCTGAAGTACCTATCGGTCGACTAGATTGTATAATCCTATCTATCCGTGATCTTATTATATACAGTCGCTCTGAACCTTTTTTCTTGAATCGTATTTATAAATACGTGATTCGTCGTAGAGGATGGGGAAGCGTAAGTGTGGTGGGGGTTGCCCGAAGACTAATATTTCTATCAGGAGATGGCCACACTAACAGGTCAGTGGACAGGGAGATGTCAACAACCTAAGAGCATCTCTAATAGCCGCTCAACGCGCGGCGCGCTAAAAATCAGTTTACACCGCGCTGATGGCCTGCTTTGGCGCGGCGGGGAGCGCTGACTCCAGTGGCCGCGCTAAATTTAACGCATGCGCGTAGCTCCAGCAGGCGCGTTAAAATGCAGCACGCGCGCGTAGCTCCAGCAGGCGCGCCGAAATGCAGCACGCGCGCTCTCGCACAAACACTCTGGACTACGGTGCATATGCATAGATAGATAGATAGATAGATAGATAGATAAAATGATACATAGATATTTCACAGTGCCTACATAGTTCATAGCATAGAGAGATAAAAGAACTACGATGCAACTAGATAATGAAAACTATGATGCAACTAGATAAAAACTATGGTGCAATTAGAACCTACTCTGAGTCGTCCTCCTCCTCATCATTCGCGCTCCTGTTGTCCGAGGTAGAGAGCCACACGTCATCCCAACGATTATCGTCTGACGAGAAGAACGACTTTCCACCGGCGTTAACAAGATCGCACTGCGATATGCCAGTGCCTTCCGCTGACGCCTGTCCGCCCGCTCCGCGCGGCGCCTTGCCGTCCTCTCCGCCCAGAAGGCGTTCTCGTTGGCGACGTCCTCCGAGTGGCACCGGCGCCACTCCGCCATGGTCCGCTCGTCCTCCTCGACGATGAGGAGGCCGCGCTGCCGCCGACGGTGTTCCTCACGGTCCTGGTCTGTTATAAGACGAGGCGGAGGGGCGACGGCATGCGCCTACTCGCGCATGTATACGTCGTGGAAGTTCATCTGCGCGCGAGGCCTCTCTAGGCGCCACGCCGCCGCGGCATACGCGCGGGCGGCCTCGTGCGCTGTCTGGAACGTGCCGAGGCCGAGACGTCGCCGGACCGGATATCAGTGTAGTAGGCGCCGGAGGGGCGCTCACGGACGCCGCTGTAGCCCGAAGATCCTCGGCGGCGCGGCGGCATGGTGGCGCGATGGTGGCGGGGCGGGGAAGCGGCGAGGAAGTGGCAAAGGAAGCGGGGAGAGCGAGCGTGGTAGTGTGGATAGGGATGAGAGGCCGCGTGGCGAACGCCGCAATTTATAGACGCGCCAGAAGCAGTGTGCCAAATCTTTCTCCCGCGCGTGCGCAATCATTTCCCACGCGCGCTAGTTTGCCCGCGCCGTGGTGGAGGTGTTTGGACCTGAGTATCTCAGAGAACCAAATGTGCGGGACACGAAGAAGTTGTTGGCTATTGGAGAGGCAAGGGGGTTTTCAGGAATGCTCAGATCAATTGATTGCATGCATTAGCAGTGGAAGAACTGCCCCAAAGGTGCGGGGAATGTATCAAGGTCACACAAAAGAGGCCACCATCATACTAGAAGCGGTGGCATCATATGACTTATGGTTTTGGCATGCTTCCTTTGGGATGCCCGGTTCTCACAACGACATCAATGTGCTTCAACAATCTCCGGTGTTCATGAGGCTTTGCAATGGGGAATCACCGCCGTGCAACTACACTGTCAACGGCCGAGACTACAACATGGGGTACTATCTCGCCGATGGCATCTATCCTCAGTGAGCGGCGTTTGTGAAGACCATATCCGAGCCGCGTGGCAATAAACAGAGCCACTTTGCAACAATGCAGGAAGCGGCCTGGAAGGATGTGGAGAGGGCATTTGGTGTGCTTTAGGCTTGTTGGGGAATTGCGTAGAGCGCTGCAATGATGCGGGTGTCAGACACTTTGTGGCAGCTGATGACATGTGGTGTCATTCTGCACAATATGATTGTCGAGGATGAGGGTGATGGTGTAGCCAAAACCCATGATTTTGAAGCACCTGGAGTACAATTTGAAGTCCCGAAAGATCAAGATGCGACTCAGTTGATGAACTTTCTGTAGATGTATCAGAATCTCCGAGATCAACAGGTGCACACCCAACTACTCAATGATCTTCTGGAGCACATGTGGACCCACAATGGCAACTGATACGTCTCCAACGTATCTATAATTTTTGATTTCTACATGTTGTTATATTATCAATCTTGGATGTTTTATAATCATTTTATAGTCATTTTATGTCATTTTTGGTACTAAGCTATTGACATAGTGCCAAGTGCCAGTTGCTATTTTCTGCATGTTTTTTACATCGCAGGAAATCAATATTAGACGGAGTCCAAACGCAACGAAACTCCACAGAGATTTTTTTGGACCAAAAGGAACATAATGGGCCCTGGCTGTGCCTCCGGGGTGCTTCGAGGAGAGCACAACCCACCAGGGCGCGCCAGGAGGCCCAGGCGCGCCCTGGTGGATTGTGCCCATCTCGGGTGCCCCCCGGACCGCCTCCTTGCTCTATAAATACCCCAATATTCCCAAAACCCTAGGAGAGTCGATGAAATATTGATCCAGTCGCCGCAGAGTCCAGAACCACCAGATCCAATCTAGACACCATCTCGGATGTGTTTCACCACCTCCATTGGTGCCTCTCCGATGATGCGTGAGTAGTTCTTTGTAGACCTTCGGGTCCGTAGTTAGTAGCTAGATGGATTCCTCTCTCTTGCTGAATTCTCAATACAATGGTCTCTTGGAGATCCATATGATGTAACTCTTTTGCGGTGTGTTTGTTGGGATCGATGAACTTTGAGTTTATGATCAGATCTATCATTTTATATCCATGAAAGTTATTTGAGTTTCTTTGCTCTCTTATATGCATGATTTCTTATAGCCTCGTATTTCTTCTCTGATATTTGGGTTTTGTTTGGTCAACTTGATCTATTTATCTTGCAATGGAAAGAGGTGCTTTGTAGTGGGTTCGATCTTACGGTGCTTGATCCAAGTTACAGAATGGGAATCGACACGTATGTATCGTTGCTACTAAGGATAAAACAATGGGGTCTATCTCTACATAGATAGATCTTGTCTACATCATGCCATCGTTCTTATTGCATTACTCCGTTTCTCCATGAACTTAATACACTAGATGCATGTTGTATAGCGGTCGATGTGTGGAGTAATAGTTGCAGATGCAGACAGGAGTCGATCTACTAATCTTGGACGTGATGCCTATGTAATGACCATTGCCTGGATATCGTCATGATTATTTGAAGTTCTACCAATTGCCCAACAATATTTGTTCACCCATCGTTTGCTATTTTTCTCGAGAGAAGCCACTAGTGAAACCTACGGCCCCCGGGTCTCTTTTTCATATATTTGCCTTTGCGATCTACTTTTGCTTTGAATTTATTTTCAGATCTATTAAACCAAAAATACAAAAATATCTTGCTGCATTTTATTTCTATTTATTTTGTCTGGCATTCGATCTATCAATCTACTACAATTTTATCTCACGTATGTTTGCCTATCTTGAGGCGCCTTACCCCGGAAGGGATTGACAACCCGTTTAACACGTTGGGTTGCGAGGATTTGTTATCTGTGTGCATGGGCTGTTTACGTTGTTTTGCTTGGTTCTCCTACTGGTTCGATAACCTTGGTTTCATATATGAGGGAAATACCTACCGCCGATATGCTACATCATCCCTTCCTCTTTGGGGAAATACCGACGTAGCTTCAACCGACATCAAAAGGAATTTCTGGCGCCGTTGCGGGGGAGGATCTTCAACATATACCAGGTTCCTAATCACAAAACTCATCTCCTCGCAATTTATATTATTTGCCATTTTCCTCTCGTTTTCCTCTCCCCCACTTCACAAAAAAATACGTTTTATTCGCCTCTCTTTTCTGTTCACTGTTTTCTTGCCGAATCTGTTTTTGAGTGCAATCTTGTTGTGTGGTCATCATGACTCAAGAGAACACCAAGTTATGTGATTTCTCAAATACCAACAACAATGATTTTATCGGCACTCCAATTGCTCCTCCCGCCACTAGTGCGGAGTCTTGTGATATTAATACCGCTTTGCTGAATCTTGTTATTAAAGATCAATTTTTCGGTACTCCTAATGAGGATGTCGCGTCCCATCTTAATACCTTCGTGGAATTATGCGATATGCAAAAGAAAAAAGATGTGGATAATGATGTGGTGAAGATGAAATTATTTCCATTTTCTTTGCGCGATTCTGCAAAAATTTGGTTCTCTTCTTCGCCTTGCAATAGTATTGACTCTTGGAATAAATGCAAATATGCTTTTTATCACTAAGTATTTTCCTCCCGCAAAAATTATTTCCCTTAGAATCTAGATCATGAATTTCAAGCAACTTGAACATGAGCATGTTGCATAATCTTGGGAAAGGATGAAAATGATGCTAAGGAATTACCCAACTCATGGGTTAAATATTTGGATGATCATACAATTTTTTAATGCGGGATTGAAATTTGTTTCTCGTAATCTTTTAGATTCCGTCGTGGGTGGTACTTTTATGGAAATTACTTTGGGTGAAGCTACCAAATTTCTTGATAATATTATGGTAAATTATTCGCAATGGCATACCGAAAGAGCTCCTACTAGTAAAAAAGTTATTTCGGTTGAAGAAATTTCTTCTTTGAGTGAAAAAGTTGAAGCTCTTATGAAATTGGTTGCTAGTAAAAGTGCTCCTATTGATTTCAATGATATGCCTTTGTCTACTTTTATTGAGAAAAATATTGATGCCATAGACGTGAATTTTATCTCTCCAAACAATTTCAATAACAATGCTTATAGAGGTAATTTTAATCCTAGGCCTTTTCCTAGTAATTCCTCTAATAATTATGGTAATTCCTATGGAAATCAATCTTATAATAATAATAGGAACACCTCTGATCTTGAGAATAATATTAAATAATTTATCAACACGCAAAAAGTTTTCAACACTTCCATAGAAGAAAAGTTGAGTAAGATTGATGATTTGTCTAGAAGTGTTGATAGAATTGCTCATGATGTGGAAAATCTTAAGATGAAATTTTTTGTGCCAAAAGTAGATGAATCCATTAAAGCTCTTTATGTTTCTATGGATGAAAGTAAGAAAAGAACCGCTATGCTTAGAGCTAAAAGAGAATTTTTAGAAAAAGGTTTTCTAGGGATTTCTTTCGCAAAAGTGATGAAGATCTTAAAATGATTGGTGTTTCTTCTATTGATTCCTTGTTTAGTAAAGTTAAGATTGATGAAAAAGGGACTGGAAAAGAGTCAACTTTAGGTAGAAGGCGTCCTAATATTTCAGAGGGTGAAAATCTTGTTGAGAAAATTGATGGAAGTGGGTTTGAAGAGGTCAAAACTTTAGCTAGTGATGTGCCCACTGTTTTGGATTACAAATACTTTAATTATGATAGTTGCTCTTTGATTGATTGTATTTTTTTGTTGCAATCCATTATAAATTTGCCCCATGCTTATGAACAAAATAAAGCTTTTACTAAACATATTTTTGATGCTATGATGAAAGCTTTTGAAGAAAAATTGGAATTGGAAGTATCAATTCCTATAAAATTGCATGATGAGTGGGAACCTACTATCAAAGTCGAGATTAAAAATTGTGAGTGTTTTGCTTTCTGTGACTGGGGTGCTAGTGTTTCTACAATTCTGAAATCTTTATGTGATGTGCTTGGTCTTACCGATCTTGAAGAATGTTCTTTAAATTTGCACTTGGCGGATTGTACTGTTAAAAATCATATGGGAAGAATTAATGATGTTCTTATTCTTGCAAATAGGAATTATGTGCCCATAGATTTTATTGTTCTTGATATTGATTGCAATACGTCTTGTCCAATTATTCTTGGTAGACTGTTTTTACGCACTATCGGTGTCGTGATTTATATGAAAGAAGGCAATATTAAGTTCCAATTTCCCTTGAGGAAGGGTATGGAACACTTCCCTGGAACAAGAATTAGTCCACCATATGAATCAATCATGAGGGCATCTTATGGATCTCGAACCAAAGATGACAAACTTAGATCCTTGCTTTATGCCTAGCTAAGGGCGTAAAACTATAGCGCTTGTTGGGAGGCAACCCAATGAATACAATTTATTTTTTATTTTTTGCTTTCTGTTCTTGAGTGTTAGAACAATTATGCTACTGTTATGGTTGTGTTTTTTGTGTTCTAATTAGTGTTTGTGCCAAGTAGAACCAATAGGATCTTCTTTGGTGATAGTTGTTTGATCTTGCTGAAAAAACAGAAACTTTTGCGCTCATGAAAAACAATTCTTATTTTTTACCAGAGCGTGATAAAATGCCAATTCTTTTTGCATAAGATTAATATACAAATTACCTAGGTCGTCCTAGTTTCCAGAATTTTTGGTATTCCAGGAGTTTTCGAAATAGTCAGATTGCTACAGACTTTTCTGTTTTGACGGATCTTGTTTTCTTTGCATTGTGTGCTTATTTTGATGGCTCTATGGTTTTGTTTGATGAGATTTTTCCATAGAAAAGTTGGAATACAGTAGATATAATGCAAAAACAAAATATGAATTGGTTTGGTACAATACTTATAGTAGTGATTTGCTTTGTTTTACTAACAGATCTCACAGAGGTTTTGTTGAGTTTTGTGTGATTGAAGTTTTCAAGTTTTGGGTTATCTTACGATGGATGAAGGAAAAAGGAGTAGAAGAGCCTAAGCTTGGGGATGCCCCGGCATCCCAAGCTATTATCCAAAAATGAGCAACCAACTAAGCTTGGGGATGCCCCCGAGTGGCATCCCCTCTTTCTTCTAATGACCATCCCTATTTTACTCGAAGCTATATTTTTATTCGTCACATACTATGTATTTTGCTTGGAGCGTCTTGTATGATATGAGGCTTTGCTTGTTTTATTTTTTGTTTGAAGTCTTTATCCCTTGCTGGACACACCTATTTGGTAGAGCCAAATTTATGTCATGACTTGTTAGAATTGCTCTCTATGCTTCACTTAAAATTTTATGAGCTATGGACTTTCTCTAGTGCTTCACTTATATCTTTTTGAGCATGGTGTGCTTACTATGTCTGAAGAAATGCTCTCTTGCTTCACTTAGATTTATTTTAGAATTAGTAAAATTTTGAAGAAATTCTCTCTTGCTTCACTTAAATAATTTTGAGAGAAAGAAAAAAATTATGCTCATGATCTTCACTTATATTTGTTTGAGCTTGTAAAAATAAACACATGAAATTAGTCCCAAAGTGATAGATATCCAAGAAGGATATAATAAAAACTTTAATGAAGATCATTGGACAAAATAAACTTTACTTAGTAATAGTTTTGAGATACGATGATGTGATATGTGAGTTATGTTGATGAGTAATTATGCTTTGGTAAGAATATTGGTGTTAAGGTTTGTGATTCCCTATGCAAACATGAAAGTCAATAGTCATGCAATGAAATTATATCCTACTTATGGTGCATTATTCAGTGTTAATTATGCTTAATGCTTGCTTATGAGATTATCCGTTCCTTGGTTGGTCGCTTCTCAATCTTTTGCTAGCCTTCATTTTGCACTAAGTATGATCTCTACTTGTGCATCCAAAAACCTTTAAGGGAAAATTTTGTTTTTGCCACTCTAGATTTTGCCAATTTTCCTTATGCCACTCTAGATTTTGACATTTCACTTTTGACACTCTTAGTTTTTGATAATTATCACAATTGCCATTCAGTGGCAAAAGCAAAATAATTTTATTTTGTTTTTGCCACTCTTAGCTTTTGACAATTATCACAATTGCCACTATGAAAATTTTGTTATTGCGAGGGGAATGGCAATTGTGATAATTGTCAAAAACTAAGAGTGGCAAAAGTGAAATGTCAAAATCTAGAGTGGCATAAGGAAAATTGGCAAAATCTAGAGTGGCAAAAACAAAATTTTCCCAATCTTTAAACCAGTTTTGCCACATGAGTCCACTATATATACCTATATGTGGTATTCTTTTGCCGTTCTAAGCAAATTTGCATGTGCCATCTCTAATTTTCAAAATAAACTTCTCTTTTGTGTGTTCGTTTCGCTCGCGGAGCGGTGAGGGGTGGCTAATATTTTCCATGCTAGATGTGTTATTATCACGATGAGTGTTTATTCACTTGTCATTGCACGAGAGTAAGGCAAAGGTATTAGGGATGCCCGGTCCCGAAATGAAAAATGAATTTACTTTATGTTGTCAAATAATAAATTCCTTGGAAAGTGTTGGTATGGAAGGCACCCGTGGATATGGTTAGCCATGGAAAGTGAAAGTATGGTTGAAAAAGGAGTAAACTTTATTTTTTGTTTGGGAACCGCCTGTGATATATCTAGCATGGAAAGTGTTGGGAACTCTAAGTCAATTTTGTTGGTGGGATGGATACACCTCCCAAATTTTTTTATCTCTAATTTTTCGCTTCGAGCTCTGGCACCTCTACAAATCCCTACTTCCCTCTGCGAAGGGCCTTTCTTTTACTTTATGCAATTTTTATTTTGAATTTGAGTCCCCATCTTCTCTTATAAAAGTACCAACTAGGAGGCAATATGATCGTACTTGAGTGTTGGGTGTAGTTAATATGCGAGTGTGTTTCATGAATGGATCAATGATTGAGCATGATGGGCTAGGGATAACTTATTTTAGCATTGATATTTTGAAAGACATGGTTGCTTGTTGATATGCTCGAGTATTTAAATTATCATTTCAAAACTAGACTATTGCTTTGAATCACATAAAAGTCCAAATGTCCATGCTATAAAGAAAAGAATATATATGACATGTTAGGCAGCATTCCACATCAAAAATTCTGTTTTTACCACTTACCTACTCAAGGACGAGTAGGAGTTAAGCTTGGGGATGTTGATACGTCTCCAACGTATCTATAATTTTTGATTGCTCCATGCTATTATATTACCAATCTTGGATGTTTTATAATCATTTTATAGTCATTTTATATCTTTTTTGGTACTAACCTATTGACATAGTGCCAAGTGCCAGTTGCTGTTTTCTGCATGTTTTTTTACATTGCAGGAAGTCAATATCAAACGGAGTCCAAACGCAACGAAACTCCACAGAGATTTTCTTTGGACCAGAAGGAACATAATGGTCCCTGGCTGCGCCTGGGGGGTGCTCCGAGGACAGCACAACTCACCAGGGCATGCTAGGAGGCCCATGCGCGCCCTGGTGGGTTGTGCCCACATCGGGTGCCCCCCGAACCGCCCCTTTGCTCTATAAATACCCCAATATTCCCAAAACACTAGGGGAGTCGACGAAATATTGATCCAGCCGCTGCAGAGTCCAGAACCACCAGATCCAATCTAGACACCATCTCAGATGGGGTTCACCACCTCCATTGGTGCCTCTTCGATGATGCGTGAGTAGTTCTTTGTAGACCTTCGGGTCCGTAGTTAGTAGCTAGATGGCTTCCTCTCTCTCGCTGAATTCTCAATACAATGGTCTCTTGGAGATCCATATGATGTAACTCTTTTGCGGTGTGTTTGTTTGGATCGATGAACTTTGAGTTTATGATCAAATCTATCTTTTTATATCAGAAAGTTATTTGAGTTTCTTTGATCTCTTATATGCATGATTGCTTATAGCCTCGTATTTCTTTTCCGATATTTGGGTTTTGTTTGGGCAACTTGATCTATTTATCTTGCAATGGGAAGAGGTGCTTTGTAGTGGGTTCGATCTTACGGTGCTTGATCCCAGTGACAGAAGGGGAACCGACACGTATGTATCGTAGCTACTAAGGATAAAACGATGGGGTATATCACTACATAGATAGATCTTGCCTACATCATGTCATCGTTCTTTTTGCATTACTCCGTTTCTCCATGAACTTAATACACTAGATGCATGCTGGATAGAGGTCGATGTGTGGAGTAATAGTAGTAGATGCAGGCAGGATTCGGTCTACTAATATTGGACGTGATGCCTATGTAATGATCATTGCCTAGATATCGTCATGATTATTTGAAGTTCTATCAATTGCCCAACAGTAATTTGTTCACCCATCGTTTGCTATTTTTCTCGAGAGAAGCCACTAGTGAAACCTACGGCCTGATACGTCTCCAACGTATCTATAATTTTTGATTGTTCCATGTTGTTTTATTATCAATCTTGGATGTTTTATAATCATTTTATATCATTTTTTGGTACTAACCTATTGACATAGTGCCAAGTGCCAGTTGTTGTTGTTTCCATGTTTTTTACATCGCAGGAAATCAATATCAGACGGAGTCCAAATGCAACAAAACTTCATGATGATTTTTTATGGACCAAAAGGAAGATGTTGGGCCCTGGTTGCACCTGGGGGGAGTCCCGAGAAGGGGACAACCCACCAGGACGCGCCAGGAGGCCCAGGCGTTCCCTGGTGGGTTGTGCCCACCTCGGGTGCCCCCCGGACCGCCTCTTTGCTCTATAAATACCCCAAAAATACGAGAACCCTAGAAACGTCGACGAAATATTCATCCAGCCGCTGTAGAGTCCAGAACCACTAGATCCAATCTAGACACCATCTCGGATGGGGTTCACCACCACCATTGGTGCCTCTCCGATGATGCATGAGTAGTTCTTTGCAGACCTTAGGTTCCGTAGTTAGTAGCTAGATGGCTTTCTCTCTCTCGCTGAATTCTCAGTACAATGGTCTCTTGGAGATCCATATGATGTAACTCTTTTGTGGTGTGTTTGTTGGGATCTAATGAACTTTGAGTTTATGATCAGTCATATCTTTTTATATCCATGAAAGTTATTTGAGTTTCTTTGATCTCTTATATGCATGATGTATTATAGCCTCGTATTTCTTCTCCGATATTTGGGTTTTGTTTGGCCAAGTTGATCTATTTATCTTGCAATAGGAAGAGGTGCCCGGTAGTGGGTTCGATCTTACGGTGCTTGATCCCAGTGAGAGAAAGGGAACTGACACGTATGTATCATTGCTACTAAGGATAAAAAGATGGGATCTATATCTACCACCATAGATAAACGGATCTTGTCTACATCATGTCATCGTTTTTATTGCATTACTCCATTTTTCCATGAACTTAATACACTAGATGCATGTTGGATAGCGATCGATGTGTGGAGTAATAGTAGTAGATGCAGGCAGGAGTCGGTCTACTAATCTTGGACGTGATGCCTATGTAATGATCATTGCCTGGATATCGTCATAATTATTTGAGGTTCTACCAATTGCCCAACAGTAATTTGTTTACCCACCTTTGCTATCTTTCTCAACAGAAGCCACTAGTGAAACCTACGGCCCTCGAGTCTTCTTTCTCATATATTTGCTTTGCGATCTATTTTATTTGCACTTTTTATTCAGATCTACTAAACATAAAATAAAAAAAATACTTTGCTGCACTTTATTTTATTGGCGATCTATTTATTCTATCTATTACAACTTTCTCCCATCAACACGCAATTTCTGGCGTCGTTACCCGAAAGGGATTTGTCGTGGTTTTGTCACGACATATGTCCTCATGAAAGGACTTAGTCGTGGAGCCATCGCTACGGGTTAGCTTAAAGGGGTTAAAGCGGACAAGGGACGCAAGAGAGTTTTATACTAGTTCAGCCCCTTGCGATGAAGGTAAAAGCCTACGTCTAGTTGTTATGGAATTGATGGGGTTTTGATGACCAGGGAGCGAATATGCTTTGCCTCAGTCTTAAGTTGTTGTCTGTTGTCCTGAACCACCGCCGGGTCGTCCCCTTATATACATGCGTGGCGCCCGTCGGTTTATAGGGTCCCGAGACCGGCTCATAAACGTGTCCGGTCCGGTCTCCACTCTTTCTATCTTACAATACAAGTTACATACCAATGCCGGTTCACGGCTACATGCCTTAAACCGGTTCTGGGCCCTGGGCCTTTATATAACATCCTCATCTGTCTTCATGGGCTTCAAGCATAATCAACTACTGTTGAAGTTAACCCGACCTTTCCTGGCCGGTTTACGCCCAGTAGTAATATCCCCAACATTAGGCCCCAGATTGATTTGAACAGGTTCATGTCAATCCTTAGAAAAAACTTCGTCTTCAACATCTTCTCATAATTTGGTAAACCACCGTGACGTCATCTTCTCAGATCGTGGTAAACCGTCGTGACGTCATCTGTTATTAAAAAACTGTGTATGACACATCTTCATTTATGAGTCTCCGACAATCGAGGCGACAGCTCCGCCTCATTTCCAAATTTCTGGCCCCTCGATTTTCGCACCTGACACTTATCCCTTGCCTTAATAAATAGGACCGAGAGGTCATTTTCACCTTTTCCCCCTCGTGCCTCTTCGTGTCATCTTCCTTGCGCCGCTCAGCCTCTGGAGCTCCGCCGCCACCGTCGACCGTCGCCTCCGCCCCGACCCTGGCCGCTGCATCACCCTGAACGTACCAAAATACTGCGGCGCCCTTCCGCTTCCTCATGAGCTCCGGTAAGTTCTCTGCTTTTCCTGCCATAGATCTGTTTTTAGGGTTTCGACGTTCTTCGATGTTCGTCAGCGTTCTTGTTCATACGATGATTCTTGACAAAATCCTGAATATCTGTTCTGCATGATGATAACCTTTAGCCTCTGTTTCCATTTATGCATCTCAAAACAGAAGATCTCATCTGAACCTTCACCCATTGGTTCGGTACCGCTTCTTAGGCTTTGAATATATTTCCCTTTTTTGAACCTCCTCAGATCCAAATTTGCAACATCAACTTGTGAAACCTGTTTTCCTTCACTTACACATCTGCAGTCTTGACTCTTCAATGTTAGACTAGGCGGTTTAACTTTTTTGAAAACAATGACAATCCCGTATATACCATTAGTCCCCTTGTTGAACCGCCAAAGCCTTTACTAGGGCATTGTTTCATTGTTAAACTCCGGTTTATAGATAGCTGACCCCGGTTTAGCAATATACTTATGTCTTTGTATCATCGTATAACTGTCCAACGTAATTCTTGAACCGACAATTATTATATTATAGATCTTTCTTGCCATGGCCAAACAAGCGTATGAATGCAACTGGGTCCCTTCTCGAGTGACTGAAGATCAGTTGAATAATCTGGTCAAAACGGGCGCTTTAAGTAAGAAAGACGCCATTCACTAGAGGGTCCCTGGCCCGGAATGTCCTCCTACGCCCAAAGACGAAGAAGTTATTGTTTTTGCTGATCATTTAAGCCGGGGCTTCAACCCTCCCAGTTCAAAAAATTTCCGGGATGTCCTAGCCAACTTCCAACTGCGCCCACAAGATATCGGTCCTAACTCCGTAACCAATATCTGTCACTTCCAAGTATTCTGTGAGGTTTACCTTCAGGAGGAACCTACAGTAGAGCTATTCCGGGATTGCTTTCACCTAAACCGTCGCACTGAATTCAAAGACGGACCCAACACAGAACTGGGCGGCATGGCGATTCAAAAAAGGAAAGAAGTCACCTTCCCGCATGCCAATCTTCACATCCATCCCAAGGAATGGAACAAGACCTGGTTTTATTGCAAGGACACCTCTCCATCTGAGGAAAATCCCCTGCCGGGTTACCGTCCGGAACTTCTGAGCAACACACACCCTTTTCCTCAGAGGCTAACTGCTAAAGAGAGAATCAAATATGCTCCTCAACTATCCAAGCTTAGGGCCTTTATGGCAAACGGGTTGATAGGGGTTGATTTTGCACGCTGCTGGATATCCTAGAGCGTACTGCCCTTAAGCCAGTGCCCCGGTTTGATGTGTGAGTACACAGGAGATGTCAAGGATGCTCAGCAGCACATTGATATCCAGCTTACAGACGACAAAGTTACTGAAGCTGTCAAAAAGATGTTGAATGAACCGGAGGATGTCTATGCTCAAACCGGGCTACTCCCTTTTTGCGCCATCAACAAACCACCAGCTGTAAGAATCATACCATCTGCTTATCTGAAATTGCTTCTGTCCAAATATTCTCTAAAAATGTTATTATTTTTTACAGGGTGATGACCCGTTTTGGAACAAGAAACCTTCACAAGATAAACCGGCGAAGCCAACCCGCCAAAAGACCAAAGCTGTGAAGAAGCCTGCTAATAGGAAGAGAACCACTGCATCCTCCGATCCACCGGCTGACGATGATGTGGGTAACCCGGATTTTGAGGTAGAACTTGACTCACTTGGTTCATTTTTCGTACGCCTTATTGATGATTATTATTGCCAGGACGATGCTGAAGTCAGTCACGCCGATGCTGTAGAGGTAATCGTTCTTTCCTCCGATTCAAACCCTTTTCCTTCACTAAAAATCCGTCAGGCAAATCGGAAAGTTAAATTTTCTCATCCTCTTGCTTATTTGGACCCAAACTTTCTTGTGAAGACACAACAGCACGAGGCTCGCCGCACAACCCGCACAGTGGCCAGGTAGTTACCTCCGCCGGTTTACCGAACAGTCCGGTTCAGAAACACTGTTCAGAGGTCTCTAATTCTCTTGCCACTTCACGCCCTAAAGCGGGTTGTTTTCGTCAACCTCTTAATCCGTCTGATTCCAATTATCAGGGCACTTCTCATTCATCCTCTGGCAAGTCATCAGCCACCAAGCTTCCACCCCTCAAAACAGTGCTTGGGTAAGCCATATTCCGTGTTATATATTTGACATATTACTTAACATATGTTGTACTGATCCTTTTTTAAAAAATTCAGAGCCAAGCCCAGACCCAGCAAAAGGCTCGTCTGAGTAAACCGACAGAGGAAGACGCAGCTGCTGAACCAGAGAGAACCATAGATCCTGAAGAGGCCAACCTTGATGATATATTGAATGATCCACCGCCTCAAGATCAGGACTTCGTTGCTGAGCAGGCAGAAATTGATGCCACTGGCCATGCCGATCAGCCAACAAG
Organism: Aegilops umbellulata; assembly: GCA_032464435.1. Taxonomy (NCBI): domain Eukaryota; kingdom Viridiplantae; phylum Streptophyta; class Magnoliopsida; order Poales; family Poaceae; genus Aegilops; species Aegilops umbellulata. Next base: position 375,399,583 of record CP136058.1, on the reverse strand, counting down.
CCCCATCCGGACTGACAATCTGGTCAGTCCAGCAAAAAATGCTGACAAACCGGCGACTCCAGTACAAGCTGCTGAGGAGAAGGATGATGACGTTTTGATTACTGGCATTGGCCATACAGATCCAGGAAATCCTGTCACTTTGTCAAGGCACACTGCTAAAGAAGAATTCTCTGCAATTGGCAAAGGCAAGTGGAATGCCGATTTATCAACTTACGCCGCACTGAATGCTCAAGACCTTCATTCCAGCTATCTAAAACGTCTGTACACCAGCCATGATTATGAAGCTGGTCTGGTCAATATGATGAAGGAAAAATATGAGGTAACTTCATATGCGCTTCTCTTTTTGTATTGATTTAGAGTTTATCAATTCCAGTAGCCCACAAGTGACGGTTTAAGATACCGATCTAAACCGGGACTTTAGTAGGAACTTAGTGTGAGCCAGAATGCACCTTTAACTTCACTGAAGTAGCCCCCAAGGGCCAGTTTAACTGTATAGAGATGAACCGGGACTGTGTAAAAGAGATTCCATTGTAGCATTCTTTGAACAAACCTCCATTAGCCCCCAAGTGCCAAGTTGAATACTTGTATTATGCTTGGGACTTTGAAAAAAATTCTGACACTGAGCAAATATGCATTAGCCCCCAAGTGCCAAGGGCATAACTTGTTATGTGCTTGGTACTTCAAATATGTAGTGCCATTTCATCATATAACTATCTCTATGCAGGCTGAGTTGAGTAAGAGAGAAAGCCAAACCACTGACCTGAAAGAGAACTTTAAGTCGCAACAGGCTGAAACCTCCAAGGCGAAGGAAGGATTGACCAGTGCTTTGAGTGCTATGGAGAAACTTAAAGAGGGCTTCAACAAAGAGCATGCGGATTGGGAGACTGAGAATTCCGCTTTGACGCAAAGGGCTGAAAAAGCAGAAGCCGCTCTTAAACCGGTGGTTGATGAATTGACCAGCGTGAAGCGGCAGGTCCATGCCATGACTGCAGCTGTGTTTGGTAAGCATCCTTGTTTCCCAATTTGACCAGATCTTTTCATGTAGCTGCCGACTTACTAACCCTTGCAATGATACATGAACTCGTATTGGCCACTTGGGATCGGATGTTCGGAAGAAGTTAAAAGCTGCCTACACTCTGATAGAGCAATTGTATACCGGTGCTCAACGGATCATCTACACTGCTTCCCACAACAATCCGCTGCCCACTTTGATTAAGGATACCTTAGAAAGGTTATCTATGCTTCCTGCCCGGGTTGATGAACTGAAAAAGTCCGCTGCTAGGACGGGTGCTTTGGCTGCACTAACTCGGGCAAAGGCATGGGTTCTTGACTTTGATCCAATTGAAGCGGCCCAAGGCTATCCCAGCTTAAAAGAAGATGGAACCGAATTTGGTGAAGATGATCTTCGGATCATAAACCGGGAAGTGCGCCCATTGGCTTGTCGATTGGCTGAAGAAGCAGACCTGTCATATTATCAAGCCGGCTATGATGACAAGAACAAGCGGGTTGCCGCACCAATTCCTGAAGCTGAGAATCTTATCCCGCCAATCCGTAAGCACACTTACGCCCCTGACATTGAACCGTCCCTGCTGATAAGTGATGAAGTTGTATTTCAAGCCTTAACTGGAATCGACTGGGCAACTGTTGATTTCCAGCCACTGGGTAGGGAGGAAAAGTTGAACCGGCGCGAGATGATCCGCAACCATCAGATCAAGCCGGTGACCAAGCGTGAACCGGAGGCCGGTTTAAACTACTACATGCTGTGACATGTATCTGATAAAAACAATGATCTTTTTGGGCACTAGAACTCCTTGTAATAGGCTATTTCAGATACTTGGTCTGGTATGCCTTCGTGCATATTTATCTGGAACTGATGCGTGCTTGATTCATCATACTTAAGATATGATATCCATATTCATTTGTCCAAGCTGTTTCTGTAGTCAAAAAAGCTTAAAGTACCCTGGCGGTTTACCGCCGGGCGGGTCATGATACTCATGTTCATAGAACCAAAGATGATAACTCAGGCTATAACATATAACCAACTATGGAAATATATAATACTTGCCACCTTCAGGTATGATGTTGGCTGGCCAACCGTGTAGTGGGGCTTATAACACAAACTTTGGAGGAGAAAAAATCTCCTGTTGATATGAAGTCGGTTCATAATGTAAACCGTTTCGGGCTTTGATAAACACCGGTTTTACTCCTTAAATAAATTGTAACAGAAAAATCAGATCGGGCGGATAGTCTTCGGTTTATGATTTGACCATGTTTCGTCAATTTGTAATTGACAGTCGAACCGGATTATTAATGCCGGTTTGAGAAAGCAACAAAAAATCTTTATCAAAAAAGAGAACAAAACTCAAACAAAGGCAAAATAAAACCATTGTAAGCGAGGCTTTGAGCCGATCAAGAGGTGTTACCACGGTCGGACACGACCAAGCCCCCAAAAGGTGTAGCTATGGTTCGAGTCAGCCAGGTCCCCAAATGATGTTGTGGCATTACGCCAATCAAGAGGTGTAGCTATGGTCCGGGTTCGACCAAGCCCCCAAGTGATGATGTGGCATTGCGCCGATCAAGAGGTGTAGCTATGGTTCAGATACGACCAAGCCCCCAAGTGATGTTGTGGCATTGCGCCTATCAAAAGGTGTTGCTATGGTTCGGACACGACCAAGCCCCCAAGTGATATAATATAAAGCTTTTGAGAAGCTAAATCAAGGGGTAAACCGGACGCCGCTTTAAGAATAGAAGCTCCATGTAACCACTCATGATGTAAAAAATAACAGATACCCTGCTTTAGCTGAGGTTCCGGTTTATTGTATTGATCATAATATATACATTGTAATAATATGTACATAAGTAGAGCCTATAGCTCAAGTATAGTAGGGCCAAAGATGAGCAATATTCCATGGCCGGTTGGTCTCCTCCTCAGATTTACGCGAGTCTTTGCGCTCTCGAACATCGATGAGGTAGTACGACCCGTTGTGTAGATTCCTGCTGACCACAAAAGGTCCTTCCCAAGGTGGGGATAACTTGTGCATATCCGTCTGATCCTGGATGAGCCCAAGCACCAAATCTCCTTCTTGAAAGGTTCTGGTTCTAACCCAGCGGCTGTGATAGCGACGCAGATCTTGCTGATAAATCACCAAGCGGGCAGCCGCTATGTCACGCTACTCATCTAACAGGTCAAGAGCTTCTTGCCGTGCCTTGTCGTTGTCCACTTCAACATATGCCGCTACACGAGGTGAGTCATGACGGATGTCACTAGGAAGAACCGCCTCCGCTCCATAAACCATGAAGAACGGCGTGTATCCTGCCGATCTGTTGGGTGTGGTGTTGATGCTCCATAACACAGAAGGTAGCTCCTCAACTCAACAACCCGACGTCCGCTGCAAAGGAACCATAAGCCGGGGTTCGATGCCTCGCAAGATCTCTTGATTATCCCTCTCTGCTTGACCATTGGACTGCGGGTGAGCCACTGATGATACATCAAGCCGGATGTGCTCACGTTGACAGAACTCCTTCATGCCACCCTTTGACAGAATGGTACCATTGTCAGTGATAATGCTATGTGGAAAGCCAAACCAGAAAATCACTTTTTTGATGAATTGAACCGCCATGGCCGCATCACACTTGCTAACTGGTTCTGCCTCTACCCACTTTATGAACTTGCCAACCGCCACCAAAAGGTGGGTCTTCTTGTCTTTGGACCTTTTGAAAGGCCCAACCATATCCAGCCCCCAAGTCGCAAACGTCCAAGTAATTGGAATCATCCTTAATTCTTGAGCCAGTACATGAGCGCGCCTTGAGAACTTTTGACAGCCATCACATCGTCTGACCAAATCCTCAGCATCAGCATGAGCAGTTAACCAATAGAAACCGTGACAAAACGCCTTGGCCAGCAAAGATTTCGAACCGGCGTGGTGACCACAATCTCCTTCGTGGATCTCGCGCAAAATTTCACAGCATTCTCAGGAGATACACAACGTTGAAACGCCCCTGTCACACTGCAATGATGCAACTCTCCATTGATAATAGTCATGGACTTGGACCGCCAGATTATCTGCCTGGCCAGAGTCTCATCCTCTGGTAACTCGCCCCGGTTCATATACGCGAGATAAGGAACCGTTCAATCCGGGATAACATGCAGAGCTGCCACCAACTGAGCCTCCGAATCAGGAATAGCCAAATCCTCTTCACCAGGGAGTTTAACGGACGGATTATGCAAAACATCCAAAAAGACATTAGGCGGAACCGGTTTACGCTAAGAGCCCAGGCGGCTTAAAGCATCCGCCGCTTCATTCTTTCGCCGGTCCACATGATCCACCTGATAACCTTTAAAGTGACCTGCAACAATATCCACCTCACGACGTTATGCTGCCATGAGTGGATCCTTGGAGTCCCAAGTGCCAGACACTTGTTGAGCAACCAGGTCCAAGTCACCAAAGCACTTAACTCGGCTTAAGTTCATCTCCTTAGCCATCCGAAGACCATGGAGTAAGGCCTCGTACTCAGCTGCATTGTTAGTACAATGGAACATTAAACAGAGAACATAACAAAACTTATCACCTCGTGGGGAAGTTAATACGACTCCAGCCCCCGAGCCCTCCAATTGCCTGGACCCATCAAAGTGAATAGTCCAATAAGTGTGATCCGGCTTCTCTTCAGGTGCTTGTAGTTCTGTCCAATCGTTGATGAAATCCACAAGTGCTTGAGACTTGATCGCCGTTCGGGGTATGTATTTCAAACCATGAGGCCCGAGCTCAATAGCCCACTTGGCAATCCGGCCTGTTGCTTCCCTGTTCTGGATTATATCTCCCAAAGGAGCAGAGCTGACCACTGCGATGGGATGACCTTGGAAATACTGCTTAAGCTTCCGGCTTGCCATGAAAACTCCATACACCAACTTCTGCCAATGCGGGTACCTTTGCTTGGACTCAATAAGTATCTCACTGATATAGTAAATCGGACATTGAACCGGATATTCCTTGCCTGCCTCTTTGCGCTCCACCACAATAGCCACGCTGACTGCTCGAGCGTTAGCTGCCACATATAACAACAATGGTTCCTTGTCAACCGGAGCAGCAAGAACCGGTGGATTAGCCAGCTGCCGCTTTAAGTCCTCAAACGCCTCGTCTGCGGCAGAACTCCAAGTGAAGTTATCCATTTTCTTCAGCATTTGATACAAAGGAATCGCCTTCTCGCCGAGGCGGATGATAAACTGGCTCAACGCGGAAATCCGACCCGCCAAGCGTTGAACATCATTGATACACTCCAGTTTAGCCAAGGAGGTGATGGCCTTAATCTTTTCCGGATTAGCCTCAATCCCCCTGTTAGACACCAAAAATCCCAAGAGCTTGCCTGCCGGTACACCAAAGACGCACTTGGCCGGATTAAGCATCATCTTGTAAACCCACAGGTTATCAAAGGTTTCCTTCAAATCATCAATCAGAGTTTCCTTCTTCCTTGACTTGACCACAATATCATCCACATAGGCATGAACATTACGGCCGATTTGCTTATGAAGGCAATTCTGCACACACCGTTGATAAGTCGCCTGGGCACTCTTGGGCCCAAAGGGCATAGACACATAGCAGAAGGCTCCAAAGGGAGTTATGAAGGTCGTCTTCTCCTGGTCCTTAACTGCCATCTTGATCTGATGATAACCATAATATGCATCCAAGAATCTCAAACGCTCACAACCCGCTGTAGCATCAATAATTTGATCAATACGGGGGAGAGCGAAAGGATCCGCTGGACAAGCCTTGTTGAGATCTGTGTAGTCCACACACATACGCCAGGAGCCGTTCTTCTTAAGGACCAGCACCGAATTAGCCAACCATTCAGGATGGAAAACTTCAACGATAAGTCCAGCCGCTAAGAGCATGGCCACTTCCTCTCCAATAGCCTTGCGTCTTTCTTCATTGAACCGGTGGAGAAACTGCTTCACCGGTTTATACTTAGGATCAACATTGAGAGTATGCTCAGCGAGTTCTCTCGGTACACCTGGCATGTCAGAAGGCTTCCACGCAAAGATGTCCCGATTCTCATGGATGAACTCGATGAGCGTGCTTTCCTATTTCGAATCCAAGTTAGCGCTAATGCTGAACTACTTGGACGAATCACCAGGCACGAAGTCAACAAGCTTAGTCTCATCAGCCGATTTAAACTTCAGGGCTGGATCATGCTCTGTAGTTGGCTTCTTCAATGAGGTCATATCCGCCGGATCAACATTATCTTTGTAAAATTTTAACTCTTTTGTGGCACAAACCGACTCAGCGTAAGCCGCGTCACCTTCTTCACACTCTAGAGCAATCTTGCGGCTCCCATGGAAGGTTATAGTTCCCTTGTGACCCGGCATCTTGAGCTGTAGATAGACATAGCAGGGCCGTGCCATAAATTTGGCATAAGCCGACCGTCCAAACAGGGCGTGATACGGACTTTTGATTTTCACCACTTCAAAGGTCAATGTTTCTGATCTTGAGTCATGCTCATCTCCAAAAGCCACCTCCAAAGCTATCTTACCAACAGGATATGCTGATTTACTGGGTACCACACCATGGAACACCGTATTGGACGGTTTAAGATTTTTATCTGTTAACCCCATGCGGCGGAAAGTTTCATAATAAAGGATATTAATACTGCTCCCACCGTCCATGAGTACTTTGGTGAACTTATAACCTCCCACCTGAGGTGCCACCACCAATGCCACATGACCGGGATTGTCAACCCGGGGTGGATGATCTTCTCTACTCCACACGATTGGCTGCTCAGACCAACGTAAATAACGGGGCACCGCCGGTTCAACAGAGTTCACTGCTCGCTTATGAATCTTTTGGTCACGCTTATCCAAACTAGTGGTGAAGGCATGATATTGCCCACTATTTAACTGCTTCGGGTTGCTCTGGTAACCCGACTGCTGCTGATTGCCCTAATTATTGTATCCACCTTGGTTACTCTGGTTACCTTGATTGTTATGTCCGCCCTGATTACCATGAAATCCTGAACCGGAATTTCCTCCCCCATAACGCAACCCATGAGATCTAGGGCCTGAACCGCCACCTGGTCCATGATCATACCGGAAAGCGTTAGAACTTTTGAACTCCTGCATGATGTAGCAGTCCTTCCAGAGGTGCGTGGCCGGCATCTCCTTCGTCCCATGTTTTGGGCAGGCCTGGTTCAACAGGTAAGATAAGCGGTCCGGGTTAGGGTTAGGTGCTCCGCTGCGCTGGGGCAGTTTACCCCTATGTCGTTGGCCCTTATCCTGCGTGCTGGTGTTAGCCACAAAGTCCAAGATGTGATCCGCTTTACGTTTTCCGCCGTTTCTAGGACCCGCCGGGTTGTGGTGCTACCCCTTCGCCTTGCTGCTCTCCTTTTCCTTCCCTGTCTTATCGTCGTCAGACTCGGGATCCTTGGTACTATCAGAATCAGCATACTTCACTAAAGCGGCCATGAGGGTACCCATGTCATTACAATGGCGCTTCAGCCGTCCCAACTTCAACTTTAGAGGTTCAAACCGGCAATTGCCTTCTAGTATTAGAACCGCGGTGTCAGCGTTGATGCGATCAGACGAATGCAAAATTTCCGAGACCCGGCGCACCCACCGGGTTGTTGACACTCCTTCCTCCTGGACACAGGCAGCGGACAAGAAGGCCGGCAAAACCAAAGGTATATGTGATATACATGTAATTGATGTGTACCTTACCAGTACTCGTAGTAGCTCTTGGGTATTTGATACCGGTGCAGTTGCTCACATTTGTAACTCAAAGCAGGAGCTGCGGAATAAACGGAGACTGGCGAAGGACGAGGTGACGATGCGCGTCGGGAATGGTTCCAAGGTCGATGTGATCGCCGTCGGCACGCTGCCTCTACATTTACCTACGGGATTAGTTTTAAACCTCAATAATTGTTATTTAGTGCCAAGTTTGAGCATGAACATTGTATCTGGATCTCGCTTAATTCGAGATGGCTACTCATTTAAATCCGAGAATAATGGTTGTTCTATTTATATGAGAGATATGTTTTATGGTCATGCTCCGATGGTTAATGGTTTATTCTTGATGAATCTCGTACGTGATGATACACATATTCATAGTGTGAGTACCAAAAGAGTTAAAGTTGATAACAATAGTCCCACATATTTGTGGCACTTCCGCCTTGGTCACATAGGTGTCAAACGCATGAAGAAGCTCCATGCAGATGGACTTTTAGAGTCTCTTGATTATGAATCATTTGACACGTGCGAACCATGCCTCATGGGTAAAATGACCAAGACTCCGTTCTCAGGAACAATGGAGCGAGCAACCAACTTATTGGAAATCATACATATTGATGTGTGCGGTCCAATGAGTGTTGAGGCTCGCGGAGGCTATCGTTATGTTCTCACCCTCACTGATGACTTGAGTAGATATGGGTATATCTACTTAATGAAACACAAGTCTGAGACCTTTGAAAAGTTCAAGGAATTTCAGAGTGAGGTTGAAAATCAACGTGATAGAAAGATCAAGTTTCTACGATCAGATCGTGGAGGAGAATACTTGAGTCACGAATTTGGCACACACTTAAGAAAATGTGGAATAGTTTCACAACTCACGCCTCCTGGAACACCTCAGCGTAATGGTGTGTCCGAACGTCGTAATCGCACTCTATTAGATATGGTGCGATCTATGATGTCTCTTACCGACTTACCGCTATCTTTTTGGGGCTATGCTTTAGAGACTGCCGCATTCACTTTAAATAGGGCTCCGTCGAAATCTGTTGAGACGACACCGTATGAATTATGGTTTGGGAAGAAACCTAAGCTGTTGTTTCTAAAAGTTTGGGGATGCGATGCTTATGTCAAGAAACTTCAACCTGAAAAACTCGAACCCAAGTCGGAAAAATGCGTCTTCATAGGATACCCTAAAGAAACTGTTGGGTATACCTTCTACCTCAAATCCGAAGGCAAGATCTTTGTTGCCAAGAATGGATCCTTTCTAGAGAAAGAGTTTCTCTCGAAAGAAGTAAGTGGGAGGAAAGTAGAACTTGATGAAGTGTTACCTCTTGAACCGGAAAATGGCGAAACTCAAGAAATCGTTCCTGAGGTGCCTGCACCGACTAGAGAGGAAATTAATGATAATGATCAAGATACTTCTAATCAAGCTCTTACTAAAATTCGAAGGTCCACAAGGACACGTTCCGCACCAGAGTGGTACGGCAACCCTGTCTTGGAAATCATGTTGTTAGACAACGGTGAACCTTCGAACTATGAGGAAGCAATGGCGGGCCCGGATTCCGACAAATGGCTGGAAGCCATGAAATCCGAGATAGGATCCATGTATGAAAACGAAGTATGTACTTTGACTGACTTGCCCGTTGAACGGCGAGCCATAGAAAATAAATGGATCTTTAAGAAGAAGACAGACGCGGATGGTAATGTGACCATCTATAAAGCTCGGCTTGTCGCTAAGGGTTATCGACAAGTTCAAGGAAGTGACTACGATGAGACTTTCTCACCGGTAGCGAAGCTGAAGTCCGTCCGAATCATGTTAGCAATTGCTGCATACTATGATTATGAGATATGGCAAATGGACGTCAAAACGGCATTCCTTAATGGTTTCCTTAAGGAAGAATTGTATATGATGCAGCTGGAAGGTTTTGTCGATCCTAAGAATGCTGACAAGGTGTGCAAGCTCCAACGCTCGATTTATGGGCTGGTGCAAGCATCTCGGAGTTGGAACATTCGCTTTGATGAGATGATCAAAGCGTTTGGGTTTACACAGACTTATGGAGAAGCCTGTGTTTACAAGAAAGTGAGTGGGAGCTCTGTAGCATTTCTCATATTATATGTAGACGACATACTTTTGATGGGAAATGATATAGAACTCTTGGACAGCATTAAGGCCTACTTGAATAAAAGTTTTTCAATGAAGGACCTTGGAGAAGCTGCTTATATATTAGGCATCAAGATCTATAGAGATAGATCAAGACGCCTCATAGGTCTTTCACAGAGCACATACCTTGATAAAATATTGAAAAAGTTCAATATGGATCAATCTAAGAAAGGGTTCTTACCTGTGTTACAGGGTGTGAAATTGAGCTCAGCTCAATGTCCGACCACGGCAGAAGATATAGAAGAGATGAGTGTCATCCCCTATGCCTCAGCCATAGGTTCTATTATGTATGCCATGCTGTGTACCAGACCTGATGTAAACCTTGCCGTAAGTTTGGTAGGAAGGTACCAAAGTAATCCCGGCAAGGAACACTGGACAGCGGTCAAGAATATCCTTAAGTACCTGAAAAGGACCAAGGAAATGTTTCTCGTTTATGGAGGTGACGAAGAGCTCGTCCTAAAAGGTTACGTCGACGCTAGCTTCGACACAGATCTGGATGACTCTAAGTCACAAACCGGATACGTGTATATTTTGAATGGTGGGGCAGTAAGCTGGTGCAGTTGCAAGCAAAGCGTTGTGGCGGGATCTACATGTGAAGCGGAGTACATGGCAGCCTCGGAGGCAGCACATGAAGCAATTTGGGTGAAGGAGTTCATCACCGACCTCGGAGTCATACCCAATGCTTCGGGGCCAATCAAGCTCTTCTGTGACAACACTGGAGCTATTGCACTTGCAAAGGAGCCCAGGTTTCACAAGAAGACCAGGCACATCAAGCGTCGCTTCAACTCCATTCGTGAAAATGTTCAAGATGGAGACATAGAAATTTGTAAAGTGCACACGGATCTGAATGTCGCAGATCCGTTGACTAAACCTCTCCCTAAGGCAAAACATGATCAGCACCAGAACTCTATGGGTGTTCGATTCATCACAATGTAACTAGATTATTGACTCTAGTGCAAGTGGGAGACTGTTGGAAATATGCCCTAGAGGCAATAATAAAAGCATTATTATTATATTTCCTTATTCATGATAATTGTCTTTATTCGTGCTATAATTCGTGCTATAATAACAGACAACAAACATGTCCCTAGTGAGCCTCTAGTTGACTAGCTCGTTGATCGACAGATAGTCATGGTTTCCTGACTATGGACATTGGATGTCATCGATAACGGGATCACATCATTAGGAGAATGATGTGATGGACAAGACCCAATCCTAAACATAGCATAAGATCGCATAGTTCGTTTGCTAGAGTTATCCAATGTCAAGTATCCTTTCCTTAGACCATGAGATCGTGTAACTCCCGGATACCGTAGGAGTGCTTTGGGTGTGCCAAATGTCACAACGTAACTGGGTGACTATAAAGTTATGCTACGGGTATCTCTGAAAGTGTCTGTTGGGTTGACATGGATCGAGACTGGGATTTGTCACTCCGCTTGACGGAGAGGTATCACCGGGCCCTCTCGGTAATGCATCATCACAATGAGCTCAATGTGATCAAAGTGTTTGATCACGGGATCATGCATTACGGTACGAGAAAAGTGACTTGCCGATAACGAGATTGAACGAGGTATTGGGATACCGACGATCGAATCTCGGGCAAGTAAAATACCGATTGACAAAGGGAATCGAATACGGGATTAATTGAATCCTCGACATCGTGGTTCATCCGATGAGATCATCGTGGAGCATGTGGGAGCCAACATGGGTATCCAGATCCCGCTGTTGGTTATTGCCCGAGAGCCGTCTCGGTCATGACTGCATGTCTCCCGAACCCGTAGGGTCTACACACTTAAGGTTCGGTGACGCTAGGGTTGTAGGGATATGTATGTGCAGTAACCCGAATGTTGTTTGGAGTCCCGGATGAGATCCCGGACGTCACGAGGAGTTGCGGAATGGTCCGGAGGTAAATAATTATATATAGGAAGTGCTGTTTCGGCCATCGGGACAAGTTTCGGGGTTATCGGTATTGTACCGGGACCACCGGAGGGGTCCCGGGGGTCCACCAGGTGGGGCCACCTGCCCTGGTGGGCCACATGGGCCTTAGGGGGTGCGCCTTGGCCTGCTTGGGCCAAGGGGAACCAGCCCCAAAGGGCCCATGCGCCTAGGGTTCCATCTAGGAGGAGTCCTAGTGGTGGAAGGCACCTCCTAGATGGCTTGGGGGGGAGGGAAACCTCCCTGGCCGCCGCCCCCTTGGGAGATTGGATCTCCCAGGGCCGGCGCCCCCCCAAGAGGCCTATATAAAGGGGGGCAGGGGAGGGGGGCTGCGCACCCTATGCCCTGGCTCCTCCCTCCTCCCTCCAACACCTCCTCCTCCTCCGTAAGTGCACGGCGAAGCCCTGCCGGAGTACTGCAGTTCCACCATCACCACGCCATCGTGCTGCTGCTGGAGCCTTCTTCCCAACCTCTCCTTTGCCTTGCTGGATCAAGAAGGAGGAGACGTCTCCCGTCCCGTACGTGTGTTGAACGCGGAGGTGCCGTCCGTTCGGTACTAGATCATCGGTGAATTGGATCACGACAAGTACGACTACCTCATCCACGTTCACTCGAACGCTTCCGTTGCGATCTACAAAGTGGTATGTAGATGCTATCTAATCTGAATACTCGTTGCTAGATGAACTCATAGATGGATCTTGGTGAAACCGTAGGAAATTTTTTAATTTTCTGCAACGTTCCCCAACAGTGGCATCATGAGCTAGGTCTATGCGTAGTTCTTCTTGCGCGAGTAGAACACAATTTGTTGTGGGCGTAGATGTTGTCAACTCTTCTTGCCGCTACTAGTCTTATCTTGCTTCAGCGGTATTGTGGGATGAAGCGGCCCGGACCAACCTTACACGTACGCTTACGTGAGACCGGTTCCACCGACTAACATGCACTAGTTGCATAAGGTGGCTGGCGGGTGTCTGTCTCTCCTACTTTAGTTGGAGCGGATTCTATGAAAAGGGTCCTTATGAAGGGTAAATAGAAGTTGACAAATCACGTTGTGGTTTTACGTAGGTAAGAAAACGTTCTTGCTAGAACCCTAATTCAGCCACGTAAAACTTGCAACAACAATTAGAGGACGTCTAACTTGTTTTGCAGCAAGTGCTTTGTGATATGATATGGCCAAAGTTGTGATGAATGATGAATGATCTATATGTGATGTATGAGATGTTCATGCTATTGTAATAGGAATCACGACTTGCATGTCGATGAGTATGACAACCGGCAGGAGCCATAGGAGTTGTCTTTATTTTTGTATGACCTGCGTGTCATTGAGAAACGCCATGTAAATTACTTTACTTTATTGCTAAACGCGTTAGCCATAGTAGTAGAAGTAATAGTTGGCGAGCAACTTCATGGAGACACGATGATGAAGATCATGATGATGAAGATCATGGTGTCAAGCCGGTGACAAGATGATCATGGAGCCCCAAGATGAAGATCAAAGGAGCTATGTGATATTGGCCATATCATGTCACGTTTATTATTTGATTGCATGTGATGTTTATCATGTTTTTGCATCTTGTTTACTTAGAACGACGGTAGTAAATAAGATGATCCCTCATAATAATTTCAAGAAAGTGTTCACCCTAACTGTGCACCGTTGCTAAGGTTTGTCGTTCCGAAGCACCACGTGATGATCGGGTGTGATAGGTCCTTACGTTCGCATACAACGGGTGTAAGACAGATTTACACACGCAAAACACTTAGGTTGACTTGACGAGCCTAGCATGTACAGACATGGCCTCGGAACACAGAAGACCGAAAGGTCGAGCATGAGTCGTATAGAAGATACGATCAACATGAAGATGTTCACCGATGTTGGCTAGTCCGTCTCACGTGATGATCGGACACGGCCTAGTTGACTCGGATCATGTAATACTTAGATGACTAGAAGAGGGATGTCTATCTAAGTGGGAGTTCATTAAATAATTTGATTAAATGAACTTTATTATCATGAACTTAGTCTAATTTTTTTTACAATATGTCTTGTAGATCAAATGGCCAACGTAGTCCTCAACTTCAACGCGTTCCTAGAGAAAACCAAGCTGAAAGACGATGGTAGCAACTATACGGACTGGGTCCGGAACCTGAGGATTATCCTCATAGCTGCCAAGAAAGATTATGTCCTAAGAGCACCGCTGGGTGACGCACCTATTCTCCCTACAGAACAAGACGTTATGAACGCTTGGCAGTCACGCTGCGATGATTACTCCCTCGTTCAGTGCGGCATGCTTTACAGCTTAGAGCCGGGACTCCAAAAACGTTTTGAGAGACATGGAGCATATGAGATGTTCGAAGAGCTGAAAATGGTTTTCCAAGCTCATGCCCGGGTCGAGAGATATGAAGTCTCCGATAAATTCTTTAGCTGTAAGATGGAGGAAAATGGCTCTGTCAGTGAGCACATACTCAAAATGTCTGGGTTGCACAACCGCTTGACTCAACTGGAAGTTAATCTCCCGGATGAAGCGGTCATTGACAGAATCCTCCAGTCGCTTCCACCTAGCTACAAGAGCTTTGTGATGAACTACAATATGCAGGGGATGGTAAAGACCATTCCTGAAGTATATGCTATGCTGAAATCAGCAGAGGTAGAAATCAAGAAGGAGCATCAAGTGTTGATGGTGAATAAAACCACTAAGTTCAAGAAGGGAAGGGTAAAAAGAACTTCAAGAAGGACGGCAAGGAAGTTGCCGGGAAGAAGCCAAAGAATGGACCCAAGCCCGAAACTGAGTGCTTTTATTGCAAGGGAAGTGGTCACTGGAAGCGGAACTGCCCTAAATACTTAGCGGACAAGAAGGCCGGCAAAACCAAAGGTATATGTGATATACATGTAATTGATGTGTACCTTACCAGTACTCGTAGTAGCTCTTGGGTATTTGATACCGGTGCAGTTGCTCACATTTGTAACTCAAAGCAGGAGCTGCGGAATAAACGGAGACTGGCGAAGGACGAGGTGACGATGCGCGTCGGGAATGGTTCCAAGGTCGATGTGATCGCCGTCGGCACGCTGCCTCTACATTTACCTACGGGATTAGTTTTAAACCTTAATAATTGTTATTTAGTGCCAAGTTTGAGCATGAACATTGTATCTGGATCTCGCTTAATTCGAGATGGCTACTCATTTAAATCCGAGAATAATGGTTGTTCTATTTATATGAGAGATATGTTTTATGGTCATGCTCCGATGGTTAATGGTTTATTCTTGATGAATCTCGTACGTGATGATACACATATTCATAGTGTGAGTACCAAAAGAGTTAAAGTTGATAACAATAGTCCCACATATTTGTGGCACTTCCGCCTTGGTCACATAGGTGTCAAACGCATGAAGAAGCTCCATGCAGATGGACTTTTAGAGTCTCTTGATTATGAATCATTTGACACGTGCGAACCATGCCTCATGGGTAAAATGACCAAGACTCCGTTCTCAGGAACAATGGAGCGAGCAACCAACTTATTGGAAATCATACATACTGATGTGTGCGGTCCAATGAGTGTTGAGGCTCGCGGAGGCTATCGTTATGTTCTCACCCTCACTGATGACTTGAGTAGATATGGGTATATCTACTTAATGAAACACAAGTCTGAGACCTTTGAAAAGTTCAAGGAATTTCAGAGTGAGGTTGAAAATCAACGTGATAGAAAGATCAAGTTTCTACGATCAGATCGTGGAGGAGAATACTTGAGTCACGAATTTGGCACACACTTAAGAAAATGTGGAATAGTTTCACAACTCACGCCTCCTGGAACACCTCAGCGTAATGGTGTGTCCGAACGTCGTAATCGCACTCTATTAGATATGGTGCGATCTATGATGTCTCTTACCGACTTACCGCTATCTTTTTGGGGCTATGCTTTAGAGACTGCCGCATTCACTTTAAATAGGGCTCCGTCGAAATCCGTTGAGACGACACCGTATGAATTATGGTTTGGGAAGAAACCTAAGCTGTTGTTTCTAAAAGTTTGGGGATGCGATGCTTATGTCAAGAAACTTCAACCTGAAAAACTTGAACCCAAGTCGGAAAAATGCGTCTTCATAGGATACCCTAAAGAAACTGTTGGGTATACCTTCTACCTCAAATCCGAAGGCAAGATCTTTGTTGCCAAGAATGGATCCTTTCTAGAGAAAGAGTTTCTCTCGAAAGAAGTAAGTGGGAGGAAAGTAGAACTTGATGAAGTGTTACCTCTTGAACCGGAAAATGGCAAAACTCAAGAAATCGTTCCTGAGGTGCCTGCACCGACTAGAGAGGAAATTAATGATAATGATCAAGATACTTCTAATCAAGCTCTTACTAAAATTCGAAGGTCCACAAGGACACGTTCCGCACCAGAGTGGTACGGCAACCCTGTCTTGGAAATCATGTTGTTAGACAACGGTGAACCTTCGAACTATGAGGAAGCAATGGCGGGCCCGGATTCCGACAAATGGCTGGAAGCCATGAAATCCGAGATAGGATCCATGTATGAAAACGAAGTATGGACTTTGACTGACTTGCCCGTTGAACGGCGAGCCATAGAAAATAAATGGATCTTTAAGAAGAAGACAGACGCGGATGGTAATGTGACCATCTATAAAGCTCGGCTTGTCGCTAAGGGTTATCGACAAGTTCAAGGAATTGACTACGATGAGACTTTCTCACCGGTAGCGAAGCTGAAGTACGTCCGAATCATGTTAGCAATTGCCGCATACTATGATTATGAGATATGGCAAATGGACGTCAAAACGGCATTCCTTAATGGTTTCCTTAAGGAAGAATTGTATATGATGCAGCTGGAAGGTTTTGTCGATCCTAAGAATGCTGACAAGGTGTGCAAGCTCCAACGCTCGATTTATGGGCTGGTGCAAGCATCTCGGAGTTGGAACATTCGCTTTGATGAGATGATCAAAGCGTTTGGGTTTACACAGACTTATGGAGAAGCCTGTGTTTACAAGAAAGTGAGTGGGAGCTCTGTAGCATTTCTCATATTATATGTAGACGACATACTTTTGATGGGAAATGATATAGAACTCTTGGACAGCATTAAGGCCTACTTGAATAAAAGTTTTTCAATGAAGGACCTTGGAGAAGCTGCTTATATATTAGGCATCAAGATCTATAGAGATAGATCAAGACGCCTCATAGGTCTTTCACAGAGCACATACCTTGATAAAATATTGAAAAAGTTCAATATGGATCAATCTAAGAAAGGGTTCTTACCTGTGTTACAGGGTGTGAAATTGAGCTCAGCTCAATGTCCGACCACGGCAGAAGATATAGAAGAGATGAGTGTCATTCCCTATGCCTCAGCCATAGGTTCTATTATGTATGCCATGCTGTGTACCAGACCTGATGTAAACCTTGCCGTAAGTTTGGTAGGAAGGTACCAAAGTAATCCCGGCAAGGAACACTGGACAGCGGTCAAGAATATCCTTAAGTACCTGAAAAGGACCAAGGAAATGTTTCTCGTTTATGGAGGTGACGAAGAGCTCGTCCTAAAAGGTTACGTCGACGCTAGCTTCGACACAGATCTGGATGACTCTAAGTCACAAACCGGATACGTGTATATTTTGAATGGTGGGGCAGTAAGCTGGTGCAGTTGCAAGCAAAGCGTTGTGGCGGGATCTACATGTGAAGCGGAGTACATGGCAGCCTCGGAGGCAGCACATGAAGCAATTTGGGTGAAGGAGTTCATCACCGACCTCGGAGTCATACCCAATGCGTCGGGGCCAATCAAGCTCTTCTGTGACAACACTGGAGCTATTGCACTTGCAAAGGAGCCCAGGTTTCACAAGAAGACCAGGCACATCAAGCGTCGCTTCAACTCCATTCGTGAAAATGTTCAAGATGGAGACATAGAAATTTGTAAAGTGCACACGGATCTGAATGTCGCAGATCCGTTGACTAAACCTCTCCCTAAGGCAAAACATGATCAGCACCAGAACTCTATGGGTGTTCGATTCATCACAATGTAACTAGATTATTGACTCTAGTGCAAGTGGGAGACTGTTGGAAATATGCCCTAGAGGCAATAATAAAAGCATTATTATTATATTTCCTTATTCATGATAATTGTCTTTATTCGTGCTATAATTCGTGCTATAATAACAGACAACAAACATGTCCCTAGTGAGCCTCTAGTTGACTAGCTCGTTGATCGACAGATAGTCATGGTTTCCTGACTATGGACATTGGATGTCATCGATAACGGGATCACATCATTAGGAGAATGATGTGATGGACAAGACCCAATCCTAAACATAGCATAAGATCGCATAGTTCGTTTGCTAGAGTTATCCAATGTCAAGTATCCTTTCCTTAGACCATGAGATCGTGTAACTCCCAGATACCGTAGGAGTGCTTTGGGTGTGCCAAACGTCACAACGTAACTGGGTGACTATAAAGGTATGCTACGGGTATCTCTGAAAGTGTCTGTTGGGTTGACATGGATCGAGACTGGGATTTGTCACTCCGCTTGACGGAGAGGTATCACCGGGCCCTCTCGGTAATGCATCATCACAATGAGCTCAATGTGATCAAAGTGTTTGATCACGGGATCATGCATTACGGTACGAGAAAAGTGACTTGCCGATAACGAGATTGAACGAGGTATTGGGATACCGACGATCGAATCTCGGGCAAGTAAAATACCGATTGACAAAGGGAATCGTATACGGGATTAATTGAATCCTCGACATCGTGGTTCATCCGATGAGATCATCGTGGAGCATGTGGGAGCCAACATGGGTATCCAGATCCCGCTGTTGGTTATTGCCCGAGAGCCGTCTCGGTCATGACTGCATGTCTCCCGAACCCGTAGGGTCTACACACTTAAGGTTCGGTGACGCTAGGGTTGTAGGGATATGTATGTGCAGTAACCCGAATGTTGTTTGGAGTCCCGGATGAGATCCTGGACGTCACGAGGAGTTGCGGAATGGTCCGGAGGTAAAGAATTATATATAGGAAGTGCTGTTTCGGCCATCGGGACAAGTTTCGGGGTTATCGGTATTGTACCGGGACCACCGGAGGGGTCCCGGGGGTCCACCAGGTGGGGCCACCTGCCCTGGTGGGCCACATGGGCCTTAGGGGGTGCGCCTTGGCCTGCTTGGGCCAAGGGGAACCAGCCCCAAAGGGCCCATGCGCCTAGGGTTCCATCTAGGAGGAGTCCTAGTGGTGGAAGGCACCTCCTAGATGGCTTGGGGGGGAGGGAAACCTCCCTGGCCGCCGCCCCCTTGGGAGATTGGATCTCCCAGGGCCGGCGCCCCCCCAAGAGGCCTATATAAAGGGGGGCAGGGGAGGGGGGCTGGGCACCCTATGCCCTGGCTCCTCCCTCCTCCCTCCAACACCTCCTCCTCCTCCGTAAGTGCACGGCGAAGCCCTGCCGGAGTACTGCAGTTCCACCATCACCACGCCGTCGTGCTGCTGCTGGAGCCTTCTTCCCAACCTCTCCTTTGCCTTGCTGGATCAAGAAGGAGGAGACGTCTCCCGTCCCGTACGTGTGTTGAACGCGGAGGTGCCGTCCGTTCGGTACTAGATCATCGGTGAATTGGATCACGGCAAGTACGACTACCTCATCCATGTTCACTCGAACGCTTCCGTTGCGATCTACAAAGTGGTATGTAGATGCTATCTAATCTGAATACTCATTGCTAGATGAACTCATAGATGGATCTTGGTGAAACCGTAGGAAAATTTTTAATTTTCTGCAACGTTCCCCAACACGGTTCGTCCATGCGCCTGCTGTAACTCCGGCTTGGACGAGGAGTGGAATGAATTCGATCGCGACTATATGAATATGCTTCCTGTTGAACCAAGGCTGTCCGAAGAACCTCCTTAACCCGATGTGTCTCCACCGCTGCCGGAGAATCACCTTCAATTGGGATAGCCTCCAGCCGTGAAGCGGCAGCGACAAGATTTTCCATTGGAGTAGGGTAATGAGCCGGTGGTGTTGAGACACGCTGCATCACAATGTTCTGACGAGGCGGATCCATCAAACATGGCTGAACCGGTGCGCCCGCTCCAGGTGCCTCTGCCCGGTTTGCTACCGGCGGGTTACTGGTCCCCGCTCCTGGGGTGTTAAAGAGGTTCCTAGCATCGTAAACCGGAGGTAGGCGAGACCGATGCCTTCTCTTCAGGATTTCGTGCGATGCATTCTGATCCAGCATAAGCCGGTAAGCCTGCGCGTCCAAAGCGGCCCGCTCCACGGTCATCCTGGCATCCTTAGCCGCCAAATCGGCCTTGGCCTGGGTGATCCGATCCTTTATTTTTGCAATTTCCATATTGTGGGCATCCTGATCCGTCGGGTTAGCCTCCGCCATCAGTGTGGCCAACGCATCAAATAGATCAGATAAAACTTGAGCCGGTGGCCGCACAGGGCCTCCTGCCCCAGCTGCCGTCGCCGCCGCTGATCCGGAGATCATTGCTGCTGCGGTCGAAGAGTGGATCGCTGGCTGTGTATCGGCCATGAATATTCCAACCCGGTTTGGCAGATCAGAGGGGTCCGGAATACTGTCGCCATCGGAACAACCCCCAATCCGTCCATCTTGTAGTTGATATAACGACTCGGTCTCTCCGGTCGACGACTCGTCGCCGGAATAAACGACGGTCTCGCCACCAGATTCCAATATGTCCTTGTATTCCCCTCCATGGATGACTCCCACGAAGGCACGCTTCATGGCAGGCTTGACCCGGGCAGATCGCGCACGCTGAGCCGTTTCAACGAGGTCGGTGCAGATGTCCGGCTCAGGGCCCGGTTCGCCGATCTTGCCGATGAAAATGTGTAGGCCACCAAAGGGGACCCGGTACCCGTACTCGATTGAGCCGGCCTCGGGGCCCCAACCTGCATCGTCGATGTAGAGCTTGCTACGACGACTCTTGGTCATCCGGCCCACAGCGTAACCCTTGAGTCCTTCGAAGTTGCCCTCCAAGAACTTGAAACCATCGTGCGATAGCCCCACGGTGGGCGCCAACTGTCGTGGTTTTGTCACGGCAGATGTCCTCATGAAAGGACTTAGTCGTGGAGCCATCGCTACGGGTTAGCTTAAAGAGGTTAAAGTGGACAAGGGACGCAAGAGATTTTTATACTAGTTCGGCCCCTTACGATGAAGGTAAAAGCCTACGTCTAGTTGTTATGGAATTGATGGGGTTTCGATGACCAGGGAGCGAATACGCTTAGTCTGAGTCTCGAGTTGTTGTCTGTTGTCCTGAACCGCCGCCGGGTCGTCCCCTTATATACATGGGTGGTGCCCGTCGGTTTATAGAGTCCCGAGACCGGCTCATAAACGTGTCCGGTTCGGTCTCCACTCTTTCTATCTTACAATACAAGTTACATACAAATGTCGGTTCATGGCTACAGGCCTTAAACCGGTTCTGGGCCCTGGTACTTTATATAACATCCTCATCTGTCTTCATGGGCTTCAAGCATAATCAAGTACTGATGAAGTTAACCCGGCCTTTCCTGGCCGGTTTATGCCCAGTAGTAATATCGCCAACAGGATTGACAATCCCTTTAACACATCGGGTTGCGAGGTGTTGTTATTTGTGTGCAGGAGCTGTTTATGTTGTGTTGCTTGGTTCTCCTACTGGTTTGATAACCTTGGTTTCATATCTGAGGGAAATACCTACCGCCGCTGTGCTGCATCATCCCTTCCTCTTTGGGGAAATACTGACGTAGCTTCAAGCGACATCAGGGCCCCCAGGTCTCTTCCTCATATATTTGCCTTTGCAATCTACTTTTCCTTTGCATTTATTTCAGATCTATTAAACAAAAAATACAAAAATACCTTGCTGCGGTTTATTTCTATTTATTTTGTTTGGCGTTCGATCTATCAATCTACTACAATTTTATCTCACGTCTGTTTGCCTATCTTGAGGCACCGTACCCCGGAAGGGATTGACAACCCCTTTAACACGTCGGGTTGCGAGGATTTGTTATCTGTGTGCAGGGGCTGTTTAGGTTGTGTTGCTTGGTTCTCCTACTTGTTCGATAACCTTTGTTTCATATCTGAGGGGAAATACCTACCGCCGTTGTGCTGCATCATCCCTTCCTCTTTGAGGAAATACCGATGTAGCTTCAAGCGACATCAGCAGCCAAGGAGACAACGCTTGATTTTCATACTTAAAATATTTTTTATGTAAACGCTATCTATGCTTGGTACCAACAATTGCTATTTACGTGTGACATTGTTTTGCATGATCGACGTGCATGTATTTGCATGGATTAGAGAGTCTGAATTTGAGATATTTGGATGTCCGGAAGGAAATATGAGGGCCCGTCTGAATGCACCCGCATGCGTTTGAGGGGCCGGATTTTCTTAGTCCGGCTGTAGATACTCTTAGAGGAGTATAAAATCTAATTTACTCCTCTAAACTAGTCCTAGCTGATCCCCTAAAACCTTTAGGTGAGTAACTTTTTTATTCCAAGCGGCCGTCAAGGAGTAAAAATACTTGCCCTCTCAATCACCAAGTAAACCATCTCCGCTCCCCACTCGCCTCACCGCAAATCGCAACCTACGCCACCAAATCCCCTCCCGCATCACACTCCACCGCCCCGCGTGCCAGCGACAATGGTTGGATCCGGCCGCCGCTGCCCCCCGCCGCCCATCCGCAGCACTCGGCTGGCTGATCCACATGATGACGCTTCCTCTTCACGCGATGGCGACAATGATGACCCCGGCCCAATGATCGGAGGTTTGAGCAGAAGGGAGTGGAAGGAGCTCGCCGGAGAATCAGACTAGGTTTAAATTTCTAGCTAGAATTTTTAATTTCATCTAAATTATGTAAAATATTTAGAATTTGCACTGAATGTGGTTTAAGTATGTTTTATGTACTAGTTTGAACCTAATTCGCAAGAAATCTGTGTTAATATGCCATTCAAATTTATTTACTCTGTTAAGTTTACTCCGTCGTTTACTCCTCGAAAATTTAGGGGATCGGCTAGAGTGCCCTAATAGATGCAGCTGGACTGCTGGAGTTGGGAACTCTGAGCTGGACTTAAACATTCGAGACACAACGAGTTGTCCGTCATCTTCTAGTCTCGAGTTTAATGCATATGACATGTCCTTAGACTTGAGGTACTTGCATGCCCGAACCAGAGCCTCAGCATCCACCGCTCCTAGCCCTTTATATATCCATGGTCGCCCTCTTCAATATTACCTCAAAACCTCGTCGGATTCCCCCCGGGGCACCGCGAATTGGGGTCGCCATCGCCTCAAATGTCGCTAATACGTCTCCGTCCTATCTATAATTTTATATTGTTCCATGCCAATATTCTACAACTTTTAAATACTTTTGGCAACTTTTTATACTATTTTTTGAGACTAACATATTGATCCAGTGCCCAGTGCCAGTTACTGTTTGTTGCATGTTTTTTGTTTCGCAGAAAATCCATATCAAACGGAGTCCAAATGGGATAAAAACTTACGGAGATTTTTTTGGAATATATGTGATTTTGGGAAAAAGAATCAACGCGAGACGATGCCCGACGGCCCCACAAGGACGGAGGGTGCGCCCCGGGGGGTAGGGCGTGATACGTCTCCAACGTATCTATAATTTTTGATTGGTCCATGCTATATTATCTACTGTTTTGGACCATATTGGGCTTTATTTTCCACTGTTATATTACTTTTGGGACTAATCTATTAATCGGAGGCCCAACCCAGAATTGATGTTTTTTTTTGCCTATTTCAGTGTTTCAAAGAAATGAAATATCAAAAGGAGTCCAAACAGAATGAAACCTTCGGGAACGTGATTTTCTCAACAAATAAGATCCAGGAGACTTGGACCCTCCATCAAGAAAGGAGGGAGGCGGCCACGAGGGTGGAGGGCCCTCCCTAGGGCGCGCCCCCTGCCTCGTGGGCCCCCTTTGCTCCATCGACGTACTCCTTCCTCCTATATATACCTACGTACCCCCAAACGATCATATACGGAGCCAAAAACCTAATTCCACCGCCGCAACCTTCTGTACCCACGAGATCCCATCTTGGGGCCTTTTCCGAAGCTCCGCCGGAAGGGGAATCCACCACGGAGGGCTTCTACATCATCACCATAGCCCCTCTGATGAAGTGTGAGTAGTTTACCTCAGACCTTCGGATCTATAGTTAGTAGCTAGATGGCTTCTTCTCTCTTTTTGGATCTCAATACAATGTTCTCCCCCTCTCTCATGGAGATCTATTCGATGTAATCTTCTTTTTGCATGTGTTTGTTGAGATTGATGAATTGTGGGTTTATGATCAAGATTATCTATGAACAATATTTGAATCTTCTCTGAATTCTTTTATGTATGATTGGTTATCTTTGCAAGTCTCTTTGAATTATCAGTTTGGTTTGGGCTACTAGATTGGTTTTTCTTGCAATGGGAGAAGTGCTTAGCTTTGGGTTCAATCTTGCGGTGTCCTTTCCTAGTGATAGTAGGGGCAGCAAGGCACATATTGTATTGTTGCCACGAGGATAACAAGATGGTTTTTTATCATATTGCATGAATTTATCCCTCTACATCATGTCATCTTGCTTAAGGCGTTACTCTGTTTTCTTGAACTTAATACTCTAGATCCATGCTGGATAGCGGTCGATGAGTGGAGTAATAGTAGTAGATGCAGGCAGGAGTCGGTCTACTTGTCTCGGACGTGATGCCCATATACATGATCATGCCTAGATACTCTCATAACTATGATCAATTCTATCAATTGCTCAACAGTAATTTGTTCACCCACCGTAGAATACTTATGCTCTTGAGAGAAGCCACTAGTGAAATCTATGGCCCTCGGGTCTATTCTCATCGTATCAATCTTCATCACTTTATTATTGCTTTGCTTTTTTACTTTGCTCTTTTATTTTACTTTGCTTCTTTATACCAAAAATACCAAAAATATTATCTATCATCTCTGTCAGATCTCACTCTCATAAGTGACCGTGAAGGGATTGACAACCCCTAATCGCGTTGGTTGCGTTGAGCTATTTGTTTTGTGTAGGTACAAGGGACTCGCGCGTAGCCTCCTACTGGATTGATACCTTGGTTCTCAAAAACTGAGGGAAATACTTACTCTACTCTGCTGCATCACCCTTCCCTCTTCAAGGAAATCCAACGCAGTGCTCAAGAGGTAGCAGGAAGATTTCTGGCGCCGTTGCCAGGGAGGTCTACGCAAAAGTCAACATACCAAGTACCCATCACAATCCCTTATCTCCCGCACTACATTATTTTCCATTTGCCTCTCGTTTTCCTCTCCCCCACTTCACCCTTGCAGTTTTATTCGCCCTCTCTTTTCCGTTCGTCTTTTCGTTTGCCTTGATGTCTTACTTGGCTCGTTTGCTCGTTTTGTTGAAGTAGTTGAGTATTTATTCCTAAACAGATAAGCCAATATCTATGGATCCTCATCCACTTGCCAATCTTTTTAAAAGATCCAATTATGATGAACCAATCCCTAGTGATTTGGATGCACTAGATTATCTTTATAAGGTTTTGCCTGAAATCCGTAAAGTGACTCACAATAGATCTTTGAATAAAAAGCATGATTGCAATGATTTTATTATAAATTCTTTTGATGTCAATTGTGCTAATAAGATGCAAAAGCCTAAGCTTGGGGATGCTAGTTTTGCTATGTCTACTACTTGTTGCAATGATCATGATTGGGGTGATTCTTCTTATGATCTTGAAAATTTATTTAAGCCCGATGATGAATATGAGATTGATAATATTTTTTGCAATAATATTGAAAGTGGGTTATGAAGAGTGTCAACTTTAGATCCCACATATTTGGAGAATGTTCAATCTTATGAAGTTTTTGATAAAAGTGGGTTTGGAGAGGTCATGACTTTAGCTAATGTTAATCCCACTATTTTGGAAGAGTGTCAACTTCGCATGCATGTGGATCGTGTTGAGAATATGTTATGTGATAGCTATTTTGTTGAATTTTCTTATGATCCTACATGTAATTATTATGAGAGAGGAAAATATGGTTGTAGAAACTTTCATGCTACTAAATTACCTCTCGTTATGTTGAGATTGCTATTATCTCTTTCCGCTTCCTTGCATATGCTAGTTTCTGCTTGACTTGATTTGTTTGCCTATAAGATGCCTATGCATAGGAAGTATGTTAGACTTAGATGTGGTTGTCACATGTTTTATGATGCTCTCTTTGTGCTTCAATTCTTGTCTTTTATGTGAGCATCATTGAAATCTCAATGCCTAGCTAAAAAGGCTTTAAAGAAAAGCGCTTGTTGGGAGAAAACCCAATATATTTCCTTTCTCTCGTTGAATAAATAATCCATCTACCTTCTGTTTAGATGTGGTTTTATGTTTTAATTAGTGTTTGTGCCAAGTTAAACCTATAGGATCTTCTTGGATGATAGTTATTTGATCTTGCTGTAATTTCCATAAACTTTATGTTCACGAAAACAATTGTTAAAAATCACCAGAACGTGATAATATAGTGATTCCAATTTCTGCTGATAAATAAACAAATTGCCTAGGTCGTCCTACTTTTTCTGATTTTTTGGAGTTCCCGAAGTTCACGTTAGTTATAGATTACTACAGACTGTTCTGTTTTTGACATATTCTGTTTTTCGTGTGTTGTTTGCTTATTTTGATGAGTCTATGGCTAGTAAAGTAGTTTATAAACCATAGAGAAGTTGGAATACAGTAGGTTTAACACCAATATAAATAAATAATGAGTTCATTACAGTACCTTGAAGTGGTCTTTTGTTTTCTTTCGTTAACAAAGCTCACGAGATTTCTGTTGAGTTTTGTGTTGTGAAGTTTTCAAGTTTTGGGTGAAATCTTTTGATGGATTATGGAACAAGGAGTGGAAAGAGCCTAAGCTTGGGGATGTCCATGACACCCCCAATATAATGCAAGGACACCAAAAAGTCAAAGCTTGGGGATGCCCCGGAAGGCATCCCCTCTTTCGTCTACTTCCGTCGGTAACTTTACTTGGAGCTATATTTTTATTCACCACATGATATGTGTTTTGCTTGGAGCGTCTTGTATGAGTTGAGTCTTTGTTTTCTAGTTTACCACAATCATCCTTGATGTACACACCTTTTGAGAGAGCCATACATGAATTGTAATTTGTTAGAATACTCTATGTGCTTCACTTGTATCTTTTGAGCTTTATATTTTTGCTCTAGTGCCTCACTTATATCTTTTAGAGCACGGTGGTGGATTTGTTTTATAGAAACTATTGATATCTCATGCTTCACTTAGATTATTTTGAGAGTCTTAAATAGCATGGTAATTTGCTTAATAATAATAATAATATACTTGGTATTCAAGATTTGTAAAACTTTCTTTTGAGTGCGTTGAATACTAAGAAAAGTTTGATGCTTGATAATTGTTTTGAGATATAAAGATGGTGATATTAGAGTCATGCTAGTTGAGTAGTTGTGAATTTGATAAGTACTTGTGTTAAAGTTTGTGATTCCCGTAGCATGCACATATGGTGAACCGTTATGTGATGAAGTCGGAGCATGATTTATTTATTGATTGTCTTCCTTATGAGTGGCGGTCGGGGACGAGCGATGGTATTTTCCTACCAATCTATCCCCTAGGAGCATGCGCGTAATACTTTGCTCCGATAACTTCTAGATTTTTGCAATAAGTATATGAGTTCTTCATGACTAATGTTGAGTCCATGGATTATACGCACTTTTTCCCATCCTTCCACCATTGCTAGCCTCTCTAATACCGCACACTTTTTGCCGGTATCACACACCCACCATATACCTTCCTCAAGAAAGCCACCATACTTACCTATCATGGCATTTCCATAGCCATTCTGAGATATATTGCCATGCAACTTTCCACCATTTCGTTTATTATGACATGCTCCATCATTGTCATATTGCTAGCATGATCATGTAGTTGACATCGTATTTGTGGCAAAGCCACTATTCATAATTCTTTCATACATGTCACTCTTGATTCATTGCATATCCCAGTACACCGCCGGAGGCATTCATATAGAGTCATACTTTGGTCTAAGTATCGAGTTGTAATTGTTGAGTTGTAAGAAAAATAAAAGTGTGATGATCATCATTTTTAGAGCATTGTCCCAAGTGAGGAAAGGATGATGGAGACTATGATTCCCCCACAAGTCGGGATGAGACTCTGGACAAAAAAAAGAGGCCATAAAAAAAGAGAAAAGGCCCAAATAAAAAATTGAGAGAAAAAGAGAGAAGGGACAATGTTACTATCCTTTTACCACACTTGTGCTTCAAAGTAGCACCATGATCATCATGATAGAGAGTCTCTCATTTTGTCACTTTCATATACTAGTGGGAATTTTTCATTATAGAACTTGGCTTGTATATTCCAATGATGGGCTTCCTCAAAATGCCCTAGGTCTTGTGAGCAAGCGAGTCGGATGCACACCCACTTAGTTTCTTTTGTTGAGCTTTCATATACTTATAGCTCTAGTGCATCCGTTGCATGGCAGTCCCTACTCACTCACATTGACATCTATTGATGGGCATCTCCATAGCCCGTTGATACGCCTAGTTGATGTGAGACTATCTTCCCCTCTTTTGTCTTCTCCACAACCCCCATTCTATTCCACATATAGTGCTATATCCATGGCTCACGCTCATGTATTGCGTGAAGATTGAAAAATGTTTGAGAGTGTCAAAAGTATGAAACAATTGCTTGGCTTGTCATCAGGGTTGTGCATGATATAAATACTTTGTGTGGTGAAGATAGAGCATAGCCAGACTATATGATTTTTTAGGGATAACTTTCTTTGGCCATGTTATTTTGAGAAGACATAATTGCTTAGTTAGTATGCTTGAAATATTATTATTTTTTATGTCAATATGAGCTTTTGTCTTTAATCTTTCAGATCTGAATATTCATATCAAATTAAGAAGAATTACATTGAAATTATGCCAAGTAGCACTCCACATCAAAAATTCTTTTTTATCATTTACCTACTCGAGGACGAGCAGGAATTAAGCTTGGGGATGCCTGATACGTCTCCAACGTATCTATAATTTTTGATTGCTCCATGCTATATTATCTACTGTTTTGGACCATATTGGGCTTTATTTTCCACTTTTATATTACTTTTGGGACCAACCTATTAACCGGAGGCCTAGCCCATAATTGCTGTTTTTTGCCTATTTCAGTGTTTCGAAGAAACGGAATATCAAACGGAGTCCAAACGGAATGAAACCTTCGGGAACGTGATTTTCTCAACAAATAAGATCCAGGAGACTTAGACCCTCCGTCAAGAAAGCCACGAGGCGGTCACGAGGGTGGAGGGCGCCCCGCTAGGGCGTGCCCCCTGCCTCGTGGACCTCCCTTTGCTCCACCGACATACTCCTTCCTCCTATATATACCTACGTACCCCCAAACGATCAGATGCGGAGCCAAAAACTTAATTACACCGCCGCAACCTTCTGTACCCACGAGATCCCATCTTGGAGCCTGTTCCGGAGCTCCGCCGGAAGGAGAATCCACCATGGAGGGCTTCTACATCATCACCATAGCCCCTCCGATGAAGTGTGAGTAGTTTACCTTAGACCTTTGGGTCCATAGTTAGTAGCTAGATGGCTTCTTCTCTCTTTTTGGATCTCAATACAATGTTCTCCCCCTCTCTCATGGAGATCTATTCGATGTAATCTTCTTTTTGCGGTGTGTTTGTTGAGACCGATGAATTGTGGGTTTATGATTAAGATTATCTATGAACAATATTTGAATCTTCTCTGAATTCTTTTATGTATGATTGGTTATCTTTGCAAGTCTCTTCGAATTATCAGTTTGGTTTGGCCTACTAGATTGGTTTTTCTTGCAATGGGAGAAGTGTTTAGCTTTGGGTTCAATCTTGCGGTGTCCTTTCCCAGTGACAGTAGGGGCAGCAAGGCATGTATTCTATTGTTGCCATCGAGGATAACAAGATGGTTTTTTTTATCATATTGCATGAATTTATCCCTCTATATCATGTCATCTTGCTTAAGGCGTTACTCTGTTTTCTTGAACTTAATACTCTAGATGCATGCAGGATAGCGGTTGATGAGTGGAGTAACAGTAGTAGATGCAGGCAGGAGTCGGTCTACTTGTCTCGTACGTGATGCCTATATACATGATCATGCCTAGATACTCTCATAACTATGCTCAATTCTGTCAATTGCTCAACAGTAATTTGTTCACCCACCGTAGAATACTTATGCTCTTGAGAGAAGCCACTAGTGAAATCTATGGGCCCCGGGTCTATTCTCATCATATCAATCTTCATCACTTTATTATTGCTTTGCTTTTTTACTTTTCTCTTTTATTTTACTTTGCTTCTTTATACCAAAAATACCAAAAATATTATCTATCATTTCTATCAGATCTCACTCTCGTAAGTGACCGTGAAGGGATTGACAACCCCTAATCGTGTTGGTTTCGTTGATCTATTTGTTTTGTGTAGGTATGAGGGACTCACGCGTAGCCTCCTACTGGATTGATACCTTGGTTCTCAAAAACTGAGGGAAATACTTACTCTACTCTGCTGCATCACCCTTTTCTCTTCAAGGAAATCCAACGCAGTGCTTAAGAGGTAGCAGGGCGCGCCCCTCGTCCTTATGGCAACTCTCTAAGGCGGTTGGTGCCCTTCTTCTAGCCACGAAAGCTAATATCCGGATAAAAATCGTGTTAAAATTTCAGCCCAATCGGAGTTACGGACCTCCGAGAATTTAAGAAACGGTGAAAGGCTAGAATTTGGGGACGCAGAAACAGAAGAAACAGAGAGAGAGATCCAATCTCGGAGGGGCTCCCGCCCCTCCGCCGCTATGGAAGCAAAGGACCAGAGGTGTAACCCTTCTCCCATCTAGGGGGAAGGTCAAGGAAGAAGAAGAAGAAGAAGGGGGCTCTCTCCCCTCTCTCCCGGTGGTGCCGAAACGCCGTTGGGGCCATCATCATAACGACAATCTACACCAACAACTTCGCCACCGTCATCACCAACTCTCTCCCCCTCTATGCAGTGGTGTAACCTCTCTTTTACCCGCTGTAATCTCTACTTAAACATGGTGCTCAACGCTATATATTATTTCCCAATGATGTATGGCTACCCTATGATGTTTGAGTAGATCCGTTTTGTCCTATGGGTTGATTGATGATCGTGATTGGTTTGAGTTGCATGTTTTATTATTGGTGTTGTCCTATGGTGCTCTCCGTGTCGTGCAAGCGTGAGGGATCCCCGTTGTAGGGTTTGCAATATGTTCATGGTTTGCTTATTGTCTGCGTTGCGTGAGTGATAGAAACACAAACATAGATAAGTGGGTTATGGCGTATGGGAATAAACAGGACTTGATACTTTAATGCTATGGTTGGGTTTTACCTCAATGATCTTTAGTAGTTACAGATGTCTGCTAGAGTTCCGATCATAAGTGCATATGATCCAAGAAGAGAAAGTATGTTAGCTTATGCCTCTCCCTCATATAAAATTGCAATAATGATTACCGGTCTAGTTATCGATTGCCTAGGGACAAATAACTTTCTTGTGACAAAAAGCTCTCTACTAAAACTAACTTAGTTGTGTCTTTATCTAAACATCCCCTAGTTATTTATGTGGTCTTTATTATCTTGCAAACCTATCCAACAACACCTACAAAGTACTTCTAGTTTCATACTTTCTCTAGGTAAAGCGAACATAAAGCATGCGTAGAGTTGTATCGATGGTCGATAGAACTTGAGGGAATATTTGTTCTACCTTTAGCTCCTCATAGGGTTTGACACTCTTACTTATCGAAAGAGGCTACAACTGATCCCCTATACTTGTGGGTTATCAAGACCCTTTTGTGGCGCCGTTGCCGGGGAGCAATAGCGTGGGGTTGATATTCTCGTGTGTGCTTGTTTGCTTTATCACTAAGTAGTTTTTATTTTCTGTTCTATGTTGTTTCCTATCTTTAGTTATGGGTAGGGAACGCAAAATACCAAAAAAAATAGTTGTACATGTTGAACCAATGGTTGAAGAACGACCCAAAATCTATCATACTACTGAAACTTTCTACTTGGATCATCGTCGATCCATTTGTGCTCGGGCTGAAAACCCAACTAGCTTAGTTGAGGGAAAATCATTAAATGAGTATGCCTATTTTGTGCATCACCGCTTATCTCAAAAAAGGGAAACTTTTATGGCAACATATTAATAGTTTATATTGCTATGCTTTGAATCTATGTGAAGTACATGATTTTACTTGTTGTTCTGAGGACCCTAGACAACACCTTCGCTTCCAATGTGAATTTAAGGATAATGGAATCTTATCTTCTTATGCCACGGGTGCTTATAATTACTTTGATATTGAACAAATTGAAGAATTTGTTGCTTTTAAGGGTGCTTATGAAATTGCTTCTTTGATTGAAAAGTATGATGCTACTCTTTACAAATCTGAAAACTTTGCCATACTTAAATATTGCTATGAAAACTATGCTTCTAATGCTTATGTTAAGCCATATATTGAGGAGTCCTCCGCTGTCGAAGAGGAGACTAATATTTTGCAGGAAACTATGGAAGAAAAAATTGCTGAAACTGTGAGCTCATTAGATGAAAAAGATGAGGAGGGGAGCGAAGAACAAAAGGAGGAAGAGCGGATTGATCACCCGTGCCCACCTTCTAATGAGAGTAACTCTTTATCCCATATATTGTTTAATTTCCCTTCATGCTTACCGAAGGATGAATGCTACGATGATTGCTATGATCCCTTTGATTCATTTGAAATATCCCTTTTTGATGAACTTGATGCTTGCTATGCTTATGGCCAAGATGCCAATATGAATTATGCTTGTGGAGATGAACTTGCTATAGTTGCTTCTGTTAAGAATGAAATTGTTGCTATTGCACCCACGCATGATAGTCCTATTATCTTTTTGAATTCTCCCAACTACACTATATCAGAGAAGTTTTCTCTTATTAAGGATTATATTGATGGGTTGCGTTTTACTATTGCACATGATGATTTTGATAAGTATAATATGCATGTGCTTGCTGCTCCTACTTGCAATTATTATGAGAGAGGAACTACATCTCCTCCTCTCTATGTTTCCAATATGATAAAATTGCAAGAAACTGGTTATACTATGCGTTGGCCTTTACTTTATGTGTATCAATTATTCTTTTATGACATGACG
Source organism: Aegilops umbellulata (assembly GCA_032464435.1). Taxonomy (NCBI): domain Eukaryota; kingdom Viridiplantae; phylum Streptophyta; class Magnoliopsida; order Poales; family Poaceae; genus Aegilops; species Aegilops umbellulata. Next base: position 375,366,647 of record CP136058.1, on the reverse strand, counting down.
ATGCATAGGAAGAGAGTTAGACTTCGTCATTACATGAATATATGTTACTTTGTGCTTGGATCACTATATGCCTAGCTTAATGGCTTTAAAGAAAGCAATGTGATACGTCCATTTTGCATCATGTTTTCTTACAGTTACTTACAATGTTTTTATCCATAATAATGCTTTTTGGAGTAATTCTAATGCCTTTTCTCTCATAATTTGCAAGGTACACACAAAGAGGGAGAATTCCGGCAGCTGGAAATCTGGACCTGAAAAAGCTACGTCAAGCCACCTATTCTGCACAACTCCAAATGAGCTGGAACTTCACGGATAATTTTTATGGATTATTTAAGAAATATGGGAGCCAATAAGTACCAGAGGGAGCCCACCAGGTGGGCACAACCCACCTAGACGCGCCAGGCCCCCCTGGCGCGCCCTGGTGGGTTGTGGCCTCCTCGGCCCACCTCCGGTGCCCATCTTCTGGTATATAAGTGGTTTTGACCTAGAAAAAATAGAATAATACTTTCGGGATGGAGCGCCGCCGTCTCGAGGCGGAACCTGGGCAGGAGCACTTTTTCCCTCCGGCGGAGCGATTCTACCGGGGGAACTTCCCTCCCGGAGGGTGAAATCATTGTCATCATCATCACCAACAACTCTCATCTTGGGGAGGGCAATCTCCATCAATATATTCACCAGCACCATCTCATCTCAGACCGTAGTTCATCTCTTGTATTCAGTCTTGTTACCGGAACTATGGATTGTTGCTAGGGGTGACTAGTAGTGTTGATTACATCTTGTAGTTGATTACTATATGGTTTATTTGCTGGAACATTATATGTTCAGATCCAAGATGCATATTAATACCCCTCTGATCATGAGCATGTTGATTATTCGTGAGTAGTTACTTTTGTTCTTGAGGTCACAGGAGAAATCATGTTACAAGTAATCATGTGAACTTGATATGTGTTCGATATTTTGATAGTATGTATGTTGTGATTCCCTTAGTGGTGTCATGTGAGCGTCGACTACATGACACTTCACCATATTTTTTATTAACGGAATGCATTGTGGAATAGTAAATAGATGGTGGGTTGCGAGAGTGATCGAAACTTAAACCCCAGTTTATGCACTATTCCGTAAGGGACCGATTAGATCCTAGAGTTTAATGCTATGGTTAGGATTTATCCTTAATACTTTTCTCGTAGTTGCGGATGCTTGCGGGAGGGTTAATCATAAGCAGGAGGTTTGTTCAAGTAAGAACAACACCTAAGCACCGGTCCACCCACCTATCAAATTATCAAAGTAGCGAACAGAAATCAAACCAACATGACGAAAGTGACTAGATGAAATTTCCGTGTACCCTCAAGATTGCATTGCTTATTATAAGAGATCATTTTGGCCTGTCCTTTGCCTCAAAAGGATTGGGCTACCTTGCTGCATACTTATTGTCACTATCGTTACTTGCTCATTACAAACTATCTTGCTATCAAACTACCATGCTACTTACAATTTCAACACTTGCAGACATTACCTTACTGAAAACTACTTGTCATTTCCTTCTACTCCTCGTTGGGTCCGACACTCTTACTTATCGAAAAGAGCTACAATTGACCCCCTATACTTGTGGGTCATCATGCTGCCAGCGAGACAACCCGGAAGTTTTAGAGAGTCATTTATTTCTGTTGAGTGCTTTTAAATAGTTTAAAGCAAAAAAAATAAAGAGGGGAACCTAATTTTTTTTCAAAAAGAAAAGTGAAAGTGAGAAAGACAAGCATTGTTAAAGTGGGAGCTAGCCTTAAACTTTGTTCATGCCCATGGAAACTGTGTGAACCTTGATTACAGAAACTTATCAACAAAAATAATTATCCCCTTGTACAAATCCATTGTATTATAAAAATAGTGTGTCGGCGTTCTGGGAACGGGGGTCCCCAGACTTGCCTGCCTGCGGCCTGCGGCGTGGCTCGAAAGGGGGCCCAGCACGGCCCATCTTCATCAACACGAGACCCAAGACCCTCGCGAGGGGCCAAGCCTCGTGGGGCGGACGACACGACGCTTCCTCAGGCATGGCCTCGTCGGGCTGGCTCACGAGGAGGCGGAGAGATCAAGGCGGGGTACCTCACGAGGTGCCCATGACGCAAGCCATGACGACCAAGGGTGCCAGGCGGGCGCCAGCCCGCGCAGTGCCTCCCTTTCCTCTTTGGTGCAAAGGGGGCAAGCGCAGGAGAGAGGATCAAGCAAAGGCACCTATTTCGGTGCAACGAGACCAAGACCAGTCCAACGGTGGGAAGGAGGTCATCGTGGAGCCCAGAACGGCGTCACCACAGGGCCTTTGACAGGCGAGGACCAACTTTGGTCAGGATAAGTGTACCAGATGTTCCCCTTCAAATTGGCCAATTGTTGGCGCCCTTCCCGCTCAATATTTGGGAAGAGGCCCAGGGCCTTTGCCTATAAATAGGACTAGCCGCCCCCAGGGTAGAGAGAGGACACACACACAAAAGGAAGATAGAGGTATCGACGAATCGACCGGCAATCAGACAGAGAGAGAGAGAAGGGCGACTGAACCCCTCTAGCAGTTCATCGCCCCAGCCAAGAACAGACCCTCGCGAGGCTGTTCTACCTTGTATTGTTCATCCTCATCAGCCCAAGAGGCAATCCACCACACCACACTGGAGTAGGGTATTACACCACATCGGTGGCCCGAACCAGTATAAACCATGTGTCTCTTGCGTTGTTCTTTCAGTAGTTAGATCTTTGCGAGACGGAGAGGTAGAGGGCATAATCTCCGCGCGCACCCCAGAGTTCGAACCTTAAGGGTCTGCCGAAACCCGAAATTCGACATTTGGCGCGCCAGGTAGGGGTGCACCGGAATTTGTCTTCCACTGCTCCGTTCTCCTCCGGCCGTCGCATCCATGTCTGACGCTCGTCGGGCCCGCGCCAAGCACCGGGCCGCCATCGCTTCCCGCGTCGCCCAGACGGCTCCCGTCGGTGGGCATCCTCGTCGTTCCCCGTCACCCGCCATCAACGCCGCCACCGGCCCGGCGGGGAACGAGCAGCAAGCGTCGTCTCAGCATCCGTCCGTGCGGCAAGACGGCCGCACCGCTACTCCATCGCTCACACCAGTTGGCTCTTTGTCCCGCGCGCTCCACGCACCCTTGGAGGCTCGAGCTGCGCTCATCGCGGCAAACGAGCTCCTGCGCTACCGTCCCGTCGATGACGTCTACGAAGAGTGGCTCGACCGCGTCGCCGAGCTCGTCCGTGCCGCAGGGGGCTCTCCTACGCCGTCCGCTCCGCTGAGCCGCACCCCGCCCCGCGCGGGCAATGAAGCTCCGGGGGCGTACCAGCCACCTCCTCTCCAAGAAGACGCCATGGCTCCAAGGCGTGTGGCCCCTGGGCGGAACCCGCTCCATCAGCTGCCGGCCCAGCAAGAACGGAGCTGCCAAGAAGTCCCTCGACCGCAGGAGGCTGCCCGGGCGCTCCCTGCTCCGGCTCGTCGTGACCCTGCTCCAGCTCCAGCACGTCAAGACCCCGCGCTGCTCCCAGCTGCAACGCATGGGGACCCGCAAGGCCAAGATCCCCCTCAACCAAAGCCTCCTGTGGCCACTGCTGGCTGCCGCGCCTACACCACCGAGCTGCGTAGCGTTGCATGGCCCAGCAAGTTCAAGCCAGACCTGCCTCCTCGCTACGACGGCACGACCAACCCTGCAGAGTTCCTCCAGCTCTATGAGCTAGGCATCGAAGCTGCCAGCGGGGATGAAAAGGTCATGGCGAACTGGTTCCCCATGGCGCTCAAGGAAGGAGCTCGCATCTGGCTCCTGAACCTGGCCCCAAGCACGATCACTTCCTGGGATCAGATGCGCACCCGTTTCATCGCCAACTTCCAAGGTACTCGCGACCGGCCGCCCGCCGTGAGCGACATGCGCCGCATCAAGCAACAACCTAGAGAGACCCTGCAAAAGTACATCCACCGCTTCAACAGTGCGCGCCTCAAGATCCCCAAGGTATCCGAGGAAGCCATCATCTCAGCTTTCTCCGATGGTGTGCGCGACATCAAGATGAAGGAGGAGCTGGCGATGCATGAAGACCTGTGCACCTCCCTGGAGCTGTTCAACTTGGCGACCAAGTGCGCCAGGGCTGAGGAAGGGCGTCTCTCCCTCCTCGAGCTGCCCGCCGCAGACCCAGAAGAGAATAAGCCCAAGGCCAAGGAGTTGAAGCGCAAGGGGGCTGCCGTGCTCGCGGCGGAACCGGATACCAAGCGGGGCAAGGATCTGCCCGAGCCCTCCAGGGGCAGCCGGTACTGTGTGTACCACGACCTCCACACCCACAACACCAATGAATGCCAAGAGCTCCGCGCCGTGCGAGAAGGAAGGATCGGCCGTCATCCTGACCGCGCTGACCGGGGCTACGACCGAGGAGGAGGAAGAAACGCAGGACGCTGGGAAGACCGCGGCCCGCGCCAAGGGTGGCGTGATCAACCTCGCGAGGACCGCTGGCGAGACCTGCCTCAAGAGGGGGACTGGAGGGATCAGCCTCGTGAGGATCGCCCGCAGGGCAACGCAGGCCTCCCCCCGCTGCCGCCTCAGCCGAGGAGGAACGAGGACCGCCATCAAGACGAGGGGGCTGGGGGGTTCCAGGAGCCGCGCGCAATCGCCTGCATCCTGGGCGGAGCTCAAGCCCCAGCCTCCCAACGCATCTTCAAGCAGTTTGCCCGTGAAGTGAATGCAGTCCTCCCCAAGCTCGAAGCAAGGCGCCCTCTCAGGTGGTCGGTGTGCGCCATCACGTTCAGCTCAGCGGATCAGCTCAAGTGCGCGGCCATAGCCGGGGTCCTCCCGATGCTTTGCTCCCCAGTCATCAGCAACGTACTGGTCACCAGGACCCTCATCGATGGTGGAGCAGGGCTCAACATCCTGTCCGTGGAAACATTCAACAATCTCCAAGTGCCCTATGACCAGCTTCAGCCAACCAAGCCTTTCTCCGGAGTCACCGACGGTTCCACGATCCCGATCGGGCAGGTCCGCCTCCCTGTCACCTTCGGGGCACGCAGCAACTACCGCACCAAGCTCATCGACTTCGACGTCGCCCACATCCGCCTGCCGTACAACGCCATCCTCGGGTACCCAGCGCTGGCCAAGTTCATGGCCATAACTCATCATGGCTACAACGTCCTCAAGATGCCAGGAAGTGGCGGAGTCATCACGGTGCCATGTGAAGAGAAGGATGCAGTGTGTTCCCTGGAGCGAGCCTTTCAGGCCGCGTCACTAGAAGACCCAGATCGCGGAAGCAGGAGGCTTCCCGATACCACCCCCAAGAAGAAGAAGGCGTTGTCCGAACCGGCCCCTCAGGAGGCGGGCCCCCTAGGGCCAACGTCTGGCCAAGGGGATCCTCCTTCCATCGCATAGGAAAGCGCGCCCGGCGCCCTCCTCAGGCAGGGCTCGGGGGCTCTCACCTGAGGGCCACTGACCTGGCCAAGGTCACGAGGGAGGCGCTTGGGCACCACGTGGAGGCGTGCTTCGAAGCACGTTTCCCTCAAGAAGGAGCGAGGCAAGGAAGGTCGGATCAGCAGGAGTTCGTCAGCAAGGCCGTTCAAGAACTACAGGAGTCAAGAATCATGAGAGGTTGCCGCCGTTCACCGGCTGTGGATCCCCATCCAGGCGAGGATGGTGGGCTGCGTGTCTGCATCGATGCACCAGGGCTCAATCAGGTCGCCACTACAGAACGCCTCTGGCCCTCGCAAGTGGGGCGTTGTGGAGGTCCACCCCACAGCTACGTTCGCATGCCTTACGGCTTGCCGAGCGTGGCTGCTGCGTACCAGCGCCTCATGAGGGGCATCATGGAGACTCAGGAAGAGAGGCGTTCCACAGTCCTGGCGGAGATGGAGATGATCCGCGAGGAGCCACCAGCGCCTCCGGAGCCTCCTGAGGCCCCTGGGCCTGGGGGCTCGTGAGGGTCGGCTTCCGCAACCTACTAGAGTCTGCTGCTCCAACACCACTTCGTCCTCGACATCTTCAGGTGACATCTTTCAAGCTTCATTTCCGGCTAGGAATGCCCTCCCAGGGCTGCATCATTCCCAGGCTGCGTGGGTCTGTCCCTGCGGCATGTATCCCTTTTTATTTTTCGGTCATTAGCTTGCTTTGTTGGGGGCGCCCCTCGGGCTGCATCATCCCCAGGCCGCTCGGGCCAGGCCCAGTGGCGTGTATCTCCCTTGCGTTTATTTCCAGCTATGCATTCGCCTATCATACTTGATTACTTGATGCCTGTCCACGGCACCTCTTCTTCTCCATGTCGACCACTTGCATGTTAAAGGGGGGGGGTACCTGAGCATCACGACTCAGGGCTCTTACTGGCTCTCCAGCCCTCACCCTCTGGCCTTGTCCACGGCATCGCGACCTGGCATACCAGCGACGGCTGAGACAAGCTTGAGGGCCGGGACCCGAGGACGTAGAGTGCCGGCATCTAACCAAATTTGCAGGAACACATCACAAGATACGGCCCAGTGCCAGGAGCAACCCTCCTAGAGGTAGGGCCCCGTGAGTCCCGCGCTGGCTCACGGGTGCCCAGATACACCTCACCTAGCCCTACCGTGCCAGCCACGTGTCTGGGCGGGGCTGTACACGCCCCGGGGGCTCCTCCCGGAGGGGAGCCCCCTCCCACGTACTAGTGGAAGCACCATGCTCCGCGCTAGCTGACGACACTGTCGAGGAGCGGCTATGCCCGTACACATACGGAAGCGCTATGCTCTGCGCTGGTGATAAACAAATGAGGGTGGCCTCCGGGCTGCATCAACCTCAGGGAGCCCAGAGCTCAACGTCTAGCCTCATCGCAACGCCTCCCCTCGGGAGCGCCGCGCGAGGGGGCTAGGCACGGGGGCTATGCCTGGGTCACGCCCAGACGTACACCACCCAGCCAGGCCCCTCGGGCCTGGTTCGTCTCGCGTCTCTCCCCGAGCGGAGCCAAGGTATGAAGGCCGTTTGAGCGTCAAGGGGGACCCCTGAGCATCGCGACTCAGGGGCCTAACTAGCCCCGTAGCCCCTCACTCCTTAGTTCCAAAAGGCTATGCTGGGTGAGGTACGTGCGGGGCCGGGCTCTGCAGACGTAGAACGGTAGTCCCGCTTGCATCTCACCTCATCGCTCGCTGTTTGCGTGTCAAGGGGGACTCCTGAGCATCGCGACTTAGGAGCCTAACTGGCTCCGTAGCCCCTCACTCCTTAGTTCCGAAAGGCTATGCTGGGTGAGGTACGTGCGGAGTCGGGCTCTGCAGACGTAGAACGGAAGATACACCTACATCACACTTCCCTACTTGTTGTTCGTGCACCAAGGGGGACTCCTAAGCATCGCGACTCAGGAGCCTAACTTGTCACGTAGCCCCTCACTCCTTTGGTCCCGTCCTGGTTTCCGGTCGGGGCTAATGCTGGGTGAGGTACGCGCGGGGCCGGGCTCTGCCGGCGTAGAACACAAGCAAGTAGGGAGGAAAAGCATAAAACTCAAGGAATTTAAAAGCAAATATTACAGTCCATACTGTCGTCTCAGTACCAAACGTAAGTTTAAATGCCTCCCCGAGGCGTGATGCATGTGCAGGAATTAAAAGCAGAACAGGAGCGGTAGCGGAGTCACTTGTCGGCGGAGGAGCAGCGCGGAGTGACTTCGCCTCATGGAGCAGCAGGGCCGACAACGCCTTGCTTCGGCTTGGTGCTGAAGTCCGGGAACTTCCCCAGCAGCGCCTCTGCGCGCCCCTTCACGGCTTCGACAGCGGCGGCAGCACCCTCGCCACTCACCGGCTCCAACAGACTGTCGAGGTCGGCGACGGGATCGCGAAGGTAGATGTGGGCGAAGACCCGCGTTAGCGCAGCAGAAGACAGGACACGCGCCTCGGCCTCGACCGTGGGGCCAAGGCCAAGGGCGACATCCCCAAGGGCACGGACTAGGAAGGGAAGCATCTTGGCGGGGTCGTCCTCGGCGCCGGCCAGCAGGCTCTTCAGGCCACTCTCATAAAGCATTTTCAGCGAAGCACGAGCCTCCTTCTCCATGTCCGCGAAGGCCACGCGATCCTCAGCAAGGACCTGGGCTTTGCCGTCCAGCTCAGCCTTCATCACCTCCAGCTCCTTCTTCAGCGCGCCTAGACGTTCGCGGCGCTTCTTGAGCTTGGCCTCCCGGCCCTCGATGGCCGCCTCGCAAGCCTTCATGCCTTCTTCCTGCTCCTGGCGAAGGTGGACCTCCTTCACGAGATGGTCCCGCAGGCCTTGCAGCTCGTCCTCCAGCTCCTTGCAGCGACCACGGACTTCAACCACCTCCCCCAGGGCCGCGTCTCGAGCAGCCCTTGCCTCGAGGGTACCCTCCCTCTCTGCGTCGCAAGTCGTCGAGGCCTGAACCAGCACCGCCCGAATCGAGGCGTCGGAGCGAATCCATCCCGAAACCAGCTCCAGGCGCCCGGCCACCAGGCGAGGGTCGGCGCCAAGAAGATCCTGCCGCAGCTGGTCCAGTCCAGCAGCGGCACGCTCCAGGACAGCAGGAGTAGTTGGAGAAACAGCAGTCGGCGGAATAGGAGGAGAAGGTAGCGGCGGCGAGACCACAGCATCCTGAGGCGGAGTCTGCTGCGCCGCAACGACTGTGGTGGCGGCAGCAGGCAGAGGCACCTCGAGAGTCACTTGGGCCATGGGGGCTGGGCTCGCCCCAGCCAGCTCAGCCAGGCCTCGTGAGGACGACCGGGCAGGAGAAGCCCGTGCGTCACGGTTACCTTCCCCCGCAGGCGGAGGCGTTGCTGCGGATGGGGTCTCGGGAGCCCCCTTCGGCTTCTTCGCCGCGGGCGCCAGCCTATTCAAGAGAAGCAAACATCAAGCCTCAGCAGCGGAACAAGAAATAAAGACAAGGATCAAGCGCTTACAGGTCGTCGCCGGTGAGCTCGGGCAGCCTCCGACCAAACTTGAAGCCTGAGATCCGGCTGGAGGGATCAACCTCAGAAGCAGAAGGCGCGTCGGTGGATCGCCCCGGAGACGGGGCGGACCCGCGGGGGATCAGCCCGGTCCTGTCCTTCTTCGGGATCGGGGGTGAGCTCCCGCTACCCAACACGTCATCGTCCTCATCATCGTCAAGTGACGAAAGGCGGAGAGTGCGGGGCCTGCGCCGGGAGAGGGGAGCCCTCGACTCTCCGTCAGTCGCCTCAGAGTCAGGCCCCTTTCCCCGCTTCTCTCCGCCCTCCTCTTTGCTGGAGTCGTCGGAGGACACATCCACCAGTCCCTCGGGAGCCTCCGCGGGCACGGGCCCGTCCCCGTTGAAGGCAGGCATGGACTCTACCACCTGCTCCCAATCGTCGCGGAGGAACAAGGGCGTAGGAGCGCCCTCCAACCTCGCTACATCGCCCCCGGCCCGAGATTGGAGCACCGCGGCCAGATCTTCGCCGCCCAAGGCCGCGGGGCTCGGATGAGGCCTCCACATCGGGGGTGAGTACTGCCGAAGCGGAGCCAACTGGTGCTCCAGGAATTCCCTCAGCAGCGACGCGCTGGTCAGCTTCGTCGTCGCCATGCTGGCCGGCCTCAGATCCGTGTCCATCCTCTCCAGCACCGGCTTCGCACGGGGGTCCGTGAGTTCTGCGGGGGCCCAATCACCGGAGCTCGTGGGCGGCTCCTTGGGCAGGATCAGCTGCGGGTGAATGCGCCCGGCGTCTTTCAAGACCCATTTGCTCCTGAAGCCCTCGATCCTTTTCCCTGGCTTCGAAATGGCAATGGCGCCACCGTACGCGATAAAGCTCGCGCACGCGGAAGGAGAACCGCGAGAGACCCGGAGGGAGAAGTAGTGGCGCAGTAGGGCCACTAAGGGCTGCACCCCTACATGAGCCTCGCAGTAATAGGCAAAGATTGCCAAGAGAAGGATGGAGTTGGGGTGGAGATGCAGAGCCTGTAAGTTGTAATGGCGGAGGACACAGAAAAAGAACTCGGAGAAGGGAGGCACCAGACCAGCAGTGATGGAGCTTACAAAGAGAGGATAGAAGGTGCTCCCTCGGCCCTCAGGGGTGGCGGAGCCGACCTTGAGCACCTGCGCCCCGTCGATGCCCTGCGCCGCCGCCATTCGGCGCAGCCGGGCAAGGCTCACCTCCGACACATTCAGCAAGTCCAGGGCAGGCGAGAACCAAGCTTCGGCCGGAGGCTAACGCGGCGCCATGTCTTCCTAGGTCACACGGGTGGAGCAGATCTAGGAATTTGGAGGAAGGAAGGAGAGGCGCAAGAAAGGGGATCTGAGCAGCGAACGGAGAAAGAGAAGAGCAAAACCTGGGCAGACGCCGCACCTTTAATAACCTGCGCGGCTGCGGAGGCACTCGCGTCCAATCAACCGCCACGCGGCGCCCAAGGCCGCAGGCTGTTAGGGCCCGCGGCGCTTCGCCCTTGCCCTTTCGCCTCTCAGCACGGCCAAGTCCGGGCGCGCCTTGGGCCCGGGGGCTACTGTCGGTGTTCTGGGAACGGGGGTCCCCAGACTTGCCTGCCTGCGGCCTGCGGCGTGGCTCGAAAGGGGGCCAACACGGCCCATCTTCATCAACACGAGACCCAAGACCCTCGTGAGGAGCCAAGCCTCGCGGGGCGGACGACACGGCGCTTCCTCAGGCATGGCCTCGTCGGGCTGGCTCACGAGGAGGCGGAGAGATCAAGGCGGGGTACCTCACGAGGTGCCCATGACGCAAGCCATGACGACCAAGGGTGCCAGGTGGGCGCCAGCCCGTGCAGTGCCTCCCTTTCCTCTTTGGTGCAAAGGGGGCAAGCGCAGGAGAGAGGATCAAGCAAAGGCACCTATTTCGGTGCAACGAGACCAAGACCAGTCCAACAGTGGGAAGGAGGTCCTCTTGGAGCCCAGAACGGCGTCACCACAGGGCCTTTGGCAGGCGAGGACCAACTTTGGTCAGGATAAGTGTACCAGATGTTCCCCTTCAAATTGGCCAATTGTTGGCGCCCTTCCCGCTCAATATTTGGGAAGAGGCCCAGGGCCTTTGCCTATAAATAGGACTAGCTGCCCCCAGGGTAGAGAGAGGACACACACACAAAAGGAAGATAGAGGCATCGACGAATCGACCGGCAATCAGACACACACACACACACACACACACAGAGAGAGAGAGAGAGAGAAGGGCGACTGAACCCCTCTAGCAGTTCATCGCCCCAGCCAAGAACAGACCCTCGCGAGGCTGTTCTACCTTGTATTGTTCATCCTCATCAGCCCAAGAGGCAATCCACCACACCACACTGGAGTAGGGTATTACACCACATCGGTGGCCCGAACCAGTATAAACCATGTGTCTCTTGCGTTGTTCTTTCAGTAGTTAGATCTTTGCGAGACGGAGAGGTAGAGGGCATAATCTCCGCGCGCACCCCAGAGTTCAAACCTTAAGGGTCTGCCAGAACCCGAAATCCGACATAGTGTGCCAAGATTTGCCTTTAGGATGATTAGATTGCTTGTTTGGTATTTGCGGTGTAAAAACAAAAACTTTGGCTGTAGTGCATGATTTTACATTTTTTTACTGGAAAGTCAAACGCTTCTGAGCTTTTGCACAATACTTCTATACAAATCTTTTATTTCTCCTAATTTTCAGAATTTTTAGATTTACAGAAGTATGGTGAATGTTCAGATTACTGCAGACTGTCCTGTTTAAGACAGATTATGTTTTTGATGGATTGTGTTGCTCGTTTTGATGAAACTATCGATTGTATCGGTGGTATAAGCCATGGAAAAGTTATATTACAGTAACTAAAATGAAAAAATAAAATATGAATGAGTTTGCAACAGTACTTAAAGTGGTAATTTGCTTTGTTATACTAACGGATCTCACGAGAGTTTTGTTAAGTTTTGTGTGATTGAAGTTTTCAAGTTTTGGGTAAGATCACGATGGATGAAGGAATAAGGAGTGGCAAGAACCCAAGCTTGCGGATGCCCGAGGCACCCAAAGGTAATATTCAAGGACTCCCAAGCAACTAAGCTTGGAGATGCCCCGGAAGGCATCTCCTCTTTCTTCTAACGATCATCGGTAATTTTACTTGGAGCTATATTTTTATTCGTCACATGATATGCGTAAATCTTGGAGCGTCATGTGCTTTTTCTTTTTCCTTTAATAATGCACCATGCTAGTATGAGATAGTCCTTGGTTGATTTATAGAATGCTCTTTGCACTTCACTTATATCTTTTGAGTATGGCTTTATAGAATGCTTCATGTGCTTCACTTATATCATTTGAAGTTTGGATTGCCTGTTTCTCTACACATAGAAAACTGCCATTTGTAGAATGCTCTTTTGCTTCACATATATTTGTTAGAGCGTGGGCATATCTTTTGTAGAAAGAATTAAACTCTCATGCTTCACTTATATCTATTTAGAGAGTTGAAAGGAATCGGTCATTCACATGGTTAGTCATAAAATCCTACATAAAGCTTGTAGGTCACTGAATATGATATGTTTGATTCCTTGCAATAGTTTTGCGATACAAAGATGGAGATATTAGAGTCATGCTAGTTAGTAATTGTGGATTGGTAGAAATACTTGTGTTGAGGTTTGTGATTCACAAAGCATGCACGTATGGTGAACAGTTATGTGATGAAGTCGGAGCATGATTTATTTTCTCATTGTCTTCATTATGAGTGGTGGTCGGGGACGAGCGATGGTCTTTTCCTACCAATATATCCCCCTAGGAGCATGCGCGCAGTACTTTGTTTTGATAGCTAATAAATTTTTGCAATAAGTATGTGAGTTCTTTATGACTAATGTTGAGTCCATGGATTATACGCACTCTCACCCTTCCATCATTGCTAGCCTCTTCGATACTGTGCATTGCCCTTTCTCACCTCGAGAGTTGGTGCAAACTTTTCCGGTGCATCCAAACCCCGTGATACGATACGCTCTATCACACATAAGCCTCCTTATATCTTCTTCAAAACAGCCACCATCCCTACCTATCATGGCATTGTCTAGCCATTCCGGGATATATTGCTATGCAACTTCCATCATCATATACAAGACTTGAGCGTTCATTGTCATATTGTTTTACATGATCGTAAGATAGCTAGCATGATATTTCCATGGCTTGTCCGATTTCTGATATATTTGCTATGCTAGATCATTGCACATCCTGGTACACTGCGAGAGGCATTCATATAGAGTTATACTTTGTTCTAGATATCGAGTTGTAATATTGAGTTGTAAGTAAATAAAAGTGTGATGATCATCATTATTAGAGCATTGCCCCAGTGAGGAAAACATGACGGAGACTATGATTCCCCCACAAGTCGGGATGAGACTCCGGACGGAAAAGAAGGAGGGCCCAAAAAAACAAAAAAAAACAAAAAAAGAGAGAAAAAGAGAGAAGGGGCAATGCTATTATCCTTTTACCGCACTTGTGCTTCAGAGTAGTGGGAATTTTCATATACTAGTGGGAGTCTCTTGAGTTATCACTTTCATATACTAGTGGGAATTTTCATTATAGAACTTGGCTTGTATATTCCGATGATGGGCTTCCTCAAATGCCCGAGGTCTTCATGAGCAAGCAAGTTGGATGCACACCCACTTAGTTTTCAGTTTGAGCTTTCATACACTTATAGCTCTGGTGAATCCGTTGCATGGCAATCCCATTGACATCAATTGATGGGCATCTCCATAGCCCATTAATTAGACGCGTCGATGTGAGACTTTATTTCTTTTTGTCTTCTCCATACAACCTCCACCATCATATTCTATTCCACCTATAGTGCTATATCCATGGCTCACACTCATGTATTGCGTGAAAGTTGAAAAGGCTTGAGAACACTAAAAGTATGAAACAATTGCTTGGCTTGTCATTAGGGTTGTGCATGATGAAATACTTTGTGTGATGAAGATGGAGCATAGCCGGACTGTACGATTTTTTAGGGATAACTTTCTTTTGCCATGTTATTTTGAGAAGACATGATTGCTTTTTAGTATGCTTGAAGTATTATTGTCTTAATGTCAAATGATAGACTATTGCTTTGAATCACTCGTGTCTTAATATTCATGCCATGATTAGATTATATGATCAAGATTATGCTAGGTAGCATTCCACATCAAAAATTATCTTTTTTATCATTTACCTACTCGAGGACGGGCATGAATTAAGCTTGGGGATGCTGATACGTCTCCGTCGTATACATAATTTTTTATTGTTCCATGCCAATATTCTACATCTTTTACATACTTTTGGCAACTATTTGTATTGTTTTTTTAGACTAACATATTGATCCAGCGCCAGTTCCTGTTTGTTGCATTTTTTGTTTCGCAGAAAATCCATATCATACAGAGTCCAAACGAGATAAAAACTTACAGAGATTTTTTTGGAATATATGTGATTTTTGGGAAAAAGAATCAACGCGAGATGATGCCCGAGGGGTCCACAAGGACAAAGGGCGCGCCCCAGGGGGTAGGGCGCGCCCCTGGTCCTTGTGTCCACTCCGTAAGGCGGTTGGTGCCCTTTTTCTGGCCAAGAAATCTAATATCCGGATAAAAATCGTGTTAAAATTTCAGCCCAATCGGAGTTATGGATCTCCGGGCATTTAAGAAATGGTGAAAGGCTAGAATCTGGGGACGTAGAAACAGAAGGAAATAGAGAGAGAGATCCAATCTCGGAGGGGCTCCCGCCCCTCTGCCACCATGGAAGCCAAGGACCAGAGGGGAAACCCTTCTCCCATCTTGGGGGAAGGTCAAGGAAGAAGAAGAAGAAGAAGAAGAAGAAGAAGAAGAAGAAGAAGAAGAAGAAGAAGAAGAAGAAGAAGAAGAAGAAGAAGAAGAAGAAGAAGAAGAAGAAGAAGAAGAAGAAGAAGAAGAAGAAGAAGAAGAAGAAGAAGAAGAAGAAGAAGAAGAAGAAAGAAGAAGAAGAAGAAGAAGAAGAAGAAGAAGAAGAAGAAGAAGAGAAGAAGAAGAAGAAGAAGAAGAAGAAGAAGAAGAAGAAGAAGAAGAAGAAGAAGAAGAAGAAGAAGAAGAAGAAGAAGAAGAAGAAGAAGAAGAAGAAGAAGAAGAAGAAGAAGAAGAAGAAGAAGAAGAAGAAGAAGAAGAAGAAGAAGAAGAAGAAGAAGAAGAAGAAGAAGAAGAAGAAGAAGAAGAAGAAGAAGAAGAAGAAGAAGAAGAAGAAGAGAAGAAGAAGAAGAAGAAGAAGAAGAAGAAGAAGAAGAAGAAGAAAGAAGAAGAAGAAGAAGAAGAAGAAGAAGAAGAAGAAGAAGAAGAAGAAGAAGAAGAAGAAGAAGAAGAAGAAGAAGAAGAAGAAGAAGAAGAAGAAGAAGAAGAAGAAGAAGAAGAAGAAGAAGAAGAAGAAAGAAGAAGAAGAAGAAGAAGAAGAAGAAGAAGAAGAAGAAGAAGAAGAAGAAGAAGAAGAAGAAGAAGAAGAAGAAGAAGAAGAAGAAGAAGAAGAAGAAGAAGAAGAAGAAGAAGAAGAAGAAGAAGAAGAAGAAGAAGAAGAAGAAGAAGAAGAAGAAGAAGAAGAAGAAGAAGAAGAAGAAGAAGAAGAAGAAGAAGAAGAAGAAGAAGAAGAAGAAGAAGAAGAAGAAGAAGAAGAAGAAGAAGAAGAAGAGAAGAAGAAGAAGAAGAAGAAGAAGAAGAAGAAGAAGAAGAAGAAGAAGAAAGAAGAAGAAGAAGAAGAAGAAGAAGAAGAAGAAGAAGAAGAAGAAGGGGGCTCTCTCCCCCTCTCTCCTGGTGGTGTCGGAACACTGCCAGGGCCATCATCGTAACGACAATCTACACCAACAACTTCGCCATCGTCATCACCAACTCTCTCCCCCTCTATGCAGCGGTGTAACCTCTCTTTTACCCGATGTAATCTCTACTTAGACATGGTGTTCAACGCTATATATTATTTCCCAATGATGTATGGCTATCCTATGATGTTTGAGTAGATCCGTTTTGTCCTATGGGTTGATTGATGATCGTGATTGGTTTGAGTAAAGAGGACTTGATACTTTAATGCTATGGATGGGTTTTACCTTAATGATCTTTAGTAGTTACGGATGTTTGCTAGAGTTCCAATATAAGTGCATATGATCCAAGAAGATAAAGTATGTTAGCTTATGCCTCTCCCTCATATAAAATTGCAATAATGATTACCGGTCTAGTTATCGATTGCCTAGGGACAAATAACTTTCTTGTGACAAAAAGCTCTCTACTAAAACTAATTTAGTTGTGTCTTTATCTAAACAACCCCTAAATTTTATTTATGTGCTCTTTATTATCTTGCAAACCTATCCAACAACACCTACAAAGTACTTCTAGTTTCATACTTGTTCTAGGTAAAGCGAACATAAAGCGTGTGTAGAGTTGTATCGGTGGTCAATAGAACTTGAGGGAATATTCGTTCTACCTTTAGCTCCTTGTTGGGTTCGACACTCTTACTTATTGAAAGAGGCTACAACTGATCCCCTATACTTGTGAGTTATCAGTCACCACCTTGTGTCGCTGATTCCAGTGAGAATCGAGGAGTCCTCAAGCCATTTCTTTCCATCTCATCTATGCACCCTGGCACAATTCTGACACCCAGTGCATGCCCAAGCTGACCATAGAGCATGTCGAAGACCACACCGAGCGTTGATGTCACAATGTCGCTTCCAACAAGGTGAGCTTTGCACCCGAGCCCTTAACATTGTCCATTCACATCGCCTCGACAAGGCACGTCTCGCCGACTACTAAATTGACCCCGAGGAGTATTGCATCATTGACTTCACTGAAACTCAAAGCTTGCAGTCCTCGTCCATGACTCCCGCGAGCAATCCCCGATGATTTCGACAAGCTCGGCATCCCGCTGACCACTATTGTCATCGTCATTCACCGATGCATCCATAGGTATAATCGGCACCACCCAAAACCCTCTATAGAGCTCACTCACATTGATCACATAGCACCATCACCGTCATCTCCATCTCACGTGATGATTTTGGTCGATTGAAGCCCTAGGGCGACATGGCACTTCCAAAGCCGTCCATCGCCTATGATTCAACGATCATGTTTTAATTTAAACGAACAAGTATCTTTTAATTAGAGTCGCCTAGCATCACTTAATCCAATGACCCACGTTATAACCCAGCCGATCGGTATCAGCAAATCAGAGCACGCGACATGCCTTGATTTTATTTTTAAAACATTCCTGAGATAGAAAGAGATGAAGATTTTGCGAAGAAAAACATATAGATTCAAACCCTTATAACCTTTTATATGTAGCTCAAATGAGATGATTATTTTTTGCATACTGGCCCTCATGGAGTGCTTCATCTAATAGTACCACTTATTTCATCTTTTGGAATTTGAATTTTTTAAGCCCTGCTTTGTAAACTATGAATCCAAATGGAGTCATCCCTTTTGGAAAATGATCCTTTGGATGCCCTCTTTCAGTTAGAACCATTAATTTCCAATTTCATCATACTATTATAATCAAAACAAAATTTAGGATTTCATTTTTAAGAAAGGCTGCCATGGCAAAGTTTTTGGAACCAATTCAAATTGAATTTGAATTCATTATTATATGCTTTGTATCCCAAAGAATTACAAGTTTCCAGTAGAACCATATTATCTAAGTTTGAATTTTCTAGATTTAAACTTATTTGAATTACATTTCCAATTTTGTTTGAATCTAGAATTCAAACCACATGTTCAAATCAAATCAATCTTTTTGCAAATTGATTCATAAGATGTCCACAACCCATTTGAACTATTTTGAGACCAAACCTAGCCTATAAATTTTGAATTATTCAAATTTGAATTTGAATCTTGTCTAAACCAGAACTTCCAAGCCCTTTTGAATTCAAACACGAATATTTTTGCACATCAGTTCAAATTTAAAACCCAACCCTATCAAACCTTTATTTGAATTCAATTAGAGTCAGCCAAAGTTGAATCTTATTTGACCACCTTCCACATATCACACACCAATTGCAAAAATCCTTTGCGTATTGAATCACACATTGACCCTTAGTTAGCATAATACTATTGAGTATTCTTATTTGGTTCTTACTGTTGTTCATGCAAGTTTTCTTTGCATTAATTAGTTCTTATGTTGTTATGTAGATTGCGAGGAGTGTGACGCCTCGTACTGTGAGGAGTGTATGGTGTACCTTCACAAAAAACAACAAAGGAAGGTGACCATCTCATCATGTCACCCCTATTTTCTTTATGCATGTAGTATACCATGATAGGGTGGGAGTTTAGGACTATGTATTAACATGCTATGCTATGAAACCTAGTAGGATAGTGATACATCTCCGTCTTATTTACCTTTTCAAACACTTTGGCTCTTGTTTTGGACTCTAATTTGCATGATTTAAATGAAACTAACTTGGACTAACGTTGTTTTCAGCAGAACTACCATGATGTTGTTTTTGTGCAGAAATAAAAGTTCTCAGAATTGGACGAAACTTCTGGGAGAATTGTTTTGGAATAAAAGAATAATACTGCAGCAAAGACCCGTTGGAGGGGGGCATGCTGCACACTAGGCACTAGGGCGTGCCACCCCCCTCTCACGCGCCCTGGTGGGTAGTGGGTGATTGCTTCTATCGGTGTTGGAATTTCCCCAAAGAGGAGAGGATGATGCAGCACATCAATGATAATTATTTCCCTCTGTTATGAAACCAAGATTATCAATCCAGTAGGAGAACCAAGCAACAACACTATGCAAATGGTACTTGCACACAAATAGAAAATACTTGCAACCCAACGAGTAAGAGGGGTTGCCAATCCCTCCTCGGTACTGAGATAGATTAAATTGTATAAGATTGGATAAATAGATCTAGCGAAAACATAAATAAAATAAATAAATAAAAAGTGCAGCAAGGTATTTTTTAGGTTTTGGAATAATAGACCTGAAAACAATATGATAGAAAATAGAACCTGGGGCCATATATTTCACTAGTGGCTTCTCTTGAGAAAATAGCATACGGTGGGTAAACAAATTACTGTTGGGCAATTGATAGAAGAGCAAATAATTATGATGATATCTAAGGCAATGATCATGTATATAGGCATCACATCCAAGATTAGTAGACCGACTCTTGCCTGCATCTACTACTATTACTCCACACATCGACCGCTATCCAGCATGCATCTAGTGTATTAAGTTCATGGAGAAACAGAGTAATGCAATAAGAACGATGACATGATGTAGACAATGTCTATTCATGTAGGAATAGACCCCATCTTTTTATCCTTAATAGCAACGATACATGCGTGCCTCTCTACCCCTTCTGTCTCTGGGTGAGAACACCGCAAGATCGAACCCATCACAAAGCACCTCTTCCCATTGTAAGAAAAATTAATCTAGTTGGCCTAACTAAACCAAAGTTTCGGAGAAGAAATACGAGGCTATAATAATCATGCATATAAGAGATCAAAGAAGACTCAAATACTATTCATGGATAGAACTGATCATAAACTCGCAATTCATCAGATCCCAACAAACACACCACAAAAAGTCATTACATCAAATAGATCTCCAAGAACATCGAGGAGAACATTGTATTGAGAATCAAAAAGAGAGAAGAAGCCTTCTAGCTACTGCCTACAGACCCGTAGGTCTGTGGTAAACTTCTCATGCATCATCGGAGGAGCACCAATGAGGATGGTGAACCCCTCCGTGATCCCCTCCACCCATCAGGGTGCGCCAGGGCCTCTGGTGCCCAGGTGGGTGGTGGGCCCCACAGACCTACCCTCGTGCACTTCCTTTGCTCCCAAGTTGTCTTATCGGCAAAAATAAAATCTCCAAAAAGTTTCGCTGTGTTTAGACTCCGTTTGTTATGGATATTCCGTGAAGTAAAAATTAAGCAAAAACAACAACTAGCACTAGGCACTATGAAACTAGGTTAGTCCCAAAAACTGGTATAAAGTTGCTATAAAATGAATGTAAAACATCCAATCATGATAATATAACAGCATAGAACAATAAAAAATTAGACATACGTTGGAGACGTATCAGTGGGCCCCACGAGGTTCCGCTAACCCTAATCTGGATACTATAAATTCCTATTTCCAGTAAGGAGCCGCCGCTACCTCCCGTTCTTCACCGGGAAGCCAGATCTGGAGTCCGTTCGGGGCTCTGATACGTCTCCAACGTATCTATAATTTATGAAGTATTCATGCTATTATATTATCAACCTTGGATATTTTATATGCATTTATATGCTATTTTATATGGTTTTTGGGACTAACCTATTAACCTAGAGCCCAGTGCCTGTTTCTGTTTTCTCCTTGTTTTATACCGCAGAAAAGGAAAACCAAATGGAGTCCAATTGACCTTAAACTTGACGGAGCTTATTTTTGGACCAGAAGAAGGCCACGGAGTCAAATATTTGGGCCGGAAGAGTCTCGGGCTGCCCACGAGGGTGGGGGCGCGCCCACCCCCCTGGGCGTGCCTCCCTGCCTCGTGGACAGCACAGAGACCCCCCCCTCCCCGACTTATTCTCGACGCCAACACCTCTCATATATACCCAAACTTCCAGAAAGAAACAGAGATCAGAAGTTCTGCGGCCGCAAGCCTCTGTAGCCACGAAAAATCAATCTAGGCCCTCTTCGGCACCCTGCCGGAGGGGGCCATCATCACCGGTGGCCATGGAGGAGTATCCCGGAGAGGCCATCATCGCCATGAAGGCCAAGGACCAGAGGGAGAACCTTTCCCCGTCTAGGGGGTAGGCCATAGAGGAGGAAGCACAAGGGGGAGAACCTCTCCTCCTTTCTCTTGGTGGCACCGGAGTGCCATCAAGAGGGGAATCATCGCCGCGGTGATCGTCTTCATCAACATCACCATCATCATCACCATCCTCATCTCTTTTACGCGGTCCACTCTCCCGCACCCCGCTGTAATCCCTACTTGAACATGGTGCTTTATGCCACATATTATGATCCAATGATGTGTTGCCATCCTATGATGTTTTGAGTAGATATCCTTTGTCTTTGGGTTGATTGATGATCTAGATTGGTACGAGTTGTATGTTTTATTTTGGTGCTGTCCTATGGTGCCCTCCGTGTTGCAAAAGCGTGACGGATTCCCACTGTAGGGTGTTGCAATACGTTCATGATTCGCTTATAGTGGGTTGGTGAGTGACTGGAACGCAAACCCGAGTAAGGAGGTTGTTGCGTATGGGAATAAAGAGGACTTGATGCTTTAATGCTATGGTTGGGTTTTACCTTAATGATCTTTAGTAGTTGCGGATGCTTGCTAGAGTTCCAATCATAAGTGCATATGATCCAAGTAGAGAAAGTATGTCAGCTTATGCCTCTCCCTCATATGAAATTGCAATGACGACTACCGGTCTTGTTAACAATTGCCTAGGACAATTCCGCATACCGATCCATCATTATTCCACACTTGCTATTTATAATATTTAGTAATATATTATAACTTTATGATAACAGCACCTACTTTTATATTTTAGCTCTCCGATATCATACAAAGTTATCCTCTTCATACCCACAACATAGTTTTATTTCTCGTTTCTAGTTGGAAGCAAACGTTCAGTGTACGTAGAGTCGTATCAGTGGTAGATAGGGCTTGAGAGAATATTGATTTTACCTTTAGCTCCTTGTGGGTTCGACACTCCATACTTATCACTTCCACATTTGGAAATTGCTACGATGATTCCCTTCACTTGGGGATTATCAATCTCTTTTCTGGCGCCGTTGCCGGGGAGCAATAGCGTGGGGTTGATATTCTCATGTATGCTTGTTTTCTTTCTTCACTAAGTAGATTTTGTTTTTCCTTTTGTTCATATTTAGTTGTGGGTGTAACATACAAAAAATTTAAAGAATGAAAATACCAAAAAAAATACTTGCCTCTCTTACCTAAAATGTTTTTCAAAAAAAGAGAAGTGATTGGAAAGTTATGCATTGAAGAGTGAGGGTCGACCTTGAGCACTTGTGTTCATGCTCACGGAAACAATGTAGAATTTTTCATGGAAGTTTCTCTGTAAATAATTATCTCCTTGTATATATCCATTTTATTATAAAAATAATGTGCCAAGCTTTGGTTTTAGGATGTTAGATTGCTTGTTTACTAGGTGCAGAACAAAAACAGAAACTTTGGCTGTAGCGTGTGATTTTACATTTTTTATTGGAGAGCCAAATGGCTCTATAACTTTTTGCACATTACTTCTGTACAAAATTTTCAAAGTGTCAAATTTATTTCATAATTTTTGGAGTTACAGAAGTTTGCTAAACTTCCAGATTACTACAGACTGTCCTGTTTAAGACAGATTCTGTTTTTGATGCATGCTTGCTTGTTTTGATGAAACTATTGATTTCTATCAGTGGATTAAGCCAAGTAAAAGTTATATTACAGAAGCTATAATGCAAAAACAAAATATGAATTGGTTTGCAACAGTACTTTTAGTAGTGATTTGCTTCGTTATACTAACGGATCTCACAAAGTTTTTGTTAAAGTTCTGTGTGGATGAAGTGTTTGAAGATCGAGGAGCTATCAATATGAGAAGAATAAATAGAGGCAAGAGTTCAAGCTTGGGGATGCTCGAGGCACCCCAAGTAAATATTTAAGAGGATACTCAAGCATCTAAGCTTGGGGATGCACCGGTTGGCATCCCATCTTTCTTCTTCAACAATTATCGGTACACCTCGGTTTTTGTTTTGTTCACATGATTTGTGTCCTTTGTGTTTTTCTTTTTCTTTAAGAACCATGCTAGTATGATATGTCCCTTCATCAATTTATATAATACTTCTTGTGCTTCACTTATATCTTTTAAGTATGATCTTATGGAAATTGCTCTTTGAGCTTCACTTAAATCTTTTGAGTATGGTTTTATAGAATGCTTCGTGTGCTTCACTTATATATTTTGAGGTTGGATATTGGTTAGTCTATATTAATTGTAGAATGCTCCATGAACTTCACTTATATCTTTTGGAGTATGGATAATACTATCATCTAAAGCGGGTTTGGAAGAGTGTCAACTTTAGGAACTAGTGATCCCGCTATTTCGAATGAGAAGAATTTTGCTTATGTGGAGAGTAGAAAAATTTCTATGCTTGTAGATCATGAAAAGAATGCTTTATGTGATGGTTATATTGTTTAATTCATTCATGATGCTACTGAAAATTATTATGAGGGAGGAATATATGCTTGTAGGAGTTGCAATAATATCAAGTTTCCTCTCTATGTGCTTAAAGTTTTGAAGTTGGACTTGTTTTGCCTTCCTATGCTTGTTGATTCTTGTTCCTATAAATTATGTGTTCACAAAATCCCTAGGCATAGGAAGTTGGTTAGATTCAAATGTGCTAGTCATATTCTTCATGGTGCTCTCTTTATATTTTAGTTCTTATCTTTTATGTGAGCATCATTGAAATCATCATGCCTAGCTAAAAGGCATTAAAGAAAAGCGCTTGTTGGGAGATAACCCAATATTTACCCTTACTGTTTTTGTGTGTTTACATGATTAAGCTACTGTAGTAATCATGTTTTATAGCTTTTGTTTCAATAAAATGCCAAGTAAGACCTTTGGGAAGACTTGGGTGAAAGTTGATGTGATCTTGCTGTAAAAACCAGAAACTTTGCGCTCACGAGATTAGCTACCATTTTTTTACAGAAGAGCGCTTTTGAGTTGATCCTTTTTGCATAAGATTAATAGACAAATTCCTCACGTCCACCAATTTATTTCATAATTTTTGGAGTAGAAGAGGTATGGTTTCTGTTCAGATCATTACAGACTGTTCTGTTTCTGACAGATTCTGTTTTCATTGCATAGTTTGCTTGTTTTCTAGTTTCTATGGCTTATATTTCTCAATATAAATTGTAGAAATGATATGGTACAGTAGACATTGTGAGGGAACAATTATGAACATTTTCTTAGGCAGTACCAAAGTGAATGGTTGACTCTTTATCATACTAACCTATCTCACGAAGTTTTGTTAAGTTTTGTGTGATTGAAGTTTTCAAGCTTTGGGTGAGATATCGATATGAGGAGAATAAGGAGTGGAAAGACCCTAAGCTTGGGTATGCCCAAGGCACCCCAAGGTAGTATTCAAGGAAGAGTCAAGTGCCTAAGCTTGGGGATGCCCCGGAAGGCATCCCCTCTTTCGTCTTCAAAACTATCGATATACCTTACTCGGAGCTATATTTTTATTCGTCACATGATATGTGTTTTGCTTGGAGCGTGTTTTCAATTTTACTTGTTGTTTGAATAAAATCATTGGATCTGAAATATTGAATGAAAAAGAATCCTCCCATGGCTAGTTAATTATTTGACTACTCAGTGTTCTTCACTTATATCTTTTGGAGTAGTTTGTCATTTACTCATGTGCTTCACGTATATCCTATGAGTAAATGGTCGAATGGATTGAATGTCATAAATCTGAATTTATATATGTTCAATATTATTATAAGTATAGGTAGTAAATTCATTGAAAGTTAGCAAACGTAGAATTGGTCACTTGAACAATTCATGAAAGAATATTGAAGGAAGAGACATTTCACATATAAATATACTATCTTGGACATCTTTTGTAATTGTGAGCACTCATTAAAATATGACATGATAAAAGGTTGATGTTGGACAAGGAAGACAACTTAATGGGTTATGTTTTCTTATATCCAAAATAAAGTATATTGTCATGGATCATCCAACATGTTGAGCTTGCCTTTCCCTCTCATGCTAGCCAAATTAGAAATACTACTTGTGCTTCCAAACATCCCTTAAAACGAGTTTTGTCATGAGAGTCCACCATACCTACCTATGGATTGAGTAAGATCCTTCAAGTAAGTTGTCATCGGTACTTGCAATAAAATTTGCTCTCTAAATATGTATGATCTATTAGTGTGGAGAAAATAAGCTTTATACGATCTTGTGATATGGAAGCAATAAAAGCGACGGACTGCATAATAAAAGTCCCTATCACAAGTGGCAGTATAAAGTGACGTTCTTTTGCATTATGATTTTGTGCATCCAACCTTAAAATCGCATGACAACCTCTGCTTCCCTCTGCGAAGGGCCTATCTTTTACTTTTATCTTCTACCTTATGCAAGAGTCATGGTGATCTTCACCTTTTCCTTTTTACATTTTATCCTTTGGCAAGCACATTGTGTTGGAAAGATCCTGATATATATATCCTTTGGCAAGCAGAGTAGGATTTTCTACAAGTGCTTGCCACAGAACTAGTTAAGGGTTTCAATGGTGCAAAAGTTCTCAAAAATTCTGAAAAAAATACTGAACCAACACACCTACTTCCTCCATTCCGAATTACTTGTCTTGGATTTGTCTAGATACGGATGTATCTAGACTCATTTTAGTGCTAGATACATCCGTATCTAGACAAATCCAAGACACGTAATTCGGAACGGAGGGAGAATAATATAACATGATCCAACGGAGGGATTAAAAAATATGACTGTATGTGTCCTGGATAAAAAAAACAAATAGTTCAGTATATATTTATGTCGCAGCGAGCTGAAATGCTTATTATTTCTGCCGAGGACACATAGATGCATATTTTGACAATCCCTCTCTAGGATCATCTTATTACATTAGAGAGATGCTCCCATATTTATTTCATATTTTTTGATAACTTTTAAACCGTTAAAAGTTTAGCAACCCTTAACTAGTTCTGTGGTAAGCTATGGTAGACACAGTTTTACATATATATATATATATATATATATATATATATATATATATATATATATATATATATATATATATTTATATATATATATATATATATATATATATATATATATATATATATCCAATTTGATGTAAGCTTATTTTTGACATTACCCTTGAGGTAAAAGGTTGGGAGGCGAAACTATAAGCCCCTATCTTTCTCTGTGTCCGATTAAAACCTTGAACCCATAAATATCACGTGAGTGTTAGCAAAATGGTGAAAGATTAAATGATAGTTGTATGTGGAGTTTGCTAAATCAAAGCTCTGACATAGACCCTTCCTGAAAATAAAATGAATTGCAATTGTTTGATGACTAAGAGCACTGTTTGTTAGTTTTCAAGAAAGTTTATGATCTATACTTTAACATGTGAATAGCTTGTTACTTGATCATGAAAAGTTTTATAAGATGAGCTACTGTTATGACATATATTGATGCTAGAAAAAGTGAGTGAAATTATCATTGATCAAACTTGTGCACTTGCTAGCATTCACACTTCATAAATTATTTCTTTTATCATTTACCTACTCGAGGACGAGCAGGAATTAAGCTTGGGGATGCCGATACATCTCCAACGTATCTATAATTTATGAAGTATTCATGCTATTATATTATCAACCTTGGATATTTTATATTTATTTATATGCTATTTTATATGGTTTTTGGGACTAACCTATTAACCCAGAGCCCAGTGCCTGTTTCTGTTTTCTCCTTGTTTTAGAGTATCACAGAAAAGGAAAACCAAATGGAGTCCAATTGACCTTAAACTTGACGGAGCTTATTTTTGGACTAGAAGAAGGCCACGGAGTCAAAGAGTTGGGCCAGAAGAGTCCCGGGCTGCCCACGAGGGTGGGGGCGTCCCCACCCCCTGGGCGCGCCTCCCTGCCTCGTGCACAGCCCGGAGACCCCCCTGACTTGTTATCGACGCCAACACCTCTCATATATACCCAAACTTCCAGAAAGAAACAAAGATCGGAAGTTCCGCCGCCGCAAGCCTCTGTAGCCATGAGAAATTAGTCTAGGTCCTCTCCGGCACCCTGCCGGAGGGGGCCATCATCACCGGTGGCCATGGAGGAGTATCCCGGAGAGGCCATCATCGCCATGAAGGCCAAGGACCAGAGGGAGAACCTTTCCCCGTCTAGGGGGGTGGACATGGAGGAGGAAGCACAAGGGGAGAGCCTCTCCTCCTCTCTCTTGGTGGCACCGGAGTGCCATCAAGAGGAGAATCATCACCGCGGTGATCGTCTTCATCAACATCACCATCCTCATCTCTTTTACGCGGTTCACTCTCCCGCACCCCGTTATAATCCCTGCTTGAACATGGTGCTTTATGCCACATATTATGATCCAATGATGTGTTGCCATCCTATGATGTTTTGAGTAGATATCCTTTGTCTTTGGGTTGACCGATGATCTAGATTGGTACGAGTTGTATGTTTTATTTTGGTGCTATCCTATGGTGCCCTCCGTGTCGCGCAAGCGTGAGGGATTCCCGTTGTAGGATGTTGCAATACATTCATGATTCGCTTATAGTGGGTTGGTGAGTGACTGAAACACAAACCCGAGTAAGGAGGTTGTTGCGTATGGGAATAAAGAGGACTTGATGCTTTAATGTTATGGTTGGGTTTTACCTTAATGATCTTTAGTAGTTGCGGATGCTTGCTAGAGTTCCAATCATAAGTGCATATGATCCAAGTAGAGAAAGTATGTCAGCTTATGCCTCTCCCTCATATGAAATTGCAATGACGACTACCGGTCTTGTTAACAATTGCCTAGGACAATTCCGTATACCGATCCATCATTATTCCACACTCGCTATTTATAATATTTAGTAATATATTCTAACTTTATGATAACATCACCTACTTTTATATTTTAGCTGTCCGATATCATACGAAGTTATCCTCTTCATACCCACGACGTAGTTTTATTTCTCGTTTCTAGTTGGAAGCGAACGCTCGGTGAACGTAGAGTCGTATCAGTGGCAGATAGGGCTTGAGAGAATATTGATCTTACCTTTAGCTCCTTGTGGGTTCGACACTCCATACTTATCACTTCCACCTTTGGAAATTGCTATGATGATTCCCTTCACTTGGGGATTATCAGGCTCCGGAGAGGGGGGTCTTCCGTCTTCGTCATCATCAACCATCCTTCATTACAAATTTCATGATACTCTCCACCGGGAGTGAGTAATTATTTCGTAGGCTTGCTGGACGGTGATGAGTTGGATGCGATTCATCATGTAATCGAGTTAGTTTTGTTAGGGATTGATCCCTAGTATCCACTATGTAATGAGATTGATGTTGCTATGACTTTGCTATGCTTGATGCTTGTCACTAGGGCCTGAGTGCCATGATTTCAGATCTAAACTGTTTATGTTTTCACCAATATATTTGTGTTCTTGATCCTACCTTGCAAGTTGTATGCACCTATTAGGTTTTATGATCCGCATACCCCAAGGTGACAATAATTGGAATTCTTTCCGGTGATTACCGTAATTTGAGGAGTTCATGTATTCACTTTGTGTTAATGCTTTGTTTCGGTTCTCTATTAAAAGGAGGCCTTAATATCCCTTAGTTTTCTTATGGACCCTGCTGCCACATGAGGGTAGGACAAAACATGTCATGCAAGTTCTTTTCCATAAGCACGTATGACTATATAAGGAATACATGCTGACAGAGTCCTGGTTTAGGGGGTCTCCGGGCGTCCGGGCTACGTGACGTGGGCCGGACTGGTGGGCCACGAAGATAAAAAGATAGAAGGCTTCCCCCCGTGTCCGGATGGGACTCTCCTTGGCGTGGAAGGCAAGCTTGGTGTTCGGATATGAAGATTCATCTCTCTGTAAACCGACTCTGTACAACCCTAGCCCCCTCCGGTGTCTATATAAACCGGAGGGCTTAGTCCGTAAGGGCAATCATAATCAATCAGGCTAGACATCTAGGGCTTAGCCATTACGATCTCGAGGTAGATCAACTCTTGTAACCCCTATACTCATCAAAGTCAATCAAGCAGGAAGTAGGGTATTACCTCCATTAAGAGGGCCCGAACTTGGGTAAACATCGTGTCCCAGCTATCTCCTGTTACCTTCAATCCTAAGACGCACAGTTCAGGACCCCCTACCCGAGATCTGCCGGTTTTGACACCGACATTGGTGCTTTCATTAAGAGTTGCACTGTGTCATCATCGAAAGGCTCGATGGCTCCATCAATCATCTACAACAATGCTACCGTGGGCACTGGTGCTTTCATTAAGAGTTGCCTGCCCAGGCCGCACGCGCGGGCAAATGTTTGCCAGCCGCGGGCCAGGGCTGCGTTGCCTGCGACGGAGACCTCGACCGCGACCCATGAAGCCTTGCTGCAACAGTCGTCCGCCAGCAGCCAGAGCCCGCCTGGACCCATGGCTGGCAGCTCACTGGTGAAGAAGCATGGGAGCTGAAGCCAGGTGCCGACCGAGTTCTCCGACCACACGATGAACTCCATTAGCACCTCCGCCGAGTGAAAGCACGGCCGGGGAGGCCGCGCGGCCATGGCGCGCCTTCCTTCATCAACGGGGCTGCCACGATCTGGGCGAGCCCCGCCACGAGAAGAGGCACCACTGTGGCCGCGAGGGGCCGCGGTGGGGGTCGCGGTGTGCTTGCGGGGATGGCCGCGCCCACGCTTGGGCGGCGTAGAGCCGGGCCCCTCTCGGTGGGCCTTCCCCTTCTCTGCGGCCGAGAACCTCTTCATAGGCGCCATGGGGGGTGCTACTAGCAACGAAGCAAGGAGGAAGAAGCGAGTGGAGCAGGAAGAGATGGGCGACGGGGGCTCCATCCTCCTCCTCATCTATAGCAGGAGAAGGCCAACCGGTGATCCCCATGATCACTGGTAATGATGGTTTTTCCTTGCATGCAGCAGGGACTCGTCAAGTCGGGCAGTTGCCGAGGCAGCGTGGGGAAGCAGAGACGCCCATGTCCAATCAATCGCCACGCGTCGACCAAGGTTGCAGTCTGTTGGGGCCCGCAGCGCTCCGCACTTGCCCTTTGGCTTCGCCTCGAAGCCAAGTCTGAGCGTGCCTTGGGCCCGGGGGCTACTGTCGGCGTCCTGGGAACCGGGGTCCCCAGACTTGCCTGCCTGCGGCTCACGGCGTGGCTCTATCAGCAGCCCCGTACGGCCCATCTTCACCAGCAAACACTCAAGACCCTCACGAGGGGCCAAGCCTCGCGAGGCGGGCGACACAAGACCTCCTCCGGGGCAACCTCACCAGGCTGGTTCGCGAGGGGCGGAGAGATCAAGGCAAGGGGCACCTCGCAAGGTTCCCGTGATGCAAGCCATGACGACCAAGGCCAGGCGGGCGCCAGCACCCACAGTGTCCTTGTTTCCTCTTTGGTGCTAAAGAGGCAAGCGCAGGCAAGGAGTCCCGAGGCATCAGGCAAAGGTTTCCATATCGGTGCAACGAGACCAAGACCAGCAGGACAACAGGACGAAGGTCACCGTGGAGCCCAAGACGGCGTCACCACCCACTACAAAAAAATACACTTCTGTGATGATACGTGTTTGTCACAGTAGGTCGCGTTTTCTGTCATGCATGTACATCCATGACAAATTTATGACAGAATCAAGATAGTCATACCTGTGTTGTCGTAGAAGTGTTCCATGACATTGCTAAAATTATCATCATAGAAGTGTCCACTTCCATGACGATAAATCGCGTGTCACAGAAGTGCTTTCGTCAAGGGTGACCGACACGTGGCATCCACTGTAACGGAACGCCGTTAAGCTATCGGGTCGGATTTTGGATCCGATAACCCGTTAACAGCCACGACCAATGCTGATTTTCCACGTGTAAAATTCTCATTGGCTGACGGATCCACGCGTCAGCTCTGCGTTGACACAGGTGTCACTCATCCAACGGTCGAGATGGGCCTATGATATGTTGACACATGGACCAGCCCAAAAGTGGCCCACAAAGTTTAAATGGGCCGGCCCAACCGAAGTCCCATAAGATTTAGTGGACCATAATGGGTCGGCCCAGCTAAAGGCCCACAAAATTTAGCGGACCATAATGGGCCGGACCAACTAAAGGCCCACACGATTTTGCAGACCATAATGGGCCGGCCCAGCTAAAGGCCCACAAGATTTTGCGGACCACAATGGGCCGGCCCAGCTAAAGGCCCACAAGATTCTGCCGACCATAATGGGCCGGCCCAGCTAAAGGCCCAACATTCTCTATCAAATCGGCCCGTCAACAGCCTGTCCTAAACTTGTCATCAACGCGGCCCATGGTCACTTCTGGCCTGTTAACAGTCCGCTAAGTAATTGGGCCGAATTACGGCCCGGTGTATTTCCGGCCTGTTAAAGGTCCGACTTCATTTGGGCCCATTTACAGGCCATCCAAAACTTTCGGCCCATAAACGATCGTGAAGGATTTGGGTTATATTCGGCCATGTCTGACATTCGGCCTGTTAGAGGCCCACTATAGCTTTGGGCCACTTTCGGCCTGTTGTCATTTTCGGCCTGTTAACACCAGACGTAAACCATGGGCCATATGTGGCCAAACGTCATATCGGGCCCATTAACGGCCCATATAAAAATGACAATAATCTAGCCCGACCGAAGTTCCGGCCTGTTAAAGGCCCATGTATTAGGTCGGCGCATTTACGGCCCGTCCGAATTTCGGACTGTCAAAGATCCGCATGGTAAATGGGCCACCATTTCGGCCTGCTAAGTCCAGTGGGTTATTTGGCACAATCAGGGCCCAATCTCACTTTCGGTCTATTAAAGGCCCATGTATTTTATGGGCTCGAGATATTTACACCTGTAAACGGCCTATTTTTACTCAGGGCCCAAATTATGTTTAGGCCTGTTAAAGGCCCACTATGGGCACAGGCCTACCAGAAAAACATGAAAGCTTATGCTGATTTAGGCCCAGATATTTTTAGTGGGCTACATGCCAATTTCAGCCTGTAATCGTTTTTAGCCCAATTGGAATGGGCCCGATGAATGTTGGCATGTTGGGCTCCTACGAAGCTTTCGGCCGAATACATTACTAAGATAAACCTACACTATACAAAAATAGCGTCGTAATTACTGCAGCCTGAGGCATCATCATAAATGTTGTATCACAACAAAATAAATTCCAACCATACAACAAAAGGCATGTTGGCATAAAGTTTACTGTCCTTCCAGATAAAAGCACCATCAGATGTATAGAAGCACAGATCATTTGACCTGAGTGCTAATGTTTCAGGCTGTAGAATCTGATGGAGCAGCATGATCTCCACCTTTTTTCTGCCATTGCTCTTGAACAACGAAGCGAATGTCTGATAGTCTGGTTTCAAAACCATTCATATCTTGACGACATTTCTCAACCACTATTCTTGTTTCTGAAACAACGTCCATTAGGGATTGGACTTGTGTCTGGAGCACAGATATATCACTCTGTCTAGCAGAAAGATTTTGTTCAGTAGGCGATTTGGACGAGGTTACCTTGACAACCAACCTAGAATTACGTAGGAAGATGCTTTTTGCACTGTTAGTGGAGATATACTGACGCACTGCAGCAAGAGGTGACATTGCGCCTATAGTAGCCTCATCACCTTCAGGTGGTTGTGGC
Organism: Aegilops umbellulata; assembly: GCA_032464435.1. Classification (NCBI taxonomy): domain Eukaryota; kingdom Viridiplantae; phylum Streptophyta; class Magnoliopsida; order Poales; family Poaceae; genus Aegilops; species Aegilops umbellulata. Next base: position 375,334,470 of record CP136058.1, on the reverse strand, counting down.
TATTCAATCATTTGTTCCATAGCTTCCTGAAAGTTTGAACTTGTAGATTAGTGTACCAGATAAGTTACTAATGAGACAAAAACAAACAAAGTAGGTTAGACGTTTATACATAACTTATTTTGGTGAACTACTATAATACATTAGCATGTATTGTAGTGCCAACTACATAATAAAATCACTTTCGGAACATATGTCCATGTAGCATGCCTACTGTATTGTCTATTTCCTCACATTCGTTGACATCTAAGGATAAAGAGACATGGTTTAAAGTAGGATGAACATAGTATGACATCATTCATATCATGGGCAAACAGATATAAAACAAACAGGCTATTTTATCATTATGTGCGCACGTGAACATAACAACTAGATTACAGATCAAGACCAAAATAATATCCTTCATCTCTTTTAAACCATGTAAGGTGAAATGATACGTTAAGACAACTGTGAATAAAAGTGAACAGAGTAACTGACATTGGCTGCAAACCAAGTAGTTAAATGAACACGTCACAGTACCAATCAGTTCAAGGCAGGAGGAGTAAGGACTTACAGCAGCGGCTTGAACTGGTGTGCTCATGCCCTTCATCTTGCTGGTGTGGCAATCCTTGAAGATTTGCACTTCATTCGGTTCAGGTTCTTTTTGGTCCGGACGGGATTTCCTCAGTATTTGGAACAAGTCAATATAGATACGATAATATGGCACAAAAAAAAGAAGGAAGTAGCAGCTATTTACAAGAGCCTCGCAGTGTGCAATATAGCTACGAGATCCTGTTGTCTGTTGGAATTTCACGTTAGAACGGTTGGTTTTGTTCTTCAAACAGTTAGCCTAGAAGAAGATACACTTGTAAGGCACATACATAAATACAAGTTCAATATGTGGTCTGATCAAATACATATAGCCTACCTGATACTTTGGATCAGACCAATGTTTAACGAGGGTTGTCCAGTCTTCATTTGTAATATATTCCACTGAAGATGTTTGGGCGATTTCATTGTTAGCCTTGCCTTCAAAGTGAGATTTTCTAAGGTGGTACCGATACTGTCGCAGAGCAGACTGAAAAACATGAGTGCATGCTTGTCTAGTTGCATCATCTTTCAGATCCAACTTGAACCTCATCTGTTGAAAAAAGAATGGGAGTATTATTAGGAGGAATCTAGAAAGTATGGGACAGAGCAAGACAATATTACTAATTGCGATGAATAACATTACTTACGGATAAATGGTCAAGGAAGGTGTTAAACTGGGTATTGTCTTTCTCATTCCTGTACTGGATCCACGTTGGGAGGATACATACATGACACCCAACGGCAACGGCTACCTCTGATACTAACTTGGCTGACTCTGTAGCATCACGTGGCCTTTTTAAACCTGCCTCAAAATGGATCTCCATTCTTCCTCCTTTAGATTTTGTTAATCTGTCAAGCATTATCCCTGATGTCTGTTTCCGCTTGCGCCGTGGTGCTAGTTCAACGACGAATATGGAAAGTGTTAGTGTACATCAAACTGTGAGAGTACATATAAAGGAGCATGCAAGTGCAACTTGACTCGGTCGGGATCCATCTTGGTGTTGATGCTCATGAGGTTCATCTGATCTTGCCAAGTCCTGTTGTGTCAGCAATGCTTCGGAAGTAGTGTTAGGTGTGAAGGCAGCTTGGGAACTGGCCAGTTCCGGAGCAAACGAACGAGTAACTGATTGAGATGCTGGTACAGTTGAAGCGGATGCTGCAACTAGTGGAGCAGGTGATACTGTGTTTGTAGATTTAGCCGGTGGACTTGGACCTTCTACTGCACTATAAGTACCAGCAGAATCTCGACGGCAGAACCTTTTCCGTTTCACCCGACGAGTAACAGCACTCCCTACTATATTATTTTCCTTGCTCTTTTTTGACTTTGCCATGTCAAGCTGTACCCACAACACAAAAGAATAAAATCACTCTTCAGAACTCATTGATGCATGATGCAGAAAGCAGTACTTTGATGTAAGACAACTGTATGAGGATGGAATATGAAAGAAAAACAGGACGTCATGACATATTCACAGCTACGATGTGCAAACTAAGCAGAAGGATTTTCAAGAAAATAGAAGTAATGCAAGCTAGACACCATATGAAAGATGCAACCAATATTACTCTGCCAAGTTAAAAGTGTCTTGTCATAAGTGGCAATTCGAAAAATTAGAAGCAGTACAACATAGAAATCAATGCAAGATGCAACCACTATCAAACTGCCATGTTAAAAGCGTCCAATCATGAGTGACTGATGTGGGATACACAACAGCAGTACTTTGATGTAAGAACATGGTATGATAGATAGATGCAGTGTATTCTAGACACAGAAAGCCATGTCATATGCACATGTATAACGTATAAACTCAACAGGTGCAATTTAATCAAAATAGAAGAAATATAGGCTAGACAACATATGCAACATGAAACCAATTATCACACTGTCAACTTAGGGCAAGCACCTGCGATGGTGGAGTACGGGAGATGAACTCATCATTGAGACTTGGGACTTCAACTTCATTAGCAGTAGCAGTGGCAAATCTAGAGAGTCTCTGTTTGCGTCGGTGCGGAGGACCACCAACATCCCCTAACTTACTCTTTTCCTTCCTATTTTCTGATATTGCCTTATGAAGTCAAAACCACAAGAAGATGAATAAAATTAGCTCTGCCTAACTGGTTGATGCATGATACAGACGAACACTACTTTGATGTAAGGCAATCGCAGGATAGGAGGATGGAATATATACAAAAAAAGACATCATTTCATATTCACACGTACGATAGGAGGATGGAATATGTATGAAAAAACAGTAAGCGGAAGGCATTTCAACAAAATTAGAAGAAATGAAAGCTAGGCACCATATGAACATGCAACCAATATCACTCTATCAGGTAAAAAGTGTCTCGTCCTAAGTGCCATTTCAAGAAATTAGAAGCAGTACAAGCTAGAAGACAATGCAAGATGCAACCTACATCACAGTCCCAAGTTAAATGTGTCTTATGGGTAAGTGATCGTTGCAGGTATAAGTTGTAAGCTACGCAGATGCAATTCAACATAATCAGAAGCAATACAAACTAGACATCATACGGAAAACGCAACCACGTATAACAGTTCCAAGTAAGAGCAAGCACCTGTGATGGTGGAGTAGGGGAGATGTGCTCATCATGTACACGTATGTTCTAGAAACAGGAACACGTGTCATATTCACAGGCATTATGTGTAAAGTAAGCAGATGCAATTCAAGTTAGAAGCAATACAAGCTAGACATCATACGCAACATGCAACCACATATAATAGTGTCAAGTTAGAGCAAGCACCTTTGATGGTGGAGTAGGGGAGATGTGCTCATCATCTACACAGCTACGTTGACTGTCCAGCCTTGTGTTGTCTTGCGAATCTTGTTGGGAGGATGGCGGAGTAGAATCTGTAGAGACCCCATGTTTGAGTTGCTCCGAAGGACCACCATCATCCACTGCCAGACTAATTTCCTTTAGTTGTAATGATTTTGCATTGTGAAGTCAAACCGATAAGAAAAAGGAATAACATTTGCTCTTCAGAACTCATTCATGCATGATACCGACGAACAGTACTCGGATGAAAGGCAAACACATGATGCGAGGATGGAATATGTATGAAAAACAGGACGGTGTGACATATTCACACCTATGATGTGGTAACTAAGCAGAAGGCATTTCAACAAATTAGAAGCACTGCAAGCTAGACACCATATGAAAGATGCAACCAATATCACTTTGCCAAGTTCAAACTGTATGGCGTTTCAACAAATTAGAAGCAGCACATGCTAGAAATCATATGCAAGACACAACCAATATCACAGTGGCGACTTAAAGGTGCCTTATCATAAGATATAGTATGTACCAAAAACAGGAAAGCGTGTCATATTCACATGTATCATGTGTAAGCTAAGCAGATGCAGTTTACACTAATTAGGAGCAATACGAGCTATAAACCATATGCAACATGCAACCAGATATCACACTGCCAAGTTAGAGCAAGCACCTTGGATGGTGGAGTAGGGGAGCGGAGACTTGGACCTTGTAATGCACTATCAGTACCAGGAGAATCGGTACAGATGCTCCGTTTACGTTGCTGCAGAGGACCACCATCGTCGCCTTCCTTACTCTTTTCCTTCCACTTTCTCTATTTTGCCTTGTTAAGTCAAACCCATAAGAAAAAGGAATAAAAGTTGCTCTTCAGAACTCATTGATGTATGATACTGACGAACACTACTTTCATGTAAGGCAGCCGCATGATAGGAGGATGGAATATGTATGAAAAATAGGACGGCGTGACATATTGACATGTATGATGTATGAAGTGTAAACTAAGCACAAGGTGCTTGAACTTGTTAGAATCGATGCAAGCTAGAAACCATATGAAAAATGAAACCAATATCACTCTGCCAAATTAAAAGGGTGCCCTAACAAATGTATTTGACCAAATTAGAAGAAATACATGGCAACATGCTAGAAATAATATGCAATATGCAACGAATAAAGGTGACTCATCGTAAGTGATTGATGCAGGATACAGAAGAGAGGTAGTTTCATGTAAGAACAAGGTTAACACATAGATGTAGTGTGTACCATAAATAGGAAGGCATGTCATATTCACATGTATAGTGTGTAAACTAAACAGATGCAATTTACCCTAATTAGAAGCATTACAAGCTAGACACCGTATGGAACATGCAACCACATATCACACTGCGAAGTTAGAGCAAGCACATGTGATGGTGGTGTAGGGGAAGTGCGGTCTTTAGGTACAGAGCTACGTTCAATATCTTCATTTAGGCTTGTTGTTTCTTGAGAATCATGTGGAGAGGATGAAATTGCATTCTTTATAAGAGTATTGCGTCTCATATTAACCAACGCGCGTGACTGTCTCATCATAAGCGATAGACGCAGGATACACAAGAACAGTAGTTTGATGTAAGAACATGGTGTGATAGGCAGATCTAGTATGTACCAAAAATAGGAAGGCGTGTCATATTCACATGTATAATGTGTAAGCTAAGGAGATGCAATTTAACAAATTAGGAGCATTGATGAGGGATACACAAGAAAAGTAGTTTGATGTAAGAACATGGTTAATAGAAAGACGTAGTATGTACCAAAAACAGGAAGGTATGTCATATTCACAGGTATAATGTGTTAACTAAGCAGATGCAATTTACCCTAATTAGAAGCATTACAAGGTAGACACCATATGCAACATGCAACCACATATCACACTGCCAAGTAAGAGCAAGCACCTGCGATGGTGGTGTGGGGGAATTGCGGTGATCAACTAGAGAGCTACGTTGACTATCTTCATTTAGCCTTGTTGTTTCTTGAGAATCATGTGGGGAGGATGACACTGCACTCTTTAAACGAGTATGGCGTCTCATAGTAACCCATCCGGGTGACTGTCTCATCATAAGTGATTGACGAGGGATACAAAAGAGCATTAGTTTGATGTACGAACATGGTTAATAGACATATGTAGTATGTATCAAAAACAGGAAGGCATGTCATTATCAAAGGTATAATGTGTAAAGTAAGCAGATGCAATTTAACCAAATTGGAAGCAATACAAGCTAGACACCATATGCAACATGCAACCACATTTGACAGCGCGAAGTTAAAGCAAGCACATGGGATGGTTGTGTGTGGCAATTGAGATCATCAACTGTAGAGCTACGTTTACTGTCTCCAACTGCTGACACTGCACCCATTAGAGCGCTGGAACGCTTAGTGCTTATCTTCGAATTACACTGGAGTGACTTCTGTCTTTTCTTTACTGCATTCATCAACACTGCGTCAGAGTCTGAAATACCCATGCATAATAAAACAATAGTGTGAGTATGGGTGGAGTGTGTGCACAATTAGTACAGTGTAAAGGTAACAGATAGCAGGTCGGTGAGAAATAAATGACGGGAGACATATGATAGCTCTACAACATGCATGGCACACTAAATTACTACAGGATTCTATGAAAATAACAGTCGACTGAAAGCAAATAGGTCAGTCCATTTTTTCTGCACCGTCCGATGTACAAAGAACGGGCAGATCGCCTTCATCTACCTCCAGCCAGTCAGTGTTGACGATCTTCCTCGAAACGTCAGACCACCGTCCCAGTATTCCTCCCCTCCTGCGCCCTCCCCTCGACCTCACCGCACCGTCATGCTTGGCACCCCCCCGGCCATCCATTCAAGCCCCGCCGACCTCCAGATCGGGCGCAAGCAGCTCCTGCGCCCCACACCCCTATGATAGACACCGATGCGCCGCTTCCCCGGGGAACATGCGGACTAGGTGCTCCGCGCGCCTAAGCGGGTGTTGCTTCTTTTAATTGCGGTTCGACTGACCCTGAATTGAAATCCAGGTGGGCTACTGACCTCTAGCAAAGGTGAAATAGTAAAAGGGAGGAAACCTTGTGCATTTAGTATCACGAAGAAGATGCAGTAAGAAGCGCTCAACTAGTTTCTTTCGTGGGATGAATACGGTGTGAGCGGAGACGTAAGATTTGCACGAATAAGGGAAGAGGAGTACCTCTTTCTGCTGGCAGTGTTGTGTCCTCCTTCTGTTTTTCCGACGATCTTCTTGTTGTTCGCCGGAAACCAGAAGTTGTGGAGGACGGTATAGCCTTGGACGAACCCATGGCCAAGTTGTTGAGTGTGGTGCGGTGGCCATTTGTCAGCAACGAGGAAGCAGATCCGAGGCGGCAAACGACGGCGTAGCTGGAAAAGCTCCGGTGCGGTGGACTGTTGCGACGGTGGAGCCGCAGCAGTGAGGCGCAAGACGGCGTGGTCGAAGTGGTTCTGGTACGGCGCACGTCGGCATCGACGTCGTGGAGGCAGCTCTGCCTCGGCTTTAGCTGCTAAGTCCTTGAGGGTGTTGCGGCTGCGGTTGCGTTGGACGACAACGTCGGGGTACCGGCTCCGGCGTGATGGAGGAGGGCGGCGGTGGATTGGCCGCTATGGGGTGGAGGACGGAGGAGGCTGGGGTTTCGCGGCTGGTGGAGAGGGCGTTTTCGCGCCCATGGAGTATGAATGGGGAAACGGAGGGAGGCGGGGAACTAAGGGGGAACAATGTTTCGGTTTGAGACGCGCTTGTTTGAAATTTGGGGGAATTTACAAACTTTCCCCCCATCTAAAATTTCGGACATATTGCGGGTTGGGGGTAGGACAGTCATGTCAGGTGTCCCAAATGTGGGCGGGATAGATTTCGGCCGAGCGCATGGGTAGGCGCCCATGGCGTATGAATGCTTCTCTGGTGTCTTGGTGAAGTTACAAACCTACCCCGGTTTAGACCTTTGGACATCGGGCCGATAGGCTACACGGGCCAGAGTCAGGACAATAATTTCCTACCACCAAAACATTAGTCTCGCGCGGTTTCGGGTGACCAGAGGCCTATTTGGCGCTTCGTTCAATATTTGGGAGTAGAAGCATTAAGATTTTCGGTTCTCTTGAATTGAACTTTCAGGATTTGTCAAACTTCACAAACCTTTACTCTTGAAAATCCTAAAGCTACGATTATTTTGGAATGGAGGGGGTACATTTGAATATACATTGTATACGAGTATATATTAAAAAATATGCAACTTACCTCAGTTCATGCATGGTTCCAGATATAATCTCCTTGGTTGCAAAAAAAAGTTAGATATGCGTATGAATATATATAGCATGTTCAAACTCACAACAAAGATTGATGCCCCCTTTTACATCTGATTTACAAATGCCATTATCTCGGGTTCAAATAGATGAATGCACTTCCTATGAATTCGAATCTTAACCCCCTTTATGTTGAATTCGACATGTATTCTGTTTCGTAGCTAGCAATTTGGAACGTATCCATGCAAGTGACAAATGTATAAAGTGCTTCACACTAAAAACATGGAGTGCACTAATTAATGTTTATATATGAATTGCAAAAGCATCCATTGCCTGTATTTCAAACCGCTCTCACTCTATGGATCGATAATATGAAATAAACACATGCACATGCTAGAATTCAATTGCAGTTGAAGAAAGAGCCTACTCCTGGTACTGTATATTAGTGATAGGGGTGTGTAAAAAGTACACGTGAATACCAGACATTGTGCGTGTGTGTATACTATCGACGAACTAGCCCCCAAGCTTGTATAACATACTAAGGGCCTAGGGTTACAAATCATATATAGTCGGGTTATCACCAGTGGGGATAGAATCCTCCGCGACTCTGGTAGCTTCGTGTTGTACGCCAAGTCCTCCACATGGGTCTTCGTATAACACGTCTCGGTCCAACCTATATGTGGCGCAGGATGGAACCGACCCATGAGTCTTCATGTTGACCCACCACAACTAGAAATGATGTGCCCACCACACCACACACGCAATCGGCCACTAAGAAAATAAGCATATACAATAGTACAACGTTATCTAGCTCACGATGCGTCTCCATATTTTGTTGATGACACTGACGGACTTTGCATTTGATGTGTGCTCCGTATTTTGTTGACGACACTTACAGTCATTGTATTTGAAGCGAAAGCACGATATGGTCACTGGACTTCAGAATAAGCTCATCATGGTCACCACATACATTTTGTCGTGCTAACCAACATGTGGTTGGATGGTTAGAGGACAGTGGTTTCTCGAGCCCACCAAGGTTAAAGTCCCGGTGCTCGCATTTATCTTGTGTTAATTTCAATATTTTCCGGCGATGTACGTTCAGTGGGAGGAGACGTTCCACTCGACTACGAGGCACCTATGGTGACTTCGTAAAATCTCAAGATCATATATGCTGGCCCACTCTCTCGAAGGTGCTCATAGGGGTAGGGTTCGCGTGTGTGCGCTTATAGCGGTGAGTGCTTGCGCGTATATATGAGCCCTTGCGTCTATACCCTGTTAAACAAATACATATCATGATTATACGGTCACTGGCTCACCCGTACAACTACGTATTTTGTTGATGACACAATCAATTGACCAGTCAAACGTTCCACGCGACGCAACTAGTGTTGTACCATCGGGGCGTGTAACCGTGGGGCCCACCTGTCAGCCCGTATATGAAAGAAAGAAATGGTAGTTTGAGTCTGTACTGTGTTAATAAAATAGGAGTACATTTTAGGGTGATCATACGGTCACTGGCTCACCATACAGCTCCGTAATTTGTTGATAACATGATCAATTGACCAGTCAAACGGTCCACATTCAGCAGCGCACATTACCATAGGGCCCACCCGCCAGTGCATATATGAAGGACAGAAATGGTAATAAATTAGTGGTCGTGTGGGTATTCGAAGTCGTGAGACCTCTGGTTGGCAGTCACCGGCGGTTGGGGGCGTTCATTGGGCGGTGGGGTGGGGATCCTCGGAAAAAAGCTCGGCGGGGGGGGGGGGGCTAGAGGGATGGCCGATGCGGCGACGGACCGGCGGTGGGGAGTGGTTTCGGGGAGGGCAGGCCGGCCGCGGGCGGCGGGGGCTGGCGGTTCGGCCGGTGGTGGCTGGCGGCTCAGGGGGGTGAAGTTTGATGATAAACTAGAGGCCCTTGATTTCGTATCCAACGGCTAGAAAATCTAATGACAAGAGATGAAAAAGTCAGTCGACTGACGTGTAGCCTCACCCCGCACATACACATGCACGCACGCAAGACATGCACGCATGTAGGCGTGCAACACTGACACGTACACACGCACGCATGCTGGCGTGCAACACTGACACGTACACATGCACTCACGAACACATGCATGTATGCACCCATGCATGTAACACTGAAACGTACCCTTGCACGCACGCAACACTCGCACGCCTGCATGCACACAGCACACGACGCAAGACACACGCTCAACCTATACGTGCATGCACCCTTTGTTAAGGACATGGATTGTTACGGGTATTAATCAATATTATCTGTGATAAGCAGAACATTAATGTTTGCAGCGGTCTTTATGAATCACAACGTATCGAACGGGCTATCAACATAGTAGGCTTATCTACATGAAAAAGATGACGTCACACTCAATGAACAATCATCGGTTTATGAAATGCCCGCTTCCGACCGCCCTGGCCCACCAAAGGTTCCTCTGCTGTGCGCTGCCTGCGTTGGGTCACTGACATGCAGGCCATGCACCCAAAGAGCCCACACGTCAGTGGAAGAACAGCGCGGTGTCCTAGGTCAGAGTCGAGGGCGCCACTCGTGGCACGCCCGGCTGAACACGCCTCTGTGCGGCATTCAAACGCCTCCATGAAACCCGCTCGTGCGGAAGCCGAGAAACCCACTCTGGACACACGTCCGTTCATGACCGGGTCGGCGTTAAACGCAACGCCGGCCGAGCTCCTCCCGTCCGCCGTCTATTTAATCTCCTATTTAAACGAGGCCAAACGCCGGCCAAGAATCGGACACCTCCGTCGCTCCCCTATCTCCTCCACCATTTTGTCCACTCTTACAATGGCTTACGAAGAGTAGTTATTCCGCATCCAAGCCGGCTGGGTAGCCCACCGGATACGAGCTATGCAGCTCGCTGATCCACCTCCCTCCCCTCGCTCGATAGAGCCAGTTGCCGCCCCAAGCCGGCGCGTGGTTCAGTAACTCGCCGCTCCAGGCCAGCTCGACGAGGAGCGGCGCACGGGCGTCGTTGCTGCCGTCCACGCCGCCGCCTTGTACCACGTCTCCCATTTCTATGGCCGAGACTCCCATGCCGGCGGCTGCACCATGCAAGCAGCGATAGAAGCCGGGTGCGCGGAGAGTAATGAGTCGGTGGCCAGCGCCTTCGCGTCCGCTGCCATCATCGAGGAGAAGTAGAACACGAGAGGCCGACGCCGCTTGGGTCCCATGAAGGCCACCGCGGAGGCGACGCCGGCGTACACAACAGGTGTCTTGCCAGATCCTTTTGTTGCGAGGACCTTCGTCGACCCCGCATGGGCTCCACAGAAGAGGGGAATGTTAGGATGAACTCGAGCCGGTGCCGACCATGGCGAAGTAGTCACCAATATTTTGGTTACCCGGGGCAAGATCCAAACATCCCCTCCCAACAGATTCAAATCCCTCGTTCGCCGTGGAATTTTGCCATGTGTTGTTTTCATGGACTAGCAAGATGCCCGTGCATTGCACGGAACATTTTTTTTTGAGAGTACGCAATTGCGTACCATAGTTTTATAGAGGGCAATTTTTTTTCCGAGAGTACGCAATTTCGTTGTTCACAGTGAGTTGTAGTCTTCTTGTACTTGCACGGAACATCAAGATGCATTTTTTTACAAACTCCCGCATGCATGCAAGGGATAATTAATGTCCTCCTTTGCTAGTACCACGAGGCAAACACCATTAATATTGCACCGATTAGTGTTAGTGGCCTTGTATATCTGCAAATTGTAATTTTGATGGTGGCCCCTTGTATATAAAAATGGAGGGAGAAAGATGAGAAATAAGGTGAGGAGGAGTGGGGCGTGGTGGTGACTGGTGGTCGGACTGGGCGGAGGCATGGGGATGGATGGCGCATTATGTCTAGGTTTGTATCTCTCTCACACACACCCACGTAGGTGGGGGACGTGCACGAAGAGAAGAGGTGCACGCACGGCGCACGTACTCCCGTCTCTTTCCCAACCACACCCGCGCGGGTACACGGTGGAGCTCATTTCTGTACGAAAAAGGCAGCCCCCGTGGTAATTTGGCATGTGTACTGGTTGTCCACTTGGTGGAGGGAGGATCATCTACCACGGGTGAACAAACAAATTGCGACTTGACGCGTTATGTTAAATTAAAAAAAGAGGCAAACCATGTGGGGCCTACCTTAGAGGCAAGGCTCTATACACTGGAGTACTTTTGATGTGTCCCATCAACTCGCAGAACGAGGAGAAGCTTTCTTAGTACGCCGTCTCCCCTGCCCACTGGCGTGGTGGCTCGCAGGATGAGGTGAAGCCTGCTTACTACGCCTTACGCCTGCTCCCTCGCCCACGTGCGCGGTGGCTCGCAGCACGAGGAGAAAATTTTACTACTCCCTCCGTTTACTCCTCGTCCCTACTACGTACTTTGGTTAGTACTCCCTCCATTTACTTATACAAGGCCACTGTAAAAAAATACATTTTCCATCTATACAAGGCCACAAATAGTAATCGAGACAAAATTTACTACTCCCTCCTTTTCAGTTTATGGCTCAATTTCAAAATCTCTCCAACCAAGGTAGACGGTGAGTGGTCGAATTAATTTTGTAGTTTGCACAAGTAATTAGTAGGCTCGTTTTTATCAAGAAGTTATGTTTACCGAGGCATTAATTAGAACGAATGCATGAATGACCACTAAATTTCCATGAACTTGTACATGCATTGGTTAGTTTCCTCTTGACACTGCTTGCGTCGGGTGATCTAACGCACCTCGAAATCCAACATGTAATGGTACTACTACTAGTATAGTAGAATTGAGACTTATCAAATGGAAAAACGAATGTTTTTTAGATGAGCCCTATAAACCCTAGTGGGTACGTACTCCGTAAAAACAGATTTTTCCAAAACTAAGTCGCTCCCTTTCATGAATTCTGCAGTATACTCCTCCGTCAACGCTCCCTTTCATGAATTCTGTACTTCCTGTCGCCGACATGTGGGACATATAGCAACCGGGTCGACGTGTCAAGCACCAAATAACAGTGCAGAACAACAGGGGGGACGCACCCCACTCGTACCGGCCCAGTAGTAGTAATGAGTAATGAGACGTCAAATCACAATGTCGCACCTTCCCAGACGGACGAAGCAACCATTATTTCACACTTCGGTTCGCCATCATCTCAAACCACGTACTAGTATTGCTTCTACCTCAAGAGAGACACGCGCATCGCCTTGGTACATCATGACACGTGGGACCGCATGACAGGCCATGCTCCCCCGCCGATCGCTCGGTAAAATCACCTCAATTTTACTATACTTCCTCCGTATCGGTTTACTACATGGCATGCACGTCGTTCTAGGTTGAGAATTTAACTGGCTATATATGTGATAATAGTACTCTAGCCTTTTAAAAATGTATACTTTTGTACAGTAGTACTATCGATGGATTGCGCCATGGAGCTAAGATTGAAATTAAAAAAAAGGTGGTACATAGAGAGCGCTCATCGCCAAATTATGCATATAGTACTATTAAAAAAGCTAGTACGTGCTTAATTTGGGTGCTAAATTCTATTAAAGAAATACTATTAGTATGTACATACTGAAGAGTTAAAGTAACGAGAAGAAACATAACATAGTTCTGCTGGGAGCTCAGCACAACACACCCCTCAAATTAAACTAAGCTGAAATTAAACTATGCAACTAATCCGGTAGACACTGCATTAGAAGTTTAGAACCACCATAAGCAACGATACTGCCACCTTACTCGGAGTCCTCTTCCACGTCCTCGACTTCGTCCTTGTCCCTATTCCTCTTGGTCGATACTTCTTTGCTTGAACCACACACTTGGCTGTTGCTCTTCATCCAACCCTTGTAGATATTGAAACAAAGGTAGCCATCCATTGCAGCGTAGTGGATGTGGTCTATATCTAGTACATTCCGCTGCCATGCATGACGATGAAACGTGTATGGAGGTTTCTCCAGTTTACCGTACGAAGGATGAACCATGGCTCCTGCCAGGGTCAGCATTGAAGGCTGACGAGAGGGCACCAGCCGATTCTTCTGGAGGTCGAAGGGGTTGCCTACAACGAGGCCTATCCGACCCAAGACTTCCTCGTCGTTCTTAAAGTCTACAGTAACGAATTTCACTGGTTTGTCCTTGAGGAAGTTCTTAAAATCCTGGCACTCAACGTCGGTATGGCATATGTGGTAGACCAAGAAAATGTTATGTACGCAAACCTGGATCATGGTGGGCTTCTTCCTCTCTTCGTCCTTTAGATCCTTCTCTCGTCCCAGGACTGTGATGTACTCAACATCTAGCCCAGCGACCCACTCATCATCTGAGTTTTCGAACATGCGTCTGAAGCAAGAAAGGCATCCTTTCACTGTCGCGGAAGAACGGGTGTAGATGACGTCAAACTCATCACCGGTGATGGTTCTAACCTTGTACTCACCGCTGATCAGGGAGATTTGGGACGCCATGGATTTGGGAGGAGGGTTAGGATTAGTGGAACTGCCGTAATGTGAATGGACGGGACGACTAGGAGCGAACCGCCGTAGTATTGAAGGACGTGCAGGGACGAGTAGGAGCGAACTGTCAGCGTGCGAACGGCAGGGTAGTGGCTTTCGATTCTCCCATGATACGGGCTTCCGAGAGCCCTTGGATCTGAGATCGAACGGTTGCATGGTGTGGTTCTAGACCTATGGGTGAATATCCTATCCTGGAGGGTTATTCTGCAAATTTTTAGCAACTTAGCATGCGACCGTTTGATCTCAGATCCAAGGGCTGCCAGCAGCCCGTATCGTGGTCGCGCCTACCACGACCGTCGTGTCGCTCGTGCGGTCGCGCCCTTGGAGATTTAACACGGTGCGTTAGGCTATCTGATGTTGGCATGTCATGCATAGTCATCACTTAGTCACTCATACTACAACAAGGTTGGCTATAAGTGTATTTTTACTCCTCTCTATCTCTTTCTTTGTACTCCCTCCGTCCCATAATATAAGAATGTTTTTTATACTAGTGTAGTGCCAAAAACGTTCTTATATTATGGGACACAGGGAGTACTAGTATTTATTGCATTTTCCAAGGAGGGACCTCTTCCAATGAAATGGTGTTGCTAAGTTTGCTTCATTTAATTAGCTATAGACTCAAAATTGTCTTTTCACCTAGGTACACGCGCTTAGCACCGTTTCTTCCTTGGGTCATCAAACTAGTCTCTCTCTTCTTGATTAACTTGCCACACCAGAATTTATGCCTATGTGGCAAGCTTAAGCACCTATAGGAGCAAGTAAAAGTAAGTACAATAGTGCGCTTTACATGGCATTTTTGCATATGTGGAGGAAAGAGAGGCAAGGAAAAAGTGGAGAAGTGGGCTCTCATGCAAGAGCCAGCCTCTACTACATGGTGGAGCATTGGGAGAGGCACCTGTATGGAGGTGGTCAGGAATCTGGGAGACTCACGTCGGTCGTAGCGCCGCAGTTAAAATGATAATGGCAAGTCAAGTCACGGGGCCCCACCTGTCCAACAGTAACTTGCTGTCAAATCACACGGCCCTACTTTTGCAGCAGCCTACTCCCTCATCTTCTCGCGTCTCTGTCGAACCGACTAGGCGGAACTGCCCCGCCGCCTACCGCGCAGGAAAAGCCTCGCCCTCGACTTTTAAATACAACTACATCCGCTTAAGAATCCAATGATATACTTTTTGTGACATAGTAACTCATATTTAGTTAGTCAAATGGATGACCTAGAACTACGTGTAGGCCCTATAAACCGAGACGCCTAAAAATAAAAAACCAAGACGGAGAGGGTAGTTCAGCATGTATCTTTTTAGATCAATATAGTCAGGATTCACCAAGGAGCAAAACCAAGTGGTAGGCTGCTCCTGTCGTGTTGGCGTAGCAACTCAAGCAGGGTCAGTCCGCACACGAAATGGCGACACACTTAATAGGACCCCTTTGGCCGACATGTGGCTCATCCATTGTCTTGTTCCATGTGCGATGCATAAAATTACAGTTCGGAGCAGCGGTTGGAATTGGAGGCACCCCGGCCGTAGTGCCGCAGTAGTAGAAAATGAGCGATGAGGGGTCAAATCACAAAGCCCCACCTTTCCCGCATTAAGCTGGACGGACGAAGCAACCATCATTTCACTCTAGGGCGCAAGAGCATAAAGAAAAGAGAAAACAATGATGCGTGCGGCAGCTACCTAGGGCACCCTAGGGTAGGGGTCTCCACTACAGATCCTTTTTTTGAAAGCGCCTCCACTACAAATCAGCTTCTCCCTCGTCCTCCTGAAGAAAACCGATGATGAGTGCGGCGGTAGGGTTTGTAGGAGTACTACAACGTGCGGGGCCACGTCGTAGTAAACGAGTTCGAGCCGACGCCTTAAATATGTGTGGGCCGCTTGGTTTTACGGGAACAAGGCAGCATTTTGGGTTCGGGGACCAGTGGAGATATAGTACGTACAAAAAATTGTGGACGTAGGTTCGATCGAAAGGCAATGATGCATGGGCCATGCATTTTGATATACCAGGGGCCGCGTGAAATTTGCTACTCTACTCAAAACTAGTAAGGTACACATGTATTGAACGCATGAGATTTTGAAACCAAATTATGAATAAATACACACTATAGCATGTAAAGCTTTGAGTCATATATGCATGATGTAGATGTTCATTTAGTTCTTATAGTTCATCTCATTCAAAATCAATTAGTTTTATAAAAATGTTAAGATTCATGGGGTTGTGCATTGTACTCCCTCCGTTCCAAAATAGATGAGTCAACTTTGTACTAACTTCAGTACAAAGTTAGTGGAAAGTTGGGTCATCTATTTTGGAACGGAGGGAGTAAATCATAAAGTAAAAAACAAATAATGGCAATTCATTTAGAAAAATAATAATCAATTATGATACAAAAGATTCTAGAACAAAGGAGAAGTGCTTGTGTTTTGAGGTTTGTGCATTATGCTTAAGTTCAACCATGGAGTCTTCTAAATTGTACATGTGGCAGATCTGGTGGAATGTTGATGATATCCAACGGCCAGTAGTGCTTGGATTTGCCTATCTTTGCAGTGTTGATTTAGCTTCATCCAGTGACCATCTTTCAAAGTTATTGGCGCACTATATAGTTCTTGTGCCATAGTTGCATGTTTTGGAAAAAAAGCTACTAGTGGGTTGTACTATCTATTTAGGAATAGAAGATGTATACATGGAAGTTGTAGGGAAAGAGATGACATGGAGCATCTCAATTCCTATGAGTAGGGATTGGAAAAGAGATGTCATTTGGTTCACATCATAGGAACTTTTCTATTGAATCTAGAGATGACATGTATCTCAATTCCTATGAGGAGGGATTAGAAAAGAGATGTAATTTGGTTCATATCATAGGAACTTTTCTACTGAATATATGCTAATGTTTATTTTCCTTTGAAATTAAGGGAGTATAGGAATCCATTCATATGAACCAAGTGGATCTAAAGCTATAGAAATGATATCATGTTTATTTCCTTTGAAATGTGGAGTATATGAATCTATTCCTATGAACCAATTGGCTCTAAAGGAAAAAATCCTATAAAAATCATATCATATAGAGTTCCTATGATATTCCTCGACACTAAAGGATGCTTGAAATTGTTGCGGGTGATACGATGATCTTTCTTTATAGACTCCTCACCCAACTTTATAGTTACCCCTCGAAGATGAATGAAATGATATATACATGGTATTCTACATGTGCAATTTGGTACACGAAAACTCGGTAAAAGTTTGCGAGGTTTGAATTTTCAATAAAGCTATATGCACTGCATTTCGGAATGGAGGGAGCATAGGGCAGTTGCTAACACTCACATGGAAGATTTGCGTGTAGGAGGAGTGGCTGTTCTGTTAAATGACATGGCAAAACTCACACTGCCGGATGCCGATCTAACGGTTCTTACGGCGTTCGTCAGGAAAAGGCTTGTGGCGAACGTTTGTTGGCTAATTATTTATGGACACATGCATTGCATTGATACGTGCCCCCCTCTCTCTCACGCACACGCACCCTCATGAGTCACGACTCTCCCGAGTCCTCTCACAGACTCGCATGTCGCACCCACCGTCTATCTGCAGTTAGACGTCACGCACATATGTGCTCTTCACACCCTACCCTCAGAACTTCTAAAAAACAAAAGACGGCGCGCACATTTTATTTTAGCTCACACGTCACACACTTATACTATTACTCTTGCGGCGAACGTTCTTTGGGCATAGTATATTGTACTCTCATGAAGAGAAGCGCTGCACGCACGCACTAGTTCTCTCACACCCACTCACAGGTACATGTAGGAGCGCATTTTTTCGAAGCTGGTACAACAAAATCACTCCACTATATATAAAAGCAGGAGCCTTAGCGCTTGCTTTACTAGGGTTCCTCTCGTTCACTCTCTCATGCTCTCTAGATCTAAGCAACACATACGTGGCCACACTCTCTCTCAGCTCACGGCTGGTCACAAATCCGGCCGGACAACCTCGACAGGGGCAGGGGTGTAGGTGCATCGTTCACGTTGTCGTTGGCGGCGAGGGAGGAGACCAACGGCTGCCCGCGCGTCCTGATCGGCGGCCGTGTCGTTCTCTCCGAGAGAGCGCCGGCTCGGGAGGGCCTCCGACCCCTTCTTCCTCCCTGCGGTCTTGTGGCCAAGATGCGGCCTCCCGACACCGTCTTTGCGACATGCCGACGACCCTCAGGTATATATTCCTTCGAAACCTGCGTTGCTCTACTGCCCCAGCTCCCTTTGTGTGGATCCTTTTCTACTTTTGTCCGCTGTTCCAAAGCCACCTAGACTTCTACTATTATTAGAAGTAAAGCTAGTTCATATAGTCGACTAAAAGCGTTGGTTCAAATAGGGAAGAAAGTGGGAAAGCTGTAGCATGAATCTAGGACTTGGTTCTAAGAGGAAACGGGGGAAAGTAGTAATATCTGTCACTATTTAAATAACCGTATTTCTTATTTGCGCAAACAGGGATGTCTGTCTCCATATTGTTTCGGGATGTCTGTCTCCGTATCGTCCCTATCCGCGCAATCAAAAGCACACACCTCAGTTTTATTACAACTACGCAAAATGAGATGGCTATCCCTCGCTGCTGTCGTCTAACCTCCCGTCTTCAAGGTATCCCTACATTGGTAGTAACTAAGGTAGAACGACCAAGGCAATCTAAAAGAAGCTGATTCGTACGTTTTACTTCCTGATTGCAGTGCAGGGACGAGCGAAAACAACTGCATCCTAGTCCGGAATGCACTTTCTACCAGTTCATCCATGGACCAAGGACTAGCTGGCACGGCTGCACGGCGGTTTTTTGGACAGGAGCACGGACAAGAGGCATTGTGGTCTGCCTATTTCTGCAAATAGCGGTGCTTAAATTTAGTGGAATGCACAAGACTTTCAGTTGGTCAGTACATTGCATTGTTCAATTCAGCATTCCAGCTGAGACCACAATTATAATTGGTTATTCTGGAATGAGAGAACCTAACCCTGAATGGTGGCAACAAGAAAAAACCAGAGTGAACTCCAGGAAATTTAAGCCTGCCGGGAGGCCCTTTGCTCAGAGAGAAGCCTTGCTTGTTTTTTCCTAATTTGTAAACCTTCTCATAACTTTTTCTTTTGCTGTGAACTAGTATATGTTTGTTATGTTCTATGAATCATTGAGATGTATAAAATTGCTTAACTTATGTTTTTCAAATTTTTTATGAAGACGAGTTTAATGTGAGTGTTCCACATGAGCGCTGGACTAGCGTGTGAACGTTTGGAATTTATTACATTGTGGCCTCAATTAACTGCATGAACCACTGTAACAAGATACATAGTTGCTTATATGTCAGACATCAGATTGTTGATTGTTAGCTGGTTGATAGCCTAGTGTTGAAGCGAGCTGAGCCAATGTGTCGTGTTTTGCACAACTGCATACAAGTGGGGTAGCACCAACAGTGTTTACAAGTACTTATGTATACGTCAGCGCACGTTTCTCGAACGAGTGCTCTATTTCATCAAAACACACACTGCTCGTATGATAAACTGTGACAACTTATGTCTTACCATGCCATATTCATGAAAAAACTAGTGAGGACGCATCTGTTTCGGCAACAATTACGATGGTTCTCACATGATTCATGGGCACACAAAAGTAGCAGCAGTTCCCATAGACGGATTCAAACAGAGTACTAGCCCCAGAGGGGTCGATAACAGGCAAGGTTCGGATAATTAGACACAATCCAAACTACTATTAAACACTAGCTGGGACAACTATTTCATGCCTCGATCTAATTTGGGCTGGACACAAGACGGACCTTGCCATGAACATCATCGATGACGTCCCGCGGCAGCTCAATCCTGTGAACCTTCATGAAGACAACCTTGTGGCCTTGACACTGATAAACTTGTTTGTGGAGGCATGCCACGTCATCTTCCTGCGTAAGCTTGACAAGAACAGTATTCCTCACAAATGAAGGAGTAGCTTTGAACTTCTTGTGCTTTAGTACACCCTGGACAACACGCCTGACAACAGTGAGGCTGGAATACAACTCTTCATTGGTATAACCGCAAATGGCTTCCAGGATCCAACAGCCTAAGAACTCTGTTTTCCCAGTGCGTATATTCAGGTTGTCTGCCTCATAGCGAGTGACATGTACAACCACACAATCCTTGTCTGCATCAGGGCTCTAATTGAAACAGAAACAAATTCTGAATTACTTTTCAGTATAAGAAACACAAGTTATTTAAACCACTATGTATAGCATGGCATCGAAGCTAATAAAATTTAGCATTATTAATCACCACATACTTCCTTTTCTAAAAACAATCACCACATACTTAGATGAAAAACCACAATTGAGACCGGCAAAGAAGGAAATCACCTTGGGCAGCTCAGTGGGGGGGGGGGACACATCCTCGAAGGGGGAAAACTACTCCTGTATTGCCATGGGGGCTGTAACCTCAAACGGGGCGTTGACCATCTCAGTATCTGGGGTCGCCTCGGTGGTTGCCTCCATCTTCTTGGAGCTCTCTGTCTCGTGGGGATCAGCCTCCCGCGTCTGCTCCAATATCGGCAGATCTTTGCCTGGTTCTCCTTGGTCCATCATGAAACTGACGAATACTAGGAGACCACTGAAAGGAAACACAATCGCAATGACAATGAAACAAAAAAGAGAGTGAGGATCGGTTACTGCTTTGCAAAAGTTTTTTTTCTCTGGACGAAAATATACCAACATCACGGATCCGCTTACCTTCCCTTCGTTCGGAGAGAAGAACAGTGGCTGATGCAAGTGTTGCCTTTCTTGAAGACGGTGAGGGAGAAGGGAATTCAGCGAAGAGTGAAATGATGGTTGCTTCGTCCGTCAAACTTAGACTGCGGGGAGGTGGGGTTTTGTGATACGACGGCTCGTTACTGCCGTGCTACGACCGGGGTGACTCTCTGCCTGCATACTGCCTTCTAATTTGGTGGATGGCATTTGGGCCCGCGCGCTGCATGGCCCGCATGTCGGTGAACAAAAGTATAACGGCATTCAGTAGAGGGAGACGTTTCAATGACCTAGGAGGAGCCAGAAGCGGTAGAGTGTCTCCACTGTACTAGTAGTAATTGTTTTTCTGGGTAGCTGTAGAGTGTCTCTACTGTACTAGTAGTAATTGTTTCTCGGGGCCCAAGACAAAATAGCCCATCCACACTAGTAAATAGTAAAATCAATTCAAAAACCCATATATTTACTGAATGAGAGACGCTACCCACACCCAGCACACCGCCCCCCCAAACCTGGGTGCTCTTCTTCCTCCTCGCTCCCACCCACCTCACGTCATCTCGCTCCACTCGTACCCCCAAATTCCTCACCTCACTCCTACAGAAAACCCCAGCTCCCCTTCTTCCTCACTCCTACAGAAAACCCCCAGCTCCCCTTCTTATTCGCTCGCACTACAACTAGGCTCGTCATTCGTTACTCTGCTCAAATCCGTGAGCGTGACGCGACGCCCTCGAGGAAAATGTAGTCGGCTGACCCTAGCGCCAAGAAGATGAGGCTCCCGCCAGCGGCGACGCCTGTTGTAGATCCCGCACCTGGTAGCGCGGGGAGAAGCGGCGACCCCGCCCCCACCGGATCCCAGGAACCCGTAGAATCTCGGGTGGACCGCATCAACGATCTCCCGGACGCCATCCTTGGGGAGATCATCTCGCTTCTCCCCACCAAGGATTGCTGCCGCACCCAAGTCCTCTCACTTTGGTGGCGCCCTCTATGGCGCACCGTTCCCCTTAATCTCGACTATCGTCAGCTATCTCTCTTCAATGATGTTGAAATCCCCAGAGCCATCATCTCCTCCCACCAGGGCTTCGTTCAAAGCCTCTGCATCCCGTCATGCTACCTGAGCAAGCATACCATGCCCTGCACGGTGGACGCCTGGCTGGAATCCCCTGAATTCACAAAACTACAGCTGCTTGAGTTCTACTATTCCCCTGGAAATCACATACCACATACCGAATGCCATGAACTTGTGCCCTCAGCACCGATGTCCATCTCGCGGTTTTCGTCCTCTCTCCACACCGCCACCTTTGCGCGGTGCTACCTACCAGACAATCTGGTACTAAACCTTCGACTCCCATTTCTCAAGAAACTTTCACTTGTGCGGGTTCGTATATCGGAGGCCTCATTACACAGCATCATCCACTCCAGTTGCCCCGCGCTGGAGTGCTTGGTGCCTGTTTTCACAGTTAGAATCGGTTGTCTCCAAATAAAGTCGCCTAACCTTGTAAGAATTGGAATTTCTTTTGACAGAAGGCAGCTCATCATCCAACATGCCCCTTCACTTCAAAGGTTGATCCTTGATTCTAGTTATTCACCGTTGCAAATAACCGTCCTCTTTGCGCCTAAGCTTGAGACCTTGGGTGTAATACATGATCTCTGTGCTCATTTCAATATGGTGTTTGGCTCCACAGTTCTTCAGGTACTTTATATTATCATCTACACTTGTAACCATAAGCTGCATTTTAAATTTCTGCGCATAATTTATATATCATCTTGGAGTACACATTTTGTACTAATATTATGTTCTATGCTCAATGAAGAGTTTCTCCATGGATGCCTATCAATGGTGCTGGATTCTGTCAAGATCTTATATATCCAAATGAATAGTTTTGATCTGAACAAGATTATTGGCTTGCTGCAATGCTTTCCATGTCTGGAGAAGTTGTATATAAAGGTGATAATTTCACGCACATTGGAAGCCCGCATATAGTGTACTAGAATTAACCGTTTAGCTGTTGCTCTTTCGACACTCTTCTTTTAGACCTTAACTGTTTTCAATCTTCATGTCTATTTAGGCAACAGGACGGGGTAAGAAAGTTATAACCAATCGGTGGATTCGTAAGCATCGGGATTTTCTCACTTCTCATGAGATTCGATTGAAGACAATAACGCTAGAACGATATGTAGCCAACTGTGCAAACACAAGATTTGTCACATTCTTCCTGCTGAATGCGAGGTTACTATTGTCCATCAGGCTTAAGTTTATCAGCAGCATGGTTTTGACGGATGGGTATGTCGAAGAGCAAAAAAAGGAGTTTCGGGTGGGCAAAAGAGCTTCTAAACGTGCCGGGCTTCTATTTACAACATATTGTGGTCATAATCCAGTAAATTTTACGACCCAGGATGTTCATTCTATGGACCTGACCGATCCATTTGACTGTGACTGCCGAAAACAGTGCTGGAGTTAGATGTTGTTGCCCTTTTCAATCTGGTTTTTTTGTAAACCTGATGAACAATTAACCCTCGTGCTTTTGTACAGTTTGTAAGCTGGAGTTAGATGTTCCTGCCCTTTTCAACTCGGCTGTGACTGTCATATTTTCTTTGAAACAAGGCAAATGGCTTGCCATTCGTTTAATTTAGAGTGAAATATTGTAACAAATCCAAACCAAGGGAAATAACATCACTCTCACCGGGTGCTTTAGCTCATTGTGCATTACAGAAGCCAAGTGATTAGCCCCCACCAGCACCCACAAACTTATTTCGAACTAGCACATCAAATGGGCTGTAAATTTTCATAGGAAAGGCTGCATGACCGTGACAGATTTGGATTCTGACATTTGGGACCCGCGAGGAAATAGCCTATCCAAGGTGGTGTCGACTTACTATCCAGTCAACAAACGATTCTGCCTACCAGCCATTGGATTGACATCCAACGCCTATCGTGTATCTTCTATCTCTTGTCTTTTTCTTCCTCCAGCCGCCCAAACCAAACCACCCCATCGGCTCCGCCTGCTCCCGCCTCCCATGGCTGGCTGCGCCTCCGCCGCCCTACTATACATACCCTCCAACGTTGGCCAGTCCCTCCCTCTATTCCCCCACACGTCCTGTTATTCTCCGGCGACGTCAGCCCCAACACGCACCCGCGCCTGAACCAGTCAACCCTCGTACTCCCCTCCGCCTACGACTGGACTGACGCATCTTCAACGGCTCCTGTTCGTTCCATTCGAGGCCTTGCCGTCGTCCTCCGCCTTGCGGCCTTGGTTCGCTCGCCGTGCGCGGTGCGCCGCCCTCTTGCGTTGTCAACGTCGTCAACAACCGAGAGGAACAACGAGATGATTGTACGTGGAGAGGATGACAGTAGGGACCCACCAACGTCATGGCAGTACGCAAGCAAGTGCCTCTATAGTACAAGCCCAAAAATATGGTTCCTCCTAATGGTTGGACATCTGGGGCTCACGCCATTGTCAACGTAGTCAATAAACGAGAGAATTACACTAGCAGCTGACACCAGGGACCCAACAAGTCGCGCAGTTTTTTTAGGAACAAGCAGTTGTTATTTATACTAGTTTTAGCGACGGATCAGGGTAACAACGGGGCTGTGCGGGGGCTGTGGCCCGTCTAGCCAGGGTTTTATTTATGTTTACCACATCATGAGCCCAGTTGTGTTTTTTTCTTGCTGAAAATGGCTAGCCCAGTTCTATTTTTTTAAGAAATACCCGAACAAGGCCTACTTGCTTTTATCGGCCCTGCTGGGTTGCAAATCTTTCAAGACGAGGAGAGTTTCATTCGGTTTGCCTAGAAATGGGATGTACATTTTTAAAACACATCAAACCGGGAATTAGTTTCAATTTTTTTCATTACAAGATCTTAAATTCCATTGATTTTTATGCGTGGACAATTATTTGGATTTTATATTTATATAAATTATTTTTCAAAATAGTTTGAATGTGAATCGATATTTCTGGATTAAAAACAGTTGACCGCACCGAAATATGTAAAATTTCGTATACTTTTTAATCGTGGCCACAATATGGGGTGGGATGCTAACAAAAAGAAGATGGGCTCCAAAAAAATTCTTAAGAATTAGCAAATGGGCCGCACATTATTAAAAATAATGGCAGATGGGTTGTATGTTGTTTTCCACAGATTTGAGGCTGACTTGTGCGCCTACTACAGGTTGACGCGTATGCTTTCATAAAAAAAGGTTGACGCACACGCAACGCCCTGTCAACTTAGTCAACACACGAGAGCAATGACTATTGGATGTCCATCCAACGGCTGTCATGCTTCTTCAATCTCTGCTCTTTATGCTCAAGCCGCTCAAACAAGCGCCGGCGGGACTGCCTGCTCCCTCCTCCCGCGGCCGGCTATGCTGCCGCGCAGGCCTCACGGCCCCACCGTACTCCCATCGCTGGCCTAGCCATCCCTCTACTCACCCACACATGTTGTTACTCTCCGGCGACGGCAGACGAACCAGTAAACCCTCGTACTCCTCCGCGTGGGAAACAACTGCCGAGTATTCCCTGGCTCTGTGTCGTTCCCTTCCTAGGCCTCGCCATCGTCCACCGCCCTGGGAGGCTGACTTGTGGGCCTACTAAGTTGACGGGGATGAAGGGCTTTGTCAACTTAGTCAATATGAACGATTCTAGCTCCAGTGACCGTACGATGTCCATCCAACGGCCGTAGTGCTTCTTCAACCTGGTCTTCTTGCTCCAGCCGCCCAAAGCAGCGCCGGTCGTGCCGCATGCTCCTGCCTCCCGTGGCCGGCTGTGCTGCCGCAGAGGCCTCACCGCCCCTACTATTCCCACCGCTGGCCAGGCCCTGCAGCGACTTCAGCCTCACACCGCAGCCGAACCAGTGAACCCTTGTAGTCCTCTCCGCGCGGGCTTCCACTGCCGCGTCGTCCCCTTCCTAGGCCTCGCCGTCGTCCACCGCCGTGGTGCTCTCCGCCAGGCATGGTCAACGTCGTCAATGAACAACTTCCATCGAAAGAGCACTGTACGTGGAGAGGCTGATAGCTGGGTCCACGGCCACAGCCCAGTTTTTTTGTGATTTGCCAAGTAAGTCACTTTGCCAGGCCTATTGGGTTGCAAATCTTTCAAGACAAGGAGAGCTTTCATTCAGCTGGCCGAGAAAATGACCCATCGGTAATGAGAAATGGGCTGTACATTTTTAAAACACATCAAACCAGCAATTAGTTTCAAATATCTTTTTTTCATTTCAAGATTTTAAATTACATTAATTTTTATGCGTGGAGAATTTGTTGGATTTTATATTGATATACATTTATTTTTAAAATCAGTTTGAATGTGAGTCAAAATTTCGGGATTAAAAACAGTTCGGACCGCACCAAAATATGCAAAATTCCGTATAATTTTTTAACCGTGGCCATAATATGGGCTGTAATGCTAACAAAAACAATATGGGCTCCAAAAAAACTTAAGAATTAGCAAATAGGCTGTAAATTATTAGAAATAATGGTAGATGGGTTGTATGCTATTTTCCACAGATTTGAGGCTTTTCTAAAAAAAGGTTGACGCACAAGCACTGACTGTTGGATGTCCATCCAACGGCCGTCGTGCTTCTTCAATATCCGCTCTTCCTGCTCCAGCCGCTCAAGCAAGCACCGGCGGGGCTGCCTGCTCCCTCCTCCTCGCAGCCGGATGTGCTGCCACGCAGGCCTCACCGCCCGACCGTACTCCCATCGCTGGCCTAGCCATCCCTCTACTCACCAACACCTGCTGTTATTCTCCGGCGACGGCAGAGGAACCAGTAAACTCTCGTACAGTCGTACTCCCCTCCGCGTGGGAAACAACTGTCGAGTCTTCCCTGCCTCCGTGTCGTCCCCTTCCTAGGCCTCGCCGTCGTCCACCGCTGTGGTGCTCTCGGCGCGGCGTGGTCAATGTGGTCAACGGCCGACTTCCATCGTAAGAGTACTGTGCGTGGAGACGCTGACAGCTGGGTCCACGGCCGCAGCAAGGAAGTGCCTCCTTATTACGCGCAAAATAATTATTCCTCCACCTGATAGCGGGGACCCACCGGACGGGCTATCATATTTCGTGAAAAAATGTTTCCCCCCTGACTATTGGGACCCACCAGCTACACCGTCGCACGCAAGGAAGTGCGTCCTGGCAAAAAACGATTCGTCCCCCTGACTGCTGGGACCCACCAGCTATATCTTCGCACGCAAGGAAGTGCTTGACAGTCGGGACCCACCTGGTCGAAGCGTACGTAGCGTTGTCATTCTGGTCACGAACGTGTACGTACATATATACTGGTGGATGTAGAGGCACGCACGTAGCATGTATACGTACGTACAGCGGCCAGGGTGCAAGAAAGAAAATACGGCCACGTACGTACATACGGACAGGGTCTCGAACGCCTACTCGCGCATACGTACGGCGAGGGCTCGTGTACATGGCTGGGTCGGAACGGAGAAATAGCGTCGTCGTCGTGTTCAACGGGAAGCAACGGAATGCGTCGTGTTCATGGGGAGGCAACGGAATGCGTCGTGTTCATCGGGAGGCAACGAAACGCGTGGGAGCCAACCGGCTGAGTCAGAACGGAATGCGTGGTCGTGTTCATCGGGAGGGCTTGGACGAAACATGCGATGGAAACGAGGCCTGGCGTATCGCACAACGAAGGAAACAGACCTCCTACATTCGGAACGGGGTCCTGTTGATCGGGAGGGGTCTGGCGTACCGCAAAACGGAGGAAACGGACTTCCTACGGTCGAAACAGGGTCCTGTTGATTGGGAGGGGTGTGGCGTACCGCAAAACAGAGGAAACAGACTTGTGTTGGAGCGCTACGGTCGAAACGGGGGTCCTGTTCATCGGGAGGGGTGTGGAATAACCGCAAAACGGGACTCCACGGGATATTGTTCATCTCCACCGTCGACCTCCTCCAGCCTCCACGGGCTCCTGTTCATCCAGCCTCCACCGTGCGCTACTTCACCGGCTACTGTTCAACCACCCCTCCACCGTTTACTGTTCATCCAGCCCTTCACACCACGGGGTCCTGTTCAACCACCCCTCCACGGGCACCCCTCCACCATCTACTGTTCATCCAGCCCTCCACACCACGGGGTCCTGTTCAACCACCCCTCCACAGGCACCCCTCCACCGTCTACTGTTCATCCAGCCCTCCACACCACGGGGTCATGTTCATCCACCCCTCCACAGGCACCCCTCCACCGTCTACTGTTCATCCAGCCCTCCACCACACCACGGGGTCCTGTTCATCCAGAGGCAACGCCACCGCTCACTGTTCATCCAACCCCCCCCCCCCGCAACGCTCACTGTTCATCCCAGAGGCAGCATCGATCGGCTTCAGTTAGCAGCACTAGCGAAGGAATCGCTCGATCGGGTTCAATTAACAGCCATCGATCGATCACTCGGGTTCAGTAACGCGTAGCCTGCAGTGCAATCGCTCGGGTTCAGTTAGAGCCCAACGCCTCGCTCGGGTTCAGTTAGAGCCAACGCATCGCACACACGCGCGTACGTGTACGAGAGAAACGCGCATCGCTCGGCCCCCGACCTCCTACCGTAACCGGGAACTCCCCGGAATTTTCCTCCCCCTTGCTTCTACCATGGTTTTTTCCGTCATGGACGACCCAAAGAATGTCATGTAGCTGCGTCTCCGGCCCGCTCAGGACGAAAAGCCCATTTCTGTCATGATTTTTTGTCATAGAAGTAGGAGCCCACCACATCTATGATGATACCGGGTTTTGTCACAATTATCATCATAGAAGTGTCATATGTATGACAGGAAAAAAATTGTTCGGCCCAAAATGTCACGGATGTGTCTTTTTTTTTGTAGTGACCAGAGCCTTTGGCAGGTGAAGACCACCTTTAGTCAGGATAACTTGTACTAGTTGTCTCCCTTCGAATTTGGCCGTTGTGGGATCCCTTCCCGCTCAATATTTGGGAAGAGGACCAGGGCCTCTATAAATAGGACTAGCCACCACAGTAGGAGGCAACTCGAACTGACCTTGGATCAGATCCATTCCACCCTCACACACACAAGCTCACCGAGCCCAAGAACACCTCTCCTCAGGAGGTTGTTCTTCCCTTGTAACTGTTCATTCTCAGCCCAAGAGGCAATCCACCACACCACACTGGAGTAGGGTATTACACCACAATGGTGGCCCGAACCAGTATAAATCTCGTGTCTCTTGTTCTGTGGGTTCGTCGAGCTAAGCTCTGAGATCGCGGTGAGGGCGAGGGCGTGATTAGGTAGAAGGGAGATCTTCGTGCGCACCCCAGTGTTTGAACCTCAAGGGTTTTGCCGGAACCCGAAATCCGACAGCATGCATGCTGGTGATGTTGCCTGCCGCACGGGTGCTAGCTAGCTAACCACCGCTGACCGTGCATGCATGCTGGTGCTTCTGTCGCGCCCGGCTGCTAGCTAGTTAGCTAGCCGCGGCAGGCCGCGCGCGACACCCGAAGCATGTCATGCGAAGCACGGGCGCGGGCGCGCACAGGGGGAGCACGGGTGCGAACACGCGACCCGGAGCACAGGCGGGTGCATCCGGAGCGTGCGGCATGCACGAGCGACGACGGAGGAGGCAAGCTCGAGGGGGGTGACCAAGCTGCGGGGCGGGCGCGGCCGCACGGGGACAGGGTGAGCTACAGGGCAGGGGGTGGGGATCGCGCGACGGGCTCGGCGAGCTGCTGCAGGGATCTCGCGCGCGAGGCTGCGGAGTCGAGCTCGCGGGCGCGGCCGCGGGGGCGGGGCGAGGGAGATCGCTCACCCGATGTTCGACTGGACGCCGACGCGGACATGCACAATATGCGTCTTCCTCCCGTTGGACGCACCGGCCGACCTAAACGAAAAAGCGGATGTGGATAGGCGGACGAGCTACTCAAACAGAGAAAAAACGGACAAAATTGACGTCCGTTTAGGTCGCTGCTTTAGAGTTGCTCTTATACTCACTTTAGAGGTCTGCGCGATAAGATCATCTCTAGCAGACCCCTTAAACCGCAGAACTGAAAACGCGGTTTTCAGTTTGCAGAAAACGCATTTTAAGGGTTGATTTCAGTCGCGGCCGAACAGACCCCTTAAAGTTAGACTGTAAAATTGAATATTCACGTATATTCTTTTCCAAGTCTTTTTCTTCCTCTCTCCCGTGTTCAAGATCAGCTCCCGTCGCTGTAATCACCCGAATCGATCCAGGAGTCAGCTCCTCCGTTGCCGGATGGATCCCGGAGCTCGTTCATGGCCGGTTGGATCCAGGAGCTTGCTAGCTAGCTTGTCAGTGGCCATATCGATCCAGGAGCTCCTTCGTCGTTGTAGCGAGCTCCTCCGTAGCTGCGCGAGTTTCCGGCAACAGCACCATGACAGATGGGCGGCGGCCGGGACGGGTGGGGCGGCTTCCCGGATGAGCAGGGCGGCGGTCGGGGACGGACGGGGCGGCGGCCGGAGCGAGCCATGAAGGTTTCGAACTTTCGATGGCTGTTGGACTCCCGCCAACGGTCTTTCGCATATACAGGGCACCCTCGGGTTGGCTTCAAAATCCTTATTTTCACAAGTTTGGTGGAGATGTTTACTGTGCCCCATATACAATTTTACAGGTCGGAGTCGTTTACGGGTTCTACTCGGGTTGTTTTTTTCGTCTAAAAGTACAAACCGGCACTTGTTTTATAGTTTCGTGTGTTTTAAGGGGTCAGATGGAGATGCTCCAAGGGGTGAGATGCTCTTACGTTCGGCCCTTAGCGTTTGCGAAGTCTCATCACATTCTATAGAAACAGTTGACGACATCTTAGGCCTTATACAATGGAAGGTGCTTACGAAAATAAACCGAGTTTTTCTGAAGCACCGGTGCCTATTTCTACAGGAGAGACGCTTAGTTAAACATCTACCCTATACAAATAAGCACCGATGCTTAAAGAAAGCCTAGTTTATTTCTTTAAGCACCTCCCCTAAGCATCTCCCGTTGTACGTACAAGGCCTTACAATTCTCAATGCGTAGATGCTCTCGAAGCATCTTGACTCAAGCAGCAACTTCTCTAAATAAAAAGTATTCACAATTCAGAAATCGGTATGAATGTAATGGATAAATACATTTTAGGGAATGTCTAGGTCACATTTAGATGTGCCCCACTTATTGCACATCTAAGTGAGTAAATCAAGCATGAAGAGGAAAAGGAAAAAGAAAAAAGAAAATATCCATACAAATCTCAACGTAAGATCAATGATATAGGACTTAGATGTGCAATACTTATGGCACATCTAGATGTGCTTTAGCAAAAGGGCACTTATAGGCGCCGGCGCACCGGCCGAAAGTTTCGGCCGGTCCAGCCCAGGCCGTCGGATGTGAGCCATGCGGCCGTTGGATCCAGTCAAAAAAAAAAAACAGATCGTCCCAGCTTCTTCCTCCTCGGGCAGTCGGCCTGGATCCGCATCTCCTCCCGAGGAGCACGACACCGCGCCTCCTGTCCCCCTCCGGTGGTCGTCCTAGTCGTCAGTCCCCACCCTCGCCGGTCTTCCTCGTCGCCCGCCGGACCCCGCCCTCGCCGGTCGTCCTCGTCACCGGTCCCCCACCCCTCGCGGCCTCGTTCTCGCCTCGACCCATGCAACAGCTCCACCTGCGGTTGCAGCTCTTGACGACGACGGTTGTAGCTCCGCCGCCCTCGCCATTGATGCTCGCTGCAGGAAAATACGTCGACGGTGGCCGCGAGTCAATCAACGCCGTTTGAATGGATGTAGCAAAAAAATTCACCGATAGTAGCAAAATCAAACTACGGGTGCAGCAAAAACGCCGTCACCGCCTTCGCGAGGTCGCAACTCCGCCTTACATGGATGTAGCAAAAACCTCCACGGTAGTAGCAAAATCCTGCTGCGGTTGCAGCAAAAAATCATGGATGTAGCAAAAACCTCCAACGATAGTACCAAAATCCTGCTACGGTTGCAGCAAAAATATCATTGTCGTCCTCACGAAGTCGCAACTCTACCTGATGGATGTAGAAAAAAGCTTTGCCGGTAGTAGCAAAATTCAACAACGGTTGCAGCTTCCCCTTGTTGTGCAGTGCCATTGAAGCTTTCTATGTCTATGGTTGAAGCTTTTTTCAACGGCTGTTGAAGCTTTTATAGATGACGGTTGCAACACTTGTATACGCGGGAGGATCCGGGCATGGCAGCAGGCAGCCATGGCGGCCGGCGAGGGAGCGCCTGGCCGCCGGCGATGGAGCTTGTGGTGGCCCAAACGCAGCCCGGGAGGAGGGGGAGGGGATGCGCGCGCGTGAAGACTGTAGGTAGGGGATGGATCTTGCCATGACAGCTGGCGAGGGAGCGCCTGGCCGCCGGCAATGGAGCTCATGGTGGCCTAGTCGCTGCCCGGGAAAGGAGGGAGGAGAAAGGATGCGCGCGCTGAAAGAAGGCGGGGCGTGCGGGGCCATTGCGCGGGGCGCGTTTGCCAGCGTGGCGTGCGAACCGGCCCAAAGTTCGGCCGGCGCACCGCGCCCAACATTTACCTTAGCAAAACTGTACATTTTATTCTGGATAGATACCACGCCACATTTTATTCTTCAATTCATTCAGAGAACAATCGGAAGGAAAGACGACAACAGTTCAATTTTCTGGCTGAGCAGCGGTGAGGAAGGCACGAACGGCATCCATGAGCCCGGAGACGCCGGGAGAGCGGCCACTGGGCGGGACGTACCTGCCCGTGTGCTCCATGCTGTACTCCGCGATCTCGGCCGCCTCGCCGCCGCAGCGCAGCCACAGGGCCTCCGCGTAGCTCGCGTTCGCGAAGTAAGCCTGTGCCTCCACCTCTTTGCTCGTCCCTTCAACCACGACGGTGATCCGCCGGCGCTCGTAGACGCCGAGGTGAGTGCCCTGCCGTCGAGTCGAGTGAGAAATCGAGATTACTGAACTGGCAAGGGGACGTGTATAGAACTGAGAGGAGACAGGGTACCTCTAGCAAGTCGAGGTCGGCGAGGGCGCTGGGAGACGCGGAGTAGAGCTCGCCGGAGACCAGACGTCCGGAGGACGGAGTCGGGGCGGGGAGGAGGAAGGGGACGGCGTAGGGCCCGATGATGAGGGAGGCTGGGGCGGCGGTGGTGGCCGCGCCGGCGAAGGGGCAGTCGAAGGCGGCGAGGCGGGGGTGGTTGGGAAACCCGCGCTTCAGGGTGCCGTACACGAACACCATCGTCGCCGTCGCCGCCGACGCCGCCTCCATTATTGACTCGGAGCCCCTCTGTTCGTCGGCCAATCGGCTCTCGCGCAGCACTTCCGTAACAACACGGAAAAACCAGAAGGGGCTCGAAAAATAACGTGCCGAACTGTGCAGTGTAGATAGCCTGTTTGGGCCTCTGCCGTTGGGCCATACAAGACGGGGAAGAGAGAGACAGAGAGAGAAAAAACCCGCAAAGAGGAACCGAAAAGAGCACGAGAAGACCATGGCCGCTGCGGCGGGCGACGAGCCGGAGACGACGGTAGAGGTGAAGCTGCGCGCCGTCGGTCCGTCCAGGCCCACCACCATCCGCCTCCCCCCGCTTATCTCGGTCGGTAACGCCCCCGGAGCACCCTCCTCCTTCTTGCCTTGCTCCGCCCTAATTAATTGGGGATCGGTCTCGTTGTAGGTTGCCGATCTGCGCCGCAGCGTCGCTCTCGACCGGCGTCTCCCAGAAGACCGCCTCCGCCTGGTCCTCCGGGGGACGACTCTCCCGTGGGGAGACGACACCCATGTTAACCTCCGGGACGGGGGTAAACTAACCTGCCACACATACCCTCCTCTGTCCCGTCCTGATTGTCATGTTACATGCAAAGCTCGCATCGTTCTTCATAGCTTTTGTTGTTGTTCCTAGGCCAATTTATTTCATACTTTCCACTATTGTTGGTGATGTTCATCCACTTTTGAAATCACATGCATACATCTTTTTTTTTTAGAACATAGACGTCAGGGACGTCCGGCTTTAAATTAATAAAGCCCACAAACTTAGGCAGAGTATCACAACCACCGGACCAACATAAGGCGCCTAAAGAGGCGATAGTTTAAGGGAAAGACCGCTAGATGAGCTAAGAGTTGCGGTACAAGGCAATAACAGCCCAAACGACGAGCACGCAGGCTCGGAAGGTACGAGGACCAAAAGGGACTGCCCAACCCTATGCGGCAGCCAACTGATCAGGCGGCGGAGCCCGTGACTCGGAGTAGACGGCGCGAAGACGGCAGATAGCTTGGCGGTGGAGATCAATGTCCTGTTGTCTTCCCAGCGGGGCCCATTGCTGCAAGAACATGATGCATTTGAAGATGACGTCAGCGGGATGCAAGGGAAACACACCCTCAATAGTAAACTTGTTACGGATATTCCAAATAGCCCATAGCATAGCCGCCGCACAAGTCCACATGACCCTACGAGACGTGCCATGAACCAGAGATAAGGAAGACACGAGCTCAGATCGGGAGCGTGGATCCCAATCCACTTCCGCGGCCGCACGGACCGCGCTCCAGGCAAAATGAGCCAGAGAGCACCGGAAGAAAGCGTGGTCAGCATCTTCCGGGACCCCACACAGCGCACAGGGGCCGGAGGCGGGGCCATTGCGTTTCGTGAGGTTAATAGAGGTAGGAAGGCGATCTTGGCAGAGTTGCCAGAGGAAGACCTTGATTTTGAGCGGGATTTTAGCCTTCCAAAGCCCCGTGGCCGCCGACGGGATCTGGCCGCGGGAAAGCTCTCTGTACAGGGAGTTGACAGAGAATTTGCCAGAGCTCGAGAGCCTCCACAAGATCGAATCCGCGGAATTCGACAATCGGACGTCCGCAAGCAGCGCCTGAAGGCGATCCCAATCCGCCAACTCCGGCCCCGTTAACTCGCGCCTGAAGTTAATGCAGGGGGGGGGGAGGCGCGGAGAGCCGAGGCAACCCGTTGCTCGGGCTCGACCGCTATGGAATAGAGTTGGCGAAACTCCTCCCATAAGGGTCGTTGGCCAATCCAAAGATCAAGCCAGAGACGCGTAGAGCGTCCATTATTAACCGCAAACTTTGCACCCCTGGCAAAGCAGGGTTTGAGGGATTGAATGGAGTTCCAGAAAGGAGACCCATGGGGAGCCGCGTCAAAAAAATTCCCATGCGGGAAATATTTTGCACGGAGGAGGTCGATCCAGAGGCCAGTCTCGCCCTGAGTCATTTTCCAGATCCACTTGCACATTAGTGCGATGTTCATCAACTTGGAGTTGATGATCCCAAGACCCCCTGGGCTTTAGGACGACACACGGCCTGCCATTTAACCATATGGTATTTCCGTTTCGGTCCCGCTCCTTCCCAAAAGAAACGGGACCGCAGTGTGTCAAACTTAGAGTGTACCCCGTCCGCCAGCAAGAACAGGCCCATGGCAAACATGGGCAAAGAAGAGAGGCTGGAGTTGGTTAGGATTAGTCTTGCCCCTGAAGACATAAAACGGCCCCTCCACGGGCAAACCCTATTCGCAACCTTGGAGGAGAGGGGTTCCCAGTCGGAGATTTTACACTTCTTCGCCACAATGGGAAGACCGAGATATGTAAACGGGAGCTGGCCAAGTTTGCAGTTAAGCAAGTTGGCGACCCGTTGACTTTCGGTCGCGTCCATCCCTATGGACACCACTTCACTTTTGTGGAAGTTTATTTTAAGCCCCGACATGAGTTCAAAGCACAGCAGTATAGCCTTGACCGAAGCGATACTGTGTGTATCTGGCTCGAATAGGAGAAGTGTGTCGTCCGCGTATTGCAAGTGAGACACTCCTCCCGGGATTAGGTTGTCCACCACTCCCCTGATGTGGCCGGCCAGACGAGCTCTGTCTAGCATGGCGCCTAAGGCGTCCGCCACAAAGTTAAAAAGCAACGGCGAGGCTGGGTCCCCTTGACGCAGCCCGCGCTTGTTGCGGAAGAAGTTCCCTACTTCTCCATTCACCGCAATCACCGTCTGGCCTCCCGAGACCAACTGCATCACGCGGTGAACCCAAACCGACGAGAATCCTCGATCCAGGAGGACTTGTCGGAGAAACTCCCAGTTCACACGGTCGTACGCCTTCTCAAAGTCAAGTTTGAGGAGAATCGCGGGTTGTCGAGCGCGTTTTAGGGAGTGGATTATTTCTTGAAGGACCAACGGCCCCTCCAAGATGTTACGACCACGAATGAAAGCCGACTGGGTTCTACTAATAATGCGATGGGCTATCGGAGACATGCGAGTAGAACAAGCCTTAGCACATATTTTAAACGGAACATTAATCAAAGCGAGAGGGCGAAAAAGTCTAATGTGATCCGCACCCGGGACCTTGGGGATCAGAGAGAGAACCCCAAAGTTCAGGCGAGATATATCTACCGTACCGCGCATAAAACCATTGCACACGTCGAAAATGGGATTTTTAAGCACTTGCCAAAACTGCTTAAACATCGCCACCGGCCACCCATCCGGCCGGGCGTAGTGTCAGATTTCATACCCAGCGTCGCCTTGTCAATCTCCTCAGGGAGGAAGGCCAAGCTCAGGTTCTCATTTTCCTCGTCCGTGACCCGCAGCGCAGGGTCCCACACATCCGCCCTAAGTCGAGCCCTGGATTCCTCCCTGGAACCCATAAGTTGGATGTAAAACTCGTAGATGTGCCGGACGATATCCTGTTGCCGCAATAGGAGCCCCTGCTCCTATTGAAGTCTCAGGATGGCGCACTTACGGCGTTGGCCATTTGCGTATGCGTGGAAATATTGCGTGTTCGCATCACCCTTGAGCGTCCACTTTATTCCACCGCGCCTGCGCCAGTACTCCTCCTCGGCCCTAAGGAGGGACTCGACTTGGGCTTCAAGTGCGTAGCGCTGGGCCCAGTCCTGCTCGGAAAAGATCCGCACATCTGCCGCAGCGTCCAGCTGGGCGAGCTCCTCGGTCAGGCGCGCTCTTACCAGCTTACCCTCGCGACCCTGGTTAGCTCCCCACCCTTTGAGAGCCGCACGCATACCCGCCCCTGCGGCAATCCAGAACTCCATCGGACCGCGCACGCGCCCGATGCGAGCGACACAATTCTCCCATTTCGAAAGGAAGATTTGCTCAAAGTCCGGAGACTCCAGCCACGCGGTTTCAAAGAAAAAGCGCGGGCTGCGTTTTAGCCTTTCCTCCCCCGAGGAAAGAATGAGGGGGACGTGGTCCGACCCAATCCTGGTTTCGGCGTGCAGAGAGCACATGGGGAACAACACCTCCCACTCCGAGGACATAAAAACCCTGTCCAAGACCGATCGCACCGGCGTTAGCTGTTTGTTAGTCCAGGTGTATCGAGCCCCCACGCGGGCCACTTCCCTAAGGGCCATGGATGCGATAGCATTATTAAACATGGCCACCCTTGTCCAGTTAATAATACCGTTATTCTTGTCCGCTCCCGAACGGATCAAGTTGAAATCACCACCCACCAGCAGAGGTAGGTTGCTCGCGCCCAAGGCCATCACCTTGGTCTGAAGTTCTTCCAAGAACTCGAGCGAAAGCGAGTGATCGGCCGGACCATACACGACAATCACCACCCACTCGTGAAGAGTGGCGCGGTGTCGCACGTGTGCCGACAGGAAGAAGCGGCCGGCGTCCCAAGCCACCACCTCTAGGCAAACTAGGTTAACTCCTAGCAGGAAGCCCCCCGAGTGACCTACCGCAGGCACCCAATGCCAAACAAAACGCTCCAACGGGTCGACAGCAAGCAGGTCTCGATGGTTGAACTCGGCCTTGATTGTCTCTTGCAAGCCGACCACGTCGATTTTCTCGTTCCTAATGAACTCTTTTAACTGGGACCGCCTCCCAGCGTGGCCGAAGCCTCGGATGTTCCAGAAGATGAAACGCATTATATGATGCGATTGCGTAGGCGTATACCGCGAGCGGTAACCGCTTTGGCCACGCGCCGTGTCTTAGCAGGACGACGGTTGGAGGAGGACGGCGCAGCCCCTGCTACTTGGTCCTCCTGATCGGGCCGCGCAACTGGCACCAGAGAAGCCCCTGCTTCCTCTGCTGCTGGCGCAACGCGGGCCAGCGCTGCCTGAGCAAGCGCCGCCTGCGCGATTTCCTTTGCGCGAATGAGAGACAGCACCTCGTGCGCTTCGCCCGCGTCAGACATCGCCACGCCACTATCCGCTAAGATACCACCCAAGCACGCATCTGAATAATCTTCAAAGATCGTAAAGCGGGGCATGGGGTTACCTTCGATTTCGAGATTCTTCTGCGCCTGAAGGAGCTGGGCCCGCTGGAGGGATGGCATGTTGCCCTAGGCACCCTTCGGACGAGAGCTCGCCCTCTCCTGAGTCGCCGGGGACGCCACCGCCTTGGACCGCCTGGCCGTGGGGATGGGCGCCACCTTGGACACCTCCACCCGAAGAGCATCCGAGTCGGGGGGGGGGGAGATGACCGGCGAGGTGCCCCCAGCCGGACCCCCAGGGGAGGCCAGCGCCATCACCACCGGCCGCTGCGGGACCGCCGCGCTCGCACAGGCCGCGGGGGGGGGGGGGGGGGGCTCCCCGGCGCCACCGCAGGTGGTTTGCGGCCCGCCGTCTTCTTCTGGAGCTTCATTCCGCCCTCGCCGAGGCCGGTCACCACCTTGGGAGAGCTTGCCGCGGCCCGAGGCGCGCCCACCTTCGCAACCACCGGGGAGACCAGCCTCGAGCGACCCTCCGAGTCACAAGACGCCGAGACCCCCTTGTCGATGTCGAGGCCCATGGTCATGTTGGATCCATACTGGTTGAAACCAGTCTCATTGCTGCCTACCACCACTTGGCACTCCTCCTGGTCCTGAGCCGCGCTCGCCGCCGGAGGCCCGGCCTGCCCGTCCTTGTCCTTGAGACCCAGTTTGTCCCAAGTTACCGTGTCGATGGAGTCATCCCCCATGCTCATGTCGTGGTCCTTGTCCTTGTCCTTGTCCTTGTCTTCCTGGCCCTTGTCATGATTGGTTGGCGGAGGGGGAGGGGGAGTGGGAGTCGCACCCTGCAGAGCGCCCGTCTCGGCCTCCAGGCGGAAGGTGAATCCCTCACTGTTGAACCAAACCTGCACGTATCCCTTGAGCTTGGCCGGGGCACGGCACGCGAAACGCATCCGCACCGGTCCAAGGCCTGACAGCGACGCCGTATCCACCTCCATAGGTCCCAGGTCCAATCATCACCGTGGCGGCCATGAGGCGATCCACGTGACGGTGCTTGGGCGGCACACCCCACAGCTTGACCCAAGTGTCCGGCATGAGCTCGGCCTTGGGCTCCTCCGGGCGAGCCTCCTTGATGTCCGCCATGATGTCGTGGAGGGAGAAGTAGAGCTTGCCGCTGCGGGTCGCCATCTGCAGCATGGCCTTGTCAGGGAAGACGACCGAGAACTGATCGACTCCGACGGTCGACACCTGCCAGTCCCACTCCCCTTCGAAGAGGTGGGGGAGTTCCGCCTCCAAGATGGGGATTGACAACTTGCCGGTCGCCGCCGAAATGATCGCCGTGTCCGACACGAGAGGAGCGTGGACCTCCTCACCCTCCGTGTCCACGAATGGGAGGCAGAAGAAGCCCTCGCCAGGGATCGCGTTGCCCATGATCTGCAGCGCCAGGGGCCTCCCCCGCGTGGGACAGTAAGCCGACGCATGGCCCTCCTCGTGGCAGACGACGCACAGGGGTTTGAAGGAGCACATGTTTTGATAGTGCCCCACCCTGCCGCATTTGAAACACTCCGGCCCGTCGGCCTCTTCCACGGGGATCGGGGCGTCAGCCGACCCCCTAGAAGCCTCGGGGCCAGCCGCCAGCAGCAGCGGCGCCGAGCCGGCCCCCTTGTGCTTCGGCTTCTTGGCCTGCGGGTCCCCGCCCCGCTCAACGCCCGGAGGGAGCTTGGACTCCTTCCGCTTGAGCTCCTTCTTCTGCTCGAGCCCCCGCCGCCGGTACTCCTCCTTCTTCTTCTTGCGCTCGCGCTCCTCTTGCTTCTTCCGTTCCTGCTCAGCGAGCCACCATGGAGGCGGCGGCCCCCAGCCCCCGTCCGCCGCAGGGGTCGCAGGCACCTTGGCGAGCGCCTTCGCCCGCAGATCCTTCTCGCGCTGGCGCTCCGCCGCCGGAATCGGAGGCGACATGGGTGGCTTGTCACCACGGCGGGAGCCCATCCGCACCGCAGTGGCGTATGAGCAAGAAAGGGGAGGGGGAGGGACGGAACGGTGCAGACGACGAGCAAGATGCCCGAAGCGCCGCACCTGCGAAGGGGAAGCAGGAAACCCTAGCGACAGATCTAGGGTTCCTTTTGGCACCCACAGCCACCTATATATAGGGGCTGGCGACCGCGGCTTCTCCTTCGCGATGGGCCTGGGCCAAGGCGCAGGCTCGCAGCAGGCCACCTGGCCTGTCTGGGCTGGCCCCGACACAGTGGAGGGCCCCTGCCCCCCTCCTGGCCCGGAAGCAGCGGAGCGCGACGCTGGGCCCAACGGCCCTGCTGGCGCTGAAACCTGCAGGCCCAACGCAGGGCCCCCCAGCCCACCCCCTGGCAGGCTGGGCCAGTCATACTGGCCCAACAACGAAACAGGCCCAGCCGCCGGTGCCCCGGAAACCCTAGCCAGGTTCCGTGAGTCCCCTGCCCGGCCAGCCCCGCCGCCGCCGTCGCCAGCCCCTGCCGGCTCCGACGAGCACGTAGGAGCCTGAGGGAGCTCCGCCAGCACCAGATCCCGGCGACCCGCCTCCGGAATGGCGCACGAGCGGCCCTCGGGGCCCGCATCCACCCCCTTCGGCGGACGTCAGATCCGGGCCGCCAGGCGGCGACCTCCCTGCCCTCCAGGAGCAAAAGCACGCCGCCGGCCGGCCACGAAGGAGCCCTCGAGCTCCTCCGCACGGGCGATGAAATCACCCACCGAGCACCCAGCACTGGGCCTCGGCGAACCACCGGACCCACCATCACTTACCTGAGTACATACCTCCTCGTCGTCGTTGTCGGAGTCGATCCCCTCCAGCGCCCAGAACCGGCTGCCGGAGAAGGGCGGAGCAAGGGGCCGCCCCTCGGGCAGCACGCCCCACCGCGGCCGCCCCGCAGCAGGCCGCACCGCCGTCCAGCCGACCGCCTCTGCCGCGGCGCCCGCCGCATCGCCCTTCCCGACGCCCGACCCAAACGCGTCGCCCTCCGCGTCGCCCGACCCAAACGCCATCCTCAACATTCGAGAATATGATACAAACATGCCCGTCTCCCACATGCATACATCTTATGTGCAAGAAATTTCCCATTAGGACAGCTAAATGGCTGTTTCACCAAGTTCTTATTTGCGCACTTGATATATCTTGGAGACGTTTATCTATGTTTCTTTACATTTGATTTCTGTAGATAGTCTTATAGTTGCCGTGGCACCTAAACCACCTGCTAAGCATCTCCGCGGTGATGATGATGACGACGACGATGAAGAAGAACTGGTAAGGTCTTCTCAAAGTATTTCTGAATATTGTATTTTTAATCCATGCTCCTTATAACAGTTATTGGTCCATCCTGTAGAAGTTCAAGATACCTCAAACAACAACCTGGTGGAAGAAAAGGATTTTCATATTTCTTCGAGAAAAACTGAGATTGCCCGGTAGTGTATATGACACGCCCCTTATTTTCTGTAAAATGGTAGTGCAAATGACCAATGTGGTGTGAATTCCACTTCTGCAGATATCTTGTTGATGGCACTATTTTCTGTCACTATGAAAGCATGGATTATCATCACACTATGGTTCCTATTGGCACCTATTGCTCGAAAGTATGAGGTCGGACCTTTATATGTAAGTAACTCCTTAATTTGCTTTTCCAATAAAATAATTATTATGAGCAGTATCCGAGCTCTTCATGGTGCTGAGGTACATGTAGCATAACATATCTGGAGCCAGTTTGAACATACATATCAATTTCTGTCTAGTTTAAGACAGGTGAATAATATGTTAATACCTGTACGTTGCTTGGAAAACTAGAAACAGGGGGTTACTAGCGTACTTCAAGTGGTTTTCTACTCCATGTATAAACCTTTAATTCATGACTCACCCATAGAAGTCGAGTACATGTAATCCTTTGTCAATTTCTTATGTCCAATGTATAGATTCTGTGTGTAGCAATGGTGCTACAGTTTCCATAGTAATTAGCAATGTTCGATTTGGTGCTAGTTTTCAGCTTATTGACAGATATTACTGTTTGCTGTCTGCCCAGATACTTGCGACAGGTTTCTTGATCATACTTCTTAACCTTGGAAGACGACAACAAGGTGATGTTAGGTATGTTATCTATGCCCTTAAGTCTGCGATGTTGCTGTGTACTCCCTCTGTCTCATAATATAAGTCATTTTTTGACACTACACTAGTGTTAAAAAACGTCTTACATTATGGGACGGAGGGAGTAGTTTGGAGTGAAAAGTTGGCTTTTCATTCAGAACAAGTAAACATTAGCGACATAGTGGTGGTCTATGCCATTGGAATAGTTATATTCTTGCAATACTGCATATTGTCTTCTGTGGTTTCACTTGTCGGATAAAAGTTCTGCAGGAGTTTCATTACATAGGCTGTGAAGAATAGATAAATGCTTTGTCAAAATCAGTAGTAATTTAAAAGCTGCCTGGACTAGTATTAAAATCTGCTCCTTTTCTTTTTGGCAGAAGCTGCGGATAAAGCAGTCATACTGTCATTTCTCAAACTACAGTCGTGTTTTGGGTAGGAATAGAATAACTGAATTTCAAGTGCTGCTATTCACATTTTAAACTCAAAATGGAAATGACTATTTAAATCTTGCAGAGCTCATGCTGATAAGCAAAATTATGGATATGGAGAGTGTATTGGGAAGTTACAGTTCATTCTCTTGCCCTTTCCACTTTCTGAATTTATTCTATGCTCCATGCAGTGCATACTCCATATTTAATGAAGACTTCAGGGAGATTCCAGGAACATTTAACGCGGAGCGCATAGATAGAGACCTCCGGGCAGGTCAATTGTAAGTCCTTATCTGTGTTACCAGGACTGCATTTTCTAGACATTTAAGTGTGCAAATCCAGAAAAGCAGAGTTATGCACAGATATGCTGGTTTTGTAGCTGACGAGACCTCAACACTCAACAGTAAAGTTGCCTGGAAAGTGGCAAATGCAACTGCTTTAGCCGTTTTTGCATACATTTTTAGCGCAGCCACCCCTGATTGTCATCTCCTGTGTGATGAGCAACATCACAACATAAACAGAAATTACATACATGTGCTGATGTGCGTCAGATCTACCAGGGAAGAGTTATCTCATGTATATCTGAAGTTAAAGTCTTGAGCCGATTTGACTATGTACAAGAACGCACATCCACATCAGAAACATGCGCAGGTACATTTGTAGGAGTAATGAGAGCTACATTCGTACTACTAAGACCATGTACAATGCAAGATGCTTAGACAGGTGCTTGTAAAAATAAATTTGTTTTTTTCTGGGTTAGCACACAGAAAAAAAAAAAAAGAACATCCAACCTAACATTCCATTCCTTCCTGGGTTAGCACTTACTCCAAGATGGAGTAGCAGTTAGCAGCTGGTTAAAAACTTCTTAATGATGGATACGAATTTAGCATGTAACTATTGCATGTCTATGAAAGGATGCCAAAGTGTCAACCGTCCTCTAATACATTCCTCGGTTCTCACTTGTAATCAAGCAGCAGTAGCAATTAGTGCTTCAGCCATCAGGCCGGCAATTATCACAGGCACTTAACGTTAAGTTAAGTATATGAAATGAAACTATGGACGGATAGCATTTCGGGCGGGATGAGGCTAACACTGTCTGATATCATGATCATGTCTGGCGTGGCATGTTATTTTCTTCTTTGCTATGAGGTGTGGCATCTGAAAGAAGCTAGTATCTCTTGCATCTTGATAAGCAATAATGCAACTGAATCATTCGATGGGGTGACCAGCTCACAGCTCCACCCATGCCAATGCGCAGTTGAGGTGTGACTACGGCATAAGAGCATTACTAGTAGAGCCCTCAAACCCCTAAAAATAACTGCTTTTTTTTACAGTTTTCGTTGAAAAACAGCCGTAGACTAGAACCCCTTAACCCTCAAACCCTCAATTTTTTTTAAAGGTTCATGTTAGGAGCTAGGGTTCGGGCTCCTCTGGGACGTAGGTTATAGGGGAAGGAGGGAGCTGGGCGAGGGCTGGAGCGCGGCGGCCGGCGGCGAGGCGCCGTCCTTGCGGCTGAGCGGCGGCGGCGCAAGAGAGAGAGGCTAGGTTTTAGGGTTCCGGCTCCTCTGGGAGCCGGGCAATAGAATAGTCTTATTGCTTAATTCTCAAAATAGTCTTACAACTTGTATATATAACCATAATCTGAAAATAAACTAAGATAACTTGGGCCCTAAGCCTGCCCAGTGGGCCCCCGGCGGCCATAGACCTGGCCGGTCATAACATCTCTCCCCGCCTGCGCAAACAGCTCGTCCTCGAGCTGAAAGTCGGGGTAGTGTTGGCGGAACTCCTCGCGCTGCTCCCAAGTAGCGTCCTCCTCTGGTAGTCCAGCCCACCGAATCAACACGTACCAGGAGCCTCGGCGCAGCTGAGCCTTCAGCGCCTTCTCAGGCGCAGGAAGAAGACGCCCGTCCGTGATTGGCGGAAGTGCCGGTGGTGCCGCGGGTGGATCGTCGCGGAATGGCTTGAGTAGCCCGACATGGAAGACATCATGGATCCGTGCACCTGCCGGAAGCTGAAGACGGTACGCCACTTTGCCAATGCGTTCCAGGATAGCAAAGGGACCGGCATAGCGAGGACCGAGCTTCTTCCTCGCGCGTGGGTCCAACGACTGCGTAGAGCGGTGAAGTAGACGCAGCCAGACCCAATCACCCACCGCCAACTCCGCCTCGCGATGGTGGCCATCATAGTATCGTTTGGCCAACTGCTGGGCCTGGAGGAGTCGTTGCTGGACCTCCGCGAGCATCTCATCACGGCTCCTCAGAAGAGCCTCGGCTGCCTCGG
The DNA here is from genome assembly GCA_032464435.1 of Aegilops umbellulata. Taxonomy (NCBI): domain Eukaryota; kingdom Viridiplantae; phylum Streptophyta; class Magnoliopsida; order Poales; family Poaceae; genus Aegilops; species Aegilops umbellulata. The sequence continues at coordinate 375,289,759 of CP136058.1, read as the reverse complement.
TCCGTGCCGAGGCCGGATCAACCGACAGGATCGGCGGGGGCGGCCGACCATACACCACCTCAAAGGGCGTAGCACGGAGGGCGGAGTGGTAAGAGGTGTTGTAGCAGTACTCCGCCCACGAGAGCCAGTCCACCCATGCACGAGGGCGATCACCTGTAACACAACGCAAATACATGGCAATCACCTTGTTAACGATCTCAGACTGGCCGTCCGTCTGAGGGTGGAAGGCGGTACTCAGGCGGAGCTTCACGCTCGCCAGTCGGAAAAGGTCGCGCCATACATGGCCCGTGAACACAGGATCCCGATCACTGACGATCGAAGAAGGGAACCCGTGGAGACGGACAATGCCATCGAAGAAGGCCCGTGCGACAGATGCCGCTGAATATGGATGGCCAAGGGCGATGAAATGAGCATACTTGGAGAAGCGGTCGACCTCCGCGAGCATCTCATCACGGCTCCTCAGAAGAGCCCCGGCTGCCTCGGTCCGTGCCGAGGCCGGATCAACCGACAGGATCGGCGGGGGCGGCCGACCATACACCACCTCAAAGGGCGTAGCACGGAGGGCGGAGTGGTAAGAGGTGTTGTAGCAGTACTCCGCCCACGAGAGCCAGTCCACCCATGCACGAGGGCGATCACCTGTAACACAACGCAAATACATGGCAATCACCTTGTTAACGATCTCAGACTGGCCGTCCGTCTGAGGGTGGAAGGCGGTACTCAGGCGGAGCTTCACGCTCGCCAGTCGGAAAAGGTCGCGCCATACATGGCCCGTGAACACAGGATCCCGATCACTGACGATCGAAGAAGGGAACCCGTGGAGACGGACAATGCCATCGAAGAAGGCCCGTGCGACAGATGCCGCTGAATATGGATGGCCAAGGGCGATGAAATGAGCATACTTGGAGAAGCGGTCGACCACCGTGAGAATGACGGATTTGCCGCCCACCTTGGGAAGGCCCTCGATGAAGTCCATGGAGATGTCCGCCCAAACCTGAGATGGGACCTCCAAGGGCTGAAGCATACCAGCTGGCCGCAGTGTCTCCGTTTTGTTGCGCTGGCACGTCACACAAGACCGTACCCAGTCACGGACCAGGGCACGATCACCTGGAATGTAGAAGTCGGCGCGGAGACGATGGAGCGTCTTCTGCACGCCCTCATGGCCCGCCGAGTGGGCGAGACGCAACACCTGTTGACGAAGATCGTCGTGCGCCGGAACGAAGACGCAGTGCCCGTGGAGAAGCAGGCCGTCGGCTAGACGCCACGGCTCCTCCAGCTCGCCCGCCGCCAGCTGCTGCTGCAGGACGAGGGCGTCGGCCGCGGCAGCGGTCACTCGGCGGATGTGGGCGTAGAGGGCGAAGGAGGGCCCGATGATGATGCAGAAGGCAGCCCCCTCCGCCGCACCGTCGTCCACATCGGCGTCACGCCGAGACAGGGCGTCGGCGACGGTGTTGAGGCGACCCGGCCGGTACTCGACGGTGAAATCAAAGCCAAAGAGTTTACTGATCCACTGGTGCTGGGGAACCGTCGAGAGCCTCTGATCCAGCATGAACTTGAGGCTGTAGTGGTCCGTGCGGATCCGGAAGGAACGGCCCCAGAGATAGGGTCGCCAATGGCGTACTGCCTGCACCAACCCAATGAGCTCACGCTCATACACCGCCAACTTAAGATGGCGAGCAGCAAAGGGGCGGCTAAAGAAGGCGAGGGGACCATCGCCCTGGTGCAGGACCGCACCAAACCCCGCACCGAAGGCGTCGCAGTCGACGGTGAAGGGGAGGTCGAAGTCCGGCATCTGCAATACGGGTCCCGTCATGAGGGCCCCCTTGAGAGCCTTGAATGCTGAAGTGGCCTCCTCATCCCAAGAGAAGGCGTCGCGACGAAGGAGACGCGTGAGTGGGGCCGCGATTAACCCAAACTCTTGGATGAACTTCCGGTAGTACCCCGCAAGGCCAAGGAACCCGCGAAGAGCCCGCGGAGACTGCGAGATCGGCCAGGAGGCGACGGCCGCCACCTTGTCGGCGTCCATGGCCACACCCTCGGCCGAGATGACGTGGCCGAGGTACGCGACCGAGGGTGTCCCGAACGAGCACTTCGAGCGCTTAAGATGAAGATGATGCGCCCGAAGCTCGTTGAAGACGATGGACACATGCTGGAGGTGCTCTTCCCAAGAGGTGCTGTAGATAAGAATGTCATCAAAGAAAACGAGCACACACCGACGTAAGTAGGGCCGGAGGACATCGTTCATCAAGGCCTGAAATGTCGTCGGGGCGTTGGAGAGGCCAAAGGGCATCACCAAGAACTCGAAGTGGCCGTGATGGGTCCGGAACGCCGTCTTGGCGATGTCGTCGGGATGCATGCGCACATGATGATACCCCGACCGGAGGTCCAGTTTGGTGAAGAAGCGCGCCCCATGTAGCTCATCCAGGAGTTCATCGACCACCGGGATAGGAAACTTATCCTTGAGTGTGAGAGCATTAAGGGCACGGTAGTCGATGCAGAAGCGCCAAGTGCCGTCCGACTTGTGAACGAGGAGGACCAGCGCCGTAAAGGGTGATGTAGAGATCCGGATAATGCCCGCGGCAAGCATGATGGCGCATTGCCGCTCCAACTCGTCCTTCTGCAACTGAGGGTACCGGTAGGGCCGTACTGCCACCGGGGCAGAGCCCGGCAGGAGATGAATACGGTGCTCGTAGGCCCGCGCCGGCGGAAGGCCCTGGGGTTCCGCAAAAAGATCACCGTGCTGCTGCAGGAGGTTATCCAGCAGCGGATGCTCGGCCTCCGTGGTGGCTGCGGCTAGCTGAAGTGGGGGCGGCGCCGGAGTGCCGCCAACGCCCTCCCACCGGATGCGGCGACCGAGGCGCCAGAAGGTCATCGTCAGGGCGTCGAAGTCCCAAAGGATGGGACCGAGAGTCCGCAAAAAGTCAACGCCGAGGATGAAGTCAAAGTAGCCCAAGTCGATGCCGGCACACGTGATGGTGAAGTGCTCGTTGCCGATAGTAATGGGAACGTCCCGAGCGAGCCCATGGCAGCGGAGGCGGTCGCCATTAGCGACGGTGACTCGCAGCTGCTCCCCGCCCGTCGGCTGTAGTGCAAGGCGCCGCATAGTACCCTCCGGTAGGAAGTTATGTGTTGAGCCCGTGTCCAAGAGAGCCACCTGAGTCTCGCCGTGGATCATGACCGGGATAAGCATAGTCCGCTCATTGCGGATGCCGGCCAACGGGTGAAGGGAGACGACAAGGGCCGTAGCCGGCGCGGGCGCGGGTGCTGGCGCGACCTCGGCGGCGGCTGGGCCACCGAGTCCATCGTCGGTGGCAACGTCCTCCGTCTCGTCGACTGTCTCCAAGTAGAAGAGGCGCGGGCAGACATGGCCCGGGGCATAGGGCGCATCACAGTTAAAACACAGCCCCAAGCGGCGGCGCTCGAGCTGCTCGGCCTGCGAGAGGTGCCGGAAGGGCCGCGTCGCGGCCGGGGTGGTCGCCGGTGAGGCGGCTGAAGGAGCTGGCGCAGCCGGCGGTGGTCGTGGAGGCAATCGGCTCCCTCGAGGTGGTGCGGGCCGTGTTAAGGCCTGGGCGCGCTGCTCGAATGCCCGAGCGTAGTACATGACCGTCTGCAGGTCCTGGGGCCCCTTCATCTCGACGTCCACGCGGATGTGGTCGGGAAGGCCGCCGACGAAGAGCTCAGCTCGCTGTAGTGCCGTCACCCCCGGTGCGTGACACGCCAGAGCCTGGAAGCGGTCGGCGAAATCCTGGACCGTGGAGGTGAAGGGTAGGCGGCCTAGCTCGGACAAGCGGCTGCCGCGCCGTGGTGGTCCGAAGCGAAGGAGACACAGCTCACGGAAACGATCCCAAGGGGGCATGCCGCCCTCGTCCTGCTCGAGGGCGTAGTACCATGTCTGGGCGGCACCCCGGAGGTGGTATGACGCAAGCCAAGTGCGCTCGGACGCAGGTGTGCGCTGCCCCCGGAAGAACTGATCACATTGGTTTAACCAGTTAAGAGGGTCCTCCGAGCCATCATACGTGGCGAAGTCGATCCGGGCGAAGCGAGGTGGTGTCGGGGTCGATGCGCCAGTGCCCACCGGTTCGCCGATGCGAAGAGCAGAGGACGGCGCGCCGTACTGTAGCGTGGACACCGACGGGTCTCCGGCCTCCGTGTAGACCGGCGGTGGTGACGTTCCGGTGAGCCATGCCGGAATCGGAGAAGGCGATGGTGGGAACCGCACTTGCTGGATCGGGAGCCCCCCGGAAGGGCCCTGACTCAGGCCGGCGCTAGGCGGTGGAGACGGCGTGGGGGCCGGCGCAGCCGGCGTGGAGGGGGCCGGGGCAGGCCAGGCCGGCCACGGGGCTGGGGCGGACGCGACCGATGCCGCGGGCGCTGGTGCGGGCCTGTGTGGCCAGGCCGGCTGCTGTAGCGCCGGGTAGCCGCCGGCGAGGGCGGCGGGCACCGAGTACCACGGGAGCGCCGGCGGCCCGGAGGGCGCAGGCGGCGGCGGTGGCCCGTACGGGCTGGCCAGGAAGAGCCGGATGCCCTGGACCGTGACTACCAAGTCGTTGAGGACCCCCGCCATGGCCTCCGAGGTATACTGGGCCGGTAGGGTTGATGGCGACGGCGGCGTCACGGTGATGGGGGCCGGCGGATGGCCGGTGGATGTGCCGGAGACGAGGTCCAGCGGCACGGACGGGAGGACCAGCGGCCCCGTGGCAAGGGGCGATGGCGTCGGGGGCGGTGGTGGTTGTGGGTGCGGCGATGGTGGTGGTCACGGGTAGCGACGGCGATGGTGGTGAGGATGACATGGTCGAACCAGAGCTGGCTGATACCAAGGTGTTAGGAGCTAGGGTTCGGGCTCCTCTGGGACGTAGGTTATAGGGGAAGGAGGGAGCTGGTTGAGGGCTGGAGCGCGGCGGCCGGCGGCGAGGCGCCGTCCTTGCGGCTGAGCGGCGGCGGCGCAAGAGAGAGAGGCTAGGTTTTAGGGCTCCGGCTCCTCTGGGAGCCGGGCAATAGAATAGTCTTATTGCTTAATTCTTAAAATAGTCTTACAACTTGTATATATAACCATAATCTGAAAATAAACTAAGATAACTTGGGCCTTAAGCCTGCCCAGTGGGCCCCCGGCGGCCATAGACCTGGCCGGTCATAACAGTCCAACCCTCAAACCCTCTCCCAATCCTCAAAAGTAAGGGTTGGGGAGCAAAACCTACCCCAACCCTCATTTGGCGGTTATCCTCGCGCGGGAGGGAAAAATCCTCCCAACTCCCGCGCCCACGCCCGCGACCGCCGCTGCTATTCGCCCCCGTCGCCGCGGCCACCCCGTCGACCTCCCGCGCGCAACGACAACGTCGTTCACGGGGAATATTCCGTTATAAGGGTTGGGTTTGAGGGTTCTAATATTTGCCCCTGTTTTTCAACCTGTAAAAGTGCACAAAAAGATCATTTTTGGACCCTTAAAACACTAGTGAGGGTTTGAGGGTTCTACTAGTAATGCTCTAATGGTGTTCAATCACTACAGAGTGTAGTGTCCGAACTGCATTGGTGTTTTGAACTGCATTGGTGTTTTGGTATCTCGAGCTAGTTCACGGGTAACACTTGCAGGACCTATAGTTTTTCTTTTCTTTTCGAAGCGGCGGTAATTTTTTTGCCTCATCGATTAATTAAGAATAAGCTTAAAGAGATTTTTACACACATAGACTAAAGATTACAAAGGTCATTACTCTCCCGATAAAAGAGATGAGACACATGCTCATATAGACCTAGTTGTAGACCGGGTACAGTAGATGCATTCGTGCTAAGGAAAGTGCGGTCCTATTTTGCGAATGATTTACCTTTGCTGTGTGTGTTAAATAGTTAGCTTCAGGCTCGTTCAATTGACTTCAGTCTTCCCTTTCATCTTCTTATTACCATTATAAATACATGGATTTTTCCTCTTCTTCTTCAGAAATCTTACAATGAAGTGTTGTACGAAACATTCCTTGTCTTGTCTATATCACATGGTGTCGGCTAAATTATTGTTATGCATCCTCTAAGCATAATCAGGGAGCTGCACGAGCATTTGCATAATTGCATTATCATGTGGTCATTGTCATGGGCCATGACTGGAATCAACAAAGGTCAAAACACTTGTATTTGCCCGAGTGTTATACTGGTACGAACGACTGCAGAGGTCAAATCACTTGTACGTGCAAACAAGCATTTTCCAACTAGAGAGTGCGCATTCTGCCAGTTATCTCATCTCTTCTGGTGCCCCCCTCTTGCATGGTGCGAATCTAAGGTAGTGTTGTGACAGATCTGGTGCCTCCTCTTACAGTAAATCAGATCCGCAGAAGCTGCGTTTAAAGCGCAAGCTTCGTATTTTTCGTCCACTACTCCAAACTGGAAAGACCACTGCGCCAGTTCCACATTATAGTGCTAGGCATTGTGGGTTTTCATGCCATGTGAGTAGTTCGTGGCCTGTCTGAGTTGGTTTCGCCCGGTTTTTGTAACTAACTGGGCAATTCTCTTCTCTTAATTAATCAATGAGGCAAAACTTTTGACTTGTTTCAAAAAAAGATAGTGATAGGCGTTCCTCTGGACTGTGGAGTCCTGTTACTCTGCAAAGTCAAGTGGCATGGCACGTACAAAGCGACAGCAAAGTTACTAAGCCACGATCTCTATAGGACCCCCTTGGTAGTTCAGATCAAGAGGAAACACTGACAAGTGATTTCGCTTCCATAAGCTGTCGACTATTGATTCAGAGGACCAGAAGGCTGAGGAAGTGCGTCGACGACTTTCACCTGCTTTCTCGACGGAATCCAGCTAGCTGCCACGGCGAAGTCGTGAAAGCGTGGAGCCACACGGCGCACGGTGTTGCTCCGCCCGAGAAAGTGGAGGCATGGGCGACGCAGTATTAGAAAGGCGAGCGGTCGAAAGGCACGCGATCGCCGGATCGGATCACAGTGGCACGCACCGGCCACGCGCGATCATCGAGCTACTCTCGCCCACCGCGCGTGCTCGCTCGCGCGGCCGGTGCGCCCCATGAACGCACACAGACACAGCCTCCGCCCCACCACCGGCACGGCACGCACTGCGGCCTAGGGCGCGTACGTGCACGGCCGCGGGGTGCGCCGCTTGGAAAGACGGGGCCGGTCGACCGGCGGAATAATGGGCGCGGAGGCCGGACGCAGACAAGCATCATGCACTGCCGGGCTGTGCTTGATGCCCGATCCATCGGTGCGCTTTCGTGCCCCCACCACAGTACTGCCACACTATTTCGTCGTGCAATTCTCGCGACGTGCAGTCGGCGCGCACTGCGGGAAAGTTTGACGCTGACACCAACGGAATTCCATCTGTGCAGGGCAGGAACGTCACACGTACTGCAGACATTTTCGGTGGTGACACTGATTGCTGATTCCGTGATACGGCCGTGACATGTGGACTTTTCTTTGCTTTCACTAATGGCGTACACAAGAATTAGGTTACAACGATTTGTTGATCTGTGCTGCACAGAGAAATCAAGATCTTCCGTACGCGGCCTGCTGGCTCTATATTTGAATCAAGCGCCTCGACGGATTGTTGCCACACGCACCACTCCCTCCACTCCCACTCCCACTCCCCCACGTACGCTGCGAGGGAGGTCCGAACGCGCCATGCAGCAACCACCCCGTCTCCTCGTCGTCCTCCTCTTCTGCCTCGCCACCTCGTCCGCGCTCGCCTCCGGCGGGGATGAAGGCGCGGCGACCTACATTGTGTACCTGAACCCCGCGCTCAAGCCGTCGCCGTACGCCACGCACCTGCACTGGCACCACGCGCACCTCGACGCGCTCTCCGTGGACCCCGAGCGCCACCTCCTCTACTCCTACACCACGGCCGCGCCGTCTGCCTTCGCCGCGCGCCTCCTCCCGTCACATGTGACCGAGCTCCGCGGCCACCCCGCCGTCGCGTCGGTCCACGAGGACGTCCTGCACCCGCTCCACACCACGCGCTCGCCTTCGTTCCTCCACCTCCCGCCGTACAGCGCTCCGGCTCCTAACGCCGACGGTGGAGGCTCCGACGTCATCGTCGGGGTGCTCGACACTGGTGTTTGGCCCGAGAGCCCCAGCTTCGCCGATGCCGGCCTGGGCCCCGTGCCGTCGCGGTGGCGCGGGACCTGCGAGACCAATGCCACCGACTTCCCCTCCTCGATGTGCAACCGGAAGCTCATCGGCGCGCGCGGCTTCTTCCGGGGCTTCGGGGCGGGCGGCAGGAACGGCTCCTCCCACGGAACCACCGAGCTCTCGTCGCCGAGGGACCACGACGGGCACGGCACCCACACGGCGTCCACGGCGGCGGGGGCCGTGGTGGCCGACGCGAGCCTCCTCGGGTACGCCCACGGCACGGCACGGGGCATGGCGCCCGGGGCGCGCGTCGCGGCGTACAAGGTGTGCTGGAGGCAGGGATGCTTCAGCTCGGACATACTCGCTGGCATGGAGCAGGCCATCGAGGACGGGGTCGACGTGCTCTCGCTGTCGCTGGGAGGCGGCTCGTACCCGCTCTCGCGCGATCCCATCGCCGTCGGCGCGCTGGCTGCCACCCGCCGCGGCATCGTTGTCGCGTGCTCCGCGGGGAACAGTGGGCCGGCGCCGTCATCGCTGGTGAACACTGCCCCGTGGATCATCACCGTCGGAGCCGGCACGCTCGACCGGAACTTCCCGGCGTACGCGAAGCTCGGCAACGGCGAGACCCATGCCGGTATGTCGCTCTACTCGGGCGATGGGCTGGGTGACGACAAGTTCCCTCTGGTGTACAACAAAGGCATCCGCCCGGGCAGCAACGCGAGCAAGCTCTGCATGTCGGGCACGCTGGACGCGGCGGCGGTGAAGGGCAAGGTGGTCCTGTGCGACCGGGGCGGGAACTCGCGGGTGGAGAAGGGGCAGGTGGTGAAGCTGGCGGGCGGCATCGGGATGGTGCTCGCGAACACCGCACAGAGCGGCGAGGAGGTCGTGGCGGACAGCCACCTCCTACCCGCCGTGGCCGTGGGCGCCAAGAGCGGCGACGCCATAAGGACGTACGTGGAGTCGGACTCCGGCGCGGAAGTGGCGTTGAGCTTCGCCGGCACCGCTGTGGACGTGCACCCGGCGCCGGTGGTGGCCGCGTTTAGCTCCCGTGGGCCGAACAGGCAGGTGGCGCAGCTGCTGAAGCCGGACGTGATCGGACCGGGGGTGAACATCTTGGCCGGGTGGACGGGGTCCGTCGGGCCGACTGGGTTGACCATCGACGAGCGGCGGCCGGCGTTCAACATCTTGTCAGGTGAGCGCACGCTTTGCTTCTTCTTCTGTAGAAAAACTCTCGATGATTGTACTGACCGACACGTCTTTCTGGAAAATATGGACCTAAAAACCTAGACTTTACGGTCGTCTTTAGGAGCTAGCCATGATGTTGTTAGCTTTAGGTGCAGTTCGCACGCATCGAAATGCCATCATAGTAATGACAGGCTTTAGGCACGCGTTTGGTGACTTCTCTTATGACTGAACTTACAAACTCGAGCTGCAAATAATTCAGTTTATGGTGATGCAGGGACATCCATGTCGTGCCCTCACATCAGCGGGCTCGCGGCGTTCGTGAAGGCGGCGCACCCGGACTGGAGCCCCAGCGCCATCAAGTCCGCGCTCATGACCACCGCCTACACCGTCGACAACACCGGCTCGCCCCTCCTCGACGCGGCCGGCGCCAAGGCCACGGCCACGGCCACGCCATGGTCCTTCGGCTCCGGCCACGTCGACCCCGTCAAGGCCCTCTCCCCGGGCCTCGTCTACGAAACGTCCATCGACGACTACGTCGCCTTCCTCTGCACCGTCGGCGGCGCCTCGCCCCGGCAGGTCCAGGCCATCACGGGGGCGCCCAACGCGACGTGCCAGCGCAAGCTGTCCAGCCCCGGCGACCTCAACTACCCGTCATTCTCCGTCGTCTTCGGCCTCCGCAAGTCGAGCACCACCGTCAAGTACCACCGCGAGCTGACCAACGTCGGCGCCGCCGGGTCGGCATACGCGGCCAAGGTCACCGGCCCGCCCAGCATCGTCGTGTCCGTGAAGCCGGCCAGGCTCGTGTTCAAGAAGGCCGGGGACAAGCTCAGGTACACCGTCGCGTTCAAGTCGACGGCGGAGGGCGGCCCGACGGACGCCGCGTTCGGGTGGCTGACGTGGAGCAGCGGGGAGCAGGACGTGCGGAGCCCGATATCGTATACGTGGGGGATGTAACACCGATGCATGAGCGAGTAAAATTCGTACGTGGCCGTGCCGGCGGCGTGATCGGCGTCGGCGGGGGAGATCGATGGAAGTGTTGCATAGGCTGGAAGAATTCTGGCTCCTGATTTCTGTGCTGTCAAAAAATGGATAAGGCGATTGTTGGAGACTTGGAGTACATTTCATGGGATGGGAGCAGCACATTAATAAAAGGGAGTGATTCGACTACTAATAATTTCCTCACTGCCTATAGAGCAGTTGTCTCAAAACAGTTTTAGTTCATCTTCCATAAATATATCAAGAAGCAAACGCTTCAAATAAACACAAAACTAACCTTTGGTTTCATCTCGAGAGTGAGGCAGACGATCACGGAAGAGGCCCGGCTATGGGATAAGGCGAGATTACTTAAGGGTGGAGACGAAGGACCACTGGTAGAGGGAGAGGTAGCGAGGTGGGAGGGCAAGAATTAGAGTATAAGGGGTTTGGTTTGGTAGTGTCGGTAAAACCGGCATGTAAATACTCCGTGTACATATGACTTTTGGGGAGTCTTTCCCCCTCCTTCTTTAATAAATGATACGCATGCTCGTGCGTATTTGAGAAAAAAAACCTTTGGTTTCATACAAAATATACCATTTTCTCTCAGAGATGGCCTGCCAACAGACGAGATGTGGGATTGAACTATGGTTATGTTCAGAAGGACCCTAGTTATATAGTGTCTTAATTATAATTGTGCCTGAGTATCCTTAATATAGGTTGAACTATGATTGAATTATGCTTGAGTACATTTATTAGCTATGCCTGTGTATGCTTATATCTAGGTGTGGGATGAGTATGTAATCAGTTTGGTTGATGGAATTTTATGCTTCTTTCAGACCAACATATGGTTTCCCACATCACACACAGCTTATTAGCGTGAATCATGTGTTGGTCTTCCCACGTAATTTTATACTAGCAACCGTTTGCCACAACACGCACAGCTACGTGTGGAGGGTTTGGCAAAAAGATTGAACATGTACGGTGCATATTAGGGTGGATATTTAGCGTGGGTAAAAATTTCACGGTCAACCGACGAAGAAAATGTGGACCCACCCTGAAACTTGGTGATTTTTCCAGATTGAAACCGTGTGCAATGACTGTGATAGTGCCGTGGCACGTGTGTTCTAATTGGCCAGAACGCATCCCCATGAATCGCAAGTCTGCACTGTAGTATGTATACATATCGAACGCAAGTCTGTATCACCCTCACACCAAGGTGATGTTAATCACACACGACTGGATCTAGCAAACCATTGCCTCCAAAATGCATTATGGAACAGAAAACGCTCACCACCCAATTCAAAAATAAAAAAGAAAACCCTCAACACCCCCATGTCACAAAACCCTCACCCCCCCGCCACCCCCCGGTCCCCAGTCGCACCTGCATTCCTCCGCGACTCTGCATGTCTCCGTCTATCGCCGCGGCAACCACTTACCTCGAGATCTATCGCCGCCGCCGGCTGCCGGCAAACCTTGCCGCATTTCGCCAACGCCGCTTGCCACCGCCTATCGCCTGCTCGTCGTCGACCCAGCTCCGCCCGATTTGGGAATCTGTGATATTGGGGGTTTTTCTCATGGAGAACCAGGCAACTAATTTACTAAAATATTTGCTCATCTCTTATCCCAGTCTGTTTGCCCCTTTTAATCACCTGGTCGAAATCGCCGTGAATTCGTTTGTCTTTTAGCTGATTCGAGAGTTTTCATTCATAGAGAGTACACTACAAGGAGACATCTGGCCTATGCGGCCTCGGCCAGACAACCAAGGAGTTCCATCTCACCGTACCAGATGACTTCATGAAGCGCACGGTATGTTCAATCTCACGCTACCTCGGTTGGCATGGCCTACTTTTTTGAACATATACTATATACTGCTATATTTGGATAAAAGGTGCCACATGCAGCATATACATCGAAGGAGATTTTTCTTCTTTCTATATTAGGCAAATTAATGTTGTATTGTTCTTTCGATTACTTTCATATTTGCATGACATCATGTTTACATTATCTGTTTAATTATAATTTTTTGTGCTTTGATTTCAACTGTTGTACTATTCTTTCAATTACTCTCATATTTGCATGTTACCATATTTTTAACAATCTTACCTTATTTTTCCGCAGACATCGGCTCCTCCCACCTGTCCAATTACACTCCAACGCTGACATGATGCTAGAAATCTCGAACCGGCCTCCTGCTGCTTGTCTGTGCTGCAAAGGGGCCTGCTGTTGCAAGTCGGGGTCACCGATCATGGTTGCCAAAGGACCACGTGGCGCGACGAGGGTGCTGCATGACCTCGCCGGTGCACAACCACAGTGAAAGGATCAATATGTTTGGCAGAGGGGGTGAATAGGAAACTAACAATTTTTAACTTTTCTTCACAAATTAGGTTTAGCATCAAGTAGGTTCTCTAGATGTGCAACTAGGTGAGCAACCTATATGAAGGATACAACACAACAATAGCTTGCACAAAGTAAAGGAATAAGATAACCACAAGCGGAGTTGGTGGTGACGCGGATGTGTTACCGAAGTTCCTTTCCTTTAAAGGGAAGTACGTCTTCGTTGGAGCGGTGTGGAGGCACAATACTCCCCAAGAAGCCACTAGGGCCACCGTATTCTCCTCACGCCCTCACACAATGTGAGATGTCGTGAGTCCACTAGTGGTGCCCTTGAAGGCGGCGACCGGACCTTTACAAACAAGGTTGGGGCAATCTCCACAACTTGATTGGAGGCTCCCAACTACACCACAGAGCTTCACCACAATGGAATGTGGCTCCAAGGTGACCTCAGCCGTCTAGGGTGCTCAAACACCCAAGAGTAACAAGATCCACAAGGGATTAGTGGGGGGAATAAATTTCTCTTGGTGGAAGTGTATATACGGATCTTCTCAACCAATCCCTAGAAAATCAACAAGTTTGATTGGCCAGAGAGAGAGATCGGACGAAAATGAGCTTTGGAGTAACAATGAAGTTTCAGGAGGAAGTGGTAAGTCTTCTTGGGGAAGAAGACCCCCTTTTATAGTGGGGGGAAAAATCCAACCGTAATGCACCTCTCAGCCCGCGATGAGCGGTACTACCGCTTTACGAGCGGAACTACCTGATACGTCTCCAACGTATCTATATTTTTTTATTGTTCCATGATATTATATTATCCGTTTTGGATATTTTATATGCATTAATATGCTATTTTATATTATTTTTGGGACTAACTTATTAACACAGAGCCCAGTGCCACTTTCTGTTTTCCCCTTGTTTTTGAGTTTTACAGAAAAGCATTATCAAACGGAGTCCAAACGGAATAAAACTTTACGATGAATTTTCTTGGACCAGAAGACACATGTAGGACTTGAGGAGGAAGTCAGAAGAGTCCCGAGGACACAAACCCTCAGGGCACGCCCCTGGCTTTTGGGCCCCCGGGAGTCCTCCAACCCTAATTCTTGGCCTATAAATTCAGAAATATTCCCAAACGACCAGCAACGTCCATCAAAATACTTTTTCGCTGCCGTAACCTTCTGTACCCGTGAGATCCCATCTTGGGACCTTTTCCAGCACTCTGTCAGGGGGGATTCGATCACGAAGGGCTTCTACATCAACTTTATTGCCCTTCCGATGAAGCGTGAGTAGTTTACCACAAACCTACGGGTCCATAGCTAGTAGCTAGATGGCTTCTTCTCTCTCTTTGATCTTCAATACCATGTTCTCCTCGATGTTCTTGGAGATGTATCCGATGTAATCTTCTTTCGCGGTGTGTTTGTCGAGATCCAATGAATTGTGGATGTATGATCAGATTATCTATGAATAGTATTTGAATCTTCTCTGAATTCTTATATGCATGATTTGATATCCTTGTATTTCTCTTCGAATTATCGGTTTGGTTTGGCCAACTAGACTGGTTCTTCTTGCAATGCGAGAGGTGTTTAGTTTTGGGTTCAATCTTGCGGTGTCCTCACCAAGTGACAAAGTAGGGGTAGCGAGGCATGTATTTGTATTGTTGCCATCAAGGGTAAAAAGATGGGGTTTTCATCATATTGCTTGAGTTTATCCCTCTACATCATGTCATCTTGCTTAAGGCGTTACTCCATTCTTATGAAGTTAATACTCTAGATGCATGCTAGATAGCGGTCGATGTGTGTAGGGCTGGAATTCGAGCCGAGTCGAGCCAGCTCGGCTCAACTCGCTAGAGATCGTTTCGTTAGCGATCTAGCTCGACTCGACTCGTTATTATAACGAGCTCAAATTCAAGATTGCCTCGACTCATATAACTCGCGAGCTGGCTCGTTTAGCTTGTTAAGCTCGTTAAAGATATGAACATAAACCCTCATATATTATAAAATGATTATATATATATTAAACATATATATCACTAAACAATAGTAATTTCCTTGTAACGCACGAGTCTTCTAGGCTGTTGGGCCTTCAACTGCTAGGCCTTGTGTTGTGCGCCTGGGACATTGGGTGCTGAGTGGCTGATCTTTTTATCTCTTGGGAGTGGCTGATGTTTTGTACCGAGCCTAACGAGTTACACGAGTACTCGTGAGATTAGCTAGTTTAACTTGGTCTATAAACAATCTTTAACTAAAGCTCGACTCGACTCGTTATTCTTCGAGTTCGAGTCGATTCGAGCCGAGTCACGAGCTACTCATTTAGCTCGCGAGCTTCGAGCTTTTTTTCCAGCCCTAGATGTGTGGAGTAATAATAGTAGATGCAGAATCGTTTCAGTCTACTTGACACGGACGTGATGCGTATATGCATAATCATTGCCTTGGATATCGTCATAACTTTGCACTTTTCTATCAATTGCTCGACAGTAATTTTTTCACCCACCGTATTATTTGCTTTCAAGAGAGAAGCCATCTAGCTACTATGGCCCCCGAGTCTATTTTCCATCATATATTTTCAGATCTATAAACCAAAAATATCTTGCTGCAATTTATTTACTTTTATTTTGTTTTACGTTTTAGTAATCTTTTATATCTATCTCTATCAGATCTCACCTTTGCAAGTGACCGTGAAGGGATTGCCAACCCCGTTATCGCGTTGGGTGCAAGTGTTTGATTGTTTTTGTAGGTGCATATATTGGAGACTTGCTTGTATCTCCTACTGGATTGATACCTTGGTTCTTAACTGAGGAAAATACTTATCTCTACTTTGCTGCATCACCCTTTCCTCTTCAAGGGAAAAACCAACGCAAGCTCAAGAAGTATCAGGAAGAATTTCTGGTGCCGTTGCCGGGGAGATCTACATCAAGCCTACCAAGTACCCATCATAAACTCTCATCTCTTACATTACATTATTTGCCTTTTTCCTCTCATTTTCCTCCCCCCACTTCTAAAATGTTTTTAGAAAAATACAAAAAGATTTGCCTTTTTATCCGCCTTCTTTCCGTATGCCTTTTTGCTCGTTTGCTATCTTTGCTTGTGGTTCCATGTGCCTTCTATTTGCTTGCTAAAAATTTATTGATACGAATCCACTTAAAGTTCTCACTTGGATCATGTTCGACCCATATGTGCTCGTGCTGAAACTCCAACTAGTTTAGTTGAGGGAAATCTTTAGATGAGCATGCTCATTTTGTGCGTCACCGTTTGACTGAAAAAGGGAGACTCTTATGGAATCAAATAAATTGTTTGCTATGTTATGCTTAGAATCTTTGTGAACTTTCTGATTTTACTTGTTGCTCTAAGAACCCTAAAAAACACCTTCCCTACCTATGCGAGTTTAATGATAATGAAATCTTATCTTCTTATGAAAAGGGTGTTTATAGTTACTATGATATCGAACAAATTGAAGAATTTGTTGCTTTTAAGGGGGCTTATGAAGTTGCTTCTTTGATTGAAAAGTCTGATATTGCTCTCTACAAATCTGAAAATTTTGACATACTTAGATATTGCTATGACAACTATGCTGATAATGCCTATGTTAAGGAATTTATTGAGAGAATGACCATTGCTTTGGAAGAAAATAATGATATGCATGAATCTATAGATAGTTATGACTCCGTTAATTTGATTGAAGTATCCCTTGATGAACAAGATGCTTGCTATTCTTGTGGCCATGATGCCAATATTTATGGAAATTAATTTGCTATAGTTCCTTATGTTAAACATAAGATTATTGTTATTGCACCCATACTTGATACTTCCTTGAATCAAAAGCATGATTGCAATGATGTTATTATAAATTATATTAATGTCAATTGTGATAATGATATGCAAAACCCCAAGATTGGGGATGCTAGTTTTTGCTATGTCCTCTACTTATTGCAATCATCATGATCGGGGTGATAATGATTCTTATGATCTTGAAAATTTATTTAAGCCTCATGATGAATATGTTTGCTATAATATTGAAAGTGGGTTTGGAAGAGTGTCAACTTTAGGAAATAATGATCCCACTACTTTGGAGATTGATAAGTCTTATGAAATTTTTGATAAAAGTGGGTTTGGAGAGGTCATGATTTTATTTGATGATAATCCCACTATTTTGGAAGAGCGTCAACTTTGCATGCATGTCGATCACGTTGAGAATATTTTATGTGATAGTTATATTGTTGAATTGGATTATGATCCTACATGTAATTATTATGAGAGAGGAAAATATGGTTGTAGAAAATTTCATGTTACTAAATTACCTCTCGTTATGTTGAGATTGCTATTGTTCCTTTCTTCTTCCTTGCATATGCTAGTTTTTGCTTGCCTTGATCATTTGTTTTCTTATAAGGTTCCTATGCATAGGAAGTATATTAGACTTATATGTGTTTTTTCACATGCTACATGATGCTCTCTTCGTGTTTCAATTGTTATCTTTCATGTGAGCATCATCGAAATTATCAATGTTGAGTTAGGGGCGTTAAACAATAGCGCTTGGTGGGAGGAAACCCAATTTTATTTTTTCTACCTTTTTTGTTCCAGTTTTGCAATAAGTTTGTCATCTTGCCTCTGGTTAGATGTGTTTTCATGTTTTAATTTAGGTTTTGTCTCAAGTAAGACCTTTGGGATGGCTTACGGTGATAGTTGATTTGATCTTGTTGAAAAACAGAAACTTTTGTGCCCAGTAAAATAATTTTAATTTTCTACACAAGCGTGATAAAATACTGTTTATTTCTGCAAAAGATTGATATACAAATTTCCAATGTTGTCCTAGTTTTTCAGAATTTTTGGAGTTACAGAAGTATTCGAAGTTTTCAGATTGCTACAGACTGTTCTGTTTTTGACAGATTCCGTTTTCTACGTGTTGTTTGCTTATTTGGATGAATCTATGGGTAGTATCGGGGGGTATGAACCATGGAGAAGTTGGAATACAGTAGATATTACACAAATATAAATAAAGAATGAGTTCACAATAGTACCAAAAGTGGTGATTTATTTTCTTATACTAACGAATCTCATGAGTTTTCTGTTGAGTTTTGTGTTGTGAAGTTTTCAAGTTTTGGGTAAAGATTTGATGGACTATGGAATAAGGACTAGCAAGAGCCTAAGCTTGGGGATGACCAAGGCACCTCAAGGTAATATTCAAGGAGAACCAAGCATCTAAGCTTGGGGATGCCCCAGATGGCATCCCCTCTTTCGTCTTTTTCTATCGGTAAATTTACTTGAGGCTACAGTTTTATTCACCACATGATATGTTTTGCTTGGAGCGTCTCGTATTATACAAGTCATTGATTTTTAGTTTGCCAAAATCATCCTGGCTGTACACACCTTTTGAGAGGGACACACATGAATCATGATTTATTAGAATACTCTATGTGCTTCAATTATCTTTTGAGCTAGGCAATTTTTCTCTAGTGCTTCACTTATATCTTTTTAGAGCACGACAGTAGTTTTATATTATATAAATTGTTGAACTCTCATGCTTCACTTATATTATTTTGAGAGTCTCTCTAAACAGCATGGTAATTTTCTTTGGTTATGAATTTAGTCCTAATATGATGGGCATCCAAGAGGGATATAATAAAACTTTCATATAAAGTGCATTGAATACTATGGGAAGTTTGATTCCTTATGATTGTTTTGAGATATAAAGATGGTGATATTAGAGTCATGCTAGTGAATAATTGTGGATTAGTAGAAATACTTGTGTTAAAGTTTGTGATTCCCGTATCATGCATGTATGGTGAACCGTTATGTGATGAAGTCGGAGCATGATTTATCTATTGATTGTCTTCCTTATGAGTGACGGTCAAGGACGAGCGATGGTCTTTTCCTACCAATCTATCCCCCTAGGAGCATGCGTCTATTACTTTGTTTCGATAACTAATAATTTTTTGCAATAAGTATGTGAGTTCTTTATGATTAATGTTGAGTCCATGGGTTATACACACTCTCACCCTTCCATCATTTCTAGCCTCTCTAGTACCGCGCAACTTTCGCCGGTGCATTACACCCACCATTTACCCTTCCTCAAAACAACCACCATACCTACCTATTATGGCATTTCCGTCGCCATTCCGAGATATATTGCCATGCAACTTGCACCACTCCGTTTATTATGACACGCACCATCATTGTCATATTACTTTGCATGATCGTAAGATAGCTAGCATGATGTTTTCATGGCTTGTCCATTTTTTGATGTCATTCGCTACGCTAGATCATTGCACATCCCGGTACACCGCTGGAGGTATTCATATAGAGTCATATTTTGTTCTAAGTGATGAAGGAAGCTATGATTCCCTCACAAGTTGGGATGAGCCTCCGGACTTTACAAAAAATAAATGAGGCCAAAGAAGCCCACCAAAAAATGAGAGAAAAGAGAGAAGGGGCGATGCTACTATCCTTTTCCACACTTGTGCTTTAATGTAGCACCACGACCTTCATGATAGAGAGTATCCTATGTTGTCATTTTCATATACTAGTGGGAATTTTTCATTATAGAACTTGACTTGTATATTCAAATGATGGACTTCCTAAACTTGCCCTAGGTCTTCATGAGCAAGCGAGTTGGATGCACACCCACTTAGTTTCTTTTTGAGCTTTCATAAACTTATAGCTCTAGTGCATCCATTGCATGGTGCTACCTCTTGAGCATGCGTTGGTTTTCCCTTGAAGAGGAAAGAGTGATGCAGCAAAGTAGCGTAAGTATTTCCCTCAGTTTTTGAGAACCAAGGTATCAATCCAGTAGGAGACCACACACAAATCGCCTAGTACCTGCACAAACAATCAAGAACCTTGCAACCAACGAGATAAAGGGGTTGTCAATCCCTTCACGGCCACTAGCAAAAGTCAGATCTGATAAAGATAATAAGATAAATATTTTTGGTATTTTTGTTGTATAGATTGGAAAATAAAGATTGCAAAATAAATAGTAAACTAGAATTGTAGATTGGAAACTTATATGATGTAAAGTAGACCCGGGGGCCATAGGTTTCACTAGTGGCTTCTCTCATGATAGCATGTATTACGGTGGGTGAACAAATTACCACTACTAGGGAAAAGGCTACTAGCAGCGCGGGTAAAATGGCTCGCGCTACTAGTATCGCGCTACAGCTAAAAGTTAGTAGTAGCATGAGTCGAACCCGCGCTACTACTAACTTTGTTAGTAGCAGCGAGGGTTCAATCCGCGCGACTACTATTATGAACCGTGCTACTACTAATGAAATAGTAGTAGCGTGTCTATAGTCCCAACACTACTAGTATCCTAAATACTAAATACTAGTAGCGCGCCATTTTATCCCCACGCCACTACTAACTTATTAGGAATTAAAAAAATCAACCAAATTCATTCTATCACACAGTTGTTGTATCTTCTTCAGTTCCTCATTGTAGCAGCAACTCATGTATAATTTCATTCTATCGCACAGTTACATAAGCAACTACTCCCTCCGTTTCGAAATAATTGTCGTTGGGAGAAATCTCCGACCAGGTGAAAACGAACGAAAGTACAGAACTACCCCTAACTTGAAATCAGATCGTCGTCTTCCTCGTTGTCTTCCTCCATGGCAGCGCATCCAGGCCAGCAGCAGGCCCCTCCTGCTCCTCCAGCTGCTCGTCCAGACCAGTAGCAAGCCCATCCTCCTCCTCCTCCGCCCTCCACCAGCCGGAGCCTCCGCCAGGCTCCTCCCTGTCGTCCAGCTGCTCGTCCCCGTCACCAGCAGCAGGCCCCTCCTCCGCCCTCCACCAGCAGGACCCTCCACCAGGCTCCTCCATGTTGTCCAGTTGCTCATCCCCGTCGCCAGTAGCAGGCCCAACCTCCTCCGCCGCAGTCTTGTCACCGTGGCCCTAGCGTCCTCGCCCCGCTGCCCAGACAGATCGTCGTTGTGCCCCCGCCTGGTCATCGCAGCACACACCACTCCAGGCAGTTACTCCTCACCTCAAATTACAGAAATTAACAGCACAAGATTGATTCAGTTAAACAGTACAACAGAATTTGAGGAATCACTAAAATTTCAAATTCAGGACTCAACTGAAATAAAAGAGACAAATAAAGGAGGCAAGTGTAGCCTGCAGCCCACATTTTCCATGAGTCATCCAAATATGGCTAATTAAACATGGCTTGCTTTGGTTGTGTGTTAAGCTTACATTTATTCTTTAAACATGGATGGCTTTGGTTAGTTAGCAATGGCACTTTCAATTTACAGTCATAGCCAAGAAAAGAAAATGTAGGGTAAAGCAAAGAAAAGAGCAGCTGGCAAGGTGCACTATCTGCTTCTTACTGTAGACATGAATACAAGGAGTACATCACTCTTTGTCTATAGGAGTAATATGAACATCATTCTACATGGTCTCTGAACATCTTCTTGCAAAGTTGGAGCACAATCACTTCATTTATCGATTTGTATATCATGGAAGAGGAACCAAAGAATGTGCATGTACTTACAGTAGTCTTTTGTCTTTGTACTCCAAATCTGGAAGCAGGCAAAGATTTTCTTTACTTACCAAAAACACACTTAAAATTGGAGTCTACAACAGTCTTTTGTCTATAGGAGCGAATATGCACCGGTGTACTCAAATTCTGGAAGCACTAGCACTAGTACTGCATTTGTTTGCTTCAGTAGATGTATACACAAATCTGGAAGCAGGCAAAGGTTTTCTTTACCTACCAAAATCTACTTCTGCTTTCTGGTAAATGGCTTGCATCGTCCTTGGATGAAGTGCATTGAAGTACTCCTATTAAAAGATGAACAGAAAAATGTTACTCCTACACTGTACTGAAAAAGTTGCACAAATATCTACTGCCAAGCCTTGCATTCACATAAATGAAGTACTCCATACTCCATACTGTACATCCTTCCATAAGCAAAGAAGATGCCAACAAGGAAGATGCACATAAATCTCTACTCCATGCTTTAGTGAATTTAGTGAATCAAGTCTGTAGAAGCTACAGAAGATCACTACAAATCTCTACTCCATGCTTTAGCACATTCAATTACACACAGGAGATCACAGAAGAAGATGTGGAGATCCCATAAATCTGTGAGACCAGCCAAATTTTATTGCTTGATGGCCATTTAGACAATTTTGATAGAGATAAACCTTATTTTATTTTAGTCAAAGCATCACAGTGACAGTGCTTATTTTATTTAAGTTTTTACAGTGGATACATTTTTGGCAGTAAAATCTGCAGTACTCCAATTTTACAAACAGAAACTATGACAGTACAAGCAGATCTCAGTTTCCACATGGAAAATACATTTCTCAGCTTTACAAACTGAAAATTACTGTATGATAGTGCAAGCAGATCTCAGTTTCAAAATGGAAAATACACTTCTCAGTTTTACAAACTGAAAATTATGACAGTACAAGCAGTTTCAAAATCTCCAAGAAGTCACCTGGAAATGCAAAGTCTCCAGGGGAAAGCACTTGAGTAAGCTCATCACCTTGAGAACTTCACAATAATAGCCATGATCTTCAAGCTATGTTTACAAGCAGATCTCAGTTGTTCAGTTTCACAAGCAGATCTCAATTTTTCTGTTTTGACACTCAAGCATCCTCACCTTTGCTGTGTCATCGCGGGAGGCGATAGTGGTGGCTGCCCTATCCCCATGAGCTCGACGTGACGACCTCTCCTCTCTCCAGGCTCCGGGGACCTGCACCAGAACACCAACGCTCACCGTGCCTCCTCAACCTTGTACAAGTATATACGACGGTCCATTTTCAGCAATCATACTGTACATGCAAATTTGTTGCATTTGTTCAGACATCACAGACAACAACTTATAAATTGCCCATTTTTATTGGCTTTACTACTATTGCCCCTAACATTGACCAGGACCATGATCCTAGATTAAATTGTGCAAACTTCCGGGAAGAAAATTACTCCTGCTTTCAAGTCCACGACCTCCTCTAGCTAGAAGCGCAGCACGGACGCGTAGCTCTCGGCCTGGTCCACCTCCGCGAAGTGCCGGCTCCAGCGGGTCCAATCCCACGCCGATGACGCGGGGGAGGAGTCCGCGGTACAGCGGCATGCCGTAGCGGAGGAGGAGTTGGCTTCGCGGCGGGCGGGCACGTGCGCGGCGGAGGGGTGCAGCGACGGGCAGCGGCGCGAGACGGGGAGCTGCGGGCGCGCGGCCGCCGGCGTGGCGCACGCGGCGGGGGGCATGGGGGCGGACGGACGGAGGAGAGGAGGTGGAAGGGAGGCCGACGGCGAGTGGGTTGGGAGAGGAGAGGAGGTTGGGGGTCTGGATTAGGCTGCGTGGTTTTTTTTGAGACAGATGGGTTGGTGGGGTGGGAGGTGGTGGTGCGGTGGGAGTGTGGATCGGGCCGGGGTGGACACGCTTAGTAGTAGCGTGGGGGTCTTACCTGCGCTACTACTACTTACTTAGTAGTAGCGCGGGTTTTATACCCCCCGCTACTACTATGGCCCATCTCGGGGGTATTGTTGGAGACCATTTAGTAGCAGCGTGGGTTTATACCCCTCGCTACTACTATCAATTTAGTAGTAGCACGGTTTTTATACCCCTCGCTACTACTAATTAGCAGTAGCGCCCATTCTTAAACCGCGCTACTGATAAACTTCTGCGTATAAGGTTTTCAATAATAGTGTACTATCGAGCAATTGATAGAAAAGTGCATAGTTATGATGATCTCTAAGGCAATGATCATGAATATAGGCATCACGTCCGTGTCAAGTAGACCGAAATGATTCTGCATCTACTAATATTGCTCCACACATCGACCGCTATCCAGCATGCATCTAGAGTATTAAGTTCATAAGAACGGAGTAACGCATTAGGCAAGATGAAATGATGTAGAGGGATAAACTCAAGCAATATGATATAAACCCCATCTTTTTTATCCTCGATGGCAACACTACAATATGCGTCATTTCCCTTTCTGTCACTGGATCGAGCGCCGCAAGATTGAACCCAAAGCTAAGCACTTCTCCCATTGCAAAAAAGATCAATCTAGTAGGCCAAACTAAACCGATAATTCGAAGAGACTTGCAAAGATTTCAAATCATGCATATAAGAATTTAGAGAAGAACCAAATAATATTCATAGATAATCAAGTTCATAAACCCACAATTCATAAGATCTCGACAAACACACCACAAAAGAGTATTACATTGGATAGATCTCCAAAAACATCGAGGAGAACTTTGTATTGAGAACCAAAAAGAGAGAAGAAGCCATCTAGCTAGTCTATGGACCCAAAGGTCTGTGGTAAACTACCCACACATCATCGGAGAGGCTATGGTGTTGATGTAGAAGCCCTTCGTGATTGAATCCCCCTCCGGCAAATCGCTGGAAAAGGCCCCAAGATGGGATCTCACGGGTACAGAAGGTTGCGGCGGTGGAAAAGTGGTTTCGTGGCTCCCGTGGATGTTTTCAGGGTATAAGAGTATATATAGGCGAAAGAAGTAGGCCGATGGAGCTACGAGGGGCCCACGAGGGTGGGGGCGCGCCTACCCCCTGGGCGCGCCCTCCTGCCTCGTGGCCGCCTCGTTGCGTCTCGGACTTCCATTCCAAGTCTCCTGGATTGTGTTTGTTCCAAGAAAGATCCTCGCGAAGGTTTCGTTCCGTTTGGATTCCGTTTGATATTCCTTTTCTGCGAAACATTAAAATAGGCAAAAAAATAACAATTTGCACTGGGCCTTCAGTTAATAGGTTAGTCCCAAAAATAATATAAAAGAGCATATTAAAGCCCATTAAACATCCAAAATAGAGAATATAATAGCATGGAACAATCAAAAATTATAGATACATTGGAGACGTATCAAGCATCCCCAAGCTTAATTCCTGCTCGTCCTTGAGTAGGTAAATGATAAAAACAGAATTTTTGATTTGGAATGCTACCTAGCATAATTTTCAATGTAATTCTCTTTATTGTGGCATGAATGTTTAGATCCAAAAGATTCTAGACAAAGGTTTAATATTGACATAAAAATAGTAATACTTCAGGCATGATAACCAAGCAATTAACATAGCCAAAGAAAGCTTATCCCTACAAAATTTAATAGTTTGGCCATGCTTCATTTTCGTCACACAAAATGCTCCCATCATGCACAACCCCGATGACAAGCCAAGCAATTGTTTCATACTTAGCCTTTTCAAACTCTTTCAACTTTCACGCAATATATGAGCGTGAGCCATGGACATAGCACTATGGGTAGAATAGCATATGATGATGGAGGTTGTGTGAGAAGACAAAAAAGGAGAAAGTCTCACATTGACGTGGCTAATCAACGGGCTATGGAGATACCCATTGTCGGTGGGAAACGACACCTATGGGATCACAAGAATCCCTACTACGGTTGCCGGGGCGCAGGGGTGTGAGAAGAGCAGGATTAGCAGTCAGCACAAGGATCGTTTACCCAGGTTCGGGCCGCGAGGGTGCGTAATACCCTAGTCCTGCTTTGGTGGATGTATTGAGTGTTCTTCAGCTCTCGAACTAGCTACGGTCGTTGTGTAGTTCAAATGAGCCGAATCCCCCTCCAGTACGCCATGGGCCTCCTTTAATAGTCGAAAGGGGCTGCCACAGTGGCACACAGGAGGTGGAAAGGCCTACAGTACTGTGAGCTTATCGCTCGTATTATAGGACAAGATGCATTTAATGCATTTCTTAGGTGTCCCCTAGCTTTATCGGGGACGGGAGCGAGGCCTGTCCCGTCCGTCGCCGCTCCTCCTCGCTTCGACACGCGCCCTGGCCAGCGATGCATGCGGTGCCATGTAGGCAGGCAAGCAGCTGAGGTGGCGCGGTGGTAGGGTCTTCACGAAGATCTCCATGCCACCACGCATGCACTTGCTAATCTGGCCTGGAAGCTGCATATTGCCACGTAGGTGCCAGCCCAACTCGTTGGGCTGGCAGCTGCATGCGAACCGAGGTGGAGTCTTGGTTGGTGCAGGCCTGGCAGTGTCCCCACTCATGTCCACTCCGCTGAATCGCTCCGCGAACGCCACCAACAAGGGGAGGCCGACCTGGCTCTTCACGAACGCCACCGACATCATGAGGCTTCGCCCCGGCCTCGACCACAACCTCACGGTGATGGGGCACGCCCACTTCTGCCAGCGGCTCTTCCAACTCGATGTGAACCGTGATGGCGAGGTCGAGCGGACCGGCAAGGCCGCGAGGGCCGCTACGAAGCTGACAAGGTCGCCAATGGGCCCTTGTTCAAGCTGCCGGCAGGTGTGGTCCCACTGAGCAACAACTCACGCCGGACCGACATCATTTCCATGATGCTTCTCTTCAACGCGCATGGCCTTGACCTGAGCTGGGTCGAACCAGAGGAGATTCAAGTGCAGGAGTTCTTCGACACCTTGCACGAGGGGTATGTCACCGCCGAGCCGCGGCTTGTCCAGGACACCACCCAGGCGGAGTTGGACTACATCGCCGCCAGGGCGGCGGAGGCA
The DNA here is from genome assembly GCA_032464435.1 of Aegilops umbellulata. Taxonomy (NCBI): domain Eukaryota; kingdom Viridiplantae; phylum Streptophyta; class Magnoliopsida; order Poales; family Poaceae; genus Aegilops; species Aegilops umbellulata. The sequence continues at coordinate 375,263,761 of CP136058.1, read as the reverse complement.
AAGCTCATCGAGGAGGCCGGCAGCATGGAGGACAAGGCTGCCACGGAAGCCGAGGAGAAGGAGCTCGCCCAGTGGGCGGAGGCCGCCAGGGAGGCCAGCAGTGCCGGCACCGGGGCTCCTCTCATCGAAGACGTGGTTGGCGAGTCGTCGTCGAAGGAGGAGGCCGAAGAGGAGGAGGCCGTAGCTGTCGACCCTCCAGCCTCGGGGAGGGGGCAAATTCTACGGAGGGCCACCTCCGTCGAACCGTTCTGGCCTGGCAGGCCGCGCAGCTACGGCAAGCCCAGGAGACGTCCACGCGCCAGACGAGGGCTGCGGCGGCAAAGAAAGTGGTGAGGGCTGCAGTGGCGAAGAAGAAGGCATCCGCTTCTTCCTCATCCAAGCGCGTTCAGACGCCACCTCCTTCCCCTCCTTCGGCAAATGTTGATGTGGAGGTCACTTTTGACTTCGGATCCCTCAGCCCGAGGAGGAAGAGGAAAGCGACGGAGGAGGAGGAGGAGGAGTAAGCTCTTTATTCCCCCCTTCTTTTTGTCATCTCCGTTTCCTCAAACAATGCCGCTTATCTTGGATTATCTTCATTTGCAGGGAGGTGGAGACGCTGGCCCAGAGGGTGAAGAGGGCCAGGACCTTGACGAGCGGCCTACCCCCGGCGGGCGCCTCCTGCACACCACTGGTGGTGTTGAGTAGCCCAAACAGCAGTCCCAGGCATAGCCCCCAGCGTAAGTCCACCACTCACCCCTCGTCGATGTGTGTCAGGGGAATGATACTTTGGTGCTGATCTTGCCGTGGATGCAGGAGGGGAGCAGCAGCGGGAGGAACCACAGAGGGCTACTCTCAACATGCCGCCCCCATCGACAACGCCGCCCCAAGGGGCGTCCCCGACAAGGGCACCAAGCACTGAGCCCATGCACACGGAGGAGGAGGAGAACTTGGGCGCTGGTGGCTTCGCCTCGGGGCCAAATGTTGGCAGGGAGGGAACTTCTGCCTCTCAGCCTGGCACGGGTAGGTTACTCGCCTTTATCCTCCATTCCCTTTTCCTTTTGTTTTCTCTCTTTTTTTTGGTCTTGGCCTCGCCTCATCCTCTCCTCGGTGTTCAGATCCTCCCTCGGCAGATCCAGAGGACATCGACACCGTCATCGAGGATATCGCCAGGGCCGCCGAGGCGGAGGCCGAGAAGATTGCCGCCGAGGAGGCCGCCAAGGGCGCTGCTGAGGACTCCGACAAGGGGCCTGCTTGGGAGGCCGGCAAGTCCGCTGCCGAGGAGGGGGTTGTCGATGACCAGCCTTCCTCCTCCGCTGCCTCTGGCTCCGGCAGGTACCTGAAGGTGAGTGACGACCTCTTCGTCCATCTTCCAGGCGCGTCGAGCACCAGGGCTACCGTCGAGGGCGAGGTGTTCGACGACGAGGTGCTTGTTGCCGCCGGGCTTGAGGTCGTCGACGAGCCGAGCGCTGGTGGCGACGGCTCCCAGGAAGAACGGCTCCTCCATGCCATGGGCGCCAGCTTCCGGAAGCTCCAGGCGCTCCACCGCGCCCGCCTGGACAAGGCTAAGTACAGGATGGCGGTGGCGGAGAAGGCGGAGGCGGACCTTCAGAAGCGTGTCGCCGAGACGCAGGACTGGTTTTGCCAGGCTCACGAGGAGCTGAAGGCCGCCCAGGGCGAGCTGGCCAAGCATGACGTGGAGCTCACCATGAAGTGGGCCGACATTGAGAAGGCCCAGGAGATGGCGGAGAGCTTGGCCGCCGCAGCCGAGGCCGCTCGAGCCCAGCACCAGGCCGCGCTGGACTACCAGGAGGAGGACCTTGCCGCACGTGAGGAGAAGCTTGCCGCCACGCTCCGCGGCAAGGATGAAGAGGTGGAGAAACTCGTCATGCAGCGGACCCGTGAGCTGGAGCAGAGGCACAAGGAGGTGCTCGATGCCCAGGCTCTAGTTCACGCCGGCAAGGTGAAGGAGCTGGAGGTGGAGCGGGACGAGCTAAAGGAGCAGGTCGTGAAGCTGTCCAAGGAGAAGGACACGCTTGATGACCCACAAGTATAGGGGATCTATCGTAGTCCTTTCGATAAGTAAGAGTGTCGAACCCAATGAGGAGCAGAAGGAAATGATAAATGGTTTTCAGCAAGGTATTCTCTGCAAGTACTGAAATAAGTAGTAACAGATAGTTTTGTGATAGGATAATTTGTAACGAGAAACAAGTAACAAAAGTAAATAAAGTGCAGCAAGGTGGCCCAATCCTTTTTGTAGCAAAGGACAAGCCTAGACAAACTCTTATATAGAGAAAAGCGCTCCTGAGGACACATGGGAATATCGTCAAGCTAGTTTTCATCACGTTCATATGATTCGCGTTCGGTACTTTGATAATTTGATATGTGGGTGGACCGGTGCTTGGGTGCTGTTCTTACTTGAACAAGCATCCAATTTATGATTAACCTCTACTGCAAGCATCCGCAACTACAACAAAAGTATTAAGGTAAACCTAACCATAGCATGAAACATATGGATCCAAATCAGCCCCTTACGAAGCAACGCATAAACTAGGGTTTAAACTTCTGTCACTCTAGCAACCCATCATCTACTTATTACTTCCCAATGCCCTCCTCTAGGCCCAAATAATGGTGAAGTGTTATGTAGTCGACGTTCACATAACACCACTAGAGGCTAGACAACATACATCTCATCAAAATATCAAACGAATACCAAATTCACATGCCTACTAATAGCAAGACTTCTCCCATGTCCTCAGGAACAAACGTAACTACTCACAAAGCATATTCATGTTCATAATTAGAGGGGTATTAATATGCATAAAGGATCTGAACATATGATCTTTCACCAAATAAACCAACTAGCATCAACTACAAGGAGTAATCAACACTACTAGCAACCTACTAGTACCAATCCTGGACTTGGAGACAAGAATTGGATACAAGAGATGAACTAGGGTTTTGAGAGGAGATGGTGTTGGTGAATATGTTGGTGGAGATTGCCCTCTCCCGATGAGAGGAGCGTTGGTGATGATGATGGCGATGATTTCTCCCTCCCGAAGGTAAGTGTCTCCGGCAGAACAGCTCTGCCGGAGCCCTAGATTGGTTCCGCCAAGGTCCCTCCTTGTGGCGGCGGAGTCTTGTCCCGAAAGGTTGCTTATGATTTTTCCCTTGAGGAAAGACTTCATATAGCAGAAGATGGCCACCGGAGAGCCAACAGGGGGCCCACGAGGCAGGGGCGCGCCCTGGGGGTAGGGCGCGCCCCCACCCTCGTGGGCAGGTGGTGGCCCCCCTGACGTATTTCTTCCGCTCAGTATTTTTTATATATTCTGAAAATAACTTCCGTGGAGTTTTAGGACTTTTGGAGTTGTGCAGAATAGGTCTCTAATATTTGCTCCTTTTCCAGCCCAGAATTCCAGCTGCCGGCATTCTCCCTCCTTATGTAAACCTTGTAAAATAAGAGAGAATAGGCATAAGTATTGTGACATAACGTGTAATAACAGCCCATAATGCAATAAATATTGATATAAAAGCATGATGGAAAATGGACGTATCAGCTCCCCCAAGCTTAGACATCGCTTGTCCTCAAGCGGAAGCCGATAATGATAAATATGTCCTAATGTTTAGAGGTAGAGGTGTCGATAAAATAAAATACGGACATGAGGGCATCATGATTATTCTCATAACAGCAACATATATGGATATTGTCATATGATTTCTTATGCTCAAGTAATAATCTATTCACAATGCAAAGTATGAATCAGAAACTTTATTGAGAACTAACAAACTATAATCTCAGTCATTGAAGCAATTGCAGTTTATCATAACATCAGAAAGAGTCTATGTCAGAGCTCTTTAGCAAGTCCACATACTCAACTATCATTTAGTCTTTCATAATTGCTAACACTCACGCTATATTGTGGTTACGGAGTTTTAATCGGACACAGAGAAAGATATGGGCTTGTATTTTCGCCTCCCAACCTTTTACCTCAAGGGTAATGTCAACAATAATAACTCATGCTCCCCTACATCCAATTAGATATATCTATCAGGATCTTTCCAACACACTATGCTTGCCAAAGGATAAAATGTAAAAAGGAAAGGTGAAGATCACCATGACTCTTGCATAAGGTAGAAGATAATAGTAACAGATAGACCCTTCGCAGAGGGAAGCAGAGGTTGCCATGCCCTTTCGGGGTTGGATGCACAAAATCTTAATGCGAAAGAAACTTTATATTGCCCCTTGTGATATGAACCTTTATTATGCAGTCCGTCGCTTTTATTTCTTACACATCACAAGATAGTATAAAGCTTATTTCCCCCACACCAATCAATCATACATGTTTAAAGAGCAATTTTTATTGCTTTCACCGATGACAACTTACTTGAAGGATCTTACTCAATCCATAGGTAGATATGGTGGACTCTTATGGCAAAACTGGTTTAAGGGTTTTGGAAGCACAAGTAGTATCTCTACTTGATGCCAGGAATTTGGCTAGCATGAGGGGGAAAGGCAAGCTCAACATGTGGGATGATCCATGACAATATACTTTATCTCAGATATAAGAAAACATAACTCATTACGTTGACTTCCTTGTCCAACATCACCTCCTTAGCATGTCATATTTTAATGAGTGCTCCCAATCATAAAAGATGTCCAGGATAGTATGTTTATATGTGAGACCTATCTTTCTTTATTACTTCCTATTAGTTGCAACGATGACCAAAGCTATGCTTGTCAACTCTCAACAACTTTTAATCATCATACTCTTTCTATGTGAAGTCATTACTCTCAATAAGATCAATATGAACCTTTTATTTATTTTTATTCTTTTCTTTTATTCACTCAAGATCATAGCAAAATAATCAAGCCCTTGACTCAACTAATCTTTATTATATAGCTCACGGACTCGATTACATAGAGAGATTTTATAAAGCAAAACTCAAAACTAGATCATACCAAAAACTTTATTCTACTAAATCAAGATACTACTAATAGGATCGAACTAAGAAAAATGGTAAAGATAGAGATGTGATGGTGATACGATACCGGGGCACCTCCCCCACGCTTGGCAGTTGCCAAGGGGAGTGCCCATACCCATGTGATTATATCTCCTTCTTCGGGGATGGTGATGTGATATTCTTGGGGATAATGCCCCTTAGGATACGGTTCTCTTCCTCGATCTTATTGAGTTGCTTCTTGAGGTCCATTATCTCCTTACAAAGCTTTCCTATAACGGCTAAAGCTCCTTGCACCCAAGGGTGTTGCATAGCTGCAGGAGAACAAGCAACACTCTTCTTCATACCTTCGTAAGAAAGAAATTTAACATTGGAAGGGATAACCGAGTTTGGAATGGCTGAGCTCTGTAGTTCTCCCATCGTGAACCCAGCTCGGAAGCGAGAAGTGACTTCTTGATCCTCCATGGCAACTATCACCATCAGATCAGCCTCCATCTCTTCCTCCGTTGCTGGCCCAAAGTGGTCAGCATCGCTGTCTGTCCTTGGTTCCAATGCCGGATGAGACTCCCGGCTCTCCCCGACTGACTCTTGAGAAGACATCTTGCTCTAATCTGCAGCAGCAACAGCTTGAAACAAGAACAGAGGATAATTGCGTGATATAGGAGTCAAAACCTTCGGGAGAATATATAATGAATTTTTACTGACAAAAATACGTATCGTGCAAGAAAACGGAGTCCGGAGAGCACACGAGGTGCCCACGAGGTAGGGGGCGCACCCAGTAGGGTAGGGCGCGCCCTCCACCCTCGTGGAGCCCTCGTGTCCTTCCCGGACTGCTTCTTATTTTTCTATTTTTCTAAATATTCCAAATTAGAGAAATATTGCCTTTAGAACTGTTTTGTAGTCGGTTTACTTACCGTACCACATACCTATTCCTTTTCGGAGTCTGAAACGTTCCGGAAAGTGTCCCTTATGTATTCCTCCGGGGTTACGGTTTCAATAACATTGGTTTCAACATTTATGGGATTACCTGAGATATAATGTTTGATTCTTTGACCATTCACCACCTTCGGATTTGTGCCTTTGAAGTTGTTGATTTTTATGGCACCAGAATGATAGACCTCCTCGATAATGTAGGGGCCTTCCCATTTAGAGAGAAGTTTTCCTGCAAAAAATCTTAAACGAGAGTTGTGTAGCAATACATAATCACCTACGTTAAACTCATGCTTTTGTATCCTTTTATCATGCCATCTTTTAACTTTTTCTTTAAATAACTTGGCATTTTCATAAACTTGGGTTCTCCATTCATCAAGTGAGCTAATGTCAAATAACCTATTCTCACCAGCAAGTTTGAAATCATAATTGAGCTCTTTAATAGCCCAATATGCCTTATGTTCTAGTTCAAGAGGTAAGTGACATGCTTTTCCATAAACCATTTTATACGGAGACATACCGATAGGATTTTTATATGCAGTTCTATAGGCCCATAATGCATCATCAAGTTTCTTGGACCAATTCTTTCTAGACCTATTGACAGTCTTTTGCAAAATTAATTTGAGCTCTCTATTACTCAATTCTACTTGACCACTAGACTGAGGGTTATAAGGAGATGCAATTCTACGATTAACATCATATTTAGCAAGCATTTTACGGAAAGCACCATGAATAAAATGTGAACCACCATCAGTCATTAAATATCTAGGGACTCCAAACCTCGGAAAAATAACTTCTTTAAGCATTTTAATAGAGGTGTTATGATCAGGACTACTAGTTGGAATAGCTTCTACCCACTTAGTAACGTAATTGACAACAACTAAAATATGTGTATATCCATTAGAGGCAGGAAAAGGTCCCATATAATCAAAGCCCCAAACATCAAATGGTTCAGTAACAAGTGAATAGTCCATAGGCATTTCTTGACGTCTACTAATATTACCAATTCTTTGACATTCGTTACAAGATAAGACAAACTTACGGTCATCCTTGAAGAGAGTAGGCCAATAAAAACCAGATTGCAATACCTTATGTGTAGTTCTATCTCCAGCGTGGTGTCCTCCATAAGCTTCAGAGTGACACTTGCGTAGGATCTGTTCGACTGTTCCTGTTCATGCTCAGGTACACAATGTCTAATAACACCATCTACTCCTTCTTTATAAAGATGTGGGTCATCCCAAAAGTAATGCCTCAAATCATAGAAAAACTTTTTCTTTTGCTGGTATGTGAAACTAGGTGGTATAAATTTAGCAACGATGTAATTAGCATAATCAGCATACCACAGAGTAGTACGAGAAGCATTTATGACATTTAATTGCTCACCAGGAAAGCTATCATCAATAGGTAGTGGGTCATCAAGAACATTTTCTAACCTAGACAAGTTGTCTGCAACGGGGTTCTCAGCTCCCTTTCTATCAACAATATGCAAATCAAATTCTTGTAGCAAGAGAACCCATCTAATAAGTCTAGGTTTAACATCTTTCTTTTCCATAAGATATTTAATAGCAGCATGATCAGTGTGAATAGTTACTTTAGAATCAACAATATAAGGTCTGAACTTATCACATACAAATACAACTACTAAGAATTCTTTTTCAGTAGCAGCATAATTTCTTTGAGCATTGTCTAGAGTTTTACTAGTATATTGAATAACATTTAATTTCTTATCAACTCTTTGCCCTAGAACAGCACCTACATCATAATCACTAGCATCACACATAATTTCAAAAGGTAAATTCCAATCAGGTGGCTGAACAATAGGTGCATATATCAATGCTTTCTTAAGTATTTCAAATGCTTCTACACAATCATCATAAAAAACAAATGGTATATCTTTTTGTAATAAATTAGTCAGAGGCCAAGAAATTTTTGAGAAGTCCTTAATGAACCTCCTATAAAAACTGGCGTGACCAAGTAAACTTCTTATACCTTTGATGTCCTTGGGACATGTCATCTTTTCAATAGCATCAACCTTGGCTTTATCAACTTCAATACCTCTTTCAGAAACTTTATGCCCCAATACAATACCTTCATTAACCATAAAGTGGCACTTTTCCCAATTCAAGACAAGATTAGTTTCTTCACATCTCTGCAAAACTCGATCAAGGTTGCTCAAGCAATCATCAAAAGAGGATCCGTAGATGGAGAAGTCGTCCATGAAAACCTCACAAATCTTTTCACAAAAGTCAGAGAATATAGCCATCATGCATCTTTGAAAGGTAGCAGGTGCATTACATAAACCAAAAGGCATACGTCTATAAGCAAAAGTACCAAAAGGGCAAGTAAAAGTAGTCTTTGATTGATCATTGGCTGACACAGGTATTTGAGAGAAACCAAAATAACCATCTAGAAAGCAAAAATGTTTTTGTTTGGACAATCTTTCTAGCATTTGATCGATAAAAGGTAAGGGGTAATGATCTTTTTTAGTAGCCTTATTTAATTTGTGGAAATCAATTACCATCCTATAACCTGTAATAATTCTTCGCGGAATCAATTCATCTTTATCATTAGGAACGACAGTAATACATCCCTTCTTAGGGACACAATGGATAGGACTTACCCACTTACTATCAGCAACGACATAAATTATACCTGCCTCAAGGAGCTTTAGTATTTCCTTTCTTACCACTTCCTTCATTTTAGGATTCAGCCGTCGTTGATGATCACAAACTGGTTTGGCACCTTCTTCCAAATTTATTTTATGTTGACATAGAGTGGGACTAATGCCCTTAAGATCATCAAGAGTATATCCAATAGCAGCACGGTGCTTCTTCAGAGTTTTTAATAATCTCTCTTCTTCATGCTCTGAAAGGTTAGCACTAATAATAACAGGATATATCTTTTTCTCATCAAGATAAGCATATTTAAGAGTATCAGGCAATGGTTTAAGCTCAAACACGGGATCACCCTTGGGTGGAGGAGGATCCCCTAGGATTTCAACAGGCAAATTGTGTTTCAGGATAGGTTCCTGTTTAAAGAACACTTCATCTATTTCCCTTCTTTCATCCATAAACATATCATTTTCATGGTCTAACAAATATTGTTCTAAAGGATCACTAGGAGGTACGGCAATAGAAGCAAGACCAATAATTTCATCCATACTAGGCAATTCTTCTTCATGGTGTTGTCTACTAAATTTAGAGAAATTAAACTCATGAGACATATCACCCAAGCCAATAGTAACAACATTCTTTTAGCAGTCTATCCTAGCATTAACAGTGTTCAAGAAGGGTCTACCAAATATAATGGGACAAAAGCTATCTTGTGGGGAACCAAGAACAAGAAAATCAGTAGGATATTTAGTTTTCCCACACAAAACTACAACATCTCTAAAAATTCCCATTGCTGATATAGTATCTCTATTGGCGAGTTTAATTGTAACATCAATGTCTTCTAACTCAGCAGTTGCAATCTCATGCTTAATTTCTTGGTATAAGTCATGAGGTATAACACTAGCACTAGCACCCATATCACATAAGCCATGGTAACAATGATCTCCTATTTTAACAGAAATAACAGGCATGCCTACTACAGGTCTATGTTTATCTTTAGCACAAGGTTTGGCAATTCTAGCAGTTTCACTGCAGAAATAAATAACACGCCCATCAATATTATCAGCCAAGAGATCTTTAACAATAGCAATATTAGGTTCAACTTTAACTTGCTCAGGAGGTATATAAGTTCTAATATTGCTTTTACGAACCACAGTTGAAGCTTTAGCATGATCCTTTATCCTAACATGGAAAGGTGGTTTCTCAACATAAGAAGTAAGAACAAGAGGATCATTATAAGTGACAATATTTTCTTCAACTTTAATAGGTGCAGCTACTTTTACTTCTATGGGAGGATGATATTTAAACCACTTCTCCTTTGGGAGATCAACATAAGTAGCAAAAGATTCACAGAAAGAAGATACTATCTCAGAGTCAAGCCCATACTTAGTGCTAAATTTACGAAAAACATCGGTATCCATAAAAGATTTAACACAATCAAACTTAGGTGTCATACCCGACTCCTTACCTTCATTGAGATCCCAATATTCAGAGTTGCGTTTAATTCTATCCAATAAATTCCATTTGAATTCAATAGTCTTCATCATAAAAGAGCCAGCACAAGAAGTATCGAGCATGGTGCGATTGTTATCAGAAAGCCGAGCATAAAAACTTTGAAGAATTATTTCTCTTGGCAGCTCATGATTGGGGCATGAATATAACATTGATTTAAGCCTCCCCCAAGCTTGAGCGATGCTTTCTCCTTCGCGAGGCCAAAAATTATATATATATAATTGTGATCACGATGAACACGATGCATAGGATAAAACTTCTGATGAAATTCCAATTTCAATAGTTTGTAGTTCCATGACCCCGTATCATCACATAGCCTGTACCATGTTGATGCATCTCCCTCAAAAGATAAAGGGAAGAACTTCTTCTTAACAACATCATCGGGTGTACCTGCAAGCTTAAATAATCCACAAACTTCATCCACATAAATTAGGTGCTCATCAGGATGCTTTGTTCCATCTCCTGTAAAAGGATTAGCTAGCAGTTTTTCTAACATACCCGAAGGAACTTCAAAGGGAACATTTTCATTTTCAGTAGGTTCAGTAGGTTGAGGAGCAACTCTTTGCTCTACTGGTCGGGGTGAAGATACCCCGAACAAGCCCCTCAGAGGATTACTTTCCATAGTAACAAGTGACAGAAAATTTCAGCACACTATATAAAATTTTCCTTACCAAATTCCACCTACCAAAGGCGCTTCACTCCCCGGCAACGGCGCCAGAAAAGAGTCTTGATGACCCACAAGTATAGGGGATCTATCTAGTCCTTTCGATAAGTAAGAGTGTCGAACCCAACGAGGAGCAAAAGGAAATGATAAACGGTTTTCAGCAAGGGATTCTCTGCAAGTACTGAAATAAGTTGTAACGGATAGTTTTGTGATAGGATAATTTGTAACGAGCAACAAGTAACAAAAGTAAATAAAGTGCAGCAAGGTAGCCCAATCCTTTTTGTAGCAAAGGACAAGCCTGTACAAACTCTTATATATAGAAAAGCGCTCCCGAGGACACATGGGAATATCGTCAAGCTAGTTTTCATCACGTTCATATGATTTGCGTTCGGTACTTTGATAATTTGATATGTGGGTGGACCAGTGCTTGTGTGCTGTTCTTACTTGAACAAGCATCCCACTTATAATTAACCTCTATTGCAAGCATCCGCAACTACAACAAAAGTATTAAGGTAAACCTAACCATAGCATGAAACATATGGATCCAAATCAGCCCCTTACGAAGAACCGCATAAAGTAGGATTTAAGCTTCTGTCACTCTAGCAACCCATAATCTACTTATTACTTCCCAATGCCCTCCTTTAGGTCCAAATAATCGTGAAGTGTTATGTAGTCGACGTTCACATAACACCACTAGAGGCCAGACAACATACATCTCATCAAAATATCAAACGAATACCAAATTCACATGACTACTAATAGCAAGACTTCTCTCATGTCCTCAGGAACAAACGTAACTACTCACAAAGCATATTCATGTTCATAATCAGAGGGGTATTAATATGCATAAAGGATCTGAACATATGATCTTTCACCAAATAAACCAACTAGCATCAACTACAAGGAGTAATCAACACTACTAGCAACCTACTAGTACCAACCCCGGACTTAGAGACAAGAATTGGATACAAGAGATGAACTAGGGTTTTGAGAGGAGATGGTGCTGGTGAAGATGTTGATGGATATTGCCCTCTCCCGATGAGAGGAGCGTTGGTAATGACGATGGCGATGATTTCCCCCTCCCGGAGGGAAGTGTCCCCGGCAGAATAGCTCTGCCGGAGCCCTAGATTGGTTCTGCCAAGGTTCCGCCTCATGGCGGTGGAGGCTTGTCCCGAAAGGTTGCTTATGATTTTTCCCTTGACGAAAGACTTCATATAGCAGAAGATGGCCACCGGAGAGCCAACAGGGGGCCCATGAGGCAGGGGGCGCGCCCTGGGGGGTAGGGCGCGCCCCCACCCTCATGGGCAGGTGGTGGCCCCCCTGACGTATTTCTTCCGCTCAGTATTTTTTATATATTCTGAAAATAACTTCCATGGAGTTTCAGGACTTTTGGAGTTGTGCATAATAGGTCTCTAATATTTGCTCCTTTTCCAGCCCAGAATTCCAGCTGTCGGCATTCTCCCTCCTTATGTAAACCTTGTGAAATAAGAGAGAATAGACATAAGTATTGTGACATAACGTGTAATAACAGCCCATAATGCAATAAATATCGATATAAAATCATGACGCAAAACTGACGTATCAACGCTCAACGGCGCCCTGACAGAGGCGCAACGCGCGGCCGTCAGCAGGGCCGGGGAGCTCTCCGAAGCTAACAACTCCATCAGAGACCTCAGGCTGAAGCTGGAGGGTCTCGAGAAAATGCTGTCTGAGGCCAAGGCCCGAGAGGGGACCCTGACCAAGAACCTGGAGATCGAGAAGCAGTTGCGGAAGAACGAGGCCCTCAACTTCTAGGAGCACGTGGAGGGCGAGAACCGCTGGCTCGATCGCCTCGCCACCGTTGCCAACCAGGCCACCGCGCAGCTGGCCACCATGGGGTTGCCGGGCGTGAAGTACGCCCTGGAGCGGAACGTGAGTGCCAACTGCAGCCTGACCCTGTTCTTTGAGAGGGTCGTCTGTGCCTTGGAGCAGCTTCACGCCAACCGATCGGCCTCGCTGGCTGACGAGGCCCGGAGGCTTTGCCGTGCCATGAGCGAGGTTCTCACCAAGGTGGCATACTGGAACCCCAACCTCGACTTCGACGCCGTGCTGGACAGCTTGCCGGCGGGTGTGGACCTCACGGTGCTCAAGGAGCGTATCAAGCCCATCATCAGCCGCATTGGCGGAATCGAGAGGATAGAGGGCCAGCGCCGAGATTAGGCACCCCGTCTCCCACTGTCGCCACAAGTTCATGACAAAGACAATTTTTATCTTTAGTTTGAACTGCAACAAGAATTGGTGTAATATAACTCTGCAGTACTTTTGATATGATGCACGTTATTTTCCTGTTCAACCTCTCTTTGTATGTCCACCCTACATTTATCGGGTAGGCTTCCCGGCGCGTAAACCCAGGGCGTCGTCTTGAGGACAGATCCCCAATGGCCTGCCAGGTGTGCTTGCAGCCGGGCGAACCACCTTGCCGCCCCCAACGCGGTCGCTCGAACTGTCGAGCTTGACTCGAGTCAGAGTCGAGAGCGTTGCCGATTGCGGAAGGCTACCCTGCCACCCTCGACGCGGTCGTTTGAGCTATTGAGCAGACTCGAAACAGAACAAAGGCGTTGCCAATAGAGGGAGGGCCCCTTTGCGTCCTTGTTTTTTCATACAAAGAACAAGATCTTCGAGGGGAATAACCTTATATATAAAGGGAATATTTAAGTTTGGCATGACTTAGATTTCCTGTCGCCGCACTGGCGCCCTTCGCACTTGCAGGCAGCGCCGCTCTCTTGGCCTTCTTCTTCTTGGGAGCCATGGCGACGAAGAACTTCTAGGCTAACTACTAGATCAGATTCTCACAATCGCCATCCCCTACCTGGCGTGTCAAAGATGTCGGTGGGAAACGACACCTATGGGATCACAAGAATCCCTACTACGGTTGCTGGGGCGCAGGGTTGTGAGAAGAGCAGGATTAGCAGTCAGCACAAGGATCGTTTACCTAGGTTCGGGCCGCGAGGGTGCGTAAAACCCTAGTCCTTCTTTGGTGGATGTATTGAGTGTTCTTGAGCTCTCAAACTAGCTACGGTCGATGTGTAGTTTGAAAGAGCCAAACCCCCCTCCAGTACACCATGGGCCTCCTTTTATAGTCGAAAGGGGCTGCCACAGTGGCACACAGGAGGTGGAAAGGCCTACAGTACTGTGAGCTTATCACTCGTATTACAGGACAAGATGCATTTAATGTGTTGCTTAGGTGTCCCCTAGCTTTATCGGGGACGGGAGCGAGGCTCGTCCCTTCCGTCACCGCTCCTCCTCGCTTCGACACGTGCCCTGGCCAGCGATGCACGCGGTGCCATGTAGGCAGGCAACTAGCTGAGGTGGCGCGGTGGTAGGGTCTTCACGAAGATCTGCATGCCTCCACACAGGCACTTGCTGATCTGGCCTGGAAGCTGCACATTGCCACGCAGGTGCCAGCCCAACTGGTTGGGCTGGCAGCTGCATGCGAACATCGGTGGAGTCTTGGTTGGTGCAGGCCTAGCAGTGGCCCCGCTGATGTTCACGGCAAGGGCCTTGCCGGGGGCCCGACAAGGGTCTTGCCGTGGTGCGCAGTTGTCCCTGGCAAGGATCTTGCCGGGGGTCTCGTTGCTTTCCCCGGCAAGGATCCCGCCGAGGGTCGCCGCCTTCTGGTCCTCATCTGATCTTGTGTGTTTATGATCTTGACAAAGATCTGCATGCAACCACGAAGGTGCCTCCCGAGCCCTGGTCCCAACGTAGTTGGTTGGCTTGGAACCTGTGGGCTCAAGGGTGGCTCACTCTGTTGGCGTTGGGCGCGCCGCCCCGGCAAGGGTCTTGCCAGGGGAGCCTGCTTCGCCCTTCTGCTCTTTGTGTTCTTGGCCTTGGCATGCCTTGGCCATCTTGTGCTCCGGCTTCTTCCTGGCTCCCCTCCTCTGCCCTGCTTAGTGTGGCCGTGGCGCGTGGCTCTGACTGTCCGAGAACAAGTAAAGGGGTACAAAGGAGTGCCCCTACTTTTGTACACCGACACCCATCAATTGATGTCAATGCGAGGAGTAGGGATTGCCATGCAACGGGTGCACTGGAGCTATAAATATATGAAAGCTCAACAAAAGAAACTAAGTGGGCGTGCATCCAACTTGCTTGCTCACAAGACCTAGGGCATTTTGAGGAAGCCCATCATTGGATTATACAAGCCAAGTTCTATAATAAAAAATTCCCACTAGTATATGAAAGTGATAAAATAAGAGACTCTCTATCATGAAAATCATGGTGCTACTTTGAGGCACAAGTGTGCAAAAAGGATAGTAACATTGCCCCTTCTCTCTTTTTCTCTCATTTTTTTGTTTGGGCTTCTTTGACTTGTTTTTTTATTTGGGCTTCTTTGGCCTCTTTTTTTTGTCTGGAGTCTCATCCCGACTTGTGGGGGAATCATAGTCTCCATCATCCTTTCCTCACATGGGACAATGCTTTAATAATGAAAATCATCACACTTTTATTTACTTACAACTCAAGAATTACAACTTGATACTTAGAACAAAATATGACTCTATGTGAATGCCTCCGGCGGTGTACCGGGATGTGCAATGAATCAAGAGCGACATGTATGAAATAATTATGAAGGTGGCTTTGCCACAAATACGATGTCAACTACATGTGTTGGGGAACGTAGTAATTTCAAAATTTTCCTATGCACACGCAAGATCATGGTGATGCATAGCAACGAGAGGGGAGAGTGTTGTCTACGTACCCTCGTAGACCGAAGCGGAAGCGTTGACACAACGTAGAGGAAGTAGTCGTACGTCTTCCCGATCCGACCGATCCAAGCACCGTTACTCCGGCACCTCCGAGTTCTTAGCACACGTTCAGCTCGATGACGATCCCCAGGCTCCGATCCAGCAAAGCTTCGGGGAGGAGTTCCGTCAGCACGACGGCATGGTGACGATCTTGATGTACTACCGACGCAGGGCTTCGCCTAAGCACCGCGACAATATGACCGTGGTGGAATATGGTGGAGGGGGGCACCGCACACGGCTAAAGAACGATCACGTTGATCAATTGTGTGTCCTGGGGTGCCCCCCTGCTCCCGTATATAAAGGAGCAAGGGGGAGGGGGCGGCCGGCCCAGGAGGGGGCATGCCAAGGGGAGTCCTACTCCCACCGGGAGTAGGATTCCCCCTTTCCTAGTCCAACTAGGAGTCCTTCCTTGTAGGGGGAGTAGGAGAGAAGGAAAGGGAAGAGAGAAGGAGAAGGAAGGAGGGGGGCGCCCCCCTTCCCTAGTCCAATTCGGACTAGTCCAATGGGAGGGGTGCGGCCACCCTTTTGGCCCTTTCTCTCCTTTCCCGTATGGCCCAATAAGGCCCAATACGAATTCCCGTAACTCTCCGGTACTCCGATAAATACCCGAACCACTCAGAACCTTTCCGATGTCCGAATATAGTCGTCCAATATATCGATCTTTACGTCTCGACCATTTCGAGACTCCTCGTCATGTCGCCGAACTCATACGGGACTCCGAACTCCTTCGGTACATCAAAACTCATAAACTCATAATAATTGTCATCGTAACCTTAAGCGTGCGGACCCTACGGTTCGAGAACAATGTAGACATGACCGAGACACATCTCCGGTCAATAACCAATAGCGGGACCTGGATGCCCATATTGGCTCCTACATATTCTACGAAGATCTTTATCGGTCAGACCGCATAACAACATACGTTGTTCCCTTTGTCCATCGGTATGTTACTTGCCCGAGATTCGATCGTCGGTATCCAATACCTAGTTCAATCTCGTTACCGACAAGTCTCTTTACTCGTTCCGTAATACATCATCCCGCAACTAATTCATTAGTTGCAATGCTTGCAAGGCTTAAGTGATGTGCATTACCGAGAGGGCCCAGAGATACCTCTCCGACGATCGGAGTGACAAATCCTAATCTCGAAATACGCCAACCCAACATCTACCATTGGAGACACCTGTAGTACTCCTTTATAATCACCCAGTTACGTTGTGACGTTTGGTAGTACCCAAAGTGTTCCTCCGGCAAACGGGAGTTGCATAATCTCATAGTCATAGGAACATGTATAAGTCATGGAGAAAGCAATAGCAACATACTAAACGATCGGGTGCTAAGCTAATGGAATGGGTCATGTCAATCAGATCATTCAACTAATGATGTGACCTCGTTAATCAAATAACAACTCTTTGTTCATGGTTAGGAAACATAACCATCTTTGATTAACGAGCTAGTCAGGTAGAGGCATACTAGTGACACTCTGTTTGTCTATGTATTCACACATGTATTATGTTTCCGGTTAATACAATTGTAGCATGAATAATAAACATTTATCATGATATGTAAGGAAATAAATAATCACTTTATTATTGCCTCTAGGGCATATTTCCTTCAACATGATCATGCAAAGCAATTTGACAATGATGGAGCGTGTCATAATAAACAGAACGGTGGAAATTTGCATGGCAATATATCTCGGAATGACTATGGAAATGCCACAATAGGTAGGTATGGTGGCTGTTTTGAGGAAGATATAAGGAGGCTTTTGTGTGATAGAGCGTATCATATCACGGGTGAGGGAGTCCTGGATTAGGGGGTCCTCGGACAACCGAACTATATCCTTTGGCCAGACTGTTGGACTATGAAGATACAAGATTGAAGACTTCGTCCCGTGTCCGGATGGGACTCTCCTTGGCGTGGAAGGCAAGCTTGGAAAATCGGATATGTAGATCTCCTCCCTTGTAACCGACTCTGTGTAACCCTAGCCCCCTCCGGTGTCTATAAACCGGAGGGTTTAGTCCGTAGGATAAGAACAATCATAATCATAGGCTAGCTTCTAGGATTTAGCCTCTATGATCTCGTGGTAGATCAACTCTTGTAATACTCATATCATCAAGATCAATCAAGCAGGAAGTAGGGTATTACCTCCATCGTGAGGGCCCGAACCTGGGTAAACATTGTGTCCCCCGCCTCCTGTTACCATCCGCCTTAGACGCACAGTTCGGGACCCCCTACCCGAGATCCTCCGGTTTTGACACCGACATTGGTGCTTTCATTGAGAGTTCCACTGTGCCGTCACCGTAAGGCCTGATGGCTCCTTCGATCATCGGTAACGATGCGATCCAGGGTGAGGTTTTTCTCCCCGGACAGATCTTCATGTTCGGTGGCTTTGCACTGCGGGCCAACTCACTTGGCCATCTGGAGCAAATCGAAAGCTACGCCCCTGGCCGTCAGGTCAGGTTTGGAAGCTTAAACTATACTGCCGACATCCACAGAGACTTGATCTTTGACGGATTCGAGCCCTTGTCAGGTGCGCCGCACAGTCACGACGAGCATGATTTAGCTCTGCCGTTGGACGGTGTTCGGGAGATCACACCTGTGACTACTCCGGCCCTCAATCATGGTCCGATCCTTCCCAGTAAAACGCGGCGTGTTCGAATGATGATCGCTTTTACGCGAGAAAGGAGGACCTGTTGGAGATATGCCCTAGAGGCAATCATGTATGATGATATTTCCTATGTGTTTATGAATAAAGATAGTCCTTGGACATTATCAATGATGTGTATCAGCAAGTACGTGACTTGTTTGTGGGACTATGCATTGTATGATGACTGTCCTAAAAGGTCCCTAGTCGAAAGGGCTGTGTGGACACGCAGCCGACTAGACTAGCATATGACACGGTCGATGGCTTGGTCTCACTAGCCATGGAGCATTGGATGCTAACCGGATAATATGGACTTGGAAAGGTCTAGTCGGATTCGACATAGTTGGATCCGAGTCGAGATAAGGTCCAAGTCGGACATACCCAACTATGAGACGCGGCGATATGTCATCTTTGAGTCTCTAGTGCAACATATGTTCTATGTCCTAAGACCTGAGCTGACACATGTACTCGGGATGGTGACATACTTGCTTTGGGCCGACCAAACGCTACTCCGTAACTGGGTAATTACAAAGGTAGGTTTCGGGCTTTTCCAGACCCATGCTGCAAGACGTGGTCGAGCAAGATGGGATTTGCCCCTCCGATGAGGAGAGATATACTCTGGGCCCCTCGTGTGATCCGACCAGGATAAGCATGGCCATGCGACAAGGATTATGAGATAATCCGGTTTGTGGTCGGCATCACTGGAACGAGAAAGAGGTCAGGCTAGCACAAGGATGATAGACTCGCCTTGAGCCCGACAACATATATCGTGTGGCAAAATGATTGGAAGTGTGATGTACAGGTTCGCCTAACCAGCTTCATAGTCTACTTGGTGTTTAGCATGCCTTGCTAGAGGCCGCTGCCAACCGTGCAGTTCGGAGGTGATCCGAACTACGACCTAGCCGACTTGAACCTAAGGGGTCGCACGCTTAAGGGAAGGAACCTACGAGGTCGAATCCGAGGACACTGGTCGGATGTGATCCGAGCTGTATTCGAATTGTGGCCGAGTAGACTTGTGGGCTTTAGGGTCCGTGCGAGGCCCAAGTGTTGAGCCCGCGACGGATGCCTATACAAAGTGGAGGTGCGACACACTCATGTGGTTGATCGCTTCGGTGCTATCACTAGGGTTTGCATGTGTTGCGAATAGACACCTCCACTCGCTGCCGGTTGTGTGATCGGACCTAGCAGTCCGCCGCACGACGTTCCTTCTGCATGCGCGGATACCGTTAGAGGTGGTGCACTTGCGCCGCTTCGGCGAACCTGTACGTGGGAACCGACGACCAGCTGCTCGAGGGAGATCAGACGAGGAGGATACGATCCACGCAGACGCGCTGCCCCAACTCTTCTTCCGCTGCACGGCACTGCGTGTCTAGTGGTAACGAACTGTGATCCATCTCCCGTAGCATGTTCTTGGTTGTTCTGCGTGTAGGAATTTTATTTTGCAGTCGATGCACCCTACCGTAGAATCCAACAGTGGTATCAAAGCCTCTGCTACAGGATTTGGACTCAGATCGTTTTCATATTAGATATGTGGAGGCGACAGATGAGATCTGTTGTTGTTGTTGTTGAGATCGGATGTGTGCACGGTTGATGAGATCAACTGCACATGGGGATCGATGTGGCTATGTTTTCTGTCAATTGGGATCGATGAGGTCGTGACACAACCTACCCCTACCGGTCGGTTATCCGCCATCGGGGTTAACAGTGAAACGTAAATCCGAATCGGATCCGCGATGATCGATGAGATCGGTTAGATTGGAAAATTCGGCATGATCGGAGTTCAGATATGATATGTGATTTCCAAAAACGTCGGACACTGCCCGCACCCGCGAGGGACGCTGCCCCTTCGAACCCCGCCCGCTAACCGGCTAGCAGGACCGCCGTATGCATAGCGCCTTGTATTTCGTACCCGACACACAAACCGGTAGAATGCGATTCTATGCATAACTTTGTTTTGTAGGTTTGATGTGAATAGTATGGCTCATGTGTATGTGATGCATGTGTGTAATTTATACATGGCCTGCGCGTCATGTTTGTCAGCCAGCAGGAGCCAAAGTGCTGTTATTATATTGTATAACGACCTGCATGTCGACTTGTGACTCTATGTAAAATTCATTACTAGTTGTAGTAGTTGGATAATAGAGATCAGGTTGGTGGCTTGGCGTCCGGGCGTGACAAACAAGATGGAGTTCCTAGATGGTCATTGGAGTCGGAGCCGACCTGGAAGAACGTCCATGAAGGAGCCACACTATTTCACAATATATGTTTATTTGTGATTGTTATGCTTCTTTGTTTCTATGCATGTTAGAATGGTAGAAAGATCCCTCGGTAATATCAAGTGAATTGCCATCCCCGATGTTGCACCTTCGCACGTCAAGTGCGTCTAGTAGTGGGCTCATAAAATTGAGGTGCTGCTGGATGTCCTTGAACTGAAGCGTTCGTGTCGGACATGGACATGCACTGCATCTGGTTGACATGAAAGATGTTCCCTATGCTTCAGCCATAGGCTCTATCATGTATGCAATGCTGTGTACCAGACCTGATGTGTGCCTTGCTATAAGTCTAGCAAGGAGGTACCAAAGTAATCTAGGAGTGGATCACTGGGCAGCGGTCAAGAACATCCTGAAATACCTGAAAAGGACTAAGGATATGTTTCTCGTATATGGAGGTGACAAAGAGCTCATCGTAAGTGGTTACGTTGATGCAAGCTTTGACACTGATCCGGACGATTCTAAATCGCAAACCGGATACGTGTTTACTTTAAACGGTGGAGCTGTCAGTTGGTGCAGTTCCAAACAAAGCGTCGTGGCGGGATCTACGTGTGAAGCAGAATACATAGCTGCTTCGGAAGCAACAAATGAAGGAGTCTGGATGAAGGAGTTCATATCCGATCTAGGTGTCATACCTAGTGCATCGGGTCCAATGAAAATCTTTTGGGACAATACTGGAGCAATTGCCTTAGCGAAGGAATCCAGATTTCACAAGAGAACCAAGCACATCAAGAGACGCTTCAATTCCATCCGGGATCTAGTCCAGGTGGGAGACATAGAAATTTGCAAGATACATATGGATCTGAATGTAGCAGACCCGTTGACTAAGCCTCTTCCACGAGCAAAACATGATCAGCACCAAGACTCCATGGGTGTTAGAATCATTACTGTGTAATCTAGATTATTGACTCTAGTGCAAGTGGGAAACTGAAGGAAATATGCCCTAGAGGCAATAATAAAGTTATTATTTATTTCCTTATTTCATGATAAATGTTTATTATTCATGCTAGAATTGTATTAACCGGAAACATAATACATGTGTGAGTACATAGACAAAACAAAGTGTCCCTAGTATGCCTCTACTAGACTAACTCGTTAATCAAAGATGGTTAAGTTTCCCGACCATAGACATGTGTTGTCATTTGATGAACGGGGTCACATCATTAGGAGAATGATTTGATGGACAAGACCCATTCGTTAGCTTAACATTATGATCGTTATAGTTTCATTGCTACTGCTTTCTTCATGACTTATACATGTTCCTATGACTATGAGATTATGCAACTCCCGTTTACCGGAGGAACACTTTGTGTGCTACCAAATGTCACAATGTAACTGGGTGATTATAAAGGTGCTCTACAGGTGTCTCCGAAGGTACTTGTTGGGTTGGCGTATTTCGAGATTAGGATTTGTCACTCCGAATGTCGGAGAGGTATCTCTGGGCCCTCTCGGTAATGCACATCACTTAAGCCTTGCAAGCATTGCAACTAATGAGTTAGTTGCAGGATGATGTATTACGGAACGAGTAAAGAGACTTGCCGGTAATGAGATTGAACTAGGTATAGGATACCGACGATCGAATCTCGGGCAAGTAAC
This sequence comes from Aegilops umbellulata, assembly GCA_032464435.1. Lineage (NCBI taxonomy): Eukaryota > Viridiplantae > Streptophyta > Magnoliopsida > Poales > Poaceae > Aegilops > Aegilops umbellulata. The sequence goes on along the minus strand of CP136058.1, from coordinate 375,241,820 downwards.
ATACTGATGACAAAGGGAACAACGTATTTTGTTATGCGGTCTGACTGATGAAGATCTTCGTAGAATATGTAGGAACCAATATGAGCATCCAGGTTCCGCTATTGGTTATTGACCGGAGACGTGTCTCGGTCATGTCTACATTGTTCTCAAACCGTAGCGTCTGCACGCTTAACGTTACGATGAAAATATCATTATGAGTTTATGTATTTTGATGTACCGAAGGTTGTTCGGAGTCCCGGATGAGATCACGGACATGACGAGGAGTCTCGAAATGGTCGAGACATAAAGATCGATATATTAGACGACTATATTCGGACACCGGAAGTGTTCCAGGTGATTTCGGAGAAAACCGGAGTGCCGGAGGGGTTACCGGAACCCCCCAGGGAAGTATTGGGCCTTAGTGGGCCTGAGGGGAGAGAGAGGGCAGCAACCCAGGAGGTGGCGCGCCCCTCCATGAGGAGTCCGAATTGGACTAGGGAGGGGGGCGCGGCCCCTCTTTCCCACTCCCTCTCCCTCTCTTTCCTTCCCCCCTTCTCTTCCTAGTTGGACTAGGAAAGGGGAGTCCTACTCCCACTAGGAGGAGGACTCCCCCTCCCTTTGGCGCGCCCCATAGGACCGGCCGGCCTCCCCCCTTGCTCCTTTATATACGGGGGCAGGGGGGCACCCTAGAACACACAAGTTGATCTTCGTGATCGTTCCTTAGCCGTGTGCGGTGCCCCCTCCACGATATTACACCTCGATCATATTGTAGCGGTGCTTAGGCGAAGCCCTGCGATGGTTGAACATCAAGATCGTCACCACGCCGTCGTGCTGACGAAACTCCTCCCCGAAGCTTTGCTGGATCGGAGCCCGGGGAGCGTCATCGAGCTGAACGTGTGCCAAGAACTCGGAGGTGCCGGAGTAACGGTGCTTGGATCGGTTGGACCGGGAAGACGTACGACTACTTCCTCTATGTTGTGTCAACGCTTCCGCTTCGGTCTACGAGGGTACATAGACAACACTCTCCCCTCTCGTTGCTATGCATCACCATGATCTTGTGTGTGCGTAGGATTTTTTTTTGAAATTACTACGTTCCCCAACAGTGGTATCAGAGCCAGGTTTTAATGGTTTGATGTTATATGCACGAGTAGAACACAAGTGAGTTGTGGGCGATATAAGTCATACTGCTTACCAGCATGCCATACTTTGGTTCGGCGGTATTTTTGGATGAAGCGGCCCGGACCGACATTACGCGTACGCTTACGCGAGACTGGTTCTACCGCCGTGCTTTGCACACCGGTGGCTGGTGGGTGTCAGTTTCTCCAACTTTAGTTGAACCGAGTGTGGCTACGCCCGGTCCTTGCGAAGGTTAAAACAACACTAACTTGACAAACTATCTTTGTGGTTTTGATGCGTAGGTAAGATTGGTTCTTGCTTAAGCCCGTAGCAGCCACGTAAAATTTGCAACAACAAAGTAGAGGACGTCTAACTTGTTTTTGCAGGGCATGTTGTGATGTGATATGGTCAAGACATGATGCTAAATTTTATTGTATGAGATGATCATGTTTTGTAACCGAGTTATCGGCAACTGGCAGGAGCCATATGGTTGTCGCTTTATTGTATGCAATGCAATCGCCCTGTAATGCTTTACTTTATCACTAAGCGGTAGCGATAGTCGTAGTAGCATGAAATTGGCGGGACGACAACGATGCTACGATGGAGATCAAGGTGTCGCGCCGGTGACGTTGGTGATCATGACGGTGCTTCAGAGATGGAGATCACAAGCACAAGATGATGATGGCCATATCATATCACTTATTTTGATTGCATGTGATGTTTATCTTTTATGCATCTTATCTTGCTTTGATTGACGGTAGCATTATAAGATGATCCCTCACTAAATTATCATAGTAAAAGTGTTCTCCCTGAGTATGCACCATTGCGAAAGTTCTTCGTGTTGATACACCACGTGATGATCGGGTGTGATAGGCTCTACGTTGAAATACAACGGGTGCAAAACAGTTGCACACGCGGAATACTCAGGTTTGACTTGACGAGCCTAGCATATAACAGATATGGCCTCAGAACACGGAGACTGAAAGGTCAAGCGTGAATCATATAGTAGATATGATCAACATAGTGATGTTCACCATTGAAACTACTGCATCTCACGTGATGATCGGACATGGTTTAGTTGATATGGATCACGTGATCACTTAGAGGATTAGAGGGATGTCTATCTAAGTGGGAGTTCTTAAGTAATATGATTAATTGAACTTAAATTTATCATGAACTTAGTACCTGATAGTATCTTGCTTGTCTATGTTGATTGTAGATAGATGGCCCGTGCTGTTGTTCCGTTGAATTTTAATGCGTTCCTTGAGAAAGCAAAGTTGAAAGATGATGGTAGCAATTACGCGGACTGGGTCCGTAACTTGAGGATTATCCTCATTGCTGCATAGAAAAGTTACGTCCTGGAAGCACCGCTGGGTGCCAGGCCTGCTACTGATGCAACTGACGACGTTAAGAACGTCTGGCAGAGCAAAGCTGATGACTACTCCATAGTTCAATGTGCCATGCTTTACGACTTAGAACCGGGACTTCAACGACGTTTTTAACGTCATGGAGCATATGAGATGTTCCAGGAGTTGAAGTTAATATTCCAGAAGAATGCCCGGATTGAGAGATATGAAGTCTCCAATAAGTTCTATAGCTGCAAGATGGAGGAGAATAGTTCTGTCAGTGAGCATATACTCAAGATGTCTGGGTATTGTAATCACTTGATTCAACTAGGAGTTAATCTTCCGGATGATAGCGTCATTGACAGAATTCTCCAATCACTTTCACCTAGCTACAAGAGCTTTGTGATGAACTATAATATGCAAGGGATGGATAAGACAATTCCCGAGCTCTTCGCAATGCTAAAGGCTGCGGAGGTAGAAATCAAGAAGGAGCATCAAGTGTTGATGGTCAACAAGACCACTAGTTTCAAGAAAAAGGGCAAAGGAAAGAGGAAGGGGAACTTCAAGAATAACAGCAAGCAAGTTGCTGCTCAGGAGAAGAAACCCAAGCCTGGACCTAAGCTTGAAACTGAGTGCTTCTACTGCAAGCAGACTGGTCACTGGAAGCGGAACTGCCCCAAGTATTTGGCGGATAAGAAGGATGGCAAGGTGAACAAAGGTATATGTGATATACATGTTATTGATGTGTACCTTACTAATGCTCGCAGTAGCACCTGGGTATTTGATACTGGTTCTGTTGCTAATATTTGCAACTCGAAACAGGGGCTACGGATTAAGCGAAGATTGGCTAAGGATGAGGTGACGATGCGCGTGGGAAATGGTTCCAAAGTCGATGTGATCGTGGTCGGCACGCTACCTCTACATCTATGTTAGGGATTAGTATTAGACCTAAATAATTGTTATTTGGTGCCAGCGTTGAGCATGAACATTATATCTGGATCTTGTTTGATGCGAGACGGTTATTCATTCAAATCAGAGAATAATGGTTGTTCTATTTATATGAGTAATATCTTTTATGGTCATGCACCCTTGAAGAATGGTCTATTCTTGATGAATCTCGATAGTAGTGATACACATATTCATAATGTTGAAACCAAAAGATGGAGAGTTGATAATGATAGTGCAACTTGTTTGTGGCACTGCCGTTTAGGTCATATCGGTGTAAAGCGCATGAAGAAACTCCATACTGATGGACTTTTGGAACCTCTTGATTATGAATCACTTGGTACTTACGAACCGTGTCTCATGGGCAAGATGCCTAAAACACCGTTCTCCGGTACTATGGAGAGAGCAACAGATTTGTTGGGAATCATACATATAGATGTATGTGGTCCGATGAATGTTGAGGCTCGTGGCGGATATCGTTATTTTCTCACCTTCACAGATGATTTAAGCAGATATGGGTATATCTACTTAATGAAGCATAAGTCTGAAACATTTGAAAAGTTCAAAGAATTTCAGAGTGAAGTTGAAAATCATCGTAACAAGAAAATAAAGTTTCTACGATCTGATCGTGGAGGAGAATATTTGAGTTACGAGTTTGGTGTACATTTGAAATAAAGCGGAATAGTTTCGCAACTCACGCCACCCGGAACACCACAGCATAATGGTGTGTCCGAACGTCGTAATCGTACTTTACTTGATATGGTGCGATCTATGATGTCTCTTACAGATTTACCGCTATCGTTTTGGGGTTATGCTTTAGAGACGGCTGCATTCACATTAAATAGGGCACCATCAAAATCCGTTGAGACGACATCTTATGAACTGTGGTTTGGCAAGAAATCTAAGTTGTCGTTTCGTAAAGTTTGGGGCTGTGATGCTTATGTGAAAAAGCTTCAACCTGATAAGCTCGAACCCAAATTGGAGAAATGTGTCTTCATAGGATATCCAAAGGAGACTGTTGGATACACCTTCTATCACAAATCCGAAGGCAAGACTTTTGTTGCTAAATTCGGAAACTTTCTAGAGAAGGAGTTTCTCTTGAAAGAAGTGAGTGGGAGGAAAGTAGAACTTGATGAGGTAACTGTACCTGCTCCCTTATTGGAAAATAGCACATCACAGGAACCGGTTTTTGTGACGTCTGAACCAATTAGTGAGGAAGTTAATGATGATGATCATAGAACTTCAGATCAAGTTACTACAGAACCTCGTAGATCAACCAGAGTAAGATCCGCACCAGAGTGGTACGACAATCCTGTTATGGAAGTCATGCTACTAGATCATGATGAACCTACGAACTATGAAGAAGCAATGGTGAGCCCAGATTCCGCAAAATGGCTTGAAGCCATGAAATCTAAGATGGGATCCATGTATGAGAACAAAGTGTGGACTTTGGTTGACTTGCCTGATGATCGGCAAGCAATTGAGAATAAATGGATCTTCAAGAAGAAGACTGACGCTGACGGTAATGTTACTGTCTACAAAGCTCGACTTATTGCAAAAGGGTTTTGACAAGTTCAAGGGATTGACTACGATGAGACCTTCTCACCCGTAGCGATGCTTAAGTCTGTCCGAATCATGTTAGCAATTGCTGCATTTTATGACTATGAAATTTGGCAAATGGATGTCAAAACTGCATTCCTGAATGGATTTCTGGAAGAAGAGTTGTATATGATGCAACCAAAAGGTTTTGTCGATCCAAAGGGAGCTAACAAAGTGTGCAAGCTCCAGCGATCCATTTATGGACTGGTGCAAGCCTCTCGGAGTTGGAATAAACGCTTTGATAGTGTGATCAAAGCATTTGGGTTTATACAGACTTTTGGAGAAGCCTGTATTTACAAGAAAGTGAGTGGGAGCTCTGTAGCATTTCTAATATTATATGTGGATGACATATTACTGATTGGAAATGATATAGAATTTCTGGATAGCATAAAGGGATACTTGAATAAGAGTTTTTCAATGAAAGACCTCGGAGAAGCTGCTTACATATTGGGCATTAAGATCTATAGAGATAGATCAAGACGCTTAATTGGACTTTCACAAAGTACATACCTTGACAAAGTTTTGGAGAAGTTCAAAATGGATCAAGCAAAGAAAGGGTTCTTGCCTGTGAGTAAGACTCAATGCCCAACCACTGCAGAAGATAGAGAGAAAATGAAAGATGTTCCCTATGCTTCAGCCATAGGCTCTATCATGTATGCAATGATGTGTACCAGACCTGATGTGTGCCTTGCTATAAGTCTAGCAGGGAGGTACCAAAGTAATCTAGGAGTGGATCACTGGACAGCGGTCAAGAACATCCTGAAATACCTGAAAATGACTAAGGATATGTTTCTCGTATATGGAGATGACAAAGAGCTCATCGTAAGTGGTTACGTTGATGCAAGCTTTGACACTGATCCGGACGATTCTAAATCGCAAACCGGATACATGTTTACTTTAAACGGTGGAGCTGTCAGTTGGTGCAGTTCCAAACAAAGCGTCGTGGCGGGATCTACGTGTGAAGCGGAATACATAGCTGCTTCGGAAGCAACAAATGAAGGAGTATGGATGAAGGAGTTCATATCCGATCTAGGTATCATACCTAGTGCATCGGGTCCAATGAAAATCTTTTGTGACAATACTGGAGCAATTGCCTTAGCGAAGGAATCCAGATTTCACAAGAGAACCAAGCACATCAAGAGATGCTTCAATTCCATCCGGGATCTAGTCCAGGTGGGAGACATAGAAATTTGCAAGATACATATGGATCTGAATGTAGCAGACCCGTTGACTAAGCCTCTTCCACGAGCAAAACATGATCAGCACCAAGACTCCATGGGTGTTAGAATCATTACTATGTAATCTAGATTATTGACTCTAGTGCAAGTGGGAGACTAAAGGAAATATGCCCTAGAGGCAATAATAAAGTTATTATTTATTTCCTTATTTCATGATAAATGTTTATTATTCATGCTAGAATTGTATTAACCGGAAACATAATACATGTGTGAATACATAAACAAACAAGAGTGTCACTAGTATGCCTCTACCTGACTAGCTCATTAATCAAAGATGGTTATGTTTCCTAACCATAGACAAAGAGTTGTTATTTGATTAATGGGATCACATCATTAGAAGAATGATCAGATTGACTTGACCCATTCCGTTAGCTTAGCACTTGATTGTTTAGCTTGTTGCTATTGCTTTCTTCATGACTTATACATGTTCCTATGACTATGAGATTATGCAACTCCCGTTTACCGGAGGAACACTTTGTGTGCTACCAAACGTCACAACGTAACTGAGTGATATAAAGGTGCTCTACGGGTGTCTCCGAAGGTACTTGTTGGGTTGGCGTATTTCGAGATTAGGATTTGTCACTCCGAATGTCGGAGAGGTATCTCTAGGCCCTCTCGGTAATGCACATCACTTAAGCCTTGCAAGCATTGCAACTAATGAGTTAGTTGCGGGATGATGTATTACGGAATGAGTAAAGAGACTTGCCGGTAACGAGATTGAACTAGGTATAGGATACCGACGATCGAATCTCGGGCAAGTAACATACCGATGACAAAGGGAACAACGTATGTTGTTATGCGGTCTGATCGATGAAGATCTTCGTAGAATATGTAGGAACCAATATGAGCATCCAGGTTCCGCTATTGGTTATTGACCGGAGACGTGTCTCGGTCATGTCTACATTGTTCTTGAACCGTAGCGTCCGCACGCTTAACGTTACGATGACAATTTCATTATGAGTTTATGTATTTTGATGTACCGAAGGTTGTTCGGAGTCCTGGATGAGATCACAGACATGACGAGGAGTCTCGAAATGGTCGAGACATAAAGATCGATATATTGGACGACTATATTCGGACACCGGAAGTGTTCCAGGTGATTTCGGAGAAAACCGGAGTGCTGGAGGGGTTACCGGAACCCCCCGGGGAAGTATTGGGCCTTAGTGGGCCTGAGGGGAGAGAGAGGGAAGCATCCCAGGAGGTGGCGCGCTCCCCCATGAGGAGTCCGAATTGGACTAGGGAGGGGGGCGCGGCCCCTCTTTCCCTCTCCCTCTCCCTCTCTTTCCTTCCCCTCTCTCTTCCTAGTTGGACTAGGAAAGGGGAGTCCTACTCCCACTAGGAGGAGGACTCCCCCCTCCCTTTGGCGCGCCCCATAGGGCCGGCCGGCCTCCCCCCTTGCTCCTTTATATACGGGGGTAGGGGGGCACCCTAGAACACACAAGTTGATCTTCGTGATCGTTCCTTAGCCGTGTGCGGTGCCCCCCTCCACGATATTACACCTCGATCATATTGTAGCGGTGCTTAGGCGAAGCCCTGCGACGGTTGAACATCAAGATCGTCACCACACCGTCGTGCTGACGGAACTCCTCCCTAAAGCTTTGCTGGATCGGAGCCCGGGGAGCGTCATCGAGCTGAACATGTGCCAAGAACTCGGAGGTGCCAGAGTAACGGTGCTTGGATCGGTTGGACCGGGAAGACGTACGACTACTTCCTCTACGTTGTGTCAACGCTTCCGCTTCGGTCTACGAGGGTACGTAGACAACACTCTCCCCTCTCGTTGCTATGCATCACCATGATCTTGTGTGTGCGTAGGAATTTTTTTGAAATTACTACGTTCCCCAACACTGATAATGCTAGTGCCACAACTAAGAATGCCTACCAAAAACTCGTTGATGAATCAACGGAGATCAGCTGTCTGATGCTGGCTTGTATGGAGCCCGATTTGCAACAGCATTTCGAAAATGTTGAGGCTTACGATATGATCGAGAGTCTCAAGAGCATGTTTCAGACATGGGCTAGGACCGAAAGGTTTAACGTCTGGCGATCCTTGATGGATTGCAAGCTGAAGGAATGTGATCCACTGAGCCCACATGTGATCAAGATGATCGGATATGTGCAAGCTTTGGATCGGTTGGGCTTCCCGCTCTTGGATGAGTTGGCTTCTGATGCTGTTCTGGGTTCTCTTCCACCCAGCTATGGGACGTTCATCTCGAACTACCATATGCATGGCATGGATAAGAAGCTCACTGAATTGCATGGGATGCTTAAGGTGGCAGAGCAGGATATTAAGAAAGGCACGCATCAAGTGTTGATGGTGCAGAAATCGGCTAAGTTCAAGAATAGTTGGTCTAAGAAGAAGGCTAAGGCAAAGGGCACGGGGATGGTAACCTCCGCCGCTGCGCCGAAGTCTGGACCGGACTCGAAGACCATTTGCTATCATTGCAAGGAAACTGGTCACTGGAAGAGGAACTGTAGCATATGGCTTGCAGTGCATGGCAAGAAGGCCGAAAATGCTTCTTCAGGCAAAGGTACACTTGTTGCATATGTTATAGACATTTACCTTGCTAACATACCTAGTAGCTCTTGGGTATTTGATACTGGATCGGTTGTTCATATTTGCAACTCGATGCAGGGGTTGGTAAGAACTAGGCGCGTGGCACAAGGGGAGATTGACATCAGGGTTGGCAACAAAGCAAGAGTTGCTGCGTTGGAGGTCGGCACGATGCAGCTCCAGCTTCCTTATGGATTTATTTTGGAATTGAATAATTGTTATTACATTCCTGCACTTAGTCAGAACATTATTTCTGCCTCATGTTTGATGAGTCAGGGTTATGAATTCAATTTAAAGGACAATGGTTGTTCGTTTTATTTGAATGGTATGTTCCGCGGCTATGCACCCATTGTTGATGGGCTATTTATATTGAATCTGGAACAGGAACTGGTCTATAATGTGAATGTCAAGAGGCATAAGCCTAATGCGATAAATCCGACATACTTCTGGCATTGCCGGCTTGGACACATTAGTATGAAACGCATGAAAAAGCTCCATGATGATGGACTCCTAACTTCGTCCGACATCACATCGTTCCAGACATGTGAGTCATGCTTGCTTGGCAAGATGACTAAGTCTCCTTTCGCAAAGAGTTTTGTGAGGGAGTCCGAGCTGTTGGAGCTTATACATAGTGATGTGTGTGGTCCAATGAGCACAACTGCCAGAGGTGGCTATTAGTACTTCGTGACTTTTACCGACGACTTGAGTAGATATGGATATATCTATTTGACGAGGCACAAGTCAGAAACTTTTGAAAAGTTCAAAGAGTTTCAAAACAAGGTTGAGAATCAGCTCGGCAAGACTATAAAGCTTCTACGATCTGATCATGGAGGTGAGTACATGAGCCAGGAGTTTGATGATCATCTGAAAAGCTGAGGTATAGTACCTCAGCTCACACCTCCGGGCACACCACAGAGAAACGACGTGTCGGAATGGAGGAATCGTACCTTGTTGGACATGGTTCGGTCTATGATGAGCAAATCGGATTTAACCTTGTCATTCTGGGGATACGCTCTAGAAACTGCAGCTTTCACACTTAACAGGGTACCATCAAAATCCGTAGACAAGACACCAGATGAGATATGGACTATGAAGAGTCCCAGTTTGTCTTTTCTAAAGATTTGGGGCTGTGAAGCATTTTCCAAGCGACTTATGTCAGACAAGCTTACACCTAAGTTGGATAAATGCATATTCGTGGGATATCCGAGGGAAACCTTGGGATATAACTTGTACAACCGGGAAGAGAACAAAGTGTTTGTTGCTCGGAACGGGGTTTTCCTTGAGAAAGAGTTTCTCAGTCGGGAGGCCAGTGGGAGGACGGTCCGACTCGAAGAAATTCGAGTACCACTCGGGGACAGCTTGGTGGGTGATGAGATCATACCGGAGTTAGTCAGGGAACCCGTAGTGGAAGCGGCACCGGAACCACAGAGGTCGGAAAGATTGCGCAGAGTGTGCGATGTATTGTTGCTAGAAAGCGACGAGCCGGCCACATATGTGGAAGCGATGGTGAGCCCAGATTCCGAGGCTTCGCTGGAGGCCATGAGATCTGAGTTAAAGTCCATGGATGAGAATCAAGTCTGGGACTTGGTTGATCCGCCGCCGGGCGTAACGGCCATTGGTTGCAAATGGGTTTTTAAGAAGAAAACCGATGTGGATGGAAATGTTCAGATCCACAAAGCTAGGCTTGTCGCTAAGGGTTATGGACAAGTTCAAGGGATTGACTACGACGAGACTTACTCGCCGGTAGCGATGCTGAAGTCGGTGAGGATCGTACTAGCTATAGCTGCATATTTCGATTACGAGATATGGCAGATGGATGTCAAAACGGCTTTCCTTCATGGAAATTTAACCGAGGACGTGTATATGATACATCCCGAGGGTTTTGTCGATCCGACTAGCACTAGTAAGGTATGCAAGCTCAAGAGATCCATTTATGGGTTGAGGCAATCATCTCGGAGCTGGAACATTCGTTTTGATGAGGTCGTCACTGGTTTCGGCTTCATCAAAAGCGAAGAGGACTCTTGTTTATACAAGAAGTTAAGTGGGAGCTCGATAGTGTTTTTGATCTTGTATGTGGATGACATACTACTGATCGGAAATGATGTTTCGATGCTGAACTCGGTCAAGGAGTCATTGAATGGCAAGTTTTCGATGAAGGACCTTGGTGAGGCAATGTACATTTAGGCATTAAGATCTATAGAGATAGATCGAGGAGGCTGCTCGGCTTAAGCCAGAGCACGTACATAGATAAAGTGTTGAAGCGGTTCAACATGAGTGAGGCGAAGAAAGGGTTCTTGCCACTCTCACATGGTATAAGGCTAAGCGAGACTCAGAGTCCTTCGACATCTGATGAGCGAAGCAGGATGAGTAGGATTCTGTATGCCTCGGCAATCGGATCCATCATGTATGCCATGATACGTACAAGGCCTGATGTTGCTTTTGCAATAAGCCTAACAAGCAGATACCAGGCCAACCTAGGTGAGAGCCACTGGGCAGCGGTAAATACTATTCTGAAGTATCTGAAAAGGACTAAAGAGATGTTCCTAGTTTATGGAGGTGAGGAAGAGCTCGTCGTAAGGGGTTACACCGATGCTAGTTTCCAAACCGACAGAGATGATTGTCGATCACAATCCGGATTCGTGTACGTCATGAACGGAGGAGCAGTGAGCTGGATGAGTTCCAAGCAAGATACAGTGGCCGATTCTACCACAGAAGCCAAATACATTGCGGCTTGTGAAGCTGCAAAGGAAGGTGTTTGGATCCGGAACTTTCTGTATGATCTTGGTATTTTCCCAGCCTCGGTAAAACTGTTGGACCTTTATTGTGATAATTCTAGTGCCATCGCACAAGCCAAGGAGCCGATGAATCACCACAAGGTCAGACACATAGATCGGAAATATCACCTGATACGAAAGATCATAAAGAATGGTGATGTAGAGTTATGCAAGATTCGCACGGATGCAAATGTTGCAGATCCGTTAACTAAGCCGCTTCCACAACCCAAGCATGAGGGGCACGTTAGATCTATGGGCATTCAATGTCTATTTGATTGAATCTAGTGCAAGTGGGAGACTGTTGGAGATATGTCCTAGAGGCAATCATGTATGATGATATTTCCTATGTGTTTATGAATAAAGATAGTCCTTGGACATTATCAATGATCTGTATCAGCAAGTACGTGACTTGTTTGTGGGACTATGCATTGTATGATGACTGTCCTAAAAGGTCCCTAGTCGAAAGGGCTGTGTGGACACGCAGCCGATTAGACTAGCATATGACACGGTCGATGGCTTGGTCTCACTAGCCATGGAGCATTGGATGCTAACCGGATAATATGGACTTGGAAAGGTCTGGTCGGATTCGACATAGTCGGATCCGAGTCGAGATAAGGTCCAAGTCGGACATACCCAACTATGAGACGCAGCGATATGTCATTTGTGAGTCTCTAGTGCAACATATGTTCTATGTCCTAAGACCTGAGCTGACGCATGTACTCGGGATGGTGACAGACTTGCTTTGGGCCGACCAAACGCTACTCCGTAACTGGGTAGTTACAAAGGTAGGTTTCGGGCTTTTCCAGACCCTTGCTGCGAGACGTGGTCGAGCAAGATGGGATTTGCCCCTCCGATGAGGAGAGATATACTCTGGGCCCCTCGTGTGATCCGACCAGGATAAGCATGGCCATGCGACAAGGATTATGAGATAATCCGGTTTGTGGTCGGCATCACTGGAACGAGAAAGAGGTCGGGCTAGCACAAGGATGACAGACTCGCCTTGAGCCCGACAACATATATCGTGTGGCAAAAGGATTGGAAGTGTGATATACAGGTTCGCCTAACTAGCTTCATAGTCTGCTTGGTGTTCGGCATGCCTTGCTAGAGGCCGCTGCCAACCGTGCAGTTCGGAGGTGATCCGAACTACGACCAAGCCGACTTGAACCTAAGGGGTCGCACGCTTAAGGGAAGGAACCTACGAGGTCGAATCCGAGGACACTGGTCGGATGTGATCCGAGTTGTATTCGGATTGTGGCCGAGTAGACTTGTGGGCTTTAGGGTCCATGCGAGGCCCAAGTGTTGAGCCTGCGACGGACGCCTATATAAAGTGGAGGTGCGGCACACTCATGCGGTTGATCGCTTCGGTGCTATCACTAGGGTTTGCATGTGTTGCGAATAGACACCTCCACTCACCGCCGGTTGTGTGATCGGACCTAGCAGTCCGTCGCACGACGTTCCTCCTGCACGCGCGGATACCGTTAGAGGCGGTGCACTTGCGCCGCTCCGACGAACCTGTACGTGGGAACCGATGACCAGCTGCTCGAGGGAGATCGGACGAGGAGGAGACTATCAACGCAGACGCGCTGCCGCAACTCTTCTTCCGCTGCACGACACTGCACGTCTAGTGGTAACGAACTGTGATCCATCTCCCGTAGCATGTTCTTGGTTGTTCTGCATGTAGGAATTTTATTTTGTAGTCGACGCACCCTACCGTAGAACCCAACAGGACCACCCTCTAAGCCTAAGTATTCCTCAATGACCGATAGCGTACAAGTACCATGAGGGAAAGGTGAAAAGAACCCCAACCGGGGAGACAAAAGGACTTATTGTTCGAGTAGGAAGATTTCGGTTTTTCTCCTTCCCTCTTTTCAATAAGAAGAAGTATTTGAATAACATAGTATATATGCTAAGGTCGGCCGAAATATGGACACCCGAAGGGCCCGGCGCGAACAATCCCATTGGCGGGAATTTCGCCCGCATCCGATCCCCAATTCTTGTTCACCTTGGATGATCTGAATGCTAAATCGATATCTGGGGTCGAGCCAGGGTACTTATCCTCCGTCTATAAATAAATGACCAATAAAAGACCAAAGCGGTGATAAATCAAGGGGCGACAATACTTTTTCTTTACTTCTTCCATACTAGGAAGAATGGAAGGAAATCCTTCGATAACACTTCTTCCTTATTTGAAGAAATGATATCCGACGCCCGTGGAAACTCTTTCATTTCAAAGAAGTTCTTCTTCTTAAGAAGCAAATAGCATTTCCTATTGAGCAGATTGCGTCATCCAAGGATGGACGGATTGACCCCGCCTCGGAGGCCGCACACTCAGTGGCGATAGAGCCGAATACCGACTTCACCTCCTATGAGACCCGTGTTACCGAACCATTGGATTCGTCCCTGGTCGCGGGCCCCGAACCGCTTGTGTCAGTGCCTATCGAATCTGATAGGGCACCGATCATGGAGTTTTCCTCCGCGGATATCTTTCAGCACTCACCCTTGGGTGATGTGCTAAATTCATTAAGGTCTCTCTCCTTGTCAAGAGGCCCTTGGCCGAACTGTGTCCGGCTTGAGTGGGAAGCGGACGGCGAAGAAATTCGTTCCCCACCCACCACCCACTTAATAGCCACTGTTGACGATCTAACCTACATGCTTGATTTCGGCTCCGAAGACATCAACGTTATGGACGACGATGCAGGAGAGGAACAGGAGCCACCGCCCACAGGGCGCTGGACATCCACTTCATCACACGATATATACATGGTGGATACACCCAAAGAAGAAAATGATGAGGAACGGGAGGATGCAGTGAAGGATAACCCCCTCGAGAAGCGACTAAAGCGACGACGTAGGCGCCGCTCCAAATCCCACCTCGGCAAAAACAGCGACAATAGCGCAAGAAAGAATGAGACCCCGGTCGACTCCAAAGCAACAGAGCAGGACGAGCCAGCGGACGACGAACATAGTATAGAACCATTGTCCGATCACAGCAACGCCGAGGGTAGAGATCATCAACCTGTCTCCGGAAAGGAGAATAGTCCGGACGACGATGCACACATCATCCCAGAAAGGCACTTGGAACAAGAGAACCTCCACAGAAGGCTTATCTCCACCACAAGGAGTCTTAAGAAGCAGAAGCAAAGGCTTAAGGTCGCACAAAATATACTCATCAATAGATGGAACAAAGTGCTGGACACTGCTGAAAAGTACGGTGGCGGTCGGCACACAAAGTGTTATCCAAAGCGCAAGCTGCTGCCTGAATTCGATGACGAGGCTTTAGAGCCTATGCAGCCAAAAAATAAAACGACCAATCAGCCGGATCGACCACCCCGTGGCTGCGGTAGAGCGGCTAATGATGTCGGATATAAGCCAGCACACGACTTACGTGAAGGCTTGCTCGAAAAAGCCAGTATGACCAGGTCTATCTACAGATCCAGGAAACGCGCTCCGGCACAGAAGCAAGACCAAACACTACAACCATCAACACACCATGACACATCCAAATACAGGGGTGCCGCACACCCCCTATGCTTCACCGATGAGGTGCTGGATCACGAATTCCCAGAGGGATGCAAGCCCGTGAACATAGAGGCATACGATGGAACGACAGACCCTGGGGTCTGGATTGAGGACTTTATCCTTCATATCCATATGGCTCGCGGAGATGATCTCCATGCCATCAAATACTTGCCCCTCAAATTGAAGGGACCAGCTCGACACTGCCTGAAAAGCCTACCCAAAAACTCAATTAAAAGTTGGGAAGAGTTTAAGGATGCTTTTAGGGCTAATTTTCAAGGGACCTATGTCCGACCTCCGGATGCAGACGATTTAAGCCATATAATTCAACAGCCCGGAGAGTCAGCTCGACAGCTTTGGAACAGATTTCTCACTAAGAAGAATCAAATTGTCGACTGCCCGGATGCCGAAGCCTTAGCAGCTTTCCAACACAGTGTCCCGGACGAATGGCTTGCCTGTCAGGACCCCGATCCTAAGTCACACCGACCCATCATGTAACACATCATATCACTTTGCGGCCTCACGCACGGTATTCCCACGGGTGCCACCTTACCTAGCCTGGGACCGTTTGCGCCTTTTGGCTCACGTATATGATAGTGTCGCTAGCATCCATATGACAAAGAACCCGGGCCGACATGGCTAGTCGTGAACCCAAGGCGGCACTAACCCATGAGGACAGGCATACATGAATCACATCGAGCATGTCGGTCAACAACGTATAAATCCGGGCTGTAGCACTGGGCTAACAGGACTCCGGTAACCCGGGCTGTAGCAGGCTAGGCAGGACTCCGGATAACACCGTGTGACATTTCCCCGAAGGGACAGACACAGGAACGACGTGAATCACATGCCGGCCAGTCAAGTGTTCCAAGCAGTAGTGCTGGGCTAGCAGGACTCCGGTGAACCGGGCTGTAGCGGACTACTATCGCTCAAAAGCACTAGACTACATTTCCCCATATGATAGACTGCCAAGGATAAACAACTAGACAGTCGGATCCCACTCATACCCAGCATTTCAATCATACACACAATATGCCCGATATGAGTAAATACAACATGGCATCACAACATAACTCTACGACTGAAAGTATCTATTCATTAGGCTCCGAGGAGCGAGATATTTCAAACATGGGTCTCATGACCCAACATTCAGAGCATACAAGTCAAGCACATGCGGAAGCTTAACATGTCTGAATACAGACATCTACAAATGAAAAATGCTGAGAAGCCTGACTATCTACCAGATCCTGCCGAGGCACAAGATCGTAGCTGAGGTAACAAGCTAAACGTCGAAGTCCAAGCGGTACTACTAGCGAGACTGAAGTCTCTCTGCAAAAACATAAAATAGGCAAACGTGAGTACACATGTACCCAGCAAGACTTACATTAGAACTAGCTACATATGCATCAGTATCAAAAGGGGGTGGTGGAGTTTAACTGCAGCAAGCCAGCTTTGACTCGGTGGCTATCCTGAATTACGACTGCAAGTAACTCTTTTGAGGTGGCGCACACGAGTCCACATATTCACCATACCAATACACCACTATGGATCCGCTCCCGTCTTCCTACGAGAACGCCATCCATAGCACTCACGCTTATCTTGCGCATTTTAGAGTATCCACTTTCACTTGTCTATGAACTGATATAGGTAACCCAGAAGTCCATTACCGCGGACACGGCTATTCGAATAGATGATGTTAACCCTGCAGGGGTGTACTTCTTCACACACGCTCTCACCACTTATCGCCGTTTACACGACATGTACTCGGCAACCTTCAAGCGGAAGCCCAGTGAGGGTGTCGGCCACGGCCTACCTAAACACTCAAGTCTCTAGTCCAGGTTTATCGCCTATTCAGGTTCCATCCGCAGGGAGTCCGGCCGAGGTTTCCACATACGGCCCCGAACGATGTGTGCAGGGTTCCCGAGACACCAAAGGGGCGCCCGGTACACCGTGCCACGTGCCTACCGCAACACAGCCCACCCCTATGGTTAGCACTGCGTGCGGCCCCCAGCATACTACAAACACCAGAAACTACTTGCAACTCCTGGACAGAGGACAAGGGTGATTAAGAAGCCGAGAGAGTCAATTAAGGATCCCAATGTGTGGTAGTAACTGTTTCATGGATCACAAACACAGAACTCAGTTCCTGAGGACGGCTTCAATGAGACAACCCACCATGTACTCCTACATGGCCTCTCACCAATACCTTTACCAAATCATGTTCACACACTTAGCTCACACACAGTAGGACATGTTCAACACCATTCCAATTCGTTCCCGATGAATCAGACCTGACTCAACTCTAAGCAGTAGCAGGCACGACAAACAAGCATGAATGAGTAGGCACTTCAGGGCTCAAACAACTCCTACTCATGCTAGTGGGTTTCATCTATTTACTCTGGCAATGACAGGTCATGCAAAGGATAAAGGGGTTCAGCTACCGCAACATGTAACAGTTGAATCGTTGTTGTCCTAATGCAGTAAAAGAGAGCAGGAGCGAGAGAGTGGGATTGTATCGAAATGAACAAGGGGTTTTGCTTGCCTGGCACTTCTGAAGATAATATAGTTCTTCATCGGTGTCATCGATCTCATCGTCGGCATCACGTCTATCGAGAGGGGACAAATACCGGCAACACAGAAGGAAACACAATCAATGCAATGCACAATATGATGCATGATCATGACATGGCAAAATGAGTGTGTTGGGCTAATGCAAGTATAACCAGATGGATTTGGGTCATATTGAACCAAAGGTTCAATCCCAAATTCAAATTATGAATTTAAATAGTGCCTTATCATGTTTTGCACTAAAAATCAAGGTTAAGTTCTTTAAACATGCATGAAACCAGTGCAGATGGATAGATTGGATTTTTCTGATCATTTTTCATATATAACTTGTTTGATTTCGAGTGACGGTTGAATTTCTATGAATTTTGAAGTTTGCAACATTTTCTGGAATTTCCTATATAAGAATAAATCCAGAAAAATGAGTTACTGCGTCAGCATGATGTCTGTGTGACGTTAGCAGGTCAACAGGGCGCCTCCAGGTCAAACCTGACCTGTCGGGCCCACTGGTCAGTGAAAGAGGCGCTAATCCCGCGTTGACTCGTGCTTTGACTCACGGCGGGGCCCACTGTCAGTGTCATTAATCTAACTAACTAAATTAGTACTAGATTAACTCCTAATCTGGGTTTGACCGGGGGCGGGACCCACTTGGTCAAATGGGTCAAACCCACCGGTGACATGACGCCGGCGAGGCCCGAGACGGCGGCGCGGTTCGGAAACGCAGCACAGGCGACGAAACGAGCGGCGGTTTGGCTTGGCGTGAAGCTGGTGCTCGTCCGCATCCAATGGAGCCATCGGTTCGCGCCGGAGTGGACCGTAACGACGGCGGCGATGGCAAGCGCGGTGGCCGGAGCTCGAGCAATCTCGGCAACGGCGCTTCGGTGCACTGGAGGACTAGCTGATGGTGCCTACGGGCTCCTGCGGACTCGCTGAGCATGGTGACACGCGCGGGGGCAGCTGGGTCGGGCTCTGGCCACGGTGGCGCCATGGCCGGCGGCACGGAGCTCTCAGCTCTGGTGGCAAAGGCGGCTAGAGGAGAGGAACGAGTGCGGGGAGGAGGGGGAAAGGTGCAGGGGCTCACGGCGATTCCAGTGGAGGGCTCAGCAGGCTCGGGGAGGCACGGACGACGACGTAATGGCGATGGCGATCCGACGGCCGTGCGCGGGGAAGATGGGTCGGTGGCGAGGCAGCAGAGCATCCGGCGATGCGTGGCTCCGCGAGGGGGTCGAGGGCGAAGTGGCGGGGCTTCTGGGCGTGGAGAGAGGTTGAGGAGGAGGTGGTGGCTACGGTGAACGGCGTCGGTGACGACGAGCTCCGCTCGGGCGGCACGGAGCAGAGAGCAGAGGAGGGGAAGGAGTCCAGGGAGAAGTGAGAGGGGTCCGGGGAGTGCATGGCGTCGTCCAGACACGTCGAGGAGGAGCCAGGCAGGCAGGGAGGGAGGAGGTGGCCGGCGCGGTGGCCGTGCGCGCGTCGGGCACGCACCCGTCCTCCTGGCAAGGTGGAAGATGATAGGGGGAGGGGCCAGGCGGGCTGGGCCGCGCAGGTGGGCTGGAAGGCAGGTAAGTGGCTGGGCTTCTCTCTCTCTCTTATTTCTGTTTTTTTGTTCTGTTTTTTTTATTTTATCTTTGCCACTGCTTTTTTAAAAAAATCGAAACAGTTTCAAAAACAGTGCCAATTATCCTCTGATAATTTTCATGTTGCAAAATGGACTTTTCCAAATGCACATAAAATATATCAGAGGTATTTGGAGATATATCCTATATATATTTGGGTATATTTCCAAATTCAAATAGGATAGTGATTTAAATTAAGTGCCCAAATATTCCACAAAAATGTTCCCTAATTTTGGTTTGGTCTCAAAGCCTTGCCAAAATTAACAAACATTTATGAAGGCATTTGGAAACAATGAATGCAATTTAAAGGGTTCTAGCCCTTCTTTAAAATTGTTTTATGAGGCTTTCACTTCCCTCATTTCAAGTTTCTTGAATTTAACATGATGCATGATGCTCACTAATGCAACTATCTGCAAACAATTCTAGGGATGTGACAACTCACCCCCACTAAACAAGAATCTCGTCCCGAGACTCAAGACGTGAGGTAAGAAGCCAGAGGGACACATGCTAACACAATCTTCACGATCCAGATGTCTTCCTCGAGGATGTGGATCCATTGCATCACCTTGATCTCGACATCTTGCTTTGAGAACTACATCCAACATCACAACGAGAAGAAAGGGAGGATCTCGGAAGAATCGATCTTCTTGAGGTTCGAGCAACTTAGGATCATCTTGATGATCACAAGATCAGCTCACGGAATGACACATCGAACATCTCTGGAGCTGAGAGACAAAACTTGCATCAGGAGCGACGGAAGAAACAATTTGACGAGGGTTTCAAAGTAGCGAGGGAATTTTCCATGATTACGAAACGGGGCACCTCAGGGAAGGTGACTCGAAGAACTATTCCCCTAAGTGGCAAAAAGAATTACTTTTGATACAAGATCACTGAAATTCTTTGTACCAGCCTAAGGCAATCACAAACGATCGTGTGAACGAAATCGAAGGAATGGCATACCCATACCAGAATGGATGATGTGGACTACCTTGTTGAAGACAACGCAATGGATGACTTTTTCTTATCACCGGAAATGGATGGGACCCAAGATAGAATGGCACAACGGCGGTGCAAGCTGGGAACAAAATGCAAATGCTGGGAATGATTCTGGTAACTGGGAATAACTCAACGAGGGTGATTCCACCATTCGAATGGTTATAGCTTAATCGAAGAACTAAGAGCACAAGAATCCATAGGAAGCAACTTCTAGGATAAGTCGCACGAGATCCTCATGGAGAAGATGGTCAACTAGCTCAATCCAGATACTACCATGATGAATAGTGATGGACGATGCAGATGCAAGGGAAGATAACACCTTCTCAGATTTCACCTTAGCGTGGCCAAGGAAACAAAATCTGGATGATCGACCGAGAGACATTTAGCACACCACTTCTAATGTTCCCCTTGATGTGCTAGCGTAACCCATTAACAGATATGGTTTGATATCTAGAACATCAAGTAAAAGGTCGGACTTCAGGAGCACAAGAATCCACAAGGAATAACTATGGAAGTAAATCCTGCGAGATCCTTATGGGGAGGTGGCCAACTTCCTCAATCGAGATACTACGATAATAGGTCTTCCGGCTGGTGTGTTGGCCACAACATCCACTTTACCGGGTTACAGAGAGACCAATATTATAGTTCTCGGGAAACGTTCCAACCATCATATTTGCTTGAGATTCAGATCTGGTTGGAAACAGGATATTTCAGACAGCATGTCTGGAAAAGAAAGTTTGCAACACAAACCGACGAGATGTCGTTGCGAGATTCTCGGGAAATGAACTATGATAGCAAGCTCCAAAACACGAGCTGGTTCTGCTACAAACCTGTGAACATGTTGTCCAAGACAAGAATGATCACATAGTAGTCTTAGAATAAAAAAAACTATCGAGTTCAGGTGGGAACCAACATCGAGGATAACGAAATCTTGTACAAATCCGTCTGGTACCTTCAGGACTAGCACTTAGAACTTATTATCCTTGAACAAATCAATCAGTGGCTTGGTGTGCTAGGGATACATATAGAATGAAGGTTGCAAGTCTCCAGACCACAGAATACTTCGCACATATGCATGACTGACTTGGGATGATTCCAGGGGGAGCAAAAACAAGCTTTCTCGAATTCACGGCGGCAACTTTCATCAAATGCACGTGAATTAGAGGAAGTCACTCCTTTCATCCAAGCATAAGCTTCATGAATGGAACACGAAGACATTGCTTACAAGTTTTCAACACTAGGTTGATGTTCAACATGAATCATGGGGAGACAAAATGCTGCTGATGGGCTCAACAACACCTCATCGGAATTTCCATATCACTGGACTTCCACCATCATGCGAACACGGTGATAGCATTGGCCAGACCAAATGATATAATGGTGTATGCCCGAGGGATCAACCACGAGTAAGACAACATTACGAACATCGTTGGTTCTAATTTGACTTGACGATAGCCCATACTCAAGCCAAGTTTTGACAAGCCAATAGATTCAACAACTAATCACGAGGACCAATTGGTGAAGATATCATCTTTCTTCAGTACACACACAAACACAAAAAGAGATCCCTTAACATGAACTAAGTCAGACAAGCTTTTATCTCCCAACTCTCCAAGTTGTTGTTTAGCTTAACCAACCAACTCAGGGGGTAACCGACACAGATTTCTTGGAGAATGGCTGGTTTACAAGAAACCAACTCGATCACGAGCTCAACATAACGGTCAGGTGACAACCTGGTAATACTTCCGAGAAGATATTCGGAACATCACGAACCACCGATATGTTACTAAGCTCGAGAACAATCTTGCCTTTTAGGACAAGATGATATGATCAAAAGAGTGAGGGATTGACACAATCCTAACTCATTGATCGAAGAGTGCACCAGAAATAAGGACTAGGTAGCACGATCAATCTTAGAATGATGATTCAATAACCCACACGCTAAGAATGAGAATATTGTCCATTTACTACCAAGCAACTAGTTGCTCGGAGTATTGATTTCACATCTCACAATTCACTTGTCGGCATTCCGGTTACAACAACACGAGGACCGAGGAATGAATGATGATGGTGATGAGTATCACTACATCAAGAGTTCATAAGAGGTAGTGCAATTCTCATGACACTCTTGACATAAAGATGGTAACACTCCAAGGTAGAGCAGAGCAAAAGCTGGATTGGCATTTTGATCCACGGAATACAGCTGCTTTGACCCAATCCTAGAAATGGATAAGGTACTAGAGTTTGTTTCTCCTAGTCATTCTGGGATAGAATGGCTTGACGGACCACAATGGTAATAGGTACCGATGAACACGAATGCACACATACTCCTGACTATCAATTGATAGATGTTGGTTGGAATACAAATGGAGAGGGGCAACTCAAGGGAACATGCATAGATTAGTATGTTGAACGAGTTCAACATATTTCTTCCGGATAACCCATGCAGACAGGAAGAACTGGCAGAATCACAATATGAATGGAGAACTCATCAAGAGCACTCTGGTTGTGATCTTTTGGTTCATAGAACTTCTGCCATAAGCGGTTCGTAGTATTTGGAAGAAGGAACTACCACGGACCTCGAGGACTATCGCCAGGTTACTAATATCCTAAAGGAACTAGCAACACTACCAACATGAAGTAGGGTGAATCTCGGGTTCAAAACCCAGGGATAGAATACCTACTACTAAATGGCATCACGGGATGCTTTCGAGAATGGTGGCCAGAATCATCACACTGGGACCACAAGACATGGACAGATTACTAGATAGTTTCATAAGACACCTAGGGTCGTAATAGTAGCTCCAACATATACGCCGAGGCAACGGAGTACCTCACAGACCTATTAGTGTGCTTGTTCTGACCAAAAAGGACATCGGGAACGGAGAGGAAGGATTTGCAAATGCATCAGACTATTTAGAGACCTCGGATGACTCGGACAGCATAACGACTGTAAATTCTCAAAATGGTTTGAGACATCCTGCAGAAATGGTGGCATAACCACTAAACATCACAATATCAAGGTTCTGAGACCAACTATGAACACATGGAAGTAGTAGGAACTGAACTGAGGCTTGAACTCAACAATCCTAGGCAACTACGGTTTAGTAACACGTCATCCTGAGAGATAGAAGAGAAGCCTAGTTCTTAATCCCCGTAGAAGGAAGAGGAGGACTCAGATCAGAGGGCATGAGGTATAAGCAGTAAAAAGAGCCTTACATTCCCTTCCACAATCAATTCCCTTATATAACTAAAGCATTACTAGACTCAACTTCGACCAGTTTGGCTTGGTAATCCTACAGGCAGTCAGGCTCTGATACCAACGCTGTCAGGACCCCGATCCTAAGTCACAGCGACCCATCATGTAACACATCATATCACTTTGCGGCCTCACGCACGGTATTCCCACGGGTGCCACCTTACCTGGCCCGGGACCGTTTGCGCCTTTTGGCTCACGTATATGATAGTGTCGCTAGCATCCATATGACAAAGAACCCGGGCCGACATGGCTAGTCGTGAACCCAAGGCGGCACTAACCCATGAGGACAGGCATACATGAATCACATCGAGCATGTCGGTCAACAACGTATAAATCCGGGCTGTAGCACTGGGCTAACAGGACTCCAGTAACCCGGCTGTAGCAGGCTAGGCAGGACTCCGGATAACACCGCGTGACATTTCCCCGAAGGGACAGACACAGGAACGACGTGAATCACATGCCGGCCAGTCAAGTGTTCCAAGCAGTAGTGCTGGGCCAGCAGGACTCCGGTGAACCGGGCTGTAGCGGACTACTATCGCTCAGAAGCACTAGACTACATTTCCCCATATGATAGACTGCCAAGGATAAACAACTAGATAGTCGGATCCCACTCATACCCAGCATTTCAATCATACACACAATATGCCCGATATGAGTAAATACAACATGGCATCACAACATAACTCTACGACTGAAAGTATCTATTCATTAGGCTCCGAGGAGCGAGATATTTCAAACATGGGTCTCATGACCCA
This sequence comes from Aegilops umbellulata, assembly GCA_032464435.1. Lineage (NCBI taxonomy): Eukaryota > Viridiplantae > Streptophyta > Magnoliopsida > Poales > Poaceae > Aegilops > Aegilops umbellulata. The sequence goes on along the minus strand of CP136058.1, from coordinate 375,217,568 downwards.
ACATTCAGAGCATACAAGTCAAGCACATGCGGAAGCTTAACATGTCTGAGTACAGACATCTACAAATGAAAAATGCTGAGAAGCCTGACTATCTACCAGATCCTGCCGAGGCACAAGATCATAGCTGAGGTAACAAGCTAAACGTCGAAGTCCAAGCGGTACTACTAGCGAGACTGAAGTCTCTCTGCAAAAACATAAAATAGGCAAACGTGAGTACACATGTACCCAGCAAGACTTACATCAGAACTAGCTACATATGCATCAGTATCAAAAGGGGGTGGTGGAGTTTAACTGCAGTAAGCCAGCTTTGACTCGGTGGCTATCCTGAATTACGACTGCAAGTAACTCTTTTGAGGTGGCGCACACGAGTCCACATATTCACCATACCAATACACCACTATGGATCCGCTCCCGTCTTCCTACGAGAACGCCATCCATAGCACTCACGCTTATCTTGCGCATTTTAGAGTATCCACTTTCACTTGTCTATGAACTGATATAGGTAACCCAGAAGTCCATTACCGCGGACACGGCTATTCGAATAGATGATGTTAACCCTGCAGGGGTGTACTTCTTCACACACGCTCTCACCACTTATCGCCGTTTACACGACATGTACTCGGCAACCTTCAAGCGGAAGCCCAGTGAGGGTGTCGGCCACGGCCTACCTAAACACTCAAGTCTCTAGTCCAGGTTTATCGCCTATTCAGGTTCCATCCGCAGGGAGTCCGGCCGAGGTTTCCACATACGGCCCCGAACGATGTGTGCAGGGTTCCCGAGACACCAAAGGGGCGCCCGGTACACCGTGCCACGTGCCTACCGCAACACAGCCCACCCCTATGGTTAGCACTGCGTGCGGCCCCCAGCATACTACAAACACCAGAAACTACTTGCAACTCCTGGACAGAGGACAAGGGTGATTAAGAAGCCGAGAGAGTCAATTAAGGATCCCAATGTGTGGTAGTAACTGTTTCATGGATCACAAACACAGAACTCAGTTCCTGAGGACGGCTTCAATGAGACAACCCACCATGTACTCCTACATGGCCTCTCACCAATACCTTTACCAAATCATGTTCACACACTTAGCTCACACACAGTAGGACATGTTCAACACCATTCCAATTCGTTCCCGATGAATCAGACCTGACTCAACTCTAAGCAGTAGCAGGCACGACAAACAAGCATGAATGAGTAGGCACATCAGGTCTCAAACAACTCCTACTCATGCTAGTGGGTTTCATCTATTTACTCTGGCAATGACAGGTCATGCAAAGGATAAAGGGGTTCAGCTACCGCAACATGTAACAGTTGAATCGTTGTTGTCCTAATGCAGTAAAAGAGAGCAGGAGCGAGAGAGTGGGATTGTATCGAAATGAACAAGGGGTTTTGCTTGCCTGGCACTTCTGAAGATAATATAGTTCTTCATCGGTGTCATCGATCTCATCGTCGGTATCACGTCTATCGAGAGGGGACAAATACCGGCAACACAGAAGGAAACACAATCAATGCAATGCACAATATGATGCATGATCATGACATGGCAAAATGAGTGTGTTGGGCTAATGCAAGTATAACCAGATGGATTTGGGTCATATTGAACCAAAGGTTCAACCCCAAATTCAAATTATGAATTTAAATAGTTCCTGATCATGTTTTGCACTAAACAGCAAGGTTAAGTTCTTTAAACATGCATTAAACCTGTGCAGATAGATAGATTGGATTTTTCTGATCATTTTTCATATATAACTTGTTTGATTTGAAGTTACGGTTGAATTTCTATGAATTTTTGAAGTTTGCAACATTTTCTGGAATTTCCTATATAAGAATAAATCCAGAAAAATGAGTTACTGCGTCAGCATGTTGTCTGTGTGACGTCAGCAGGTCAATACAGCAGGTCAATAGGGCGCCTCCAGGTCAAACCCGACCTGTCGGGCCCACTGGTTAGTGAAAGAGGCGCTAATCCCGCGTTGACTCGTGCTTTGACTCACGGCGGGGCCCACTATCAGTGTCATTAATCTAACTAACTAAATTAGTACTAGATTAACTCCTAATCTGGGTTTGACCAGGGGCGGGACCCACTTGGTCAAATGGGTCAAACCCACCAGCGACATGACGCCGGCGAGGCCCGAGACGGCGGCGCGGTTCGGAAACGCAGCACAGGCGACGAAACGAGCGGCGGTTTGGCTTGGCGTGAAGCCGGTGCTCGTCCGCATCCAATGGAGCCATCGGCTCGCGCCTGAGTGGACCGTAACGACGGCGGCGATGGCAAGCGCGGCGGTCGGAGCTCGGGCAAGATCGGCAACGGTGCTGCGGTGCACTGGAGGACTAGCTGATGGTGGCTACGGGCTCCTGCGGACTCGCTGAGCATGGTGACACGCGCGGGGGCAGCTGGGTCGGGCTCTGGCCACGGTGGCGCCATGGCCGGCGGCACGGAGCTCTCGGCTCCGGTGGCAGAGGCGGCTAGAGGAGAGGAACGAGTGCGGGGAGGAGGGGGAAAGGTGCAGGGGCTCACGGCGATTCCAGTGGAGGGCTCAGCAGGCTCGGGGAGGCACGGACGACGACGTAATGGCGATGGAGATCCGACGGCCGTGCGCGGGGAAGATGGGTCGGTGGCGAGGCAGCAGAGCATCCGGCGATGCGTGGCTCCGCGAGGGGGTCGAGGGCGAAGTGGCGGGGCTTCTGGGCGTGGAGAGATGTTGAGGAGGAGGTGGTGGCTACGGTGAACGGCGTCGGTGACGACGAGCTCCGCTCGGGCGGCGCGGAGCAGAGAGCAGAGGAGGGGGAAGGAGTCCAGGGAGAAGTGAGAGGGGTCAGGGGAGTGCGTGGCGTCGTCCAGACGCGTCGAGGAGGAGCCGGGCAGGCAGGGAGGGAGGAGGTGGCCGGCGCGGTGGCCGTGCGCGCGTCGGGCACGCGCCCGTCCTCCTGGCAAGGTGGAAGACGACAGGGGGAGGGGCCAAGCGGGCTGGGCCGCGCAGGTGGGCTGGAAGGCCAGGTAAGTGGCTGGGCTTCTCTCTCTCTCTCTTATTTCTGTTTTTTTGTTCTGTTTTTTTTATTTTATCTTTGCCACTGCTTTTTAAAAAAAATCGAAACAATTTCAAAAATAGTGCCAATTATCCTCTGATAAATTTCATGTTGCAAAATGGACTTTTCCAAATGCACATAAAATATATCAGAGGTATTTGGAGATATATCCTATATATATTTGGGTATATTTCCAAATTCAAATAGGATAGTGATTTAAATTCAGTGCCCAAATATTCCACAAAAATGTTCCCTAATTTTGGTTTGGTCTCAAAGCCTTGCCAAAATTAACAAACATTTATGAAGGCATTTGGAAACAATGAATGTAATTTAAAGGGTTCTAGCCCTTCTTTTAAATTGTTTTCTAAGGCTTTCACTTCCCTCATTTCAAGTTTCTTGAATTTAACATGATGCATGATGCTCACTAATGCAACTATCTGCAAACAATTCTAGGGATGTGACATTGCCAGACACCTCGGCCAGGAAAAACCGAGGACAATGGCAGCCCTAACAAGCCTAATGACCTGCTTCTGCACAGGCGAAGACAGTTGGCTGGCCCGTAGCGACACCAGCGACCCAGGCACATCCGAAGTCAGGGATGGCAATGGAAAACCATGACGCAATAAAAGCAAGCATCGCAACAATGAAGACAGCCCAGAAAACACGGCGGTAAACGCCGGATTCAGCGGCTCTTGATCCGGTCAACGGAAAAAGCCATTCAAAGGCAGCAGAGATGGATCGTCCAGCCTAAGCAAGATCCTAGACAGATTATGTCATATTCATGGCACCTCCGAGAAACCTGCAAATCACACCAACAGAGAATGCTGGGTCTTCAAGCAGGCCGGTAAGCTAAACACCAAACACAAGGGGAGGGAGACACCAAGTGAAGATGAGGATGAGTCTCGCCAGCAAAACACTGGGGGACAGAAAAAATTCCCACCAGAGGTCAAAACAGTGAACATGGTTCACGTAACAAAAAGGAGGAGCAAACACGCACTCCGAGACACATGCGTCGTAGAGCACATCACCCCCAAGTTCAACCCTTGGTCGGCCTGCACGATCACTTTTGATCGCAGGGATCACCCGACTAGTATTCGACACGGAGGAGTGGCTGCCTTGGTGCTAGACCCAATAGTTGACGGATACCATCTCACCCGAGTCCTTATGGACGGCGGTAGTAGTCTTAATCTGATATATCACGACACAGTCCGCAAAATGGGGATATACCCGACAAGAATCAGCCAAAGCAATACTACCTTTAAAGGAGTAATACTAGGCCCAGAGGCCCGTTGTACGGGCTCTCTAGAAGTAGAGGTTGTATTCGGTTCTCCCGACAACTTCTGAAGTGAAAGGCTAACCTTCGACATCGCTCCATTCTGAAGCGGCTATCAAGCACTACTCGGACGAACGGCCTTCGCTCATTTTAACGCAATACCACACTACGCCTATCTTAAGCTTAAGATGCTCGGTCCACGTGGCATCATCATAGTTAGCGGAAACACAGAGCTTTCCCTACGTGCGGAAGAATGTGCGGCGGCTTTAGCAACCTAACACTGAACGACCCTGCCAACCAGAATAAATGATTGGTCGTCAAGACCGCGGGCATGGCTAGAAGAGTCCGACACACAACTAGCTGTAACAGCTCAGACAAACCTAAGATGGGGTTGATCGATATACCCCCATAGGTGACACTAGGGGCTTCCCGCATGTAAAAAGGACTACAGTTCGGCTTGACCCTCTTTAGATTGAATTTTAATGGTTTATTAAGAATAACCAATTTTTTGCACGAAGACTTTCACCTAAGTTTCTCTCTTTTACAGATGATAATCGTGCTACAACCCTCCATGATACGGCACAACGGAGACACAGGCACAGACATGCAGCAGGGCCCGCTCAAAGGTTTCTTTTTAGATTAAGACCCTGCATAAACCTTTCTTACTGTCTCTTGTTGATTCACGCCCTCCGGATACTCAATACAACTGAGAGGGATGCTGGCGTTATTGGCATTTCTCCACGTCAGACTAATGCACGTACCTGGAAATTCAGGGTTCACTATCAAGGGCGTTACACAGCCCGGTATATGTTGTAAAGTCCGAATACCTTAGGGAGTGTTTGGCGTCGCGAGTTTGGCCTTATATGCATCAACTCCGAATCATGTCTTTAGTCAATAGTTGGGTTTTCCCGGCTCCCGTGTTTTGCTACCTTACGTTCCGCTCTATCGGCTAAGGTGGCACTGGGAGAACTTGCGATTGTGCCCTGGTTCATCCAGACGAGCACCTCAGTAGAGAAAGCCGAAAACTGACTGTCATGATAACGCGCGAGATTTGTCAACCACTCGATGACTCAGCGGAATCTTCGCGATTCCACCGCATTAACGAAGGGCCGGTTTCTCTGTCATGTATGTACGCGCCCCGCATCCGGATGAGTGCGAAAGTATTAGGGGCTATATAGTAGCCCCGCTGTCAAACTCCTATGGCTAAGTGAAAGTGTTAGAGCAATATAGTCCGATTGCCTTGTTCGCCGCGCTATCAACTCCTTAATGGACCAAGACGTTGGATCAAGTGTGAATACGCGTTTTTCCGAACACCCCCGCATTATATGCGTGGGGGCTGAAGCCGATGACTGCAAACTTTCAGGTTATTTTATATATACAAACGGCCGCACAGGAGGCATCATATTAGTTTTAGGCAAAAGTATAAACACAGCTTCATAATCAAAATAGCATTGTTTTTACAATCGGGATACATGTCACTCAAACATGATACTCTTCGAGCACTGAGCCTCTATTAGACGAGCACCTTCTAGGACTTCTTCAAAATAGTGCTCGGCCGAGACCTGGCCTATGGCCGGATCCTGGGTTGCAACAGCGGTGGTCTTCATCTCCGCCCAGTATGTCTTAACACGGGCAAGAGCCATCCGCCCACCCTCTATGCACGCCGACCTCTTTACAGCATCGATATGCGGCACAACACCAAGGAATCGTTGCACTAAACCAAAATAACTACCCGGCCTTGGCCCTTCCGGCCAAAGAAGATCCAGGACAGACCTCATGGCAAGTCCGGACAATCTATGGAGTTCAGCCCACTCAGCCATTTGTTCATTTAACAACAGCGGACGCGTTGGAGCACTGAACTGCGACCAGAATAACTTTTCCACTTCACGATCTTTTTGATCTTTGAAAAATTCAGTCGCCTCAGCAGCACTCGCTGCCAAGTCCAAGTAAGCGTCCGCAACACTCCATAATTTATCCAGGGAGGCATACTTCGGATCTCCAAACTTCATCCGCAACAAGAAGGGCTTCCCAGCCGTGATAATTCCGGCCTGACGAAGCTCCTCCTTCGTCGCTCTTATTTTAGAGCAGGTTTCCTTGGCGGCTTCCATGGCTTTCTTCAGATCCGCTGCTTTTGCTTGCCTTTCCCTTTCAAGAAGCTCATAACGGTCAGCGGCATCCTTCAGCTCAACATCCATCTTGACTATTTTCTCTTCGGCCTGACGATGAGCAGCCTGTTCAGCCTTTAACTCTTCGGCCGCCTTCAGGGCGGCCGCATCGCTCCTCCTGGCTTGTTCCTTGGCTCGGGCAAGCTCTGCCCGAAGGGTCTCCGCGGCGGCAGCTCCATCTGCAATCACAGCATATGATAGATACTAGCATCATGCTCCTCTTAATATCTGTTGACAACTGGAGAATACATACCCTGTGCCTCTTCAAGCCGCTTGTTTACAAGCACGATGTCGGCATCTGCCCCATCAAGTTGCCGACTCAGTTCAGCAAATTCACCAGTCCGGCCAGCCACCGGACCCTCAGCTGCCTGCACATAAAAGCAGCATGATCATTACCTGAGACTATGATCCTCTGTTTGCCGCCTTCGGACAACAACCAGAGTCTCAGGGGCTACTATCTGCATAGGGCACACCTAGAGTGTGCGGTACTATCAAAAAATATATATTACCTTGCATACCTCAAAGCCTCTTAGCAGGCTCATAAAGGCCTCATGCAACCCGCTTCCGGCGGATGAAATCCTCTCAAACACCGTACCCATTAAAGTACGATGCGCCTCTGAGATAGCCGCTTGCTCCAGAAAACTCATCAGTGCATCCGGTTGTGCACCGGACAGTCCCGGACTCTTTCTGTTGCTCTCCTTAGGAGCCGAACACTCCGGACTTCGGGTGGCCGAAGGGTTACCTTCTGGCCTTGGTGGATCAGGAGAAATCCTTCGTGACGACACCTCAGGGTCGTCCGCCTCATTAGGCGGCAAAGTACGGGGAGGCGTTCCACTCTCCATCATCTCCGGAAGAAGATCCCCCGAAGACGAACTCTGTTGAGAAGGGCTACGATCCGAGCTACAAGACATACGTCTCGGTTATTGTACTCAGAAAGGGAGCAGAATGTATTTACTATAAAGTACTCTTGTTTACTCACAGCTTGGTGGAGGGTTGATCCCCTTGCGGGCACTGTGTGGTAAGGATGCCCTCCGAGGCAGGGCCCCCTAGCGAAGGTTTCTTCCCTTGTTTGGAAACCCTTGTTTCCAAGTCTTCAGAGGCGACTGAGGGAGTCCTGGATTAGGGGGTGTTTGGATAGCCGGACTATACCTTCAGCCGGACTCCAGGACTATGAAGATACAAGATTGAAGACTTCGTCCCGTGTCCGGAAGGATCTTTCCTTGGCGTGGAAGGCAAGCTAGGCGTGCGGATATTTAAAGATCTCCTATCATTGTAACCGACTCTGTGTAACCCTAACCCTATCCGGTGTCTATATAAATCGGAGGGTTGTAGTCCGTAGGACAACCATCATCATACACAGTCATACCATAGGCTAGCTTCTAGGGTTTAGCCTCCTTGATCTCGTGGTAGATCTACTCTTGTACTACCCATATCATCAATATTAATCTAGCAGGAGTAGGGTTTTACCTCCATCGAGAGGGCCCGAACCTGGGTAAAATAAAGTGTCCCTTGTCTCCTGTTACCATCCGACCTTGACGCACAGTTCGGGACCCCCTACCCGAGATCCGCCGGTTTTGACACCGACATTGGTGCTTTCATTGAGAGTTCCTCTGTGCCGTCGCGATCAGGAAGGATGCCTCTTCCCGTCTTTAAAGACGGCGCCATTACAAAAGGAGCCTTGGCTGTCGGCCAAACTCTCCGGCTAGGTGGTTTTCTCGCAACCGCCTGTTCGGCTGTTGCACCGACGGTGACCTCCCGGGTCATCGAAAGCAACCTCCATGTCGGCTCAGAACTCGCCGAGCAATTGGATCCGATGGAGCTCTCTTCTGTAAACGAGCTCCTGGATTGCATCGCCGCACTGGGTGTCGCTACAAATTACGACCAGGTTGGGCTTAAACCCGATCTAAGAGAAATTAACTCTCCCCAAGTCACCCACCACGTTGTTGTGGTGTAGACACAATGCGGCGACCCTCTATCTTAAGGACTAGCTACGTCCTAATTCTCGAACCCTCCATGCCGGATATCCGCGGAGGGGAGGATACAATCCAAGACCTGAGCTTAAAATCAGGCAAATCGGATAACATCCAAGACTCCGGATCTCAGAATTTGGAAGTTCTTCGGCCTTCGAACAGCAAACTGGGTGAGGTCTCAGACTCAACGACACCCGCTCGCCCGATCTTAAGCGATCTTTCCCAAATCAGGCAAATGCCCGAAGGAACAGTACATCATTACTGGGCCAGATTCCTCCTGGTTATGAACAGGATAAAGGACTGCCGCGAGGGAGACGCAATTTCAATCTTTTGCAGTAACTGCACGGACAAGGGAATACTCAACGCCGTAAGTCGTCGAAATATTACACGCTTTGCTGACTTGGCGTCCATAGTACAAAAGTACTGTGCGATGGAAAGTGCTCGGAAAACCGAAATAAAATTTTGGGATAATCCGGCCTTGAATAGCAATCCCGTCCGAATTAAGAGGGCGCACCATAGTAAGGCACCCGGACTAAATACCAAAAAAATCAAAACCCTTTAGAGGGCATGGAACCGTACTGGAAAAGTGGCTAGATGGACCCTGCAAGATTCACAGTGCAGAGGACGCCACCCCAACTCACAGCCTCAGGGCATGTTGGATACTCCGGCAGGTGGCCAAAATTGGCGAGGACCTCCTAATTCCAGAGGTCGAAGGAAACCAGCCCGAGAATTCCAGTTCCATTCCCACAGTCTTTGAGACTTTCGCATCAAATAACATGCGAAAAAGAACACTCCGCAGCCTCACTGAAGTCTATCAAGTAGCGACAATAAACCCATGGAGTAACACTGCTATCACCTTCAACGCGAGTGACAAACCTAAATTTCGAACAGCCAGAGCACCAGCCGCATTGGTCCTCAGTCCCATAGTGGACGGCTGCCGCCTCGCAAAGGTACTCATGGATGGAGGCAGCGGATTGAAGCTCATTTACGAGGAAACCCTCCAAAAGATGGAAATAGACTGGAACCGCATTGAGCGAAGCAGCACAACCTTTAGAGGAATAATCCCCAGTCAGGAAGCGCGCTGCACCAGAAAGATCACACTAGATGTGGTATTTGGCACGCCGGATAATTACAGGTCCGAATAGATCATGTTCCAGGTGGCCCCGTTCAAAAGCGGATATCACGCTATACTAGGACGGGAGGCTTTCACAGTTTTCCAAGCTATACCCCATTACGGGTACATGAAGCTTAAGATGCTTGGGCCAAACGGAATTATCACTCTCGCTAGTGATCTGGACATAGCACTCCGCGCCGAGAACAAGACAGCCGCATTGGCCCTCGAGGCACTATCCGAAACCTTAGCGGCCGAAGAACTAACTGCGCTGCGATCCACGGTCAATAGGGATGATGTGATACTCGATAAGAGATCCAAATCCACATCCTTCAAACCAGCGGACGAAATAGTCAAATTCCAGGTCCACCCAACGGACCCCAATAAAACAGCCTCCATCGGGGCAAGACTGAACCCTGATGTAGGCGCCGCACTGCGAGAGTTCCTACGAGAGAACTGGGACATTTTCGCTTGGCACCCTTTAGACATGCCAGGAATCCCACGCAGGTTGGCCGAACACAGCCTAAATATCCAGAAGGGATTCAAACCTGTCAAACAAGCCTTCGGCGTTTCTCCGAACCAAAGATACAGGCTATGGGAGAGGAGCTAGCCAAGTTATTGGAGGCCGGATTCATTAGAGAAATAAAACACCCGGACTGGCTATTAAACCTGGTGATGGTACCAAAGAAGGACAAATCCTGGCGCCTGTGTGTCGATTTCAAAGACCTTAATAAGGCTTGCCCAAAGGATCCTTTCCCCCCTCCCTCGAATAGATCAAATCATCGATGCCACTGCAGGACACGATTTGCTGTGCTTCCTCGACGCATACTCCGGTTACCATCAAATCAAGATGGCAGAATCAGACCAAGCCGCAACAGCATTCATCACACCATACGGCCCATTCTGCTTCAACACAATGCCCTATGGGCGAAAAAAACGCCGGCGCAACATATCAGCGCATGATTCAAACATGCCTGGCAAACCAGATCGGCAAAACAGTAGAGGCGTATGTAGATGATGTGGTCGTTAAATCAAGACATGTCGAATCTCTAGTAGACGACTTGAGGCTTACATTCGACAACCTCCGAAAATACGACATTAAGCTCAATCCGGAAAAATGCGTTTTCGGCGTTCTAGCCGGAAAGCTCCTGGGCTTCATTGTATCCGGTAGAGGAATTGAAGCAAATCCAGCTAAAATTCGAGCTTTGTCACAATTGGATGTCCCAAAAGACCTCAAACAAATACAAAAACTCATCGGATGCGTGGCGGCTTTAAGCCGCTTTATCTCCCGCCTGGGAGAAAAGGCATTGCCCCTTTACCGCCTCCTCAGGTGCACCAAACACTTCGAGTGGACAGACGCTGCCACGGCCGGACTCGAGGAAATAAAGGCCATCTTGGCAACAAACCCAGTCCTGGCCGCGCCGAACACTGGCGAACCCATGCTATTGTACATTGCCGCAACTCATCAAGCTGTTAGCGCAGTGCTCGTCGTCGAGCGGGCAATGGACGGACACAAACTCCCCCTTCAAAGGCCGGTTTACTACGTGTCCACTGTCCTCACACCATGCAAATCACGGTACCCGCATTACCAAAAGATTGCATACGCGGTGTTTATGGCATCCCGGAAGCTACGACACTACTTTCAAGAGTGTTCTATAACAGTAGCCTCGGAAGTACCACTCAACGATATTATCAACGACCGTGATGAAACGGGCCGGATAGCAAAATGGGCCATAGAGCTCCTCCCGTTCGACATAACCTACAAACCACGGCGAGCCATTAAATCGCAAGTCCTAGCCGACTTCGTCGCCGAATGGACAGAGGCCGATCTCCCTAAAGAGTACGGCACATATTCAAACTGGATCATGCATTTCGACAGCTCCAAAATGTTGGCCGGACTGGGGGCTGGCGTTGGTTTGACGTCCCCTACAGGAGACACAGTCCAATATGTACTCCAAATTATGTACACGGACTCCAACAATGCAGCCGAATATGAGGCCCTTCTACATGGTCTCCGGATGGCAGTATCCATGGGCATTCAACGCCTGGAAGTACGCGGGGACTCAAACCTCGCGATATCCCAAATAAATGGTGAATTCGACGCCAAAGACCCAAAAATGGCAGCTTATCGCAATGCCGTCCTAAAAATGTCAGTTCAGTTCGAGGGACTGGAGTTTCACCATATAGCCCGAGAAAATAATCAGGCAGCGGACGTCCTGGCACGATAACAGTCCGGGCACAACCACACAACCCGACGCCGAACAATCCGACATAATCGGAGGCCCTGCCACCGAAATCACACCTTCAGCCCACGTAATAATGGCGGTCATCACCCCGTGGACAGAACCATTCCTAGCCTACCTTACTATGCAGGAACTCCTAGAGGACCAAAACGAGGCACACTGCATAGTGCGGCGATCTAAATCCTATAAAGTCCATGAGGGGGAGCTATATAGGAAAAGCACTACGGGAGTCCTTCAAAGATGTATCTCCGAAGAGGAAGGGCGAGTCTGTTGGCTGAAATTCATGCCGGACTCGGTGGCCACCACGCCGCAGCTCGGTCCCTTGTAAGCAAGGCTTGCCGTACGGGCTTTTATTGGCCGACGGCCCGAGCAGACGCTCATGACTTAGTCAAACGATGCGTCGGTTGCCAGCTCTTTGCAAACCAAAGCAATATGCCGCCCAACGCCCTCCGAACTATCCCCATCACTTGGCCTTTTGCGGTCTGGGGGCTTGACATGGTGGGACCCCTTAAAGGTGGAACCCACAAGAAAAAATACTTATTGGTCATGGAGGATAAATTCACCAAATGGATAGAAGCCAAGCCTGTTAAGATGGCCGAATCCGGACCTGTGACAGACTTCATATCCGGGGTCGTACACCGTTACGGTGTCCCTCACAGCATCATCACCGATAACGGCACAAACTTCACCTCCGACGAAGTAAAGCTGTGGTGCAAAAACATGGGCATTAAGCTCGACTATGCTTCTGTCTATCACCCACAAACTAACGGTCAGGTCGAACGTGCAAATGGTCTCATCATGAGCGGCATTAAACCCAGACTAGTGCGGTCCCTCAAGGAATCTAATACGCACTGGGTGGAGGAGCTCGACCCCATACTCTGGGGGCTGCGAACCACGCCAAATCGTACCACCGGATTCACACCATTCTTTATGGTGTACGGCGCAGAGGCAGTTCTGCCCTGCGACATAATTCATGACTCACCTCGAGTGCGCATGTACGAAGAAAGAGAAGCCGAGCTTGATCGGCAGGACGACCTGGACGCCTTAGAGGAGGAGCACGACGTGGCTAAAGCCCATTCCGCATTTTATCAACAACAGGCTCGAAGATATCAAAGCAGAGAAGTACGGGCCAAAAATTACAACGTTGGCGAACTAGTTCTACGCCTGCCGGATAAGAAAAAGGACAAACTCAAGCCCAAATGGGTAGGTCCCTTCATAATTGACCAAGTCCTGACTGGTGGAGCGTACCGCCTGCGAGATGCGTCGGATAACCGACTCGAGCCGAACCCATGGAACGCCGCACGTCTCCGAAGATTCTATGCCTAGCGCCGGACTCTGGGTTTGTCTCCTTCCTCTGTCCATTTTTATATATATATTTCTGTTTTTATTTGTCTCCTCCCACTCTTTCCTTTTATAGCCCTTAAAGGCTCATCATGTGACGCGCTACCCGTGCTCCTTAAACCTGGGGGCTTCTTTAACAGAAGCTTATTTATATGGGTTTCACGCCCAACGCATGCGTCAGACTTCCGCATGAACCTTTTTTTCACCATTATATGCATCGATATGACTTAAGTTTTGGCCAAGCTGGGTTGCCTGGCTCCTGTGCTTACCCCTACGTTCCCGATTGTTCAGCTAGACGGTAAAGGGAGCACCTCTGCGATTGCTATTGCCGGATAAGCCGGATGTGTACCTCAGACTGGGTGAAGCCGAAAGCTAGCGTTCTTAGGGGAATATTCGGTCGGTGAACTAAAGATGAAACTTTTTTACTTATACATGCCCCCAGATGTTTTCCTGCATTTGCAGTCCGGACGTGCACTTCAGGGCACGCCACCCCATCGAAAGGAACCCTTAACGGAACTATTCTCTATGGAAGATGTTTCTTACTAACCATGTAATATAACATAACTAGTTGGGCACTTGTGTGATAAAGCACTAATGACCCCTACGCCTGGTCTCCATGCATACCTCGGTTCTTATATAACCGTTATTGTATTCGAACACACTCCGGACCGTCAGGTCTCGAGGTCGAAGCGAAAAGGTCGGCAGCGACAAACGATCTACAATCCAGCTAGAAGGCATTACACATGTCAATTATAAATTACATAGTCATCCTGACTGATTGTATTCCTCCTCTATACCATCTAACAGGCTGTCTAATTTACAGTCCTACTGGGAATACTTTGCGGCCAATTCTACCTGGCCATACACTAAGCTCACAGGGATCTCCTTCCCGTCAGGCCCCACCGGTCCGACCTCGGCCATGTGATTGGGGTCAGACTTCGTAAAGCGGGTCTTCACCATGGCCCAGGCCTCCCTAGCGCCCTGCCGGCAGGCCGATATCTTCCACAACCGGAAGCGCCGCCGAGCTCCCTTCAACTTCTCCGCAAGTTCTCCAAGGCCCTCAGGTATGGAGTGGGCAGGCCACAAGGCTTGGGCAATACCTCGCATTGCCTGCCGAACTCGTTCGTGCAGTTGCGAGAGTTCGGGAAGAAGATCGCCCGTTGAACCGGGCATCTCCTCTGCAGGACAACCTGTCAGCATACCTACAGACATAACTCTGTTAGTCGTCTTCCTTGCCGAACTCCTTTTTCAAGAGTTCGCTTAAGCACTTACTAAAAATGCCGCGTCGAAGTCGCTGATTCTCCTTATTGGAGTCCGACAGCTGGCCACGAACATCTTTTAGTTCAACATCCAGCCTGGTGTTGGCATCCTGGAGATCATTCTTCTCCCGCCTCACCTTTGTTAGCACGCTTTCACCATCCTTTAACCGGCGTAGAAGCTGTTGCCGGTCCAGATCGAGTCCGGCGCCATCTGCAATACCATTTGTCAGATTGGCACTTAAATCCTCACAATACTAAATATTCTGGTGTATTGTTTACCTGCAGGGGTCTCTTTAGACCCCCTGCTGCCGTTAGTGCGGCCTCTAGTTGGGCCCCGCACCTTTCCAGCTCCTGGGACAGCGCGGTGTTCTTCTCGGTAAGAAACTGCATGTTATATGATTCTCGAATCAGTTATTTCCACTGCTTCAAGTCTCGGGGGCTACTGGCATATCTATATTTACCAAAATTTTCTTACCCGTATGTCTTTTACATACTGCTCCATGGCTCTGGCTAAACCATTTTGAGCGGCATGGAGGTATGCGTCTCCCGAATTGAAGGAATTTAAAGCCTCCTGGGAGAAATAAGCGTCGCGAAGAACTCTCCGGTGACGCCTGTGGTTCATGGCACTCTCCACCTCAGAATGGTTGGCAGACAGCCTGTCCGCACCCTCTGATGGAGGAGTGTCCGGTGCATGCCTTGCGCGGACCTCCGCTTCCGGGCCGGGTGTTGGAGTCTGGCTGGTGGAGGCGCGATTGGCAACCTCTCCGGATATAGTCCGGCGAGGTCTCTTCGTCCTGAAGGTAGCACGAATGTTAATATACCCTGGAGGAGTAAAACACCAGGGAAAAAGAGAGGGTACGCCATACCTTTGCTCTGGCACCTCAGTCCGGACTACATTCCTTTTTGCCCCACGGGGCCCTGCGGCCCCCCGCCGGCTAGCTGCAGCGGGGTCGGCTTCCCGCCTCGGGAATCTCCTCGACAAAGCACGGCTGTTGTCAGAACAACCAAACCCGTGATAACAGAACCCCTCTTAAGGGGGTAAAGCTCCGGTATTCGTCACCTGGGAGGCCGGGATTAACCCTGGGTAATCAGCTATAATAGCTACCAAGGTATCGTCCTTGCTTAGCTGATAAAACACTCCGTCGATAAACTCCACCGCTAAGTCCGGATCCTCTTCGGAGTCCGGATCGAGGGACCGTTCTGGGTCCTCTGGCTGTGGAGGACGGTTGTTTATGTTTTTTACCTCCTGACGCAGGTCCTGCGTTGAAGTCGTTAGACTGCCTATTTAATCATGGGAATGTAAAATGAACAGGGAAGCACGACTGTCCGCTTACCCAATTCGGAGGACTATACATGGAAATTCCGCCCTGCGGGTCGACGCGGAGGAATTCCTCTTCTTCTCCCTTGTACAAAGAGGATAAGATCTTCATTAGAGCGGCAGGCGAGTCCGGCCCTTTACGGCCGTAACGGGTGGCGTCATCTTCCCCGTTGAAATACCACATGGGGTGGCTTCTGTATTGGAGCGGCTGCACCCCCCGCATAATGCATATGGCCATGACTTTAAACATGGTTAGTCCGGAATGAGCCAGTAGCTTAATCCGGCCCATTAAGTAAAGGACATCTCTATCATTCTCTCTCTGAGAGCTTCGAGGGCGCCAGCTCAGGCGTTTCTTCAGGGGGGCATTGTTGAACTCAGGGAGACCGGCCCGGATAGGGTCCGGCAGGGGGACGTCGTCTATGTAAAACCATTCTGAAGGCCAGTCCTCGGACGCCTTCTTCGGGGTTCCGGACGGGTATCCAGTCCCGGCGATGTGCCATACTTCGGCTCCGCCCACTTGACATATGGACCCCTCTTGGGAATGAGGCACCAGGCAGAATATCTTCTTCCACAGCGCGAAATGAGCCTCGACGCCTAAAAATAGCTCGCAAAGAGCAACGAAGCCCGCGATGTGTAACACGGAGCCGGGTGTAAGGTGGTGCAGCTGGAGGCCATAGAACTCCAGAAGCCCGTGGAGAAAGGGATGAATTGGAAATCCCAGTCCCCTTATTAGATAAGGGACCAGGCACACCTGCTCCCCTTTAGAGGGACTAGGTGAGTTCTCCTCTTGTTTTCCGCCTTGATAACTGGAGAGTCCGGCTCGGACGGAGACCATATAGGCTTGAGGGAGAAATCCCTTGGCTTGGAGCGACACTAATTCGCTATGCGGGATGGAACAACTCTCCCAGTCTCCAGGGATAGGACTGGAAGGGTGAGAGGAGGAGCTACGGCGGCTGGCCATGTTGGAATGGATCTTTGCTGGAGACGCTCTGATGATTTCTCGCAGAAGGGGAAGGTGTGGTTTGGATCTGAATCCTCATCCTGTTAGATAGGCAGCTTATTTATACGGCTAGTGGCTTGGATGTAAAACTGCCCCGGCTTTTCGCATTCGTTTGACACGTGGAAGGTGGCCATTATTGGGCGTGAAAGCCAAGGAGCGCTGCATTATAAAAATCGAACATTATACCCGCAGGTACACAAAGTTTGAAGGAGAACCCGCCTTGCAATGACGAAGACAATCTGGGCGCCGGACTCATCGTCATTGAAGCCTGGTTCGGGGGCTACTAAGGGAGTCCTGGATTAGGGGGTGTTCGGATAGCCGGACTATACCTTCAGCCGGACTCCAGGACTATGAAGATACAAGATTGAAGACTTCGTCCCGTGTCCGGAAGGATCTTTCCTTGGCGTGGAAGGCAAGCTAGGCGTGCGGATATTCAAGATCTCCTATCATTGTAACCGACTCTGTGTAACCCTAACCCTATCCGGTGTCTATATAAACCGGAGGGTTGTAGTCCGTAGGACAACCATCATCATACACAATCATACCATAGGCTAGCTTCTAGGGTTTAGCCTCCTTGATATCGTGGTAGATCTACTCTTGTACTACCCATATCATCAATATTAATCTAGCAGGAGTAAGGTTTTACCTCCATCGAGAGGCCCCGAACCTGGGTAAAATAAAGTGTCCCTTGTCTCCTGTTACCATCCGACCTTGACGCACAGTTCGGGACCCCCTACCCGAGATCCGCCGGTTTTGATACCGACAGCGACCCTTTTCCTTCCCTCAGGAGGAGGAATTTCAGATTCTTATCCCCGACTATCCTCCTTCGCGGAGACACCAATTCCCCCGGTTTGGATGAGTAATGCGTGAGGTCCGCTCTCGGCTCCTTTATTACTCCCTTTATCTTCCCCTGATGGCGCTTGATAAGGTGCGAGCTCGAGCATCCTGGTTAGTACAGGATCCGGTGAGCCTTCGGGAAGGGGGGGCGAACACCTGATCATCTTCCCCTTTTTTATCCAGTCCTGATGAAAGAGCAGTTGTTCAGAATGATGTCAGGACAAAAGAAAAGACAGTGTGTTCGGATGCAGAAATACTTACAGGGGTATCTGGATGATTGCAGTTTAGACCCGCATCCTCGGTGGTGTCCGGACACTTTATTCGTGATCCGAAGAACAATCCATACATCCCTTCGAGCGTCATGCCGAAGAATTGCTGAATAGTTCGCGGTCCTTCCGGATTGAACTCCCACATATGGAGAGGTCGACGTTGACATGGCAGGACCCGACGAACTAACACGACTTGCATTACCTTGACAAGGCTGACATCTCTCTTGAGGAGATCTCGGATGTGACTCTGCAATGTCGGCACGTCATTAACTGGCCCCGGTCCAGCCCCTTGTTGACCCATGACGCCAGTTGTGGTGGGGGGCCCGAGTGGAAGGCGGGGGCAGCTACCCACTTAGTACTTCGGGGAGCGGCGATGTAAAACCACTCCCGCTGCCACAAATCGGGCATATCTGGGAAGGACCCTTTGGCCATGGAGCATCGGCGTCTTTGCTTATTATAGCACCTCCACATTCTGCCTGTCGCCCATTGATCATCTTTGGCTTCACATTGAAGGTCTTGAGCCATAAGCCGAAGTGAGGGGTGATGCAGAGGAAGGCCTCACACACGACGATGAACGACGAGATGTGAA
Organism: Aegilops umbellulata; assembly: GCA_032464435.1. Taxonomy (NCBI): domain Eukaryota; kingdom Viridiplantae; phylum Streptophyta; class Magnoliopsida; order Poales; family Poaceae; genus Aegilops; species Aegilops umbellulata. The sequence goes on along the minus strand of CP136058.1, from coordinate 375,199,169 downwards.
GGATGGAATCCGGGGCCAGATCATGGAAATCGAGCCCATAATAGAACATAAGCCCTCTAACAAAGGGATCAAGACTAAAGCCTAGCCCTTAGAGGAAGTGGGAAACAAATACGACACTCTCGTTGGGTTCGGGAGTGGGAATGACCTGCCCTTGAGCAGACAGCCTGTGCGAGATTTCGGCGGTCAGATTCCTGGCTTCTCTTAGCTTCTTGATGTCCTCCTCTGTGATAGAGGAGGCCATCCACCGACCTTGAAGGTTGGATCCGGACATGATTGAAGGTCTGAAGCGCTTAGCCCGAGCCTTGGGTGTTGGAACTCGAGGTTGGGGAAGGATTCGATTGAGCACGAGAAGAAAAGGACATGCCTTGGCCCCTTTATAAAGAGGGCGAATATCAAGCATCCTCCGCGTGGCCGTTTGGAACTTGCCTAAAATCGAGGAGTCATACCAACATGCATGATTGGGTTACCCATACCCGTATTGATGAGAATCCCGTGATAAGGGGAACGCGATCTCTGCTTCAACAAGACGTGCCAATAAAATCGCCTCGCAAAACATGCAATGGCAGGCTGGGAGAAACGGTTCGAATAATGACCAGGCCGTGTTGTGATGTCACGTTATGAAAAGTTGTCAGCAAATTAGATTTGTGGAAATATTGTACTCTCTACGGTGGTATGTGGATTTTGTTTTGCAGAGCCGGACACTATCCTTGTGTTCAAAATCCTCTATGGAGTATTCGGAGGAAGAACCCGCCTTGCAATGCCGAAGACAATCTGCGCGCCGGACTCATCGTCATTGAAGCCTGGTTCAGGGGCTACTGAGGGAGTCCTGGATTAGGGGGTCCTCGGACAGCCGGACTATTGGACTATGAAGATACAAGATTGAAGACTTCGTCCCGTGTCCGGATGGGACTCTCCTTGGCGTGGAAAGGCAAGCTTGGCAAATCGGATCTATAGATCTCCTCCCTTGTAACCGACTCTGTGTAACCCTAGCCCCCTTCGGTGTCTATATAAATCGGAGGGTTTAGTCCGTAGGACAAGAACAATCATAATCATAGGCTAGCTTCTAGGGTTTAGCCTCTACGATCTCGTGGTAGATCAACTCTTGTAATACTCATATCATCAAGATCAATCAAGCAGGAAGTAGGGTATTACCTCCATCGAGAGGGCCCGAACCTGGGTAAACATTGTGTCCCCCGCCTCCTGTTACCATCCGCCTTAGGCACATAGTTCGGGACCCCCTACCCGAGATCCGCCGGTTTTGACACCGACAACGGGGTTTGGATGCACCGGCGAAGTTTGCACCAACTCTCAAGGTGAGAAAGGGCAATGCACGGTACCGAAGAGGCTAGCAATGATGGAAGGGTGAGAGTGCGTATAATCCATGGACTCAACATTAGTCATAAAGAACTCACATACTTATTGCAAAAATCTACAAGTCATCAAAACTAAGCACTACGCGCATGCTCCTAGAGGGATAGATTGGTAGGAAAAGACCATCGCTCATCCCTGACCGCCACTCATAAGGAAAGCAATCAAAGAACACCCCATGCTTCAAATTTGTCACACAACGTTTACCATACATGCATGCTACGGGACTTGCAATCCTCAACACAAGTATTTATCAATTCCACAATTACCCAACTAGCATGACTCTAATATTACCACCTTTATATCTCAAAACAACTATCAAGTATCAAACTTCTCATAGTATTTGATGCACTCTATATGAAAGTTTTTATTATACCCATCTTGGATGCCTATCATATTAGGACTAATTTTATAGCTAAAGCAAATTACCATGATGTTCTAAAAGACTCTCAAAATAATATAAGTGAAGCATGAGAGATCAATAATTTCTATAAAATAAAACCACCACCGGGCTCTAAAAAGGTATAAGTGAAGCACTAGAGCAAAATTATCTAGCTCAAAAGATATAAGTGAAGCACATAGAGTATTCTAATAAATTCTGATTCATGTGTGTCTCTCCCAAAAGGTGTGTATAGCAAGGATGATTGTGGTAAACTAAAAATAAAAGACTCAAATCATACAAGATGCTCCAAGCAAAACACATATCATGTGGTGAATAAAAATATAGCCTCAAGTAAAGTTACCGATAGACGAAGACGAAAGAGGGGATGCCTTCCTGGGCATCCCCAAGCTTAGGCTTTTGGTTGTCCTTGAATTTTACCTTGGGGTTCCTCTGGCATCCCCAAGCTTAGGCTCTTGCCACTCTTTGTTCCAAAATCCATCAAATCTTTACCCTAAAACTTGAAAACTTCACAACACAAAACTTAAACAGAAAATCTCATGAGCTCCGTTAGTATAAGAAAACAAATCACCACCTTAAGGTACTGTAATGAAATCATTCTTTGTTTATATTGGTGTTAAACCTACTGTATCCCAACTTCTCTATGGTTCATACCCCCCGATACTAGCCATAGATTCATCAAAATAAGCAAACAACACACGAAAAATAGAATCTGTCAAAAACAGAACAGTCTGTAGCAATCTGTATCAAACTTATACTTCTGTAACTGCAACAATTCTGAAATAAATTTTTGGATGTGAGTAATTTGTATATTAATCATCTGCAAAAATAATCAACCTAAAATCACTCTCCAGTAAAAATGGCATCTAATCTCGTGAGCGCTAAAGTTCTGTTTTTTACAGCAAGATCGCGAAGACTTCACCCAAGTCTTCCCAAAGGTTCTACTTGGCACAAATACTAATTAAAACATAAAACCACATCTAGACATAAGCTAGATGAATTATTTATTACTAAACAGGAACAAAAAGCAAGGAACAAAAATAAATTTGGTTGCCTCCCAACAAGCGCTGCCGTTTAACGCCCCTAGCTAGGCATAAAAACAAGAATAGATCTAGGTATTGTCATCTTTGGTATGCAATCCATAAGTGGCTCTCATAATAGATTCATAAGGCAATTTAATTTTCTTCCTAGGAAAGTGTTCCATGCATTTCCTTAATGGAAATTGTAATCTAATATTTCCTTCTTTCATATCAATAATTGCACCAATCGTTCTAAGGAAAGGTCTACCAAGAATAATATGACATGTAGGATTGCAATCTATGTCAAGAACAATGAAATCTACAAGCACATAATTACTATTTGCAACAATAAGAACATCATTAATCCTTCCCATAGGTCTCTCTATGGTGGAATTCGCAAGATGCAAATTTAAAGAACAATCATCAAATTCACGGAAACCTAGCACATCACACAAAGTTTTTGGAATCGTGGAAACACTAGCACCCAAATCACATAAATCATAGCATTCATGTCTTTAATCTTAATTTTAATAGTAGGTTACCACTCATCATAAATTTTTCTAGGCATAAAAACTTCTAATTCAAGCTTTTCTTCATAGGATTACATTAAAGCATCAACGATATGTTTGGTAAAAGCTTTATTTTGATTATAAGCATGAGGAGAATTTAACACGGATTACAACAAGGAAATACAATCTATCAAAGAACAATTATCATAATTAAATTCCTTGAAATCCAAAATAGTGGGTTCATTGCTATGTAAAGTTTTGACCTCTTCAATCCCACTTTTACCAATTTTTGCATCAAGATCTAAAAACTCTGAATCACTGGGACGCCTCTTAACTAAAGTTGACTCATCTCTAGTCCCATCTTACTCAAGATTCATATTGGAAAACAAAGATTTAATAGGAGACACATCAATCACTTTTAGATCTTCATCATTATTATCATGAAAACTAGAAGAACGCGCTTTCACAAAGCAATCTTTTTTATCACGCATCCTAGCGGTTCTTTCTTTGCACTCATCAATGGGAATTCTCATGGCTTTGAGAGACTCATTGATGTCATGCTTAGGTGGAATAGATCTAAGTTTCAAAGTATCAACATCAGGAGGAATTCTATCCACGTTCCTAGCCAACTCATCAATCTTAGGCAATTTTTCTTCAAGCAAAGCATTGAAATTCTTTTGCGAAATCATAAATTCTTTAACACTAGTCTCAAAGTAAGAGGGAATATTATTAAAATTTCCATAAGAGTTGTTGTAGGAATTACCATAATTATTAGAGGAATTACTAGGGAAGGGCCTAGAATTAAAATTTCCTCTATACGCGTTGTTACCAAAAGTGTTCCTACCAAGAAAATTCACATCCATAGATTCATTACGATTCTCAATAAAAGTGTACAAAGGCATATCATTAGGATCAGAAGAAACACTTTTACTAGCAAACAATTTCATAAGTTCATCCATCTTTCCACTTAAAACATTAATATCTTCAATAGCATGAACTTTTTTACTAGTGGATCTTTTGGTGTGCCATTGAGAATAATTAACCATAATATTATCTATGAGTTTAGTAGCTTCTCCTAAAGTGATTTCAATAAAAGTGCTTCCCGCGGCTGAATCTAAAAGATTTCTAGAAGCAAAATTCAATCCAGCATAATTTTTTTGTATAATCATCCATAAATTCAAATCATGTGTATGGCAATTACGTATCATTAATTTCATCCTCTCCCAAGCTTCTGCAACATGCTCGTGCTCAAGTTGCTTAAAATTCATAATATCGTTTCTAAGAGAGATGATCTTAGCGGGAGGAAAATACTTAGAGATAAAAGCATCTTTGCACTTATTCCATGAATCAATACTATTTGTAGGCAAAGAAGAGAACCCATTTTTTGCATGATCTCTAAGCGAAAAGCGGAAATAGCTTCAATTTAACAATATCATTATCCACATCTTTCTTCTTTTGCATATCATACAAATCAACGAAGTTGTTTAGATGGGTAGCGACATCCTCACTAGGAAGGCCAGAAAACCGATCTTTCATAACAAGATTCAACAAAGTGGTATTGATTTCACAAGATTAAGCGTCGGTCGTAGGAACAATCGGAATGCTAATAAAATAATTATTGTTGGTATTGGAAAAGTCACACAATTTAGTATTATCTTGAGCCATCATGACAAACAATCAATCCAACACACAAGCAAACAAGAAGCAAGCGGAAAGAGACAAACAAAAAAGGGCGAATAAAACAACAAAGGTGAAGTTGGGGAGAGGAAAACGAGAGGCAAATGGCAAATAATGTAATGCGACGAATAAGAGTTTGTGATGGGTACTTGGTATGTCTTGACTTGGCGTAGATCTCCCGGGCAATGGTGCCAGAAATCCTTCTTGCTACCTCTTGAGCATGCGTTGGTTTTCCCTTGAAGAGGAAAGGGTGATGCAACAAAGTAGCGTAAGTATTTCCCTCAGTTTTTGATAACCAAGGTATCAATCCAGTAGGAGACTACACGCAAATCTCCTAGTACCTGCACAAACAATCAAGAACCTTGCAACCAACGCGATAAAGGGGTTGGCAATCCCTTCATGGCCACTTGCAAAAGTGAGATCTGATAAAGATAACATGATAAATATTTTTGGTATTTTTGTTGTATAGATTGGAAAATAAAGATTGCATAATAAATAGTAAACTAGAATTGTAGATTGGAAACTTATATGATGTAAAGTAGACCCGGGAGCCATAGGTTTCACTAGCGGCTTCTCTCATGATAGCATGTATTACGGTGGGTGAACAAATTACTGCCGAGCAATTGATAGAAAAGTGCATAGTTATGATGATATCTAAGGCAATGATCATGAATATAGGCATCACGTCCATGTCAAGTAGACCGAAACAATTCTGCATCTACTACTATTACTCCACACATCGACTGCTATCAAGCATGCATCTAGAGTATTAAGTTCATAAGAATAGAGTAATGCATTAGGAAAGATGGCATGATGTAGAGGGATAAACTCAAGCAATATGTCATAAACCTCATATTTTTATCCTCAATGGCAACAATAAAATACGTGTCATTTCCCTTTCTGTCACTGGGATCGAGCACCGCAAGATTGAACCCAAAGCTAAGAACTTATCCCATTGCAAGAAAGATCAATCTAGTAGGCCAAACTAAACCGATAATTCGAAGAGACTTGCAAAGATATCAAATCATGCATATAAGAATTCAGAGAAGAACCAAATAATATTCATAGATAATCAAGTTCATAAACCCACAATTCATCGGATCTCGGCAAACACACCGCAAAAGAGTATTACATCGGATAGATCTCCAAGAACATCGAGGAGAACTTTGTATTGAGAACCAAAGAGAGAGAAGAAGCCATGTAGCTAATAACTATGGACCCGAAGGTCTATGGTAAACTACTCACACATCATCGGAGAGGCTATGGTGTTGACGTAGAAGCCCTCCATGATCGAATCCCCCTTCGGCAGATCACCGGAAAAGGCCCGAAGATGGGATCTCACGGGTACAGAAGGTTGCGGCTATGGAAAGTGGTTTCGTGGCTCCCCTGGATGTTTTCAAGGTATAAGAGTATATATAGGCTAAATAAGTAGGTCGGTGGAGCTACGAGGGGCCCATGAGGGTGGGGGCGCGCCTACCCCCTGGGCGTGCCCTCCTGCCTCGTGGCCGCCTCGTTACGTCTCTGACTTCCACCCCAAGTCTCCTGGATTGCGTTTGTTCCAAGAAAGATCCTCGTAAAGGTTTCATTCCGTTTGGATTCCGTTCGATATTCCTTTTCTGCAAACACTGAAATAGGCAAAAAACAGCAATTTGCACCGGGCCTTCGGTTTAGTAGGTTAGTCCCAAAAATAATATAAAAGCCCATTAAACATCCAAAACAGATAATATAATAGCATGAAACAATCAAAATTATACATACGTTGGAGACGTATCACATGGCAATCCCTACTCACTCACATTGATATCTATTCATGGGCATCTCCATAGCTGTTTGATACACCTAGTTGATGTGAGACTATCTCCTTTTTTGTCTTCTCCACAACCACCATATTCTATTCCACCCATAGTGTTATATCCATGGCTCAGGCTCATGTATTGTGTGAAAGTTGAAAAGGTTTGAGAACATCAAAAGTATGAAAGAATTGCTTGGCTTGTCATCTTCTTCCTTTGTGTGATGAAGATGGAGGATAGCCAAACTATATGATTTTGTAGGGATAACTATCTTTGGCCATGTTATTTTGAGAAGACATGATTATTTTATTAGTATGCTTGAAGTATTATTGTTTTTATGTCAATATTAAACTTCTATTTTGAATCTTATGGATCTTAATAATCATGCCACAATAAAAAAAATACGTGGATAAATATGTTAGGTAGCATTCCACATCAAAAATTATATTTTTATCATTTACCTACTCGAGGACGAGCAGGAATTAAGCTTTAGGATGCTTGATACGTCTCCAACGTATCTATAATTTTTTGTTGTTCCATACTATTATATTGTCTGCTTTGGCTGTTTTATATGCATTAATATGCTATTTTATATTATTTTTGGGACTAACTTATTAACCCGGAGCCTAGGGCCAGTTTCTTTTTTTCCTTGTTTTTGAGTTTTACAGAAAAGGAATATCAAACGGAGTCCAAATAGAATAAAACTTTACGATGATTTTTCTTGGACCAGAAGACACACGTAGGACTTGAGGAGGAAGTCGGAAGAGTCCCGAGGACTCCACATGCCCTTAGGGCGCACCCTAGGGGGCGCCCCTGGCTTGTGCCCCCCGGGAGTCCTCCAACCCTAATTCTTGGACTATAAATTCATAAATATTCCCAAACACCCAGAAGCGTCCACCAAAATACATTTCTGCAGTCGTAATCTCCTATAGACGTGAGATCCCATATTGGGACCTTTTTCGGCACCCTGCCATAGGGGGATTCGATCACCGAGGGCTCCTACATCAACTCTATTACCCTTACGATGAAGCGTGAGTAGTTTACCACAGACCTACGGGTCCATAGCTAGTAGCTAGATGGCTTCTTCTCTCTCTTTGATCCTCAATACCATGTTCTCCTCGATGTTCTTGGAGATCTATCCGATGTAATCTTCTTTTGCGGTGTGTTTGTCGAGATCCGATGAATTGTGGATTTATTATCAGATTACCTACGAATATTATTTGAATCTTCTCTGAATTCTTATATGCATGATTTGATATCTTTGTATTTCTCTTCAAATTATCCGTTTGGTTTGGCCAACTAGATTGGTTCTTGTTGCAATGCGAGAGGTGTTTAGTTTTGGGTTCAATCTTGCGGTGTCCTCACCCAGTGACAAAGTAGGGGTAGCGAGGCACGTATTTGTATTGTTGCCATCAAGGGTAAAAAGATGGGGTTTTCATCATATTGCTTGAGTTTATCCCTCTACATCATGTCATCTTGCTTAAGGCGTTACTCCATTCTTATGAAGTTAATACTCTAGATGCATGCTGGATAGCGGTCGATATGTGGAGTAATAGTAGTAGATGCAGAATTGTTTCGGTCTACTTGACACTGATGTGATGCCTATATGCATAATCATTGCCTTGGATATCGTCATAACTTTGCACTTTTCTATCTATTGCTCGACAGTAATTTGTTCACCCACCGTATTATTTGCCTTCAAGAGAGAAGCCTCCAGTGAAACCTATGGCCCCCGGGTCTATTTTCCATCATATATTTTCAGATCTATAAACCAAAAATACCAAACATATCTTGCTGCAATTTATTTACTTTTATTTTGTTTTACGTTTTAGTAATCTTTTATAACTATCTCTATCAAATCTCACCTTTGCAAGTGACTGTGAAGGGATTGACAACCCCTTTATCGTGTTGGGTGAAAGTGTTTGATTGTTTGTGTAGGTGCGTACATTGGAGAATTTTGCTTGTATCTCCTACTGGATTGATACCTTGGTTATTAACCGAGGGAAATACTTATCTCTACTTTGCTACATCACCCTTTCCTCTTCAAGGAAAAAACCAACGCAAGCTCAAGAAGTAGCATTACCGCTCCTTATAGGATGCACGGGAGAAATGAAGAACATGGGAGAAGACAGAGGAACGGGCGGTGGTAGCCATTGTAGTAGGAGCGGTACTATCGCCTATAGCACTACAAAAAAATACACTTCCGTGATGATACGTGTTTGTCATAGTAGGTCACGTTTTCTGTCATGCATGTACATCCATGACAATTTTATGACAGAATCAAGATAGTGATACTTGTGCTGTCGTAGAAGTGTTCCATGACGTTACCAAAATTATCATCACGGAAGTGTCCACTTCCATGATGATAAATCACGCGTCATAGAAGTGTTCTCGTCAAGGGTGACCGACACGTGGCATCCGCCGTAACAGGTCGCCGTTAAGCTATTGGGTTTGGTTTGGATCCGATAACTCGTTAACATCCTGGACCAATGGGGATCTTCCACGTGTAAAATTCTCATTAGCTAGAGGAAACACATGTTGGCTCATTGTTGGGACAGATGTCATCCACTCATTGGACAGGAGGCGCCTATGATATGTCGACATGTGGCACGGCCCAACAGAGGCCCATTCCGGTGAAAAGGCCGGCCTATTTGACTTGGTCAAAAGGTAAAGGGCCGGCCCACGGAAAGCCAGTTAACGGCCTATTCGTATATCGCCCATTTACGACCCGCTAACTCCCAGCCCATTACGACCTATTAGAATTAAGCCGAGTAGCTTCATCTGGGCCGTCCAATATGATTCCAGCCCGTTGTAACTTCTGGCCCATGTATGGCCCATGATGTCTTTCGACCCATATGAGGCCCCTCGTAACTCTGGGCCCAATAAAGGCCCGAGATGAAACTGGCCCATAATGAGCATGGATAGTTCTTGGTGACTTCAACATGATCCTACGCGCTTCGGAAAAGAATAACGCCAACCTCAATAGGACGATGATGAGGAAGTTTCGGGAATTTGTGGATGACCATGAATTGAAAGAGCTTTACTTGCATGGGCGTAACTTCACTTGGAGCAATGAGAGAGATGCACCGGTGATGACTAAAATTGATAGGGTTCTGGTGTCTGTCGACTGGGAGCTGCATTTCTCCGATAGCTTGTTACAAGCGCTATCTACAAATGTGTCAGATCATGCACCTTTGCACCTGTCCACAAGTGCACAATTTTGTCCTAAAAGGAGATTCTGGTTTGAGATATTTTGGACTAAGCTCGATGGTTTCTTGGAGGCGGTTCAGGAGGCTTGGGTCTGCGATGACTCTATCACGGATCCGTTCAAACGTCTGGATGTACTACATAGGAACACAGCTGTGTTTTTGCAAGCCTGGGGACATCGAAAAGTTGGTAACATAAAATTGCAAATTGCAGTGGCCAACTACGTCATACTTCGCCTCGACCGAGCCCAAGAGCTTAGAGCTCTATCTCCTGAGGAGCTGTGGTTGAGACGTACGCTCAAGTTGGCAATCTTGGGATTGGCGTATTTGGAAAGAACGATCGCGCGTCAGAGATCCAGGATTAGATGGTTGAAAGAGGGAGATGCCAATACAAAACTTTTCCAGATTGTGGCCAATGGGCGACGTGCTAAAAACTTTATCCTTAAGGTCAAGAATGGAGATGAGATTGCCACACAGCAGGAGCGCAAGGGACATATCTTCACGGAAGCTTACGAGGATCTGCTGGGAGCTTATAGCGCTAGAGACGAGAGCCTCGACCTGGACTTCCTGAACATTGAGGGATGCGATCTGCAAGAGCTAGAGGACATTTTCACAGAAGAGGAAGTGTGGACTACCATCAGAGAATTACCAGCGGATCGAGCACCGGGCCCGGACGGTTTTATTGGCGCATTCTATCAGCGGGCCTGGCCCATCATCAAGCAGGATGTTATGGCAGTTTTGATGAAGCTGTATGTTGGCGATGGCCGTGGATTTGGCAAGTTGAACAGGGCGCACATCGTGCTCATTCCAAAGAAACCGGACGCGGAGGAAGTTGGGGACTTCTGCCCAATTAGCTTGACGCATAGTGCGGCCAAGTTGTTTGCAAAAATGCTCGCTCTAAGGGCTAGAAAGAGGATGAAGGAGGTGGTGGCCGCAAATCAATCAACCTTCATACAAGGGCGGAACTTGCACGACAATTTCTTGCTGGTGAGGCAAGTGGCGAGGAAGATCCATGAAAGAAAAGAACCAGGGGTGTTCCTTAAGCTCGACATCTCGAGAGCTTTCGACTCCTTATCTTGGCCTTTCCTTTTCGAGGTCCTGAGACAAAAAGGGTTCGGCGCCAAGTGGATTGGGTGGATCTCAATTCTTCTTAGAACGGCATCTACGAGGGTGGTGGTCAATGGTATACCTGGTAAAAGTGTGATGCACGCTTGCGAGCTCAGGCAGGGAGACCCGGTCTCGCCGTTGCTGTTTGTGATTGCCATGGACGTGCTTACACAAATTTTCAGAAAGGGTGCTGAAGAGGGAGTGTTAAGCTCATTTCGAGGGATCACAGCAATGCAAAGAGTCTCCATATATGCGGATGATGTTGCCCTTTTCATCAGACCCACGGAAGGGGATCTGCACTTTGTCAGGAGTGCGTTACAGGCATTTGGAAGAGCCTCGGGACTGTCAGTGAATTACAGCAAGTCGTAAGCCATTCTTATCCGTGGCTCTGAGCAGGACCAATCCCGTGTTGAGGTGTTGCTGCAGGGTAACATTATTGAATTCCCATGTAAGTACCTAGGGCTGCAGCTTGCGATTCGGCAACTAACACGTGGGGAATGGCAGCCGATTTTGGACAAGGCCAAGAATCTAGTGCCGGCCTGGCAGAGGGGGCTAATTCAGAGGCTTGGTCGGCTCGTCCTGGTGAAATCGGTCATGGCAGCTAGGCCGGTGCACCACCTCATGGTCATGGATGCTCCGAAGTGGGTTTTTGAAGAGTTGGACAAGTCGATGCGTGCATTTTTCTGGACAGCGGAGGAAAAAGTTAATGGAGGAAACTGCCTAGTCGCTTGGGATACAATATGTAGACCGGTGTGCTTTGGAGGGCTTGGCGTCAAGAACCTAGAGTTGCAAGCATTGGCACTCCGAGTTAGGTGGGAATGGCTCCGGAGAACAGACCCTGACAGGCCGTGGCAGAATATGCATATGGTTGTAGACAGAGAAGCACGACAAGTATTTGACAGCCTGGTTAGTATCACGGTGGGAAACGGAGCCAAAACTCTATTTTGGAGAGATAGATGGCTGCATGGCTTGGCCATTGTAGATATTGCACCCCAGATCCATGAGATGGTGGATACTCGGACACGAAACTGGCGCACGGTTCAGCAAGCCTTAGAGGATAACAGCTGGGTCCAGGATGTGGCGGGAGACCTCAGTTTCACAGGACATATCCAATTCCTAAACCTATGCCATGCCATCGCTACGACACATCGAGATGATAGGTCCCTTGATACATTTGCGTGGCCGGTAGATGCTTCGGGACAATACACGGCCCGATCAGTCTACAACATGCTCTGCCAAGGGCTGGAGAGAGTTCCTTACGCCTCATGTATCTGGAGGAGTTGGACGCCGCTGAAATGCAAAATCCATGTTTGTCTCACTGTGCAGCATCGGATCTGGACCTCCGATCAGCGAGCGCAACATGGATTACAAGATCACCCCTCTGTCTGTTTCACGTGCCTGCAAGAGGAGGACAATGCGGAACACATACACTTACAATGCTCATACGCTAGACAGGTGTGGCACAAGTGCATCGTCGGACTGAACTTGGACGTGACTCACCCACTTGGACAGGATAGCCTGTTGGACTGGTGTCTACAAGCTAGAAGAAACTTCACGAGGGCGGAAAGAAGAGGATTCGACACGCTCGTAATCGCCGTGACTTGGGTCCTGTGGAAACAGAGAAACGCGAGAGTGTTTAATCGGATAAATCAACAAAAAACTATGGATGAGCTTCACAACCACATCATGAACGAGATCAAAGACTGGAAGGAGGCTGGACTAGGTGTAGGAGGGGTAGACCGATTTGTGAGAGAGTAGGTTTTGGATTAGGTGTGGGTGTAGGTGTCTTGGTTCACTTGTGTTGATGTCCGCATCACTCGCAAGTTCTTGTAATTATAACTTCTGCCTTCTATAAAAATATGGTACGCCATTGGCGTACTCTCGAAAAAATCACTTTATACCCATTAACGACCCATTATTCCGTCGACCGTTTCCAGCCCGTGTTAACTTTCAGCCTTATAAGGGCCCATTTATTCTTGGGCTCATTTCTAGAATTCGGTTAGTTACGGTCCGTTACTGGCCTGTTCCGTTTGTGGGCCAAATTCAGCCCGTGGTTACATTCGGCTCGTTAACCCGTTGGGCTGTTTTCATACGTTATCAAATACGGCCTATTAACGGCCCATTATGGTCCACGGATAGTACGTCCCATGTTTGGTGAAATGATTATACGCCCCGTAGAAGGCCCATGGATCCTACGGCCCGTAGAAGGCTAATTGACCCTACGGGCCGTAGAAGGCCCATGGATCATAAAGCCCGTAGAAATTCCATGGATCCTATGGCCCGTAGAAGGCCCATGGATCCTACGGCCCGTACAAGCCCCATGGATCCTACGGCCCGCAGGAGGCCCATGGTTACAACAGTCCGTCTGATTCCATGATGATTGTGGCCTAGTTACCAAAAATAGGTTATTGTGGCCACTAGAAAAATGCGAATAAAGAACTACAGTGACTACAAGCAAACAACTAAACAAGACAATAAGAAAATAAATAAGCAAGCAACTAACACTAGACTATTATAGCTATTACACATATTACATCCACTGGGCATCAAAGTTCGCCACCAGTGCAAATATAGGGAACAAAGCATCATATTACATACACTGGCCATCAAAATTGGCCACCAGTGCAAATAAATGCGGCAGTAAAACAAGAGCATAACTGAAACAACTTCAGAAGAGCTCAAGAAATGTTATCCTGGGTATCCACCATGCTGGCAATAAGCTTAGCAAGCTTATTAGCTTTTTCCTGTTTGGCGCTAAAATCCTCCATTGCTTGCTGTTGCACCAGAAAGTATGCATCTGAATGCTCGAGGGACTTCCGCAGTCCTTCCGCTTCTTCTCGCAGCACAACTGATCGATGTCTTTCAGCTTGTAGTTGAGACTCAAGAAACCGAATTAATTCAGACAGTGAGTTTGAATAGCTTGTGCAAGCGGTAGTGGCCAGTAACTCGAACAATAAACTAAGATTGGACTTTGGGGTTGTCTCACTGTCTTCAAGATAGTCTTCCTTAGCTATTTTATCAGCTTTGTTGGAGACCAACAAGGATATCTCACTATCCTGAACCTTATCTGCATTACTTCCTTTACCATTGCTTAATAAGGCACTCTTCCCCAATATTCTGTCAGCATTCTAAAAGAAGAAACAAGTAGACACATAACAGGTTTAGCATGTACTAGTATATGAAACTCATTTCGGTGAACTGGTTCATTAGTAAGGTGGACATGATTAAACTACCAAGTCTTCTATTTCCAAGTACTAGTACATAATAAAAGCATCAAACAAACATATATCTATGTCCTATGGTCACTGCATTGTCTTGCCAAATCAAAATAGAGACACGTTTCAAATCATATCAGTTCAAGACAAAGCAGCAGTGAAAGAATACAAAGCGTGGGAAACTGCACGGCACAACAAGATTTCATATGGGTACCACGGGTCTACATGTACAACAACACTATTGGCTCTGTTGTGATGTCAGTAATGTGCATGGTATGAGAAGTCAACTGTATACACAATTGAAATTGGAATCAACAGAGCTATTGATAAGAGCAAACATGTTAAAGAAACATGCATGAACGTACCTGCTGTGCCATTGGAGTTTCGGTTGGATCCTTCAATTTAAAAATAAGTTTGTATGAGTAAATACAGTGATACAAGAGCAAAGCAGTATGCACGATAACAATGGAATCTTGAATTAGAACAGTTGTTCTTCTGGTTTAAGCACTTGTTCTACATGAACAGAGTACAGTAAAACACAAGAATACAATACTTAAAAAATGAGCTCATAGACCTTACCACATTCTTGGTTCGGGACTAGTACAGAACAAGGCGTTCCCAGTCATCGTCCAGTAAATGTGTCTCAGGAGAACGGAAGGGAATTTGATGAGCTTCTTTGCCAGTGAAGTACGTTTTCTTCAGGTAATTCCTACACTGCCACCAAGCATTCTTGAAGATAGCAGAGGTATTAGCACAGGTTACCTCATCCTGAGTTTCCAAATCGGTCCTTCTCTATAGAGAAAAATGGGAAAAAATTTGTATTATAACCATCATGGAGGTAGAATGTATGGGACAAAGCAAAGTAATTGCCATGAATAACATTACTTACACATAACTCCTGGACAAACACCTACGACTGGCATTTTCCTTCATCTTCAGTATAATATTTCCAAGACAGGAAGATACGCACATAGGATTTAACAATATCAAATGCGATAGATGCTAAACTACAAATGGCTGGTTGTGCTTCCTCCACAGGAATAGGCGTACTAACTGGTGGAGTTGGGGTTTGCCGTGCTAGTACTGTCCCTTTGGGCACCAGAGCTGCCTTACTAACTGCTCTTGTTTGGGAGCTCTGTGGTGGAGATGGTGATGTGTCAACATGAACTGGGTTACTATCTGCTGGGGTTGGGGTTAGATTGGGTGAAGCTGGTTCTCTGACCATCGCATTAGGGGTACAATCTGCGAGAGTTTAGGTTATGTGTGCTAGGGCTGGTTCTCGTGCATGTACAAACGGGGTTCTATCTCCACCAAGAGGTAGCACTGTTTTATTTGAAGACTGTGTTTTTACTCTACTAGATACTGGCATCACCCACTCCAATTCAAATGGCTGATAAACAGGAAACATACTTGAATGTACAGACATTGTATGAGAGACGGATGCAATAAATAGTGTGGAAAAAGAGGGCATGAAATAGTTGACACGTATATTGTTTAACTAAAACAGATAGCATGACAAAATTTCACATATATGATGTCTATCTAAACTAGATAGCATAGCATAACATAATTCAAAGATATGATGAATAACTAAACATGATCGCATGACATAATTCACATACATGTTATCTAAGTAATCAGGATCACATGATTTAATTCACATATGTGATTTATATGCTAAACAGAGGGCATTCGATATGATGTCTGAACTAATAACATGGTGTTGAATATTGTGTATATGATGTCTGAACTATGCAATGCAAGACACCGTATGCATGATATGAGCAGTATAATCATGCCAAGTTAGAGCATACACCTCGATGGGGGAATAGGACTGGTCATCTGCCTCTGAATCCATCTCTGAGGAGCTATCGGGACCCAATAAGAGATCTGCTGCGACAAGTAGCACTATCTGCTCTGAAGGCCTTGTTTTCACTCCAGATTTTTCCCTCTCCCACCCAAATGGCTGATTCACGGGAAGAGTAGTTTAATGTACAAAAGTTGTTGATAAATGGAAATGTAATGAAGAAAAGGATGGGCAAGATATCATTCAAATATATGATGCCTGGTTAAACAGGATGGAATTGTACATTTCACATATATTATGGCTGGCTAAAAGACATGAGACTGCATAATTCCCATATATGATATAGAACTAAGCAGATGACATATATGATGTCAAAACTAGGCACTGCAAGGCAACGTATGCATGATATGACTAACATCATCATGCCAAGGTAGAGCAAACACCTTGGGGGGTAAATAGGAGTGGTCAGCTGCGTCTGAATCCACCTCAGAACAGATATCTTCCTCTGGATTATAATGTGGAGAGGGGGGGGGGTGTTTGCCATCGAACTGACCATGGAGCGATGTCTTCATGACATTTTATTGCCGCGCAAAACTCTTCTCTTTTTCTCTACGTGTTGAGCATGACTGTGTACAATATCTGACATGCATACGAAAAAAAATATGGTGATATTATGTAAGGAGAGCATGCAGAAATCTAGAGTGATGGTAACAACTAGTGGATGGATCCAAAAATAATGATAGCAGGCCAATGATTGCTTTAATTTAATAAAAAGACAGATGATGATTGCTTTAGTATTTGTTTCCCACCCAAGATGAACAACATAGGCATACCCTAGGTGAACCAGATATAAGACAGAGATACTATTCATTGCTGCCTCGATATGTGCCCCACAACTAAATTAGAACTCAAGTTTGAACATTAATTTGGACCTGACTTGGAGTCTAAGAGGTGAACAGGACAACACAGTAGCAGGTAATTTTAAGCAATGCATAACACAAGCAGAAACAAAAGAGTGTGACCTCTCTTGTGGACCCGTGTACTCCTCAGGTTCGTCTGCTGAGTCGATGATGGTGATGCCGTTGTAGTGGGTGCCGGTGGCAGGGAAGGAGATCGGAGGCGGCGAAAGACGGTCAAGAGTTGTGATGTCTGGTTTGGTGGATGCTTCTGTCGATGGAGCAGCTCAGGTGAGGTGGACGACGTCACGGCAGGAGCAGGACAAACCACACAAAGTTTATTTCAACACCTACCTATAACTGAAGTAATTCTGTAAGGGCTCATTTGGCTTGCATGATTCTAAGAACACAGTGATAGGAAAAACACCGGAATAGGATATGAATGCACATGGTAAACAAAGCATTTGTAAACACAGGATTTCTGTCAACTTGGGTGTTTGGTTCACAGGAATTGGAAGAGCATAGGAATGCAAAGAAACATGGCCAAAATAAAGTGAAACCAGATGAAAGCGTGTATAGTTAGAATGTTATTCTGCCACTCATGCACTTGGTCTTGTTTTCATGCATAGGATTTTGAAAAGTAGGTCTAGGTGGATGTTTTGCTCCATTCCTTTCAACAAAATGCATGAATAATTGAATAGTAGAGTGCCATAGGAAAATTTCATACTGCTATGTTTTTCTGTTGAACCAAAATAGCCCTAATGGATCGATATGAATGTAGAGTAATAAGTGATGCAACAAGTGTACAACCTCTTTGTCGTAGTCGTGTCGACCTCAGCATCATTGGATTGGCCGCTGAAGAAGTTGAGGCAGAGGTGGCTGTCGGAGGTGTGGAGGAAGATCCGAGGAATCTGTAGACGGCATCCAGGGCACTGCTTTGTTGTGATGGATCGTTCTGTCGTTGGAGCAGCTCCGGTGAGCCGTAAGACGTCAAGGTTGAAGAAGCATAAGACAAACATCGTTAATCTCAAGTGGGATTCTAATAGCATCTCCAATAGATGATGTAAAATAGATGTTAAATTTACATCACCAAAAACCACCTGACTACAACAGATGAGGTAAAAACTGTTGACTCTGAACTTAACTATCGAAACTGAAATTTACTGTGGAATCTGAATGTTACTGCCAAAACTGAACGCAATGGTAGCAGAGAGGCACTTGACATGTAGTTTAGGGAGGGCCTACAGTTCATCTTCAACCTGCACCCCCCTGAGCCGCCAGCCACCACCGGCTGAACCGCCAGCCCCCGCGCTGCCTCGCCGCCTCACCGCCCCGAAACAGCTCCCCACCGCCTGTCCGCCGCCGCCCCGAAACAACTCCCCACCTCCGGTCCTTTGCCCCCACCCTGAACCCTAAGATATATAGTGGGGTACCTCTCCGGAGAGCCCCCCTCCCCGCTGCGGGTGGTTCTTCCTTAACTCCGACGAGCCCCCCCCACCCCTGAAAATCGACTGACCCAAAAGTCGATTTAGTCAAATGAAGTGTAGCTAAATCGGAGCAGAGCAGCAGCATGAGCAAGGGGGAGAGTAGCAGCACGAGCGAGGGGGAGAGCAGCATCGCGAGCAAGCGAGAGCCAGAGCAGCAGCAGAAGTGGGAGTAGCAGCAGCAGCCCAAGCGAGCGAGCTAGAGCTGGAGCAGCAGCAGCAGATCCGGCTGGTATGGACACCGCCACCAAAGTGGCCTCGAAATGGGGGAGAGCCGCCGTGGAGATGTCGCCCGCGGCGCCGGCTTCGAGGTAGCCGCTCCATAGGTGTGCAGGATGGAGCACCATCGGTGCCGGGAGGTCGAGTTAAGGAGAACGTGTGATGCGATGAGTGTACAACCTATTTGGTAGTGCCGACTAGGCCTCGACTTCGTCCGAGGAGTCAATGAGGATGCTACGATTCCGGTGGAGCAGGTTAAGGCGGCACTGTGGGGATGGATCAGCCACGATAAATGAGGCGATCGTCGGAGCAGCTCCTTGGAGGTGGAGGACGGGGCGGCTGAACTGGCAAGACGACGGGATGGACGACGGATCCTCATCTGGGGAGGTGGGCGAGGGATGTTGAGCTGTTGCGGTGGACGACATCATCGGGGAAGAGGCTCCGGCTGGGCAGCGGTGAGGTGGCGGATGGAGGAGGGTGGGGTTTCACGGCTGGAGTGGAGAGGTTATGGCGGCCTGGGATTTCAAATGGCGAAAAGGAGGCGATGGGAGGGGGGAACCATGGCTTGGGGACGCGCTTGTCCAAAATGTAGGGTGTGTTACAAAAGTACCGCATCGATTTGAACTAGCGCCCCTTTTGGCTCAGGGTTAGAAGGGGGATTTCGCGTGTCGGGATTTGGCAGCTGGAGGGAGTTTTCGTGCGCGTTGTAATTTCAGGATAGCAAGGCGCGGGTTGTGAAGGCGCCAGTTTTGGGAGCATGATATCTGAATTTTCGGGATATAAAAGGCACGGGTTGAATTTTAGGGACAAGCCTAATGTGTAATATTGTACTTGTACGTACCAAATCAATTCACACTTCCCTCAACGAAAAAAATAAAACTATTCACACCACACATAGAGAGTCTTGTCCTGTTTTACTATACAAATGCTATTCAAAGCTATTAATCCACGTTATGTCCTATTTAATTTTTCCGTTGGTTGTATAATGCTTGTAACCTACTCATACCAACATTTTAGTGCATTCCAAATGTCTATACTACCACTGCAATTCGAACTAAATTTGAATTCGTTTCTCTATTTCAATAAGAATCTACAATCATGATTGTTGCCAACTTCAACCATTATTCGTGTATTGCCTTAACAACACACCACACGATTACGCTAGAGATAGATATGAACTATGTGTACTATATGAACTCGAATTCTATTTTTTGAATACACTTGATGTTGATTCCAAATAATAGTAGATTTGATGTACTAACTATATATTCATAATCTAAACCAGGTTCCATACGTACACCGTGTTTATCACACAAAGTATAGTGCCCCGCCCCCTACATTATGACAAGTATTTAGCCCTGAGCTGCAAAAGCCACACATTAGCCCAAATTATAATCAATGTTCTACATTATGATATCTTCTTCAAGTATTCGTATCCACTTTTTTATAATGAATTATGATCTTTGTTCGTCTTTTACACCTTCATGATCCTCTTCTCTTTGTAGCTAGCTAGCGCTAACTTTCTATCATGCATGCACACGCCCGCCCCCTTCTCACCCTCCCTCAGCGTCCCCTCCATCGCGCACGTTTGTTATTTCTCTTTAGGTCGTTCATCCGTGGTGTGTGTAGGCCCCCGGCTCCTTCTTTCCAGCACACCGGTCGATATACCTCTCTAGCCAAGTGTGCCTACACTACTGCAGGATGGTGCTAATGCGACACTACGATCAGAAACCCTTCAAGAAACTGTGTGTGATGCAATAATCGCAAACGGGGCTGTATGAAAACCATCAGAAATGATGCAAAACGTTTGCGATGGAGGATGCATCAAAGACGATTCAGATTTTAGTTGCGTGTGCGATGCAGGGCATACAATTAAGCTCAATTAACCATTTGCGATGATGAGGAACAAAAGAAACGGGCAGCCAGATGAAGGTGTGTGTGATGTACAACATACGGTTCACTCGGATGAACTGCTGGTGATTAGGCAATAAGAAAGAAACGGTCAGCAGGATTCTCTCGGATGAACTGTTTGTGTTGAGACATGAGAACAGAAACGGTTCAAATGAACAAGATGTGTGTGATACGAGGCAAACAAGTCTATAATCAGAAACGTGTGCGAAGACCGATAAGAACACAAACGATTATTGCTAACAAGCCATGTGTGTTGTGAGCAAACGATTGCTGGTATACAATTGTGAGTGATTGATGAAAACATCACCGGCGGGATCCATTGTTTAGTCCGTGTGCGATGTGATTTTCTTTGTCCGCACACCATCTACGCTCTGCCTACAGAGCATCAACATATATATTTATGTAAGTGCATCTAGTGCCCCTTAGTGATTTTGGTGTATTGGAGACTTATAGGTTAAGGATCTAATGTGTTTATGAGTATACACAGGTCTATAAGTCTATGAGGAGTTTGATATTTACAAAGAAAGTCGACCCCTAAAAATGAAGTTCTTCGACTGAAGACTTTGATATTCTGAAGACTTTCTGAAGACTTTGAAAGTGAAGAAATTGGTGTGACCTTGAAGAGTTGGTATTCATTTGAGGAACATGAAGCGTGAAGACATTTGTTTTCGTAGTTTCATTTTCTCTTTCTTGAGTCATAGGAAACACCGTACTGTTAAAGGGGGTCGAGGAAATACTAAGGAGAAAATTTCCATTTGATGCTCAACTCAAATCCTACACCTACCAATCCCTTCGAGTGAAGCCATTGGAAATCTCATACAGTTCAGTCAATTTCTTCAGTGACAGTCATATTATTGAACCTCATAAAATTTCCATCTGGTCACTGAGGACTTTGTTCTGACTGAGGAGTTAGGAATTCGCCAGTGCGGATTGCCTACACAGTGAGGAACATGATAGCCCTAAGGAATTTGTACCTCAAATTTCCGACCGTTGCTGTGCTACGCGCCAGCTGTCCCAAAATATCTTATCCACCTAACGGTCATATTATTGAAGGACATTTATGTCTTATTATGTCGGGCTGCTCCCTAGGCTATAAATAGCCGCCCCCTACAACCACTAGCTGGTTGGCTGCTCCGAGAGATCTTGACACTTGTCATTTGAGAGCAACCCATCCTCCGAGGACTTTGAGCGAAAATCATCAAGTGAGGAAAATCCAAACCCAAACCCAAACACCTACAAACCCAAAGTGATTGAGCATTACTGAAGAGATTGATCTTGCGTGGATCCGATGCTTGTTACCTTTGAAGACTGTGCTTCTTGCAGACGGTTAGCCGTCATGGTCTAGAGCATCCAAGAGGAATTGTGGATCGCCGAGTGACCGAGTTTGTTAAGGTTCGGAAGTCACCTGAAGACTTACCACGAGTGATTGGACGAGGACTGTGTGTCCTTAGTTCAACGAGAATACGGTGAGGACTGGGTGTCCTGAGCTGCGTGCTCAGGACTGGGTGTCCGGGACTGTGTGTCCTCGAGTTTAAATACTCAGCCGCTCCAACCAGACGTACAACTGAGACAACAGTTGGAACTGGTCTACCAAATCATTGTCTTCACCAAGCCAACTGGTTCCATTTCCTCAACTCTTTCATTTCCTCAGTATTGTGCTGCTTGTTTATCATATCTGTGTTTGAAGACTTTGACTGAAGACTTTCTCAATTTCCTCAGTTTAATTTCTTCAGTCTGTTTGTCTTCATCTAGTGTTATCCTGTGTTTACGCTTTCTGTACTCTGTGTTTATCTTCATTTCATCATGACGACTATGCTTGTATTCTGTTATGTTTTCATCTGAGTACTTATTCTGCTGCTAGTAGTTCTTCGCTAAGGAATTTCCTCACTAGCAAATTCCTCAGTGAAGAGTTTCATAAAAATCGCCTATTCACCCCCCTCTAGTCGATATAACGCACTTTCAATTGGTATCAGAGCAAGGTACTCCCTTGTTCTGTGTGATTTTGGTTTAACCGCCTGGAGTTTTAGTTATGTCGACCGCAGGTATGATCAAGGTCTCTACTGGGTGTCCTACCTTCGATGGGACGGACTACCCCTACTGGAAGAATAAGATGTGAATGCATCTTGAGGCAATTGATAACGATCTCTGGTATGTTGTGGAAAATGGTGTTCCCTCAGTCACACCTTCTCTGAAAGCTACCGATGTGCAGAGATTCAAGCAACTCGACTCTCAAGTGAAGAATATCATATGTGGCCATCTGAGCAAAGGACAGCATGGTAGAGTGAGTGCGTTGGAAACTGCTAAGCTTATCTGGGATAGGCTGTCCAAGGTCAATGAAGGAGATTCAAGCAACTCGACTCTCAAGCGAAGAATATCATATGTGGCCATCTGAGCAAAGGACAGTATGGTAGAGTTAGTGCATTGGAAACTGCTAAGCTTATCTGGGATAGGCTGTCCAAGGTCAATGAAGGAGTTTCAACTCAGTGCGACTCTCGAGTTGATGTTCTTCACAATCTCTTCAACCGCTTCAAAAGAGTCGACAATGAAAATGTTCAGCAAACCTTCGATCGCCTCACTGACATCTCAACTGAGCTTCAAGCCCTTGGTGCCACTGACATCACCTACCATGAGGTGGTGAAGAAATTGCTGAGATCGCTTGATTCCTCATTTGACACTCTAGCACTGATGATACAAGAGCGTGCTGATTACAAGTCACTCGACCCCGCTGATATCCTCGAGAGGCTAAACACTCATGAGTTCCAGCTTGCTGAAAAGAGAGATCTCTATGGTTCGAGCTATGGCAGATCACGTGCACTGAAGGCCAAGGTAGTATCTGAGTCCGAAGATGAAGACTCTGGTAGCAGCCTTGGCGACCCTGAAGAACTAAGTCATGATCTTGCGCTGCTCGTGAAGAAATTCCAAAAATTCTCAAGACGTGGTCGCTTTGGAAAACCTTCAAGGAGCAATGATTCCTCATCTAGTGACTACAAGAAGAGGCTTTGTCACAAGTGCAGGAAACTAGGACATTACATTCAAGATTGTCCTCAGTGGGAAAAGGAATCAAAGAAGAAGAAATACAAGGATTACAGTTCTGATGATGCGAAGAAAAAGAAGAAATCCTCAAAATCTTCATCATCAAAATCCTCGAAGTCTTCGTCTCACAAGAAGAGCAGCTCCAAGAAGGCTCGTGCATTCATTGGCAAGGAAATGGACTCTGAAGATGAATCTGAGGAACAAGAAGAAGAGGAGGCTTCTGAGGACTCTGAGTCTGGTATGGCGAGCCTAGCCCTCGCTACCGCATTTGTCAGCAAGTCCATATTCAACTCTGAAGAAAGTGATCTCACCACAAGGCTAATGAAGGCAGTGATGACTACGCTCCCACCTATTGCTTCATGGCAAAGGGTGCCAAGGATGATCAACCCAAAGCCACTGAGTGGGTACTTGATAGTGGATGTACAAATTACATGACTGGTGACAAGAATCTTTTGATGGATGCTCCCTTATCATCGTCACATATGAAGCATATCATCTTCGCTGATAAAAGCAAAAGTCAGGTATTGGGTCTAGGTAAAGTTGCTATCACAAAGGATCGACACTTGGACAAAGTCATGCTTGTTGAGTCCTTAGGATACAACCTTATGTCTGTCTCAATGCTTTGTGATCTTGATATGGTTGTTGTCTTTGGCAAGTATCGTTGTGTTGTGATTATGGAAGCTGACAATTCCAAAGTCTTTGAAGGCTTTAGGAGAGGAGACTTGTATATTGTTGATTTCTCTGCAGATTCACAACCAACCGTGTGCCTACTTGCAAAAGCTTCAGAAGGATGGCTATGGCATCGACGACTTGGTCATGCAGGCATGAGGAATTTGCACACGCTTGCAAAGAAGAAGCATGTCATTGGCATTGAGAATGTCAAATTCCTCAAGGATCACTTATGCGGTGCCTGTGAAGCTGGAAAGATGACCAAGGCCAAGCATCCAGCAAAGACCATCATGACCACTACTCGACCATTCGAATTGCTTCACATGGATCTCTTCGGTCCTAATCACTATTCCTCTGTTTCAAATGAAGCATCTCAATATGGCTTTGTTATTGTTTATGATTACTCTCGTTACACATGGGTACACCTTGTCTCTTATAAACATGAAGTGCAGGAAGTCTTCAAACAATTTTCCTCAAGGGCTTCAACCAACTTTGGTGTGAAGATCAAGCACATCAGAAGTGACAATGACACTGAGTTCAAGAATTCGGGTCTCAATGAATATCTTGATGAACTTGGTATTACTCATGAGTTATCTGCTCCTTATACTCCTCAACAGAATGGCGTCGTGGAGCGCAAGAACAGGACTCTTGCTGAGATGGCTCGCACTATGCTCGATGAGTACAAAACCCCTCGTCGTTTCTGGGTTGATGCAATTGATACTGCATGCCATATCATCAACAGAGTATATATTCACAAATTCTTCAAGAAGACTGCCTATGAACTCCTCACTGACAAGAAACCCAATGTGAGTTATTTCAAAGTCTTTGATGCTAAATGCTGGATTAGAGATCCTCATCACAACTCTAAATTTGCACCAAAAGCACATGAAGGTTTTATGCTTGGTTACGGAAAGGACTCGCACACCTACATAGTCTTCAACAATGTTCTTCACAAGTTTGTTGAAACTGTAGATGTGCGGTTCGGTGAAACTAATGGCTCGCAAAGAGAGCACCTACCTTCTATGTTAGATGAACCAGCACCTGAGGATTCTATCAAGCACAAGGCTACTGAAGATGTCATTCCTACTGAAGAATCTGCTGAAGAATTCATTTCAGAACGTGAAGAACGTCGAGCTGATGCACCTGAAGAAAATGCTGAGGAAATTGATGCTGAAGAAAATGCTGATCAATTTCCTCAACGACAACTAGCTCATCCTCGTGTTGCTAAAGAAGTGCAAGTGGAGAAGATCATCGATGACATTAGAGCACCAGGTCCTCTCACACGCTCAAAAGCTTCACATCTATTTAACTTTTGTGGGCACTTTGCTTTTGTCTCTATCACAGAGCCCGCTAAGGTAGATGAAGCATTTCTGGAGCGTGAGTAGATTCAGGCCATGCAAGAAGAATTACATCAGTTCAAGCTCAACAACATCTGGGAACTAGTCAATCGTCCCGATCCTCGCAAGCATAACATCAGTGGCACAAAGTGGATCTACCGCAACAAGCAAGATGAAAATGGTGTTGTGGTGAGGAATAAGGCACGACTAGTAGCTCAAGGCTACACATAGGTTGAAGGAGTTGATTTCGATGAAACTTTTGCACCTGTTGCTAGACTTGAGGCTATTCGCATATTGCTTGCTTATGCTAACCATCATGATATCATCTTATATCAAATGGATGTAAAAAGTGCATTCCTCAATGGTAAGCTTGAGGAAGAAGTATATGTTGCTCAACCCCCAGGTTTTGAAGATCCAAAACATCCTGACAAAGTCTTCAGACTTAACAAGGCCCTCTTGTAACACCCCGGATGTAACTTGCCATATTTGTAATCCAACTCTTGCCATTTTCGGCTATGTGATATGATATTCCCTCCGCGGTTGGGTTTCCCGTCATTTTGCATTTTGTTCATGTCATGCATTTCATATCATGTCATCATGTGCATCGCATTTGCATACGTGTTCGTCTCATGAATCCGAGCATTTTCCCCGTTGTCCGTTTTGCAATCCGGCGCTCCTATGTTCCCCGGCGTCCCCTTTTACATTTTTCCGTGAGCGAGTATTAAACTATCTCGGAATGGACCGAGGTTTGTCAAGTGGCCTTGGTATAACACCGGTAGACCGCCTGTCAAGTTTCGGGTCATTCGGAGGTCGTTTGATACTCCAACGGTTAACCGGGTAACCGTGAAGGCCTCGTGTGTGTTGCAGCCCAAAACCCCTCCAAAACAGCCCAACAACCCATCTAAGTCACTCCCATGTCCATCGCCGTTCAATCACGATCGTGTGGGAGAAAACCGCTCTCCATTTGGAGCCTCCTAGCTCCTCCTACCTATAAATATGTGCCCCCCTCCTCCATTTTCGGGTCCAAAACCCTAGTCCCGCTCCCTCTCCGCGCCCGGACGCGTCCGCCCCCACCGGACAAACCCCGCCGCCGCGCCCGCACCTGTCCCGCGACGCCACGTGGCACGCCGCCACCCGCCGCCGCCGGGGCCCGCCCAGGCCCGCGCGGGGCCCTCCCCGGCCAGGGTCGCCGCCGCCGCCGCCCCGCGGGCGCCCGCCCGCGCCTCCTCCCGCGCCGGCGCGCCTCCGCCGCCGCCAGGTCGCCGCCTCGCCGGCCGGCGCCGCCCGCGCCGCCGTCCTCTTCCCGCGCCGGCCCCGCCGTCGCCGACCCCGCCGCCTCCGCCGCGCGCGCCATCGCCGGTCGCCTCCGCCTCCGCTGGCTTTCTCCTCTCCGGCTCTGGCGACGTCGAACCTCGGGACCCGCGAGATCCCGATCTGGATCTGAAGATTTCGGTTGACTTTCCACTCCCGAACCCTAATTTTTGTGGTAACTTTGAACAGTGATATCTCCGCATCCGTAGCTCCATTTTGGGCATGTAGCATATCAAATTGTGCCTCTTTTGAGCATGATCAGTAAGGGTGTTTTGAGCATATGGATTTGCTCTATCCATCCATGCCTTTGTTTGTATTTATGGAGTGCCTTATCTTGAGTCAATCGAGCTCTACTTTTGCTATAAAATGTTTCTGGCAGATTTTTTACATGTTATTCGAATTTGCCAAGCTTGTTGTAGTTGATACTTGCTTGCTATGATGTTGTTCTTGCCATGTCTAGCTTCTATGCCATGTCTTCTTGATGTATGTATGCTTAGTTTATCATGCAATACTCTGTAGTGAGTGCATAGAGCTCGTAAATATGCCTACTTGTTATCTATTTTTGACATGTCCAGTTTTCTGCTATTTCTGAAACCTGTAACGAAACTTTCTTAATTGACATGGGTGTTATTATATTTTCTGATCCTTTTTGGCTTATGGTCAGTAAGGGACTTTTGTTAAGTGCTTTCAGTAGATTCATGCCATGCCTTGTTTTGCTATTTGCTCTTCCTGTAGCATGTTGTTTGCTTGCTCTAAACATGTCATCCTGATGTTAATTTCTGGCATGATAGTATTTTCACCAAGTCTGTGAACCTGTTATCTTTTGCACTTTTTCCATGCTTGTTTGAACATGTTGTGGTGTGATTTAGCCGTAGCTCGGTGTTCATCTTTTGTCAAGAATCTTGAGTAGATTACTATCATATGTTTTGCTGGTATGTTTGGGTGCAGTAGCTTAATTTCTAGTTGCTTGCTAAGTAGCATCATGTTGTTAATGGCAGATTATTGACATTCTTGTTTTGCTTGTCATTTGCAAACCGTGCATCCGATTCCGGTGATCTTTATATCGATTTCAACCGAAGTCACCTCAACTTTCCAGTGGCATACTTGGTTTGCCAAGATTATGCCTTGTTCATCTTTTTCCTTCCGGAGCACGCATATGCATTGCATATCACATCTCGCATATCATGCCTTGTTTTGCATCATGTTGTTTGCGCATTGCATCGTGGTTGATAGTTGTTCCTTTGCTTGTTCTCTTGTCTTGGGTAGAGCCGGGAGACGAGTACGTGAACGAGGAACCTGTCGAGAACGCTTACGAGGATCAAGCTTTCGACAACTCTGAGAACCTTGCAGGCAAGATGACCATACCCTCGAAATCACTTCTATCTTTGCTTGCTAGATGCCCGCTCTTTTGCTATGCCTATGCTGCGATACCTACCACTTGCTATATCATGCCACCCATATTGCCATGTCAGCCTCTAACCATCCATGTCCTAGCAAACCGTTGATTGGCTATGTTACCGCTTTGCTCAGCCCCTCTTATAGCGTTGCTAGTTGCAGGTGAAGATGAAGTTTGTTCCTTGTTGGAACATGGACTTGTCGTTCCTTGTTGGAACATGTTTACTTGTCGGGATATCACAATACCTCTTATTTAATTAATGCATCTATATACTTGGTAAAGGGTGGAAGGCTCGGCCTTATGCCTGGTGTTTTGTTCCACTCTTGCCACCCTAGTTTCCGTCATACCGGTGTTATGTTCCTTGATTTTGCGTTCCTTACACGGTTGGGTGATTTATGGGACCCCCTTGACAGTTCGCTTTGAATAAGACTCTTCCAGCAAGGCCCAACATTGGTTTTACCATTTGCCACCTAAGCCTTTTTCCCCCGGGTTTTCGCGAGCCCAAGGGTCATCTTTATTTTAACCCCCCCGGGCCAGTTCTCCTTCGATTGCTGGTCCAAACTAGAGCCCGTTGCAGCGCCACCTTGGGGCAACTTGAGGTCTGGTTTTAGTTGTACGGACTGCTCATCCGGATGTGCCCTGAGACCGAGATATGTGCAGCTCCTATCAGGATTTGTGGGCACAATCGGGCGGCTTTGCTGGACTTGTTTTATTACTGCCGAGATGTCTTGTAGTCCGGGATTCCGAGACTGATCGGGTCTTCCCGGTAGAAGGAATATCCTTCGTTGACCGTGAGAGCTTATAATGGGCTAAGTTGGGACACCCCTGCAGGGTATTATCTTTCGAAAGCCGTGCCCGCGGTTATGAGGCAGATGGGAATTTGTTAATGTCCGGTTGTAGAAGACCCGAAGTTGATCTTAACTAAAAACACGTCAACCGCGTGTGTAACCGTGATGGTCTCTTCTCGGCGGGGTCCGGGAAGTGAACACGGTGTTGGAGTTATGTTTGACGTAGGTTGTCCTAGGATCATTTCTTGATCACTTCTAGCTTCACGACCGTGCTTTGCTTCTCTTCTCGCTCTCTTTTGCGTTGTTAGCCACCATATATGCTAGTCGCTTGCTGCAGATCCACCTCACAACCCTACCCAACCTTTAAGCTTAAATAGTCTTGATCTCACGGGTGTGAGATTGCTGAGTCCCGGTGACTCATAGATTCTACCAAAACAGTTGCAGGTACCAACGATGCAGTGCAGATGACGCGACCGAGCTCAAGTGGGAGTTCGACGAGGAACATGGTCGTTATTATGTGTCTTTTCCTGATGATCAGTAGTGGAGCCCAGTTGGGGTGGTTCGGGGATCTGTGTAGCATTTGGGGTAGTCTTCTCTCTTTTTGGTTCCGTAGTCGGACCTTGAGTGTAATCTGGATGATGAATGTTTAATTATGTATTGTGTGAAGTGGCGACTGTCAGCCAACTATGTATCTCTTTCCCTTATGTATTACATGGGTTGTGTGAAGATTACCTCACTTGCGACATTGCTTTCAATGCGGTTATGCCTCTAAGTCGTGCCTCGACACGTGGGAGATATAGCCGCATCGAGGGCGTTACAAGTTGGTAATCAGAGCCTTCCCCGACCTTAGGAGCCCCCACTGTTTGATCGTTTTTAGCGGCCGAGTTGTGTCTAGAAAAATGTTTTGAGTCATCTAGGAATTATATATCAGAGAGATTAGGAATTCTTTTTACTTCCCAGTCGCCTCATCGCTCTGGTTCGTCTGCAAAGGAACAACGGAGCGTATCACCTCTACAACATCGATCGACGGATCGACGAGCCTCGAGCATGGAACGCGGACCTGCTCCGTCCTTTTTACACTTAAAAACTCACTCGACTGAGATGTAATAAAAGTACCTCTGTAGTTCTTTTGTTTCAAGCAAAAGACTGCTATTTCTTTTTCTGTTTGTTTAAATTTCCCCCAGTGGGTGACTTAGCTGCGAATCCGCTTCGCCTAAGTTTTCAGGAAATCCTACCGAGTGGAGAGTAAGTCTCCCACTCGGGGGCTTAGCTGCGAATCCGTTTCGCCTAAGAAATTAAAATCCTACCGAGTGGAGAGCCAGCCTCCCACTCGGGGGCTTAGCTGCAGTCCAAGCACTCGCCTAAGTTTGAAAAAATCCTATCGAGTGGAGAGCCAGCCTCCCACTCGGGGGCTTAGCTGCAGTCCAAGGACTCGCCTAAGTAATTGAAATCCTACCGAGTGGAGAGCAAACCTCCCACTCGGGGGCTTAGCTGCAGTCCAAGTACTCGCCTAAGTTTGAAAAAATCCTATCGAGTGGAGAGCCAGCCTCCCACTCGGGGGCTTAGCTGCAGTCCAAGCACTCGCCTAAGTTTGAAAAAATCCTACCGAGTGGAGAGCCAGCCTCCCACTCGGGGGCTTAGCTGCAGTCCAAGTACTCGCCTAAGTTTGAAAAAATCCTACCGAGTGGAGAGCCAGCCTCCCACTCGGGGGCTTAGCTGCAGTCCAAGCACTCGCCTAAGTTTGAAAAAATCCTACCGAGTGGAGAGAAAACCTCCCACTCGGGGGCTTAGCTGCAGTCCAAGCACTCGCCTAAGTTTGAAAAAATCCTACCGAGTGGAGAGCAAACCTCCCACTCGGGGGCTTAGCTGCAGTCCAAGCACTCGCCTAAGTTTGAAAAAATCCTACCGAGTGGAGAGCAACAAGCTCACAAGACTTCTGCAAAGAGTCAATCGACAAAGGGTATCAAAGACAAGTTACTCCCGAGTGACTGAAAGAAAGAGCACAACACTTCTAAGACTACAGCCGAATCAAAACATTCGACAGTAGCCTCGGGGACTACACCCAGTGGGTGCACTCAGCGTGCCCCCACCGGTTTTCCTTGATTTCCACTTGACCCAATCCGATCAGTCGAGTGAGGAAGTTTGAAAGCATAAAGACCGCAGTCGACTGCCAGCAGTCGACCGTGGCCTTGGGGACTACACCCAGTGGGTGCACTCAGCGTGCCCCCACCGGTTTTCCTTGATTTCTACTCGACCCAATCCGATCAGTCGAGTGAGGAAGTTTGAAAGCATAAAGACCGCAGTCGACTGCCAGCAGTCGACCGTGGCCTTGGGGACTACACCCAGTGGGTGCACTCAGCGTGCCCCCACCAATGAAAAATTTCAGATCAACAGCACCCAGTGGGTGTACAACGCAAGTGAAGACCAACTAACCTGGACGTTCTGCTGCAACACCGAGCTGATGTCATAGGCCGCTTGACTGGCATCCCGAGCCGCTTTGGTCTGCTCCATCACGAGCCCCGCCTGACGTATAGCCTCCTTAGCAGCACTCACTTGATCCTCTGGGGTCTGGTAGGCGGCGAAGAACGAGGGCGGGTCGACCAGTGGGGGAGCAGTCGACGACGAAGGCCGGGCAGTCGTCAGTGGTTCAGCAAAAGTCACAGTAGTCCGGGCGGTGTTGTCATCCCCTTGGACCACCGCCTCAGCAGTCGACGCGGTCTGAGGAGCCTTGTCGACCGGGGCCCTCCGGCCTCTCCTCCTAAAAGGCCTAAGCGGCACTTCCGCCTCCTCCTCATCATCCGGAAGGTCAATAATGTTGGTCGGAGCTACAAAAGTTCAGAAATGAATATCCAATCGACTCAGCAGTTAAGCAGTCGGATCGTGTCAAAGATTATACCTAAGTTGGAAGTGACGGCGTCCTCCATCATCTCATCGACATTCTGGATGGAAGTCTCGGAAGTAGCAGCGCTGCACGATTCCAAGCAAATAATTTGAAAGTGAATCGACTAAGAATCCGTTCTAGTCGACTCAAGAAAGATAAAAACAGTCACTTACCCAGAGATGACAGGGATGGCGACCCTGATCTTAGGCAAGGCCTTGGGTGGCTTGGTCGGGATGGCTCTGGGCTGCTTGGGTGCCTTCTCAGTTGGGGCCGGCGACGCGGTCCGAGGGCGCTTGGATGACTGGCCCACCGGAGCACTCGACTGACTGCGCTCCACGGCGGGATCCTGAGCGTTCTTGGAGCGTCTCTCGCATCGAGGAAGGTCGACCTCCACCTCTTCATCTTCATCACCCGAGTCGTCGCTGGCCTCCTCCTCTACGTCACCATCAGATTCCCACTCCTCGACTTCACCTCCATCCTCACTTCCTTCGCCTCCACTCCCTCCTCCTTCAGATACTTGCTCCTGGTTCCCATTCGGCATCGAATACATGTCGTTGATCTCCTGCAAGACAACGGGCAGAGCAAAGATCAGTCGACTTATCGCAAGCCAGTTACTAGACGGAGTGAAAATTTCAGTCGGAAGAAGTAAAACATACCTTGTCTGTCTCCATCATCCCATCAAGCGGAGCAATCCTCCTAGAACCCCTGGGGTTGTCCTTATTCCCGGTCATGCTGGTTAGCCAGCTCTCCAGTACAGAAGCCTCGACCGCCTCCGGGTGGATCCGAGTGGAGTCGTCGGACCCGGAATACAACCACATCGAGTGATCCCGAGCTTGGAGAGGTTGGATTCGTCGCTGGAGGAAGACTTCGAGCAAGTCCATGCCGGTCACGCCTTCCCGAACCAACTCAACCACTCGACTGACTAATACCTTCACCTGAGCCTTCTCCTCTGGAACCACTTTCAAAGAAGCGGGTTTCTGCACTCGGTCCAAGGTAAAAGGAGGAAGGCCGGTCGAGTGGCCAGGGGTCGGCTGGTCCTTGCAGTAGAACCAAGTCGACTGCCACCCGCGCACGGAATCGGGAAGCGTCATGGGAGGAAAACAACTCTTACCCCTCGTCTGGATCCCGAGGCCCCCGCACATCTGGATCACCTACGTTCTTTCCCCGTCCAGGTTGAGCCTTTTAACCGACTGGGATCGGCAAGTGAAGATATGCTTGAAGAGGCCCCAGTGAGGTCGACAGCCTAAGAAACACTCACACAGAGACACGAACGCAACAAGATAGACTATGGA
The DNA here is from genome assembly GCA_032464435.1 of Aegilops umbellulata. NCBI lineage: Eukaryota > Viridiplantae > Streptophyta > Magnoliopsida > Poales > Poaceae > Aegilops > Aegilops umbellulata. Next base: position 375,165,854 of record CP136058.1, on the reverse strand, counting down.
GTTGGGCGTGAAATGGTGGAGCTGCGCTCCGAAGAAGTTCAGAAAGGCCCTAAAAAAAGGACTCGGGGGTAGGGAAAACCCCCGGTCGACATGGGTGGCTATCAGGACGCACTCACCCTCGCGAGGTTCCGGCTCCGTCTCCTTCCCAGGGAGGCGAGCAGCCTTGTAGGGAATGAGTCCCCCCTCCACCATGTCGTCGATATCCGCTTGAGTAAGGATGGAGGGCATCCAATCCCCCTGTAACCAGCCGGACGGCAGAGCGGCCCGCGAGGACGACCCGCCTCGGCCAGATTTCTTCCCCTTACCCTTTGCCGCGGCCTTCTTCGCGCGTTCCGCCACCGCCGTCTTGTCCTTCCCCATTGTCTCGAACGAGGTCTTGGCCGAGCGGCGGTGTCGAGATTGCAGCGAAGAGCGAGGCGGAGGCTTACGGAGGAAGGGAGAAGAAAAACAAGGGCGCTCAGTAAAAAAAATCGGAATCATTACCTTATATAAGGCCACACCCGAGTGGCTGATCAGTGGGCCTGCGCCCCCCAGTCAAATCCCGCAGCAGGCGCGCGCGCAGTACGTGGCGAAAAAGGTGGCGCGGAGATCGAGGCGCCCTTGCCTTATCCAGCAGATTCGCGCGATTTTCTCCGTCCGGTGCGCTTCCCAATTTTCAAATCCCGCAAGATCCGCGATCGACAGGACGGTTTGTCAGACGAAAAGATCCGTTTCCTTAAGTCTCCCAAGAGACTCGTCACGTAAACACACTCGACGGTAATATGAAACCACTCGACGGACATCTGAATGGATCAAGGCAACTGAAGAATGGGTTCCCACCGTAACTTCCATTTATCCAAAGACAGATGCAACCGAAGCATGGAGGTTGAGTCGGAAGCATAGGCTCGGCCCCATTCTCACTTAACCCCTGACCCATTCGGGGGCTAATGACGAGGATACGTACCTAGGGTAGGGTAACTTATCATACCTGAGGTACCCAATCAAGGACATGACTCCTACAATGAAAGACATTCTAAGAAGTATCAACGTTTCAGTCGACCTGGTCAGCCCAGTCGACGGACACGAGCGTACTCGACCAGAAGCACAAGCAGTCGACCATGAAGACATCCACTCGACTATAAGAAGACCTAAAGGCACTGCCTACAAACGGTCATCTCATAAGTAGCTTTTATGGCCTTCATGGTCCTTTATTACAGGCGTTACCAGTAACCCCCTCTCTTTATGTACATTAAACTCCTTGTAACGTGGGCTGGCTGGGGTCCTGGCGAACTCTATATAAGCCACCCCCCTCCACTAGTACAGGGGTTCGCAACTTTGTAACACACACACACATAATCCAGTCGACTGCCTCCGGGCTCCGAGACGTAGGGCTGTTACTTCCTCAGAGAAGGGCCCGAACTCGTAAAACTCCTTGCGCATACAACTACTCCATAGCTAGGATCTTGCCTCTCCATACTTACCCCCCATTCTTACTGTCAGACTTAGAACCACGACAGTTGGCGCCCACCTTGGGGCAGGTGTTCTAGCGATTTGTTGGAGGAGTTGGGATTCTTTCACCCCACATCATGTTTTCGAGCGGAGTCATGGTCGAGAGCCGCGAGATCCGTCTCGGCGCTCTCTCCTTCATCGTTGACAACTCTGCTTGGCTGCAGGAGGCTCCACTCGACGTGGACGCGCTTCCCGCCCGCGGAGCCACGCATTTTCGCGCATGCGTCCGCGGCGTCCTCCTGCGGCAACCGTCGACCCAGTACGGGTCGGCATTCATTTCGCCATCGTCGTCATCAGTTTCCCACCGGCGCAAGCGCACCGGTCGGTCGAGACTCCAGCGGTGGGTGAAGCACGCACTGGCCCGCCAGTCGGCCATCCCCCAAGTCGCGGCAATCGAGCCCGACGAGTCACTCTACGGCCTGTTCGACCTGTCGACTGGCTCCGTAGAGACTGCGTCCGTGTGGGACAGCAGTGATCCAGCGGCGGAAGTACTAATGGTCGACGGACCACGTAGTCCCCCCGGATTCCCCCACACCGAAGAGGTTGCCGCAGGGGGGATTCCGGTGCGGGGCCACGAAGAGTACAGGCCCGAGCCCCTTACCTCAGTGCAGAGGGAGGAACTCCGTCGCCGGAACATGGACGCCCTTCACACTCCTATCGTTGGAGAAACCCCTGAGGCACGAGCCCTGGAGGAGGTGCGCTTGGCCAACTTGGCTGAACGTACTCGACTGGAGAATCTCCAGAGAGCACTCGACGAGCGTGCACGACCGCCCGTTCCCGAGTCCAGTCGTCGTCGCCTCTTCCAGCCGCCGACCCAGGTATACCGTACCCCGATTCAGAATTTGGCAGCTGCGGCTCGCATAGCGGAGTCGATCCAGCCTTCACAGTCAGAGGCAGGGAGAGGTCTGTTGCATATCAGAGATTTGCTCCGTGCAGCGGGTGACCAGAATTCAGCCGTATCTCAGTCACGCAACAGGATTCACAGTTGATCCGTCGCTGAGAATTCCGTTCAGTCGGCTCATAGTCCAAGGTCGCTCCCGAGGCGTGAAGGACACAGAGGCCGGCACGAGGATCAATACCAAGGGCACGAGCGATATGAGCACCGATTCGATCGCAACGATCAACGTCGAGTGCCTTCTCCTGCCCCAAGAGTGGTGTCGTACGTTCCTCGACGGCAAGAGGACAGACGCCAGTTCAGTACTGGGCGAAGGGTCCCAGTCGACCCCAGGGAACCAGGCTTTGATGCGAGATCCATCATCGTTCAAGGTCTGGTCGACCGAAATAGAGCTCACCGAGAAGACCGTGACAGAGGCGCGCCGTCCAGCAGCAGAGTTCACGTCTCAGGTCCCGAGTGTTTCAGCAGAGCAATCAGAGCTGCAGTGATTCCTCCCAACTTCAGGTTGGCGACTGGAGTCAGCAAGTTCACCGGAGAGTCCAAGCCGGACACATGGCTCGAGGATTACCGAGTGGCTGTTCAGATCGGAGGCGGCAATGACGAGGTGGCCATGAAGCATTTGCCCCTCATGTTGGAAGGATCAGCCAGAGCGTGGTTGAATCAGTTGGCTCCCAGCAGTATTTATACTTGGGAAGATCTAGCCCAGGTGTTTGTCAAGACATTCGAAGGGACTTGCAAGCGACCGGCAGGGTTGACAGAATTGCAGTCATGTGTTCAGAAGTCGAGTGAAACCCTGAGGGATTATATCCAAAGGTGGATCACTCTGAATCACACGGTCAAGAATGTGTCCGATCATCAGGCAGTTTGCGCCTTCAAGGAAGGCGTCAGAAACAGGGAGTTAAGTTTGAAGTTCGGTCGAACCGGGGATATGACCCTGAGTCGAATGATGGAAATCGCCACCAAGTACGCGAATGGAGAAGAGGAAGATAGACTCCGGAGTGTCAAGTATAAGGCAGCCGCTAATGAGGCCGGCGGAGGACACTCCAGTCAGAAGCAGAAGCGCAAGGCCGAGCCAGTCGCCCCCGGGGAAGCCTTAGCTGTGACCCCAGGGAAGTTTAAGGGGAAACCCAAGGGTCCTTGGAACCCCAAGAAAGTGAAAGACCAGGACGGGAACGATGTGATGGACTTACCATGCCACATTCACACGAAGAAAGATGAAGAGGGAAATCTCATTTACCCTAAGCATACCACTCGACAATGTCGACTCCTGATGCAACAGTTCCAAGGGAAGCAGGCCAAGGACAAAGCGAAAGAGTCAGACAAAGTTGAAGACAGGGAAGACAGCGGTGAAGAATACCCCCAAGTCAATTCCACTCTGATGATTTTCGCTGATGTCGAAAGTAAGAGTCGACTGAAGGTCATCAATCGCGAAGTAAACATGGTCGCTCCGGTGACACCCTATTACCTGAAGTGGTCCCAGACCGCCATCACCTTCGACCAGTCCGATCATCCGACTCATATTGCCACCCCAGGGAGGCAAGCGTTGGTGGTCGACCCAATTATTGAAGGCACTCGACTGACCAAGGTTCTGATGGACGGCGGCAGTGGGCTAAACCTGTTGTATGCAGAGACGTTGAAGGGGATGGGCATTCCGATGTCCCGACTCAGCCCCAGCAACATGAGCTTCCACGGAGTCATTCCTGGAAAGAAAGCTGAGTCACTCGGTCAAATCACTCTCGACGTCGTCTTTGGTGACTCGAAGAATTTCCGGAAAGAAAAGTTAACCTTTGAGGTCGTGGATTTTCAGAGTGCGTACCACGCCATTCTTTGGCCAGCCTATGCTCATTTCATGGCTCGACCATCCTACGTATACCTCAAGCTGAAGATGCCTGGCCCCAAAGGTGTAATCACCATCGTTGGCAATCGGAAGAAGGCAGAGGAGTGCTTCCAGAAAGGCGCCAAAATTGCTGATGCTCAGATGGCCAAGATAGACATACAAGAGTACCAGAAGACTGCGGATCCGAGTGAGTTGTTACGAGCCAAGAAGCCCGCCACGGAGTCAGCATTTCAGTCGACTGGTGAGACCAAGCAAGTCCACATCCACCCGACCGATCCAAATGCGGCTCCAACCAACATCTCCACTACACTCGACTCCAAATAGGAAGAAGTGCTCGTCTAGTTCCTCCGTGAGAACTGGGACATCTTTGCATGGAAGCCTGCTGACATGCCAGGTGTGCCCAGGGGACTGGCTGAGCACCGCCTTCGAGTCGACCCAAAGGTCAAACCAGTCAAGGAGCATCTCCGACGGTCCGCCGTTCAGAAGAGAAAGGCCATTGGCGAAGAAGTGGCCCGACTCCTAGCAGCAGAATTCATTCGCGAGATCTACCACTCCGAGTGGCTCGCCAATGTTGTAATGGTCCCTAAGAAGGACAAATCGTTGCGCATGTGCATCAATTTTAAGCATATCAATCGGGCCTGCCCGAAAGATCATTTTCCTCTTCCTCGCATCGACCAAATAGTCGACTCGACTGCAGGATGCGAGAGGTTATCTTTTTTAGATGCTTACTCTGGATACCATCAGATCCGTCTGTATGGACCCGATGAAATAAAAACAGCCTTCATCACCCCATTTGGGTGTTTCTGCTATGTTACCATGCCTTTCGGTCTCAAGAACGCCGGAGCTACATTCATGAGAATGATTCAGAAGTGCCTAATCACTCAAATCAGTCGGAATGTAGAAGCATACATGGATGGCATAGTGGTCAAGTCACGAAAAGGTTCCGACCTGCTGACTGACCTAGCTGAAACTTTTGCCAATCTCAGGAATTATGATATCAAGCTCAATCCGTCGAAGTGCACATTTGGAGTCCCTGGAGGAAAGTTACTCGGTTTTCTTGTTTCCGAACGAGGAATCGACGCTAACCCCGAAAAAGTTGGCACCATACTCCGGATGAAACGCCCCGTGCGTATGCACGATGTCCAGAAACTTGCTGGATGCTTGGCCGCTTTAAGTCGATTCATCTCCAGGCTCGGTGAAAAGGCGCTGCCTCTTTACCGACTGATGAAGAAGTCAGACACGTTCGAATGGACTCCAGAAGCTGATGCAGCATTTGCAGAGCTAAAAGCTTTGCTCTCCACCCAGTCGGTGCTTGCTGCTCCTGTCAGCAAAGAGCCATTGTTGCTTTACATAGCAGCCACGGGACAAGTCGTTAGTACCGTTCTTACGGTCGAGCGGGAAGAGGAAGGAAAGACCTTCAAAGTTCAACACCCAGTTTATTATCTCTCTGAAGTTCTGACCCCGTCGAAGCAAAGATATCCCCACTATCAGAAGCTTGTTTACGGGATTTACATGACCACGAAGAAGGTTGCTCATTATTTCTCTGATCACTCTATCACAGTCGTCAGCGACGCTCCATTATCAGAGATTCTTCATAACAGAGATGCAACCGGTCGAGTGGCGAAATGGGCAATTGAACTTCTTCCTCTTGATATCAAGTTCGAGGCAAAGAAAGCTATTAAGTCCCAGGCAATAGCTGATTTCCTCGCCGAGTGGACCGAGCAGGAGCTTCCGACTCAAGTTCACTCGGAGCACTGGACTATGTTTTTCGATGGCTCCAAGATGCTGAACGGATCCGATGCGGGGGTTGTACTGGTTTCCCCCCGAGGAGATAAGCTCAAGTATGTCCTCCAGATTCACTTTGATTCCTCCAACAATGAGGCAGAGTATGAAGCGCTTCTATACGGATTACGTATGGCCATTTCACTCGGCGTCCGTCGCCTCATGGTCTACGGCGACTCAGATCTGGTTGTTAATCAAGTGATGAAGGAGTGGGACGTCCGAAGCCCATCCATGACGGGATATTGCAGCGCAGTGAGGAAGCTGGAGAAACGATTCGAGGGGTTGGAGCTCCATCATATACCCCGACTGAAAAATCAAGCTGCAGATGATCTGGCGAAGATAGGGTCCAAAAGGGAGGCCATCCCTAAAGATGTGTGTTTGGAGCACATTCACACACCATCAGTGCAAGAAGATCCTTTCACAGAAGAGCCTCCACAACCAAAAAGCGCCTCTGACTTGACCGAAGTGGAGGTTCCACCTGTGGTCGACCTGATTATGGAAGTTATGATCACCACTCCCGATTGGACAGTGTCGTACATTGCGTATATCATGAGAAAAGAGCTCCCAAAAGATGAAGAAGAGGCTCGACAGGTCGTCCGTCGATCCAAAGCCTTTACAGTAATCAAAGGGCAGCTATATAGAGAAAGCGCGACTGGAGTTGGTCAGAAGTGCATCACACCTGAAGAAGGACAGATAATTCTCGAGGACATCCACTCGGGGACCTGTGGCCATCATGCGTCCTCTCGGACCATCGTGGCCAAAGCATACCGAGCGGGTTTTTACTGGCCAAAGGCGAACGAAATGGCAAAGGATATAGTCGACAAGTGCGAGGGGTGCCAGTTTTATTCCAACATGTCTCACAAGCCCGCCTCCGCCTTGAAGACCATTCCACTCGTCTGGCCTTTCGCTGTCTGGGGTCTAGACATGATCGGACCACTGAGAACTGGTAGGAGTGGCTTCACCCACTTGTTGGTTGCAGTCGACAAGTTCACGAAGTGGATAGAAGCCAAACCCATAAAGGACCTCGACGCAAGCACTGCCATCAGTTTTATCAGGGGATTGATATTCAGATATGGAGTTCCGCACAGCATCATCACGGATAACGGATCAAACTTTGATAATGACAGATTCAAAGCCTTCTGCGCCTCTCAGGGCACTCGAGTCGACTACGCTTCAGTTGCTCATCCTCAGTCGAATGGACAGGCCGAACGCGCGAATGGCCTCATCCTCAAAGGACTAAAACCCCGACTGATGCGTGATCTCAAACACGCAGCAGGCGCCTGGTTCGACGAACTTCCGTCAGTTCTATGGGGGTTGAGGACCACCCCTAACCGGTCGACTGGAAGAACACCATTCTTTCTGGTCTATGGAGCCGAAGCGGTTTTGCCGAGCGACCTGCTCCACGACGCGCCTCGAGTCGAGTTATATTCCGAAGCAGAAGCAGAACAGGCCCGGCAAGATGCAGTCGACCTCTTAGAGGAGGAAAGAGAGATGGCTCTAATCCGCTCGACCATCTACCAGCAAGAGTTGCATCGATTCTACGCCAGAAATGTGAAGGGTCGAGCCTTTCAGGAAGGAGATTTGGTCCTCCGCGTGGATCAGCAAAAACCTCACAAACTTGCCCCGACCTGGGAAGGCCCCTTCATCATCACCAAAGTCCTGCACAACGGAGCGTATCACCTCTACAACATCGATCGACGGATCGACGAGCCTCGAGCATGGAACGCGGACCTGCTCCGTCCTTTTTACACTTAAAAACTCACTCGACTGAGATGTAATAAAAGTACCTCTATAGTTCTTTTGTTTCAAGCAAAAGACTGCTATTTCTTTTTCTGTTTGTTTAAATTTCCCCCAGTGGGTGACTTAGCTGCGAATCCGCTTCGCCTAAGTTTTCAGGAAATCCTACCGAGTGGAGAGTAAGTCTCCCACTCGGGGGCTTAGCTGCGAATCTGTTTCGCCTAAGAAATTAAAATCCTACCGAGTGGAGAGCCAGCCTCCCACTCGGGGGCTTAGCTGCAGTCCAAGCACTCGCCTAAGTTTGAAAAAATCCTACCGAGTGGAGAGCCAGCCTCCCACTCGGGGGCTTAGCTGCAGTCCAAGGACTCGCCTAAGTAATTGAAATCCTACCGAGTGGAGAGCAAACCTCCCACTCGGGGGCTTAGCTGCAGTCCAAGTACTCGCCTAAGTTTGAAAAAATCCTACCGAGTGGAGAGCCAGCCTCCCACTCGGGGGCTTAGCTGCAGTCCAAGCACTCGCCTAAGTTTGAAAAAATCCTACCGAGTGGAGAGCCAGCCTCCCACTCGGGGGCTTAGCTGCAGTCTAAGTACTCGCCTAAGTTTGAAAAAATCCTACCGAGTGGAGAGCCAGCCTCCCACTCGGGGGCTTAGCTGCAGTCCAAGCACTCGCCTAAGTTTGAAAAAATCCTACCGAGTGGAGAGAAAACCTCCCACTCGGGGGCTTAGCTGCAGTCCAAGCACTCGCCTAAGTTTGAAAAAATCCTACCGAGTGGAGAGCAAACCTCCCACTCGGGGGCTTAGCTGCAGTCCAAGCACTCGCCTAAGTTTGAAAAATTCCTACCGAGTGGAGAGCAACAAGCTCACAAGACTTCTGCAAAGAGTCAATCGACAAAGGGTATCAAAGACAAGTTACTCCCGAGTGACTGAAAGAAAGAGCACAACACTTCTAAGACTACAGCCGAATCAAAACATTCGACAGTAGCCTCGGGGACTACACCCAGTGGGTGCACTCAGCGTGCCCCCACCGGTTTTCCTTGATTTCCACTCGACCCAATCCGATCAGTCGAGTGAGGAAGTTTGAAAGCATAAAGACCGCAGTCGACTGCCAGTAGTCGACCGTGGCCTTGGGGACTACACCCAGTGGGTGCACTCAGCGTGCCCCCACCGGTTTTCCTTGATTTCTACTCGACCCAATCCGATCAGTCGAGTGAGGAAGTTTGAAAGCATAAAGACCGCAGTCGACTGCCAGCAGTCGACCGTGGCCTTGGGGACTACACCCAGTGGGTGCACTCAGCGTGCCCCCACCAATGAAAAATTTCAGATCAACAGCACCCAGTGGGTGTACAACACAAGTGAAGACCAACTAACCTGGACGTTCTGCTGCAACGCCGAGCTGATGTCATAGGCCGCTTGACTGGCATCCCGAGCCGCTTTGGTCTGCTCCATCACGAGCCCCGCCTGACGTATAGCCTCCTTAGCAGCACTCACTTGATCCTCCGGGGTCTGGTAGGCGGCGAAGAACGAGGGCGGGTCGACCAGTGGGGGAGCAGTCGATGACGAAGGCCGGGCAGTCGTTAGTGGTTCAGCAAAAGTCACAGTAGTCCGGGCGGTGTTCACAGTAGTCCGGGCGGTGTTGTCATCCCCTTGGACCACCGCCTCAGCAGTCGACGCGGTCTGAGGAGCCTTGTCGACCGGGGCCCTCCGGCCTCTCCTCCTAAAAGGCCTGAGCGGCACTTCCGCCTCCTCCTCATCATCCGGAAGGTCAATAATGTTGGTCGGAGCTACAAAAGTTCAGAAATGAATATCCAATCGACTCAGCAGTTAAACAGTCAGATCGTGTCAAAGATTATACCTAAGTTGGAAGTGACGGCGTCCTCCATCATCTCATCGACATTCTGGATGGAAGTCTCGGAAGTAGCGGCGCTGCACGATTCCAAGCAAATAATTTGAAAGTGAATCGACTAAGAATCCGTTCTAGTCGACTCAAGAAAGATAAAAATAGTCACTTACCCAGAGATGACAGGGATGGCGACCCTGATCTTAGGCAAGGCCTTGGGTGGCTTGGTCGGGATGGCTCTGGGCTGCTTGGGTGCCTTCTCAGTTGGGGCCGGCGACGCGGTCCGAGGGCGCTTGGATGACTGGCCCACCGGAGCACTCGACTGACTGCGCTCCACGGCGGGATCCTGAGCGTTCTTGGAGCGTCTCTCGCGTCGAGGAAGGTCGACCTCCACCTCTTCATCTTCATCACCCGAGTCGTCGCTGGCCTCCTCCTCTACGTCACCATCAGATTCCCACTCCTCGACTTCACCTCCATCCTCACTTCCTTCGCCTCCACTCCCTCCTCCTTCAGATACTTGCTCCTGGTTCCCATTCGGCATCGAATACATGTCGTTGATCTCCTGCAAGACAACGGGCAGAGCAAAGATCAGTCGACTTATCGCAAGCCAGTTACTAGACGGAGTGAAAATTTCAGTCGGAAGAAGTAAAACATACCTCGTCTGTCTCCATCATCCCATCAAGCGGAGCAATCCTCCTAGAACCCCTGGGGTTGTCCTTATTCCCGGTCATGCTGGTCAGCCAGCTCTCCAGTATAGAAGCCTCGACCGCCTCCGGGTGGATCCGAGTGGAGTCGTCGGACCCGGAATACAACCACATCGAGTGATCCCGAGCTTGGAGAGGTTGGATTCGTCGCTGGAGGAAGACTTCGAGCAAGTCCATGCCGGTCACGCCTTCCCGAACCAACTCAACCACTCGACTGACTAATACCTTCACCTGAGCCTTCTCCTCTGGAACCACTTTCAAAGAAGCGGGTTTCTGCACTCGGTCCAAGGTAAAAGGAGGAAGGCCGGTCGAGTGGCCAGGGGTCGGCTGGTCCTTGCAGTAGAACCAAGTCGACTGCCACCCGCGCACGGAATCGGGAAGCGTCATGGGAGGAAAACAACTCTTACCCCTCGTCTGGATCCCGAGGCCCCCGCACATCTGGATCACCTGCGTCCTTTCCCCGTCCGGGTTGAGCCTTTTAACCGACTGGGATCGGCAAGTGAAGATATGCTTGAAGAGGCCCCAGTGAGGTCGACAGCCTAAGAAACACTCACACAGAGACACGAACGCAGCAAGATAGACTATGGAGTTGGGCGTGAAATGGTGGAGCTGCGCTCCGAAGAAGTTCAGAAAGGCCCTAAAAAAGGACTCGGGGGCAGGGAAAACCCCCGGTCGACATGGGTGGCTATCAGGACGCACTCACCCTCGCGAGGTTCCGGCTCCGTCTCCTTCCCAGGGAGGCGAGCAGCCTTGTAGGGAATGAGTCCCCCCTCCACCATGTCGTCGATATCCGCTTGAGTAAGGATGGAGGGCATCCAATCCCCCTGTAACCAGCCGGACGGCAGAGCGGCCCGCGAGGACGACCCGCCTCGGCCAGATTTCTTCCCCTTACCCTTTGCCGCGGCCTTCTTCGCGCGTTCCGCCGCCGCCGTCTTGTCCTTCCCCATTGTCTCGAACGAGGTCTTGGCCGAGCGGCGGTGTCGAGATTGCAGCGAAGAGCGAGGCGGAGGCTTACGGAGGAAGGGAGAAGAAAAACAAGGGCGCTCAGTAAAAAAAATCGGAATCATTACCTTATATAAGGCCACACCCGAGTGGCTGATCAGTGGGCCTGCGCCCCCCAGTCAAATCCCGCAGCAGGCGCGTGCGCAGTACGTGGCGAAAAAGGTGGCGTGGAGATCGAGGCGCCCTTGCCTTATCCAGCCGATTCGCGCGATTTTCTCCGTCCGGTGCGCTTCCCAATTTTCAAATCCCGCAAGATCCGCGATCGACAGGACGGTTTGTCAGACGAAAAGATCCGTTTCCTTAAGTCTCCCAAGAGACTCGTCACGTAAACACACTCGACGGTAATATGAAACCACTCGACGGACATCTGAATGGATCAAGGCAACTGAAGAATGGGTTCCCACCGTAACTTCCATTTATCCAAAGACAGATGCAACCGAAGCATGGAGGTTGAGTCGGAAGCATAGGCTCGGCCCCATTCTCACTTAACCCCTGACCCATTCGGGGGCTAATGACGAGGATACGTACCTAGGGTAGGGTAACTTATCATACCTGAGGTACCCAATCAAGGACATGACTCCTACAATGAAAGACATTCTAAGAAGTATCAACGTTTCAGTCGACCTGGTCAGCCCAGTCGACGGACACGAGCGTACTCGACCAGAAGCACAAGCAGTCGACCATGAAGACATCCACTCGACTATAAGAAGACCTAAAGGCACTGCCTACAAACGGTCATCTCATAAGTAGCTTTTATGGCCTTCATGGTCCTTTATTACAGGCGTTACCAGTAACCCCCTCTCTTTATGTACATTAAACTCCTTGTAACGTGGGCTGGCTGGGGTCCTGGCGAACTCTATATAAGCCACCCCCTCCACTAGGACAGGGGTTCGCAACTTTGTAACACACACACACACATAATCCAGTCGACTGCCTCCGGGCTCCGAGACGTAGGGCTGTTACTTCCTCAGAGAAGGGCCCGAACTCGTAAAACTCCTTGCGCATACAACTACTCCATAGCTAGGATCTTGCCTCTCCATACTTACCCCCCATTCTTACTGTCAGACTTAGAACCACGACAGTTATGCCTCTAAGTCGTGCCTCGACACGTGGGAGATATAGCCGCGTCGAGGGCGTTACAAGTTGGTAATCAGAGCCTTCCCCGACCTTAGGAGCCCCCACTGTTTAATCGTTTTTAGCGGCCGAGTTGTGTCTAGAAAAATGTTTTGAGTCATCTAGGAATTATATATCAGAGAGATTAGGAATTCTTTTTACTTCCCAGTCGCCTCATCGCTCTGGTTAAGGCATCCTGACGTAGAGTTTTGACTCTTCTCTTCTCAAATTTCACTAAAAAAAATTTAGGATCACGCGGGTATCTTAGAATCGTTCCGATGGTTTTATGATGACAACATTGTCTTGGTTGCCTCCTGTCAGCAGGGGTTTAGTGGAGGTGTCCCGGGGAGTTGAGCTCCGAGGTGTTGTCGTCATAATTTTATCGTTGCGGTTCTGGAATACCTGAGTTTAGTACGCCGACATCGAAAATCTCTTTTGTACAGTTGTTGGTGAGATAACCCTAATAGCCCAGTACTGAGGCGAGTGCGGGAGTATTGCCATGACTCGTATAACGGATGCTTTTCGAAGGTTGAGGTAGACGATTTCCGAAGGTTTCTTGGTTATGTGTTGAAGGATGGATACAGCTGGATCTAGGTATTGTTAGTTTGGGTGATATATTTTGTGTCCCCTGTATCCCCAACACCTGATTGCATAACCAGAAAGTTTCGGGAGTTTATAAGTGGGAATTCATGTAGCTCTAGTATTTCTTCCCGAAGATATTTGGTTCGTGATTGGGTAATCCTTACCAAGTATTTGTTCACATCCGTACCTTGTTGATTTAATTCCATACCTTTTTCTAAGTGGCTTCTCAACTTATGGAAGTGTGATGATTTACTTTGGAATTCATTCGTTCATTCTCGTTCGAATGTTTATTGTGAACACTATATGTTGCAATTTCGATCCTTTGATTCAGCTTGAGTATATATCTTTTTCAAGATGCTAATGTATGTCACCTTCTTCAGGATGGCTCCGCCAACGCGTCAGAATCCGGAACGCAATGAAGGAAGTCAGGCTAACCCTCCGCCACCACCTCCGCCTCCGGAGGCATGGCAAGCCTTGATGACTGCCACAAATGCCAACGCTCAGATTCTGATTCAGCTCTTGCAAGATCGCAACCAAGGGCAAGGTAATCAAGGAAATCAAGGCCAAGGCAACAATCAGCCGCACTTCGTTTCCCTCAATTAGTTCCTTGCTAATCAGCCAAAGACCTTCAGCTACTGTGTCGAGGCCACAGACGCCGATGATTGGCTCATGGATATCAGCAAGCATTTCAAGTGCAGCAATGTCAGACCTGAGGACTTTGTCAAGTTTGCCTCTTTTCAACTCAAGGATCAAGCTGCTGAGTGGTTCCAACAATACAAAGATTCCAGAGGAGGTCGTGTGATTACCTGGGATGATTTCCGCCGTGACTTCAAAGCTCACCACATTCCAGAAAGTGTTGTTGAGAGTAAGCGTGAGGAATTCCGCAATCTCAAGCAAGGCAACATGTCTGTGTATCAATACAACACTCAGTTCCAGAAGCTCTCTCGTTTGAAGCAAGACATCCCTGATGAGAAGAGCATGATTTACCAATTCAGGCATGGTCTCAGAGAAGATTTGCAACTAGCTCTCGTGCTTTTTGAGCCGATAAAGTATGATGAATTCTACAACATGGCGCTGAAACAAGAAGCTGCTCAGCTCAAGTGTGAGGCATCTAAGAAGAGAGTCAGAGACGCAGTTCAGTCTTCTTCTTCCTCACTTGTGGCAGCTAAGCAACAGAAGTTCTGGTTGCCTCCTCCTCCTCCATTCCGTCAGCCTTATCAGCAGAAGAACTCAAGTGGTCGTGGATCTTCCCACCCACCCAACCCTGGCTATCAAAACAAGTCTCAGAATCAAGCTCCAAGGCCAAGTGCTCCTTATCACCGTCCACTCTCAGAGGTGACTTGCAACAAATGTCAGCAAAAGGGTCACTATGCGAACAAGTGCTTCAACCAAAGGCGCCTTCCGCCTCCTCCTCCTGTGAAATCTTCCAGCAATGCAGTGGTCAAGCATAATTCCCAGTCTGCAAAGGTGAACAAGATGAACGCGGTTCAGGCAGAGGATTCTTCTGAAGTGATCATGGGTAATCTCTCAGTTAATGATATTCCTGCAAAAGTCTTATTTGATACTGGTGCATCGCATTCTTTCATTTCAAGACCTTTTGTGGCTATGCATGATTTGGCTACTCAAGTTTTGCCGAGACCTTTGTCTATTGTCTCTCCAGCGCGACAGTTGTCTTCTCGAGCTTATGTCCCGGATGTCTCTATCAAGATGGGCGACTATAGATTTCTGGCTAAACCAATTGTTCTTGGTGACTCTGATATTGATCTTATTCTCGGGATGGACTGGCTTTCTAAGCACAAGGCTCAGCTTGATTGTGCTGCCAGGGAAATTCAATTGACTCACTCTTCTGACGATGTGATCATTTATGCCGCTCGCGATGATACCATTCGGTTGTTTTCTCTCAATGAGAAGGGCGAATTGGATGCTATCTCTCATATTCCGGTTGTTTGTGAGTACCAAGATGTCTTCCCAGAAGAGCTTCCGGGTATGCCTCCTCACCGGCCAGTGGAATTCGTTATTGATCTTGAGCCTGGCACGGAACCCGTTTGCAAGCGTCCATACAAGCTTGGGCCAAAAGAGTTGAAGGAATTGAAGAAACAACTCGATGAACAAGAGCGTCTGGGTCTGATCAGACCGAGTTCTTCTCCTTGGGGTTGTGGTGTTCTTTTTGTCCAGAAGAAGGATGGCACGGACCGACTTTGCGTCGATTACCGTCCATTGAACAAGAAGACTATCAAGAACAAGTACCCACTTCCCAACATCAATGAGCTATTCGAGCAACTTAAAGGTGCTAAAGTGTTCTCCAAGCTTGACCTTCGTATGGGTTATCATCAGATTCGCATTCGTGAAGAAGATATTCCCAAGACAGCATTCAGAACAAGTTTTGGTTCTTATGAATATACTGTCATGTCATTCGGCCTTGTCAATGCTCCTCCTACATTCACTCGCTTGATGAATTTCATCTTCAACCCCTACACCAATGAATTTGTCTTGGTCTATCTCGATGATATTTTGGTCTTCTCCAAGAATAAGAAGGATCATGCCATACATTTGCGATTGGTGCTCGACAAGCTCAGAGAGTATCAATTATATGCGAAGTTCTCCAAATGTGAATTTTGGCTTGATGAAGTTCTTTACCTTGGGCATATCATCTCTGGCAAGGGCATTGCTGTTAATCCTGAGAAGGTGTCTGCAGTCGTGAATTGGGAACCTCCTCAGAATGTCAAGCAGCTTCGCAGTTTTCTTGGACTTGCAAGCTATTGCCGAAGATTCGTTGAGAATTTCTCAAAGATTGCAAAGCCTCTTTCCAACCTCCTCCAGAAGCATGTGAAGTATGTCTGGTCTCCTGAGTGTGACGTTGCTTTCAACACTCTCAAAGAGAAACTTGTCACTGCTCCAGTGTTGACTCCTCCTGACGATTCCAAGCCTTATGAAGTTTTCTGTGACGCTTCTCTTCAAGGTCTCGGTGCTGTCTTAATGCAAGAGAAGAAGGTTGTGGCATATACCTCTCGTCAGTTGAATCCCAACGAAAAGAACTACCCCACTCATGATCTTGAGTTGGCGGCAGTTGTCCATGCATTGATAACATGGAGACATCTCCTGTTGGGAAGGAAAGTGGACATATTCACCGATCACAAGAGTCTCAAGTATATCTTCACTCAGCCCAACCTCAACCTCAGGCAAACTCGATGGGTCGAAATGATTCAGGAGTATAATTCGAGTATTGAATATACTCCAGGCAAGGCTAATGTGATTGCAGACGCTTTGAGCAGGAAGGCTTATTGCAACAGCTTAATCCTCAAGCCCTTTCAACCGGATCTTTGTGAAGCTTTCCGCAAGTTGAATCTCCAAGTTGGTCCTCAAGGTTTTCTTGCCAACCTCATCGTCTCTCCTACCCTGGAAGATCAAATTCGTGAGGCACAACTGATGGATACCATGGTGAAGAAGGTGAAACATGGTATTGACAAGGGCATTTCCAAATACAAGTGCTATCGTGTTGATGACAGAGATACTCTTTTCTTCGAGGACCGGATTGTGGTTCCAAAGGGTGATCTTCGTAAAGTCATTATGAACGAAGCGCACAACTCTCTTCTGTCAATTCATCCTGGAAGTACGAAGATGTACCATGACCTCAAGCAGTCGTATTGGTGGACTCGAATGAAGCGATAAATTGCTCAATTCGTGAATGAATGTGATGTCTGCAGAAGGGTGAAAGCAGAACACCAACGACCAGCTGGTCTACTCCAACCTCTTGCTATTCTAGAATGGAAGTTTGATCGTATCGAAATGGACTTCGTGACTGGTTTTCCTAAGTCCAAGCGTGGAAATGATGCCATTTTCGTCGTCATCGACAAGCTCACTAAAGTGGCTCATTTTCTTCCTATCAAAGAGTCTATCACAGCAGCGCAGCTGGCAGAGCTCTACACATCCAGAATTGTCTCCTTGCATGGCATTCCACAATTGATCTCTTCAGACCGTGGCAGCATCTTTACATCCAAGTTTTGGGATTCTTTTCAGAAGGCCATGGGCACAAACATTCGCTTCAGCACAGCTTTCCACCCT
This sequence comes from Aegilops umbellulata, assembly GCA_032464435.1. Classification (NCBI taxonomy): domain Eukaryota; kingdom Viridiplantae; phylum Streptophyta; class Magnoliopsida; order Poales; family Poaceae; genus Aegilops; species Aegilops umbellulata. The sequence goes on along the minus strand of CP136058.1, from coordinate 375,148,816 downwards.
CAAACCAGTGGACAAGTCGAGCGTGTCAACCAAATTCTTGAAGATATGCTCAGGGCTTGTGTTATCTCTTTCGGCATGAAGTGGGAGGATTGTCTTCCATATGTTGAGTTCTCTTACAACAACAGCTTTCAAGAGAGCTCGGGCAAAGCCCCATTCGAGATTCTCTATGGCAGAAAGTGCCGTACTCCTCTCAATTGGTCTGAGACGGGCGAACGCCAACTTCTTGGCAACGATTTGATCTCAGAGGCTGAAGATATGTGTAAAGTCATTCGTGAGAACCTCAAAGCCGCGCAATCGCGCCAGAAGAGCTATTACGATAGCAAACATCATGATTTGGCATTCGAGATCGGAGACCATGTCTACCTCCGCGTCTCTCCAATGAAAGGGACTCGTCGCTTCAGTATCAAGGGGAAACTTGCCCCTAGATACGTGGGTCCTTTCAAGATCATTGGCAAACGAGGCGATCTCGCCTATCAACTTGAGCTTCCCCCCAACTTTGCAAATGTGCACGATGTCTTCCACGTGTCACAGCTTCGCAAGTGCTTAAAGACGCTTGAGCGCACCATCAACTTCGAAGAGATTGATCTTCAAGAAGATTTGTCCTATCATGAGCATCCCATTGCTATTCTTGAAGAAACTGAGTGCAAGACTCGCAACAAGTCAATCAAATTCCTGAAAGTGAAGTGGTCACACCATTCAAACCGAGAAGCCACCTGGGAGCGCGAGGACCACCTCCGTTCCGAGTATCTGGAGTTCTTTCAGTCCTAGATCTCGGGACGAGATCCTCTCGTAGTGGTGGAGTGTTGTAACACCCCGGATGTAACTTGCCATATTTGTAATCCAACTCTTGCCATTTTCGGCTATGTGATATGATATTCCCTCCGTGGTTGGGTTTCCCGTCATTTTGCATTTTGTTCATGTCATGCATTTCATATCATGTCATCATGTGCATCGCATTTGCATACGTGTTCGTCTCATGAATCCGAGCATTTTCCCCGTTGTCTGTTTTGCAATCCGGCGCTCCTATGTTCCCCGGCGTCCCCTTTTACATTTTTCCGTGAGCGGGTATTAAACCTTCTCGGAATGGACCGAGGTTTGTCAAGCGGCCTTGGTATAGCACCGGTAGACCGCCTGTCAAGTTTCGGGTCATTCGGAGGTCGTTTGATACTCCAACGATTAACCGGGTAACTGTGAAGGCCTCGTGTGTGTTGCAGCCCAAAACCCCTCCAAAACAGCCCAACAACCCATCTAAGTCACTCCCATGTCCATCGTCGTTCGATCACGATCGTGTGGGCGAAAACCGCTCTCCATTTGGAGCCTCCTAGCTCCTCCTACCTATAAATATGTGCCCCCCTCCTCAATTTTCGGGTCCAAAACCCTAGTCCCGCTCCCTCTCCGCGCCCGGACGCGTCCGCCGCCACCGGACAAACCCCGCCGCCGCGCCCGCACCTGTCCCGCGACGCCACGTGGCATGCCGCCACCCGCCGCCGCCGGGGCCCGCCCAGGCCCGCGCGGGGCCCTCCCCGGCCCGGGTCGCCGCCGCCGATGCCCCGCGGGCGCCCAACCGCGCCTCCTCCCGCGCCGGCGCGCCTCCGCCGCCGCCAGGTCGCCGCCTCGCCGGCCGGCGCCGCCCGCGCCGGCCCCGCCGTCGCCGACCCCGCCGCCTCCGCCGCGCACGCCATCGTCGGTCGCCGCCGCGGTGCGCCGGCGCCTCCGCCCCTCGCCGCCCCGGATCCTTCCCGCACCCGCCGGCTTTCTCCTCTCCGGCTCCGGCGACGTCGAACCTCGATACCCGCGAGATCCCGATCTGGATCTGAAGATTTCGGTTGACTTTCCGCTCTCGAACCCTAATTTTTGTGCTAACTTTGAATAGTGATATCTCCGCATCCTTAGCTCCGTTTTGGGCGTGTAGCATATCAAATTGTTCGCCTCGATGAGTACATCATTTCATATAATTGCATCATTTTTATTTGAGCTCACCTTAATGCCCGAAATGCTGTTAGAAGAGGGCTATGTGATGTTAGTTTCAGATCTGTTTCATAACTTGCACTTTTGTCATTTTTGCCATGATTGATGTGTGCATCCTATGAAGTTGAGTCCTACATGTGTTTTGCAATATGCCATGCTATCTTTCCAGGGGTGTATGCCATGTATTTTCGTGATCTTTGTGGTGACTAGAACAAGCATGCAAACTAGGGTACATAATGTTGCTGATTTCAGAGACTTAGTGAAATTACTAAGTCCTTGCCTGCTGTTATTTTTATCCCATGTGTTCATGTTGTTTCAGAGAGATCTATAACTCTTTTGAGCATGATCAGTAAGGGTGTTTTGAGCATATGGATTTGCTCTGTCCATCCATCCCTTTTTTTGTATTTATGGAGTGCCTTAACTTGAGTCAATCGAGCTCTACTTTTGCTATAAAATGTTTCTGGCAGATTGTTTACATGTTATTCGAATTTGCCAAGCTTGTTGTAGTTGATCCTTGCTTGCCATGATGTTGTTCTTGCCATGTCTAGCTTCTATGCCATGTCTTCTTGATGTATGTATGCTTAGTTTATCATGCAATACTCTGTAGTGAGTGCATCGAGCTCGTAAATATGCCTACTTGTTATCTGTTTTTGACATGTCCAGTTTTCTGCTAAGTCTGAAACCTGTAACGAAACTTGCTTAATTGACATGGGTGTTATTATATTTTACGATCCTTTTTGGCTTATGATCAGTAAGGGACTTTTGTTAAGTGCTTTGAGTAGATTCCTGCCATGCCTTGTTTTGCTATTTTCTGTTCCTGTAGCATGTAGTTTGCTTGCTCTAAACATGTCATCCTGATGTTAATTTCTGGCATGATAGTATTTTCACTAAGTCTGTGAACCTGTTATCTTTTGCACTTTTTCCATGCTTGTTTGAACCTGTTGTGGTGTGAGTTAGCCGTAGCTCAGTGTTCATCTATTGTCAAGCATCTTGAGTAGATTACTGTCATAGTTTTTTCTGGTATGTTTGGGTGCAGTAGCTTAATTTCTTGTTGCTTGCTAAGTAGCATCATGTTGTTAATGGCAGATTATTGACATTCTTGTTTTGCTTGTCATTTGCAAACCGTGCATCCGATTCCGGTGATCTTTATATCGATTTCAACCGAAATCACCTCACCTTTCCAGTGGCATACTTGGTTTGCCAAGATTATGCCTTGTTCATCTTTTTCCTTCCGGAGCACGCATATGCATTGCATATCACATCTCGCATATCATGCCTTGTTTTGCATCATGTTGTTTGCGCATTGCATCGTGGTTGATAGTTGTTCCTTTGCTTGTTCTCTTGTCTTGGGTAGAGACGGGAGACGAGTACGTGAACGAGGAACCTGTCGAGAACGCTTACGAGGATCAAGCTTTCGACAACTCTGAGAACCTTGCAGGCAAGATGACCATACCCTCGAAATCACTTCTATCTTTGCTTGCTAGATGCCCGCTCTTTTGCTATGCCTATGCTGCGATACCTACCACTTGCTATATCATGCCACCCATATTGCCATGTCAGCCTCTAACCATCCATGTCCTAGCAAACCGTTGATTGGCTATGTTACCGCTTTGCTCAGCGCCTCTTATAGCGTTGCTAGTTGCAGGTGAAGATGAAGTTTGTTCCTTGTTGGAACATGGACTTGTTGTTCCTTATTGGAACATGTTTACTTGTCGGGATATCACAATACCTCTTATTTAATTAATGCATCTATATACTTGGTAAAGGGTGGAAGGCTCGGCCTTATGCCTGGTGTTTTGTTCCACTCTTGCCACCCTAGTTTCCGTCATACCGGTGTTATGTTCCTTGATTTTGCGTTCCTTACACGGTTGGGTGATTTATGGGACCCCCTTGACAGTTCGCTTTGAATAAGGCTCTTCCAGCAAGGCCCAACATTGGTTTTACCATTTGCCACCTAAGCCTTTTTCCCCCGGGTTTTCGCGAGCCCGAGGGTCATCTTTATTTTAACCCCCCCCCCCCCCGGGCCAGTTCTCCTTTGATTGCTGGTCCAAACTAGAGCCCTTTGCAGCGCCACCTTGGGGCAACTTGAGGTCTGGTTTTAGTTGTACGGACTGCTCATCCGGATGTGCCCTGAGACCGAGATATGTGCAGCTCCTATCAGGATTTGTCGGCACAATCGGGCGGCTTTGCTGGACTTGTTTTATTACTGCCGAGATGTCTTGTAGTCCGGGATTCCGAGACTGATCGGGTCTTCCCGGTAGAAGGAATATCCTTCGTTGACCGTGAGAGCTTATAATGGGCTAAGTTGGGACACCCCTGCAGGGTATTATCTTTCGAAAGCCATGCCCGCGGTTATGAGGCAGATGGGAATTTGTTAATGTCCGGTTGTAGAAGACCCGAAGTTGATCTTAACTAAAAACACGTCAACCGCGTGTGTAACCGTGATGGTCTCTTCTCGGCGGGGTCCGGGAAGTGAACACGGTGTTGGAGTTATGTTTGACGTAGGTTGTTCTAGGATCACTTCTTGATCACTTCTAGCTTCACAACCGTGCTTTGCTTCTCTTCTCGTTCTCTTTTGCGTTGTTAGCCACCATATATGCTAGTCGCTTGCTGCAGCTCCACCTCACAACCCTACCCAACCTTTAAGCTTAAATAGTCTTGATCTCGCGGGTGTGAGATTGCTGAGTCCCCGTGACTCACAGATTCTACCAAAACAGTTGCAGGTACCAACGATGCCAGTGCAGATGACGCGACCGAGCTCAAGTGGGAGTTCGACGAGGAATGTGGTCGTTATTATGTGCCTTTTCCTGATGATCAGTAGTGGAGCCCAGTTGGGGTGATTCGGGGATCTGTGTAGCATTTGGGGTAGTCTTCTTTCTTTTTGGTTCCATAGTCGGACCTTGAGTGTAATCTGGATGATGAATGTTTAATTATGTATTCTGTGAAGTGGCGACTGTAAGCCAACTATGTATCTCTTTCCCTTATGTATTACATGGGTTGTGTGAAGATTACCTCACTTGCGACATTGCTTTCAATGCGGTTATGCCTCTAAGTCGTGCCTCAACACGTGGGAGATATAGCCGCATCGAGGGCGTTACACCTCTATGGCCTCAAGCAGGCCCCACGGGCGTGGTATGATACATTGAAGGAATTCTTCATGAAGAAAGGCTTCACACCCGGTTCACTCGATCCCACTCTCTTTACTAAATCTTATGATGGTGAACTGTTTGTGTGCCAAATATATGTTGATGATATCATCTTTGGCTGTACTGACCAACGTTATAGTGATGATTTTGCCTATATGATGAGTGAAGAATATCTAATGTCTATGATGGGAGAGTTGAAATTCTTCTTAGGTCCTCAAATTCGTCAACAGCGCAATGGCATATTCATATCTCAGGAAAAATACCTCAAGGATTTCCTGAAGAAATTCGGCATGCAAGATTGCAAAGGCATCAAAATTCCTATGCCCACAAATGGTCATCTGTGCACTGATGAAAATGGTATTGACTTCGATCATAAGGTATACCGCTCCATGATTGGCTTTTTATTGTACTTATGTGCATCTGGGCCAGATATAATGCTTAGTGTTTGCATGTGTGCCCGATTTCAAGCTGCACCGAAGGAATCGCACCATAAGGCTGTGAAGCATATTCTTCGATATCTAGCTCACACACCAACACTAGGATTATGGTATCCCAAGGGCTCAGATTTTGATCTCATTGGATATTCTGACTCTAACAATGCTGGTGATCGTGTGGACCGCAAGTCAACATCTGGTACTTGTCATTTCCTCGGACGATCCTTGGTCTGTTGGTCCTCGAAGAAACAGAACTGCATATCACTGTCTACTGCTGAAGGTGAGTACATTGCTTCTGGTTCTTGCTGTGCTCAACTGCTATGAATGAAGCAAACACTCAAGGACTATGGCGTCAACGTGAAGAATGTGCCTCTCCTCTGTGACAATGAGAGTGCCATCAAGATTGCTCATAACCCAGTTCAGCACTCGAAGACAAAGCACATTCAGATTCGTCATCATTTTCTTCGTGATCATGTGTTGAAGGGCGACATTTCTATTGAGCATGTGAAGACTGAAGAACAGCTAGCCGACATCTTCACTAAGCCCTTGGATGAGAAGAGATTTAGCAAGTTGCGGTGTGAGCTAAATATCTTAGAGTCTTCGAATGAAGTATGAAAAGGCACTCATCCTAACACTTATGCAAAATTGATGACTTAGATGTGCAACACATGAAGAAACGTTTTTCTTCAATCAATGAAGAATAACACTCTTAGTGTGAAGAAATTAATGAAGAATTTGATTCTCAGAACCCTACGACAATTGTACGCGGTGTCTGAAATCATCATTGTTATACGGTGGGTCACGACACCACAAAAGTTGAAAATCTTCAATTTGAGTTTTTCCTCAGTTTTGAAATTCCTCAATTGTTCAAATTCTTCAACTTTCAAAATCTTCACTTGTGCCGTCGTTTTTCTTCATTGGATATATATATATATATATATATATATATATATATATATATATATATATATATATATATATATATATATGAGTTTATGTCCTCTACAACATTCACTTATAGCTATTTCTTCAAGTTGGTTTTTTCTGCTAAGTGAATGTGATCGGACCCTTCCCCTCTACGCTATACTCAATCCAATCTATTCACAAATTCTTCATGTGCGTTCTATTTGAAACTCGTTCAAAATCTTCACTGTGTCCTTGTCAGCTGAAGAAATTGCGAACGGAACGTTAAAACAGATCTTATCCAAATTTTCGGTTTTGCCACTCAAACCGTTCCGCATCCCACGATGCATTATTTTACTCACTCACGATCTTACACGATCTCCACTACACAGTATGTGGGTGACACATGTCGTGAGAAGGAGAATGGTCAGGGGCACGTTCGTCCTAAATTTTCGGGCGAACAGTTATTCACTGCCTCTATAAATACCCCTCTCCCCTTCCTCACTTCTTTTACTCCGCTTGATCTCTCTCTCTCCCGCTCGAGCTTCTCAAACCCTAGCACCGCCGCTACTCCATCGTCGCCGATGAGGAAGAGCTTCACTTCCTCGACCTCGTCGCTGTCGTACTCGCGCCAACCGCGGAAATCTTCACCGCCGCCGCCGCCGTAGACGTCTTCCTCCGCCGAGTTAGGGCGTGGAAGATCTACATCGACGAACCTCACTGTTTCATCTCACTGTTCGTCATGTTCTTCGTTAAGGTAATTAAAAGTTACTTTTACTGCCCTCTTTGATTCAAAATTTTTCTACAAAATCTTCAAAGGTGTTTTATTCTTCAAATCCTCACACACAAAACACCTCACATGTTATCTATTCTTGATTCATTTCCCTAAGCATCATTTTCTTCAAGATTCCTTAATTGTGTGGATCTTCGATCTATACAACTCTGGAACCTAAGATATAGCGCGCTTAGTGAAATTCTTCAAGACGCATCTGGTCAAATTCCTCAAACTTGTTTTTTTTGAAAAACCCTCTGAGAACACATATGACCTCTCCAAATTCCTCGCAACTATATTCTGTTCACAGGTACACATGTCCGCTGCTGAATCATTAGGTTCTCATCAACTTAACTCATTTGCAGCGTTCCTCGAAGAAAAACTGCATACTTCTTCAGAGAATTCAATTGTTCAAATTCCTCAACTGAAGAAAATGGCTGAAGGTAAAAGGCCTCATAAAGGAGGAAAGAAGCCTGAGGTCATGACCGCTTTTGAAATACCTGAGGACATCTATAAAGATTACTGCACGCCTGATGAAGCCAAGTTTGGCAAAGAAGATAAAAAACAGCGCAAGGTGCGCATTCAGAGGATTGAACGGCGATGGGCACGCGAATGCAGGGAGTACAGATATGTTACTCCAAAGTACATGAAGAAATTCGCTCTAAACCCTCCATGCCCAAGAGCCCCATTGGCACCTGGCCAAGTGGCTGATCCCACTAGCGTCAAACGCGGTGAGGATTTTCCTGAAGAATGGGCCAAGCTCCAAGCCAAATTGGCAAGACAAGCTAGAGAAGCGGTGAGGAAATTCAATGAAGATTCTGCTGCTGCTGCTGCCACTGAGGCCTCTGTCAAGCCGAGGAAATCAATGCTTAAGAAGCCCGCTCGAAAGCCAAGTGCTTCACCAACAATGCCCTCACGACCAAGTTCCTCAGCTGCGCCCTCACGGCCATAAACTTCAAAATCTTCAAGGCAAATTCCTCAAGCTGCCCCTGCTCCTCCAAAATCGTCAGCACCTCCTCCACAATCCTCAACAGTTCCGACAAAGTCCTCAGCACCTGTGCATCTGGACTCGTGCCAAAGGACTACAGGCATCTCCATTGCCTCTGGTGTCTCAGCAAGTTCCTCGGCTGGACCCTCTCTGCTGAAGAAAAAGGCTACTGCTGGACGCGGTACACGCCCAAGTCTTAAGAAGAAGCAAGTAGTCTTCAATGTACCATCTGACGAAGATGAAGCTGATGAAGAAGAACTTGCAGAAATCATCAGGGACCGACAAGAAAGGGCCGCTAGAGCCAAAGGCACACCTGTGCCGCTGCTGTTGGATCCAAGGGCGATCCTCGGTTATATTGATCTCTGGCATAAGGATCCCAACACACCTATGCCTGATTTCAAGCTGACAACTGGCCAAAGTCATATGCTGACTCATTTCATCCAAGAGGAGAAATGGAAATGTGATAGGGCTAGAGAGGTCAAGAAATCGCAGTACAGAAAGGAGAAAATACTGAAGAAAAATGTTGTCAAAATGACAACTGAAGAACTTATCAAGATGCAGGCTGAAATCAAAGCCCTCAGCGACAAATTTGACTCCTACTATGCTGATTGGAAGGGAGCAAAAGTCGGGTTTGTGAAACTGACTGAGAAATTCAAAAATATTGCAGCCCCATCGCAACAAGAAATTCCTCAAGCTGAACCTTCAGCACAGCCAACTGAAGAACATGCCAGCACCGCTGATGACGTTCAGGCTGCTGAAGAAAATGCTAGTTCCAGGGCTGATGACTCCATTCCAGCCGCTGAAGAAATTGCCAGGGCATCCACTAATGATGCGCCTGAAGAAACTAAAGAAGTCAGGGCAACTGCATCAATTGCGCCTGAGGAAATTCAACCAGATTCCTCAGCTCCACCTGCACCTACAACAACTCCTATCCTTCCATCTGCATCAGATGTGAAGAAGACCAAGGCTGCGGAGCGAGCTGCAGTGAAGAAAAGGAAAGCATCAAGTGCTTCAGAATCTTCAGTTCCAAAGAAGATGCAGCCTATGACCAGCTCATATGAAAATCCAATCGATGTTGTTCCGATTTCCACCATGCCATCAAAGGAACTTGTTCCTTTTGATGAAGAGTATGTGATCCCAAGCGGATCTGATGAAGAAACTCAACCTGCTGCTTCATCAGAGCAGATTGATGAAGAAATTGAAGTGGATGCAATCCCTTCAACTCCAGTGGTCTCATCATCAATGCCTCAGTTTACTGCTGAAGAGGCTGGTGTTGAAGAAATTGATGATGAAGATGTGGACATTGGAAGCACAACTCCAGTGATGAATGACGACTTTTGGGAAAGTCAGCATCCCAATTCTCCACTCTTCACCCCACTATAGCAAATCCCTCAATCTCCTGCACCAACAGTTCAATTGGGCTCTGAAGAAACTCATCCCACTACATCTGTGCATGAAGAAATTCCAGCCACTAGTGCTGAAGAAACTGCTGCTGCTGCTGAAAATGTGATTGCACCTGAGGAAGAACCTGAAATTCCTCAGCCTGAAGAATCTGAGATCGCGATTCCTGAGGTAGTGATGCAACTTATTGACACTCCTCTGCCCAAGCCAAAGGATCCGTTCTCAAGAAAGCAAAAGTTCAAGGCTGAAGACTTCTTTGGCGAGCACGTGTTCTTCACCGAGTATAATCCATATGACTCTGCTCGCATAAGGAAGAGGCATTTCTGGACTGCAAGTCAAGCCAACTTCTATTCCTTAGTGCTGTTCAACAAAGACAAAGTCTTCGACCATGCGCATATTCCTCACGTGGATATGGAGTCCATGCCGTGCTTCACGCCAGTCCTCAGTGTTCTTCACGATGCTGGGCTGCTCAATTTCTGCACTGACATATGCGATTGGAATGAAGAACTCATTCTTCAGTCTACGCAACGCTGCACATCACCGGCAACTCTGAAGATGTGAACTCATGGGTTCTGGACTGGATGACTGAGAACACACATTACAAGGCACCAGCATCTGAATTGCTTCGTGCCCTTCCTTTGAGTCCTCCCCTTGAAGATGCACGTTATGTTTACAATGAACCTGAGCATTCGAATCACTATATGCAAGTGTTGATGAAGCCATTGAAGCCAGGGCAGGCTCCTCGAACCAAATTCCTCGTCAAGGAATTACTGTATGTGCCTCGGACTGTCTATTGCATTCTGACAAAGACAATGAGTCCTATCAAAGGCCACGATTCTACTGATGAAGAAGTCATTGGCATCATGAAGAACATGCTTTTCAACATCACTCATGGCGTTCCCGTCAACTTCCATGATTTCTTCATGAGGACTCTGGCAAACATTGCTATGTCACCATTTGAGCTGAAGCCTTATGCGCCATGGATTATGAGATTCATCAGGACAAGGTCTTCACTCAATTACAAAGCTGAAACTCTGAACCACTGCAGCTACTTGCCCCCTATTGAAGTCCTCAAAAGGACATTTTCCTCAGCTGAAGAAAAGGGCAAGGCTACTGCTGTGATAGATGAAGGCATTCGTCCATTGGATGGTCAATTTTGCAAGCTGCTTCTTATTCTACCAATGATGACTCTGTCACCCATGACTGTGCCGCCAACAATGCCAAGCCAAATCCTCAAGCCACAGCACCCAGGGTGATGACTGATCGTGAGTTACTCCTCAGTCTTCATCAGAAGGTTGATCGCAATCACAAATGGGTCAAGCGTCAGTTTGGTTCAATTCTTCACAACATGACTTCAACACAAAATGCAGCGAAGAAAAACCACTACTACCTTCATGAAACCCTCAACCGCACCTGGGCTGTTCTGTCTCACGTTTACAGCGCCGAAGATCTGAAGAAAATGGGTCTCAAAGAAGAGTTTGCCTGGTCTGCACCTCCTCCGAAGAAATTCAAGAAGGTCCAGGTTCCTTCTTTGGTGGCCAGTTCCTATTCTTCATCGCGTGCCACTGATGAGCATGAAGACTTTGACGACACTGCGGCAGGCCCTACTTCAACTACCGACCCCAACAACGCGGGCGCTCCTTCATCAACTTGATTATCTTCAGGGGCGTTAGTCATCAGTTTCGATCCTTTTGGTCATTCGATGACAAAGGGGGAGAAATCTGAGTTAGTCTTCAAGCGGGTCTATTATAGGGCGTTTTTTGCTAAGTTACAACTCTCGTTCTTCCGAAACTTTTATTGGATCGAGTTGTAATCTTAAACCCGATGGTGCTCTGATACTTTTGATGCACTGTGTTCTGATACTTTTGATGCACTACTCTGCATGCTTATTCCTCGTCAATATTATTGCACGCATGCTGAATTTCATCAGGCACCATATTTCATCATGCATTTCAAATTCTTCATATTATCTATAAAATGCGTGTATGAATTACAAGATATAGGGGGAGATCTCCATGATTCATCTCTTCAAGTGTGCATTGCTTCAAAAGCAAATTCCTCACTATGCACAACTTCAGGGGGAGTTCTTCTATATCTTGCAATCAAATTCCTCAATATCAGTTTTTACACTTCATATATTTATCCCCATTGAAAACTTAACGTATATTGTCATCAATCACGAAAAAGGGGGAGATTGTAAGTGCATCTAGTGCCCCTTAGTGATTTTGGTGTATTGCAGACTTATAGGTTAAGGATCTAATGTGTTTATGACTATACACAGGTCTATAAGTCTATGAGGAGTTTGATATTTACGGAGAAAGTCGACCCCTAAAAATGAAGTTCTTCGACTGAAGACTTTGATATTCTGAAGACTTTCTGAAGACTTTGAAAGTGAAGAAATTGGTGTGACCTTGAAGACTTGGTATTCATTCGAGGAACATGAAGCGTGAAGACTTTTGTTTTCGTAGTTTCATTTTCTCTTTCTTGAGTCATAGGAAACACCGTACTGTTAAAGGGGGTCGAGGAAATACTAAGGAGAAAATTTCCATTTGATGCTCAACTCAAATACTACACCTACCAATCCCTTCGAGTGAAGCCATTGGAAATCTCATACAGTTCAGTCAATTTCTTCAGTGACAGAGACGCAGTTCTTCTGGTCACTGAGGACTTTGTTCTGACTGAGGAGTTAGGAATTTGCCAGTGCAGATTGCCTACATAGTGAGGAACATGATAGCCCTGAGGAATTTGTACCTCAAATTTCCGACCGTTGCTGTGCTATGCGCCAGCTGTCCAATAATATCTTATCCACCTAACGGTCATATTATTGAAGGGCATTTATGTCTTATGATGTCGGGCTGCTCCCTAGGCTATAAATAGCCGCCCCCTACAACCACTAGCTAGTTGGCTGCTCCGAGAGATCTTGACACTTGTCATTTGAGAGCAACCCATCCTCCGAGGACTTCGAGCGAAAATCATCAAGTGAGGAAAATCCAAACCCAAACCCAAACACCTACAAACCCAAAGTGATTGAGCATCACTGAAGAGATTGATCCTGCGTAGATCCGACGCTTGTTACCTTTGAAGAATGTGCTTCTTGCAGAAGGTTAGGCGTCATGGTCTAGAGCATCCAAGAGGAATTGTGGATCGCCGAGTGACCGAGTTTGTTAAGGTTCGGAAGTCACCTGAAGACTTACCACGAGTGATTGGACGAGGACTGTGTGTCCTTAGTTCAAGGAGAATACGGTGAGGACTGGGTGTCCCGAGCTGCGTGCTCAGGACTGGGTGTCCGGGACTGTGTATCCTCGAGTTTAAATACTCAGCCACTCCAACCAGACATACAACTGAGACAGCAGTTGGAACTGGTCTACCAAATCATTGTCTTCACCAAGCCAACTGGTTCCATTTCCTCAACTCTTGCATTTCCTCAGTATTGTGCTGCTTGTTTATCATATCTATGTTTGAAGACTTTGACTGAAGACTTTCTCAATTTCCTCAGTTCAATTTCTTCAGTCTGTTTATCTTCATCTAGTGTTATCCTGTGTTTACGCTTTTTGTACTCTGTGTTTGTCTTCATTTCGTCATGACGACTATGCTTGTATTCTGTTATGTTTTCATCTGAGTACTTATTCCGCTGCTAGTAGTTCTTCGCTAAGGAATTTCCTCACTAGCAAATTCCTCAGTGAAGAATTTCATAAAAATCGCCTATTCACCCCCCCTCTAGTCAATATAATGCACTTTCAATTTAAAAAGACAACATTGCATAACCAAATTAAGCATACAATTACACAAGTGACTACACACATAATGTTTGCACACACCAAAGTAAGCAATTACATGCATACTAAAGTAGGAGAAACGAGGATCTAATCATCTACTTAGTGTTGCGATGACGCTTGCCATTGCTCTGCTTCCGGCTGGATGCCTGGCCGTTTTGGGGAAGGAAGGACTTCCTCATGTCAACGATCCGCCGGTACATGTCGTAGCACATGTACGCCTCCTTGGCCGCGTACACGACGTGAGCTTTGTCGAGTTTATCCATCCAGGCCGAGTGCCAGGAACGCTTGTCCTTATTGCACGAGTCCTTCATGTCTCTATAGTAGGGGTCGGTGATGGCCTCGGCGAGGTGAACCAGTGAGTCCTTCTCATGCTCCTTGCTGCCCCATATCTTGTATTGGCCCTGCATGTCGACAATATTCTGGCAGGCGATGCCCGAACTCTCGAGCGCCTTTACATCGTTGGTGATGTCCACTGTAACGAACATGTAGTGGGGGCTGTTGACAAACCTGGCGAAACACTCGCAAGGCCTTGTGGTCGGGCAATAGTGGCAGACAAGGACGTGGTAGCGCACACACATCTAGGCGACGGCGACCTTGGGACGAGACCCAGCACAAGTGCGGGTTTACTCGAGGTCGAACCCGACCACCTTGTACTTCTCCTCAGCAAGCAACAGCTCGATGATGTGGATGGAGTGCTCCGCCCAGACCGGGTCGTTGGTGTACACCACCGAGAGGTCCATGAACCTTCTATGGGTGTCCACCACGGCATGCATGGTGAACTGCTGCTCGTCGTCGGTAGCTGCTCGGAGCGCCATTGGAGCCACGTAGGATACCCTCTAAGAATTTCTCGTGGTGGGTGTGCTTCTTGCAATGGTGGGGCGCGATCGAAAGGTTGAAGAGACACAAGGGTAGGTTAAATGGCCGCTGTAATAAATGGGGGTCGGCCGGCCTGTAATTGTCACATCTTGTCACGGCGTTCATAGAAGAGGATTCCAGAATCCAGTGCACGCTTGACAACACCGCACCCAAGGCGTGGACACTCGAGTGGGATAATTAATTCTGCGATGTCGGGACCCCGATTCTAAGTCACACCGATCTAGCATATCACTTTGCGGCCTCACGCACGATATTCCCACAGGTGTCGCCTTACCATGGCCCGGGACCGTTTGCGCATTTTGGCTCACGTATATGATAGTGTCGCTAGCATCCATATGACAGAGAACCCGGGCCGACATGACTAGTCGTGAACTCAAAGTGGCACTAACTTATGGGGACAGGCATACATGAATCAACATCGAGCATGTCGGTCGGCAGCGTGTGAATCCGGGCTGTAGCAACTGGGCTAATAGGACTCTGGGAACCCGGGCTGTAGCAGGCTAGGCAGGACTCCGGATGTCACCGCGTGACATTTCCCCGAAGGGACAAACACAGGAACGATGTGAATCACATGCCGGCCAGTCTAAGTGTTCCGGAGCAATAGTGCTGGGCTAGCAGGACTCCGGTAAACTGGGCTGTAGCGGACTACCATGGCTCGGTGGAAGCACTAGACTACATTTCCCCATAAGAGAGGCTACCAAGGATAAACAACTAGGTTGTCGGATCCCACACATAGCAATACACGTTACACGTACGCATAACATGCAAGTATGTGTTGTAGAACATGGCATCACAACATAACGCAAACTCATATAGATAAAGGCCCAGAAGGGCCACATAGCATTAAATACAAACAGGGGTCACATGACCCATCATTCAGAGCATACAAGCAACGGAAGCATTACATGTCTGAGTACAGACAACTACAAAAGAAAAAGGCTGAGAAGCCTGACTATCTACAAGACCCTCCCAAGGGTTCAAGATCGTAGCTGAGGTAACAAGCTACTCGTCGAAGTCCAAGCGGAACTACTAGTGAGACAGATGTCTATCTGCAAAACATAAATAAAGCAAACGTTAGTACAAAGGTACTCAGCAAGACTTACATCAGATCCTATCATACATGCATTTGTATCAAGAAGGTAATGTGGGGTTTAGTTGCAGCAAGCCAGCTTTGACTCAGTGGCTATCCTGTTCTACGACTACGAGAAACTACTTTGAGGTGAGGCAGCGCACACGAGTCCACTAATCACCACATCAATACACTACTATGGATTCATCCCCGTCTCTCTATGAGGAGGCCATCCATAGCACTCACACTTGTCTTGAGCATTTTAGAGTATCCACTTTAAGTTGTCTATGTACCACGTAAGCATCCAAGATGTCCATAACCAAGGACACTGCTATTCGAATAGATCATGATAACCCTGCAGGGGTGTACTTCTTCACACACGCTCTCACCACTTATCACCATGTACACGTCATGTATCTCGGCAACCTTCAAGCGGAAGGCTGGCGAGGGTGTCGGCCACGACCTGACTAACGACACAAGACTCTAATCCAGGTTTATCGCCTATTCACGGCCCTAAACGATGTGAGCAGGGTTCCCAAGCCCACCATCCGGGTGCCACTTGGTACACCGTGCCACCTGTGCCTAGTCTGTCCCAAGCCCACCCTGCCAGGTGCCACTCGGTAGAAAAATAGCACTACCTACAAACACCATGAACTAGTTGCAACTCCTGGACAGAGATCAAGTTGGTTAATAAGTCGAGAGGGGCCGAGTTACCGGAACCCAATGTGTGGTAGTATCTAGTCATTGGACAACATACACAGAACTCAGTGCTTAAGGACGGTTCCAGTGAGACAACCCACCATGTACTCCTACATGGCCTTTCACCGCTACCTTTACCAAATCGTGTTCACACACTTAACTCTCAGCACCAGAACATATCGTAACACTCCAATTCATTCCCAATGAATCAGACCTGACAGAACTCTAAGCAATAGCAGGCATGGCATGGTAGGAACACAACATGGCTCAATCAACTCCTACACATGCTAGTGGGTTTCAACTATTTACTGTGGCAATGACAGGTCATGCAAAGGAATGGGTTCAACTACCGCAGCATAAAGTAGCAGTTGAATCATTGTTGTCCTAATGCAATAAAAGAGAGCAGGAGTGAGAGAGTGGGATTGTATCGGAATGAACAAGGGGGTTTGCTTGCCTGGTAGATCAACAAGGGGGGCACTGCTCCTCTGACAGGTAATCTGGAGCACTCTCCGGAGCAGGACCAATCGAGAAGGAACTGTGTCGACAATCAATACACAAGCATATGCAACAATATGATGCATGAACATGGCATGAAGATGTGATGTTGTTTGAGATAATGCAACTAGCATTCCTTTTTGGAAGAGGTCCATTTGAACCAAGGGTTCAAATGCAACTCTAAATTAAGTCTCTTAAAATGCCATAATGTGTTTTCTCATATACTGCATGTATAGGCTGGTTTTTCATGCATGAAACTGGTACAGATGGATAGATTTCATTTTTCTGATAATTTTTCATATATAACTTATTTCAATCTGAGTTACGGTTGAATTTATATGAATTTTAGAAGTTTTACTAATTTCCTGGAATTTCCTGATTTATTTTAATACCAGAAAATGAATAATTGCGTCAGCATTGTGTCATGCCTGCGTCAGCAGGTTAACGACGCTGACCGGGTCAAACCTGACGTGTGGGGTCCACACGTCAGTGTCATAGGTTAAGCAGGGGGGTTAGTTTATCCTAATTATAGGGTTAGTGGCGCTAGGGCCCACTGTCAGTGTCAGTAGGTGGGGATTAGTGCCTAATTAAAAGCCACGTCAGCCCGCTGGAGTTCTGGCCGGCGGCGAACAAAAGCGCGGCGGCGACTCACCGGACTTGCGCTACGAGCGGCGTCTGGACGCGCGAAGACCACCTGGGCGTAGCCCGTCGTCGTCCGCATCCAGGGGAGCTGGTGGGAGGCTGCGGGGGCGCCGGAGCGGAGCTCGGGGCGGCGGCCGGAGCACGGTATCAAGCGGGAGCAGGATGCGGGGCACGGGGAGGCCACCTGAGGGGCTCTGCGGCACCCTCATGGCACCAGGAGCACGGTTAGGTGCTCGGGGGCGAGCTATGGCGGCTAGCACGACGGCGGCGACATGGACGACGGTGAGGAGCTACGGCCGTGGTGGTAGAGCTAGCTGGGCAAGACAATCGAGCTCGAGAAAAGGGGAGCTCACAGCAGATCCAGCGGAGGCGTCAGCGAGCTCGGTTAAGCGCTGGTGCGGTCGGAGCGTCGTCGGCGATCTCGGGCAGGCGGTGACGAAGACGATGGCAATGGCGGCGCTCCAGGGCCTCCTGAGGCGCGGGGCTTGGCTTCGAGGATGAGGAAGACGGCGCGGAGCTCTTGGGCACGTCAGAGGGGCGAGGCCATAGCAGTGGGCGCGGCAACGACGTGAGGCGGCGACGGTAGCGCTCGGGCGCTCGCGGGGAGGGCGACAGAGGCGGGGAGGAGGAACGAGAGAGAGGAAGAGAGGTGCGGGGCGTCGTGGCGACATCCAGGGCATCCAGGGCGACGAGAGGGAGAAGCAGGAGGTGGTGGGAGACTTGGCCGCGGGCGAGCGCACGCGACACGCAAAGTGCCAGTAGGCGCGAGGAAGAAGACAGAGGAGGAGGCGAGCTGGGCCAGCTGGGCCGCACAGCTGGGCCGGTTGGCTGCATAGTGCCAGGCCAGCAAGTGGCCCAGGTAAGTCCAGGTAGTTCCTCCTTTTTCTATTTTGTTTTTGTTTTCTATTTTCTGACATTTGTTTTGATTTAATAAAAATACTAAATCATTTTATTCCCTTGTGCCAATTTTTGAAGGAGCTAGTGGTATTATACCAGAGCTCCTCATCAACTAGTACAATTTTTGGACAATATTGTATACATATATATATATAACAATATATATCCAAAGCAAATAATTACTGCATTAATTCCAAATGCCCAAAATAAATACTAATGAGTTCCTAAAAATATTGGTTTGATTTTTATATCTGTCCAATATTTTCATAGAGCAACATGAACATTTTCTTGGACCTTTTTGGAGCAATTTTTATCTGGGTCATTTCCAGAAATGGTTTCTGAGGGTTTCACAAATCCCCAATTCAAATTTAAATGAAATTTAAACATGATGCACACATGACTAACTAGTCTAGGTCATACCAGAACTAGGGATGTGACAACTCGCCCCCACTTGAAAGAATCTCGTCCCGAGATTCAGGGGTCGATGGGAAGAAGGTGGGGTACTCTAGTCGAAGACGATCTTCTCGCTCCCAAGTAGCTTCTCTCTCAGAATGGTGAGACCACTGAACTTTGAGAAACTTGATGTTCTGACGTCGGGTAACACGCTCTGCTTGATCAAGATGTGAACAGGGTACTCTCGATATGTGAGGTTATCTTGGAGATCAAGCGTTTCGTGGTCCACTCCGCGGATGGGATCCGAGAAGCAACGCCTGAGTTGAGAGACGTGGAAGACATCATGAACTCGAGAAAGATGCGGGGGTAGTTTTAACTGGTAGGCAACCTCTCCTCGTTTAGCGAGAATGCGAAAAGGGCCAATGTAACGAGGAGCCAACTTGCCCTTGATACCGAAATGATGGGTACCCTTTAGAGGAGTAACCCGAAGGTAAGCCTTGTCGCCAACTTCATAAGCCACTTCCTTATGATGACGGTCATACTGGCTCTTTTGACGAGATTGGGCTGTTTTCAAATTCTCACGAATGATGCGAACTTTCTCTTCTGCCTCCTGGATCATGTCCGGTCCAAAGAATTGTCTTTCACCGGTTTCTGACCAGTTCAAAGGTGTTCGACATCTTCGTCCATACAGAATCTCGAAAGGAGCTTTCTTGAGACTGGATTGATAGCTATTGTTATAAGCAAACTCGGCAAAAGGAAGACACTTCTCCCAATCCATACCGAATGAGATAACGCAAGCTCTAAGCATGTCTTCGAGAATTTGGTTGACCCTTTCCACCTTACCACTTGATTGAGGGTGGAAAGCGGTACTGAAGGAAAGGTGGGTGCCCATGGTAGTTTGGAAACTCTCCCAGAAATGAGAAGTGAAGAGACTACCACGGTCTAAATTGATCTCTAGTGGAACACCATGAAGTGAAACTATTCGAGAGATATATAAGCCAGCGAGCTGACTAGCGGTGATACTCTCCCGAACAGGTACGAAGTGAGCCACTTTGGAAAGACGATCAATGACTACGAAGATAGCATTATTCCCTTTCTTGGTCCTGGGAAAGCCGGTGATGAAGTCCATACCAACTTTATCCCATTTCAACTCAGGAATAGCTAAAGGCTGAAGGGTGCCAGCAGGTCTCTAATGTTCTGCCTTAAGCGACGACAAACGTCACAGTTAGCAATGAACTCAGCGATTTCTCTCTTCATCCTAGTCCACCAGAACCTCTGGCGTAGGTCCTGATACATCTTAGTACTACCGGGATGAATCGTGAGAGGAGATTCATGAGCCTCCTTAAGGATCAGTTGTCGTAGATGTTGATTCTTGGGAACCACCAAGCGATTCTCAAAGAAAACAACACCTCAATCATCTGTAGAGAAACTACCACCAACTCCCTTGTTAATGTTTCTCTTGATCCGGGAAATTCCTGTATCCTGCTTCTGAGCAGAGATGATCTGATCCACAAGGGTAGGTTTTGCCACCAAGGTAGAAAGGAATCCATGAGGAGCAATGTGAAGGTTAACCTTACAGAATTCCTCATGGAGAAGTGGTTGGCCCTGCTGCAACATAAGATTGTTGCAATAGGACTTACGACTTAGTGCGTCAGCCATGAAATTTCCCTTGCCTGGGGTGTAGGTAATCCCTAAGTCGTAACCTGAGATCAACTCCAACCAACATCTTTGCCTAAGGTTCAAATCTGGTTGGGTGAAGATATACTTGAGACTCTGGTGATCAGTGTAAATCTCGCAACGCTTACCAAGAAGGTAATGTCGCCATGTCTTAAGTGCATAGACTATGGCTGCAAGCTCTAGATCATGTGTAGGATAATTATCCTCATGTGGATGCAACTGTCGAGATGCATAGGCAATCACATGACGATCCTGCATAAGAATGCAACCTAGTCCCTGTCGTGAGGCATCACAATAGATAACAAAGTCCTTAGTGAAATCCGGTGGCACAAGTATGGGAGCAGAAGTCAGGCGTCTTTTCAGTTCCTGAAAACTGTACTCACACTGTGGGGACCACTCAAACTTTTTATCTTTCTTGAGAAGTTCCGTGAGAGGTTTGGCCACTTTGGAGAAGTTCTCAACGAAGCGGCGACAATAACTGGCTAGACCAAGGAAACTTCTAACTTGTTTAACTGTTTCAGGTGGAGTCCAATCAAGAACGGCCTGAACTCTCTCGGGATTGACAGCAATGCCCTTACCAGATATCACGTGGCCTAGATAGGTCACTTCTGGCAACCAAAATTCGCACTTGGAGAACTTGGCATAAATGTGATGCTCTCTTAGTTTTTCTAGCACAAGTCTAAGATGTTCGGCATGCTCTTCCTCGTTCTTCGAGTAAATAAGAATATCATCGAGGTAAACCACGACGAACTTATCTAAGTACTCCATGAAGATCGAGTTCATCAAGCGGGAGAAGGTAGCTGGAGCATTGGTTAGACCAAAGGACATGACGGTGTACTCGTACTGGCCGTAACGAGTGACGAAAGCCATCTTAGGAATGTCCCCATTTCTAATCTTGATTTGGTGGTAGCCTAACCTCAAATCCATCTTGGAAAAGACTGAGGATCCAGCGACCTGATCATACAGATCGTTGATCCTGGGGAGCGGATACTTGTTCTTTATCGTGACCAAATTAACGGGACGATAATCTACAACCATCCGGTCCGTACCATCCTTCTTCTTGACGAAGAGGACGGGGCAAGCCCAGGGAGAAGAACTAGGACGGATGAAACCCTTTTGCAAGGATTCATCGAGTTGTTTCTTAAGCTTGGCTAGCTCTAAGGGTGCCATCTTGTAAGGTCTCCTAGAAATTGGAGCGGTTCTTGGGATAAGATCTATGACAAACTCTACATCTCTGTCAGGTGGAATGCCTGGCAGTTCCTCTGGAAAGACATCCGGAAAGTCACGGACTACCGGGATATCTTCAAGGTCTGGAAGAGGGCTGGCATTAAGAGAATAAAGCTGACGCTTTGCAACTCTGGTGGAGACAGTGACTAACTTGCCAGATGGGTGTGTGAGCTGAACAGACCTGGTGTAACAATCAATCTTGGCATAATGAGCTTTCATCCAGTCCATACCCAAGATGATGTTAATATCTGTAGACTTGAGGGCTATAAGTGATGCAAGGAATACAAGTCTGTCAACAAGGATTTCATTACCATGGCTTACACTAGAAGTTTGCCATTTGGATCCAGGAGTTTGAATGACTAGTGGAGAAGGCATATCACAAAATGATATGTTGTGCAAGCTGGCATAGCTTTCAGAAATGAAGGAGTGAGATGCTCCAGTATCGAACAGAACCGAAGCTGGATGGAAATTGACAAGGAGTGTACCAAGAACGACATCCGGATCATCATGAGCGTCTTTAGCCGAGATGTGATGCACACATCCACGTTCAGTGGGAGCTGACTTGACACTGATCATCTTGCATGGTGGCTTACCACAACCAATAGGCTTCTCGGGCTGGGGTGGAGCATAACTGGCTTAAGAGTAGTCACGTGCATAGTGCCCTGGCTCTCTGCATGTGAAGCAAGTCCCTGAAGTAGGACGTGGACCCGCATTGACAAGTGGTCTACCAATAGGCATGGGTGTAGCATACTGCTGAACTGGGTGAGGTGCCACACAAGATGGCCTCGGTGTATAACCGGGTGGAAGAGCGGAGTTCGGAACCCAAATCCGGCGCTTCTATGAACTAGAATTGAAGGAAGAAACCAAATCACGGGTGTGCTTACGAGACTCCTCATAAGTGAGCTGAGCTGTCTCTGTTAATGGCCTTGTTCACAAGAGCCTGGAATGTTTTGCAATGGTGCAAGTGGAGATCACGACGCAACTTGGGGTTGAGACCCTTCCGGAACCTAGCCTGCTTCTTGGCGTCTGTGGACACTTCTTCTATAGCATAACGAGTGAGGTTCTCAAACTCTCTACTATAAGCATCAACAGCCATCTTACCCTGGGTGAAACTACAGAACTCTTCTCTCTTGCGATCAATGAGAGCTAGAGGAATGTGATGCTCGCAAAAAGCCTCAGTGAAATCTTTCCAGGTAGGTATCTGACCAGCTGGAAGCATAGCCTCATAGTTCTGCCACCAAAGACTAGCAGGACCTTCCAGGTGATATGCAGCATAGGTGACCTTGTCACCTTCAGCTACGCTCGTGGAACGCAGCTTGTGTGTGATACTACGGAGCCAATCATCTGCATCGAGTGGCTCAATGGAATGATGGAAGGTAGGTGGTTTCAAACCAATGAAATCATAGATGGTCGCTGACTCTTTGCACTGGGGTGCGGTGTTCTCCTCGATACGTGCTAACAAGCGGTTAGACTCATGCTTGTTCCTCTCCATCTCTAACATGAACTCTGCCAACGAAGACTGGTCGGGAGGATCCTCATCCCTACCATCTCCGTGGTTCCGACTACGGGCAACAGAGCTTCGGTTAACCGGCAACATCCTGAAGAATGAAACCAAGGAAAACAAGAATGTATTCAGCATCAACTATAGGATGCGGAAGGTAGCACAAGAATTTAGTATCTCTCAAACTCCTAGGACAATTCTGGCAGCATAACGGCAGTAAAATGCTCAAAATGAGACATTCTACAAAAGACGGGGTAGCACCATACTCAACATCATCACTCAAGGTTCTGAGATATTACTAAACAGGCTACACCGGAGGTACTCGAACTAGGATATGACTCTGATCAACCAATCCTAAGAGGCTACGGAGTAGTAACACGTGATCCTGATAGACAGAAGAGGAAGCCTAGTTCCTTAACCCTGTAGGAAAGATAGGATGACTCAGATCAGAAGGGCATGAGGTATAAGGAGTAAAAAGAGCCTTACATTCCCTTCCACAATCAATTCCCTTACATAACTAAAGAATGTCTAGACTCAACTTCGACCAGGTTGGCTTGGAAATCCTACACGCAGCCAGGCTCTGATACCAAAGCTGTCGGGACCCCGATTCTAAGTCACACCGATCTAGCATGTAACACCTCATATCACTTTGTGGCCTCATGCACGGTATTCCCACGGGTGTCGCCTTACCATGGCCCGGGACCGTTTGCGTATTTTGGCTCACGTATATGATAGTGTCGCTAGCATCCATATGGCAGAGAACCGAGGCCGACATGACTAGTCGTGAACCCAAAGTGGCACTAACTTATGGGGACAGGCATGCATGAAACAACATCGAGCATGTCGGTCAGCAGCGTGTGAATCCGGGCTATAGCAACTGGGCTAACAGGACTCCAGGAACCCGGGATGTAGCAGGCTAGGCAGGACTATGGATGTCACCGCGTGACATTTCCCCGAAGGGACAGACACGGGAACTATGTGAATCACATGGCAGCCAGTCTAAGTGTTCCGGAGCAGTAGTGCTGGGCTAGCAGGACTCCGGTAAATCTGGCTGTAGCGGACTACCATGGCTCGGTGGAAGCACTAGACTACATCCCCATAAGAGAGGCTACCAAGGATAAACAACTAGGTTGCCGGATCCCACACATAGCAATACACGTTACACATACGCATAACATGCAAGTATGTGCTGTACAACATGGCATCAGAACATAACGCAAACTCATATAGATGAAGGCCCAGAAGGGCCACATAGCATTAAATACAAACAGGGGTCACATGACCCATCATTCAGAGCATACAAGCAATGGAAGCATTACATGTCTGAGTACAGACAACTACAAAAGAAAAAGGCTGAGAAGCCTGACTATCTACAAGACCCTCCCAAGGGTACAAGATCATAGCTGAGGTAACAAGCTACTCGTCGAACAATAATACTTCAAGCATACCAACCAAGCAATTATGTCTTGTCGAAATAACATAGCCAAAGAAAGTTCGTCCCTACAAAATCATATAGTCTGGCATTCTCCATCTTCACCACACAAAGCATTCAAATCATGCACAACCCCGATGACAAGCCAAGCAATTGGTTCATACTTTTTAACGCGCTTCAGCCTTTTCAACCCTCACGCAATACATGAGCGCAAGCCATGGATATAGCACTATAGGTGGAATAGCATATGATGATGGAGGTTATGTGGATAAGACAAAAAAGGAGAAAGTCTCACATTGACGCGGCTAATCAATGGGCTATGGAGATGCCCATAAATTGATGTCAATGTGAGGAGTAGGGATTGCCATGCAACGGATGCACTAAGAGCTATAAGTATATGAAAGCTCAAACTAGAAACTAAGTGGGTGTGCAACCAACTTGCTTGCTCATGAAGACCTTGGGCATTTGAGGAAGCCCATCATCGGAATATACAAGCCAAGTTCTATAATGAAAATTCCCACTAGTATATGAAAGTGATAACTCAAGAGACTCTCTATATGAAGAACATGGTGCTACTTTGAAGCACAAGTGTGGTAAAAGGATAGTAACATTGCCCCTGCTCTCTTTTTCTCTCATTTTTTATTTTTTTATTTTTTTTCTTTTTTTGGTGGGCTTCTTTGGCCTCTTTTTTTATTTGGGCTTCTTTCGCCTTTTTTATTTTGATAACCTCACATGGGACAATGTTCTAAAAATGATGATCATCACACTTTTCTTTACTTACAACTAATTATTACAACTCGATGTCTAGAACAAGGTTATGACTCTATATGAATGCCTCCGGCGGTGTACCGGGATGTGCAATGATCTAGCGTAGCAATGACATAAAAAAACGGACAAGCCATTAAAACATCATGCTACCTATCTTACGATCATGCAAAGCAATATGAAAATAAATGCTCAAGTCATGTATATGATGATGATAGAAGTTGCATGGCAATATATCTCGGAATGGCTATGGAAATGCCATGATAGGTAGGTATGGTGGCTGTTTTGAGGAAGATATAATGAGGTTTATGTGTGACAGAGCATATCATATCACGGGGTTTGGATGCACCGGCAAAGTTTGCACCAACTCTAGAGGTGAGAAAGGGCAATGCATGGTATCGAAGAGGCTAACAATGATGGAAGGGTGAGAGTGCGTATAATCCATGGACTCACATTAGTCATAAAGAACTCATATACTTATTGCAAAAGTTTATTAGCCCTCGAAGCAAAGTACTACTACGCATGCCCCTAGGGGGATAGATTGGTAGGAAAAGACCATCGCTCGTCCCCGACAGCCACTCGTAAGGAAAGCAATGAAAGAACACCTCATGCTCCGACTTCGTTACATAACGGTTCACCATACGTGCATGCTACAGGACTTGCAAACCTCAACACAAGTATTCCTCAATTTCACAATTACTCAACTAGCACGACTCTAATATCACCGTCTTTATATCGCAAAACTGTTGCAAGGAATCAAACATATCATATTTAGTGATCTACAAGGTTTATGTAGGATTTTATGACTAACCATGTGAATGACCAGTTCCTGTCATCTCTCTAAATAGATATAAGTGAAGCAAGAGAGTTTAATTCTTTCTACAAAAGATATGCCCACGCTCTAACAAGTATAAGTGAAGAAAAAGAGCATTCTACAAATGGCGGTTGTCTATGTAAAGAGAAACAGGCAATCCAAACTTCAAATGATATAAGTGAAGCACATGGAGCATTCTATAAAGCCATACTCAAAATATATAAGTGAAGTGTAAAGAGAATTCTATAAATCAACCCAGTACTATCTCATACCAGCATGGTGCATAAAATAAAAGTGAAAATTAAATGCAAAAGACGCTCCCAGATTTACACATATCGCATGAACGAAACGAATCCAAAAACATCCCGATACTTGTTGAAGAAAGAGGGGATGCCTTCCGGGGAATCCCCAAGCTTAGACGCTTGAGTCTCCTTGAATATTTACTTGGGGTGCCTCGGCATCCCAAGCTTGAGCTCTTGCCTCTCTTTCTTCTTCTCACATCGAGACCTTCTCGATCATCGAACACTTCATCCACTCAAAGCTTCAACAGAAAACTCGGTAAGATCCGTTAGCATAATAAAGCAAATCACTACTCTAAGTACTGTTGCAAACAAATTCATATTTTGTTTTTGCATTATGTCTAACTGTAATATAACTTTTTCATGGCTTAATACACTGATATAAATTGATAGTTTCATCAAAATAAGCAAACTATGCATCAAAAACAGAATCTGTCTAAAACAGAACAGTATGTAATAATCTGAACATTCACCATACTTATGATACTTGAAAAATTCTGCCAAAATTAAGAAAAATAAAAAATTTGTACATAAAGACATTGCAAAAAGAATCAGAACCATTGGACGTTCTAGTAAAAAAATGTAAAATCGCGCACTACAGCCAAAGTTTTTGTCCTGCACCGTACAAACCAACAAGCATTGTAAACATCCTAAAGGAAAACCTTGGCACATTATTTTTATTTTTAAACCTTATAAAGGCACACAAAAGAAATAAATGACTCTATAAAACTTCCGGGTTGTCTCCCTGGCAGCGCTTTTTTTAAAGCCATTAAGCTCGGCATATAGTGCTCAAGTAGTGGATCCGCCCGTATCCCAAGGTATATCAAAGCCAATTTTAATTAGCAATGATTTGGCATTTAGTAGTGAGCACAAAGCAACATATATCAAGTAATGACGAAGTATAACTCTCTTCCTATGCATCAGCATGTCATAAAAGAAAAATTCATGCACACAAAGTAAAGGCCAATGCATAGTATAAACAGTTTCTTGCAATTTTATCGTGTGGGAAACATAGAGAGGTGGAGATATAGTTCCTCTCTCATTATACCTGCAAGTAGGAGCAGCAAGAACATGCATATTATATCTATCAAAATCATCATGTGAAACGGTAAAAGGCAACCCATCAATATAATCCTTAATAAGTGCAAACTTCTCCGATATAGTGTAGTCGGGAGAATTCAAAAAGATAATAGGACTATCATGCGTGGGTGCAATAGCAACTATTTCATGTTTAACATAAGGAAGTATAGCAAGTTCATCTCCATAAGCATAATTCGTATTGGCATCTTGGCCAGAAGCATAGCAAGCATCATAGAAAAAGGGATATTTCAAAAGAATCAACGGGATCATAATAGTCATCATAGCAATCATCCTTCGGTAAGCACGAAGGGAAATTAAACAATGCATGAGTTGAAGAGTTACTCTCATTAGAAGGTGGGCATGGGTAGCTAATCCACTCTTCCTCCTTTTGTTCTTCGCTCTCCTCATCATCTTTTTCATCCAATGAGCTCACAGTTTCATCATTTTTTTCTTCCATAGACTCCTGCAAAATATTATTCTCTTCTTGGACAGCGGGGTAGTCCTCAATATATGGTTCAACATAGGCATTAGAAGCATAATTATCATAGAAATATTTAAGTATGGCAAAAATTTCAGACTTGTAAAGAGTAGCATCATACGTTTCAATCAAAGAAGCAATTTCATAAGCACCCTTAAAAGCAACAAATTCTTCAATTTGTTGAATATCATAGTAACTGTAAACAGCTTTAGCATATGAAGATACGATCCCATTATCACTAAACTCACATTGATAGGGAAGGTGTTCCTTAGGGCTTTCAGAACAACAAGTAACATCATAAATATAGCATAAATTCCAAGCATAGCATTGCAAACGATGAATTTGACCCAGCAAAGGTTTCCCTTTTTCAGATATGCGGTGTCGCACATAATAGGCATGCTCATCTAAAGATTTGCCCTCAACTAAGCTAGTTGGGTTTTCAGCACGAGCACATAGGGATCGAAGATGATCCAAGTAATAAGCTTCAGGAGTGTGATAGATTTTCAGTGGTTCTTCAACCATTGGTTCAGTAGGTACAACTAATTTTTTTGGTATTTTGTGTTTCCTACCCATAACTAAAGATAGAAAACAACCAAGAACAGCAAATAAAAATTACTTAGTGATAAAGCAAACAAGCACGCACGAGAATATTCACCCCACGCTATTGCTCCCCGACAACGGCGCCAGAAAAAGGTCTTGATAACCCACAAGTATAGGGGATCGCAACAGTTTTCGATAAGTAAGAGTGTCGAACCCAACGAGGAGATAAAGGTAGAATGAATATTCCCTCAAGTTCTATCGACCACCGATACAACTCTACGCACGCTTGACGTTCGCTTTACCTAAAACAAGTATGAAACTAGAAGTACTTTGTAGGTGTTTTTGGATAGTTTTGCAAGAAAGTAAAGAGCACGTAAATAAATACTAGGGGTTGTTGTAAGTAAAGAAGCAATAAAGTAAATGTAGCGAGTGTGGAAAAGTGGTGGTAGGAGTTGAGAAATTGTCCTTAAGCAATTGGCTACTTTACTAGACCGATAGCAAGTTTTATGTGGGAGAGGCCACTGCTGGCATGTCATCCCTTACTTGGAATTCTATTCACTTATGATTGGAACTATTAGCAAGCATCCGCAACTACTAACATTCATTAAGGTAAAACCCAACCATAGCATTAAGATATATTGGTCCCCCCTTCAATCCCGTATTCATCAATTTCTATGCTAGGTTGAAGCTTCTGTCACTCTTGCCCTCCAATACATAGTCCTATCAACCTACAACTAACCCTATGGTGTGATCCACGCACGCGCTCATATGATGGGCACCAAAGGACAGCAAAATAACCACAAGCAAATTAAATCAATCATAGCAATTCATCAACCACCGATAGGACAACAAAAATCTACTCAGACATCCTAGGATGGCAACACATCATTGGATAATAATATAAAGCATAAAGCACCATGTTCAAGTAGAGGGTACAGCGGGTTGTGGGAGAGTGGACCGCTGTAGATAGAGGGGGGAAGGTGATGGAGATGTTGGTGAATATGGTGGAGGTGTTGGTGAAGATTGCGGTGATGATGATGGTGGCCACGGCAGCGTTCTGGCGCTACCGGGGGAGAGGGGGAGAGGGGCCCCCTTCTTCCTCTTCTTCCTTGACCTCCTCCCTAGATGGGAGAAGGGTTTCCCCTCTTGTCCTTGGCCTCCATGGCATGGGAGGGGCGAGAGCCCCTCCGATATTGGATCTGTCACTCTGTCTCTCTCTATTTCTGCATTCTGCGCTGCTGCCCTTTCACCGTTTCGTGTATATATGGAGATCCGTAAATCCGATTGGACTGAAACCTTCGCCGTGATTTTTTTACCAAAAATTAGCTTTCTTGCAGCCGAAGAAGGGCATCAACCGCCTTACGGGTGGCCCATGAGGGTCAGGGGCGCGCCCAGGGGGGACAGGCGCGCCCCCTGCCTCGTGGCCACCTCGGGCACCGTCTCGCGTGGATTTTTCTTCCGGAATTCTCCAAATATTCCAAAAATATTCTTCGTCCGTTTTTATCCCATTTGGATTCCGTTTGATATGGATATTATGTGAAACATAAAACATGCAACAATCAGGAACTGGCACTGGGCACTAGATCAATATGTTAGTCCCAAAAATAATATAAAAAGTTGCCAAAAGTATATGAAAGTTGTATAATATTGGCATGAAACAATAAAAAATTATAGATACGACGGAGACGTATCAGCATCCCCAAGCTTAATTCCTGCTCATCCTCGAGTAGGTAAATGATAAAAAAGATAATTTTTGATGTGGAATGCTACCTAGCATAATCTTGATCATGTATCAAATCATGGCATGAATATTAAGACACGAGTGATTCAAAGCAATAGTCTATCATTTGACATAAAAACAATAATACTTCAAGAATACCAACCAAGTAATTATGTCTTATCGAAATAACATAGCCAAAGAAAGCTCATCCCTACAAAATCATATAGTCTGGCTATGCTCCATCTTCACCACACAAAGCATTCAAATCATGCACAACCCCGATGACAAGCCGAGCAATTGGTTCATACCTTTTAACGCGCTTCAGCCTTTTCAACCCTCACGCAATACATGAGCGCAAGCCATGGATATAGCACTATAGGTGGAATAGCATATGATGATGGAGGTTATGTGGAGAAGACAAAAAAGGAGAAAGTCTCACATTGATGCGGCTAATCAATGGGCTATGGAGATGCCCATAAATTGATGTCAACGTGAGGAGTCGGGATTGCCATACAACGGATGCACTAAGAGCTATAAGTGTATGAAAGCTCAAACTGGAAACTAAGTGGGTGTGCAACCAACTTGCTTGCTCATGAAGACCTCGGGCATTTGAGCAAGCCCATAATCGGAATATACGAGCCAAGTTCTATAATGAAAATTCCCACTAGTATATGAAAGTGATAACTCAATAGACTCTCTATATGAAGAACATGGTGCTACTTTGAAGCACAAGTGTGGTAAAAGGATAGTAACATTGCACCTTCTCTCTTTTTCTCTCATTTTTTCTTTTTTTTCTTTTTTCCATTTTTGGTGGGCTTCTTTGGCCTCTTTTTTTATTTGGGCTTCTTTGGCCTCTTTTATTATGATAACCTCACATGGGACAATTTTCTGATAATGATGATCATCACACTTTTATTTACTTACAACTCAATATTACAACTCGATGTCTAGAACAAGGTTATGACTCTATATGAATGCCTCCGGCGGTGTACCGGGATGTGCAATGATCTAGCATAGCAATGACATAAAAAACGGACAAGCCATGAAAACATCATGCTAGCTATCTTACGATCATGCAAAGCAATATGAAAATAAATGCTCAAGTCATGTATATGATGATGATAGAAGTTGCATGGCAATATATCTCGGAATGGCTATGGAAATGCCATGATAGGTAGGTATGGTGGCTGTTTTGAGGAAGATATAATGAGGTTTATGTGTGACAGAGCGTATCATATCACGGGGTTTGGATGCACTGGCGAAGTTTGCACCAACTCTCGAGGTGAGAAAGGGCAATGCACGGTACCGAAGAGGCTAGCAATGATGGAAGGCTGAGAGTGCGTATAATCCATGGACTCACATTAGTCATAAAGAACTCATATACTTATTGCAAAAGTTTATTAGCCCTCGAAGCAAAGTACTACTACGCATGCCCCTAGGGGGATAGACGTGGACCTCCTTTTAAAAATGTATGGAATTGCGCCCGAAAATGCACAGGCTTTGCTTTTTGAAATCACAAAAATGGTAGAATTATACATGAGGTAGGCGAAAAGACCATCGCTCGTTCCTGACCGCCACTCGTAAGGAAAGCAATGAAAGAACACCTCATGCTCCGACTTCGTTACATAATGGTTCACCATACGTGCATGCTACGGGACTTAAAAAACCTCAACACAAGTATTCCTCAATTTCACAATTACTCAACTAGCACGACTCTAATATCACCATCTTTATATCGCAAAACTGTTGCAAGGAATCAAACATATCATATTTAGTGATCTACAAGGTTTATGTAGGATTTTATGACTAACCATGTGAATGACCAGTTCCTGTCATCTCTCTAAATAGATATAAGTGAAGAAAGAGAGTTTAATTATTTCTACAAAAGATATGCCCACGCTCTAACAAGTATAAGTGAAGCAAAAGAGCATTCTACAAATGGCGGTTGTCTATGTAAAGAGAAACAGGCAATCCAAACTTCAAATGATATAAGTGAAGCACATGAAGCATTCTATAAAGCCATACTCAAAAGATATAAGTGAAGTGTAAAGAGCATTCTATAAATCAACCAAGTACTATCTCATACCAGAATGGTGCATAAAATAAAAGTGAAAACTAAATGCAAAAGACGCTCCAAGATTTACACATATTGCATGAACGAAACGAATCCGAAAACATACCGATACTTGTTGAAGAAAGAGGGGATGCCTTCCGGGGCATCCCCAAGCTTAGACGCTTGAGTCTCCTTGAATATTTACTTGGGGTGCCTCGGGCATCCCCAAGCTTGAGCTCTTGCCTTTCTTCCTTCTTCTCACATCGAGACCTTCTCGATCATCGAACACTTCATCCACTCAAAGCTTCAACAGAAAATTCGGTAAGATCCGTTAGCATAATAAAGCAAATCACTACTCTAAGTTCTATTGGAAACAAATTCATATTTTGTTTTTGCATTATGTCTACTTGTAATATAACTTTTTCATGGCTTAATACACAGATATAAATTGATAGTTTCATCAAAACAAGCAAACTATGCATTAAAAACAGAATCTGTCTAAAAAAGAACAGTCTGTAATAATCTCAACATTCACCATACTTATGATACTTAAAAAATTCTTCCAAAATTAAGAAAAATAAACAATTTGTACAGAAAGACAGTGCAAAAAGAATCAGAACCATTTGACGTTCCAGTAAAAAACGTCAAATCGCTCACTACAGCCAAAGTTTCGGTCCTGCACCGTACAAACGAACAAGCATTGTAAACATCCTAAAGGCAAACCTTGGCACATTATTTTTATTTTTAAACCTTATAAAGGCACACAAAAGAAATAAATGACTGTCTAAAACTTCCGGGTTGTCTCCCTGGCAGCGCTCTCTTTAAAGCCATTAAGCTAGGCATATAATGCTCAAGTAGTGGATCCGCCCGGATCCCAAGGTATATCAAAGCCAATTTTAATTAGCAATGATTTGGCATTTAGTAGTGAGCACAAAGCAACATATATCAAGTAATTACGAAGTCTAACACTCTTCCTATGCATCTGCATGTCATAAAAGAACAATTCATGCACACAAAGTAAAGGCCAATGCATAGTATAAATAGTTTCTTGCAATTTTATCGTGTCGAAAACATAGAGAGGTGGAGATATAGTTCCTCTCTCATTATAATTGCAAGTAGGAGCAGCAAGCACATGCATATTATATCTATCAAAATCATCATGTGTAACGGTAAAAGGCAACCCATCAATATAATCCTTAATAAGTGCAAACTTCTCCGATATTGTGTAGTCGGGAGAATTCAAAAAGATAATAGGACTATCATGCGTGGGTGCAATAGCCACAGTTTCATGTTTAACATAAGGAACTATAGCAAGTTCATCTCCATAAGCATAATTCATATTGGCATCTTGGCCACAAGCATAGCAAGCATCATCAAAAAGGGATATTTCAAAAGAATCAACGGGATCATAATAGTCATCATAGAAATCACCCTTCGGTAAGCACGAAGGGAAATTAAACAATGTATGCATTGAAGAGTTACTCTCATTAGAAGGTGGGCATGGGTAGCTAATCTGCTCTTCCTCCTTTTGTTCTTCGCTCTCCTCATCTTCTTTTTCATCCAATGAGCTCACAGTTTCATCAATTTCTTCTTCCATAGACTCCTGCAAAATATTAGTCTCTTCTTGGACAGCGGGGTAGTCCTTAATATATGGTTCAACATAGGCTTTAGAAGCATAATTATTATGGCAAAATTTTCAGACTTTTAAAGAGTAGCATCATACGTTTCAATCAAAGAAGCAATTCCATAATCACCCTTAAAAGCAAAAAATTCTTCAATTTGTTGAATATCATAGTAATTATAAACACCTTTAGCATATGAAGATACGATTCCATTATCACTAAACTCACATTGATAGGGAAGGTGTTTCTTAGGGCTTTCAGGACAACAAGTAACATCATAAATATAGCATAAATTCCAAGCATAGCATTGCAAACGATGAATTTGACCCAGCAAAAGTTTTCTTTTTGCAGATATACGATGTCGCACATAACAGGCATGCTCATCTAAAGATTTGCCCTCAAGTAAGCTAGTTGGGGTTTCAGCACGAGCACATATGGATCGAAGATGATCCAAGTAATAAGCTTCAGGAGTGTGATATATTTTGAGTGGCTCTTCAACCATTGGTTCAGTAGGTACAACTAATTTTTTTGGTATTTTGCGTTTCCTACCCATAACTAAAGATAGAAAACAACTAAGAACAACAAATAAAAAATACTTAGTGATAAAGCAAACAAGCACACACGAGAATATTCACCCCACGCTATTGCTCCCCAGCAACGGCGCCAGAAAAAGGTCTTAATAACCCACAAGTATAGGGGATCGCAACAGTTTTTGATACGTCCATTTTGCATCATGCTTCTATATCGATATTTATTGCATTAGGGGCTGTTATTACACGTTATGTCACAATACTTATGCCTATTCTCTCTTATTTTACAAGGTTTACATAAGGAGGGAGAATGCCGGTAGCTGGAGTTCTGGGCTGGAAAAGGAGCCAATATTAGAGACCTATTATGCACAACTCCAAAAGTCCTGAAACTTCACGAAAGTCATTTCTGGAAATAATAAAAAATATTGAGCGGAAGAAGTACGCTAGAGGGGGACCCACCTGGCCACGAGGCTGGGGACGCGCCCTACCCCCCGGGGCGCGCCCCTGCCTCATGGGCCCCCTGTTGGCTCTCCGATGGCCATCTTCTGCTATATGAAGTCTTTCGTCCGAAGAAAAATCATAAGCAACCTTTTGGGACGAGACTCCGCCGCCACGAGGCGAAACCTTGGCGGAACCAATCCAGGGCTCCGGCAGAGGTGTTCTGCCGGGGACACTTCCCTCCGGGAGGGGGAAATCATCGCCATAGTCATCACCAACGCTCCTCTCATCGTGAGAGGGCAATCCCCATCAACATCTTCACCATCACCATCTCCTCTCAAAACCCTAGTTCATCTCTTGTATCCAATTCTTATCTCCAAGTTCGGGATTGTTACTAGTAGGTTGCTAGTAGTGTTGATTACTCCTTGTAATTGATGCTAGTTGGTTTATTTGGTGGAAGATCATATGTTCAGATCCTTTATGCATATTAATACCCCTCTGATTATGAATATGAATATGCTTTGTGAGTAGTTACGTTTGTTCCTGAGGACATGGGAGAAGTCTTTCTATTAGTAGACATGTGAATTTGGTATTCGTTCGATATTTTGATGAGATGTATGTTGTCTAGCCTCTAGTGGTGTTACGTGAACGTCAACTACATAGAACTTCACCACTATTTGGGCCTAGAGGAAGGCATTGGGAAGTAATAAGTAGATGATGGGTTGCTAGAGTGACAGAAGCTTAAACCCTAGTTTATGTGTTGCTTCGTAACGGGCTGATTTAGATCCATACGTTTCATGCTATGGTTAGGTTGACCTTAATACTTTTGTTGTAGTTGTGGATGCTTGCAATAGAGGTTAATCATAAGTGGGATGCTTGTTCAAGTAAGAACAGCACCCCAAGCACCGGTCCACCCACATATCGAATTATCAAAGTACCGAACGCGAATCATATGAACATGATGAAAACTAGCTTGACGATAATTCCCATGTGTCCTCGGGAGCGCTTTTCTCCATCTAAGAGTTTGTCTAGGCTTGTCCTTTGCTATAAAAAGGATTGGGCCACCTTGATGCACTTTATTTACTTTTTTTATTTGTTGCTCATTACAAATTATGCTGTCACAAAACTATCTGTTACCACTTATTTCAGTACTTGCAGAGAATACCTTGTTGAAAACCGCTTATCATTTCCTTCTGCTCCTCGTTGGGTTCGACACTCTTACTTATCGAAAGGACTACGATAGATCCCCTATACTTGTTGGTCAACAAGACTCTTTTCTGGTGCCGTTGCTGGGGAGAGAAGCGCCTTTGGTAGGTTGAATTTGGTAAGGAAAAATTTATATAGTGTGCTGAAATTTACTGTCACTTGTTACTATGGAAAGTAATCCTCTGAGGGGCTTGTTCGGGGTATCTTCACCCCGACCAGTAGAGAAAAGAGTTGCTCCTCAACCTACTGAACCTACTGAAAATGAAAATGTTCCCTTTGAAGTTCCTTCGGGTATGTTAGAAAAACTGCTAGCTAACCCTTTTGCAGGAGATGGACCAAAGCATCCTGATGAGCACCTAATTTATGTGGATGAAGTTTGTGGATTATTTAAGCTTGCAGGTATACCCGATGATGTGGTTAAGAAGAAGGTCTTCCCTTTATCTTTGGAGGGAGATGCATCGACATGGTATAGGCTATGTGATGATACGGGATCATGGAACTATAAACGATTGAAATTGGAATTTCATCAGAAGTTTTATCCTATGCATCTTGTTCATCGTGATCGCAATTATATATATAATTTTTGGCCTCGCAAAGGATAAAGCATCGCTCAAGCTTGGGGGAGGTTTAAATCAATGTTATATTCATGCCCCAATCATGAGCTCTCAAGAGAAATAATTCTTCAAAGTTTTTATGCTCGGCTTTCTGATAACAATCGCACCATGCTCGATACTTCTTGTGCTGGCTCTTTTACGATGAAGACTATTGAATTCAAATGGAATTTATTGGATAGAATTAAACGCAACTCTGAAGATTGGGATCTCGACGAAGGTAAGGAGTCAGGTATGACAGCTAAGCAAGGTTGTCAGAATCGCGATCTTGAATCGGATCGGAGCTTCAATGGTAGGATTGCAAATCGTAGAATCTTCACTACCAGAATCGTAAAAACGTAGATTCTAAGAACTAAAATCGTAGAATCATAGGGGTTAGTTTGGATCATAAAGTCGTAGAATCATATAACAGAATCGCGATTCTAACAACCTTGCACCTAAGTTTGATTGTGTTAAATCTTTTATGGATACCGATGTTTTCCGTAAATTTAGCACTAAATAGGGACTTGACTCTGAGATAGTAGCTACTTTCTGTGAATCTTTTGCTACTTATATTGATCTCCCCAAGGAGAAGTGGTTTAAATATCATCCTCCCATAGAAGTAAAAGTAGTTGTACCTATTAAAGTTGAAGAAAAGACTTTCACTTATAATGATCCTATTGTTCCTACTTCTTATGTTGAGAAGCCACCTTTCCCTGTTAGAATAAAGGATCATACTAATGCTTCAACTGTGGTTCGTAAAAGCAATATTAGAACTTATACACCTCCTGAGCAAGTTAAAGTTGAACCTAATATTGCTATTGTTAAAGATCTCTTGGCTGATAATATTGATGGGCATGTTATTTATTTCTACGGTGAAACTGCTAGAATTGCCAAACCTTGTGCTAAAGATAAACATAGACCTGTGGTAGGCATGCCTGTTATTTCTGTTAAAATAGGAGATCATTGTTATCATGGCTTATGTGATATGGGTGCTAGTGCTAGTGTTATACCTCATGACTTATACAAAGAAATTAAGCATGAGATTGCACCTGCTGAGTTAGAAGATATTAATGTTACATTTAAACTTGCCAATAGAGATACTATATAAACAATGGGAATTGTTAGAGATGTTAAAGTCTTGTGTGGGAAAACTAAATATCCTGCTGATTTTCTTGTTCTTGGTTCCCCACAAGATAGCTTTTGTCCCATTATTTTTGGTAGACCCTTCTTGAAAGCTGTCAATGCTAGAATAGACTGCGAAAAGAGTGTTGTTACTATTGTCTTGGGTGATATGTCCCATGAGTTTAATTTCTCTAAATTTAGTAGACAACACCGTGAAGAAGAATTACCTAGTAAGTATGAAATTATTGGTCTTGCTTCTATTGCCATACCTCCTAGTGATCCTTTAGAACAATATTTGCTAGACCATGAAAATGATATGTTTATGAATGAAAGAAGGGAAATAGATGATGTATTGTATAAATAGGAACACATCCTGAAACACAATTTACATGTTGAAATCCTAGGGAAATAGATGAGGTGATCCCGTGTTTGAGCTTAAACCGTTGCCTGATACTCTTAAATATGCTTATCTTGATGAAAAGAAGATATATCCTGTTGTTATTATTAGTGCTAACCTTTCAGAGCATGAAGAAGAGAGATTATTGAAAACTCTGAAGAAGCACTGTGTTGCCATATGATATACTCTTGATGATCTTAAGGGCATTAGTCCCACTCTATGTCAACATACAATAAATTTGGAAGAAGATGCCAAACCAGTTGTTGATCATCAACGAAGGCTGAATCCTAAGATGAAAGAAGTGGTAAGAAAAGAAATACTAAAGCTTCTGGAGGCAGGTATAATCTATCCCGTTGCTGATAGTTA
Organism: Aegilops umbellulata; assembly: GCA_032464435.1. Lineage (NCBI taxonomy): Eukaryota > Viridiplantae > Streptophyta > Magnoliopsida > Poales > Poaceae > Aegilops > Aegilops umbellulata. The sequence continues at coordinate 375,110,497 of CP136058.1, read as the reverse complement.
GTGGGTAAGTCCTGTCCATTGTGTCCCTAAGAAGGGAGGTATTATTGTCGTTCCTAATGATAAAGATGAATTGATTCCGCAAAGAATTATTACAGGTTATAGGATGGTAATTGATTTCCGCAAATTAAATAAGGCTACTAAGAAAGATCATTACCCCTTACCTTTTATCGATCAAATGCTAGAAATATTATCCAAACATACACATTTTTGCTTCCTAGATGGTTATTCTGGTTTCTCTCAAATACCTGTGTCAGCCAATGATCAATCAAAGACTACTTTTACTTGCCCTTTTGGTACTTTTGCTTGTAGACGTATGCCTTTTGATTTATGTAATGCACCTGCTACCTTTCAAAGATGCATGATGGCTATATTCTCCGACTTCTGTGAAAAGATTTGTGAGGTTTTCATGGACGATTTTTCCGTCTATGGATCCTCTTTTGACGATTGCTTGAGCAACCTTGATCGAGTTTTGCAGAGATGTGAAGAAACTAATCTTGTCTTGAATTGGGAAAAGTGCCACTTTATGGTTAATGAAGGCATTTCTTGGGGCATAAAGTTTCTGAAAGAGGTATTGAAGTTGATAAAGCCAAGGTTGATGCTATTGAAAAGATGCCATGTCCCAAGGACATCAAAGGTATAAGAAGTTTCCTTGGTCATGCCGGATTTTATAGGAGGTTCATTAAGGACATCTCAAAAATTTCTCGGCCTCTGACTAATTCATTACAAAAAGATATACCATTTGTCTTTGATGATGATTGTGTAGAAGCATTTGAAATACTTAAGAAAGCATTGATCTCTGCACCTATTGTTCAGCCACCTGATTGGAATTTACCCTTTGAAATTATGTGTGATGCTAGTGATTATGTTGTAGGTGATGTTCTAGGGCAAAGAGTGGATAAGAAATTAAATGTTATTCAATATGCTAGTAAAACTCTAGACAATGCTCAGAGAAATTATGCTACTACTAAAAAAGAATTCTTAGCAGTTGTATTTGCTTGTGATAAGTTCAGACCTTATATTGTTGATTCTAAAGTAACTATTCACACAGATCATGCTGCTATTAAATATCTTATGGAAAAGAAAGATGCTAAACCTAGACTTATTAGATGGGTTCTCTTGCTACAAGAATTTGATTTGCATATTGTTGATAGAAAGGGAGCTAAGAACCCCGTTGCAGACAACTTGTCTAGGTTAGAAAATGTTCTTGATGACCACTACCTATTGATGATAGCTTTCCTGATGAGCAATTAAATGTCATAAATACTTCTCGTACTGCTCCATGGTATGCTGATTATGCTAACTATATCGTTGCTAAATTCATACCACCTAGCTTCACATACCAACAAAAGAAAAAGTTTTTCTATGGTTTGAGGCATTACTTTTGGGATGACCCACATCTTTATAAACAAGGAGTAGATGGTGTTATTAGACGTTGTGTACCTGAGCATGAACAGGAACAAATCCTACGCAAGTGTCACTCTGAAGCTTATGGAGGACACCACGCTGGAGATAGAACTGCACATAAGGTATTGCAATCCGGTTTTTATTGGCCTACTTTCTTCAAGGATGCCCGTAAGTTTGTCTTATCTTGTGATGAATGTCAAAGAATTGGTAATATTAGTAGACGTCAAGAAATGCCTATGAATTATTCACTTGGTATTGAACCTTTTGATGTTTGAGGCTTTGATTATATGGGACCTTTTCCTGCCTCTAATGGATATACACATATTTTAGTTGTTGTTGATTACATTACTAAGTGGGTAGAAGCTATTCCAACTAGTAGTGCTGATCATAACACCTCTATTAAGATGCTTAAGGAAGTCATTTTTCCGAGTTTTGGAGTCCCTAGATATTTAATGACTGATGGTGGTTCACATTTTATTCATGGTGCTTTTCGTAAAATGCTTGCTAAATATGATGTTAATCATAGAATTGCATCTCCTTATCACCCACAGTCTAGTGGTCAAGTAGAATTGAGCAACAGAGAGCTCAAATTAATTTTGCAAAAGACTGTCAATAGGTCTAGAAAGAATTGGTCCAAGAAACTTGATGATGCATTATGGGCCTATAGAACTGCATATAAAAATCCTATGGGTATGTCTCCGTATAAAATGGTTTATGGAAAAGCATGTCACTTACCTCTCGAACTAGTACATAAGGCATATTGGGCTATTAAAGAGCTCAACTATGATTTCAAACTTGCCGATGAGAATAGGTTATTTGATATTAGCTCACTTGATGAATGGAGAACCCAAGCTTATGAAAATGCCAATTTGTTAAAAGAAAAAGTTAAAAGATGGCATGATAAAAGGATACAAAAGCGTGAGTTTAATGTAGGTGACTATGTATTGCTATACAACTCTCGTTTAAGATTTTTTGCAGGAAAACTTCTCTCTAAATGGGAAGGTCCTTACGTTATCGAGGAGGTCTATCATTCCGGTGCCATAAAAATCAACAACTTCGAAGGCACAAATCCGAAGGTGGTGAACGGTCAAAGAATCAAACATTATATCTCAGGTAATCCCATAAATGTTGAAACCAACGTTATTGTCACGCCCAAGATGCGACCCTATCCTAAAGGAACTCGAAGATTCCACCAAGGATAGAAGCGCATCTTGAAGACGCTTTTGCAAGGTGGATATCATTACATCAACAATACATAATAGATGGGGATACATACAAGGCATACAAATGCCGCAAGAATACATCAACAACATGAGAACAACATCCGACTACGGATGAAGCAAAAACAGAAACTCAAACAATATCCACCCTGCTAGCCCAGGCTGCCGACCAGGAACCTAACCCAAGATTGACGAAGAAGAAGAAGAACTCTAACACAAGCAAACGAGCACCACTCTCACATCACGATCATCGCATAACCTGTACCTTGTCACGCCCAAGATGCGACCCTATCCTAAAGGAACTCAAAGGTCCCACCAAGGATAGAAGCGCATCTTGAAGACGCTTTTGCAAGGTGGATATCATTACATCAACAATACATAATAGATACATACAAGGCATACAAATGCCACAAGAATACATCAACAACATGAGAACAACATCCGACTACAGATGAAACATAAACAGAAACTCAAACAATATCCACCCTGCTAGCCCAGGCTGTCGACCAGGAACCTAACCCAAGATCAACGAAGAAGAAGAACTCCAACACAAGCAAACGAGCATCGCTCTCACGTCATGATCATCGCATAACATGTACCTGCAACTGTTGTTGTAGTAATCTGTGAGCCACGAGGACTCAGCGATCCCATTACCATGGTTATCAAGACTAGCAAAGCTTAAAGGGTAAGGAAGGGGTAAAGTGGTGAGGTTGCAGCAGCGTCTAAGCATGTATGGTGGCTAACTTACGCAAATAAGAGCGAGAAGAGAGGCAAAGCAAGCGGTCGTCAACTAGTAATGATCAAGAAGTGGTCCTGAACTCCTACTTACGTCAAACATAACCCAAACACCGTGTTCTCCTCTCGAACAACCCCGAAAAGAGACCATCACGGTTACGCACACGGTTGGTGTATTTTAGGAGAGTTTGCTTCAAGTTTACTACAATCGGATATTAACAAATTCCCATCTGCCACATAACCGCGAGCACGGCTTTCGAAAGTTCAAACCCTGCAGGGGTGTCCCAACTTAGCCCATGATAAGCTCTCGTGATCAACGAAGGATATTCCTTCTCCTGGGAAGACACGATCAGTCTCGGAATCCCGGTTACAAGACATTTCGACAATGGTAAAACAAGTCCAGCAAAGCCGCCCGATGTGTCGACAATCCCGATAGGAGTCGCACGCACCGGATAAGCTAAGCATACAGGTACCAACATAACCCAAGTTGCCAAGGGACGGTCCCGTACGGTGCTCTAGTTTGGACCAACACTTAGACAAGCATTGGCCCGGGGGGGGGGGGGGGGGGGGGTAAAATAAAGATGACGCTCGAGAGAGCGACTCCCTAGGGAAAAGTAGGTGGTGGTGAGGCAAATGGTAAAACCAAGGTTGGGCCTTGCTGGAGGAGTTTTATTCAAAGAGAACTGTCAAGGGGGTCCCATAAATCACCCAACCGTGTTAGGGACACAAAATCCGGGAACATAATACCGATATGACGGAAACTAGGGCGAAAAGAGTGGAACAAAACACCAGGCATAAGGCCGAGCCTTCCACCCTTTACCAAGTATATAGATGCATTAATAATATAAGAGATATTGTGATATCCCAACATAAACATAAACCAGCATGGAGCAATCTTCATCTTCACCTGCAACTAGCAACGCTATAAGAGGGGTTGAGCAAAAGCGGTAACATAGCCAAACAACGGTTTGCTAGGAAGGGTGACAAAGGTTAAAGTTCATGGCAATTTGGGAGGCTTGATAAGCAAGTGGTAGGTAACGCAGCATAGCGATAGAACGAAGCAACTAGCATAGCAATGATAGTAATGAGATCCAAGGTGACGGTCATCTTGCCTGAAATCCCGCTAGGAAGAAGAACGAGTCCATGAAGAAGATGAAGCCACATAGATGAACCAAGCGTAGACGAACGAATCCTCACGATCGCAACGAAACGGGAACTATCGAGAAGAAGCACACAACATGGTAAACACACCACACATGAACAAGGCATGATGCTCAACCAATTATGATGCATGACAAGGCTACATGAAGGTACTCATGGCAAGAGATGATGCATACAAGAACAACACATCAAAGCAAGTTTAAATGAGGCCAGAAACCACATATAACAATTCCGGTAAGTCCTCATATGCAAATTTCAAAATTGGTCCAGATCTGAATTATCCTCATGTTCAAGTTGTTAACCAGCAAGTTAAAATGCACCACGATGATCTACACGAAATTCTAGTCAAGTTACACATAAATTTCATTAGATTTGGAGCTACGGCCTAGAAGATATGAGCAAAACAAGTTAAACATGGCATTGATGCAAAATGCATTCAAACATCAAGCAAACACACTCAAAACATGGATGCAACAAGGTAACATGAAACTACATGCAAAACTAAGCAAGTTTCATGTAGAGCACACTCAAAACGGAGCAACAGTTCAACACATACACACTATACAAGGTTAAAGGACAAGCTGTCCAAAACAGCAACTAGGCATATTGCAAGCATCAAAACAACATGGTACAGCAGCCAAACATTAGAAAAACGGCATGGACATGGTGTACAAGTAAATCATTACAAAACATGAACACTGAGCTAACTCCAGAAATCACTAGAACATGCTCAAAAGGGCATCGCAAGATTGCAAATAATAACAGGTTCACAGACTTAGCAGAATTCATAGGACATGGCAGGAATAACATCAGGTTGCAATGTTTAGAGCTATTAAAAAACATGCTACAGGAATTTATCATGGCAACCAAAGGCACGGAATGGATCTACTAATTGCGTAGAACAAAAGTCCCTTACTGACCATGAGCCAAAAAGGCACAAAAGATATGATGGCACCCATGTAAATATAGCAAGTTCCATAAACAGATTCAGACTTGGTGAAAGTAACAGCGCATGGCAGGAACAACGATAAGTAGGCATATTGGTGAGCTTGAATCACTCACCACAAGGCATTTAATGACAAAACAAGGATACCTACAGCAAGATGACATGTTCATGAAGCTAACCATGGCAAGATCAAGTTCGTAGTATGCTTGGATCACTAACAACAACCATGGAAAAATTGATTAACATGTAAACAATCTGCCAGGAACATTTTATAGTAAAAGTAGAGCAAGATTACAACAAGATACAACAGGCTATAAATGCAAAGCAAGGCATTTATGGATATAGCATAACCATATCTCCAAAACATCCTTAATGAACATACTCAAAAGAGGCATGGATCTCACTGTAGCAACATGAATACATGGCATAAAAATAACAGCAGAACAAAGACTGGCAAAATCCCAAGTCACTGAAATCAGCAACATCACGATGCCTAGTTTGCATGCTTGTGATAGTCACCACATAAATCACAAAACTACATGTCAAGCATCCCTGTAAATATGACATGGCATAGATCAAAACACATGTAGAGCTCATGCCCAAAAGATGCACACACAAAATGCAATGAAAAAGACAGAACAGCAAGTTATAACAAGTTTCAGCAGTTAACATCATATAGCACTCTTGCAATGATGACTAGGGAATCAATATGAACTCAAACAAACATGTCACAATAGAACAAAGTGAAGAGCATCTCATAATGAACATTTCAACATATCATACACATCAAACGGAGCAATATGCATGAAGATATGATGCGAAGAACAGGGCACCAGAATGCAATAATTTTCAGGACTTGGGGAAATTTCGGGGTCAAACATAGGGTTTGTCAGATCCAGATCTGGCGCGCGCGGACTTCGAGGTTCGTCGGATCTTCGCCGGGGAACTTGCCGGAGATGGGGGAGACGGCCGGAGACGGATCCGGAGCGGGGAGGCGGCGAGGAGGCGGGACGGCAAGGGCGGAGCGCGGCGCCGACGAGGAGGCGGTGAGTGGCGGCGCGGGTCGGGACCGGCGATGGCGGGCGACGCGGCCCGCGAGCTGCGAGTGGCGGTGGCGGAAGAGCAGCACTGGCGAGGACGGGCGTGGAAGGTGGGGAGCTCGCGGAGCTCGGGCACGGGCTCCCACGGTCGGCGGCGGCGATGGCATGGGCCCCGCGGGCCTGCTGCGGGCCGCGGCGGGCCGGTGGCGCTGGGGCGGCGGCGTTGCCACGTGGCGGCGCGGGGTTGGACGGGCGGTGGTGGCGGACGCGTCCGGCGGCGTGGAGGGGAAAAATTAGGGTTTCGGGACCCGGGATTTGGACGGGGTGCACATATTTATAGGTAGAGGGAGCTAGGAGAGTCCAAATGAGGTGTAGTTTTCGCCCACATGATCGTGATCGAACGAACGAGAGCATGGAGGGGGTTTGGATGGGTTATTGGGCCACTTTTGAGGGGTGTTGGGCTGCACACAAAATAGGGCTTCGCGGTTACCCGGTTAACCGTTGGAGCATCAAACGACCTCCAAATGACACGAAACTTGACAGGCGGTCTACCGGTGATGTACCAAGCCCACTTGTCAAACCTTGGTCCATTCCGAGAACCTTTAACACCAGCACACGAAAAGAGGTAAAACGGGGTGCCGAAGGACATAGGAGTGTCGGATTGCAAAATGGACAACGGGGAAAATGCTCGGATGCATGAGACGAACACGTATGCAAAATGAGATGCACATGATGACATGGCAAAGTGCAACACGCAAGCAAATGACATGGCAATGACGGCAAACAACTGGCAGACACCTGGCGCGTCGAATCCGGGGCGTTACAGTTATTGAAACCGTAACCCCGGAGGAATACATAGGGGACACTTTCCGGAACGTTTCAGACTCCAAAAAGGAATAGGTATGTGGTACGGTAAGTAAACCGACTCCAAAGAAATTTTATGGCAATATTTCTCCATTTTGGAATATTTAGAAAAATAGAAAAATAAGAAGCAGTCCGAGATGGACACGAGGCCTCCATGAGGGTGGAGGGCGCGCCCTACCCTACTGGGCGCGCCCCCTACCTCGTGGGTACCTCGTGCGCTCTCCGGACTCCGTTTTATTGCACGATATGTATTTTGGTCGATAATAATTCATTATATATTCTCCCGAAGGTTTTGACCCCTGTATCACGCAAATATCCTCTATTCTTGTTTCGTGCTGTCCTGCTGCAGATTAGAGCAACATGTCGTCCCAGGATTCGGAAGGATAAAGCTATGTGGATGATTACCTTGCAGATCCTAAGGTCTATGGAGATGTGGAGCATTGTGGTTGGACTACTGAGGAAGAAGAGGACTATGAACCCCAGGGGAAGGAGGAGACGAGCTCAGATGAAGATGAAGTCCCATTACCTCAACCTGCGGACATGCATGTGGAGTTCAAAAAGTCAAGCCTCCCTGATAGGGCAAAGAAACTAAAGATCGAGTTTATCCCTTTTTGTCTCTTGCAGGAAAATAAGCAGGACCTATGCAAAAAGATATTAATCTTGGAGCAGGAGATTGATGACTTGAGGGATCAAAATTCTGTCCTCAAGCGCAAATTAAGGGAGAAGCCTACGCCATCAACTAAACCAACACCGCCACCTTCCTCGCCGACAAAGAAGGAGATATAATCACATGGGTATGGGCACTCCCCTTGGCAACTGCCAAGCTTGGGGGAGGTGCCCCGGTATCGTATCACCATCGCACTCCTATTTTTACTGTTTTTCTTAGTTCGGTCCTATTAGTAGTATCTTGATCTAGTAGAATGAAGTTTATGGTATGATCTAGTCTTGAGTTTTAGCTTTATGATCCCTCTATGTAATCGAGTCCGTGAGCTATATATATAATAAAGATTAGTGTTCAGTCAAGGGCTTGATTATCTTGCTATGATCTTGAGTGAATAAAAGAAAAGAATAAAAAGAAATAAGATATCATATTGATCTTATTGAGAGCAATGACTTCACATAGAAAGGGTATGATGATTAAAAATTGTTGGGAGTTGGCAAACATAGCTTGGTCATCGTTGTAATTAATAGGAAGTAATAAAAAAAGAGAGGTTTCACATATAAATATACTATCATAGACATCATTTATGATTGGGAGCACTCATTAAAACATGACATGCTAAAGAGTTGATGTTGGACAAGGAAGACAACGTAATGGGTTATGTTTTCTTATATCTGAGATAAAGTATATTGTCATGGATCATCCAACATGTTGAGCTTGCCTTTCCCCCTCATGCTAGCCAAATTCTTAGCACCAAGTAGAGATACTACTTGTGCTTCCATCTACCTATGGATTGAGTAAGATCCTTCAAGTAAGTTGTCATCGGTGCAAGCAATAAAAATTGCTCCTAAATATGTATGATTGATTGGTGTGGAGTAAATAAGCTTTATACGATCTTGTGATGTGGAAGAAATAAAAGCGACAGACTACATAATAAAGGTTCATATCACAAGGGGCAATATAAAGTGACGTTCTTTCGCATTAAGATTTTGTGCATCCAACCATAAAAGCGCATGGCAACCTCTGCTTCCCTCTGCGAAGGGCCTATCTGTTACTATTATCTTCTACCTTATGCAAGAGTCATGGTGATCTTCACCTTTCCTTTTTATACTTTATCCTTTGGCAAGCACAGGGTGTTGGAAAGATCCTGATAGATATATCTAATTGGATGTAAGTCAGCATGAGTTATTATTGTTGACATTACCCTTGAGGTAAAAGGTTGGGAGGCGAAACAATAAGCCCCTATATTTCTCTGTGTCCGGTTAAAACTCCGTAACCACAAGTATTGCGTGAGTGTTAGCAATTATGAAAGACTAAATGATAGTTGAGTATGTGGACTTGCTATAAAGCTCTGACATAGACTCTTTCTGATGTTATGATAAATTGCAATTGCTTCAATGATTGAGATTATAGTTTGTTAGTTCTCAATAAAGTTTCTGATTCATACTTTGCGTTGTGAATAGATTATTACTTGAGCATAAGAAATCATACGACAATATCAATATATGTTTCCATTATGAGAATAATCATGATGCCCTCATGTTTGTATTTTATTTTTATCGACACCTCTACCTCTAAACATGTTGACATATTTATCATTATCGGCTTTCGCTTGAGGACAAGCGGGGTCTAAGCTTGGGGGAGTTGATACGTCCATTTTGCATCATGCTTTTATATCGATATTTATTGCATTATGGGCTGTTATTACACGTTATGTCACAATACTTATGCCTATTATCTCTTATTTTACAAGGTTTACATAAGGAGGGAGAATGCCGGCAGCTGGAATTCTGGGCTGGAAAAGGAGAAAATATTAGAGACCTATTCTGCACAACTCCAAAAGTCCTGAAACTCCATGAAAGTCATTTTTGGAAATAATAAAAAATATTGAGCGGAAGAAGTATGCCAGAGGGGGGCCCACCTGGCCACGAGGGTGGGGGCGCACCCTACCACCCAGGGCACGCCCCCCTGCCTCGTGGGCCCCCTGTTGGCTCTCCGGTGGCCATCTTCTGCTATATGAAGTCTTTCGTCCGAAGAAAAATCATAAGAAACCTTTCGGGACGAGACTCCGTCGTCACGAGGCGGAACCAATCTAGGGCTCCGACAGAGCTGTTCTGCCGGGGACACTTCCCTCCGGGAGGGGGAAATCATCGCCATCGTCATCACCAATGCTCCTCTCATCGGGAGAGGGCAATCCCCATCAACATCTTCACCAGCACCATCTCCTCTCAAAACCCTAGTTCATCTCTTGTATCCAATTCTTGTCTCCAAGTTCGGGATTGGTACTAGTAGGTTGCTAGTAGTGTTGATTACTCCTTGTAGTTGATGCTAGTTGGTTTATTTGGTGGAAGATCATATGTTCAGATCCATTATGCATATTAATACCCCTCTGATAATGAACATGAATATGCTTTGTGAGTAGTTACGTTTGTTCCTGAGGACATGGGAGAAGTCTTGCTATTAGTAGTCATGTGAATTTGGTATTCGTTCGATATTTTAATGAGATGTATGTTGTCTAGCCTCTAGTGGTGTTATGTGAACATCAACTACATAACACTTCACCATTATTTGGGCCTAGAGGAAGGCATTGGGAAGTAATAAGTAGATGATGGGTTGCTAGAGTGACAGAAGCTTAAACCCTAGTTTATGTGTTGCTTCATAAGGGGCTGATTTGGATCCATACGTTTCATGCTATGGTTAGGTTTACCTTAATACTTTTGTTGTAGTTGCGGATGCTTGCAATAGAGGTTAATCATAAGTGGGATGCTTGTTCAAGTAAGAACAGCACCCCAAGCACCGGTCCACCCACATATCAAATTATCAAAGTACCGAACGCGAATCATATGAACGTGATGAAAACTAGCTTGACGATAATTCCCATGTGTCCTCGGGAGCGCTTTTCTCCATCTAAGAGTTTGTCTAGGCTTGTCCTTTGCTATAAAAAGGATTGGGCCACCTTGCTGCACTTTATTTACTTCTGTTACTTGTTGCTCGTTACAAATTATGCTATCACAAAACTATCTGTTACCACTTATTTCAGTACTTGCAGAGAATACCTTGCTGAAAACCGCTTATCATTTCCTTATGCTCCTCGTTGGGTTCGACACTCTTACTTAGTCCTTTCGATAAGTAAGAGTGTCGAACCCAACGAGGATTTAAAGTTAGAAAAATATTCCCTCAAGTTCTATCGACCACCGATACAACTCTACGCATGCTTGACGTTTGGTTTACCTAGAACAAGTATGAAACTAGAAGTACTTTGTAGGTGTTTTTGGATAGTTTTGCAAGAAAGTAAAGAGCACGTAAATAAAGACTAGGGACTGTTGTAAGTAAAGAAGCAATAAAGTAAATATAGCGAGTGTGGAAAAGTGGTGGTAGGAGTTGCGAAATTGTCCTTAAGCAATTGGCTACTTTACTAGACCGATAGCAAGTTTTATGTGGGAGAGGCCACTGCTCGCATGTCATCCCTTACTTGGAATTCTATGCACTTATGATTGGAACTATTAGCAAGCATCCGCAACTACTAACATTCATTAAGGTAAAACCCAACCATATCATTAAGATATATCGGTCCCCCTTCAATCCCGTATGCATCAATTTCTATGCTAGGCTGAAGCTTCTGTCACTCTTGCCCTCCAATACATAGTCCTATCAACATACAACTAACCCTATGTTGTGATCCATGCGCGCGCTCATATGATGGGCACAACAATTCATCAACCACCGATAGGACAACGAAAATCTACTCAGACATCATAGGATGGCAACACATCATTGGATAATAATATGAAGCATAAAGCACCATGTTCAAGTAGTGGGTACAGCGGGTTGCGGGAGAGTGGATCGCTGTAGATAGAGGGGGGAAGGTGATGGAGATGTTGGTTAAGATGGCAGAGGTGTTGGCGAAGATTGCGGTGATGATGATGGTGGCCACGGCAGTGTTCCGGCGCTACCGGAGGAGAGGGGGAGAGGGGCCCCCTTCTTCCTCTTCTTCCTTGACCTCCTCCCTAGATGGGAGAAGGGTTTCCACTCTGGTCCTTGGCCTCCATGGCATGGGAGGGGCGAGAGCCCCTCCGAGATTGGATCTGTCTCTCTGTTTCTGCGTTCTGCCCTGCTGCCCTTTCACCGTTTCGTGTATATATGGAGATCCGTAACTCCGATTGGACTGAAACCTTCGCCGTGATTTTTTACCAAAAATTAGCTTTCTTGCGGCCGAAGAAGGGCATCAACCTCCTTACGGGTGGCCCACGAGGGTCAGGGGCGCGCCCCCTGCCTCGTGGCCACCTCGGGCACCGACTCGCGTGGATTTTTCTTCCGGAATTCTCCAAATATTCCAAAAATATTCTCCATCCGTTTTTATCCCGTTTGGATTCCATTTGATATGGATATTCTGCAAAACATAAAGCATGCAACAAACAGAAACTGGCACTGGGCACTGGATCAATATGTTAGTCCTAAAAATAATATAAAAAGTTGCCAAAAGTATATGGAAGTTGTATAATATTGGCATGGAACAATCAAAAATTATAGATACGACGGAGACGTATCACGCTCCTTCATCAGGTTTACTAAGCCGGCTTCAAAATCACGGCTGGTGTATAGATGATTCAAGTAGCCAGAGTGGATGTCTTGGGCATTGAACTGGGCGTATCTCTCCAAGTCAACTTTCCACTTGCCTTTATCTTCAGCAAAAATTTCATCTTTGGATAAGACAGTAGGTTGACCCGGGGCTGTGAATCCAAACCCAGTAACAACAACATCATCAGTCTTCTCTTCCGACGACTTAGCATGACTGGCCGGTTGGATGGGGCTGGCCGGTCAGTGTCGGATGGGTTAACATTCATCTGGTCAATGTCAACATTGTGGTCTTCTGGTGCCGAATCATCAACAATATGATCAACAATTGGGTGAGAAAGTTCCGGTTGTTGTTGCTCCGGCTCAGACAGGTGGACATCGTCGATCGGCTTATTCAGTTTTGCCTTCTTCCTGGGTTTGGCCTGGCCACTGAAGATAAGAAGTATAAAAAGGTCAGTATAATGATCAGGTATAAGGTTTGAATGATTGAACATATTCTTACCCAGGTACAGTCTTGAAAGCTGGGATTTGAGTTCCCGTTGACTCGCTAGAAGAGGAATGAGAAGTCCCCTGATAGTTTGAATCAGACGGGTTAAGAGGTTGTCGGAAATGACCCGCCTTGGGATAAAGTATATCAGAAATATGCAAGACCTCTGGACGGCATTTGCGAGCCAGTGGGTTTGGTAGGCCGGAAGAAGTAATCACACCACCACTATGTCGGGTGGTGCGGCGAGCTTCGTGTTGCTGTTTCTTCAAAAGAAAGTTGGGATCCAAGTGAGCTATAGGGTGAGAAGAGCTTACTTTCTGGCTTGCGTGTCGGGTTTTCTATGTTGGCAGAGGTTCTGAGCTGGAAGAAATAGTAACTACCTCTGTATCACCTGCACGGCTGGCTTCTACGTCGTCCTGATAACAATCGTTGTCAATGAGATGTATAAGAAAGAGCCAAGGGAGTCAAGTTCTACCTCTGACTCATCATCATCATCTTCGTCATCAATGTTTGCACCGATGGGTTCGGTGGTCTTCTTCTTGGCAGATCTCTTGGTGACCTTGGTTTTGGTACGAGCCGGTTTAGCCGGCTTATCTTCCTGTTTCTTCTTCCAAAATGGAGAATCAACCTGTTAAGGTTAAAAAGGTCGTAAGCAGGTGTAATTATTAAAAATACTGATGGAGCGAAAGGCGTGCAATACTTACGGCTGGCGGCTTGTTGAAGGTGCTAAAAGGACTAAGTCATGTTTTGCTGCATTCTTTTAAAGGTTCATTCAGCAATTTCTTGGTGGCTTCATTAATTTTTGCATGGGTTAGTTGGATGTCACAGTGGCGCTAAGGATCTTTCACATCGCCAGTGTATTCGCACATTAAGCCGGGGCGACGGCTTAATGGCAAGATACTTCAGGACACCCAGCACCGGACAAGGTCGACGCCGGTTAAACCATTGGCCATGAGGGCTCTGAGATTTGAAAATGATGGTGCGTATTTGGCCCGATCCTTCGCACTGAGCAGTGAGGGGAGTGGATGTGTGCTGCTAAGCCGATGATCGCGATAACCCGGGAATGATTTTCATTGGCTGGAGATGTGTCTTGACAATAGAACCAAGTCTGGTTCCAGTCTTTGGGGTGACTTGGCGGCTCAGCATAGGGAAAGCTAACGTCCTTCCTCTTTTGAATTGAACCCCACCGAGTTCGGTGTTGGACCCATCAACAAACTCAGTCTGGCGGTTTAAATAGTAGAACTCTCTGAATAAATCAATTGTGTGCTCCTCTTGAAGATAAGCTTCACAGAACACTTGGAAATTTCAAATATTGGACACGGAGTTGGGTCCGATATCTCGAGGGTGAAGTTGGAGAAAGTGAAGCACATCACGGAAGAACTTTGAGCCAGGTGGGCTGAACCCCCGACTCAGGTGATCAGTAAAAACAATCACTTCTCCATCCTTGGGTTTAGGAGGATTTTCTTCACCAGGGACCCTCCAGTGAATGACTTCTTTTTTGGCTAAGGTACCAGTTGCGACAAGGTTGTTCAAGTGTTCCTCAGTGACCCGGGATTGGACCCAGTTGCAAGCAATGTACGTCTTGGCCACTTTTGATGAGCTGAAAGAAAGATGGTCCCGGTTCAAGATTATATGGTTAAGCCGGCTGACGAGTTAAATGGTGAATAATAATAAAGCATGCATAAGTGGTAAACTAGAAGACGTCATTGAAATTATAAAAATGAGTTATTGGCGGCTTAATGGGGGACTAATGATACCTGGCGGGTTACACTTTCTAAGTTAAGCCGCTCGTACAAATATTGAGTCACAGATCTGAGAATGAAAAATTTCTAAGTATTGGAGAAACAGATTTCATAGATGGATGCTACAATTTTGGATCTGCAGCACTTCAAATAATGGAGAATATTTAAGACCTAAAATGGCGGTGCTTGAGCAATTCATATATCCAGATGGGATTCTTTACACAAAAGGAGATACCCTAATAGTGAAAATGAGTACCACAACTACCGCGATGCAGGATAAGTACCAAGTTGAATCAAGAATCACAAGATACACGAAAAGGCGGAGATGAACTCCGACGAACTCGTTGAAACCCTACTGAGATCTGTGGGAAAAGGAAAGAGGAGAACTTACCGGAGCTGTTGAACGGCGGAGGAGCGCAGATGAATTCTGATCGATTCAGGTTGATGCAGCGGCCGTTGTTGAGGCAGTGGCGAGGGTCGGCGGCGGTGGCGGAGCTCGTGTGTTGAGGCGCCGCGAGGTGGAAGAAAGAGACGAAGAGGCAAGGGGGGGAAGTGAAAGGGACCCCTGGCCCTATTTATAACGTCGAAAGGATAAGTGGCATGTGTGGGAATCGAGGAGGCCAAAAAATCGATATGTGACAGCGCAGACGCCTCGATTTTCGGAAGTTCATTAAAAGAGAAGATATATTAAAGATTTGGGCCTCGCATAATATTAATGACGTCACGGCGGGTTACCACAATCCTAGGAGATGACGTCATGGCGGGTTACTATAATCCTAAGAGCAAATGAAGGACTTTTTCTAAGTATTGGAAGATTGATAGGAACAAGTTCACATCAACCTGGGGCCTAATGTTGGGGATATAACTACTGGGTATGACCCGCCCAGGAGGCGCCGGGTCATACCACTCGCGGATCATCATTAAGAAAGCCCATGAAGATGTTGAAGATGGCGGTTCACAAAGCAGGCTTACTGAAGGTCCAAAAGCCCAGGGGCGACTTAAGGCCCACAGGTGTAAACCGCCATGTATGTGTAACTTGTATTATAAGGCATGTGTAATGGTATACTCGAAGGTGTTCATGGAATATTTGGACAAGTTTGTTGTGGTGTTCATTGATGATATAATGGTATACTCGAAGAACGAGGAGGAGCACAAAGAGCATCTGCGTTTAGTTCTCGAGAAACTCAGGGAACACCAGTTATACGCCAAGTTCAGCAAATGTGAGTTTTGGTTGAAGGAAGTCAGATTCCTTGGACATGTTATATCAGGAGAAGGTATAGCAATAGACCCCACCAAGGTTCAATCAGTCACTGAATGGTTGGCACCCACTTCAGTTAGCGAGATCCGCAGTTTTCTTGGACTCGCGGGATACTATCGGAGATTCATTGAGAATTTTTCCAAGATTGCGAAGCCAATGATGGAGTTATTGAAGAAGGATACCAAGTTTAAATGGACGGAAGAATGTGAGGCAAGTTTTCAGGAGTTAAAGAAACGTTTGACTACAGCCCCAGTGCGTATACTGCCAGATATACGCAAGGATTTCCAAGTGTATTGTGATGCCTCCCGCCTAGGACTTGGAAGTGTGCTTATGTAGGACGGAAGTGTTGTTTCGTATGTCTCACGACAACTAAAACCGCACGAATTGAATTATGCCACGCATGGTTTGGAGTTAGCAGCCGTAGTGCATGCGTTGAAGACTTGGAGACATTACCTTATTGGAAACCGTTGTGATGTGTACACGGATCATAAGAGTTTGAAATACATCTTCACACAAAAGGAGCTGAACCTTAGGCAGAGGAGATAGTTGGAGCTTATAAAGGATTATGACATGAAGCTGCACTATCATCCTGCAAGGCCAATGCCGTAGCCGACGCTTTGAGCCGGAAGAGTTATGCTAATACCCTAGTGGGTACAGGATTACCAAAGGAGTTAGAAGAGGATCTCAGGGAACTTTGATTGGAGATTGTTCCTAGAGGTTTTGTTGCAACAATGGAGGTTAAGTCTACATTGCTAGGAAAGATTCGAGAAGCTCAGAAGGATGACAAAGAGATTGCCGAGATAAAAGAGAGAATGACCAAAGGAAAGGCCAAAGGTTTTCGTGAAGATGAGCATGATACCTTATGGTTTGAGGACCGGGTTTATGTGCCCAATAACACAGAGATCAGGAAGTTAATACTTCAGGAGGCTCATGACTCACCATACTCGATACACCCCGGGAACACCAAGATGTATTTGGATTTGAAGGAACGTTTCTGTTGGACGGGTATGAAGAAGGATATTGCCGAGTATGTAGCCGTATGTGATGTATGTCAGAGAGTGAAGGCAGAGCATCAAAAGCCAGCAGGATTGTTACAGCCTATGCCGATACCCAAATGGAAGTGGGATAAACTTGGCATGGATTTTATCACCGGATTGCCCAGGACTAAATCAGGATATGATTCTATATGGGTAGTAGTTGATTGCTTGACCAAAGTGGCTCACTTTATCCCAGTGAAAACAACTTATACAAGTGCGAAGTTGGCCAAGATATATATGACCAGGATCGTATGTCTGCATGGAGTTCCGAGGACAATAGTATCGGATAGAGGAACACAGTTTACCTCGAAGTTTTGGCATCAGCTGCACCAGACTTTAGGAACGAGATTGGAGTTCAGTATTGCATTTCACCCGCAGACGGATGGGCAGACCGAGAGAGTCAACCAGATTCTGGAGGACATGTTGAGGGCCTGTGCGCTAGATTATGGATCTAGTTGGGATGACAATTTGCCTTACGCAGAGTTCTCATACAACAATAGCTACCAAGCCAGTTTGAAGATAGCACCGTTCGAAGCCCTGCATGGACGAAGGTGCAGAACACCGTTGATGTGGGGTGAAGTTGGAGACCGACAGTTGTTTGGACCAGACTTGATCAAGGAGTCTGAAGAGAAAGTTAAGTTAATCCGAGATAGACTGAAGATAGCTCAGTCCAGGCAGAAGAGTTATGCAGATTCGAAACGCAAGGAGGTAACCTATGAAATTGGAGATATAGCATATCTGCGAGTATCACCCTTGTGAGGAGTGAAACGTTTTGGAGTTAAGGGAAAGTTAGCCCCGAGATTTGTAGGACTGTATCATGTTTTGGAACATATGGGAGAAGTTGCCTACAAGTTGGAGTTACCTGAAGGACTGTCCAGAGTACATGATGTGTTTCACGTTTCACAATTGAAGAAGTGTCATGCTGAGATGGCCGATATACCATTAGGAGATACAATACCCTTGGAGGCGATTCAGTTGGATAGTGATTTGACTTATGAGGAGAAGCCAGTCAGGATTCTTGAGTTTGCCAGTCGAGTCACCCACAGCAAGGTTATCAAGTTCTGCAAAGTTCAGTGGAGTCACCATACCGAGGATGAAGCCACCTGGGAATGAGAGGATGATCTTCGCAAAGACCACCCACACCTATTTTCTAGCCAACCCGAATCTCGAGGGCGAGATACATCTTAAGGGGGGTAGGTTTGTAACATCCCAAATTTTCAATTTGGAATGTTATACATAGATCATTCATGCATATCATATTTTATTGCATTTCGTTTCGCGATCATCGAAATTCTAAGCAACTCAAGGACCCTCGGAGAGAGTTGGGGATTTCGTTGTTTTCATATTTGAATTTTATCAAATGTTGAAATGAGGATTATTGATTTTAATTATTTTTCTCTCCAAAAATATTTCATATTAAAATATATGAGAGGAGATAATATGACTTTTCCAAAGTAATTGAAATATTGGAGGAAAAATATTGAAATCAAATATTTGATTTTATTCGGATTTTATTGCTATTTTATTTGCATTAGAAAAATTGCACGTTTTTAAAAATTGCATTTTAGGGCCAAGAAAATGTTCAACACGTTCTAAATATTTTATTTAGACGGTGAAAATTTGTTTTGGCATTTTTAGAATTTTATTTTGTTTTCTAGGATTTATTTTTGGTTCGGTGGAATTATTTAAAAAAGTTTCAGCGCCCGACTGGGCCGAAGCCCAGCCGAGCCAGCCCGCTCCCCGCGCGTCGTCTCCCTCCAGGAGACCGATGCCGCCGCCGCCTCAGACCCGGAGTCCGACCGGGACTCCAACTCCCCGCCGCCTTGCCCCCTCCTCCAAGCAGCCCCCTCCTTAAATACCCCACCCCGGAGCCCCCACCACCACCCAACCCCGTCGCCTGCCCCGCCCCCGACCGCAGCGCCACCGCCGCCTCTACCGCGCCACGCCGCCGCCCGTCGCCGCACCTCCGCCGCCGTCGCCCCGCCACCGCAGCCTGCCTCCCCACCGCCGCAGCCCCGCCTCACCGGAGGTAACACCGCCATTGCCGCCGCCGGTTTTTCTTAAGAGAACCGATTCGATTTTTTTAAGAAACCCTAGTTCGTTTTTTTTTATCGGTTCGCCGGTTTTCTCGGTCTAGCTACTTAGCGGACGTTCGTCCGTACGTACGTTTTAACGTACGGTTTTTCGCTCGATTGTTACAGACTACGAACGTTCGTTCGTTGGCCTGTTCGTCAGTTTTCTTTTTCTCGGATTTTTCCGCAATTATTTTCGATCATGATTTATGATCCGATTTTTGTTTCAGTTTATCTTTTCGCTCGTTTATCGGAATCAGGCGATTCAAGCGCATAGATCTTCGTCTGGAAACCCTCTTTCTGTTTAATCAACTTAAACAAGATTTTGGAACTGTAAAATTTGACTTTAGTTCAGATTAGTAAATGGATCTTGTTTCTTTCGCCGTGTGAGTTTCGTTGCTTCGTTGGGTTTGATTCTTTTCGCAAACTGGAGTTCTTAAGTTGAACTTTCTGGTCAATTCTTCTTATTTGAGTTTTGCCTGTGCATCTTTGCTTGATTGTTATGTACACTATTTTTTGTTTGCGATAGAATTCCTGGAGTGCAAAACGTGCTACTACGAGTCCCTAGGTTTTGCGGATCGTCAGCAAGGCAAGTAACACATTGATCATACTCCTTCATACCTAGTTTTTTTTGCATTAGTTTCAATCCTCAAACATTGCATGATTAGGATGTGATTAACATGTGGGATGGGAAGTAGTTGATGAGGTAGAACCTATTGCGCTGTTATATTCAAACCCTTGGAGTTACTTCTACGTATTGCTTATATTGCTATGCTATGCTCGTAGACGTGGTTTGGGTGAGTGAAATCCATGACAGATGTGAGATTGTTAATTAATGGTTCAACTTAAGGTGGCAACTTTAAGACACATCTGGGTGGATCGAGGCACCTGGAGAATCCAGTGTTGCCTGTATTTTTGGAAATCCTGGGGTACCGTGTGATTTTCCTATGGATCGCCACCCAGGCTCAAAGGGAACTGAAATATCGTCATGCTAGAAACTTCCATGTGCAGCCACAAGCTATTATGGGCTCTAGCATAGTTGAGTAAGTTACATGAAGCTCTTGAAGAGGTGGATCAGCAGGTAGAGGGTTGTAGGTTTGGTATGGTCTGCCCGGAGTAAAGAGTTAATGTTTCTGAAAGACTGTGTCTCGGTCATCCGTTTCTCAAACACCAAGTAGTTAATCCAACGGAGGCGATCGAGTCTTGTGGGGAAAAGTGTGCAAACCTCTGCACAGTGTACAATCTAATCATGGTTAGCCGTGTCCCCGGTTATGGACAATCTTGAGTATCTAGTACTTGGAGTATCCTAAGTATCTCATCACTCTTAATTAATATTGTTGAGCTGATAACTACTTTAATTGGGATTGGGTTGGAGGAGCCTTCTCGATGATGTTTCAATCTACCATGATAGTTAAATTAAAATCTATTCCTTTGTTGTAGGGAAAATTGGCCTTTCGCAAAAACTATAACCATAGAGCTTTCTGTTGGGGAACGTAGTAATTTCAAAAAATTTCCTACGCACACGCAAGATCATGGTGATGCATAGCAACGAGAGGGGAGAGTGTTGTCTACGTACCCTCGTAGACCGAAGCGGAAGCGTTGACACAACGTAGAGGAAGTAGTCGTACGTTCTCCTCGCGATCCAACCGATCACAGCACCGTTACTCCGGCACCTCCGAGTTCTTGGCACACGTTCAGCTCGATGACGATCCCCGGGCTCCGATCCAGCAAAGCGTCGGGGAAGAGTTCCGTCAGCACGACGGCGTGGTGACGATCTTGATGTGTTACCGGCGCAGGGCTTCGCCTAAGCACTGCAACGATATGACCGAGGTGGAATTTGGTGGAAGGGGGCACCGCACACGGCTAAGGAACGATCCGTAGATCAACTTGTGTGTCTTTGGGGTGCCCCCTGCCCCCGTATATAAAGGAGCCAAGGGGGAGGGGCTGGCCGGCCAAGCCTGGCGCGCCAGGAGAGTCCTACTCCCTCTGGGAGTAGGATTCCCCCCCCCCCCCCCAATCCTAGTTGGACTAGGATTCTCCAAGGGGGAGAGAGAGAGAGAGGGGGGGCGCCCACCTCTCCTAGTCCTAATAGGACTAGGGGAAGGGGGAGGCGCGCAGCCCATGAGGGCAGCCCTCTCACCTCTCCTCCAAGGCCCATGTTGGCCCATTATGCTCCCGGGGGGTTCCGGTAACCCTCCCGGTATTCCGGTAAAATCCTGATTTCACCTGGAATGCATCCGATGTCCAAACATAGGCTTCCAATATATCATTCTTTACGTCTTGATCATTTCAAGACTCCTCGTCATGTCCGTGATCACATCCGGGACTCCGAACTCCTTCGGTACATCAAAATGCATAAACTCATAATAAATGTCATCGTAACGTTAAGCGTGCGGACCCTATGGTTCGAGAACAATGTAGACATGACCGAGACATGTCTCCGTTCAATAACCAATAGCGGGACCTGGATGCCCATATTGGTTCCTACATATTCTACGAAGATCTTTATCGGTCAGACCGCATAACAACATACGTTGTTCCCTTTGTCATCGGTATGTTACTTGCCCGAGATTCGATCGTCGGTATCCAATACCTAGTTCAATCTCGTTACCGGCAAGTCTCTTTACTCGTTCCGTAATACATCATCTCGCAACTAACTCATTGGTTGCAATGCTTGCAAGGCTTTATGTGATGTGCATTACCGAGAAGGCCCTGAGATACCTCTCCGACAATCGGAGTGACAAATCCTAATCTCGAAATACGCCAACCCAATATGTACCTTCGGAGACACCTGTAGAGCACCTTTATAATCACCCAGTTACGTTGTGACGTTTGGTAGCACACAAAGTGTTCCTACGGTAAACGGGAGTTGCATAATCTCATAGTTAAAGGAACATGTATAAGTCATGGATAAAAGCAATAGCAACATACTAAACGATCGGGTGCTATGCTAATGGAATGGGTCATGTCAATCAGATCATTCAACTAATGATGTGATCTCGTTAATCAAATAACAACTCTTTGTTCATGGCTAGGAAACATAACCATCTTTGATTAATGAGCTAGTCAAGTAGAGGCATACTAGTGACGCTCTGTTTGTCTATGTATTCACACATGTATTATGTTTCCAGTTAATACAATTCTAGCATGAATAATAAACATTTATCATGATATAAGGAAATAAGTAATAACTTTATTATTGCCTCTTGGGCATATTTCCTTCAGTCTCCCACTTGCACTAGAGTCAATAATCTAGTTCACATTGCCATGTGATTTAATAGCAATAGTTCACATCACCATGTGATTAACACCCATAATTCACACCGATATGTGACCAACACCCAAAGGGTTTACTAGATTCAGTAATCTAGTTCACATCGCTATGTGATTAACACCCAAAGAGTACTACGGTGTGATCATGTTTTGCTTGTGAGAGAAGTTTAGTCAACGGGTCTGCCACATTCAGATCCGTTATGTATTTTGCAAATTTCTATGTCTACAATGCTCTGCATGGAGCTACTTTAGCTAATTGCTCCCACTTTCAATATGTATCTAGATTGAGACTTAGAGTCATCTAGATTAGTGTCAAAACTTGCATCGACGTAACCTTTTACGATGAACCTTTTTGTCACATCCATAATCGAGAAACATATCCTTATTTTACTAAGGATAATTTTGACCGATGTCCAGTGATCTACTTCCTAGATCACTATTGTACTCCCTTGCTTAACACAGTGTAGGGTATACAATAGATCTGGTACATAGCATGGCATAATTTATAGAATCTATGGCTGAGGCATAGGAAATGACTTTCATTCTCTTTCTATCATCTGCCGTGGTCGGGCTTTGAGTCTTACTCAATTTCACACCTTGTAATACAGGCAAGAACTCTTTCTCTGACTGTTCCATTTTGAACTACTTCAAAATGTTTTCAAGGTATGTACTTATTGAAAAACTTATCAAGCGTCTTGATCTATCTCTATAGATCTTGATGCTCAATATGTAAGCAGCTTCACCGAGGTCCTTCTTCGAAAAACTCCTTTCAAATACTCCTTTATGCTTCACAGAATAATTCTACATTATTTCCGATCAATAATATGTCATTTACATATACTTATCAGAAATGTTGTAGTGCTCCCACTCACTTTCTTGTAAATACAGGCTTCACCGCAAGTCTATATAAAACTATATGCTTTGATCAACTCATCAAAGCGTATATTCCAACTCCGAGATGCTTGCACCAGTCCATAGATGGATCGCTGGAGCTTGCATACTTTGTTAACACCTTCAGGATCGACAAAACCTTCTAGTTGCATCGTATACAACTCTTCTTTAATAAATCCATTAAGGAATGTAGTTTTTGTTTATCCATTTGCCGGATTTCATAAAATGCGGCAACTGCTAACATGATTCGGACAGACTTAAGCATAGATACGAGTGAGAAACTCTCATCGTAGTCAACACCTTGAACTTGTCGAAAACCTTTTGCGACAATTCTAGCTTTGTAGATAGTAACACTACTATCAGTGTCCGTCTTCCTCTTCAAGATCCATTTATTTTCTTTGGCTTGCCGATCATCGGGCAAATCCATCAAAGTCCATACTTTGTTCTCATACATGGATCATATCTCAGATTTCATGGCCTCAAACCATTTCGCGGAATCTGGGCTCATCATCGCTTCCTCATAGTTCGTAGGTTCGTCATGGTCAAGTAACATGACCTCCAGAACAGGATTACCGTACCACTCTGGTGCGGATCTCACTCTGGTTTACCTACTAGATTCGGTAGTAACTTGATCTGAAGTTTCATGATCATCATCATTAGCTTCCTCACTAATTGGTGTAGTAGTCACAGGAACAGATTTCTGTGATGAACTATTTTCCAATAAGGGAGAAGGTACAATTACCTTATCAAGTTCTACTTTCCTCCCACTCACTTCTTTCGAGAGAAACTTCTTCTCTAGAAAGGATCCATTCTTAGCAACGAATGTCTTGCCTTTGGATCTGTGATAGAAGGTGTACCCAACTTTCTTGTTTGGGTATCCTATGAAGACATATTTCTCCGACTTGGGTTTAAGCTTATCAGGATGAAACTTTTTCACATAAGCATCACAACCCCAAACTTTAAGAAACGACAACTTTGGTTTCTTGCCAAACCATAGTTCATATTGTGTCGTCTCAACGGATTTAGATGGTGCCCCTTTTTAACGTGAATGCAGCTGTCTCTAATGCATGATCCCAAAACGATATTGGTAAATCGGTAAGAAACATCATAGATTGTACTATATCCAATAAAGTACGGTTATGACGTTCGGATACACCATTACACTGTGGTGTTCCAGGTGGCACGATTTTGTGAAACTATTCCACATTGTTTTAACTGAAGACCAAACTCGTAACTCAAATATTTGTCTCTGCGATCAGATCGTAGAAACCTTATTTTCTTGTCACGATGATTTTTCACTTCACTCTGAAATCCTTTTGAACTTTTCAAATGTTTCAGACTTATGTTTCATCAAGTAGATATACCCATATCTGCTCAAATCATCTGTGAAGGTCAGAAAATAATGATACCTGCTGCAAGCCTTAATATTCATTGGACCACATACATCAGTATGTATGATTTCCAACAAATCTGTTGCTTGCTTCATTGTTCCGGAGAACGGCGTCTTAGTCATCTTGCCCATGAGGCACGGTTTGCAAGCATCAAATGATTCATAATCAAGTGATTCCAAAAATCCATCAGCATGGAGTTTCTTCATGCGCTTTACACCAATATGACCTAAACGGCAGTGCCACAAATAAGTTGCACTATCATTATTAACTTTGCATCTTTTGGCTTCAATATTATGAATATGTGTATCACTATGATCGAGATCCAACAAACCATTTCGTTGGTGTGTATAACCATAGAAGGTTTTATTCATGTAAACAGAACAACAATTTATTCTCTTACTTAAATGAATAGCCGTATTGCAATAAACATGATCAAATCATATTTATGCTCAACGCAAATACCAAATAACACTTATTTAGGTTCAACACTAATCCCGAAAGTATAGTGAGTGTGTGATGATGATCATATCAATCTTGGAACTACTTCCAACATACATCGTCACTTCACCCTTAACTAGTCTCTGTTCATTCTGCAACTCCCGTTTCGAGTTACTAATCTTAGCAACTAAACTAGTACCAAATACTGAGGGGTTGCTATGAACACTAGTAAAGACCACATCAATAACATGTATATCAAATATACTTATGTTCACTTTGCCATCCTTCTTATCCGCCAATCACTTGGGGTAGTTCCGCTTCCAGTGACCAGTCCCTTTGCAGTAGAAGCACTTAGTCTTAGGCTTAGGACCAGACTTGGGCTTTTTCACTTGAGCAGCAACTTGCTTGCTATTCTTCTTGAAGTTCCCCTTCTTTCCTTTTGCCCTTTTCTTGAAACTAGTGATCTTGTCAACCATCAACACTTGATGTTTTTCTTTGATTTCTACCTTCGCCGATTTTAGCATCGCGAAGAGCTTGGGAATATTTTCCGTTATCCCTTGCATATTATAGTTCATCATGAAGTTCTACTAACTTGGTGATGGTGACTAGAGAATTCTGTCAATCACTATCTTATCTGGAAGATTAACTCCCACTTGATTCAAGCGATTGTAGTACCCAGACAATCTGAGCACATGCTCACTAGTTGAGCGATTCTCCTCCATCTTTTAGCTATAGAACTTGTTGGAGACTTCATATCTCTCAACTCGGGTATTTGCTTGAAATATTAACTTCAACTCCTGGAACATCTCATATGGTCCATGACGTTCAAAACGTCTTTGAAGTCCCGATTCTAAGCCGTTAAGCATGGTGCACTAAACTATTAAGTAGTCATCATATTGAGCTAGCAAAACGTTCATAACGTCTGCATGTGCTCCTGCAATAGGTCCGTCACCTAGCGGTGCATCAAGGACATAATTCTTCTGTGCAGCAATGAGGATAAACCTTAAATCACGGATCCAATCCGCATCATTGCTACTAACATTTTTCAACACAATTTTCTCTAGGAACATATCAAAATAAACACAGGGAAGCAACAATGCGAGCTATTGATCTACAACATAGATATGCTAATACTACCAGGACTAAGTTCATGATAAATTTAAGTTCAATTAATCATATTACTTAAGAACTCCCACTTAGATAGACATCTCTCTAATCTTCTAAGTGATCACGTGATCCAAATCAACTAAACCATGTCCGATCATCACGTGAGATGGAGTAGTTTCAATGGTGAACATCACTATGTTGATCATATCTACTATATGATTCACGCTTGACCTTTCGGTCTCCGTGTTCCGAGGCCATATCTGTTATATGCTAGGCTCGTCAAGTTAAACCTGAGTATTCCGCGTGTGCAACTGTTTTGCACCCGTTGTATTTGAACGTAGAGCCTATCACACCCGATCATCACGTGGTGTCTCAGCACGAAGAACTTTCGCAACGGTGCATACTCAGGGAGAACACTTCTTGATAATTAGTGAGAGATCATCTTATAATGCTACCGTCAAACAAAGCAAGATAAGATGCATAAAAGATAAACATCACATGCAATCAATATAAGTGATATGATATGGCCATCATCACTTGTGCTTGTGATCTCCATCTCCGCTGCACCATCATGATCACCATCGTCACCGGCGCGACACCTTGATCTCCATCGTAGCATCGTTGTCGTCTCGCCAATCTTATGCTTCCACGACTATCACTACCGCTTAGTAATAAAGTAAAGCATTACATCGCGATTGCATTGCATACAATAAAGCGACAACCATATGGCTCCTGCCAGTTGCCGATAACTCGGTTACAAAACATGATCATCTCATACAATAAAATTTAGCATCATGTCTTGACCATATCACATCACAACATGCCCTGCAAAAACAAGTTAGACGTCCTCTACTTTGTTGTTGCAAGTTTTACGTGGCTGCTACGGGCTTAAGCAAGAACTCATCTTACCTACGCATCAAAACCACAACGATAGTTTGTCAAATAGACTCTGTTTTAACCTTCTCAAGGACCGGGCGTAGCCACACTCGGTTCAACTAAAGTTGGAGAGACAGTCTTCCGCAAGCCATCTATGTGCAAAGCACGTCGAGGGAACCGGTCTCGCGTAAGAGTACGCGTAAGGTTGGTCCGGATCGTCTCGTCCAACAATACCGCTGAACCAAAGTATGACATGCTGGTAGGCAGTATGACTTGTATCGTCCACAACTCACTTGTGTTCTACTCGTGCAAATAACATCATACCATAAAAACCTAGGCTCTGATACCACTCTTGGGGAACGTAGTAATTTCAAAAAATTTCCTACGCACACGCAAGATCATGGTGATGCATAGCAACGAGAGGGGAGAGTGTTTTCTACGTACCCTCGTAGACCGAAGCGGAAGCGTTGACACAACGTAGAGGAA
Source organism: Aegilops umbellulata (assembly GCA_032464435.1). Taxonomy (NCBI): domain Eukaryota; kingdom Viridiplantae; phylum Streptophyta; class Magnoliopsida; order Poales; family Poaceae; genus Aegilops; species Aegilops umbellulata. The sequence goes on along the minus strand of CP136058.1, from coordinate 375,082,833 downwards.
GTAGTCGTACGTTCTCCTCGCGATCCAACCGATCACAGCACCGTTACTCCGGCACCTCCGAGTTCTTGGCACACGTTCAGCTCGATGACGATCCCCGGGCTCCGATCCAGCAAAGCGTCGGGGAAGAGTTCCGTCAGCACGACGGCGTGGTGACGATCTTGATGTGTTACCGGCGCAGGGCTTCGCCTAAGCACTGCAACGATATGACCGAGGTGGAATTTGGTGGAAGGGGGCACCGCACACGGCTAAGGAACGATCCGTAGATCAACTTGTGTGTCTTTTGGGTGCCCCCTGCCCCCGTATATAAAGGAGCCAAGGGGGAGGGGCTGGCCGGCCAAGCCTGGCGCGCCAGGAGAGTCCTACTCCCTCTGGGAGTAGGATTTCCCCCCCCCCCCCAATCCTAGTTGGACTAGGATTCTCCAAGGGGGAGAGAGAGAGAGAGGGGGCGCCCACCTCTCCTAGTCCTAATAGGACTAGGGGAAGGGGGGAGGCGCGCAGCCCATGAGGGCAGCCCTCTCACCTCTCCTCCAAGGCCCATGTTGGCCCATTATGCTCCCGGGGGGTTCCGGTAACCCTCCCGGTATTCCGGTAAAATCCTGATTTCACCTGGAATGCATCCGATGTCCAAACATAGGCTTCCAATATATCATTCTTTACGTCTTGATCATTTCAAGACTCCTCGTCATGTCCGTGATCACATCCGGGACTCCGAACTCCTTCGGTACATCAAAATGCATAAACTCATAATAAATGTCATCGTAACGTTAAGCGTGCGGACCCTACGGTTCGAGAACAATGTAGACATGACCGAGACATGTCTCCGGTCAATAACCAATAGTGGGACCTGGATGCCCATATTGGTTCCTACATATTCTACGAAGATCTTTATCGGTCAGACCGCATAACAACATACGTTGTTCCCTTTGTCATCGGTATGTTACTTGCCCGAGATTCGATCGTCGGTATCCAATACCTAGTTCAATCTCGTTACCGGCAAGTCTCTTTACTCGTTCCGTAATACATCATCTCGCAACTAACTCATTGGTTGCAATGCTTGCAAGGCTTTATGTGATGTGCATTACCGAGAAGGCCCTGAGATACCTCTCCGAAAATCGGAGTGACAAATCCTAATCTCGAAATACGCCAACCCAATATGTACCTTCGGAGACACCTGTAGAGCACCTTTATAATCACCCAGTTACGTTGTGACGTTTGGTAGCACACAAAGTGTTCCTACGGTAAACGGGAGTTGCATAATCTCATAGTTAAAGGAACATGTATAAGTCATGGATAAAAGCAATAGCAACATACTAAACGATCGGGTGCTATGCTAATGGAATGGGTCATGTCAATCAGATCATTCAACTAATGATGTGATCTCGTTAATCAAATAACAACTCTTTGTTCATGGCTAGGAAACATAACCATCTTTGATTAATGAGCTAGTCAAGTAGAGGCATACTAGTGACGCTCTGTTTGTCTATGTATTCACACATGTATTATGTTTCCAGTTAATACAATTCTAGCATGAATAATAAACATTTATCATGATATAAGGAAATAAATAATAACTTTATTATTGCCTCTAGGGCATATTTCCTTCACTTTCCACCAACCAAATATGCATGTAGTGATAGCATTATTCTGTTATTGCTCTACCGTGTTACATTGCCAGCATATTCCATGTGCTGACCCATTTTCGGGCTGCAACGTATTATGTTGCAGACTTTTCAGACGAGGAGTAAGGTTCATTAGGTCGTTGCTGTGCAGCTCAGCTATGCCGTTGGAGTTGATGGACTCACTTTATCTTCCAAGCCTTCCGCTGTTATTGTATTAGATGGCCCTAGGCCATATTTATTGTATTAAGTTCTCTTTTGAGACATTAAGTTCTCTTTTGAGACATTCGATATAATAAGTGTGTGATTGCTACTCTGTTATAAATTCTTCGTGTACTGTGTGTGTCAGCATTACCGATCCAGGGATGGCACTGAAGCACAGAGACTTGACCGTTTGAGGTCGGGTCGCTAGAGTGAACCTCTCTCACAAGAATTTTTAAACTTTCCCTCGCCGGGCACTTGAACTTCTAGCAACCATTTTTACGTTTATGAGATTGTTTTCAAAAGTGCAAAAAATGGCGTTATGCTTTTTATTTTTTGGAAAGGTAAACCCTAGGTTTTACTAAACTCCGAACTTCTATTTTATTTCAATTTGAACTTCTTGTTTTTATATTTTGAGTAAAGAATTGTATTCGATTTTTATAAGGAAAAAATCAAACATGGAAATACAAGATGAACCTCTCTCGTAAGAATTTTTGAACTTCCCCGGGCAGAGCACTTGAACTTCTTTCAACAAACCTTTTAAGCTTTTAATTTTATATACTTTTATTCTCACTCGAAATGCATTCATTGCAGTAGTTGAACTTCTCGTTGTTTTCATCTTGAACTTCTGTCACGTATTTTTGTTCAGCCTCTCACAAGAATTTTTAAACTTTCTCAGGCCGATCACTTGAACTTCTAGCATAATAACTTTTTAGCCTTTGCTTTTTTATTCTTTTTTCATACAAAATGCACACTGTGTAGTACGTGAACTTTTGGGAGTTATCAATCTGAACTTCTCTCAGTTACGTGAAAATATCTAAGTTTTTTTATATACATTGAACCGCTCTACCTTTTTTATTGAACTTCATTGTGTATTTTTATAAATGTGAAAAATAGGAGGTTTTTTAGAAACATCGAACTTCTTCGTTATTTGAAATTGAACTTATTGATTTTATTCTTTAGTAACTAGAAAAATATGATTTTTCAAATAGATATCAAACTGCTCCGCTTTTTCATATTGAACTTCTGGGCTTTATTCTCGATTGATGAGAGAACCTGAGTTACAGAAATCCTTTTGTCCGAACCTCTCTAGACTTTCTATATTTTTTCCCATAACTTTCTTTGGGGTATTGAATTGTTGTAGTGCTGAAAACACACAATTTTTTAGAGTGAAGAAAATAGTGGTACATCTTGTGAAGACATGAACCTGTGGGGCAATAATATTTGAACTTCTTTGTATAGATTGTCTCTGTCAACATGCACACACTTTTTTGGTTTTTATTATTGTCGACTTTGAGTTGCATTTTTTATATTTGAACTTATGTATTCTTTTTTTATATAAACTAAAAAGGTAGAGAAATTCCAGACTACATATTTTACCCGCTCTTTTTTCATGCACTTTCCTAGTTTTTGCTAGTGAACGTCCAAAATTTGGATTTGATGGACTCGTTTCTTTCTCGTGAATCCCCACATGTGTTTTATGTCTTACATTTTATTAACTGCAAAACTTGAGGGTGGGTGTACCAAGTTTGGTTTTGGATATGCGTGGTGCTGAAAATACCCTTGCACACACACTCTTTAAGAGAGAGAGAGAGAAAATAGGCGTGCATCATTTTACGAAGTATATAAAACATGAACCGGCAGGGCAATAATTCTTGAACTTCTTCGTACAGATTTGTCTCTCGCCAAAATGTATATACTTTTTTCAATAACTTTTTCTTATTGAATTCCTTTTTGTGCAATAAGAACATTAAAAATATGATTCTTGAAACTTTTATATGTTTTGCCTCCTTATTTGGCATGTAATACCATCTAAAACAGAAAAAATGGCTTCTCACAACCAGTACAACAAGCACACAGAGAGCGCCCACTTTTCAACTAGAAAACATAAAATTTATAGTTTTTCTGGCACAAACTATTATGTACATCAGCAGGATATATCCTCGTTTAACTGTTGTTTACACCACGTACACATGATAGGAATATATAACTTTGCCCACATATATATGAATTTTTAAGTGTCCAAGTGCAGTGCGAAGACCCCAAAAGGGCAGAATCCAACAACTCATTCAACTAAAAATTTTGCGGTGTTGAATATCTCATTAAACTGAAAATGGCTCATACTGTCTTACAAACTCTCCCTTGACCTGAAATCTGTGCTAAACTTGAACTGTACACTGATTAGAAAGGTTTTTACAAAGCATAACACCAAACATTTTTGTACGTTTCACATACACCAACAATAGCTAGCAAGGAGCCGCAACGTCAAGCAACTGCAGTGTGCAATAGCAGCCAACAGCATGGAGGAAGGAGGTGCACCAGTATACAGCTTCAGAATTTTTTTCGTGGAACATCATAAGTGGACGCCCTACTACAAGAAACTAGGAGAAGTAGAGAACGAAGGAAATATGTTGCAAATAGAACACTCCAAGAATTTCTCGGAAGAATAAAAAACAGAGGACCACACGTACTTGTTGAAACTGACGGAAGTAGTATTCTTGTTTGTGGTGGCATTTTAGCAAACACAGGATATGCGCCCCATATAGATATATGCAGAGAGTCAACACTTAGCTCTTCACAGCCATTTGTCGAGCACTACACTGCTCCTCAAGAACGACATCAGGACTGGGTGATGGCAGTGAGGTATGGTCCTTTGTCCTCCCGCTGCTTCCTCTTTGACGGGTGTACCACCTAGATCCAGGTCGAGGCCTCCTGTAGCTGCAGACCGAGGACTCCTCTAGCTGTAGATGGTTGTGAGGTAGGCATGGTGGACGGGGACGAGGTGCGCCCGTGAGCTGCAGGTCAAGGCCTCCTGTAGCTGCAGGCCGAGGCCTCCTCTAGCTGCAGGTGGTGGCGAAGTAGGCATGGGGGACGGGGAAGGTGTGCGCTGGTGGGAAGCATGGGGCAAGCGGCAGGGCGAGCCGGTGGGGACACTACTAGGGAAAAGGCTAGCAGCAGCGCAGGTTTTAGGTGTATCAGTAGCGCGGGGACTGACGCTACTAATAAGGCGCTACAGCTAACACGTAGCAGTAGCGCGTGCTCACCAGCGCTACTGCTACACAAGTGTAGCAGCAGCGCGCTTAGTGGAAGTTCGCTACTGCTAATAGCTGTAGCGCGCTTTGACTGGACTCGCTACTGCTATCGCGGCGCTGCTGCTAACTTTTATCCACTCGCTACTGCTAATTTTAGTTGTTTTTTGTTTTTTTTCAGCATATTTGTTTTGTATTTGAACAGGCTTTATAGAAGAATCTTTAGCACATAGAAATGTCATCATGATACACATACAAATGCCTGCAAGACCACAAATGTAATCATAGCATATACATACAAATAGTCTCATCATAATCATCATCCAACACAAAAGTGGTATCTTGTCATCATCTCGAAAATAGTGATACATGCAAGTCTCGAATACTTGCAACTACAACGTCCATCTAAACAAAGGTATACGCGAGAAGAGATATCACTATGAGTGAGAGCGGAACTATGCAGTACATGAGGTGGCGGTTACGAGTCCTCTCTCGCGCTAGCGTGAACCTCAAGTAACTAGCTTCTCCTTCTTGTCTGCTTTTGAAGCCTTTATGGCTGGCGCCCGAAAACCGGACACTCATGCCACTCGTTGTACACCCCTGGAACCTTCCCTTTGTACATGACATAGCACTTCCATCTCGCCATCAAGAAACTAGGTACCTGTTAGAGATGCATGTTCATGAAGAGGATGTACAATCATATATATGCAACAAAATATACTAGAGAAACACCAAAAAAGAAAGGGTTAGAAACTAGATGCAACATACAGTATGAAAATTAATTAACTAGAGGTACGCAGGTCATCGTACGCAAACTAACAAAGTAGCGTTACGCAAGTTCGGCAGGGATCGTGGACATCACAAAGTTTCATCGCTACAAAAAGTATACAAGTTCAACCGACACATATCATCATCATCGGCATCATAAATCACTAGAAGTTCCATCTTTCCATATCATCGAGGATGGACCCTAGCTTCTTGAATGGCGTGAGGTCTAGACGTTGCATGCCTATGCGAGTTCGGACGTCAGCTCGCGATATAGGGCCGTGGTGGAACATCCCCTTCTCATTGACGACTTCTTTCATGATGATCATCACAATGTCGCTTTGGATGCGAAAGAAGTCATCTCTAAGTTTATAATCCGCTTCTCCATGAGATTCTAGCCACTTGTGGATATGATCATCATTTCTGCTTCTCATGCGAAGCATTTGGTGATCCGTGTTGAACTGAATCATGAGATGGACGATGTAGAATCCATCCTTCTTGCTTGGTTTTGGGACATGGATACAAGAGAAGTTAGTTTTATGCGCGAAACCTGTCTTCTTGTTCCTTTGTTTCCTGATCTGCATGTAGCCACCTCTAATGCTGAAGCCTTGGAGAGCATCATCTAGAATATTCATTATGTGGGTGTAGTCTTTTTTCTCATAGTCTCTGGAAGGGTCAAAATACACGACATGGGAGACTTGCGGGTAAAGAACGATAAGGACGGCGCGCCCGTTGCTGCGGGGAAAAGACACCTCAAATTCTTCCCCATAGAGAGGGAAGGAATGATTGAAATGTATGAAAGGGTTGTCCGGAACTGACTTACTTTGGATGATAAGGCACGAGGACAATTTCCCGGTCCTTATTCTGTACCATGAAGTTTTGGAGGTACTCCCTAGCAGTTTCACGCTCATAGTCGCCGAGACTCGAGAAAGACTCGTGCATGTAGTACGGATCCGCCACACAGATTTGCGAGACTTCTTCACTCTTCATGACGGAGCTCATATGTAGCGCAAAAAGGCGGGCGATTGTAAAATCGAGCCGCCTTGTCAGAAACATCTCAAAGATATGGTCAAACCGCAGGAAGAACACCTCCGCGGGCCGTGTCTCGACGTAGCACTTCCCCTCAGGCACACGAGTCGCGTATGTCGGATATCCTGGATCCTTTGAGGCTAGTAGGCTTTTCTCAGTCGATAGCACATGGTCGTGCAGTCTCCTAAGATCCCCTGATAGTGCCTCCAGCGGTTTCGGCGGTAGCATCGGCTCGCCCGTGAGATGGAACATGACCGCACCTTTCACGGGTACACGCTCTTCAGAATGCATCGTCTGGCTGCTATGTGCTCTGGCTTGTTTGGAGGCAGCTATCTTCCCCGATCTCTTCCTCTCCTTTTTCTTGGGCACACCTTCCAGACCCTTCCTTAACCCCTGCCCCAGTGTTCCCGGGCTAAGTACTGTACGACTCTCGCACCCGGCTAGTTGAGCCTGTGTTGAGGCGTCATCTTCAGGCGTGTCCTATGAGGATTTCATGAAGAGAGACTTTTTGCAATCCCTGCTACGACCTTCCTGCCTGGGCATATCATCCATATCCTCATTAGCAAGCTGATAGCCCGATTCGTCATATGGTTGACTCATCATATCTATGTCACAGTCATACGCGTTTGTATTGAGGAAAATCATAAGGTCGACCTCTGTCTCATCATCCATTCTCTGTTCTATAGGACAAATTACATCAGCTAGTACTATTGCACCCCCTTCATCATGTTGTCCGCCGCTCTCACCCAGCACTACAGGAGCTGGTAATTGCGTAGGCGGGGTGGTGGTCTCCGCACATGCTTGTTGATGTGTGGTTATTGGTGTGCTCTCGACTGGCTCCAGCCGAATAAGGTTCTTCGGCCATAGCAGCACCCAACCCTTGCAGCTTCCAATCCGCGGCGGGGTCTCGTCGTCCGCTCCCACATGCTGTACTGGAGGAGGCAAATCTTCATGCCCCGATTTCATACTGGACAAGCTAACCCTGAAGTGCCCAGCGGGGATCGGCTGGTTGTGGAACGTGGGTTGCAAGGGGTCCATTATCATCCCCTTTCCCACATCCACCTTCTGGCCTTTGATCAAGTAGAGTATGGTGCACGGGGTTTCTTTCGCCTGCAAACACATATGTCTGTGGCGTAAAACATCCGAAAGGCAACAAAAATGGAATATTATATATATATATATAGGTTGGTGCGACATGTAATTACCGTGACGGCGTCGAGCTCAGCCAAAGACGAAGGCACACCTAGCGCGCTAGAGAATCAGGACGGGCTACTATGAGCGGGGGCGGCTGCGAGAGGAGGCCCGATTGCGTGAGCAAGTGATGGTGCGATGGTGTTGTTGTCCATGGAGTTGCTCCCGACGAAACTAGGCAACGGGAAATCATGTACCGTCTTGATTGGATTTTCCTTCGTCCAGTTGATGATAACTGGAACCAAGTTAGTAGCGAAATCATTTCTGCACGCAGTTACAGCTGCATTGACTGCCTGCTGTAGCAACTCATATTTGTCCTCGGCTGCTTTTTTCGCGTCCTCAGCTGCTTTTTTCTCGACCGCAAGCTTAACCTTCGCGTCGATGTTCGCCTGACTAAACTTCTTTTTCTGCTTCTTGGCCTCTGGGCCCTCGTTGTAAAACACCTTCCACGTGGCGCCGTCTCCAGCGCCGTGCACACGACCATATTGCGACCGCTGGCCCAAAGGGGGTCCCTTAAGTTCGTTCAAGGCCCAGTTGAGAGGGGTGTCCCACTTGGGCCTCATCGGAGAAGTTGGGCTTTGGGCCGCAAGCTGGTGTTGCTTCTCCAGTAGTCTAATCAATTTCCTCGTGATCTGGTCCGTGTAAAAAAACCTTTTTCTCCTTGTCCCACTTGTAGCAGGCCCTGATGAAGCCACGCTCCAAGGAGTTGGTGAACTTCGCGAAGGGGTCTGGGAGACACGCGGCTTCATGTTCTGCGTCCTCCTTATCCCATATGGGCCTTTTACCGAGGTAGCCACGGCTTCCGAGGCGATGCTTCCCCGTGTTCCTTTGCTGAAGGCGCAGCCTTAGCCTTGGCTGCCCCGGTAGCGCAAGTGTCCTTGAACTTTTCGAACTCCTCTTCCGTAAGTGTCGGATTTTCCTCCAGAATCTTGGACAGGGGTTCCTCAGCCTCAATAGCTCGTTTCACCCTCCCTTTCCAGGAGGCCAAATCATTGTTGAACATGCCCATGGCGTGATTGTTAATCTTTTTCATCTTCGGATCATCCCACGGTTGTTCTATGTTATCATCCCGGTCGGGGAACTTGAATCTCTTGTGCAACTTCGTTAGGAGCAACTGCATCAAATGTTCTTTACTCCTTAAGTCATCGTCGTTGATGCTCACGCATTCCCGTAGGATGCATCCTACTTGGTTCCGATAGCACTTGCGAGGTTCTTCCGGCTCTAACGGCTCAAACTTGCCATGTGCCATCTTTGTGATCACAAGTCGCCCAATCCCAAGTTTGTTAGGTTTTCGTATCCTGTGCTTCTTATGCTTCCTCTTTTCTGTAGCGGCATCGGCGCCGGTACCTTCCTTGCCGGTATCTTCCCCGCCGGTACCTTCCCCGCCGGTCTCGACGCCGCCATCGGTGCCAGCACCGTCGGTGTCGATGTCGGCGTTAGTACCATCATCGAGGCGGACCTGCAAACCTTGCTTAGCAGTCAAAAAGTCGAGGTAGTCTTGTTCACCCTGATAATCCTTCTCTTCTGCATCTTGGTCAGAAGGCCCAGTTTCTTCGTTGTTCGACATGTTTCCTATGATTAAGTGTCCTCATTTCTTTCTAAAAGTATGAATAAATGAGAAATGACATAAAAAAGAAATCTATGTGTCAGCACTTGATATGCCAACTATTCAGCACAAATCATGCCTTTATTCACGGGAAATTTCGGCATGACCTTTGCTAAAAAATGGACATATCGAGCACCTGAAATTCACCGGAACGGAAATGAATCAACATTCCGGCGTAACATAGGCCACTCGGATCATTTACCAAAATTGAACCAAAACATCACATGTCCAAATGACATGTTCAAATTCCAAACATGACATGTCCAAAACATGACATATCCACATATCACATGTCCAGTTCAAATTTGCATATAAATTCAGCTAATTTTGAAACCTAGCTAAATTCATAACTAAATATATAACCTAATTAACATAGTGCCCTAACTAAAACCTAAGTAAATTAACCGAAGAACTCTAGCTAGCAGAGAGAGAGGGGGCGGGGGTTTACAGAGGGGCGAGGAGGCAGGCCCAATGACGGCGGAGCTTGGGAGGGGAGGAAGCAGAGGAGGGAGGCGAGGGCCGACGGGTCGGGGCCGAGCGCCAGGGCCAGGTCGGGCGCGGCGATGCGACGGGGAAGAGAGAGTGGGGATTTGGGGGGAAAAGAGGCGGGATGAAGCAGGGAGAGTGAGAATTTTGGGTTAAGTCGACGTAGCAGTAGCGCGTTTAGACAAAACGCGCTGCTACTACCTTCAGTAGTTGTAGCGGTTTAGACAAAACGCGCTGCTACTACCTTCAATACCTATAGCGGTTTAGACAAAACGCGCTGCTACTACCTTCAGTAGCTGTAGCGGTTTGGACAAAACGCGCTGCTACTACATTCGCTACTGCCAGTTTTCCTTTTTCTTTTCCTTTATTTTCTCCCACTTTTATTTCCCGAGAGCAGTGAACGAAGGGAAGGCGATATATATTGCATCATTTGACGGTTAAATATGTATGCAAAATAGGAACATATATACTACATCATTGGACCCATGCATAATAATGGCTAAGTGTGTATACAAAATAGGAACATATATATATTACATCATTTGACCGATAACATACGGTTCCTCAGCGCTAACGTTTCCGTTTTTGAGTCAGCTTCTTTCCCTTCTTGTTCGTCGAAGAATAATTGAGCCCCTCATTGTTACTTTGCCTTTTCCATGGAGTACGATTTTTCTTAGGTAATGTAGTATTGATTCTTGTTTTGACGTATACTTCATCATCATCGTCATCTTCCCTCATTGGGTTGTCGTACTGATCATAGTCTTCCTTGTTGGCGACTCCATCCATTCCAATGATGTTCCTTTTGCCTCTCCTCATGAGAACACGACTGGGATTGCATGGGTCGGTTATGAAGAAGCATTGTGTCACGTGCTTAGCGTGTACCCATGGCTCATTTTTTGCGATAGCGTTCACGGTAGCGCTCTTGGCGTCGGGTATAGTCATGGTAGTGAAAATCCTGTTTTCTCTTTCGACATTCTTAGCCCATCTGACACGGAACATCGTCGTGTTGTGCAGTCCAGAGTAGTCAAGCTCCCAGATCTCCTCGACCCTTCCATAAAATTGTTCAGTTGCGCCGTTGTCGCTGCCGGTCATGCATTCCATCGTCACCCTGAGTTCTGATCATCACTTTCCATATCTTTGGCCTCCGTGTAGAACGTGTAGCAGTTGATATCATATGCGTGATAGGTCATGAGGTTGGGCGAGGGGCCATGTGCTAAGGCGTATATGAGCAATCCGTCCTTAGAGCCCTCCTCCGGGGATTAGCAATAATATGCTCTTTGAACCAATGCAGGAAAGTGGAGTTGTGCTCTCTAGTAACTTCGGCGTCCGTCTTGCATACCCCCCGATCACGATACTTCTTTGCGATAATTTCTTTGTGAAGTGTCACGAAAGAATCTACCTCGTCTAGATGTTGTAGCACTACCAAGTTTGCTCTATCAAAGTCGCTGCGTCGATCGGAGTATGCTACATGCAATTCCCTGTGACCGTTGCAGTGACCTTCTCCTTCGAGCCTCCCATCGTGCTTGTTAATGGGCAAACCAACACTAACACCAGGCGGCTGGTCTGCGCCATATAGAAAATTCTCACAGAAAGAGATGCACTCTTGTGTCAAATAGCCCTAGACGATGCTTCCATCCAGACGGTACATGTTATGAACGAATCCTTTGATGATCCCATTCATCCTCTCAAACGGCATCATGTTGTGCAGGAATGACGGCCCCAGGTCTATTATGTCATCCACAGTATGGACACACAGATGCACCATCACGTCAAAGAACGTGGGCGGGAAGTACATCTCAAGCTCATTCAGTATCACAACGATCTCTTCCTTTAGCCTTCGGAGCTGCTTCACACTGATCGACTTTCGAGAGATGACGTCGAAAAAGTTGCACAGACCAATAAGCGTGTCACGGACGTGCTTGTCCATTATCCCTCTATGGGCAACAGGTAGTATCTGCGTCATCATCACATGACAGTCATGGGACTTCATCCCGCTGAACCTTTACTTGTCAGTGTCTAGATATCTGCTTATCTTGCCACAGTAACCGGAACTAACTTTGACTCCGGTAAGGCACTTAAAGAATTGATGGATCTCAGCCTGACTTAAGGTGAAGCAAGAAGGGTGGCAATAATCCTCTTTCTTTATTTTCTTGCCCTTCTTCTCCCGTGCCTCTGTCTCCGTCTCTGTCTCGTCTCACATTTTACGGGGCGGCATGTGCAGATCTTCCCTCATTTTCAAATCTTGCAAGTCTCTTCTTGCCTTCGGCCCATCCTAGGTCTTATCTGGCATGTTCATCAGTGTTGCGAGCAAGCTCTCAAGGACATTCTTACAGATATGCATTTGATCAAGGCAATGAGGTGTATCGAGTTTGTGCCAATACTCCAAGTCCCAAAACACAGACCTCGTCTTCCATACCTTCAGAGAGGGTGTTGCTTTTATTCTCTCTTGCTTTATTTGGTGGTTTTTCAAACTTTGTTTGCTTTTGGTTGAGATACTATGTTATGCTTGTGAGACATTGATGATCATGTGTTTGATCATAAGCTACACTTATGCATGCTTGATATATCTTATCTATCTTATGTGATCATTCACTTTTCTTGGTGATGAGTGCATGTATTTCATTCTTATCATTTTGAGCGCTCCACCAAGATGAATGTGACATGGAAGAGTAACCCATGATTCTAACTCTTTGTGCATTTGCAGTCCAAAGCAAATTTTAAATATGCACAAATTTAGGGGGAGCTCTTACTTATCACATACTTCTCAAAGCGACGGTATATATCATTCTTATTATCATTTGTCGAAGCTTTGATCTATATGTTGTCATCAATTACCAAAAAGGGGGAGATTGAAAGTGCAACTATCCCTAGGTGGTTTTGGTAATTCATAACAACATATAGCTCATTGAGCTAATGCTATTCCAAGATGACTATTTCAGGAAAGCTCAATGATTGGCATGGCATGGATGGTGAAAGTGGAACCCTCAAAATGCTAAGGACAAAGGATTGGCTCAAGCTCAAAAGCTCAAGACTCTTCATTTTACATTTTAGTGATCCAAGATCACATTGAGTCCATAGGAAACGCCAATACTACCAAGGAGGGATGAGGTGTTGCTTAATGAGCCCTTTGCTTCATGTGCTTAATGATATGCTCCAAAATCCTCAGCTACTTTCTCATATCCACTCTTGACCTAAACCCAAAGCCAAACTCGGTCCTAATGATTCTTCCTATCCGGCGCCACCGAGTTTCACATGTCATAAGCCACTGCCAAACCCTAGCAAATCGGTTCTACCGATAGGGATCTCGGTCTCACCAAGATGGGCTTGCAATTTCTCTGTTTCCTTTTCGTAACTTTTCGGTCTCACCGAAAGAGCGGATCGGTCCCACCGAGATTGCAATGCAAACTCTCTGTTTCCTTTTTGTAACTTTTCGGTCTCACCGAAAGAGCAAATCGGTCCCACCGAGTTTGCCTGACCAACTCTCTGGTTAGCTTATTACCAAATCGGTCTTACCGAGTTTGTGTAATCGGTCTCACCGAGATTATGTTATGCCCTAACCCTAACCATATCGGTCCTACCGAGTTGCAAATCAGTCCCACCGAAAATCTCTAACGGTCACTAGGTTTACTATTTCGATCCGATCGAGTTTGTTGATTCGGTCCCACCGAGATTGGTAAATTGTGTGTAACGGTTGGATTTTGTGTGGAGGCTATATATACCCCTCCACCTCCTCTTCACTCGTGGAGAGAGCCATCAGAACACATCTACACTTCCAACTCATATGTTCTGAGAGAGAACCACCTACCCTTGTGTTGAGGCCAAGATATTCCATTCCTACCATATGAATCTTGATCTCTAGCCTTCCCCAAGTTGCTTTCCACTCAAATCTTCTTTCCACCAAATCCAAATCCTGTGAGAGAGAGTTGAGTGTTGGGGAGACTATCATTTGAAGCACAAGAGCAAGGAGTTCATAATCAACACACCATTTGTTACTTCTTGGAGAGTGGTGTCTCCTAGATTGGCTAGTTGTCACTTGGGAGCCTCCGACAAGATTGTGGAGTTGAACCAAGGAGTTTGTAAGGGCAAGGAGATCGCCTACTTCGTGAAGATCTACCGCTAGTGAGGCAAGTCCTTCGTGGGTGATGGCCATGATGGGATAGACAAGGTTGCTTCTTCGTGGACCCTTCGTGGGTGGAGCCCTCCGTGGACTTGCGCAACCGTTACCTCCGTGGGTTGAAGTCTCCATCAACGTGGATGTAGGATAGCACCACCGATCCGAACCACGACAAAAACATCCTTGTCTCCAATTGCGTTTGAATTCTCCAAACCCTTCCCTTTACATTCTTGCAAGTTGCATGCTTTACTTTCCGCTGCCTATATACTCTTTGCATGCTTGCTTGAATTGTATGATGATTACTTGACTTGTCCTAAAGTAGCTAAAATCTGCCAAGAACTAAAATTGGGAAAATGTTAAGTTTTTATTTGGTCAAGTAGTCTAATCACCCTCCCTCTAGACATACTTCTGATCCTACAAGTGGTATCATAGCTTTGGTCTCCATTTGCTTTGATTTCCATAGCTTTTGGTGGTCATAGCCTTGGTTTCACAACCTAGGAGAGTATGGCGTCTAGCGAGGGAAATTATCACCGTAGAGGTCCTTACTTTGATGGTACTAATTTTGCTAGTTGGAAGCATAAAATGAAAATGCATATTCTCAGACATAACCCCGCGTTTGGGCTATTGTGTGTGTTGGTTTGCAAGGTGACTTCTTCGATGGGAAAGAACCAAACCGTGAAGCTACCACGGATGAGTTGAAGATGTTGCAATACAACGCTCAAGCTTGTGATATTCTCTTCAACGGATTGTGCCCTGAAGAATTCAACAAAATCAGCCGTCTTGAGAATGCAAAGGAAATTTGGGATACTTTGATTGATATGCACGAAGGACTCCGTCAAGGAATCCAAATTGGATGTGCTTCAAAGTCAACTTGACAAGTTCAAAATGAAGGATGGTGAAGGTGTCGCTAAAATGTACTCTAGGCTTGCTCTCATCACAAACGAGATTGCCAGCTTAGGGAGTGAAGAGATGACCGACAGATTCATCATCAAGAAGATCCTAAGAGCCTTGGATGGAAAATATGATACCGTGTGCACATTGATCCAAATGATGCCAAATTACAAAGATCTCAAGCCAACGGAGGTCATTGGAAGAATTGTTGCTCATGAGATGTCACTCAAGGATAAAGAGGAACTTCACAACAAATCAAGTGGTGCCTACAAAGCCTCATGTGAAGCCCCCACATCATCAAGTGAGAAACAAACCTTCAATGAAGAATTGAGCCTAATGGTGAAGAACTTCAACAAGTTCTACAAGAGTAGAAGCAAAGATAGAAGCTCCAAGTCAAGGTCCTACAATGACAAAAGATCTTCTAGTCGAGAGCGAAACTGCTACAATTGTGGAAGACCCGGACACTATTCCAATGAGTGTACGGCTCCCTACAAAAGAAAAGAAGATTCTCCAAAAAGAAGAAGCAAAAGAGAAGAATCACCGTCAAGAGAGAGAAGGAGTAGAGATGATCGTTATGAACGAAGATACTCACGGAGAAACAAGGATTCGGAAAGAAAGGAAAAATCATCAAGGAGCTACACAAAACTAAGACATCAAGCTCATGTTGGTGAATGGGTATCTGGCTCCGACTCCGACAACCACTCCGAGAGAAGTTATCACTCTGATTCCGAATATACTCAAGATGAAGGTGTTTCCGGTCTAGCACTTGTGTCAACCAACTCCTACGACATATTTGACTCACCAAATGAAGGAATTGGAAGATGCTTCATGGCCACAGGTCCTAAGGTAACACACCCCGAGTATGTTGATTTTAATAGTGATGAAGATGACTTGTTAGGTGATGATGATTTACTTGTTGACAACTCTAGTGATGAATACTATGATGAAATGTCAATAAATCATGCTAATCAAGATAAAACGAATGACAATGATAAGGAGAAAATTGAGGCTCTAACTAAAGAATTAAACACTCTTAAGTTAGCTCATGAAACTATGTTCGAAGATCATCGAGAAATTTTAAGAGCTCATGAGAAGTTACGCTTTGAAAAGCTCAATCTTGATCAAGAGCATGAGTCTTTAAAGGCAATCAATAATGATCTCCGCAAGAAAAGTTCTTCTTACATTGCCAAGCGTTTACTCTTATCCACTTACATGCCTCAAGTCAAGTCTAGTAACAAGAACAAGAAAGATTCTTCCTCTAGTAGTAACAATGATCATGTTAAATCCAATATTGTTGCTTCTAGTAGTTCTCTTGATTCCACTAATGATTCTCTTAGCCAAGTTACACTTGAGCAAGAAAATAGCTTATTGAAGGGAATTATAGAGAAAGGAGTGTACAAAAGCCTTGCCGGGAGTAAGCAATTCGAGGAAATTGTATGCAAGAAAGGAAGGCACCGGAAGAATCAAGGTGTTGGTTTTGAACGAAAGTTCAATGCCAATGGAGTTGAGTGGGAAGAAGATCAATACCCCAAGACAAAGTTTGTTCCACAACAAGAGAAGTATGATCCTACTTCTTTCAAGGAGACACAAACTCACGATGATCTTCCACCACAAGACTACAAGAAAAAAGGCAAGGACAAGCTTCAAGAGGAAATTTTTGCATTTGAAGAAGCTCCTAAGACCTTAGTAAAGTGGATTCCCAAGACTACTTCAAGTTCCACTTCATCAAGTACGACTACAACTCTAAGGATTCCCATCAAGATGGTGTGGATCCAAAAGAAGAAGAATTAGAAAGTTCTTGAGGGTGACTCTGCCAACATACTTCACTCTTATCATTTTGGCAAGAACAAGTGCAATCAACTTCCACATCTTGCACTAGTTCAAGGAGTCACAAACCCTCTTGTTGGTAAGTCAAGGGACAAGGTAACCTAAAGCTTTCATAGACATCATCTTGTGTGTGCATCCCTCTATGTCTATGGATATCCTTGTTTGTTCCTTGTGGGACTAACCCATGTAGGTATTGAAAGTGCAATTCACTCAAATGGATAGCTCCAAGTGATCTACATCAACATTGAGCATCCGCATCTTCAACATCTACATGAAGTCATCATTGACAAAACCCAAGGTTAGTTCATCCCTCTTAGGGGGATATCACATCTAGGGGGAGCTTTACTCAAGACTTGAGCTAAAGCAACTATAATGATGTGAACACAACAATGCTTTATGTAGAAGTGGTAACCCCACTGATCTTAAACGATGAGTATGAACTATGATCAAGTGTTCTCATTTGGCTCCTAAGTCAATATACTCATATATAGATGACCTAGTCATCGCCAATTGCTTGATAGATGCTAGAATTGGTTGTGCATGCCTTGTCACATATTTCAATTGCCATTTTATTGTGTGCGCATGTTGGTTGCATATTTTACTCATTCGAGGACATCCACTTGTTGTTTTGATTGTTTGGTTTTGTTTTCTTTTGCCAAGTGGATGGACAAGAATGCCTAAGAACCTTCTCTAGCTATCTATGCTTTTCTCATCTCAAACTCTATTCATGCTACATCGCAAAATTTGATCAAGTCAGATTCGAACCACTCTGTGTGAGGAGCACTCGGAGTCCCCGATTCGTCATAGACTTAAACTTCCAAAACTTCTTTGTGATTCTCGGTCTCACCGATACCTCCCTTTCGGTCCTACCGAGATCATTAAGTCGATCTATGTTTTCGATCTCGGTGCAACCGATTTGAACCATTCGGTCACACCGAGTTGCAATAACTGTATACAGTTTTGCATCTCGGTGCCACCGAGTTGTTCCACTCGGTCACACCGACAGGGTCGGGCTATATATAGACACGGGCAAAAATTTGGAAATTTCTCCGAACTCTTTCGCCCGCGCGATAGCTCGCTCTGCCTACGTGGTCTTCGGATCGTCTCCTCGCTGCCAGCCCCCTCCATTCGCTGGTCTCCGTCGCCGTCAACGGGATTCAACCCCGCTGTTGCCGCCGTAGCGAGTCTCCGCCGAACTAGGGTATGGACTCGATCTTTGTGCTATTCCCCAATCTGATTCCTAGCACATTGTGATCATATTGATTCTAGCCACGTTTGAAACACTCCTATCCAATCAATGCTTTTGTAGAATAGGCTTGATTCGAAAATTTTAGGGTTAGGTTTCCGCCGAAACCATCTCGGACCCACCGAGTTGAAAAACTCGGTCCCACCGATTTAGCTCATGCCATCGCACAAGTGAGACTCGGTCTGACTGAGAATTACTAATCGGTGTGACCGATTTTAGAACTTTGTGAAACCCTAGCAGTCTCGGTGCCACCGAACTATGACTTGGTCTGACCGAGTTCACTTGTTTAGGTTCCAAAAACTGCTTCGGTATCACCGAGTTTAAAAATCGGTAGATCCGAAATGATTTCTGTGGGAAACTAAAACTAAGATTTAGAATCATTCTTTTGCAAAAATCTCTGCATTTTGTGATGCTCATCCACTCTACCTCAGCTATAAACTATTCACAGGGTCAGCAGTCAGCTTGTTCATCATGTCAGATCAGAGTGACAGCCAAAATGTGTCAGAACAGCAAGTGCATATGAGTGAGGGCACTAGTCCCTCCAGTTCTTCAGATGAAGGCAGCAGGAGCACCCCCAGTAACTTGTTAAAAGCTGCCACCAGACACAGGAAGAAAAGAACCTTAGAATTAGAGGATGAAGACTATGTGGCAGAAGAGGAAGCCACTTCCAAGAGAGTTGTGCTTAAGAAGGAGTATGGCTCAACTGCAGCCATCAAGCCAGGGATGAAAATCAAAAGGTCAGCAAGTAGGCAGCCTATGCCAAAGGCCAGAGCCTCAACTCAGATTCCTGATAAGCCTACACCCAAAGGGCCAGTTGCTGCTGAAGGAAAGAAGGAAAGAAAGAGGAGGCATCTGAGTATTTCTTGAAAACCAAGCAAGAGCAGCTTAGTTACTTGATTGCATCCACACTGAGGATTGAGAAAGGACTGGCCACCCTCACTCAGAATCAGGAGAGCTTAGAGAGATCGTAGAACAAAAGTTCTATGACTTGGATGTCAAAGTAACAGAGATTCAGTCTGCAATGGAGCAACTTCAAGATGACATGCAGGAGAGGAAAGGGAAGACTACAAATGATGCATTTGCCAGAGTGCCACGAGCTCAGAGGTCGTCTGCAGTGCCAGTTCCTGACACCAGAGCCACCACCTCAGCTCCAGCCACAGCACCAGCCCAACCAGCTCCAGCATCTACTTCAGCTCCAGCTCCAACCACGTCTACAGAAGCCTTCGTCCTTCGAGTGATCCAGACTCCACCACCACCAGAAGATCAAGCCTGATTGTCGATCTAGCACTATGCATTTTCTAGGAACTTTTTGGTAACTTGTTGCCAAAGGGGGAGAAAAATGTATAGATCATAGGCTTCGAGAGAGAGTGTTGCTTTTATTCTCTCTTGCTTTATTTGGTGGTTTTTCAAACTTTGTTTTCTTTTGATTGAGATACTATGTTATGCTTGTGAGACATTGATGATCATGTGTTTGATCATAAGCTACACTTATGCATGCTTGATATATCTTATCTATCTTATGTGATCATTCACTTTTCTTGGTGATGAGTGCATGTATTTCATTCTTATCATTTTGAGCGCTCCACCAAGATGTATGTGACATGGAAGAGTAACCCATGATTCTAACTCTTTGTGCATTTGTAGTCCAAAGCAAATTTTAAATATGCACAAATTTAGGGGGAGCTCTTACTTATCACATACTTCTCAAAGCGACGATATATATCATTCTTATTATCATTTGTCGAAGCTTTGATCTATATGTTGTCATCAATTACCAAAAAGGGGGAGATTGAAAGTGCAACTATCCCTAGGTGGTTTTGGTAATTCATAACAACATATAGCTCATTGAGCTAATGCTATTCCAAGATGACTATTTCAAGAAAGCTCAATGATTGGCATGGCATGGATGGTGAAAGTGGAACCCTCAAAATGCTAAGGACAAAGGATTGGCTCAAGCTCAAAAGCTCAAGACTCTTCATTTTACATTTTAGTGATCCAAGATCACATTGAGTCCATAGGAAAAGCCAATACTATCAAGGATGGATGAGGTGTTGCTTAATGAGCCCTTTGCTTCATGTGCTTAATGATATGCTCCAAAATCCTCGGCTACTTTCTCATATCCACTCTTGACCTAAACCCAAAGCCAAACTCGGTCCTACCGATTCTTCCTATCCGGCGCCACCGAGTTTCACATGTCATAAGCCACTGCCAAACCCTAGCAAATCGGTTCTACTGATAGGGATCTCGGTCTCACCGAGATGGGATTGCAATTTCTCTGTTTCCTTTTCGTAACTTTCCGGTCTCACCGAAAGAGCGGATCGGTCCCACCGAGATTGCAATGCAAACTCTCTGTTTCCTTTTTGTAACTTTTCGGTCTCATCGAAAGAGCAAATCGGTCCCACCGAGTTTGCCTGACCAACTCTCTGGTTAGCTTATTACCAAATCGGTCTCACCGAGTTTGTGTAATCGGTCTCACCGAGATTATGTTATGCCCTAACCCTAACCATATCGGTCCTACCGAGTTGCAAATCAGTCCCACCGAAAATCTCTAACGGTCACTAGGTTTACTATTTTGGTCCGACCGAGTTTGTTGATTCGGTCCCACCGAGATTGGTAAATTGTGTGTAATGGTTGGATTTTGTGTGGAGGCTATATATACCCCCCCCCCACCTCCTCTTCACTCGTGGAGAGAGCCATCAGAACACATCTACACTTCCAACTCATATGTTCTGAGAGAGAACCACCTACCCTTGTGTTGAGGCCAAGATATTCCATTCCTACCATATGAATCTTGATCTCTAGCCTTCCCCAAGTTGCTTTCCACTCAAATCTTCTTTCCACCAAATCCAAATCCTGTGAGAGAGAGTTGAGTGTTGGGGAGCCTATCATTTGAAGCACAAGAGCAAGGAGTTCATCATCAACACACCATTTGTTACTTCTTGGAGAGTGGTGTCTCCTAGATTGGCTAGGTGTCACTTGGGAGCCTCCGACAAGATTGTGGAGTTGAACCAAGGAGTTTGTAAGGGCAAGGAGATCGCCTACTTCGTGAACATCTACAGCTAGTGAGGCAAGTCCTTCGTGGGCGATGGCCATGATGGGATAGACAAGGTTGCTTCTTCGTGGACCCTTCGTGGGTGGAGCCCTCCGTGGACTCGCGCAACCGTTACCCTCCGTGGGTTGAAGTCTCCATCAACGTGGATGTAGGATAGCACCACCTATCCGAACCACGACAAAAACATCCTTGTCTCCAATTGCGTTTGAATTCTCCAAACCCTTCCCTTTACATTCTTGCAAGTTGCATGCTTTACTTTCCGCTGCCTATATACTCTTTGCATGCTTGCTTGAAATGTATG
Organism: Aegilops umbellulata; assembly: GCA_032464435.1. Classification (NCBI taxonomy): domain Eukaryota; kingdom Viridiplantae; phylum Streptophyta; class Magnoliopsida; order Poales; family Poaceae; genus Aegilops; species Aegilops umbellulata. The sequence goes on along the minus strand of CP136058.1, from coordinate 375,061,479 downwards.
ATGATTACTTGACTTGTCCTAAAGTAGCTAAAATCTTCCAAGAACTAAAATTGGGAAAATGTTAAGTTTTTATTTGGTCAAGTAGTCTAATCACCCCCCCTCTAGACATACTTCCGATCCTACAACTGTCGTGATCAGCGCGGCTCTCATGTTGAAATACTCACCTTTGCTGGCGTCCCATGTCTTGGCCGGTGTTTTCCATAATGTGTCTAACTCCTCTTGAAGTAGCCCCAGATATAAATTAATATTATTTCCTGGTTGTTTCGGCCCTTGAATAAGCATGCTCATGTGAATGTACTTCGATTTCATGCACAACTAGGGGGGAGGTTGTACATCCATACAAACACGGGCCATGTGCTATGGTTGGTATTCTGGTTGCCAAACGGATTCATGCCATCGGTACACGTGCCGAGCACGATGTTCCTTGCATCACATTCAAAATACCGATAGAAGTTGTACAACGCTCTCCACTGGCTTCCATACATGACGTGTCTCAGCTTCGGATCATCTCCATCGTCGGGCTTCTTCCTCTCCGCGTGCCAGCGCATTAGCTTTGCTTCCTTGGGATCTACAAAATACCTCTGGAGACGGGGAGTGATCGGTAAGTACCATACCACTTTCTGGGGACATTTCTTCCCGGCCTTCTTGTATCGAGAAGCATTGTGCACCGGACAGCTTGTTTTTTCCACGTGCTCCTTCCGATAAATTATGCAATCATTGATGCATGCATGGTATCTAACGTGTGGTAGATCAAGAGGGCACGCGATCTTCTTGGCCTCATCAACACTACTAGGACATAGATTACCCGCGAGAAGAACATCCTTTAGGTACTTGAGATGCTCATCGAGGCTAGTGTCAGTCCATTTGTTTTTAGCCTTCGTCTTCAGGAGTTGGAGCGTGAAACTCAAGCGGGTCACCTCAGGATTGCAACCATCATACAATGGAGTGTTCGAGTCTACTACCAGTTGCTCTAGCTTAGCCTCCTCTCTAGAAGCAGCTCTCTCAGTACTCGTCTCCTTGCGAAGCAATGCTTGAACATGAGGGTCCCGCACGATTGAACTTAGTACCAACGAACTCTGCTGCGTGGATTCCATGTCATTCTCTCCGCTGCCATGTCCGGCCCCTTCTCCGCCGCCATGTCCGGCCCCTTTTCCGCCGCCATGTCCGGCCTCTTCCCTGCCGCCATTATCAATCATCTCTTCGTCTTGCCCCGTGTCATCATTGTCTGCCCTGTCGGCATCCTCAACATCGTCATCCTCATCTTCAATTATCCACCGAGTATAGCCATCCATGAAACCAGTCATGAGCAGGTGCGCTTCGACACGACCATCGTCATGGGGGTCGAGCCAAACTATTCCTTTGCATTTTTGACACGAACATAAAACCTCTGTCCGGTTATTTTCCTTCATATCCTGCACCGCCGACCGCAACCACATGTCCACCATCGTTCCACTGACCATCGTCAACTCTGCACGGTAATAATAAACAAATTGATTATAAAAATGCGTGCATGCATCAAATTCATACAAAAATTCGGCATGACCTTCCTTAAAAATAGGACATATATAGATCTAGAGTTTGCCCGGAATTTGCCGAAACGGAAATAAATCGACATTTCGGCAAAAATAGGCAACTCAAAAGCACAATTTGGCGTCAACTCATGCCACACACACAATTTCCAGAAACATATCACACACACATAAACATATTTCCATTTTGCAAAAGCATGAAATTTTAATCACCTCTATCTCGAGATCGAGCACACAGTGGAGATGATGATGTAGGGAGATCAAAAGTGCACAAAGCTCTTCTTGACAAAGAAAGATCTAGTTAGGGGGTAAATAGGTCACTTAAATAAATGCTACATCTACCTAGCTAGCTAATTTGGGAGGAGACAACTTGAACTAGTGGAGGGGGAAGGAAAAAGAGAAAGGAGATGCATTAGTGGAGGTGTTGTAGTTATAGATAGGAGTAATGAAGAGAGAGAAAGGTAAGTAGAAGAGGGAGAGTAATGGGGGGAGAAGTATCGAGGAAGAAGAAGAGTGAGAGAGGGAGGATGTGGGAGGTAGGGGAAAGGGAGGAGAGGAGATGGGGAGGGGAGGTGGAAAAAGGTGATGGGTGATGCGTCTTAGCAGTAGCGCGGGAGAAAAAGTGCGCTGCTGCTAAGAGCGTAGCAGCAGCGCGCTTTCCTATCACGCGCTACTGCTAAACGGGCCAACCGTGTGGACAATTTCAAAATTAGCAGTAGCTACGTGACTAAGAAGCATGCTACTACTATGGCATTAGCAGCAGCGCGCTTCTTGACGCTGCGCTACTGGGAAACTTAGGTCATTGTGTACTGTCGGTGGATTTTTGTAGCAGCGCGGTTTAAACATCACGCGCTACTGCTAAATTTGCACCACTAGCGCGCTTTCCATAACCGCGCTGCTACTAATTAGCAGCAGCGCCTCTTTTTAAGCCACGCTGCTGCTAAGATTCTGTGTATAAGGTTTCCCCTAGTAGTGGGAACGTGAGGCGGACTGCGAATCGCGCCGGAGTGGAGTGCGGGGTCTCCGTCGACGGATGGTTGTGGCTCGGGCGAATGGCTATGGCGGTGGTGCTTAGATCGCGGGGCGGCGAGGTTGGCAGCAGTGGCATGGGTGTCGGGCGGCAAACCAATCCAGCGACGGGAGCCGGCGGTGCTCGAGAGAGGTGGTGGTGGACCAGCGCAATGGAAGTTTGGGGTGGAGTGGCGCAATGGCAGAAACCAGGGGCGGCAGCAGTGCGACAGCCGGATTCGGGTACGAGGGCGGCGGTGGCGGATGGATCCGGGACCGAGGGCGGCGCGGAGGACGGATCCGGGGACGAGGGCAGTGCGGCGGTTGGGTCTTGGGGCAGGGCGACGCGCGGTGAGCTTGTGGCGGCAGAGAAATCGTGGTAGAGGAGGAAGGTGCGGGAGACTGGGCAGGTCGGGAACTCGGGAACATCTGATCGGCGCTATATAGGGCGCACCATGATCCAAATAACTATTTTGATCCTGGGATCAGAATAGTGCCACTCTGGGTGTGTATAGGGCACATCTAGATGTGCTTTAGCAAAACTGTATATATATATATAGTATATATGTATATATATATATATATATATATATATATATATATATATATATATATGTTGGAGGGGAGGAGAGGTCCTCCCAATTCGGCCTCCCCCCTTTCCTCTTCCTATTCGGAGTAGGAAGGGAAGAGGGGGAAGGGGAATCCTATTCCATTTTCCCTTTCCTTCTTTCCCTTTCCTTCTCCAATTTGGCCAGCCCATATGGGGAGTGCACCAGCCCCTTTGTGGCTGGTGTGTATTTCCCCTCTTGGCCCATTAGGCCTATATAGCTTGCTGGGGGTTGCCTGGAACCCCTTCCGGTAACCCGATACGTACCCGGTACCCCCAGAACACTTCCGGTGTCCGAATATTTCGTCCTATATATGAATCTTTACCTCTCGACCGTTTCAAGGCTCCTCGTCATGTCTGTGATCTCATCCGGGGCTCCGAACAACATCGGTCACCAAATCACATAACTTATATAATACAAATAGTCAATGAACGTTAAGCGTGCGGACCCTACGGGTTCGAGAACTATGTAGACATGACTGAGACACCTCTTCAGTCAATAACCAATAGCGGAACTTGGATGCTCATATTGGCTCCCACATATTCTACAAAGATCTTTATCGGTTAAACCGTAATGACAACATATGTTATTCCCTTTGTCATTGGTATGTTACTTGCCCGAGATTCAATCGTTGGTATCTCCATACCTAGTTCAATCTCGTTACCAGCAAGTATCTTTACTTGTTCCGTAATGCATCATCCCGCAACTAACTCATTATTCACATTGCTTGCAAGGCTTATTATGATGTGCATTACCGAGAGGGCCCAGAGATACCTCTTCGATACTCAGAGTGACAAATCCTAATCTCGATCTATGCCAACTCAATAAACACACCTTTGGAGATACCTGTAGAGAATCTTTATAATCACCCAGTTACGTTGTGACATTTGATAGCACACAAGGTATTCCTCCGGTATTCTGGAGTTGCATAATCTCATAGTCAAAGGAATATGTATAAGTCATGAAGAAAGCAATAGCAATAAAACTTAACGATCATTATGCTAAGCTAACGAATGGGTCGTGTCCATCACATCATTCTCCTAATGATGTGATCCCATTCATCAAATGACAACGCATGTCTATGGTTAGGAAACTTAACCATCTTTGATCAGTGAGCTAGTCTAGTAGATGCATACTAGGGACACTGTGTTTTGTCTATGTATCCACACATGTATCAAGTTTCCGGTTAATACAATTCTAGCATGAATAATAAACATTTATCATGATATAAGGAAATATAAAATAACAACTTTATCATTGCCTCTAGGGCATACTTCCTGCAGCAGGCCAGCGGCCCGCTTCACGGTCTCTCTAGGGTCTGGGCCTCAGCAAAGATACCTATCTATCTTGGGCTATAAATGGCTTGCTCCATTCTCACTACCAGGGTAGTTCGGCCGACCCAACAAATCTGCACACATTAAAAAAGCATAGCACGAACCAACCTATAGTTGGATGGTTAGGTCATCTAAAACACCGCATTTGTCTAGAGGAATCAGTCCACGAATATAGATGTGGGAGACGTTCACCCAAAGTTGTCTGCATCTGTTCGGTTACATTTTGAAAGAATGTTAACGAAAATGAAAAAAAAAATCGATTCATATTTAAACACACCAGATGATATTCATTCATTGGATAATTTTTACATAAAGTCAGACGCTTTTCATCTAAACAACAGAAAATTCATTACATTTATACATATTTTGACTAGACCGGACTCTAAACCTAGCCTAAAATGACTGGCGGCGCCCGTTCCACATCTCCGGCCGATCATGAGCCCCGGAAAATGAAGCTCCTCCTCCGTAACCTGCTTAAGGTTAATCATTTGACGATGATGAGCCTGCCAAGCTTGGCTTCAATGGGAGGGGAGGAGTGGTGGCCTTCATGAGACACAAGCGTCTGCGACCTCCCATGCGCTACTCTTCCTCGCTACTAGCATTGCTCGCTGACGTGTCTGCTTAGAGGCCGTGACGGTCGGCGCGCGTTCGTGGCAAAGCTGGTAACCTCATCCTTGTCCTCGCTCTTGTCGTACACCTCATCTGCCGCCTTGTCAAAGTCCCTGAAGGCGGATTCTCACTCCACCTGACGTTGGTGGTACCACCAGCGGTCGCGGCGGATGTCGTGGGTGGAGTGATAGGACTCGAGCAGCTGCTCCTGCTCAGGAATGTCCACGTCTGGCGCGATGGCCGTGCCAGCGATGAGTTGCTCCACTTGTTGGGAACGTAGCATTGAATTTCAAAAAAAAATCCTACGATCACGCAAGATCTATCTAGGAGATGCATAGCAATGTGAGGGGGAGAGTGTGTCCACGTACCCTTGTAGACCGAAAGCGGAAGTGTTAATATAACGCGGTTGATATAGTCGAACCTATTCGCGATCCAAACGATCTAGTACCGAACGTACGACACCTCCGTGTTCTGCACATGTTCAACTCGATGACGTACCTCGAACTCTTGATCCAGTAGAGAGTCGAGGGAGAGTTTCATTAGGATGACGGCGTGGTGACGGTGATGGTGATGTGATCCGCGCAGGGCTTCGCCTAAGCACTACGACGTTATGACCGAAGGAGCAAACTGTGGAGAGAGACGCCGCACACGGCTTGGAACTATTGTTGTGTATCCAAGGGGTGCCCTACCCACGTATATAAAGGAGGGAGAGGGAGGAGGACGGCCCTAGGGGGCACGCCATAAGGGGGGAGTCCTACTAGGACTCCCATTCCTAGTAGGATTCGCCCCCCCCCCTTCTTTTCCTTCTCATGGAGGGGAAAAGGGGGAAAGGAGAGGGAGTAGGAGAAGGAAAGGGGGGTGGCGCCCCCTTACCTAATCCAATTTGTCCGCCTCTATTGTGGGGGGCGCACCAGCCCCTCGTGGGCTCGTTAACCTCCCTCCTATGGCCCATATGGCCCATATCTTTCTCGGGGGGTTCCGGTAACCCCTCCGGTACTCCGGTATGTACCTGATACACTCTGGTACCCTTCCGTTGTCCGAATACTACCTTCCAATATATCAATATTTACCTCTTGACCATTTCGAGACTCCGAACTAACTTCGGTCACCAAAACACATAACTCATAATACAAATCGTCATCGAACGTTAAGCGTGCGGACCCTACAGGTTCAAGAACTATGTAGACATGACCGAGACACATCTCCGGTCAATAACCAATAGCGAAACATGGATGCTCATATTGGTTCCTACATATTCTACGAACATCTTTATCGGTCAAACCGCAATGACAACATACTTTTATTCCCTTTGTCATTGGTATGTTACTTGCCCGAGATTCGACCGTCGGTATCTCCATACCTAGTTCAATCTCGTTACCGGCAAGTCTCTTTACTCGTTCCGTAATGCATTATCCCCCAACTAACTCATTAGTCACATTGCTTGCAAGGCTTATTATGATGTGCATTACCGAGAGGCCCAGAGATACCTCTTCGATACTCGGAGTGACAAATCCTAATCTCGATCTATGCCAACTCAACAAACACCTTCAGAGATACCTGTAGAGCATCTTTATAATCACCTAGTTATGTTGTGACGTTTGATAGCACACAAGGTATTCCTCCGGTATTCTGGAGTTGCATAATCTCATAGTCAAAGGAATATGTATAAGTCATGAAGAAAGCAATAGCAATAAAACTTAACGATCATTACGCTAAGCTAATGGATGGGTCTTGTCCATCACATCATTCTCCTAATGATGTGATCCCGTTCTTCAAATGAAAACACATGTCTATGGTTAGGAAACTTAGCCATCTTTGATCAATGAGCTAGTCTAGTAGAGGCTTACTAGGGACATTGTGTTTTGCCTATGTATCCACACATGTATCAAGTTTCCGGTTAATACAATTCTAGCATGAATAATAAACCTTTATCATGATATAAGGAAATATAAAATAACAACTTTATCATTGCCTCTAGGGCATAATTCCTTCAGTAGGCCAGTGGCCCGCTTCACGATCTCTCTAGGGTCTGGGCCTCAGCAAAGATACCTATCTATCTTGGGTCGTAAATGGCTTGCTGCATTCCCACTACCAGGGTAGTTCGGCCGACCCAACAGATCTGCACACATTAAAAAGCATAGCACGAACCGACCTATAGTTGGATGGTTAGGTAATCTAAAACACCGACCCACAACCCGGACACCGCATTTGTCTAGAGGAATCAGTCCACGAATACAGATGCATGAGCCGTTCACCCAAAGTTGTCTACATCTGTTCGGTTACATTTTGAAAGAATGTTAACGAAAATGAAAAAATCGATGCATATTTAAACACACCAGATGATATTCATTCATTGGATAATTGTTACATAAAATCGGGCGCTTTTCATCTAAACAACAGAATATTCATTACATTTATACATATTTTAACTAAATCGAACTCTAAACCTAGCCTAAAATGACTGTCGGCGCCCGTTCCACATCTCTGGCCGGTCATGAGCCCCAAAAAAGAAAGCTCCTCCTCTGTAACCTGCTTGAGGTTAATCATTTGACGATGATGAGCCCGCCAAGCTTGGCTTCAATGGGAGGGCAGGAGTGGTGGCCTTCATGGGACACAAGCGCTGGAAACCTCCCATGCGCTACTCTTCCTCGCTACCAGCGACGCTCGTGGACGTGTCTGCTTAGTGGCTGTGATGGCCGGCGCGTTCGTGGCGATGCTGGCTACCTCGTCCTCGTCCTCACTCTTGCCGGACACCTCATCCGTCGCCTCGTCAAAGTCCTTGAAGGCAGATTCTAACTCCACCTGACATTGGTGGTACTGCTACCTCTTGAGCACTGCGTTGCATTTCCTTGAAGAGGAAAGGGTGATGCAGCAGAGTAGAGTAAGTATTTCCCTCAGTTTTTGAGAACCGATGTATCAACCAGTAGGAGGCTACGCACGAGTCCCTCGTACCTACACAAAACAAATAGCTCAACGCAACTAACGCGATTAGGGGTTGTCAATCCCTTCACGGTCACTTACGAGAGTGAGATATGATAGAGATGATAGATAATATTTTTGGTATTTTTGGTATAAAGATGCAAAGTAAAAAATAAAAGGTAAAGTAAAAAAGCAAAGCAATAATAAAGTGATTGGAGATTGATATGATGAGAATAGATCCGGGGGCCATAGATTTCACTAGTGGCTTCTCTCAAGAGCATAAGTATTCTACGGTGGGTGAACAAATTACTGTTGAGCAATTGACAGAATTGAGCATAGTTATGAGAATATCTAGGTATGATCATGTATATAGGAATCACGTCCGAGACAAGTAGACCGACTCCTGCCTGCATCTACTACTATTACTCCACTCATCGACCGCTATCCAGCATGCATCTAGAGTATTAAGTTCAAGAAAACAGAGTAACGCCTTAAGCAAGATGACATGATGTAGAGGGATAGTTTCATGCAATATGATAAAAACCCCATCTTGTTATCCTCGATGGCAACAATACAATACGTGCCTTGCTGCCCCTACTGTCACTGGGAAAGGACACTGCAAGATTGATCCCAAAGCTAAGCACTTCTCCCATTGCAAGAAGAACCAATCTAGTAGGCCAAACCAAACTGATAATTCAAAGAGACTTGTAAAGATAACCAATCATACATAAAAGAATTCAGAGAAGATTCAAATATTGTTCATAGATAGACTTGATCATAAACCCACAATTCATCGGTCTCAACAAACACACCACAAAAAGAAGATTACATCGAATAGATCTCCACGAGAGAGGGGGAGAACATTGTATTGAGATCCAAAAAGAGAGAAGAAGCCATCTAGCTACTAAGTATGGATCCGAAGGTCTGAGGTAAACTACTCACACTTCATCGGAGGGGCTATGATGATGTAGAAGCCCTCCGTGGTGGATGCCCTCTCCGGCGGAGCTCCGGAACAGCCCCAAGATGGGATCTCGTGGGTACAGCAGGTTGCGGCGGTGGAATTAGGTTTTTGGCTCCGTATCTGATCGTTTGGGGGTAGGTAGGTATATATAGGAGGAAGCAGTACGTCGGTGGAGCAAAGGGGGGCCCACAAGGCAGGGGGCGCGCCCTCCATCCTCGTGACCGCCTCCCTCATTTCTTGACGGAGGGTCCTAGGCTCCTGGATCATATTTGTTGAGAAAATCACGTTCCCGAAGGTTTCATGCCATTTGGACTCCGTTTGATATTCCATTTCTTCGAAACACTGAAATAGGCAAAAAACAGCAATTCTCGGCTGGGCCTCCGGTTAATAGGTTAGTCCCAAAAGTAATATAAAAGTGGAAAATAAAGCCCAATATGGTCCAAAACAGTAGATAATATAGCATGGAGCAATCAAAAATTATAGATACGTTGGAGACGTATCAGGCATCCCCAAGCTTAATTCCTGCTCGTCCTCGAGTAGGTAAATGATAAAAAGAGAATTTTTTATGCGGAGTGCTACTTGGCGTAATTTCAATTTAATTCTTCTTAATTGTGGTATGAATATTCAGATCCGAAAGATTCAAGACAAAAGTTCATATTGACATAAAAATAATAATACTTCAAGCATACTAACTAAGCAATTATGTCTTTTCAAAATAACATGGCCAAAGAAAGTTCATCCCTACAAAATCATATAGTTTAGTCATGCTCCATTTTTGTCACACAAGAATGCTCTCATCATGCACAACCCCGATGACAAGCCAAGCAATTGTTTCATACTTTAATAATCTCAAACTTATAAACCTTCACGCAATACATCAGCATGAGCCATGGATATAGCACTATGGGTGGAATAGAATATGATGATGGGGGTTAGATGGAGAAGACAAAAAAGGAGAAAGTCTCACATCAACGAGGCTAATCAATGGGGTATGGAGATGCCCACCAATTTATGTTAATGCAAGGAGTAGGGATTGCCATGCAACGGATGCACTAGAGTTATAAATGTATGAAAGCTCAACAAAATAAACTAAGTGGGTGTGCATCCAACTTGCTTGCTCACGACGACCTAGGGCATTTGAGGAAGCCCATCATTGGAATATACAAGCCAAGTTCTATAATGAAAAAATTCCCACTAGTATATGAAAATGACAAAACAAGAGACTCTCTATCATGAAGATTATGGTGCTACTTTGAAGCACAAGTGTGGAAAAAAGGATAGTAGCATTGCCCCTTATATTTTATATATTTTTTCTTTTTGGGGGGCCTTCTTTTTTATTCTTTGGCCTTTTTCTTTTTTTGGGACAATACTCTATTAAATGATGTTCATCACACTTCTATTTATTTACAACTCAATGATTACAACTCGATACTAGAACAAAGTATGACTCTATATGAATGCCTTCGGCGGTGTACCGGGATATGCAATGAATCAAGAGTGACATGTATGAAAGAATTATGAACGGTGGCTTTGCCACGAATACTATGTCAACTACATGATCATGCTAATAATATGACAATGATGAATGTGTCATAATGAACGGAATGGTGGAAAGTTGCATGGCAATATATCTCGGAATGGCTATGGAAATGCCATAATAGGTAGGTATGGTGTCTGTTTTGAGGAAGATATAAGGAGGTTTATGTGTGAAAGAGCGTATCATATCACGGGGTTTGGATGCACCGGCGAAGTTTGCACCAACTCTCAATGTGAGAAAGGGCAATGCACGGTACCGAAGAGGCTAGTAATGATGGAAGGGTGAGAGTGCGTATAATCCATGGACTCAACATTAGTCATAAAGAACTCATATACTTATTGCAAAAATCTACAAGCCATCAAAAACCAAAGCACTACGCGCATTCTCCTAGGGGGATAGATTGGTAGGAAAAGACCATCGCTCGTCCCCAACCGCCACTCATAAGGAGGACAATCAAATAACAACTCATGTTTCAAATTTGTTACATAACGTTTACCATACGTGCATGCTACGGGACTTGCAAACTTCAACACAAGCATTTATCAAATTCACAACTACTCAACTAGCACGACTTTGATATTATCACCTCCATATCTCAAAACAATTATCAAGCATCAAACTTTTCTTATTATTCAACGCACTCAAAAGAAAGTTTTACAAATCTTGAATACCAAGCTTATTATTATCATTAAGAAAATTACCATGCTTATTAAGACTCTCAAAATAATCTAAGTGAAGCATGAGAGATCAATAGTTTCTATAAAACAAATCCACCACCGTGCTCTAAAAGATATAAGTGAAGCACTAGAGCAAAACTATATAGCTCAAAAGATATAAGTGAAGCACATAGAGTATTCTATCAAATTCCAATTCATGTATGGCTCTCTCAAAAGGTGTGTACAGCAAGGATGATTGCAGTAGACTAACAAGAAAAGACTCAAATCATACAAGATGCTCCAATCAAAACACATATCATGTGGTGAATAAAAATATAGCTCCAAGTAAAATTACCGATGGAAGTAGACGAAAGAGGGGATGCCTTCCAGGGCATCCCCAAGCTTTGAATTTTTGGTGTCCTTGGATTATCTTGGGGGTGCCATGGGCATCCCCAAGCTTAGGCTCTTTCCACTCCTTGTTCCATAATCCATCAAAAGATTTCATCCAAAACTTGAAAACTTCACAACACAAAACTCAACAGAAATCTCGTGAGCTCCGTTAGCGAAAGAAAACAAAAGAACACTTCAAGGTACTGTAATGAACTCATTATTTATTTGTATTGGTGTTAAACCTACTGTATTCCAACTTTTCTGTGGTTTATAAACTATTTTACTAGCCATAGGTTCATTAAAATAAGCAAACAACAGACGAAAAACACAATCTGTCAAAAACAGAACAGTCTGTAGTAATCTGTAACTAACGCAAACTTCTGGAACTCCAAAAAATCAGACAAAATAGGACAACCTAGACAATTTTTTTATTGATCAGAAGCAATTGGAATCAGTATTTTATCACGTTCTGGTGATTTTTAATAATTCTGGCACTAAGCGCAAAGTTTCTGGAAATTACAGCAAGATCAAATAACTATCATCCAAGAAGATCCTATAGGTTTAACTTGGCACAAACACTAATTAAAACATAAAACCACATCTAAACAGAAGGTAGATGGATTATTTATTACTAAGTAGCAAGTAAAAATATTGGGTTGTCTCCCAACAAGCACTTTCGTTTAACGCCCCTAGCTAGGCATTGAGATTTCAATGATGCTCACAAGAAAGAAAAGAATTGAGGCACAAAGAGAGCATCATAAAACAAGTGACAAACACATCTAAGTCTAACATACTTCCTATGCGTAGGCATCTTATAGGAAAACAAATTATCAATGCAAGCAAAAACTAGCATATGCAAGGAAGCGGAAAGAAACAATAGCTATCTCAACATAACGAGAGGTAATTTAGTAACATGAAAATTTCTACAACTATATTTCCCTCTCTCATAATAATTACATGTAGGATCATAAGAAAATTCAACAATATAGCTATCACATAACATATTCTCAAAATGATCCACATGCATGCGAAGTTGACACTCTTCCAAAATATTGGGATTATCATTAACTAAAGTCATGATTTCTCCAAGCCCACTTTTATCAAAAATTTCATAAGATTGAATGTTATCCAAATATGTGGGATCTAAAGTTGACACTCTTCCAAACCCACTTTCAATATTATTGCAAGCACTATCATCAATCTTAAATTCATCATGGGGCTTAAATAAATTTTCAAGATCATAAGAAGAATCTCCCCAATCATGACTATTGGACATAGCAAAACTAGCATCCCCAAGCTTAGGATTTTGCATATTATAAGCATAATTTACATCAATAGAATTTATAATAAAATCATTGCAATCATGCTTTTTATTCAAAGATATATCGTGAAGCACTTCGTCACAATTTTCAGATTTACGGATTTCAGGCAAAAGCTTATAAAGATAATCTAGTGCATCCAAATCACTAGGAATTGGTTCATCATAATTGGATCTCTTAAAAAGTTTAGCAAGAGGATGAGGATCCATAGATATTAGCTTCTCTGTTTAGGAATAAATACTCAACTATTTCAACCAAGCGAGAAAACGAGCCAAGAAAGACATCAAGGCGAACGGAAAAGAGAGGGCGAATAAAACGGCAAGGGTGAAGTGGGGGAGAGGAAAACGAGAGGCAAATGGCAAATAATGTAATGCGAGAGATAAGGGATTGTGATGGGTACTTGGTATGTTGACTTTTGCATAGACCTCCCCGGCAACGGCGCCAGAAATCTTCCTGCAACCTCTTGAGCACTGCGTTGGATTTCCTTGAAGAGGAAAGGGTGATGCAGTAGAGTAGAGTAAGTATTTCCCTCAGTTTTTGAGAACCAAGGTATCAATTCAGTAGGAGGCTACGCGCGAGTCCCTCGTACCTACACAAAAAAATAGCTCAACGCAACCAACGCGATTAGGGGTTGTCAATCCCTTCACAGTCACTTACGAGAGTGAGATCTTATAGAGATGGTAGATAATATTTTTGGTATTTTTGGTATAAAGATGCAAAGTAAAAATAAAAGGTAAAGTAAAAAAGCAAAGCAATAATAAAGTGATTGGATATTGATATGATGAGAATAGACCCGGGGGCCATAGATTTCACTAGTGGCTTCTCTCAAGAGCATAAGTATTCTACGGTGGGTGAACAAATTACTGTTGAGCAATTGACAGAATTGAGCATAGTTATGAGAATATCTAGGTATGATCATGTATATAGGCATCACGTCCGAGACAAGTAGACCGACTCCTGCCTGCATCTACTACTATTACTCCACTCATCGACTGCTATCCAGCATGCATCTAGAGTATTAAGTTCAAGAAAACAGAGTAACGCCTTAAGCAAGATGACATGATGTAGAGGGATAGTTTCATGCAATATGATAAAAACCCCATCTTGTTATCCTCGATGGCAACAATACAATACGTGCCTTGCTGCCCCTACTGTCACTGGGAAAGGACACCGCAAGATTGAACCCAAAGCTAAGCACTTCTCCCATTGCAAGAAGAACCAATCTAGTAGGCCAAACCAAACTAATAATTCGAAGAGACTTGCAAAGATAGCCAATCATACATAAAAGAATTCAGAGAAGATTCAAATATTGTTCATAGATAGACTTGATCATAAACCCACAATTCATCGATCTCAACAAACACACCGCAAAGAGATGATTACATCGAATAGATCTCCCCGAGAGAGGGGGAGAAAATTGTATTGAGATCCAAAAAGAGAGAATAATCCATCTAGCTACTAACTATGGACCCGAAGGTCTAACGTAAATTACTCACACTTCATCGGAGGGGCTATGATGATGTAGAAGCCCTCCGTGGTGGATGCCCTCTCCGGCGGAGCTCCGAAAGAGGCCCCAAGATGGGATCTCGTGGGTACAGAAGGTTGCGGCAGTGGAATTAGGTTTTTGGATCCGTATCTGATCGTTTGGGGGTACGTAGGTATATATATGAGGAAGGAGTACGTCGGTGGAGCAAAGGGGGGCCCATGAGGCAGGGGCGCGCCCTCCACCCTTGTGACCGCCTCCCTCCTTTCTTGACGGAGGGTCCAAGTCTGCCGGATCATATTTGTTTAGAAAATCACGTTCCCGAAGGTTTCATTCCGTTTGGACTCCGTTTGATATTCCGTTTCTTCGAAACACTGAAATAGGAAAAAAAACAGCAATTCTGGGCTGGGCCTCCGGTTAATAGGTTAGTCCCAAAAGTAATATAAAATTGGAAAATAAAGTCCAATATGGTCCAAAACAGTAGATAATATAGCATGGAGCAATCAAAAATTATAGATACGTTGGAGACGTATCATGTACCACCAGCGGGCGCAGCGGATGTCGCGGGAGGAGCGATAGTGAAAGGATCGAGATGGACCTAGAGGGGGGTGAATAGGTATAATTACAAATTTTAATTATTACTTAATAGTTTTAGGCACTAATGCGGAATATGAAGGTGAGCCTAACAATTGCAAGTGTAGTAATAAGTGCTAAGCAAGATAAGCAAGTAACACAACTATGTAAGTAAACAAGCACAATATGATATAAGTAAGTGCTAAGAGACAAGTAACCACAATTAGAGAGTTAGGGTTAGGAATAGTCGTAACTCCGGGAGACGAGGATGTATGCCGATGTTCACTTCCTTGGAGGGAAGCTATGTCACCGTTAGAGAGGTGGATGTTACCACGAAGGCACACCAACGCCACGAAGGCTCGCCCTATTCTCCCTTTGATACAACACCACGAAGGCGTTTCTTAACCACTAGAGGTAGACCTTGGGGTGGTCTCCAAACCCTCACAAACTTTTCCGGCGGTAATCACAAAGGTCGATTCCTCTCCGAAAGACTCCTACCGCCTAGGAGTCTCCAAACTCCAAGAGTAACAAGATCGATGGGGAAAAGATCAAGACTTGCTCAAATCGCGAATTCCTTGGGTGCAAAGAAGGGGAAGAAGTGGATCTATCACTTGATTGGACAACTTCTCTCCAAAGCTCTCAAATCCCTTGGGGATCTAAGATTTGGTGTGGAGGAATGAGAGAGAGTGTGTGAGAAGTGTTCTAGGGTTTGTTTAAAATGAATGGTCAACCCTCTCCCGTGGGGAAGAAGGGCTATATATAGTGTGAGCTCAAATATGGCCATTGCAGTGTAAGTGAGTGAGCAGGCTGGACATCCAGCTTGGTAAGCTACGAGGAACAGAACAAAGGCAGAACAAAAGAACAGAGGGGACGGACATCCGGGGCCCAAGCCCGGACATCCGGCATATCAGGAAGGCCCGAACATCCGGCAAGTGGCCGGACATCCGGCGCGCACCCCAGCATAAAAACGTTCTCTGGATAGCTATGCCTAGATATCCGAAAGGGGCCTGGACATCCGGCATAACAGGAAGGTCGGGACATCCGGGGAAAGCCTGGACGTTCGGTGTGTAGCCTAGTATACAACTGCTCTCTGGATGGCTAGGCCCGGATATCCGGCAAGGAGGCCGGACATCCGGCGTGCAGCATGGACATTCGGCATGAAGCCCGGACATCCGGCAGCCATGAGACAGAACATGGAAGGTTTTTGGCATGTGCATGTATGGTCAGGAGGTTTGTGGCAAGAGCAAGCCTTTAACTAACCCTATCGATCCCCTCTTAATAGTGTGTGATCCTATACTCAAGAAAACAAATATGTAATCAAGTTTACGCTTCATCCTTGAGTAAAATCACTTGTAAGCTCTTGATCCACACACATCGATGAACCGGGGACTAATACCTGAGATTTACTTGACAGCCATTGTTAGTCCCCTACATGTGTATTGTCATCAACATCAAAACATGATGTAAGGGCATGATTGCTCTTTCAATCTCCCCCTTTTTGTTTGTTGATGACAACCATACATGTAGTATCATATATGCAATAAATAATCTTAGCATTGACAATCATGAGAGCAAAAGTACAAAATAAGTCTATGTTTCTATTTTCTTTTAGCTCTCCCTCAATGTGTGAATGGAATGCATATATGAAACCACAATAACTCAGACATAACAACATTTCATAACCACATGATAATCCAAGATAATATAATAGTTTCTCACACGATCAAGCACCATAGGTAGCAAACATAGCAAGTTCGAATAGTAGTGGACACATAGTGAACACAAATAGTCAACATAACATAGCCATAGCATGACCTAAGATTACTACTAGGATACTACTTCTCCCCCTTTGACGGCAACAACTAAAAAGGGGGCAAAGTGAAGGAAATATGCCCTAGAGGCAATAATAAAGTTATTATTTATTTCCTTATTTCATGATAAATGTTTATTATTCATGCTAGAATTGTATTAACCGGAAACATAATACATGTGTGAATACATAGACAAACAAGAGTGTCACTAGTATGCCTCTACTTGACTAGCTCATTAATCAAAGATGGTTATGTTTCCTAACCATAGACAAAGAGTTGTTATTTGATTAATGGGATCACACCATTAGATGAATGATCTGATTGACTTGACCCATTCGGTTAGCTTAGCACTTGATCGTTTAGTTTGTTGCTATTGCTTTCTTCATGACTTATACATGTTCCTATGACTATGAGATTATGCAACTCCCGTTTACCGGAGGAACACTTTGTGTGCTACCAAACGTCACAACGTAACTGGGTGATTATAAAGGTGCTCTACAGGTGTCTCCGAAGGTACTTGTTGGGTTGGCGTATTTCGAGATTAGGATTTGTCACTCCGAATGTCAGAGAGGTATCTCTGGGCCCTCTCGGTAATGCACATCACTTAAGCCTTGCAAGCATTGCAACTAATGAGTTAGTTGCGGGATGATGTATTACGGAACAAGTAAAGAGACTTGCCGGTAACGAGATTGAACTAGGTATAGGATACCGACGATCGAATCTCGGGCAAGTAACATACCGATGACAAAGGGAACAACGTATGTTGTTATGCGGTCTGACCGATAAAGATCTTCGTAGAATATGTAGGAACCAATATGAGCATCCAGGTTCCGCTATTGGTTATTGACCGGAGACGTGTCTCGGTCATGTCTACATTGTTCTCGAACCGTAGGGTCCGCACGCTTAACGTTACGATGACAATTTCATTATGAGTTTATGTATTTTGATGTACCGAAGGTTGTTCGGAGTCCTGGATGTGATCACGGACATGACGAGGAGTCTCGAAATGGTTGAGACATAAAGATCGATATATTGGACGACTATATTCGGACACCGGAAGTGTTCCAGGTGATTTCGGAGAAAACCGGAGTGCCAGAGGGGTTACCGGAACCCCCCGGGAAGTATTGGGCCTTAGTGGGCCTGAGGGGAGAGAGAGGGCAGCAGCCCAGGAAGTGGCGCGCCCCCCTCATGAGGAGTCCGAATTGGACTAGGGAGGGGGGGCGCGGCCCCTCTTTCCCTCTCCCTCTCCCTCACTTTCCTTCCCCCTCTCTCTTCCTAGTTGGACTAGGAAAGGGGAGTCCTACTCCCACTAGGAGGAGGACTCCCCCCCTCCCTTTGACGCGCACCATAGGGCCAGCCGGCCTCCCCCCTTGCTCCTTTATATACGGGGGCAGGGGGGCACCCTAGGACACACAAGTTGATCTTCGTGATCGTTCCTTAGCCGTGTGCGGTGCCCCCCTCCACGATATTACACCTCGATCATATTGTAGCGGTGCTTAGGCGAAGCCCTGCGACGGTTGAACATCAAGATCGTCACTACGCCATCGTGCTGACAGAACTCCTGCCCGAAGCTTTGCTAGATCGGATCCCGGGGAGCGTCACCATGATCTTGTGTGTGCGTAGGAAATTTTTTGAAATTACTACGTTCCCCAACAGTGGCATCCGAGCCAGGTTTTTATGGTTTGATGTTATATGCACGAGTAGAACACAAGTGAGTTGTGGGTGATATAAGTCATACTGCTTACCAGCATGTCATACTTTGATTCGGCGGTATTGTTGGATGAAGCGGCCCGGACCGACATTACGCGTACGCTTACGCGAGACTGGTTCTACCGTTGTGCTTTGCACACAGGTGGCTGGCGGGTGTCAGTTTCTCCAACTTTAGTTGAACCGAGTGTGGCTACGCCCGGTCCTTGCGAAGGTTAAAACAGCACTAACTTGACAAACTATCGTTGTGGTTTTGATGCGTAGGTAAGATTGGTTCTTGCTTAAGCCCGTAGCAGCCACGTAAAATTTGCAACAACAAAGTAGAGGACGTCTAACTTGTTTTTGCAGGGCATGTTGTGATGTGATATGGTCAAGACATGATGCTAAATTTCATTGTATGAGATGATCATGTTTTGTAACGGAGTTATCGGCAACTGGCAGGAGCCATATGGTTGTCGCTTTATTGTATGCAATGCAATCGCCCTGTAATGCTTTACTTTATCACTAAGCGGTAGCGATAGTCGTAGTAGCATGAAATTGGCGAGACGACAACGATGCTAGATGGAGATCAAGGTGTCGCGCCGGTGACGATGGTGATCATGACGGTGCTTCAGAGATGGAGATCACAAGCACAAGATGATGATGGCCATATCATATCACTTATATTGATTGCATCTGATGTTTATCTTTTATGCATCTTATCTTGCTTTGATTGATGGTAGCATTATAAGATGATCCCTCACTAAATTATCATAGTAGAAGTGTTCCCCCTGAGTATGCACCAGTGCAAAAGTTCTTCATGCTGAGACACCACGTGATGATCGGGTGTGATAGGCTCTATGTTCAAATACAACGGGTGCAAAATAGTTGCACACGCGGAATACTCAGGTTTGACTTGACGAGCCTAGCATATAACAGATATGGCCTCGGAACACGGAGACCGAAAGGTCGAGCGTGAATCATATAGTAGATATGATCAACATAGTGATGTTCACCATTGAAACTACTCCATCTCACGTGATGATCGGACATGGTTTAGTTGATATGGATCACGTGATCACTTAGAGGATTAGAGGGATGTCTATCTAAGTGGGAGTTCTTAAGTAATATGATTAATTGAACTTAAATTTATCATGAACTTAGTACCTGATAGTATCTTGCTTGTCTATGTTGATTGTAGATAGATGGCCCGTGTTGTTGTTCCGTTGAATTTTAATGCGTTCCTTGAGAAAGCAAAGTTGAAAGATGATGGTAGCAATTACGCGGACTGGGTCCGTAACTTGAGGATTATCCTCATTGCTACACAGAAAAGTTACGTCCTGGAAGCACCACTGGGTGCCAGGCCTGCTGCTGATGCAACTGATGATGTTAAGAACATCTGGCAGAGCAAAGCTGATGACTACTCGATAGTTCAATGTGCCATGCTTTACGGCTTAGAGCCGGGATTTCAATGACGTTTTGAACGTCATGGAGCATATGAGATGTTCCAGGAGTTGAAGTTAATATTCCAGAAGAATGCCCGGATTGAGAGATATGATGTCTCCAATAAGTTCTATAGCTGCAAGATGGAGGAGAATAGTTCTATCAGTGAGCATATACTCAAGATGTCTGGGTACTGTAATCACTTGATTCAACTGGGAGTTAATCTTCCGGATGATAGCGTCATTGACAGAATTGTCCAATCACTTCCACCTAGCTATAAGAGCTTTGTGATGACCTATAATATGCAAGGGATGGATAAGACAATTACTGAGCTCTTCGCAATGCTAAAGGCTGCGGAGGTAGAAATCAATAAGGAGCATCAAGTGTTGATGGTCAACAAGACCACTAGTTTCAAGAAAAAGGGCAAAGGAAAGAGGAAGGGGAACTTCAAGAAGAACAGCAAGCAAGTTGCTGCTCAAGAGAAGAAACCCAAGCCTGGACCTAAGCCTGAAACTGAGTGCTTCTACTGCAAGCAGACTGGTCACTGGAAGCGGAACTGCCCCAAGTATTTGGCGGATAAGAAGGATGGCAAGGTGAACAAAGGTATATGTGATATACATGTTATTGATGTGTACCTTACTAATGCTCGCAGTAGCACCTGTGTATTTGATACTGGTTCTGTTGCTAATATTTGCAACTCGAAACAGGGGCTACGGATTAAGCGAAGATTGGCTAAGGATGAGGTGGCGATGCGCGTGGGAAATGGTTCCAAAGTCGATGTGATCGCGGTCGGCACGCTACCTCTACATCTACCTTCGGGATTAGTATTAGACCTAAATAATTGTTATTTGGTGCCAGCGTTGAGCATGAACATTATATCTGGATCTTGTTTGATGCGAGACGGTTATTCATTTAAATCAGAGAATAATGGTTGTTCTATTTATATGAGTAATATCTTTTATGGTCATGCACCCTTGAAGAATGGTCTATTCTTGATGACTCTCGATAATAGTGATACACATATTCATAATGTTGAAACCAAAAGATGCAGAGTTGATAATGATAGTGCAACTTATTTTTGGCACTACCGTTTAGGTCATATCGGTGTAAAGCGCATGAAGAAACTCCATAGTGATGGACTTTTGGAACCTCTTGATTATGAATCACTTGGTACTTGTGAACCGTGTCTCATGGACAAGATGACTAAAACACCGTTCTTCGGTACTATGGAGAGAGCAACAGATTTGTTCGAAATCATACATACAGATGTATGTGGTCCGATGAATGTTGAAGCTCGTGGCGGATATCATTATTTTCTCACCTTCACAGATGATTTAAGCAGATATGGGTATATCTACTTAATGAAGCATAAGTCTGAAACATTTGAAAAGTTCAAAGAATTTCAGAGTGAAGTTGAAAATCATCGTAACAAGAAAATAAAGTTTCTACGATCTGATCGTGGAGGAGAATATTTGAGTTACGAGTTTGGTGTACATTTGAAACAATGTGGAATAGTTTCGCAACTCACGCCACCCGGAACACCACAGCGTAATGGTGTGTCCGAATGTTGTAATCGTACTTTACTTGATATGGTGCGATCTATGATATCTCTTACAGATTTACCGCTATCGTTTTGGGGTTATGCTTTAGAGACGGCTGCATTCACATTAAATAGGGCACCATCAAAATCCGTTGAGACGACACATTACGAATTGTGGTTTGGCAAGAAACCTAAGTTGTCGTTTCTTAAAGTTTGGGGCTGCGATGCTTATGTGAAAAAGCTTCAACCTAATAAGCTCGAACCCAAATCAGAGAAATGTGTCTTCATAGGATATCCAAAGGAGACTGTTGGATACACCTTCTATCACAAATCTGAAGGCAAGACTTTTTTTGCTAAATTAGGAAACTTTCTAGAGAAGGAGTTTCTCTCGAAAGAAGTGAGTGGGAGGAAAGTAGAACTTGATGAGGTAACTGTACCTGCTCCCTTATTGGAAAATAGCACATCACAGGAACCGGTTTCTGTGACGTCTGAACCAATTAGTGAGGAAGTTAATGATGATGATCATAGAACTTCAGATCAAGTTACTACAGAACCTCGTAGATCAATCAGAGTAAGATCCGCACCAGAGTGGTACGGCAATCCTGTTCTGGAAGTCATGCTACTAGATCATGATGAACCTACGAACTATGAAGAAGCGATGGTGAGCCCAGATTCCGCAAAATGGCTTGAAGCCATGAAATCTGAGATGGGATCCATGTATGAGAACAAAGTGTGGACTTTGGTTGACTTGCTCAATGATCGGCAAGCAATTGAGAATAAATGGATCTTCAAGAAGAAGACTGACGCTGACGGTAATGTTACTGTCTACAAAGCTCGACTTGTTGCAAAAGGGTTTCGACAAGTTCAACGGATTGACTACGATGAGACCTTCTCACCCGTAGCGATGCTTAAGTCTGTCCCAATCATGTTAGCAATTGCCGCATTTTATGACTATGAAATTTGGCAAATGGATGTCACAACTGTATTCCTGAATGGATTTCTAGAAGAAGAGTTGTATATGATGCAACCAGAAGGTTTTGTCGATCCAAAGGGAGCTAACAAAGTGTGCAAGCTCCAGCGATCCATTTATGGACTGGTGCAAGCCTCTCGGAGTTGGAATAAACGCTTTGATAGTGTGATCAAAGCATTTGGGTTTATACAGACTTTTGGAGAAGCCTGTATTTACAAGAAAGTGAGTGAGAGCTCTGTAGCATTTCTAATATTATATGTGGATGACATATTACTGATTGGAAATGATATAGAATTTCTGGATAGCATAAAGGGATACTTGAATAAGAGTTTTTCAATGAAAGACCTCGGAGAAGCTGCTTACATATTGGGCATTAAGATCTATAGAGATAGATCAAGACGCTTAATTGGACTTTCACAAAGTACATACCTTGACAAAGTTTTGAAGAAGTTCAAAATGGATCAAGCAAAGAAAGGGTTCTTGCTTGTGTTACAAGGTGTGAAGTTGAGTAAGACTCAATGCCCGACCACTGCAGAAGATAGAGAGAAAATGAAAGATGTTCCCTATGCTTCAGCCATAGGCTCTATCATGTATGCAATGATGTGTACCAGACCTGATGTGTGCCTTGCTATAAGTCTAGCAGGGAGGTACCAAAGTAATCCAGGAGTGGATCACTGGACAGCGGTCAAGAACATCCTGAAATACCTGAAAAGGACTAAGGATATGTTTCTCGTATATGGAGGTGACAAAGAGCTCATCGTAAGTGGTTACGTTGATGCAAGCTTTGACACTGATCTGGACGATTCTAAATCACAAACCGGATACGTGTTTACTTTAAACGGTGGAGCTATCAATTGGTGCAGTTCCAAACAAAGCGTCGTGGCGGAATCTACGTGTGAAGCGGAATACATAGCTGCTTCGGAAGCAGCAAATGAAGGAGTCTGGATGAAGGAGTTCATATCCGATCTAGGTGTCATACCTAGTGCATCGGGTCCAATGAAAATCTTTTGTGACAATACTGGAGCAATTGCCTTAGCGAAGGAATCCAGATTTCACAAGAGAACCAAGCACATCAAGAGACGCTTCAATTCCATCCGGGATCTAGTCCAGGTGGGAGACATAGAAATTTGCAAGATACATACGGATCTGAATGTAGCAGACCCGTTGACTAAGCCTCTTCCACGAGCAAAACATGATCAGCACCAAGACTCCATGGGTGTTAGAATCATTACTGTGTAATCTAGATTATTGACTCTAGTGCAAGTGGGAGACTGAAGGAAATATGCCCTAGAGGCAATAATAAAGTTATTATTTATTTCCTTATTTCATGATAAATGTTTATTATTCATGCTAGAATTGTATTAACCGGAAACATAATACATGTGTGAATACATAGACAAACAAGAGTGTCACTAGTATGCCTCTACTTGACTAGCTCATTAATCAAAGATGGTTATGTTTCCTAACCATAGACAAAGAGTTGTTATTTGATTAATGGGATCACATCATTAGATGAATGATCTGATTGACTTGACCCATTCCGTTAGCTTAGCACTTGATCGTTTAGTTTGTTGCTATTGCTTTCTTCATGACTTATACATGTTCCTATGACTATGAGATTATGCAACTCCCGTTTACCGGAGGAACACTTTGTGTGCTACCAAACATCACAACGTAACTGGGTGATTATAAAGGTGCTCTACAGGTGTCTCCGAAGGTACTTGTTGGGTTGGCGTATTTCGAGATTAGGATTTGTCACTCCGAATGTCAGAGAGGTATCTCTGGGCCCTCTCGGTAATGCACATCACTTAAGCCTTGCAAGCATTGCAACTAATGAGTTAGTTGTGGGATGATGTATTACAGAACGAGTAAAGAGACTTGCCGGTAACGAGATTGAACTAGGTATAGGATACCGACGATCGAATCTCGGGCAAGTAACATACCGATGACAAAGGGAACAACGTATGTTGTTATGCGGTCTGACCGATAAAGATCTTCGTAGAATATGTAGGAACCAATATGAGCATCCAGGTTCCGCTATTGGTTATTGACCGAAGACGTGTCTCGGTCATGTCTACATTGTTCTCGAACCGTACGGTCCGCACGCTTAACGTTACGATTACAATTTCATTATGAGTTTATGTATTTTGATGTACCGAAGGTTGTTCGGAGTCCCGGATGTCATCACGGACATGACGAGGAGTCTCGAAATGGTCGAGACATAAAGATCGATATATTGGATGACTATATTCGGACACCGGAAGTGTTCCAGGTGATTTCGGAGAAAACCGGAGTGCCGGAGGGGTTACCGGAACCCTCCGGGGAAGTATTGGGCCTTAGTGGGCCTCAGGGGAGAGAGAGGGCAGCAGCCCAGGAGGTGGCGCGCTCCCCCTCATGAGGAGTCCGAATTGGAATAGGGAGGGAGGCGTGGCCCCTCTTTCCCTCTCCCTCTCCCTCTCTTTCCTTCCCCCTCTCTCTTCCTAGTTGGACTAGGAAAGGGGAGTCCTACTCCCACTAGGAGGAGGACTCCCCCCCTCCCTTTGGCGCGCACCATAGGTCCGGCCGGCCTCTCCCCTTGCTCCTTTATATACGGGGGCAGGGGCACCCTAGGACACACAAGTTGATCTTCGTGATCGTTCCTTAGCCGTGTGCGGTGCCCCCCTCCACGATATTACACCTCGATCATATTGTAGCGGTGCTTAGGCAAAGCCCTGCGACGGTTGAACATCAAGATCGTCACCACGCCGTCGTGCTGACGGAACTCCTCCCCAAAGCTTTGCTGGATCGGAGCCCGGGGAGCATCATCGAGCTGAACGTGTGCCAAGAACTCGGAGGTGCCGGAGTAACGGTGCTTGGATCGGTTGGACCGGGAAGACATACGACTACTTCCTCTACGTTGTGTCAAAGCTTCCGCTTCGGTCTATGAGGGTACGTAGACAACACTCTCCCCTCTCGTTGCTATGCATCACCATGATCTTGTGTGTGCGTAGGAATTTTTTTGAAATTACTACGTTCCCCAACACAAAGAGCTAAACGGACTCAATAACTCCTGGCGGATGTCATCATCATCATCAAGGAACTCGGGGTACTCAACACGAGATGGAAAGCCGAAAGTGGACAAAGATGGAGCCGCGGGAAGAGGATCATCATCACTAACGGGACTCCCACGGTCACAGAGGCGTTGTTTGAGCAGATTCTTGGAGATGACTAGGCGCTTCTGAACATCATGATTCTGCTGACAACTAAAAGTGATCACCTTCATGATAGCAGACTAAGCCTTACCCAAGAATGATGCAAGACGGACACGAGGAGCGGTCGAGGAAGATGGAACAGAAGAACCAGTGGGCTGAGTAGGAGCAGTTGTCTTCCCACCAGCAGACCTCCTAGGTTGAGTAGGAGCAGTAGCCACCACGCGCATATGAGGAGGAGGCTTCCAAATGGAGTGCACAGCTGTCTTAACCACCTCAAAGGGAGCAGTGTCATCAATCAGAGCCTGAATAAATGGAGCATGAGGGAACTGGCGTGTCTGAATGAAACTGCAAAGACGGATCTCATGCCAAATGAAATTGACTGTGTCCAGAGGCTCAGTGGGTTTGTCATGCATACGAACCATCAAGTCAATGCAATAGTTGCGAGCCCTCGAGCGATCTCCCTTCTTAGGGTAGAGAGTGTGAAGCACACACTGATAAAGGATGTAGAAGGGAGCACAGAAGATGGATACCTCATTAACTGGATATGCTTTTTCTTCTTCAGTGAGCCGAGAGGTAGGTTTTACAAGTGGCAACAAGCATCAACCCCTTTGGGCTTGTACTCTGGATCACTACTATGGATGCAATGGCCAACACCGGAGAGACCCAAAATCTGAACAAACCTGTCATAGGTGATGCTCAATGTAGTGTCATCAGTCATCCAAGTGAGAGTGTTGTCCGAACCAAAGAAATAGGTGGCATAGAACTGTAGAATGGCAGCTTCACTCCAATCACACCTGAAGGTCATTGCGGGACCAAGAGTCATATCATCAACGATCTTGACTGGATCGTTAGGGAACATGGCAGGATTATCACGCAGGAAGTTTAGATCCAAGTATGAGTGAGGAGCAAGGCCACGCCCATGGACAAAACTGGAATAGAGATCCTGCTGCATACGAGTCCGGAACCGAGGATCTTCGGCATCAGCCACCATCTCATATTGATTGACATCCCGACGGAACTGAAGATATTGCCCCGCCCCCACAGTTGTGAAGTCATGAGTGGGGCGACCTCCACTGTCACGAAGCTCCATGGAGATGCGACGACCATGGGCAATGGGCATTGCAGAACCATGAACTTGAGGCACCGGCGCCCTCCTAGTACCGGGCTTGGACTGTCCAACAGACTGTCTTGGTGCACTGTCATCCTCTTCCTCTCCAACATAGTCCGCATCATCTGGATCCGAGGCCGACGGACTGGTGGATGGTGCCCGCTTCTTCTTCTTGGTGGTGGTCTTCTTCTTCTTAGGCCGAGCATGCTAATCGGAGTCGGTTGAGCCTTGCAGGTGATCAACTGGAATGGATAATGAATAGGTTTCGATAAGAAGAAGCCAACAAGTAGGAACACGGATAAAGCAATTTAAACAATGGGATGAACATTTTTTTATCATGACCATAGACCAAGTCTAGTGGTAGATCAAAAAATGGCGACATGTCCATTGATTTAAAATGATTAGCCGATTACAGAGAGAGATTTTTAGGCTTAGGCAAGAGACACCAACACTCTAGAAAGATATAGATGCCAAGATTTGCATGAGAGAATGAAGCCCTAAGGTCACCATAAAATTAGAATGGAGTAGAGATAGCATCCATACCCCGGGAAGAAGGCACGGGGCGATTGGGGCCGCAATTCTTGGTTCGTGCCATGAGGAACTCCGGCGGTGAATCCCACGGTACACCGGTCCCTCCTGAGGGATTCACACCACAACCCAAGAAATGGATTGGATAGAATCGTAGATCACGAGGAGGAGAATCCGTGAGCAGGAGATCAGGGCCGGAGGTCGGTGGAGAGGGTCGGGGCAGCACCGGAGCAACGGACCGGCGGCGGCGGCTGTGAGGCGAGAGGTGGATAGGAACGAAAGAAGTGAGTAACCGCCCCCAAATCCCACGCTCCTCCCTAGTCATATGTGGCTGCGGGCATTGGGCCGGACATCTGGGGCAAGGCCCGGATACCCGGCGAGCGGAAGACAGAGAACAGAAGAAGCAGCGCCAATGGGCCAGACATCCGGGTATAACCCCGGATATCCGCCGTGAGGAAATCAGGCAGCATGGGTTCAGGGCCCGGATGTTCGGCTGAGGCCCGGATGTCCGACCACTGGAAGTGGTTGATGATTGTTTTGAGTGGCAAGGAAATTATCCCAGGGCCCGGATGTCCGGCATGGGGACCGGATGTCCGGCCACAGGATAGAAGAGCAGGGCAAGGGAAAGATGTGAAGGGGGCCAATAAGTATAATTTGATATAGACTCCGCCAAGATGTTTTTCTTGAGATTAATAGGGGTGAAAACCTGAGAAATCTAAGGCCATACTAAGATGTATTAACAATCCAAAATATATTAAGAAGGAAAGGTCCAGACAAGCATTGTACAAGCGGTGACCGAGGTCACTATGTTTGAGCATATGGAACATGGTACCACAAAGATGTAAACTTTTAGCACATGGTCACGACTCCATCATGTTAAAGTACCCTAGTTCGAAAACTATGATAACTTTGAGAGTGTTTGTTCTTTTTATGCATTATGTAAGGTGAGAGTACTCATGAATTGAGTGTCTTCCCCTAAATATATGCCTACATCAAGACAAGACATTTAGTTTATGCATGAACGGGGACTAGATTTCAAATAATGTTGTCAAGCTCCAAGATACCAAGTTCACGCCTAAGTTGACAAAACCTTGCTTTGTCCAATGGCTTGGTGAAAATATCTGCAAGTTACTTATCTGTGCCAACATGAGCAATGTCAATATCACCCTTCTCCACATGATCTCTCAAGAAGTGATACCTGATATCAATATGCTTGGTGCGGGTATGATCTTTGGGGTTCTCAGCAATACTGATGGCACTTTCATTATCACATTGAAGAGGCACATGTCTATAGGTGATACCGTAATCCTTCAAAGTTTGCTTCATCCATAGTAATTGAGTTGCACAACTGGCGGTTGCAATGTATTCAGCTTCTGCGGTGGAGAGGGCAACACAATTTTGTTTCTTCGAGGACCAACTTACCAAGGAGCGTCCAAGAAATTGACATGCACCGGAGGTGGACTTACGATCCACCTTGTCTCCAGCCCAATCCGCATCTGTGTACCCAATGAGATCAAACTTAGCATCCTTGGGGTACCATAGTCCTAACTTTGGGGTGTGAACAAGGTATCTAAGAATATGCTTAACCTCCTTATGATGGCTTTCCATAGGGAAAGCTTGAGATCTAGCACACATGCATACACTAAACATGATGTCTGGTGTAGATGCACAAAGATAAAGCAATGAACCAATCATAGAGCGGTATTTAGATGGGTCGAAGGGGTTACCGTTTGAGTCTTTAGTGAGTACAATTTTGCTTGGCATGGGTGTCTTACATGGGCTAGCATCAGTCATGCCAAATTTTGCTAGGATATCCTTTAGGTATTTTGCTTGAGACAAGAAAGTTCCTTCTTGAAATTGTTGAATTTGAAATCCGAGGAAGAACTTCAAATCCGTATTGAGTGACATTTCAAAAAATTTGGTCATTGAAGCCACAAACTTGTTGCACAAATGAATGTTAGGAGAACCAAAAATGATATCATCTACATAGATTTCGCATAAGATCAAACCACCTTTGTCCCTCTTAGTAAAAAGAGTGGGATTGATCACCCCTCTCACAAAACCATCATCGAGTAAAAACTTCTTAAGATGATCATACCAAGCATGAGGTGCTTGTTTGAGGCCATACAAAGCCTTATGAAGTTTATACACATAGTCTTTGTGATCGGGATCAACGAACCCAGGTGGTTGTGATACATATACTTCTTATTGCAGAGGACCATTAAGGAAATCACTCTTCACATCCATTTGATGTAATGTAAAACCATTGAAAGCAGCATAAGCAAGTAAGATGTGAATGGATTCAAGATGGGCAATGGGGGCAAAGGTCTCACCAAAGTCCAAACCTTCAACTTGTGAGTACCCTTGTGCCACTAACCTTGCCTTGTTGCGGATGATTAACCCATTCTCATCTTGCTTGTTCTTGAAAACCGATTTTGTTCCAATGACATTGTGTTCCGTAGTTGGCCTTTTGACTAATGACCACACTTGGTTGCGCTCAAAACTATTCAACTCTTCTTGCATAGCAATGAGCCAATCATTGTCCATCAAAGCTTCTTGTACCTTGAGAGGTTCAACACTAGACACAAACGAGAAGTGAGCACAAAGGTTTGTCAATTGTTTACGAGTGACTCTACCTTCCGATATGCCAATGAGAATTTTATCAATATCAACACGACCGGCCACTCGAGGCATGATGGAGGTAAGTGTTTCAAGAGGTTCAACTTCATGTCCATCATCCACGTCCTCAACATATGGATCATTAATGTGTGGTGGAAGATCTTCTTCTTCTTCTTGCATTTGTTGAGGTTCATTGTCAATGATTGCACTTTCTTGTTCTTGCCCTTGAGGATGATCTTGCTCTTGATGATCACTATGAAGAGGAGCTTGATCATCATCTTGTACTTGGTCTACGGGCATTGGTTGAACAATAGGAGCTTGTGGTGGTATGGGTGTTGACGTAGTTTGATGATGTGCGAAGCTTCCACCTTCTTCTTCATCATCATGAGGTTCTTGTTCCATTGGGAGAAGTGCGCCAACACCCATGGTCAAGATATCTTGAGAAGAATCTTCTTCGGGATTATTAATTCTATGCCCCTGGTTCCTTAGTTGTGCTCACTTTTCCCCATTCGTGAAATTTGGGTCCTTTTTGAGCAATTTTTCGGGGGCAAAAGTGAGGAAAGTGTGAAAGCAGAAAATCCGACACATGGGGAAAAGTGAGGAAAAAGTTAATGAATGGGGAAAAGTGAGCACAACTAAGGAACCAGGGGCATAGAATTAATAATCCCATCTTCTTTACCTACATCACTTACATTAACTTGCTCCCCATGGGAGCCATTAAATTCATCAAACACCACATCACAAGCTTCTACAACACATCCATTCAATTTGTTGTAGACTCTATAGGTGTGATAGTTTGATCCATAGCCAACAAATATACCCTCAGTTGTTTTGGATTGGAATTTTCCTAACCACTCTCTTTTGTTGAGGATGAAGCATTTGCACCCAAATACACGAAAGTACTTGACATTTGGCTTGTTCTTGGTTAGGAGCTCATATGGAGTCTTTTCCAAAATCGTGCGGAGGAAGATCCGGTTTGATGCATGACATGCAGTGTTGACGACCTCGGCCCAAAAACTATGTGGCGACTTGTATTCATCCA
This sequence comes from Aegilops umbellulata, assembly GCA_032464435.1. Taxonomy (NCBI): domain Eukaryota; kingdom Viridiplantae; phylum Streptophyta; class Magnoliopsida; order Poales; family Poaceae; genus Aegilops; species Aegilops umbellulata. The sequence continues at coordinate 375,030,615 of CP136058.1, read as the reverse complement.
ACATGGACCTTGCCATCTCCACAAGTGTGCGGTTCTTCCTTTCTGCTACACCATTTTGTTGGGGAGTGTATGGAGCTGAATATTGATGCTCAATCCCTTCATCATTAAGGAACTCTTCCAAGGTGTAGTTCTTGAACTCAGATCCATTATCACTTCTTATTGCGAGAATTTCTTTGTCAAACTTGTGTTGTGCTTGCTTGGCAAAATCAATGAAGGTGATATTCATCTCGTCCTTGGATTTGAGGAAGAAGAGCCATGTATACCTTGAGTAATCATCCACAGTGACAAGCCCATACTTTTTCCCACCAAGACTATCCCATGGAGGAGGCCCAAAAAGATCCACATGAAGGAGCTCCAAAGGCATTGAAGTAGACACAATATTCTTTGGTGGGTGCTTTGATTGACGTTGCTTCCCGGCTATGCATGCACTACACACACGATCTTTCTCAAAAGAGACATTTGGTAGTCCAAGGATGTGATTTCCCTTTAAGAGATCTTGAAGATTTTTCATGCCGACATGGGCTAGCCGGCGATGCCATAGCTACCCCTTGTCGGACTTGGCCATTAGACAAGTTGCATGGAATGTGCTCTCTTTCGAGAAATCAACCGTGTAAAGGTTGTCATCCAACTCTCCAACAAAGGCCACTTCGAGAGTATCTCTCTTAAAGACTTTCACATCCGTTAGTCCAAATAGTGTATCATAACCAACAGAAGCCAATTGGTGAACAGAAAGCAAATGATATTTAAGGGATTGGACAAGCATGACATTTGCAAGAGACATGTCATTTGTGATAGCCACCTTACCCAAACCGAGTACCTATCCTTCTGATCCTCCACCAAACATAATTCTCATAAATGGTTGAATAGCTTCCATGAAATCGAAGAGCAATTTGCTATCTCCGGTCATATGATTGGTACATCCACTATCGATCAACCATTTTACTCCACCGGAGAAGGCAACCTACACACAATTATTACTTGGTTAGAGGCACCCATTTTGCAATGGGACCTCTCAAGTTAGTCACAAGGGTCTGAGGGACCCAAATAGCATAAAACCGAAATGCATTTCGAGGACCAACAAACTTTACATAAACTTCTCCATCCTTAGTCTTACGAAGTACATAGGATGGAGGCATGAACTCTTTTGGCTTGTTGAGAGTGGGCATGCCCCTTGTGGCCTTCCCACTAACAGCCTTACCTTTCTCCTTGTGCCCTTCTCGTACAAAAGTTTCTTTTAGAGGGGTGGTGCACTTTTGAGAGGATGTCTTCTTCTTGCTTGTGCTCGGGTCAAACCCGAGTCCCTCTTTGGCAAACACCTCATTGTGTAGGCTCAACACCTCATTAAGGTTCTTTTGCCCCTGAGAACATGTCATGAGCCCTTTCTCACTTTGAGCTTTTAGATAGCGATTCTCCACAAGAATAGATGCTAGATCACCACTAGAGTTAGTAGTACAAGCATTAACATTGATAATAGGAGAAGAGTAAGCCTTGGCTAGAGTTTCAAGATAAGTAAGCTTGAGTGTCTCAAAACTCTTTGTAAGAAGGGTGAGCTCTTCTTCCTTGGTCTTGAGGGACACGGATAGGAGCTCACAATCCTTAGAGAGAGAAGCATTAGACTTTACAAGCTTACTTTTATCATTCATCAACTCTTCGGAAGAGTCAATAGCCTTTTTCAAGGAGGCAAGATCTCTAGTATGAACATCAATGTTTGCACCAATTTTTAAGCATAGTTCATCATTGCGTGCTTCCTCATGTTGGACTTTCCGCTCAAGGATTTCATATTTTTCCTTTTCCTCGATGACGAGGGTTTCGAGTTCCTTAATGGAAATGTTGTGCTTACTCATCATCTCCATAAGCATACAAAACATAGTGAGCTTCTTTCCTTTAAGGGAGCACATGAACTTATTTAGTTTAGCAAGCATATGATCATTTATATCATCATCCTTGTAATTATCCTCTGCATCAAGATACTCATCACTAGGAGTAGGAGGAGTGAAAATAGGAGGGTTTGATCATGGGGTTACCTTGACCTTGTCAGGAGAGTGTTGGTCCTCTCCATCTTCTACCACGGCCTTCACCATGAGGCACTTGTGAGCGTTTCCCTTGTAATCCTTCATCTAGTTGTAGGTGACAACTTCACCACTCTTGTTGACTAGCCTCAATGTGTTTTGAGAATCTTGAGCAACTCCGGCAACACCACTAACATCATCCGGATCGGATTCTTCTTGAGCAACCATTGCTTTCCCATCTCTCTTCTTGAGCTTAGAGTTCAAAGGATTTGGCAACTTCTTCTTGGGAAAGGTCTTGGGAAACCTTGGTTTATCTTCTCTCTTCTCATAAGGGCACTCGTTGGAGAAGTGGTTGGTTTCTTCACAGTTGTAGCACTTTCTTACTTTCATCTTTTGAAATCTTCCCTTGAATTTTCCCGCGCTAAACTTCTTGACAAAGAGAGCCATGTCTTCATATGAAGGGCCCTCATCGGATTCAACCTCATCACCATATTCTTCATCATCATCTTCTTCTTCTTCACTTTGCTCATCTTCACATACATGCTTGGCCTTCAATGCAAGATTGATCTTCGACGATGGAGTACCATGCATGGCAAGATGTTTTGTAGCATTTGCCTTTGACTCTCCAAATAGTTGGAAAGTGGATATGACGTCATCTATAGTCATTTCCTTGAAGGCATGGTGTTGTCTTATGTCCCATACCATCTGATGGTGATATGGAGCAAGAGCATGGAGCAACTTTTCCACAAGGAATCGCTTAGTCATGTTGAATCCATCTTGTGTCTTGTCACACTTACACGACTCAATATCAGCAGTGAGAGTCATGAGACGCTCAAGGAGTTGATTTGGAGTTTCACCTTTCTCCATACAAAAGTTTTGCAATTGCCCCTTGGCAATTTCATATTGAGCACTCCGGAGGGTGGAGGTACCGGTCTTGGATCTTATAATACTTTCCCATAGTTCCTTGGCACTTGTGATGTGTATGAAAGGTCTCCTTTGCTTTTCAACCATACCTCTCCTTATACACATGATTGCAGTGTCATTGAGATTCTTGTCATAAATTTCTCTTGGTGTAGGATTCTTTGGATCAACCACATGGTAACCATACTCCAAGCTCTCTAGCATCTCATTGTCTCCATATCGAAGATGATCCTGCATAGCAACTCTCCACAAGGCAAAAACGGAAGTGGCATCAAGGAAAGGAGGTTTGCCTTGAGGGTTATATTTTGGTTTCTCAACTTGGGGTCTTGCATAAAGCCAAGGAACACTAGAGTGTTCATTGCTAGGAGGTTGTTGACCAAGTGACGGGGTAGGCACAGTTGGCCTCGAAGCCGCACCACCCGAAAGTGGCGCAAGCACCATGGACAATGTGGCTATCCTCATTTGGACCAAGGCCTCGACAGAAGCATCATGCTCCTCTTTTTGCTAAGCAAGGGCCCGTTCCAGATCCTCAGAAGTAAAGGACTTGACTTTTGAGGAAGCCTCGCCTTCCTTCGGATCTGCAACACGGGGAGTCCCATCGGGGTTCTTCTCGCTCTAGGGCGGTTAAGCCACAAGAATAGAGCACGAGGCTCTGATACCAATTGAAAGGATCGAGATAGACCTAGAGGGGGTGAATAGGTACAATTACAAATTTTAATTATTACTTAACAATTTTAGGCACTAATGCAGAATATGAAGGTGAGCCTAACAATTGCAAGTGTAGTACTAAGTGCTAAGCAAGATAAGCAAGTAACACAAGTATGTAAGTAAACAAGCACAATATGATATAAGTAAGTGCGAAGAGAAAAGTAACCACAAGTAGAGAGTTAGGGTTAGGAATAACCGCAACTCCGGGAGATGCGGATGTATGCTGATGTTCACTTCTTGGAGGGAAGCTACGTCACCATTAGAGAGGTGGATGTTACCATGAAGGCACACCAACGCCACGAAGGCTCACCCTATTCTCCCTTTGAGACAAAACCACGAAGGCGTTTCTCAACCACTAGTGGTAGACCTTGGGGTGGTCTCCAAACCCTCACAAACTTTTCCGGGGGTAATCACAAAGGTGGATTCCTCTCCGAAAGACTCCTACCGCCTAGGAGTCTCCAACCTCCAAGAGTAACAAGATCGATGGGGAAAAGATCAAGACTTGCTCAAATCGCGAATTCCTTGGGTGCAAAGAAGGGGAAGAAGTGGATCTATCACTTGATTGGACAACTTCTCTCCAAAGCTCTCAAATCCCTTGGGGATCTAAGATTTGGTGTGGAGGAATGAGAGAGAGAGTGTGTGAGAAGTATTCTAGGGTTTGTTTAAAATGAATGGTCAACCCTCTCCCGTGGGTAAGAAGGGCTATATATAGTGTGAGCTCAAATATGGCCATTGTAGTGTAAGTGAGGATTCTAATCATCGCACGATTAACAACAATAATCGTGGTGACATGGCATCATTAGTGGAGGGTTACTGTAGCGTAACTATCCGGGCGTCACAATTCTCCTCCACTACAAGAAATCTCGTCCCGAGATTTAAGAGGTGGAATAAGGGGGAAAGGTCTGGTTACAAAATCTTAACAAATCTTCTCGGTCTTGGTTGCTCTTCTCGAAGTGGTCGATCCGTAGCGCTGATGTCTTCATTTCTCTGCTTCAGGTCATCATGATGAAGTTGTCATCCTTCCTTCAGGATCTTCACCGTACTTACGAAAGGGTAAGAAGGGAAAACTCTATAAGGATGGATTCTAACAGGATCGAGCATCAGACGGTTAACTCAGGGAAGAAGCATAAGTATCTCTCGATTTGAAACGTAAGAACATATCGAGAGCAAAGTAAGAAGGTACCATAAGAAGTTTCAAACGGATAGGCAATCGTTCGATGCCTAATCAGTAGGTGAAAGGGTTTCCTAGCAAAGGGAAAAGTATTGTGTCTAATACCAGACTGATGATCACAGGGAAGGTGGCTCGTGAATTACAAACGAAGCCAAGCATGAGGAATAACTTTGGAAACAGGGGGTGTATAGGAGGGTCAGGTTTCGATCCTGGGACCTGTGGGTTATGGGACCACCATGTGGTTAAAAGTAGGAAGGTCGGTGACATCTTGCACGATCATGTAGGTAAGGCATGTCAGAGGGTATCCTGTCAGTTATGTCGGCAACAATGTCGGTACCAAGGGCGAGGGACGAAGAGAACCATTTTCCTGCTCGTTGAACGAGGCGGACCGATAGGCAAAGTTCCCGTCCATGGGTGGCTACCGGAATTTCATCAACAGTAGAAACAGGGTCTTACTGACAGATTGGTGCACCAAGGTGCTTACAAAAGCAGTGACTTATTATTGCTTAGATCATATAAATCCTAGAAAGGGTTTAAACAAACCAACGGAAAGGAAAAGTGTCTGTCAGATTAAACAGAACAATGGAAAGGTAACTGTGTTTAAACACATGTTTCAGGGATATATCATTCCCAAGGACAATCAGAGCATGATATCCATGACGGGATATAACGCAGAAAACCCTTTAGGTAAGGGAGGAGGAACTTCAAGACATTACCCATACAACGGTGTTTGGATAATTGAGCAAGAAACATTTAGCATTGGGCTTCAAATGTTCTTATTGAAAATCGGAGTAACCTAGACATGCTTCGAGATAGCATTGACATGGTCATCAAGTGAAGATCAGACTTAGGATACACAAATGATCCATCAGGAAAACTCATAGAATAAGTCTTACAATTTCCCCATGGACGAATGGCTAACCTTGTAAAAGGATACTATAACAATAGGTCCTCCGACCAGGTGGGCGAGGCATGATATCACCTTACTGGGTTATATAAGGACCAATGTTATGTCTCTTGGAAAACGTTTCAACCATCATATCTGGCCGAGATTCAGATTTGATTGGTGTCAAGATAACTCAGACTCATGATGCCCGAGAAGTAAAGGGGGCAACACAATTTGATGAGATGGAGTTGCAAGATTCTCTGGAAATGGACTATGGAAGCAAGTTCCGAATCATGAGTTCATCATTAAACCATTGACAGGATGAGGAGGTGGCTGATGAACTCAACGACAAATCATTGAGATTTCCAAAAGATTGATTTCCACAGTTATGTGAACAAGGAGATAACATTTGTCAGATCAAATGACTAATGATGTATGCTCGAGGAAACATACCCATTTAAACATTGGTTGAAAGGTGCACCCGAAATATGGGCTTAGGTAGCATGATCAGTATTAGAATGGTGATCGTGATAGGTATCACTTGTATCAAGAATTCTCCAGTGGTGGTGAAATTCTCATGACAATCCTGGCATAAAAGATGGTAATACTCCAAGGTAGGGCATAACATAAGTCGGATAGCAAGGAACTCAAGGTACAACGCAAAACTGGAACAAGTTTTGTGTTACGGAAAGGCAAGAATGTCGTCGATGATAACACAAATCATCGAGGGCAAGGATGGTATTCCTCATCATGAATTCCATTGGATACCTAGGAGGAGTCAAAATGTTGATGATGATCACGACAATTTGTCGAGAGAATTTATGAAGATGTAATCAATTGGCGATGACATGAAGTCAAAGGAATGATGAAGCAAAAGGTTATTGAAACCATGGGTACGACACAAACTCGAAATCAAGTTTGTTGGTCAAGGAGAAATGGTATGACGAGGGAGATCGACGTAAGCTTAGCTCATCGTCGAAACTGGTGCTCCCGGAATAAGGACCAGGTAGCACAGTTTAAAATCATTAAAACAATGATATAGCCAAACAGGCTAGGAATGGAGTGATCGGGTACAAACTCGTACTTATCGAAGCTTACTGAAGAGTTGTTGAACCGTAGTGCGGACTCAGTTCAGCTATCGATGTCGTTGAGTGTTTAATAATTCAGAGTCCGTGAAAAATTGGAATCAGTGGGAAGGTAGCACTTGATGAATAACTCATAAGAAGTTATGCAGTTCCATGATAACCTCGAGATACCAGGGGGTAATACTCGACGACAGATCAAAGTAGAGGTTGGACTGGGGTATTTCTCTATAGAAGACAAGTGCTTAAACTTGCACAGGAAATGGTATTTAAAGGAGAACATGGTCAGAAACATGATGGCAAGGGATCAATTCAACGATACCAAAGGATATTATATCAAGGAACTAGTTACCAGAAGATTCCATGATAGGATCTACATCGTGTCCATGGGCATGAACACAAAGTTCAAGGTCGACTCCCACTTCTCCAATGCATAACCTTTCATTCACTTCTCGCGTTCGATGAAGTTGCAGTGTTGAAATTTTATCTGGCGAAGCACCATAAGAGTATGACTCATGAAAACCTTCGGGTTCACACGGTTTAGAGAAGGCATATGTTCAACCCATAGGGCTTCTTAGAAACATATACCACAGTTTCAAGAGCAAATAACACAAGCTCGATAGTAGAGCATGGGAGACAAAACGAGAGGATACAATTTACCGAAGGCATTATGTATCAGGGAAGAACTTATCGAGGGTTTTGTATACGAAGGACACTGTCGGATGATATTTCAACAAAGGATCCGATGATCCATGGTGAAGCTGGTGTGAGTATCGTCACACAACCAGAGGGAGAACAAGGTGAAGGCATCGGATTATAGAAGCAACTGGCTAATACAAAGCTCACATGAAAAGGAATTATGATTTCCAAATCAAAGGATCAGAAGTAAACGCTCTGTTTAAGCATGGATAAGTTGAGTAAGGTTAGGGTAAAATCGACAACAATTTGATTGGTCAAGATTCAACTCATGTTTAAAATGACGTCCGAGCCGAAAGAATGAATTCTAGGACATGATTAAGGATTGCGAGCATTCGCAACATTTCGCATCAACAGACTCAAAATGATAATGACAAGGGATGCCAATAAGATTACGAGGCTTATGGGATTAACCATAATGCAAGCAAGCAAGAATTTCAAGAGCAATAGGCTTCTGAGGATTTTCGGAAGATTGAATGGTATATCGAAGATTGGTGACATACATGAATCAACTGGGGGATGAGCGGATACTCGATAAGTGCGAGAATTATCCGTAGGGGTATTCAAGTGACAAAGAACAGCAAGGCAGTAAGCTCAAAGGATTCTCGGAACAACGGAGAGCAGTTCGGGGCATCTTGTAATAACAAGATCAATGGGATTGAATGTAGGCAAGTGTGTTCAGTTATCCATACAGATAATAGTGGTAGGGATTTGCAAAACGGGTCGGCACAAGCGTCTCGGAAAAACAACGAATAGCATCTTCAGAACCTTCTGGTGCAGCAGGCGGTCATTGTAATAAGGGGCTCTCCGGGAGGAAGTAGTTACGAGAACCTAGAGTTAGAGTTAGTAAAACCATTTAACCCGAATAGAAGAGAGATCAGAGTCCCGGAGTATAGGTCGAGGAATAAAAGATCCTAATACCACCCAATGGTGACGTGGGCCCATGGGCCGCACAGCCAAGTTAGTAAAACAGTTTTCATCGACTAGACTCAACTTCGGCCAAGGAGTTGGAAAGGGGGATTCCTACAGGCAGTCGGCTCTGATACCAACTTGTGACGCCCCCGATTTAATCGTACACTAATCATGCACGCAAATGTGTACGATCAAGATCAGGGACTCACGGGAAGATATCACAACACAACTCTACAAATAAAATAAGTCATACAAGCATCATAATACAAGCCAGGGGCCTCGAGGGCTAGAATACAAGTGCTCGATCATAGACGAGTCAGCGGAAGCAACAATATCTGAGTACAGACATAGGTTAAACAAGTTTTGCCTTAAGAAGGCTAGCACAAACTGGGATACAGATCGAACGAGGCGCAGGCCTCCTGCCTGGGATCCTCCTAACTACTCCTGGTCGTCATCAGCGGGCTGCACGTAGTAGTAGGCACCTCCAGTGTAGTAGGAGTCGTCGTCGACGGTGGCGTCTGGATCCTGGGCTCCAACATCTGGTTGCGACAACCAGAAGAAAGGAAAGGGGGAAAAGGGGGAAGAAAGCAACCGTGAGTACTCATCCAAAGTACTCGCAAGCAAGGAGCTACACTACATATGCATGGATATATGTGTAAAGGGCCATATCAGTGGACTAAACTGCAGAATGCCAGAATAAGAGGGGGATAGCTAGTCTTATCGAAGACTACGCTTCTGGTCGCCACCGTCTTGCAGCATATAGAAGAGAGTAGACTGAAGTCCTCCAAGTAGCATCGCATAGCATAATCCTACCCGGCGATCCCCTCCTCGATGCCCTGTTGGAGAGCAATCACCGGGTTGTATATGGCACTTGGAAGGGTGTGTTTTATTAAGTATCCGGTTCTAGTTGTCATAAGGTCAAGGTACAACTCCGGGTCGTCCTTTTACCGAGGGACACGGCTATTCGAATAGATAAACTTCCCTGCAGGGGTGCACCACATAGCCCAACACGCTTGATCCCATTTGGCCGGACATACTTTCCTGGGTCATGCCCGGCCTCGGAAGATCAACACGTCGCAGCCCCACCTAGGCACAACAGAGCGGTCAGCACGCCGGTCTAAACCTAAGCGCGCAGGGGTCTGGGCCCATCGCCCTGAGCACACCTGCACGTTGCGTACGCGGCCGGAGGGCAGACCTAGCAACCTCCATTTCAAAGGAAGTCACGTTACGCGGTCCAACCCGGCGCGCGCCGCTCAGTCGCTGACGTCACGAAGTGCTTCGGCTGATACCACGACGTCGGGATACCCATAACTACTCCCGCGTAGGTGGTTAGTGCGTATAGACCAAATGGCCAGACTCAGATCAAATACCCAGATCTCGTTAAGCGTGTTAAGTATCGCGAACGCCGACTAGGGCCAGGCCCACCTCTCTCCTAGGTGGTCCAAACCTGCCCTGTCGCTCCGCCTCAAAGTAACAGTCGGGGGCCGTCGGGAACCCAGGCCCACCTCTACCGGGATGGAGCCACCTGCCCCTTCAGCCCCCATCTCCGAATAGTATCACATGTAATGTAACAGTGTAAAGTATATAGTATATGCCCGTGATCACCTCCCGAAGTGATCACGGCCCAGTAGTATAGCATGGCAGACGGACAAGAGTGTAGGGCCACTGATGGAACACTAGCATCCTATACTAAGCAGTAGGATTGCAGGTAAAGGTATCAACAGCAGTATCAAAGACAGGCTATGCATCAGGATAGGAATAACGAAAGCAGTAACAAGCTACACTACTCTAATGCAAGCAGTATAGGGAAGAGTAGGCGATATCTGGTGATCAAGGGGGGGGCTTGCCTGGTTGCTCTGGCAAGAGAGAGGGATCGTCAACACCGTAGTCGAACGGGGCAGCAACAGCGTCGGTCCCGGTGTCTAGCGAGAGAAGAGGGGGAAGAAACAATAAATACTTAAGCAAGCAGATGCATAATGATGCATGACATGACAAGTAACGGCGTTAGAGGTGCCCTAACGCGGTATGGGATGATACCGGTGAAGGGGGGAACCATCCGGGAAAGTTTCCCCGGGGTTCCGCGTTTTCGGGCAGAGGAGCCGGAGGGGGAAAGTTGCGAGTTTGATATGTTAGGGGTGTGTGGCGGATGAACGGGCTGCGTATCCGGGTTCGTCTCGTCGTTCTGAGCAACTTTCATGTTGAAAATATTTTAATCCGAGTTACGGATTAAAAGATATGATTTTCTAAAGATTTTATTAATTTCTGGAATTTAATTAATTATTTAAATATAACATTATCCAAAACAGTGTTTGCTGACGTCAGCATGACGTCAGCAGTCAACAGAGGTGTTGACTAGTCAAACTGACGTGTGGGTCCAGTGGGACCCACCTGTCATACACTATTTAGGTTAAATAAGGGTTTAGGCTAATTTAATTACTATTTAGTTAACCTATTTGTTAATTAAATTAATTAAGCCGGATTAATTAACTTAATTAATTCATTAGATAATTAATTAATTAATAATTAATTTTATTAAATCATTTTTATTTTTATTTATTATTTTTATTTTTAATTCTCTCAAAAAAAACGTTCTGTGGGGTGGGGCCCTATTGTCATAGGCCCATAGGGTCTTGCGGGCGCTGGGTGCAGGGCGCGGGCGCCACCCGTTAACGGGCGAGCCCGGGCGGCCGCAGCAGGCGCGCGCGCCAGCGCCGGCGAGGCGGGCTGGGCGCCGGCTGCAGGCGAGAGGGGAGACGGGCCACGGCAGGGTGTGGCCGGCGGGCGCGGCAGCGGCCACGGCGCCGGACCGGGAACGGCACCGGCGAGGCCGTGCGAGGGGGGTTCGGGCTGCGCGCAGCGCAGGGGTAGCAGCAGCAGCAGGGGAGGCAATGCAGCGACGAGAGCCGCGGCGGGAGGACGGGGCGCGACGGGCACGGTGTGTGCGAGGGGACCATGGGCGCGGTGACTGGAGGCGAACGAAGCCGCGGTAGCAGGTTCGGTGGCCGGCGCAGCGCCGTGCGGAGGGCGCGGCCGGCAAGTGCGGGGCGACGGCGTCCACGGGATGTAGCGGGCATGGTGGTCGGCGGAGGCCGCGGGGCTGGAGCAGGGCGGCGCGCGTGCGTGCGCAGGAAGCAGCAGCCTCGCAAGGCGAGGCGGTGAGGGGAGCAGCGCGGTGCGCGGGCGCGCGGTTGCTGGACGCGGGGAGCAAGGGGCGGCGGCAGGAGTGTGGGAGCGCGCGCGGCGGAGCAAGGACACGGTAGAGCGGGGCGAGAGGATCAAGGGGCATGGCCACGGCGCGGGGCGCGGGCGCTGTACAGCGAGCAGGGAGAGGAAGGAGGGGGTGGCGGCTCACAGGGGGCCATAGGGTCCGGGGCAACGGGCTCGGGGAGGAGTCGGGGATGTCCGACGAGGCGGCACCGACGACGGGGACGGGGAGCACCGGCGACGGAGAGGACGGCGGCGTCGGGGGCGGCTTCGAGCGGCGACAAGCTCCGGCGACGATGGCGTGGTGGCGTGGTGGCGCTGGGGACGCGCCCCGATCTGGATTGGGGGCAGGGATAGAGGCGAGGGGGGATCATGGGGAGGGAGTGGATGAGTAGGGGGGGTTCGATCTAGGTTTTCCACCGACAGGGGGGAATATGGGGGAGTGGGGGGAGCCGGCCTGGCTAGCCCAGTGGCCAGTTGGGCCGGTTGGCCCCCGGGGGGGTTGTTTTTTTTTGTTTTAGTTTTACCTTTTGTTATTTTTCTTTTCTGTTCTAATTTTATATTTTAAATACATTAGTTTTATAAAATACATTAGTTGTACCTAAATTAGTATGAGCAAATATGCCACCACCACAATTAACTTGGCACCTATAATAAATTAGTTTGTAATTGTTTATTATTTTAAAAGCATTTAAATAATTGTTCTCATTGCGTTTTATATATTTTAGAGTATTTAAACAATTTATAAAAGTGTGGTCTCTTCACCAAAATTACCTTTGCTTTATTTGGCACAACCCAAACAATTTTGTTTTAAAGTTTGAAAACTTTTGTTGTTTACTTGATTTTGAATTTGAAATTTGAACGGGATTCTAATCATCGCACGATTAACAACAATAATCGTGGTGACATGGCATCATTAGTGGAGGGTTACTGTAGCGTAACTATCCGGGCGTCACAATTCTCCTCCACTACAAGAAATCTCGTCCCGAGATTTAAGAGGTGGAATAAGGGGGAAAGGTCTGGTTACGAAATCCTAACAAATCTTCTCGGTCTTGGTTGCTCTTCTCGAAGTGGTCGATCCGTAGCGCTGATGTCTTCATTTCTCTGCTTCAGGTCATCATGATGAAGTTGTCATCCTTCCTTCAGGATCTTCACCGTACTTACGAAAGGGTAAGAAGGGAAAACTCTATAAGGATGGATTCTAACAGGATCGAGCATCAGACGGTTAACTCAGGGAAGAAGCATAAGTATCTCTCGATTTGAAACGTAAGAACATATCGAGAGCAAAGTAAGAAGGTACCATAAGAAGTTTCAAACGGATAGGCAATCGTTCGATGCCTAATCAGTAGGTGAAAGGGTTTCCTAGCAAAGGGAAAAGTATTGTGTCTAATACCAGACTGATGATCACAGGGAAGGTGGCTCGTGAATTACAAACGAAGCCAAGCATGAGGAATAACTTTGGAAACAGGGGGTGTATAGGAGGGTCAGGTTTCGATCCTGGGACCTGTGGGTTATGGGACCACCATGTGGTTAAAAGTAGGAAGGTCGGTGACATCTTGCACGATCATGTAGGTAAGGCATGTCAGAGGGTATCCTGTCAGTTATGTCGGCAACAATGTCGGTACCAAGGGCGAGGGACGAAGAGAACCATTTTCCTGCTCGTTGAACGAGGCGGACCGATAGGCAAAGTTCCCGTCCATGGGTGGCTACCGGAATTTCATCAACAGTAGAAACAGGGTCTTACTGACAGATTGGTGCACCAAGGTGCTTACAAAAGCAGTGACTTATTATTGCTTAGATCATATAAATCCTAGAAAGGGTTTAAACAAACCAACGGAAAGGAAAAGTGTCTGTCAGATTAAACAGAACAATGGAAAGGTAACTGTGTTTAAACACATGTTTCAGGGATATATCATTCCCAAGGACAATCAGAGCATGATATCCATGACGGGATATAACGCAGAAAACCCTTTAGGTAAGGGAGGAGGAACTTCAAGACATTACCCATACAACGGTGTTTGGATAATTGAGCAAGAAACATTTAGCATTGGGCTTCAAATGTTCTTATTGAAAATCGGAGTAACCTAGACATGCTTCGAGATAGCATTGACATGGTCATCAAGTGAAGATCAGACTTAGGATACACAAATGATCCATCAGGAAAACTCATAGAATAAGTCTTACAATTTCCCCATGGACGAATGGCTAACCTTGTAAAAGGATACTATAACAATAGGTCCTCCGACCAGGTGGGCGAGGCATGATATCACCTTACTGGGTTATATAAGGACCAATGTTATGTCTCTTGGAAAACGTTTCAACCATCATATCTGGCCGAGATTCAGATTTGATTGGTGTCAAGATAACTCAGACTCATGATGCCCGAGAAGTAAAGGGGGCAACACAATTTGATGAGATGGAGTTGCAAGATTCTCTGGAAATGGACTATGGAAGCAAGTTCCGAATCATGAGTTCATCATTAAACCATTGACAGGATGAGGAGGTGGCTGATGAACTCAACGACAAATCATTGAGATTTCCAAAAGATTGATTTCCACAGTTATGTGAACAAGGAGATAACATTTGTCAGATCAAATGACTAATGATGTATGCTCGAGGAAACATACCCATTTAAACATTGGTTGAAAGGTGCACCCGAAATATGGGCTTAGGTAGCATGATCAGTATTAGAATGGTGATCGTGATAGGTATCACTTGTATCAAGAATTCTCCAGTGGTGGTGAAATTCTCATGACAATCCTGGCATAAAAGATGGTAATACTCCAAGGTAGGGCATAACATAAGTCGGATAGCAAGGAACTCAAGGTACAACGCAAAACTGGAACAAGTTTTGTGTTACGGAAAGGCAAGAATGTCGTCGATGATAACACAAATCATCGAGGGCAAGGATGGTATTCCTCATCATGAATTCCATTGGATACCTAGGAGGAGTCAAAATGTTGATGATGATCACGACAATTTGTCGAGAGAATTTATGAAGATGTAATCAATTGGCGATGACATGAAGTCAAAGGAATGATGAAGCAAAAGGTTATTGAAACCATGGGTACGACACAAACTCGAAATCAAGTTTGTTGGTCAAGGAGAAATGGTATGACGAGGGAGATCGACGTAAGCTTAGCTCATCGTCGAAACTGGTGCTCCCGGAATAAGGACCAGGTAGCACAGTTTAAAATCATTAAAACAATGATATAGCCAAACAGGCTAGGAATGGAGTGATCGGGTACAAACTCGTACTTATCGAAGCTTACTGAAGAGTTGTTGAACCGTAGTGCGGACTCAGTTCAGCTATCGATGTCGTTGAGTGTTTAATAATTCAGAGTCCGTGAAAAATTGGAATCAGTGGGAAGGTAGCACTTGATGAATAACTCATAAGAAGTTATGCAGTTCCATGATAACCTCGAGATACCAGGGGGTAATACTCGACGACAGATCAAAGTAGAGGTTGGACTGGGGTATTTCTCTATAGAAGACAAGTGCTTAAACTTGCACAGGAAATGGTATTTAAAGGAGAACATGGTCAGAAACATGATGGCAAGGGATCAATTCAACGATACCAAAGGATATTATATCAAGGAACTAGTTACCAGAAGATTCCATGATAGGATCTACATCGTGTCCATGGGCATGAACACAAAGTTCAAGGTCGACTCCCACTTCTCCAATGCATAACCTTTCATTCACTTCTCGCGTTCGATGAAGTTGCAGTGTTGAAATTTTATCTGGCGAAGCACCATAAGAGTATGACTCATGAAAACCTTCGGGTTCACACGGTTTAGAGAAGGCATATGTTCAACCCATAGGGCTTCTTAGAAACATATACCACAGTTTCAAGAGCAAATAACACAAGCTCGATAGTAGAGCATGGGAGACAAAACGAGAGGATACAATTTACCGAAGGCATTATGTATCAGGGAAGAACTTATCGAGGGTTTTGTATACGAAGGACACTGTCGGATGATATTTCAACAAAGGATCCGATGATCCATGGTGAAGCTGGTGTGAGTATCGTCACACAACCAGAGGGAGAACAAGGTGAAGGCATCGGATTATAGAAGCAACTGGCTAATACAAAGCTCACATGAAAAGGAATTATGATTTCCAAATCAAAGGATCAGAAGTAAACGCTCTGTTTAAGCATGGATAAGTTGAGTAAGGTTAGGGTAAAATCGACAACAATTTGATTGGTCAAGATTCAACTCATGTTTAAAATGACGTCCGAGCCGAAAGAATGAATTCTAGGACATGATTAAGGATTGCGAGCATTCGCAACATTTCGCATCAACAGACTCAAAATGATAATGACAAGGGATGCCAATAAGATTACGAGGCTTATGGGATTAACCATAATGCAAGCAAGCAAGAATTTCAAGAGCAATAGGCTTCTGAGGATTTTCGGAAGATTGAATGGTATATCGAAGATTGGTGACATACATGAATCAACTGGGGGATGAGCGGATACTCGATAAGTGCGAGAATTATCCGTAGGGGTATTCAAGTGACAAAGAACAGCAAGGCAGTAAGCTCAAAGGATTCTCGGAACAACGGAGAGCAGTTCGGGGCATCTTGTAATAACAAGATCAATGGGATTGAATGTAGGCAAGTGTGTTCAGTTATCCATACAGATAATAGTGGTAGGGATTTGCAAAACGGGTCGGCACAAGCGTCTCGGAAAAACAACGAATAGCATCTTCAGAACCTTCTGGTGCAGCAGGCGGTCATTGTAATAAGGGGCTCTCCGGGAGGAAGTAGTTACGAGAACCTAGAGTTAGAGTTAGTAAAACCATTTAACCCGAATAGAAGAGAGATCAGAGTCCCGGAGTATAGGTCGAGGAATAAAAGATCCTAATACCACCCAATGGTGACGTGGGCCCATGGGCCGCACAGCCAAGTTAGTAAAACAGTTTTCATCGACTAGACTCAACTTCGGCCAAGGAGTTGGAAAGGGGGATTCCTACAGGCAGTCGGCTCTGATACCAACTTGTGACGCCCCCGATTTAATCGTACACTAATCATGCACGCAAATGTGTACGATCAAGATCAGGGACTCACGGGAAGATATCACAACACAACTCTACAAATAAAATAAGTCATACAAGCATCATAATACAAGCCAGGGGCCTCGAGGGCTAGAATACAAGTGCTCGATCATAGACGAGTCAGCGGAAGCAACAATATCTGAGTACAGACATAGGTTAAACAAGTTTTGCCTTAAGAAGGCTAGCACAAACTGGGATACAGATCGAACGAGGCGCAGGCCTCCTGCCTGGGATCCTCCTAACTACTCCTGGTCGTCATCAGCGGGCTGCACGTAGTAGTAGGCACCTCCAGTGTAGTAGGAGTCGTCGTCGACGGTGGCGTCTGGATCCTGGGCTCCAACATCTGGTTGCGACAACCAGAAGAAAGGAAAGGGGGAAAGGGGGGAAGAAAGCAACCGTGAGTACTCATCCAAAGTACTCGCAAGCAAGGAGCTACACTACATATGCATGGATATATGTGTAAAGGGCCATATCAGTGGACTAAACTGCAGAATGCCAGAATAAGAGGGGGATAGCTAGTCTTATCGAAGACTACGCTTCTGGTCGCCACCGTCTTGCAGCATATAGAAGAGAGTAGACTGAAGTCCTCCAAGTAGCATCGCATAGCATAATCCTACCCGGCGATCCCCTCCTCGATGCCCTGTTGGAGAGCAATCACCGGGTTGTATATGGCACTTGGAAGGGTGTGTTTTATTAAGTATCCGGTTCTAGTTGTCATAAGGTCAAGGTACAACTCCGGGTCGTCCTTTTACCGAGGGACACGGCTATTCGAATAGATAAACTTCCCTGCAGGGGTGCACCACATAGCCCAACACGCTTGATCCCATTTGGCCGGACACACTTTCCTGGGTCATGCCCGGCCTCGGAAGATCAACACGTCGCAGCCCCACCTAGGCACAACAGAGCGGTCAGCACGCCGGTCTAAACCTAAGCGCGCAGGGGTCTGGGCCCATCGCCCTGAGCACACCTGCACGTTGCGTACGCGGCCGGAGAGCAGACCTAGCAACCTCCATTTCAAAGGAAGTCACGTTACGCGGTCCAACCCGGCGCGCGCCGCTCAGTCGCTGACGTCACGAAGTGCTTCGGCTGATACCACGACGTCGGGATACCCATAACTACTCCCGCGTAGGTGGTTAGTGCGTATAGACCAAATGGCCAGACTCAGATCAAATACCCAGATCTCGTTAAGCGTGTTAAGTATCGCGAACGCCGACTAGGGCCAGGCCCACCTCTCTCCTAGGTGGTACGAACCTGCCCTGTCGCTCCGCCTCAAAGTAACAGTCGGGGGCCGTCGGGAACCCAGGCCCACCTCTACCGGGATGGAGCCACCTGCCCCTTCAGCCCCCATCTCCGAATAGTATCACATGTAATGTAACAGTGTAAAGTATATAGTATATGCCCGTGATCACCTCCCGAAGTGATCACGGCCCAGTAGTATAGCATGGCAAACGGACAAGAGTGTAGGGCCACTGATGGAACACTAGCATCCTATACTAAGCAGTAGGATTGCAGGTAAAGGTATCAACAGCAGTATCAAAGACAGGCTATGCATCAGGATAGGAATAACGAAAGCAGTAACAAGCTACACTACTCTAATGCAAGCAGTATAGGGAAGAGTAGGCGATATCTGGTGATCAAGGGGGGGGCTTGCCTGGTTGCTCTGGCAAGAGAGAGGGATCGTCAACACCGTAGTCGAACGGGGCAGCAACAGCGTCGGTCCCGGTGTCTAGCGAGAGAAGAGGGGGAAGAAACAATAAATACTTAAGCAAGCAGATGCATAATGATGCATGACATGACAAGTAACGGCGTTAGAGGTGCCCTAACGCGGTATGGGATGATACCGGTGAAGGGGGGAACCATCCGGGAAAGTTTCCCCGGGGTTCCGCGTTTTCGGGCAGAGGAGCCGGAGGGGGAAAGTTGCGAGTTTGATATGTTAGGGGTGTGTGGCGGATGAACGGGCTGCGTATCCGGGTTCGTCTCGTCGTTCTGAGCAACTTTCATGTTGAAAATATTTTAATCCGAGTTACGGATTAAAAGATATGATTTTCTAAAGATTTTATTAATTTCTGGAATTTAATTAATTATTTAAATATAACATTATCCAAAACAGTGTTTGCTGACGTCAGCATGACGTCAGCAGTCAACAGAGGTGTTGACTAGTCAAACTGACGTGTGGGTCCAGTGGGACCCACCTGTCATACACTATTTAGGTTAAATAAGGGTTTAGGCTAATTTAATTACTATTTAGTTAACCTATTTGTTAATTAAATTAATTAAGCCGGATTAATTAACTTAATTAATTCATTAGATAATTAATTAATTAATAATTAATTTTATTAAATCATTTTTATTTTTATTTATTATTTTTATTTTTAATTCTCTCAAAAAAAACGTTCTGTGGGGTGGGGCCCTATTGTCATAGGCCCATAGGGTCTTGCGGGCGCTGGGTGCAGGGCGCGGGCGCCACCCGTTAACGGGCGAGCCCGGGCGGCCGCAGCAGGCGCGCGCGCCAGCGCCGGCGAGGCGGGCTGGGCGCCGGCTGCAGGCGAGAGGGGAGACGGGCCACGGCAGGGTGTGGCCGGCGGGCGCGGCAGCGGCCACGGCGCCGGACCGGGAACGGCACCGGCGAGGCCGTGCGAGGGGGGTTCGGGCTGCGCGCAGCGCAGGGGTAGCAGCAGCAGCAGGGGAGGCAGTGCAGCGACGAGAGCCGCGGCGGGAGGACGGGGCGCGACGGGCACGGTGTGTGCGAGGGGACCATGGGCGCGGTGACTGGAGGCGAACGAAGCCGCGGTAGCAGGTTCGGTGGCCGGCGCAGCGCCGTGCGGAGGGCGCGGCCGGCAAGTGCGGGGCGACGGCGTCCACGGGATGTAGCGGGCATGGTGGTCGGCGGAGGCCGCGGGGCTGGAGCAGGGCGGCGCGCGTGCGTGCGCAGGAAGCAGCAGCCTCGCAAGGCGAGGCGGTGAGGGGAGCAGCGCGGTGCGCGGGCGCGCGGTTGCTGGACGCGGGGAGCAAGGGGCGGCGGCAGGAGTGCGGGAGCGCGCGCGGCGGAGCAAGGACACGGTAGAGCGGCGCGAGAGGATCAAGGGGCATGGCCACGGCGCGGGGCGCGGGCGCTGTACAGCGAGCAGGGAGAGGAAGGAGGGGGTGGCGGCTCACAGGGGGCCGTAGGGTCCGGGGCAACGGGCTCGGGGAGGAGTCGGGGAGGTCCGACGAGGCGGCACCGACGACGGGGACGGGGAGCACCGGCGACGGAGAGGACGGCGGCGTCGGGGGCGGCTTCGAGCGGCGACAAGCTCCGGCGACGATGGCGTGGTGGCGTGGTGGCGCTGGGGACGCGCCCCGATCTGGATCGGGGGCAGGGGTAGAGGCGAGGGGGGATCGTGGGGAGGGAGTGGATGAGTGGGGGGGGTTCGATCTAGGTTTTCCACCGACAGGGGGGAATATGGGGGAGTGGGGGGAGCCGGCCTGGCTAGCCCAGTGGCCAGTTGGGCCGGTTGGCCCCCGGGGGGGTTGTTTTTTTTTGTTTTAGTTTTACCTTTTGTTATTTTTCTTTTCTGTTCTAATTTTATATTTTAAATACATTAGTTTTATAAAATACATTAGTTGTACCTAAATTAGTATGAGCAAATATGCCACCACCACAATTAATTTGGCACCTATAATAAATTAGTTTGTAATTGTTTATTATTTTAAAAGCATTTAAATAATTGTTCTCATTGCGTTTTATATATTTTAGAGTATTTAAACAATTTATAAAAGTGTGGTCTCTTCACCAAAATTACCTTTGCTTTATTTGGCACAACCCAAACAATTTTGTTTTAAAGTTTGAAAACTTTTGTTGTTTACTTGATTTTGAATTTGAAATTTGAACGGGATTCTAATCATCGCACGATTAACAACAATAATCGTGGTGACATGGCATCATTAGTGGAGGGTTACTGTAGCGTAACTATCCGGGCGTCACAACCTTGGGGTGGTCTCCAAACCCTCACAAACTTTTCCGGGGGTAATCACAAAGGTGGATTCCTCTCCGAAAGACTCCTACCGCCTAGGAGTCTCCAACCTCCAAGAGTAACAAGATCGATGGAGAAAAGATCAAGACTTGCTCAAATCGCGAATTCCTTGGGTGCAAAGAAGGGGAAGAAGTGGATCTATCACTTGATTGGACAACTTCTCTCCAAAGCTCTCAAATCCCTTGGGGATCTAAGATTTGGTGTGGAGGAATGAGAGAGAGAGTGTGTGAGAAGTGTTCTAGGGTTTGTTTAAAATGAATGGTCAACCCTCTCCCGTGGGGAAGAAGGGCTATATATAGTGTGAGCTCAAATATGGCCATTGCAGTGTAAGTGAGTGAGCAGGCTGGACATCCAGCTTGGTAAGCTACGAGGAACAGAACAAAGGCAGAACAAAAGAACAGAGGGGACGGACATCCGGGGCCCAAGCCCGGACATCCGGCATATCAGGAAGGCCCGAACATCCGGCAAGTGGCCGGACATCCGGCGCGCACCCCAGCATAAAAACGTTCTCTGGATAGCTATGCCTAGATATCCGAAAGGGGCCTGGACATCCGGCATAACAGGAAGGTCGGGACATCCGGGGAAAGCCTGGACGTTCGGCGTGTAGCCTAGTATACAACTGCTCTCTGGATGGCTAGGCCCGGATATCCGGCAAGGAGGCCGGACATCCGGCGTGCAGCATGGACATTCGGCATGAAGCCCGGACATCCGGCAGCCATGAGACAGAACATGAAGGTTTTTGGCATGTGCATGTATGGTCAGGAGGTTTGTGGCAAGAGCAAGCCTTTAACTAACCCTATCGATCCCCTCTTAATAGTGCGGGATCCTATACTCAAGAGAATAAATATGTAATCAACTTTTATACTTCATCCTTGAGTAAAATCACTTGTAAGCTCTTGATCCACACACATCGATGAACCGGGGACTAATACCTGAGATTTACTTGACAGCCATTGTTAGTCCCCTACATGTATATTGTCATCAACATCAAAACATGATGTAAGGGCATGATTGCTATTTCAATCTCCCCCTTTTTGTTTGTCGATGACAACCATACATGTAGTATCATAGATGCAATAAATAATCTTAGCATTGACAATCATGAGAGCAAAAGTACAAAATAAGTCTATGTTTCTATTTTCTTTTAGATCCCCCTCAATGTGTGCATGGAATGCATATATGAAACCACAATTACTTAGACATAACAACATTTCATAACTACATGATAATCCAAGATAATATCATAGTTTCTCACACGATCAAGCACCATAGGTAGCAAACATAGCAAGTTCGAATAGTAGTGGACACATAGTGAACACAAATAGTCAACATAACATAGCCATAGCATGACCTAAGATTACTACTAGGATACTACTTCTCCCCCTTTGACGGCAACAAGTAAAAAAGGGGCGAAGAGCTAAACGGACTCAATCACTCCTGGCGGATATCATCATCATCATCATCAAGGAACTCGGGGTACTCAACATGAGATGGAAAGCCGAAAGTGGCGAGGATGGAGCCGCGGGAAGAGGATTATCATCACTAACGGGACTCCCACGGTCACGGAGGTGCTGTTTGAGCAGATTCTTGGAGATGACTAGGCGCTTCTGAACATCATGATTCTGTTGATAGCTGAAAGTGATCACCTTCATGATAGCAGACTGAGCCTTACCCAAGAATGATGCAAGACGGCCACGAGGAGCGGTCGAGGAAGATGGAACAGAAGAACCAGTGGGCTGAGTAGGAGCAGCTATCTTCCCACCAGCAGACCTCCTAGGCTGAGTAGGAGCAGTAGCCACCACGCGCATATGAGGAGGAGGCTTCCAAATGGAGAGCACAGCTGTCTTAACCACCTCAAAGGGAGCAGTGTGATCAATCAGAGCCAGAATAAATGGAGCATGAGGGAAATGGCGTGTCTGAATGAAACTGCAAAGACGGATCTCATGCCAAATGAAATTGGTTGTGTCCAGAGGCTCAGTGGGTTTGTCATGCATACGAACCATCAAGTCAATGCAATAGTTGCGAGCCCTCGAGCAATCTCCCTTCTTAGGGTAGAGAGTGTGAAGCACACACTGATAGAGGATGTAGAAGGGAGCATGGAAGATGGATACCTCATTAACTGGATATGCGTTTTCTTCTTCAGTGAGCCGAGAGGTAGGTTTTACAAGTGGCAAGCAAGCATCAATCCCTTTGGGCTTGTACTCTGGATCCATACTGTGGATGCAATGGCCAACACCGGAGAGACCCAAAATCTGAACTAACCTGTCATAGGTGATGCTCAATGTAGTGTCATCGGTCATCCAAGTGAGAGTGTTGTCTGGACCAAAGAAACAGGTGGCATAGAACTGTAGAATGATAGCTTCACTCCAATCACACCTGAAGGTCATTGCGGGACCAAGAGTCATATCATCAACGATTTTGATCGGATCATTAGGGAACATGGCAGGATTATCACGCAGGAAGTTTAGATCCAAGTATGAGTGAGGAGCAAGGCCACGCCCATGGACAAAACTGGAATAGAGATCCTGCTGCATACGAGTCCGGAACCGAGGATCTTCGGCATCAGCCACCAGCTCATATTGATTGACATCCGACGGAACTGAAGATATTGCCCCGCCCCCACAGTTGAGAAGTCGTGAGTGGGGCGACCTCCACTGTCAGGAAGCTCCATGGAGATGCGACGACCATGGACAATGGGCATTGCAGAACCATGATCTTTAGGCACCGGCGCCCTCCTAGTACCGGGCTTGGACTGTCCAACAGACTGTCTTGGTGCACTGTCATCCTCTTCCTCTCCAACATAGTCTGCATCATCTGTATCCGAGGCCGACGGACTGGTGGACGGTGCCCGCTTCTTCTTCTTGGTGGTGGTCTTCTTCTTCTTAGGCCGAGCATGCTCATCGGAGTCGGTTGAGCCTCGCCGGCGATCAACTGGAATGGATAATGAATAGGTTCCGATAAGAAGAAGCCAACAAGTAGGAACACGGATAAAACAATTTAAACAATGGGATGAACATTTTTTTATCATGACTATAGAACAAGTCCAGTGGTAGATCGAAAAATGGCGACATGTCCATTGATTTAAAATGATTAGCCGAGTACAGAGAGAGATTTTTAGGCTTAGGCAAGAGACACCAAAACTCTAGAAAGATATAGATGCCAAGATTTGCATGAGAGAATGAAGCCCTAAGGTCACCATAAAAGTAGAATGGAGTAGAGATAGCATCCATACCCCGGGAAGAAGGCACAGGGCGATTGGGGCCGCATTTCTTGGTTCATGCCATGAGGAACTCCGGCGGTGAATCCCACGGTACAGCGGTCCCTCCCGAGGGATTCACACCACAACCCAGGAAATGGATTGGATAGAATCGTAGATCGGGAGGAGGAGAATCCGTGAGCAGGAGATCAGGGCCGGAGGTCGGTGGAGAGGGTCGGGGTGGCACCAGAGCGATGGCCCGGCGGCGGCGGTTGTGAGGCGAGAGGTAGATAGGAACGAAAGAAGTGAGTAACCGCCCCCAAATCCCACGCTCCTCCCCAGTCATATGTGGCTGCGGGCGACGGGCCGAACATCCGGGGCAAGGCCCGGATATTCGGCGAGCGGAAGACAGAGAACAGAAGAAGCAGTGCCAATGGGCCGGACATCCGGGTATAACCCCGGATATCCGGCGTGAGGAAATCAGGCAGCATGGGTTCAGGGCCCGGATGTCCGACCACTGGAAGTGGTTGATGATCGTTTTGAGTGGCAAGGAAATTTTCCCAGGGCCCGGATGTCCGGCCACAAGACAGAAGAGCAGGGCAAGGGAAAGATGTGAAGGGGGCAATTAAGTATAATTTGATATAGACTCCGCCAAGAAGTTTTTCTTGAGATTAATATGGGTGAAAACCTGAGAAATCTAAGGCCATACTAAAATGTATTAACAATCCAAAATATATTAAGAAGGAAAGGTCCAGACAAGCATTGTACAAGCGGTGACCGAGGTCACCATGTTTGAGCATATGGAACATGGTACCACAGAGATGTAAACTTTTAGCACATGGTCACGACTCCATCATGTTAAAGTACCCTAGTTCGAAAACTATGATAACTTTGAGAGTGTTTGTTCTTTTTATGCATTATGTACGGTGAGAGTACTCATGAATTGAGTGTCTCCCCCTAAATATATGCCTACATCAAGACAAGACATTTAGTTTATGCTTGAATGAGTACTAGATTTCACATAATGTTGTCAACCTCCAAGATACCAAGTTCACGCCTAAGTTGACAAAACCTTGCTTCGTCCAATGGCTTGGTGAAAATATCTGCAAGTTGCTTATCTGTGCCAACATGAGCAATGTCAATATCACCCTTCTCCAAATGATCTCTCAAGAAGTGATACCTGATAGCAATATGCTTGGTGTGGGTATGATCTTTGGGGTTCTCAGCAATATTGATGGCACTTTCATTATCACATAGAAGAGGCACATGTCTATAGGTGAGACCATAATCCTTCAAAGTTTGCCTCATCCATAGTAATTGAGTTGCACAACTGGCGGTTGCAATGTATTCAGCTTCTGCGGTGGAGAGAGCAACACAATTTTGTTTCTTCGAGGACCAACTTACCAAGGAGCGTCCAAGAAATTGACATGCACCGGAGGTGGACTTACGATCCACCTTGTCTCCAGCCCAATCCGCATCCGTGGACCCAATGAGATCAAACTTAGCATCCTTGGGGTACCATAGTCCTAACTTTGGGGTGTGAACAAGGTATCTAAGAATATGCTTAACCGCCTTATGATGGCTTTCCATAGGGAAAGCTTGAAATCTAGCACACATGCATACACTAAACATGATGTCCGGTCTAGATGCACAAAGATAAAGCAACGAACCAATCATAGAGCGGTATTTAGATGGGACGAAGCGGATACTGTTCGAGTCTTAAGTGAGTACAATTTTTGTTGGCATGGGTGTCTTACATGGGCTAGCATCAGTCATGCTAAATTTTGCTAGGATATCCTTGAGGTATTTTGCTTGAGACAAGAAAATTCCTTCTTGAAATTGTTGAATTTGAAATCCGAGGAAGAACTTCAAATCCGTATTGAGTGACATTTCAAAATTCTTGGTCATTGAAACCACAAACTTCTTGCACAAATGAATGTTAGGAGAACCAAAAATGATATCATCTACATAGATTTGGCATAAGATCAAATCACCTTTGTCCCTCTTAGTAAAAAGAGTGGGATCGATCACCCCTCTCACAAAACCATCATCGAGTAAAAACTTCTTAAGATGATCATACCAAGCACGAGGTGCTTGTTTGAGGCCATACAAAGCCTTATGAAGTTTACACATAGTCTTTGTGATTGGGATCAACGAACCCAGGTGGTTGTGATACATATACTTCTTCTTGCAGAGGACCGTTAAGGAAACCACTCTTCACATCCATTTGATGTAATGTAAAACCATTGAAAGCAGCATAAGCAAGTAAGATGTGAATGGATTCAAGACGGGCGACGGGGGCAAAGGTCTCACCAAAGTCCAAACCTTCAACTTGTGAGTACCCTTGTGCCACTAACCTTGCCTTGTTGTGGATGATTAACCCATTCTCATCTTGCTTGTTCTTGAAATCCCATTTTGTTCCAATGACATTGTGTTCCGTAGTTGGCCTTTTGACTAATGATCACACTTGGTTGCGCTCAAAACTATTCAACTCTTCTTGCATAGCAAGGAGACAATCATTGTCCATCAAAGCTTCTTGTACCTTGAGAGGTTCAACACTAGACACAAACGAGAAGTGAGCACAAAAGTTTGTCAATTGTTTACGAGTGACTCTACCTTCTGATATGCCGATGAAGATTTTATCAATATAAACACGACCGGCCACTTGAGGCATGATGGAGGTAAGTGTTTCACGAGGTTCAACTTCATGTCCATCATCCACGTCCTCAACATATGGATCATTAATGTGTGGTGGAAGATCTTCTTCTTCATCTTGCATTTTTTGAGGTTCATTTTCAATGATTGCACTTTCTTGTTCTTGCCCTTGAGGATGATCTTGCTCTTGATGATCACTATGAAGAGGAGCTTGATCATCATCTTGTTCTTGGTCTACGGGCATTGGTTGAACAATAGGATCTTTTGGTTGTATGGGTGTTGACGTAGTTTGATGATGTGTGAAGCTTCCATCTTCTTCTTCATCATCATGAGGTTCTTGTTCCATTGGGAGAAGTGCGCCAACACCCATGGTCAAGATATCTTGAGAAGAATCTTCTTCACCTACATCACATATATTAACTTGCTCCCCATGGGAGCCATTAAATTCATCAAACACCACGTCACAAGTTTCTACAACATATCCGTTGGATTTGTTGTAGACTCTATAGGCGTGAGAGTTTGATCCATAGCCAACAAATATACCCTCAGTTGTTTTAGATTGGAATTTTCCTAACCGCTCTCTTTTGTTGAGGATGAAGCATTTGCACCCAAATACACAAAAGTACTTGACATTTGGCTTGTTCCTGGTTAGGAGCTCATATGGAGTCTTTTCTAAAATCATGCGGAGAAGATCCGGCTTGATGCATGACATGCAGTGTTGACGGCCTCGGCCCAAAAACTATGTGGCGACTTGTATTCATCCAACATGGACCTTGCCATCTCCACAAGTGTGCGGTTCTTCCTTTCTGCTACACCATTTTGTTGGGGAGTGTATGGAGCTGAATATTGATGCTCAAACCCTTCATCACTAAGGAACTCTTCCAAGGTGTAGTTCTTGAAGTCAGATCCATTATCACTTCTCATTGCCAGAATTTCTTCGTCAAACTTGCGTTGTGCTTGCTTGGCAAAATCAATGAAGGTGATCTTCGCCTCGTCCTTGGATTTGAGGAAGAAGACCCATGTATACCTTGAGTAATCATCCACAATGATAAGCCCATACTTTTTCCCACCAATACTATCCCATGAAGGAGGCCCAAAAAGATCCACATGAAGGAGCTCCAAAGGCCTTGAAGTAGAAACAATATTCTTGGGTGGGTACTTTGATTGATGTTGCTTCCCGGCTATGCATGCACTACACACACGATCTTTCTCAAAAGAGACATTTGTTAGTCCAAGGATGTGATTTCCCTTTAAGAGATCTTGAAGATTTCTCATGCCGACTTGGGCTAGCGGCGATGCCATAACCACCCCTTGTCAGCCTTGACCATTAGACAAGTTGCATGGAATGTGCTCTCTTTCGAGAAATCAACTGTGTAAAGGTTGCCATCCAACTCTCCAACAAAGGCCACTTCGCGAGTATCTCCCTTAAAGACTTTCACATCCGTTAGTCCAAATAGTGTATCATAACCAACAGAAGTCAATTGGCGAACAGAAAGCAAATGATATTTAAGGGATTGGACAAGCATGACATTTGCAAGAGACATGTCATTTGTGATAGCCTCCTTACCCAAACCGAGTACCTGTCCTTTTGATCCTCCACCAAACATAATGCTCATAAATGGTTGAATAGCTTCCATGAAATCGTAGAGCAATTTGCTATCTCCGGTCATATGATTGGTACATCCACTATCAGCCACCCATTTTACTCCACCGGAGAAGGAAACCTACACACAATTATTACTTGGTTAGAGGCACCCATTTTGCAATGGGACCTCTCAAGTTAGTCACAAGGGTCTTAGGGACCCAAATAGCATAAAACCGAAATGCATTTCGAGGACCAACAAACTTTGCATAAACTTCTCCATCCTTAGTCTTACGAAGTACATAGGATGGAGGCATGAACTCTTTTGGCTTGTTGAGAGTGGGCATGCCCCTTGTGGCCTTCCCACTAACAACCTTACCTTTCTCCTTGTGCCCTTCTCGTACAAAAGTTTCTTTTAGAGGGGTGGTGCACTTTTGAGAGGATGTCTTCTTCTTGCTTGTGCTCGGGTCAAACTCGAGTCCCTCTTTGGCAGACACCTCATTGTGTTGGCTCAACACCTCATTAAGGTTCTTTTGCCCTTGAGCACATGTCATGAGCGCTTTCTCAATTTGAGCTTTGAGAAAGCGATTCTCCTCAAGAATAGATGCTAGATCACTACTAGAGTTAGTAGTACAAGCATCAACATTGATAATAGGAGAAGAGTAAGCCTTGGCTAGAGTTTCAAGATAAGTAAGCTTGAGTGTCTCAAAACTCTTTGTAAGAAGGGTGAGCTCTTCTTCCTTGGTCTTGAGGGACACGGATAGGAGCTCACAATCCTTAGAGAGAGAAGCATTAGACTTTACAAGCTTACTTTTATCATTCATCAACTCTTCGCAAGAGTCAATGGACTTTTTCAAGGAGGCAAGATCTCTAGTATGAACATCAATGTTTGCACCATTTTTTAAGCATAGTTCATCATTGCGTGCTTCCTGATATTGGACTCTCCTCTCAAGGATTTCATATTTTTCCTTTTCCTTGGTGACGAGGGTTTCGAGTTCCTTAATGGAAATGGTGTGCTTACTCACCATCTCCATAAGCATACGAAACATAGTGAGCTTCTTTCCTTTAAGAGAGCACATGAACTTATTTAGTTTAGCAAGCATAGTATCATTTATATCATCATCCTCATAACTATCCTCCGCATCAAGATACTCATCACTAGGAGTAGGAGGAGTGTAAAGAGGAGGGTTTGGTCGTGGGGTTACCTTGACCTTGTCAAGAGAGTGTTGGTCCTCTCCATCTTCTACCACGGCCTTCACCATGAGGCACTTGTGAGCGTTGCCTTTGTAATCCTTCATCTAGTTGTAGGTGACAAGTTCACCACTCTTGTTGACTAGCCTCAATGTGTTTTGAGAATCTTGAGCAACTCCGGCAACACCACTAACATCATCTGGATCAGATTCTTCTTGGGCAACCATTGCTTTCCCATCTCTCTTCTTGAGCTTGGAGTTCAAAGGATTTGGCAACTTCTTCTTGGGAAAGGTCTTGGGAAACCTTGGTTTATCTTCTCTCTTCTCATAAGGGCACTCGTTGGAGAAGTGGTTAGTTTCTTCACAGTTGTAGCATTTTCTTACTTTCTTCTTTTGAAATCTTCCCTTGAATTTTCCCGCGCTAAACTTCTTGACAAAGAGAGCCATGTCTTCATATGAAGGGCCCTCATCGGATTCAACCTCATCACCATCTTCTTCATCATCATCATCTTCTTGTTCTTCACTTTGCTCATCTTCACATACATACTTGGCCTTCAATGCAAGATTGATCTTCGACGATGGAGTACCATGCATGGCAAGATGTTTTGTAGCATTTGCCTTTGACTCTTCAAATAGTTGGAAAGTGGATATGACGTCATCTATAGTCATTTCCTTGAAGGCATGGTGTTGTCTTATGTCCCATACCATCTGATGGTGATATGGAGCAAGAGCATGGAGCAACTTTTCCACAAGGAATCGCTTAGTCATGTTGAATCCATCTTGTGTCTTGTCACACTTACACGACTCAATATCAGCGGTGAGAGTCATGAGACGCTCAAGGAGTTGATTTGGAGTTTCACCTTTCTCCATACAAAAGTTTTGCAATTGCCCCTTGGCAATTTCATATTGAGCACTCCGGAGGGTGGAGGTACCGGTCTTGGATCTTATAATACTTTCCCATGGTTCCTTGGCACTTGTGATGTGTATGAAAGGTCTCCTTTGCTTTTCAACCATACCTCTCCTTATACACATGATTGCAGTGTCATTGAGATTCTTGTCATAAATTTCTCTTTGTGTAGGATTCTTTGGATCAACCACATGGTAACCATACTCCAAGATCTCCAGCATCTCATTGTTTCCATATCGAAGATGATCCTGCATAGCAACTCTCCACAAGGCAAAATCGGAAGTGGCATCAAGTAAAGGAGGTTTGCCTTGAGGGTTATATTTTGGTTTCTCAACTTGGGGTCTTTCATAACGCCAAGGAACACTAGAGTGTTCATTGCTAGGAGGTTGTTGATGAAGTGACGGGGTAGGCACAATTGGCCTCGAAGGCGCACCACCCGAAAGTGGCGCAAGCACCATGGACAATGTGGTTATCCTCATTTGGACCAAGGCCTCGATAAAAGCATCATGCTCCTCTTTTTTCTTAGCAAGGGCCCGTTCTAGATCCTCAGAAGTAAAGACTCGACTTCTAAGGAAGCCTCGCCTTTATCCTTCAGATCTGCAACAAGGGGAGTCCCATCAGGGTTCATCTCGCTCTAGGGCGGTTAAGCCACAAGAATAGAGCACGAGGCTCTGATACCAATTGAAAGGATCGAGATAGACCTAGAGGGGGTGAATAGGTACAATTACAAATTTTAATTATTAATTAACAATTTTAGGCACTGATGCGGAATATGAAGGTGAGCCTAACAATTGTAAGTGTAGTACTAAGTGCTAAGCAAGATAAGAAAGTAACACGAGTATGTAAGTAAACAAGCACAATATGATATAAGTAAGTGCTAAGAGACAAGTAACCACAAGTAGAGAGTTAGGGTTAGAAATAACCGCAACTCCGGGAGACGAGGATGTATGCCGATGTTCACTTCCTTGGAGGGAAGCTACGTCACCGTTAGAGAGGTGGATGTTACCACGAAGGCACACCAACGCCACGAAGGCTCACCCTATTCTCCCTTTGAGACAACACCACGAAGGCGTTTCTCAACCACTAGTGGTAGACCTTGGGGTGGTCTCCAAACCCTCACTAACTTTTTCGGGGGTAATCACAAAGGTCGATTCCTCTCCGAAAGACTCCTACCGCCTAGGAGTCTCCAACCTCCAAGAGTAACAAGATCGATGGGGAAAAGCTCAAGACTTGATCAAATCACGAAGGTGCAAAGAAGGGGAAGAAGTGGATCTATCACTTGATCGGACAACTTCTCTCCAAAGCTCTCAAATCCCTTGGGGATCTAAGATTTGGTGTGGAGGAATGAGAGAGAGAGAGTGAGAAGTGTTCTAGGGTTTGTTCAAAGTGAATGGTCAACCCTCTCCCGTGGGGAAGAAGGTCTATATATAGTGTGAGCTCAAATATGGTCGTTGCAGTTTAAGTGAGTGAGCAGGCCGGACATCCGGGCTAGGGGCCGGACATCCGGCTTGGTAAGCTACGAGGAACAGAACAAAGCCAGAGCAAAAGAACAGAGGGGACGGACATCCGGGGCCCAAGCCCGGACATCCGGCATATCAGGAAGAACCGGACATCCGGCAGGTGGCCGATCATCCGGCGCGCAGCCCAGCATAAAAACATTCTCTGGATAGCTATGCCCAGATATCCGGAAGGGGCCTGAACATCCGACATAACAGGAAGGCCCGGACATCCGGAGAAAGCCCGGACATCCGGCGTGCAGCCCAGTATACAACTGCTCTCTGGATGGCTAGGCCCAGATATCCGGCAAGGAGGCCGGACATCTGGCATGAAGCCCGGACATCCGGCAGCCAAGAGACAGAACATGAAGGTTTTTGGCCTGTGCATGTATTGTCAGGAGGTTTGTGGCAAGAGCAAGCCTTTAACTAACCCTATCGATCCCCTCTCAATAGTGCGGGATCCTATACTCAAGAAAACAAATATGTAATCAACTTTTATGCTTCATCCTTGAGTAAAATCACTTGTAAGCTCTTGATCCACACACATCGATGAACCGGGGACTAATACGTGAGATTGACTTGACAGCCATTGTTAGTCCCCTACATCTATATTGTCATCAACATCAAAACGTGATGTAAGGGCATGATTGCTCTTTCAGATAGGACTCGAGCAGCTGCTCCTGCTCAGGCACGTCCACGTCCAGCACGATGGTCGTGCCAGCGATGAGTGGCTCCACTTGTTGGGAATGTAGCATGCAATTTCAAAAAAAAAATCCTACGATGACGCAAGATCTATCTAGGAGATGCATAGCAACGAGATGGGGAGAGTGTGTCCACGTACCCTCGTAGACCGAAAGCGGAAGCGTTAATATAACGCTGTTGATGTAGTCAAACGTCTTCGTGGTCCAACCGATCTAGTACCGAACGTACGTGTAACGTCCTCGATGCGGCTATATCTCCCACGTGTTGAAGCATGACTTAGAGGCATAACCGCATTGAAAGCAATGTCGCAAGTGAGGTAATCTTCACACAACCCATGTAATACATAAGGGAAAGAGATACATAGTTGGCTTACAATCGCCACTTCACACAAGTACATGAATAAAACATTACATCATACAGTTACAATCAGGGCCCGACTATGGAGCCAAAATAAAATAAGAAACCCCAAAAGCGACAAAGGTCCTGATCGACCCCAACTGGGCTCCACTACTGACCGACTAGAACGAAACAACATAAAAGGGCAAGATCTCCATCGAACTCCTCCTTGAGCTCGGGTGCGTCACCTGCATGGTTTCATCGGCACCTGCAAACTGGTTTTGGAAGTATCTGGTGAGTCACGGGGACTCAGCAATCTCACACCCGCGAGATCAAGACTATTTAAGCTTATAGGTAGGGTAAAAGGTATGAGGTGGAGCTGCAGCAAGCGACTAGCATATATGGTGGCTAACATACGCAAATGAGAGCGAGAAGAGAAGGCAAAGCACGGTCGAACAACTATGATCAATAAGTGATCCTGAAACTACTTACGTCAAGCATAACTCCAACAACCGTGTTCACTTCCCGGACCCCGCCGAGAAGAGACCATCACGGTTACACACGCGATTGGTGTATTTTAGTTAAGATCAACTTCGGGTTTTTTACAACCGGACATTAACAAATTCCCATCTGCCACATAACCGCGGGCACGGCTTTCGAAAGTTCAAAACCTGCAGGGGTGTCCCAACTTAGCCCATGATAAGCTCTCGCGATCAACGAAGGATATTCCTTCTCCTCGGGAAGACCCGATCAGTCTCGGAATCCCGGCTACAAGACATTTCGACAGTAATAAAACAAGTCCAGCAAAACCGCCCGATGCGCCGACATCCTGATAGGAGCTGCACATATCTCGGTCTCAGGGCAACACCGGATGAGACTAGCTACGAGTAAAACCAGGCCTCGAGTTTCCACGAGGTGGCCCCGCAGGCAGCTCAGTTCGGACCAACACTTAGACAAGCATTGGCCGGGGGGGCTAAATAAAGATGACCCTCGGGTTGATCAGACCCAAGGGAAAGGGATAGGTGGTAGGCAAATGGTAAAACCAAGGTTGGGCCTGCTGGAAAAGTCTTATTCAAAGCGAACTATCAAGGGGGTCCCATAAATCACCCGACCGCGTTAGGGACGCAAAATCCGGGAACATAACACCGATATGACGGAAACTAGGGCGGCAAGAGTGGAACAAAACACCAGGCATAAGGCCGAGCCTTCCACCCTTTACCAAGTATATAGATGCATTAATTAAATAAGATATATTGTGATATCCCAACAAGTAAACATGTTCCAACAAGGAACAACATCTCCATGTTCCAACAAGGAACAAACTTCATCTTCACCTGCAACTAACAACGCTATAAGAGGGGCTGAGCAAAGCGGTAACATAGCCAAACAACGGTTTGCTAGGACAAGGTGGGTTAGAGGCTTGGTTTACCAATATTGGAGGCATGATAAGCAAGTGGTAGGTATCGCAGCAAAGGCATAGCAAAAGAGCGAGCAATCTAGCAAGCAAAGATAGAAGTGATTTCGAGGGTATGGTCATCTTGCCTGAAATCCCGCAAGGAAGAAGAACGAGTCCATGAAGAAGACAAACGGACGTAGACGAACGGATCCTCACAATCGCAACGTTATCAGAATTAACCCGAAGAAGCAACACCGGAAAGAAGCAAAACAACAAAGTAAACAACCACCACATAAACATGGCATGATATGCGAGATGTGGTATGCAATGCATATGCATGCTCGGAAAGGGAAAAGATGAACCAGGCATAATCTTGGAAAACCAAGTATGCCACTGGAAAGGTGAGATGATTTCGGTTGAAATCGATATAAAGATCACCGGAATCGGATGTACGGTTTGCAAATGACAAGCAAAACAAGAATGACAAGATTCTGCCATTAACAGCATGATGCTACTTAGCAAGCAACAAGAAACTAAGCTACTGCACCCAAACATATCAACAAAGCATATGACAGTAATCTACTCAAGATGCTTGACAAAATATGAACACTGAGCTACGGCTAAATCACTCCATAACAGGTTCAAAAAAGCATGGCAAAAGTGCAAAAGATAACAGGTTCACAGACTTAATGAAAATAACATGATGCCAGAAACTAACATCAGGATGACATGTTTAGAGCAATGAAACAACATGCTACAGGAACAGGACATAGCAAAATAAGGCATGGAATGAATCTACTCAAAGCACTTAACAAAAGTCACTTACTGACCATAAACCAAAAAGGAATAGAAAATATAATAACACACATGTCAATTAAGCAAGTTTCGATACAGGTTTCAGACTTAGCAGAAAACGGGACATGTCAAAAACAGATAACAAGTAGGCATGTTCGTGAGCTCGATGCACTCACTACAGAGCATTGCATGATAAACTAAGCATACATACATCAAGAATACATGGCATAGAAGCTATACATGGCAAGAACAACATCATAGCATGCAAGGATCAACTACAACAAGCTTGGCAAAATCGAATAACATGTAAACAATCTGCCAGCAACATTTTATAGCAAAAGTAGAGCTCTGTTTACTCAAGCTATGGCACTCCATAATTACAAACTAGGGCATGGATGGATAGAGCGAATCCACATGCTCAAAACACCCTTACTGATCATGCTCAAAAGAGACATATATATCTCGGAAACAACATGAACACATGGCATAAAAATAACAGCAGACAGGGACTTAGTGAAAATACTAAGTCTCTGAAATCAGCAACATTAAGTACCCTAGTTTGCATGCTTGTGCTAGTCACCACATAGATCACAAAAATACATGGCATAATTCTCTGGAAAGATGGTATGGCATATTACAAAACACATGTAGGACTCAACCTCATAGGATGCACACATCAATCATGGCAAAAATGACAAAAGTGCATCTACTGAAACAGATCTGAAACTAACATCACATAGCCCTCTTCTAACATCATTTCGGGCATCAAGTTGAACTCAACTTAAAATGATGCAATGAGATGAAATGATTTAATCTTCGAGACGAACAATTTGACATATTATACGCCCCAAACGGAGCGACAGATGCAAAGTTATGACACGATGAACGGAGGCATAAGATAACACACGTCTGGGACTTAGCCAAAATCTCACCCCGGGGAAAAAGTCAACGCCGGACGAGGATGAACTCCGGCGAGCGCGAGGGAGCTCCGGCGAGCGGAGGAAGGCGCGGGGGAGACCGGAGGGGGCGGATCCGGCTGTGGGATCCCCGGATCCGGCAACGGCGGCGCGGGCGGCGCACTCCGGCGGGACCCCGGCGGCGACGGGCGCTGGCGGCGCCGAACGAGGCGCGGGCACCGGCGGGGAGGAGGAAGCGGGCGGCGGGGCGGCGCCGTTCGGCGGCGAGGCGAGGCGCGCGGGGGCGGCGGCGCTGCGCGCGGGCGGCGGGCGCGGAGGCGCGCGCTGCGAGCGGGCGGGAGGCGAGGCGCGGGGCGCCTGGGCGAGCGGCGGCGACAGGCGGGCCGCGCGGGCCCGACGCGGGCCCCGCGGGCCGGCGGCGGCAGCGGAGAGAGGAGGAGGGCCGGGCGCTGAGGTGGCGGGCGCGGGTTGGCTGGGGGGCGGCGCGGGGTGACGTGGCAAGCGCTCATTGGCCCGGGCGACGTGGCGGCGGGGTGGACATGTCCGGTGTGGGGGCGGACGCGTCCGACTGCGGGAGGAGGACGAAGCTAGGGTTGGACTGCGCGAAAAAATCCGGAAGGGACACATATTTATAGGTAGAGGGGGCTAGGAAGCTCCAAATAAAGTGCGGTTTTCGGCCACGCGATCGTGATCGAACGCCCGATAACATGGAGATGACTTAGATGGGTTTTTGGGCCACTTAGAAGGGGTGTTGGGCTGCACCAAAAGAGGCCTTTGCGGATACCCGGTTAAGCGTTGGAGCATCAAACGACCTCCGATTGAGCCGAAACTTGACAGGCGGTCTACCGGTGCTAAACCAAGGCCGCTTGGCAAACCACGGTCCATTCCGAGAATGTTTAATACCCGCTCACGGAAAAAGGTAAAAGGGGACGCCGGAGGACGTGGGAGCGCCGGATTGCAAAACGGACAACGGGGAAAATGCTCGGATTCATGAAACGAACACGTATGCGAATGTGATGCACATGATGACATGATATGAAATGCAGATGATGACATGGCAAAGAGCAACACGCAAGCACATGACATGGCAACGACGGCGAATAGCTGACGGACACCTGGCGCAACGAACCCGGGGCGTTACAACACTCCACCACTACGAGAGGATCTCGTCCCGAGATCTAGGATGGCACCGGAGGGAAGCGGAAGAGGAAGAGAAGAGGTAAAACTAATTGGTTCTTTGACAAATGAGTGAAACCAATGAACCTTGATAGGTTGAACAATTTCGAGAAAAGAATACAACGAAGATTTAACAAAGTTGAAAACACTTCGTTAGAAAAAGGAACAAGGAACATTCGAGAACCTTGTAGGTTGAAAGACATGGAAAAAAGAGCTTCACGAACGAAAAGAATATGACCACCTCGGTATAATGAGATAGTCAAGGAACAAGAATGATAGAATTTGGACAGCACTCCGGTAGAAACGAGATGTACAAGGAATGATAAGGATCAATAACGACAACACTCCGGTTAAACAAGATAGAGAAGGAAAAAGAATGAAATAATTTTGACAGCACTCCGACTGTAAATGGAAGGAAATGAACAAGAACTAGACAAGATGAGAGGATACTTGATGAAATCAACAACACACTGCCTCCGGAACAATTAAATGAATGACACAAGGGGTAAGAATGATTCCAGACAGCACTCCGGTTGAGAAGTGAGGCAAAATTTGATAAGATTAAAAGAACTTGAAGAGATGATACAACACCCCGGTTAAATGGATTAGCAAGGAAAAGGACATGATCTTGACAAAACAAGATGATGGGTCGAAGAGAGCAACATCACAATGCCTCCGGAAGAAAAATAGAAGATAGATCATTGGAATAAGGAATGGAGAAGAAAATGACATCTTCTGCCACAAATGAACTTGAAAAGCATCCTTGCAAATAAGAATTGAACGGAGTTGTTGGAGAATCAACAACGAAAAGAATAAGCTTGGAGTGGACTTATGAAAACATGTCAACATTATGAGGTGAGCTTCTGCCACCAACGAAAACAAATGATTGGACTGATATCAACAAGGAGACGAGAAACTTATTTCGCCGGTAGGATAAATGAAGAACTTGGGTCATTTATAAGCACCATAATTAGCAACATTCCCAATGGAAGGCTTTAGGTGAAATATATCCCAAGATAACTCCAACAAAGAGATGGATGGATTTAAAATATCTCATTCTTAACAACATGTGGATCATGAGATATGAACTCAAGTTGTCGAGAATGACATAACACCACCTCGAATGATACGGTTGAAAAGATTGCACTTTAAAATGCAAGATAAAGAATACTTAAGCTCCTCTGAAGAGAATCTCGATGAACACTTGGAGAAGGAATTAAATCCTTTATGAATCATCATCTAGCCTCCATAAAGAACTCCGGTAATAAAACAATGATCACAAAGAAATGTAGGATGAAAAGAATAAGGTTGAAGCCTTGCAATGATTAGATGGATCTCCGTGGTGATATAATTGCGAAAGCTTGGAACTCCGAGGGAAACAAAATGAAACAATTTAAAACAAGAATTTTGATGAACCTCCGGAATAAGGAATTGAATTTACTCGAAGAAACAAGAATAAGAATTACATTAGGCTTATCCTTCATCAACTAAAATTGATGATCAACAACGGATTTGGCATACTACTTATTCTCGTAGAAAAGATTAAGAGAGATATGGCACAAACTTGGGAAGATCTTCAACGGACCACCGGTAGGATAAAAAAACGAATGAATCTATATGATAACAAAGGAAGAAGAATCTTAAACGAACCACCGTAAGAATTGAAAATGAACAAGGGAAAAGATAAAGAAACACCGGGAAGAATTAGAAAATGAAGGAAGATACTTGAGGGAATTTAGATATAAATGAACGCAGAGATCCCGAGCTGATTAGAGACTACTAGAATGATGCACCGGTAAGATTTGGGGAACGGGAGCTGAAAGCTGAGAATGAATAAAACTGAGATGATGGCTCCGGAGAATCAAACTGAAAAGACTCCTGAAATGCTCCGGATGGGTGAAAATTATTCTCACAATCGAAAACAATTTATGAGAGGATGGCATCAAGCTAGAACCATAAATCTTGAAGAGAATGGAACAAGATTTAAGAGAAACTCTTCTTCGGTTTTAAAAGTCTGAGAATGACGACGAGAAACACCACCAAATTGTTGAGAAACTCCAGAAGGATTAAGAGAGGAAAGGTTGAGCCAAAGATGAAAAGAATTAAAGGATCTTGGAGAAAGACATTTGATTGATGATAATCCATTCTTACATCAAACTTTGAAATGAATTTGGGAATAGCTCCGGAAAAATTAGAAGAGTCGGGTAAGATCCTGGGAAAAGATCTGTGGGTTAGGGCCCACTCAAAAGAAACACCGTTGAAAAGATTGCTTGGAAGGGATATTGTACCGGTTGAATTAAATGGCTAGAATGAGATAACATCCTCAAAAGAACTTGAGTGAATTGAGAATGGAAACTTGATTCTTCTGAGATATCTTCATCACTCCGGAACAATCGAATAACGAGAAGTGGATGAATAAGAAATGCACCGGTACGAGAAAACATTTGAAACGAGGAAAAAGGTATGATCGACACCGAAAGCTTGAATTGAAACCACTGGAGAGGAAAAGAATGACAAATGATGAACTTGAAGAACATCTTCTTGAGAACCACCGGGTAAGAACATTGAAGGAGAAGAATGGAGAGGCTTCACAAGAATAAAATGGATACTTGATTAAGAAATCTGCGTCCTTGAAGGAATAAGGGTGGGAGGGCGGGAAAATCAAAGACAATTTGGAACGGATGAAGCAAACACCATTGAGAAGAACTGATACTTGATCTTGCGAATGTTGAAATGATCGGATCCACTTGGAGAGAGGCACACCGGTTAGAAAAGAATTGGCATGATAATCTTGATGATCAAAAAGGATTAGTATCCACATAGGAATATGAGAACACCGCTTAGGAAAGGTATGGATTCAACATTTGACTTCGAAGCAACTCGAATACCACAAATAAAACAAAACAAAGGATTGGCTTAGGAAATTAGCCGGAAACAAACCTATGATAGATCCCATATCGTATCATGTGTCTGTTGGAAAGATATCCTAAGAGATACTTGAATTCCCACTTATAAACTCCCGAAACTTTCTGGTTATGCCATCAGGTG
The DNA here is from genome assembly GCA_032464435.1 of Aegilops umbellulata. Taxonomy (NCBI): domain Eukaryota; kingdom Viridiplantae; phylum Streptophyta; class Magnoliopsida; order Poales; family Poaceae; genus Aegilops; species Aegilops umbellulata. The sequence goes on along the minus strand of CP136058.1, from coordinate 374,990,557 downwards.
TTGGGGATACAGGGGACACAAAATATATCACCCAAACTAACAATACCTAGATCCAGCTGTATCCATCCTTCAACACATAACCAAGAAACCCTCGGAAATCGTCTACCTCAACCTTCAAAAAGCATCCGTTATACGAGTCATGGCAATACTCCCGCACTCGCCTCAGTACTGGGCTATCAGGGTTATCTCACCAACAACTGTACAAAGGAGATTTTCGATGTCGGCGTACTAAACTCAGGTATTCCAGAACTGCAACGATAAAATTATGACGTCAACACCTCGGAGCTCAACTCCCCGGGACACCTCCACTAAACCCCTGCTGACAGGAGGCACCAAGACAATGTTGTCATCACAAAACCATCGGAACGATTCTAAGATACCCGCGTGATCCTAAAAAAAAAATAGTGAAATTTGAGAAGAGAAGAGTCAAAACTCTACGTCAGGATGCCTTACCAGAGCGATGAGGAGACTGGGAAGTAAAAAGAATTCCTAAACTCTCCGATATATAATTCCTAAATGACTCAAAACATTTTTCTAGACACAACTCGGCCGCTAAAAACGATCAATCAGTGGGGGCTCCTAAGGTCGGGGAAGGCTCTGATTACCAACTTGTAATGCCCTCGATGCGGCTATATCTCCCACGTGTCGAAGCATGGCTTAGAGGCATAACCGCATTGAAAGCAATGTCGCAAGTGAGGTAATCTTCACACAACCCATGTAATACATAAGGGAAAGAGATACATAGTTGGCTTACAATTGCCACTTCACACAAGTACATGAATAAAACATTACATCATACAGTTACAATCAGGGCCCGACTATGGAGCCAAAATAAAAGAAGAAACCCCAAAAGCGACAAAGGTCCTGATCGACCCCAACTGGGCTCCACTACTGACCGACTAGAACGAAACAACATAAAAGGGCAAGATCTCCATCGAACTCCTCCTTGAGCTCGGGTGCGTCACCTGCATGGTTTCATCGGCACCTGCAAACTGGTTTTGGAAGTATCTGGTGAGTCACGGGGACTGAGCAATCTCACACCCGCGAGATCAAGACTATTTAAGCTTATAGGTAGGGTAAAAGGTATGAGGTGGAGCTGCAGCAAGCGACTAGCATATATGGTGGCTAACATACGCAAATGAGAGCGAGAAGAGAAGGCAAAGCACGGTCGAACAACTATGATCAATAAGTGATCCTGAAACTACTTACGTCAAGCATAACTCCAACAACCGTGTTCACTTCCCGGACCCCGCCGAGAAGAGACCATCACGGTTACACACGCGGTTGGTGTATTTTAGTTAAGATCAACTTCGGGTTTTTTACAACCGGACATTAACAAATTCCCATCTGCCACATAACCGCGGGCACGGCTTTCGAAAGTTCAAAACCTGCAGGGGTGTCCCAACTTAGCCCATGATAAGCTCTCGCGATCAACGAAGGATATTCCTTCTCCCCGGGAAGACCCGATCAGTCTCGGAATCCCGGCTACAAGACATTTCGACAGTAATAAAACAAGTCCAGCAAAACCGCCCGATGCGCCGACATCCTGATAGGAGCTGCACATATCTCGGTCTCAGGGCAACACCGGATGAGACTAGCTACGAGTAAAACCAGGCCTCGAGTTTCCATGAGGTGGCCCCGCAGGCAGCTCAGTTCGGACCAACACTTAGACAAGCATTGGCCCGGGGGGGCTAAATAAAGATGACCCTCGGGTTGATCAGACCCAAGGGAAAGGGATAGGTGGTAGGCAAATGGTAAAACCAAGGTTGGGCCTGCTGGAAAAGTCTTATTCAAAGCGAACTATCAAGGGGGTCCCATAAATCACCCGACCGCGTTAGGGACGCAAAATCCGGGAACATAACACCGATATGACGAAAACTAGGGCGGCAAGAGTGGAACAAAACACCAGGCATAAGGCCGAGCCTTCCACCCTTTACCAAGTATATAGATGCATTAATTAAATAAGATATATTGTGATATCCCAACAAGTAAACATGTTCCAACAAGGAACAACATCTCCATGTTCCAACAAGGAACAAACTTCATCTTCACCTGCAACTAACAACGCTATAAGAGGGGCTGAGCAAAGCGGTAACATAGCCAAACAACGGTTTGCTAGGACAAGGTGGGTTAGAGGCTTGGTTTACCAATATTGGAGGCATGATAAGCAAGTGGTAGGTATCGCAGCAAAGGCATAGCAAAAGAGCGAGCAATCTAGCAAGCAAAGATAGAAGTGATTTCGAGGGTATGGTCATCTTGCCTGAAATCCCGCAAGGAAGAAGAACGAGTCCATGAAGAAGACAAACGGACGTAGACGAACGGATCCTCACAATCGCAACGTTATCAGAATTAACCCGAAGAAGCAACACCGGAAAGAAGCAAAACAACAAAGTAAACAACCACCACATAAACATGGCATGATATGCGAGATGTGGTATGCAATGCATATGCATGCTCGGAAAGGGAAAAGATGAACCAGGCATAATCTTGGAAAACCAAGTATGCCACTGGAAAGGTGAGATGATTTCGGTTGAAATCGATATAAAGATCACCGGAATCGGATGTACGGTTTGCAAATGACCAGCAAAACAAGAATGACAAGATTCTGCCATTAACAGCATGATGCTACTTAGCAGGCAACAAGAAACTAAACTACTGCACCCAAACATATCAACAAAGCATATGACAGTAATCTACTCAAGATGATTGACAAAAGATGAACACTGAGCTACGGCTAAATCACTCCATAACAGGTTCAAACAAGCATGGCAAAAGTGCAAAAGATAACAGGTTCACAGGCTTAGTGAAAATAACATGCCAGAAACTAACATCAGGATGACATGTTTAGAGCAATGAAACAACATGCTAAAGGAACAGGACATAGCAAAATAAGGCATGGAATGAATCTACTCAAAGCACTTAACAAAAGTCACTTACTGACCATAAACCAAAAAGGAATAGAAAATATAATAACACCCATGTCAATTAAGCAAGTTTCAATACAGGTTTCAGACTTAGCAGAAAACTGGATATGTCAAAAACAGATAACAAGTAGGCATGTTCGTGAGCTCGATGCACTCACTACAGAGCATTGCATGATAAACTAAGCATACATACATCAAGAAGACATGGCATAGAAGCTATACATGGCAAGAACAACATTATAGCATGCAAGGATCAACTACAACAAGCTTGGCAAAATCGAATAACATGTAAACAATCTGCCAGCAACATTTTATAGCAAAATTAGAGCTCTATTTACTCAAGCTATGGCACTCCATAATTACAAAAGAGGGCATGGATGGATAGAGCAAATCCACATTATCAAAACACCCTTACTGATCATGCTCTAAATAGGCATAGATCTCTCGGAAACAACATGAATACATGGCATAAAAATAACAGCAGGCAGGGACAGTGAAAATACTAAGTCTCTGAAATCAGCAACATTAAGTACCCTAGTTTGCATGCTTGTGCTAGTCACCACATAGATCACAAAAATACATGGAATAATTCTCCGGAAAGATGGTATGGCATATTACAAAACACATGTAGGACTCAACCTCATAGGATGCACACATCAATCATGGCAAAAATGACAAATGTGCATCTACTGAAACAGATCTGAAACTAACATCACATAGCCCTCTTCTAACAGCATTTCGGGCATCAAGATGAACTCAAATGAAAATGATGCAATGATATGGAATGATTTACTCTTCGAGGCGAACAATTTGACATATTATACGCCCCAAACGGAGCTACAGATGCAAAGTTATGACACGATGAACGGAGGCATAAGATAACACAGGTCTGGGACTTGGCCAAAATCTCACCCCGGGGAAAAAGTCAACGCCGGACGAGGATGAACTCCGGCGAGCGCGAGGGAGCTCCGGCGAGCGGAGGAAGGCGCGAGGGAGACCGGAGGGGGCGGATCCGGCCGTGGGATCCCCGGATCCAGCGATGGCGGCGCGGACGGCGCACTCCGGCGGGACCGCGGCGGCGACGGGCGCTGGCGGCGCCGGACGAGGCGCGGGCACCGGCGGGGAGGAGGAAGCGGGCGGCGGGGCGGCGCCGTTCGGCGGCGAGGCGACGCGCGCGGGGGCGGCGGCGCTGCGCGCGGGCGGCGGGCGCGGAGGCGCGCGCTGCGAGCGGGCGGGAGGCGAGGCGCGGGGCGCCTGGGTGAGCGGCGGCGACGGGCGGGCCGCGCGGGCCCGACGCGGGCCCCGCGGGCCAGCGGCGGCGGCGAAGAGAGGAGGAGGGCCGGGCACTGAGGTGGCGGGCGCGGGTTGGCTGGGGCGGCGACGCGGGGTGACGTGGCAAGCGCTCATTGGCCCGGGCGACGTGGCGGCGGGGCGGACATGTCCGGTGCGGGGGCGGACGCGTCCGACTGCGGGAGGAGGACGAAGCTAGGGTTGGACTGCGCGAAAAAATCTAGGAGGGACACATATTTATAGGTAGAGGGGGCTAGAAAGCTCTAAATGAAGTGCGGTTTTCGGCCACGCGATCGTGATCGAACGCCCGATAACATGGAGATGACTTAGATGGGTTTTTGGGCCACTTAGAAGGGGTGTTGGGCTGCACCAAAAGAGGCCTTTGCGGATACCCGGTTAAGCGTTGGAGCATCAAACGACCTCCGATTGAGCCGAAACTTGACAAGCGGTCTACCGGTGCTAAACCAAGGCCGCTTGGCAAACCTCGGTCCATTCCGAGAATGTTTAATACCCGCTCACGGAAAAAGGTAAAAGGGGACGCCGGAGGACGTGGGAGCGCCGGATTGCAAAACGGACAACGGGGAAAATGCTCGGATTCATGAAACGAACACATATGCGAATGTGATGCACATGATGACATGATATGAAATGCAGATGATGACATGGCAAAGAGCAACAGGCAAGCACATGAAATGGCAACGACGGCGAATAGCTGACGGACACCTGGCGCAACGAACCCGGGGCGTTACAGTACGGCACCTCCAAGTCTGCCCATGTTCAGCTCGATGACGTCCCTCGAACTCTTGATTCAGTAGAGGGTGAAGGGAGAGTTTCGTTAGCACGACGACGTGGTGACGGTGATGGTAATGTGATCCGCGCAGGGCTTCGCCTAAGCACTACGACGCTATGACCGGAGGAGGAAACTATGGAGAGAGACTTTGCACACGGCTTGGAACAACTGTTGTGTATCCAAGGGGTGCCCTACCCATGTATATAAAGGAGGGAGAGGGAGGAGGCCGGCCCTAGGGGGCGCGCCATATGGGGGAGTAGGACTCCCAGTCCTAGTAGGATTCACCCCCTCCTTCTTTTCCTTCTCATGGAGGGGGAAAGGGGGAAAGGAGAGGGAGTAGGAGAAGGAAAGGGGGTGGCGCCCCCTTCCCTAATCCAATTCGGCCTCCTTCCTTTATGGGGGCGCACCAGCCCCTTGTGGGCTGGTTATCCTTCCTCCTATGGCCCATATGGCTGATGACCCACAAGTATAGGGGATCTATCGTAGTCCTTTCAATAAGTAAGAGTGTCGAACCCAACGAGGGGCAGAAGGAAATGATAAGAGGTTTTCAACAAGGTATTCTCTGCAAGCACTGAAATAATAGATAACAGATAGTTTTGTGATAGGATAATTTGTAACGAGCAACAAGTAACAAAAGTAAATAAAGTGCAGCAAGGTGGCCCAATCCTTTTTGTAGTAAAGGACAAGCCTGGACAAACTCTTATATAGAGAAAAGCGCTCCCGAGGACACATAGGAATTATCGTCAAGCTAGTTTTCATCACGTTCATATGATTCGCGTTCGGTACTTTGATAATTTGATATGTGGGTGGACCGGTGCTTGGGTGTTGTTCTTACTTGAACAATCATCCCACTTATGATTAACCTCTATTGCAAGCATCCGCAACTACAACAAAAGTATTAAGGTAAACCTAACCATATCATGAAACATATGGATCCAAATCAGCCCCTTACGAAGCAACGCATAAACTAGGGTTTAAGCTTCTGTCACTCTAGCAACCCATCATCTACTTATTAATTCCCAATGCCTTCCTTTAGGCCCAAATAATGGTGAAGTGTTATGTAGTCGACGTTCACATAACACCACTAGAGGCTAGACAACATACATCTCATCAAAATATCGAACGAATACCAAATTCACATGACTACTAATAGCAAGACTTCTCCCATGTCCTCAGGAACAAACGTAACTACTCGCAATGCATATTCATGTTCATAATCAGAGGGGTATTAATATGCATAAAGGATCTGAACATATTATCTTCCACCAAATAAACCAACTAGCATCAACTACAAGGAGTAATCAACACTACTAGCAACCTACTAGTACCAATCCCGGACTTGGAGACAAGAATTGGATACAAGAGATGAACTAGGGTTTTGAGAGGAGATGGTGTTGGTGAAGATGTTGATGGAGATTGCCCTCTCCCGATGAGAAGAGCGTTGGTGATGACGATGGCGACGATCTCCCCCTCCCGGAGGGAAGTGTCCCTGGCAGAACAGCTCTGCCGGAGCCCTAGATTGGTTCCGCCAAGGTTCCGCCTCGTGGCGGCGGAGTCTCGTCCCGAAAGGTTGCTTATGATTTTTTTCTCAACGAAAGACCTCATATAGCAGAAGATGGCCACCAGAGAGCCAATAGGGGGCCCACGAGGCAGGGGGCGCGCCCTGGGGTTAGGGCGCACCCCCCACCCTCGTGGACAGGTGGTGGCCCCCCTGGCGTATTTCTTCTGCTCAGTATTTTTTATTATTTCCAAAAATAATTTTCGTGGAGTTTCAGGACTTTTGGAGCTGTGCAGAATAGGTCTCTAATATTTGCTCCTTTTCCAGCCCAGAATTCCAGCTGTCGGCATTCTCCCTCCTTATGTAAACCTTGTAAAATAAGAGAGTACAGGCATAAGTATTATGACATAACGTGTAATAACAGCCCATAATGCAATAAATATTGATATAAAAGCATGATGCAAAATGGACGTATCAATGGCCCATATATTTCCCCGGGGGGTTCCGGTAACCACTCCGGTACTCCGATATGTACCCGATACACTCCGGAACCCTTCCGGTGTCCGAATACTACCTTCCAATATATCAATATTTACCTCTCGACCATTTCGAGACTCCTTGTCATGTCCTTGATCTCATCCGGGAATCCGAACAAACTTTGGTCACCAAAACACATAACTCATAATACAAATCGTCATCGAACGTTAAGCGTGCGGACCCTACGGGTTTGAGAACTATGTAGACATGACCGAGACACATCTCCAGTCAATAACCAATAGCGGAACCTGGATGCCAATATTTGTTCCTACATATTCTACGAAGATCTTTATCGGTCAAACCGCAATGACAACATACGTCTCTTACTGGTAAATCTCTTTACTCGTTCTATAATGCATCATCCCACAACTAACTCATTAGTCACATTGCTTGCAAGGCTTATAGTGATGTGCATTACCGTGAGGGCCCAGAGATACCTCTCCGATACTCGGAGTGACAAATCCTAATCTCGATCTATGCCAACCCAACAAACACCTTCAGAGACACCTGTAGAGCATCTTTATAATCACCCAGTTACGTTGTGACGTTTGATAGCACACAAGGTGTTCCTCCAACATTCGGGAGTTGCATAATCTCATAGTCAAAGGAATATGTATAAGTCATGAAGAAAGCAATAGCAATAAAACTTAACGATCATTATGCTAAGCTAACGGATGGGTCTTGTCCATCACATCATTCTCCTAATGATGTGATCCCGTTCATCAAATGACAACACATGTCTATGGTAAGGAAACTTAATCATCTTTGATTAACGAGCTAGTCTAGTATAGGCTTACTAGGGACACGGTGTTTTGTCTATGTATCCACAAATGTATCAAGTTTCCGGTTAATATAATTCTAGCATGAATAATAAACATTTATCATGATAAGAAAATATAAAACAACAACTTTATTATTGCCTCTAGGACATATTTCCTTCACCACTACGCGCTGATGCTTGTCGAGGAGGCGGGCATTATACTACTGGTCGGCCTGTGTCTGCCAGAACGCGGCCTCCCGCTTGGCAAGCACCATTTCGGTGTAGTGAGCACGGGCCTCGCTCACGGTGATGTCGTCATGGACCGGCGAGGAGGGTGGCACTGTCTCGTCGTCGACTGCATCCTCCATTGGGACATCTGCAGCGCCGGCCTGCATCTTCTTGTTAGTCTCCCAGCTGGCTGCAATGGCGGTGATCTCCTATTTCTGCTCGGACGACAGGTTGTCCCAGATGGCTTTGGAGCTCAAGGAGGCCATCTTGGGCGTGGTGTAGAGAGGAGAAGGGGAGCAGAGGTGTTTATGTGGCTATGGCTGGGCCTGTGGTCGGATGGTAGGGCAACCGTCGAGGTGATTAATAGTGTGCGGCAGACGAACGTACATGTGGCGTCGGCTCGCCGTTCCTTAGCAACCGCACACATATTTAATGTAGGTAGGCGACGAGCGGGATGTCGTGTAAACATGAGGCACACGCATGCACCGGGAAGCGACGAGGGCGACATTCTCAGTGGCACGCCACTTCAATGCCGAAGTGTTGCGAGATGTCACGTCACTTTGAGCCAGCAAAATGGGGCACTAGTGCTCTAGAGCAGCATTGACCGCTTTGGGCAGGAAAGCGCTCAGGTGTGGAAGAGGGGTTTTTGGTGGGCTAGGGCAATCAGAAGCTGGCGTAGCAGCGCTCCCTACGCCCACAAAGCCCTCCCCCAGTTTGTTTCTGGATTGCGGGAAAAATCATGTCCGGACCGATACACGCCCACGTTGGATGGCAAAACACGTCCGGCCCCGCGGTTCAGACGGTTGTGGGTGGTTTGAGGGTCGGCACTGGAGATTCCCTTAGGAGGACAGTGGTATCCCAACCCCACCGGAGTTCAAGGTCTAGACTTGACACTGGTGCTTGCATTTTTCTGATTTATTTCAGGCCTTCCAATAATGTGCATTCAGTGGGAGAAGACGTTCCGTTGACTTCGTCAATCTTAAATGTCGGCTCAGTTTTTTTGAGGTGCACATGGGCAGAGTGTGCATGTTTTGTTCATATATGTATAAGCGTATACGTTTGTATTGTGTTCGAAAAAGCATAGCACGTCGCTCCGCAACAAGCAGTTATTCCCTCCATCTATTTTTCACACGTGCACTTTGAATCCCTCATTTCAAGGTAGGAACGTGAAAAAAAGACATATTTTAGAATTAGGATTTAGCCAACCAAATTATTATAATAAATCACCGAAATCATTAGTCAGGGGGTTCCCCTTGCAAAGGTCATTTTCACCTTTGAGGCGCTGATAAATTATGCGCTACATGTGTGGCTTGTCGCAACCTGGGTTTTTTATTATTATTCTTTAGTAGATTTGTTTTTTTCAAAATGTTTTGTCTCTTCAACCATACATCCAAATCCCAGACTGTTTTTACTGTGGGATTTCTCGCATCAAGATCGGAACTAGATCCCATATTAATAGGTTTTGATAAACTTTTCTACACAAAAAAACCAGAAGAAAACAAAGAAAGAAGTTGTAGCAAGCGTGTTTTCTTAACCTTTTTCCCTTTTCCAGAAGCACATATTTGTGTCTCCACGAGAGACAAATTGTAGCTTCTCGTGAAATCACAAAAACATGATTTTTTTTTTCATTTCGAGAAGCACACTTGTGCTTCCTACGAAAACAAATATGTGCCTCCACGAGAATCAAATATGTGCCTTTCGTGAAAACAAAAAAAAATGACATTTTTCCTTTTCCAAGAAGCTTGTGCTTCTCACAAAAATAAATATGTGCCTTCACGAGAAATAAATTTGTGCTTCTCGTGAAAGTAGAAACAAACTCGCCATTATTTTTTCTTTCTCAAGAAGCACAGTGCTTCTCGCGGAAGCAAATATGTGCCTTCATGAGAAGCAAATATGTGCTTTTTGTGTAAGCAAAAAAATCACGCAAAAAAATTCATGGTTTTCTCCTTTTTCTGATGTGCTTCTCGTGGAAGCAAATATGTGGTTCTCGAGAATGAGTCTTATTTCAAAGCTCTTGTCACGGGAAACACCAATATGTAAACGAAATTTAATTTAGACTTTCGGTTCAAAAGATTGAAAATTGAAAGCCAAAAGAAAATGGGGTGCATGCCCCGTGTGCCACAAATCCCCTCTTGATAGAACGCTTGGGAAAGGGCGAAAAGATACCACAACAAGCACGAGAGGAGAGAGGCAATAGGGTGGTAGCAAACACTAGACAGTGCGGACAAACCTCCTCCCGGCCTCCCCCATGTCGCTCCCACAAGGGTGACATGGGTGGTGATTGTTAACCTTTTTCAGCAGCCCCTCACCGCACCTCCCTGCCTTCATTGCAGCCTAGAAAGCTGACGGGAAGCCCTGGTGCTCCCCGAGGATGGCGGCGACGAGGTGTTCATCCATCCGGTGGCTCGCCGCGTGGTGTAGACTGGGAGTGTGGGTCTTGCCTCTCGTCCTCGGGTCCGAGCGTGCGGTGTTGGCAGCCAGGGCAAGAAGGGTTAGGCGCACGGGGTGCGCGGTGGCCCCACGAGGGTGCTCAGCAGTGCTAGCGTCGGCTTGTGCTTGAGTGGGCCACATTTGAGCCAAGGTTGGCTCGCGTGGGTGCGACAATGGACTTCCGGTGGACTTGGTTGTCGACTGTGATTGCTAGATCGAGAACTTTGGCATGGAGGAGAATATGTGGCATTACGGGCTTACGTTGGTTTTGGACCCCCAGTGCCCAGGTCTGCAGGTACCGCAATGTGGGTCTATCGACCGTTAGGACGAGGTAAGTGGCGGCTGTCTAGCCGGCATTGGATCACACAAGAGGACAGTGACACAATATTGAGCTAAGTCCTTGCTTTTGGTTGTGGCATGTGCCAACGACGACCCCTCCAGGCACCACTTCCTTTTTGAAGGCGACGTTGAGGCAGTCTACTCGCTTCTTTGCTCGGAGCAACACCGTCGTATGTTGATCGATGAATGTACTTCACTCCTTTTGGGGGATCGTTCGGGGATTCATACCGGTTGGAGGACCTGAATTGGTGGTGGTCGGTGTTGATGGTTGGAAACATTATGTAGTAGTACAATGAAACGAGACCAATTTGGTCAAAAAATCAAAATATGGAGCACGAATTTTAAAGGAACCGCGAACCGCAGGTACGTGTGCAGTATCCGGTGACAATCAGAAAACTGAATGTCCAGTTTTGAAGTCCTATTTCCGTTGGGGCATGAAAAATATCCAATGAAGAACTTCTTCCCCTGTAGAAACTTACTTTATTTGGCAGCAAAGTCGAGCTCGTACGATGGGACCCCCGTGAAGAAGTGTCAGACGACCGGCTGGAAGTCTGCCTCCACAGAATGAAAATACTCGGAAAATGGAACGGAGAGCACCGTCTCTTTCCCGAAATGGACAGCTCGAGGTCAGTCCATGGTCATGGTGGTCGGTCCACCGCACAGTGTATTTCCCACAGCCGTCCGAGCAACTCCCCCCGTGACCTGCGCGCAGACACCATTAGCCAGAGAAGTCTTCCAGGTCCACGCGTACTACGAACCCGACATTGAGCGGCATTTTCTTACTCCTAATCATGATGCTAACCACTCGTGTCAGTGCGATCTTCCGTCAGGATCTCGACCTTCACCTGCTCTGAACTTGCCAATCAGGTTCCGGGTCAGTCAAGTCGCGAAGATTAGTCTTTGGTAGCTCACACCATGCCCATGGTTTTTCCCTGTGGTTTGCTGCTAATTGCGATGAAATATGCAGACCGGACAGGCGCGTCTCCCCGATGCCCCTTGCGCTGGCTGAATAATGTGAACTTTAACAAGATCTAAGCATCAAGAAATTTATCTGACGAGTGCTTTCGTAGGGATAAGTATATGCTCATGTATGTGAGCGATTGTACTGTGTTTACAAAGAATTGTCTGCATTGAGATAGGATGGGTGTACAGCACGGATGCTTGAGCCGGGAAGATTGTTGAGTAAAACGTGTGCTAGTGGACGTGCGGACCGTGATAGCCTCATCTATCCTTTTCATGGCCGACTCATGTTGCTTGCCTTCTACAGAGAGCCTCACTCCGATTTGGCCATCGGTATCAGATATAGAGACTTTTTACGGTGCATCATACTTCTGTAAATAGTGGGTAGTATATAATTGATCCAATGGTCGTTATTGATCCCTGATTTTTTCTCTTGAGGACATTTTGGTAATTGGCTGTTAGGGTAGATTAGTCCTTTTTAATGATAATTTTATTGATTAATAATATGAGTAATTGCAATGACTAATAACGTAAGGAATCACACCTGGAAAAAAGAATTGTCCCTATCTTAGTTCGTAGGTTTCCCTTCTCGTTCTCAGAGTTCTTCATTTTCTGCCGCCGCCTAGCTGCCCGACGGCCGTCGCCTGAGTCACACAGGGGCGGCCGCTCCTTCTCCCGCCCTGCCGTCGCCGCCGCATTATCTTGGACGGGGCCCCAAGATCTTCAACGGCGCAGCCGCCCGGCGGCCCTCTCTCAGTCGCACGATGTTCGGACGGCGCCGGAGATCGATTCCTTCGCGGGTCGTGGTGAGGTCCCTCGCATAGGTACGTTGCCTCTGATCCTCCCCAAACACCATAGCTGTACGCATGAAAAGAGCTGCTGGATCTGTGTGCGTGTGGATGCTGGCTGTGCACGCAGTAGGAATTCCAAAAGGTCTGCTGGATTTGTGTGCGTGTGGATGCTGGATTAGTAGTGTGTGTGAGGTTTCTAGATCTTCTCATTTTTCCTACCATCGAATAATAGTGTGTGTGACAACAGAAATGAATTATGATGGCGTCAAGGGTTTGTACTGTGACTATAATGCTTTGCCATCACCTCAGATTATGAGTTTGATATTGTGGGAAACGTGTTACTTCTTAGAAGAACTTAATAAGGTTATTTGAAAACCAAGATTTCTTAGAACCTGAATTTTTGGATAGAGATGATGAAGTTGCTTTGGTGTCTATGCAGTTCGGGATAAGTATGCATATGTATATTTTACGAAGCATTCGAGCCAACACACACCTGCAAGCTGTGATGCGATTTACATTCATATCACACAGGAATGAAAGTGCATGTACGGCCTGTATGCCCATGCTATGTGAACAGAAGCAATCTTGAACAATAAACATGAAAACTATGGGTTAAATTACTCTGCCCATTAGGACTGTAGGCTTCTCAGGAAATTAATAAGGATGTCAGAGATTCTTGGTTCAGTTACGGATGCTAATCTTTGACAATTTATAATTAATATGTTTTAGTTCTAGCGTATTTTCTTTCATGTACATATGTAAGTATGTAACGGGCATTGTTGTTTCTTATGACAGGATAACGGCATGGGTGGTGAAGGCATCTTGATAGATGAATTTATGGAGTATGACTCAATGGTCAGGCAGACATTTAAAAGCGAGAACGAAGCGTATAAGTTCTACTTAGGGTATGTGAAGAACAAAGGGTTTGTGACTAAAGTTAGTATGAACGACTTGTTGCAACCCTGCATACATTAATAACATGGGGAAAAGTACAAGTCAATGATAAAACACTAATATCATGCATGTTGCATTTTAGGTAGCACAGTAATACTTCATAAATGTCTAGGTTGGAGACCGGGCGATAGGCCGAGAAAGAAGAAAATGAAGTGATTGGATGGATTGAAACCGTGTATATAATGGGCTATTTTTCCATTACACACACAGTGACACAAGCAACAAAGCTTTGATTGTAGGTGAGTTTAGAATTGATTTGTGCATTCCATCACCTGAACGTATGGATTTTTGGGGTCATTCATGAACGAATTTTACAAGGGCTGCTTCTTCGTTACATGAGATTCATTGGTGCCAGTTGCATCCAACCTCTATACATGAGCTCCGTCCCTGGGGTGATTAGAGAGGCCCGAAGATTAGCAATGTCTAGCAACAGATAGGAGAGTACCTGAGCCACCAATCACTAATCTCTTTCGAACGCCAGCACTAGGGATCAGCAGACAAAATAAGGACCGAACACTTGATGCGCCCCTGGGGAGTTAGTGCAGTACCTATGAGAGGTTGGGGATGGCCACGAGGAGGTCAGCGTGACATCGTTCACCACAGGCTTCTCCGGCGGCTGTGTGCTGCCTACGAGGAGGAGAATCAACCGTGGATCCCAGCCACCAGCGTTTGATCTGGATCGCCGAAGAGGAGCCGGTGCTGGAACTAGATGGATGAGGAGCCAGAGATGTGGTTACGAGATATGTCGAACTCCTCCATCTCGGCGGCGCGCAGGGCCGTGGCGGACAGCTACGGGGCATGCGGAACTACCAAAACTGCCCCTGATCGCAAAATATACTACCCAAAATCTGCAGTAGTATTTCCATATCTAGGCTGTCCAAACAAATAAATGAACGGCCAATATTGATCTGATGCACCGTAAAAGGTCTCCAGATATATCTTTCTATTTTGCCCCCACACTTCCCTGTCTGTTGTGCTTGCTCACTGATAGAGACCGATAAATAGAAAAACATGCTGCAATCTAGAAATAAGTAGAATGCAGAAATTGTGTAGATCTGAATATTGACAGCCTTTTTATACTCCCTATATACGAAAATATATGTCGCTGGAGTAGCTGAACTCCAGCGACATATATTTCGGTACAGAGGGAGTAAAAGAAAGAGAAAAAAAGATTATATATGCACGCCACATGCGTCAGTTTATTTGAGCATGTACTTTGCAGTCTAAGAACAATTCTAGACGATCCACTGAAGTTTAAAAGAGCAAACGGCCGAGTATACTTTATACAAGTACTTTTGCTCCTTTAAAAATTAGTCGTTTCTAATGGATCCCTAATATTTAGGCCCCGATCACTTCAAAGGATTTCTAGGCATTTCAAAGGAATTGCGGATTCCATGGTTTCTTTTCCCTTTGTTGTGTTCGGTACAAAGAAATTCACTACACTACATCAGAGAAAAGGATTGCTAACAGTGGCAATTCCATAGGAATAAACAAATCTGCCCTGCCCTCTTTTTTTGGCAGAAGCCCGAGGCTGCCCAATGATAAGTTAAATAAAATATGCTGGTGTGGGTCCACGCGTGAGAAAGAATGGCTACCATGCGAATAAAAATTTAGCATACCTCTGCTAATGCATGGTTAGTACTTGTACAACTCCCGGCAACCCTCTCTTATCCATCCTACGTTCAGAAACGCTTAGCTACTGTTTCTTTCCTTTATTTCAATTCCTTTGTATTGTACCTACAAGGCTTCCGTATTCATATACTTTTATACTTTCCTATGGTATAAAACCCTTTGAAGCGAATAGGGCCTTAGCTGAGTAAAACAAATTTGACTGGCAAAAACACAAATTCGGTGCACACAAACACAAATTGGGTTCAAATAAGTACATAAAACTTACTTAAATGACTTTGGTGCCGATTCGGAATAATTTACATAGAAGTTAATATGAACTAAATGAAAATTTAGACTAAACGGACCGAAACTTACTACTCGCTTTCTTCCTCAATGCTCTTCCACTTCGCTCGGCTGAGCTCGGTTGCTATCGGTTTCTTCCTCGATGCTCTTCCACTCCGCTCGGCTGAACCCACCGATCATAGGGTCGGGGCTGTCGTCGCTGTCGCCGCCGTCGGAGTCAGAGTCGGAATCGCTGGACAGAAAGACGACGTCAGTCACCCTGCTGCGTACTTATCGTACAGCCCGTGCTCCTCCTCGACTTGCTCTGGGTAGCGGCGGCAGAGCTCCGTCATGTACTCCTCATCGGCGGTCGTCGCCACGATGCGCTCTCAGACATCCCGGTCCTCCCTCCTCTCCTACGCACAGACCACATGCCGGTCAACGGCCTCCAGCCGCGGCATCTCACCAAAAGCAAAGTACTGGTGACTTTTGACGCCACGCAGGCGTATAGACATGACATCGTAGTCCCGCACCACCTGCTTGGTGAAATGGAGGGAGCCAATCCAGATCTTCTTGTCATTGTGCTGCGCGGTTATGTCACACCTTGTCGATGCACTGCCTTTGTGGCAGTGGCGGCCTGGGGAACGCTCGCAGCGGCACGGATCTACGTTGTGCATGGGCGGCGGGCTGGTGTTAAAGTGCATGCTGGTGAGGTGATTTTTTGTTTAAAAAGACCACCTGCCCAGTGCAATTGATAAAAAGGACCATATCCAGATTAAATTGCGAGAAAAGACCACCTGAGCCGTGGCGACAAGCGCGCCAGCCGACACGTGGCACCTACCGCCACGCTCGGAGGCGGCAGCCCCTGCCGCCACAGGGCCAGGCGGTAGGCGCTGCGTTGCAGGCAGACGAACAACGATGAAAGGGGATTGGCGTAGGAGAACGGCGACGAAGCATGTGTCTGAGTGTCTCACACAAAATGGCAAAAACACAAATTCAATGCACACAAACACAAATTCGGTTCAAATGAGTACATAAAGCTTACTTAAACGCAGTTTGGTGCCGATTCGGAATAATTTACATAGAAATTAAAATGAATAAAAGAAAATTTAGACTAAACTAACTGAAACTTACTACTCTCTTTCTTCCTCGATGCTCTTCCACTCCGCTCGGTTAAGCTCGGTTGCTACCGGCTTCTTCCTTCATGCTCTTCCACTCCGCTCGACTGAGCCCACCGATCATAGGGTCGGGCCGTCGTCACTGTCGCCGCCGCCGGAGTCGGAGTCGTTGGGGAGAAAGATAACGTATGTCATCCTGCTGCATATTTGCCATACAGCCTGTGCTCCTCCTCTACTTGCTCTGGGTAGAGGCGGCAGAGCTCCGCCATGTACTCCTCGTCGGCGGCCTTCGCCGCTATGCACTCCTAGACCTCCCGGTCCTCCCTCCTCTCCTGCGCACAGACCACATGCGGGTCGACGGGCTCCAGCCGCGACATCTCACCAAAAGCGAAGTGAAGTTCCGGTGGCCTTCGGCGCCACACAGGCATACGGACATGACATCGTAGGCCTGCGCCGCCTGCTTGGCGAAATGGAGGGAGCCAATCCAGATCTTCTTGCCACGTGGTTATCTTGCTGCCTCGGGAATGTTCGTGGCGGCGCGGATCCACGCTGTGCATGGGCGACGGGATCCAGTCATATCGGCGGCGGGCCGGTGTTGGAGTGCGTGCGGGTGACGTTGGGCGGAGAGGATTGGGTGAAGAGGAGAGGTTGGATTTTTACTCTGCGGCCACGAGGAGTAAATTTAAGTGTCACGCGCCGCTTGGAGTATATTTTCTACTTGGGGGGGGGGGGGGGGGGTTTGCTTCGGCCATGTGTCGGCTAGAGGAGAAAATCAGATTTTTTTTTCTCAGCTAGAGTTGCTCTAACACATGCATGTTTAGCAGCTAAATCACACTATTGATTATTTGGTGATCCCACACCGTTGGATTACACCTCGTCAGGTAACGCTGAGCATGTGTCTGAGTGTCTCGCACAAAATGGTCTTCGTCAGGTAAGTTTTGCAAAGTCTTCTTCAGATTTCCCGGTGCTTTCCCACCTCAGCTTCGCACCACGCACGCGCTCTTCCAGTTCCACCTCGATCGCCGTCTATAAGTAGGCAGCACCACCACGAGCTCAACACCCAGCTCAAGCTTGAAGGCATCACCCAGCCACAGCACTTGCATCATCATCAGCGTACCTGCCCGGTCAGCTTCGATCCCAATGGAGCTTCCTCAGCTGGCGTCCTTCCTCGGCGTGGTGCTCGCCACGGTGCTCTTTCTCAAGGCCTTCCTCCGCCGCCACCGGCAGTACAACCTCCCGCCGGGCCCCAAGCCGTGGCCGATCATCGGCAACCTCAACCTCATCGGCACGCTCCCGCACCGCTCCATCCACGCGCTCTCCAAGCAGTACGGTCCGCTCATGCAGCTCCAGTTCGGCTCCTTCCCCGTCGTCGTTGGCTCCTCCGTGGAGATGGCCAAGTTCTTCCTCAAGACCCATGACGTGGTGTTCACCGACCGCCCCAAGACCGCCGCCGGCAGGTACACCACCTACAACTACAGCGACATCACCTGGTCCCCCTACGGCGCCTACTGGCGCCAGGCCCGCAAGATGTGCCTCACCGAGCTCTTCAGCGCCAAGCGCCTCGAATCGTACGAGTACATCCGCAGGGAGGAGGTGCTCGCCCTCCTCGGCGACCTGTACCGCGGCGGCGCCGGTGCCGGCCGCGTGGTGGTGCTCAAGGACTACCTGTCCACGGTGAGCCTGAACGTGATCACGCGCATGGTGATGGGCAAGAAGTACCTGGAGAAGGAGGTGAGGGACGAGGCCGGGGCGGTGATCACGACGCCCGAGGAGTTCAAGTGGATGATCGACGAGCTGTTCCTGCTCAACGGCGTGCTCAACATCGGTGACTCCATCCCGTGGCTGGACTGGATGGACCTGCAGGGCTACATCAAGAGGATGAAGAAGCTGAGCAAGATGTTCGACCGGTTCCTGGAGCACGTCGTGGACGAGCACAGCGAGCGCCGTCGCCGCGAGGGGGAGAGCTTCGTGGTGAAGGACATGGTGGATGTGCTGCTGCAGTTCGCCAGCGATCCCGGTCTTGAGGTCAAGCTCAATAGAGAGGGCGTCAAGGCTTTCACCCAGGTGAGTGCTACTGCTATTGCTTTACTTCCCTGCACTGAATTTAATTACTGTATGTTTATCCCCTGCATGCTCCTACAACAACAACTCATGTGCTTTGAGACTAGCTAGGTTCGTACACAAACGTAGTTTGTTGCCTGCACTGAAAACAAAAACAAGTATCATCGTTTTAAGCAGAAAAGCCAGCAAGCATATTGTCATGTTGCTATCGCCTGATCTTTCGGTCTAAGCGAGTCAGACTTTAATAATTCCAATCATCTGAACTCTAGGGAAAATAATGGGGTTGTTGATAGCCACGTCTCACCAGGTGTCAACTGTAGAGAAGTTCCAACAAATACAATAGAGAAATGAACTTTTCAGATCAGTGGGCAATACCCTAAATTGGACCGTGACATTGCAATTCATTTAGATTGTGCAAGCAGTTGAACTGATTCTAATTAACTATGTACAGCATCACTCATTTACACATCACCAATAAGTCCTACATTTCACACTATCAACACCATTTTGAAACGTGCTCGTGTAGGACCTCATTGCTGGCGGCACGGAGAGCTCGGCGGTGACTGTGGAATGGGCCCTCTCAGAGCTCCTAAAGAAGCCAGAGGTGCTTGCCAAGGCCACAGAGGAGTTGGACCGTGTGGTGGGGCGAGGCCGATGGGTCACCGAAAAGGACATGCCGAGCCTTCCCTATGTGGATGCCATGGTTAAAGAGACCATGCGGTTGCACCCGGTAGCGCCGATGCTTGTACCCCGCCTTTCACGCGAGGACACGTCCATCAATGGCTACGACATCCCCGCCGGCACACGGGTGCTAGTCATGGTGTGGTCTATTGGTCGCGACCCGGAGTTGTGGGAAGCGCCGGAGGAGTTCATGCCAGAACGCTTCCTCGGCAGCAGGCTCGACGTCAAGGGGCAGGATTATGAGCTGCTTCCATTTGGGTCAGGACGCAGGATGTGTCCCGGGTATAGTCTTGGGTTGAAGGTGATCCAGGTAAGCCTGGCGAACCTCCTGCACGGGTTCACGTGGAGGCTCCCTGATGGCGTGGAGCTGAGCATGGAGGAGATCTTTGGACTGTCAACACCACGCAAGTACCCGCTGGAGGCCGTCGTGGAGCCCAAGCTCCCGGCTCACCTCTACGCCGAGGCTTGAATATTTGGTACATGTGTGCCCTCATGTGTTGAGTAATTATTACTACTTGTGTTGTTATATTTTTTTCTGTATTTTTTTCTAGTATTATATATTTGATACATGTGAGCCCCTCATGTGTTGAGTAATTATTACTACTTGTGTTGTTATATTATGCGTCGTAGATTTATGAAGAAAAGTGTAAAAGATGGTCGACAATTGCTAATTTAGCAAGTGAAATAATGGAAATTTTCCTCTTTGAAGACGTCTCTATCAAAGCCTCGCCTCCTTTAAAGTTTTGTTAATGCTTTTAAGTTGTGAATATCCATTTCTAATCTCGTACTCATATGCATCCGATGAACAGTAAATTCAAAGAAAATACAAAACATATTCAAACAAATCTGATTTTTTTTATGAAAGATGCTTCTGTGCGTAAGGTCTGCTTCAGATTTCAACTCATTTGAACATCTGAGTAGCTCTCTGCAAAAGACAAATATTGGGTCAGAACAGTACCTGAACATTAAACTGTTTCACACACTCCAGATTTGTCTTTTTCCGAGAGCTACTCAGATGTCCAAATAAGCTCAAATTTGGAGCAGACCTCACGCACAGAAGCATCTTCTCTGCAAAAAAGAAAATTGAAACAAATAAATTTTTCTAGTATTTTTTTGGAATTTGCACACTGGCTCGCATTTTTCTCATTTATTTCAGGTCTTCTAGCGATGTGTGTTCAGTGTGAGGAGACATTTCATCGACTACGAAGACATCTGTGGTGACTTCATCAATTTCAAGATGGTGTACCAGCTTAGTCTTTTGGAGGTGCTCATAGGGGTAGGGTGTGCGTGCATATGAGTGAGTGTTTGTGCGTATGTATATTTTTTTTTTATTTTTTTGAAATAAAAGGTAGATAGGGCTCTACCTTATATATTTCAAAACAGGCGCAAGCCTGGGGACCAAAAGGTCTATTACATGAAGCTCATATTTCGCACCATGGTGCCCTGGCTATAAGCTGCCAGACAAGAAAGGAGAGAAAACTGCGGGAAACAGCAAAACAACATAGAGGGCAAAGGGAGCAGGTTTGATTAACCAGGGGACATCCATTGCACCCAAGCCTCGATAGCATCTCTATCAGTTGTTTTCCGTGCTCTGTTCTTCCACAAGTTTAGCAACTGCACTGCATAAAGCTTGATGAAGGTAGGAGACCATTGCTTGTTGTTGAACACACGATCATTCCTTGCGTGCCAAAGTGTGACGGCTGCCGCAGCGAACATAAAAGGAAATCTGCTGGAGGATGGCCAGGCATGCAGCGCCCCCTGCATGAAGCTGATGAGGTCCGTGGAATTAGTGGTGAGGTCCGTCATGTGCAAGGAGCCCCAGAGTACCGAAGCCGGAGAACAACGGAGTACAATATGATTAATAGATTCGCCATGTTATGAGATATGCGCGGCGAATGTCATGTTCAGGTTCCCAAATTTGTCCTCCAAATTCTACTCTGGATCTCGAAAATACTTCCGTCGCCACTTGATACACTGGTTGCCGTCGGGCCTCCGGTCTCTTTTCCAGTCATGCAGTCCAACCAACGGCGCCAACGTCACTTGCGGAGATGGGCCCAGGGCCTTCCGACGAACTCTCGCTTGACAAGCCAATGAACCAAAGTAGTAGATGTGGAACTCTGGTGGCAACGCCAAAGGATAAGGGGAACCCTAGAAAAGACCTAGGGGAACAGAGGGAGCAATAGGCTTACTAACATGACAGTTGATGAATAAATCGGTTGTTTTATATATATGTAAAAAGAATCTAGTGAAGGTAGCATTTTGAACAGTAAAGGCCTTCTTTGGTTTGTAGGAATTTCGTATGAATTATATATGGTGGGGTTTAAAAAAAAAGTCTTTGGAGCACTTTGATTTATAGGAATGGATTCCTGTTACTATGTAGGATAGAAACCAATCCTTCACATGTCAAAGAAAAAAAACATTAATCTAGACTGAATGAAAAAATGCATATCCTATGCATCAAATGACATCTCTTTTCCTGTATGAATTGAGATGCATGTCATCTCATTTACTATAATTTTGCTTTGTTTTAGAAGATCCTATGATTTTCCTATTCCTATTCCTATTCCTATTCCTATGATATTCCTATATATATCCTTCTTTTTTTTAGCCTAGCAGTAGCAGCCCAAGAGCCGCGCCTCTTCCCAGGCCGGCCCAATGCCCAATACTAGCCCGCCTAATCTGGGCCAACCTTGACCCACCAAACTTGCTGCTCCTCCTCCTGTTCGTCCGCCCCCCAGCGCCGTGACGCCGCCGAAACCCCTTCGCCGGCGTCACGGGAAGCAGCCTCTGCTCCTCCTCCTGCCGAAGCACGGCTACTCTACCCCGCCGGTGTCCTCGTCGTCTCTACCCTCCACCGGACTCGCGTGGGGATAAGACGCATCCAGGCGCCCATGCAGTCCGCCGCCGCTCCGACGAGGGCAGGGAGCCGCCTCTGCACGCGCTGCGGCGAGCGGAAGGCCGCGCTCAAGCGGCCCAAAACCCTAGAACAGGTGAGCCTCGCCGGCTTCGTTCTTTAGGATTCCAGCAACCGGGCGCCTATGGTTTAGCTGTAGCTTCATATGAGTTCACTCGATTACTGTAGTTTTAGGAAGCGGGTACGAACAAAACATGCCCCTTTTGTGTATCTACCTAAAAATTTGAGTACTCTTTGCTGCTTGATCTTGTGAAGTTCCAACCATGCTAGTTGTCTAGGAGTACTGTGAGCTGTTTTCACCTTTCTGTGGCCTTCAGAGGTGTCTCTGATATTTGCTTTCAGATATGTAGGGAATGCTTCTATATTGTCTTCGAGGACGAGATTCATCAAACTATTGTTGACAATAATTTGTTTAAGGCCGGTGAACGTGTGGCAATTGGAGCTTCTGGTGGAAAAGGTATGTGCAGACTTGTGTTGTATAAATAACAACGTAATAGATGAATTTTATGCAATGCATATGTTTCATATTCGCTACTCATTGAATGATAAACACTTTAGTACCGGCTCCTGTTGATCACTTGTATGGCCAATACTCAAGGTGTCATTGACTCCTTGAGAGCCTTGTATTAGAGTGTGCTGTCAAAATGTTTGTTCAACCTTCTCGCAGTTGCAGCAGAGATACAGGTTTTAATCAAGACGATCAATTATTCAAGTTAAAATATAGGTATTCATGGGCCATGATAATAATGGATCATATATGGCTGTTTCATAAATATGATATACCCCCCTAGGAAAAATATGATTGCAAATGTTCTTCAGCTTATTGTGGAAATGCTTGCTTATCTATCTTGATCTTGTAGCAGTTTATAACAATCTTTTTACTGTTATGCAGATTCAACCGTGCTTGCGTATGTGTTATCAGAGTTAAACAAACGTCATAAATATGGTCTCGATTTGTTCCTTTTATCTATTGACGAAGGAATCACAGGCTATAGAGACGACTCCCTAGAAACTGTTAAAAGGAATGAACTACAGGTTCCTCCCCCTTACCCGATACACAAAACTGTTGCAACTTTTTACTTTGCGTTTTCCTTTGTTCTAATTTTGGAAGGCGTCTACTTCATGGAACGTAACCCATTTAAATGCATATTCTTGTGTTGCTAATTCAACCATACAATTCACCCACTGCAGTATGGCCTACCACTGAAAATAGTTTCATATAAGGATCTCTATGACTGGACAATGGATGATATTGTGAAAGCAATTGGCCTGAAAAACAATTGTACTTTCTGTGGTGTTTTTCGACGTCAGGTACCTCCTACTACCTACCTTTATCTGTAAGGCAATTGCATGCTCATTAATTTATGAACAATTCCATTCTTATTAGGCGCTAGACCGTGGTGCTGCTCTCTTGAAGGTTGATAAGATTGTAACTGGGCATAATGCAGATGACATTGCAGAGACTGTCTTGCTGAATATTTTACGTGGTGATATTGCAAGGTAAATGTTGGTTAATAAATAAAATATGCTATTTTTTATCTTTGTTCTCTTTTATAATTTTTGTGCTGGCATTATGCTTTTATCTTATAGGTTAAGTCGATGCACTTTCATAACTACTGGTGAAGATGGACCAATCCCAAGATGCAAGCCTTTCAAATACACCTACGAAAAAGAGATTGTTATATATCCTTTACATGAAACATTTTTAATCAGTTTTATTTTTTTATTAACTTATTATGCTTTGTCCATAAAACATGCGCTGATAATAATTTTGATCCTTGACTGTATGTCACGTATGCGTATTTCAAAAAGCTGGACTACTTCTCCACTGAATGTAATTCCTGCTTCATTTCTTATGCAGTTTTGTTCTCTCTGTAGTTAAACAGTAGCTCCCCATTCCATTATCTCAAGATACCAGGGACGGTTAATATATAATCAAAATATAAGCTTCGAACAATCAGTGCCTAACATTTGATAGTCAATGACATATTTGGAGGGATACTTATGGATTTTTGTTGGCACTGTTCTCATCTTCTATTGAAATCAAATATGCTTATTGGTTATCTATCACAATTCAGGCATCTATTCACCAAATGCATATCGTGGATTTGCTCGTGAATTTATTAAAGATCTGGAAAGGATGAGGTAAAGACTTATCCTGTCCAAAAGTAGGATTATTTCTTCATCTGTTAGTGCATGCTAGCTCTGTTTATTTTCCTTGTTCAACACATTATGTATCATTGTCTTGTTTCAGTCACTTGAATCAGTACCTTATGAGTGGTGCAGGCCTAGGGCTATACTGGACATCATAACCTCTGGCGAAAATTTCCGGATATCCACAACAACAAGAATGCCAGAGCAAGGAACATGTGAACGCTGCGGTTACATTTCTAGCCAGGTATTGTGCTTACATCTAGCATGAAAGCTTGCCCCCTCCAGAGTCTCTTGGCTCAAGATAACCACATAAATGATTCTTTCGCTAGTACAGTTAAAAATAAGTTGATCAGTTGGTTATAGAATGACAGGTTTTTTCTTGAGCTCACATGTTGGCCATTAATATCCAAGTATTTGCCCTGGTCTTGCTACCTTTGAACTTTTCCAATGCTTTTACTGACTCAATATTGGATGAAAATCTTGGCTTCTGTAGAAATTATGCAAAGCGTGTGTCCTGCTAGATGGACTGAACCGAGGCTTGCCAAAACTAGGCATAGGGAGAACCGCTAAAGTCGGTGCTGGAGCTGATGGTAGTGGCGAGCAGCAAGGCAAACGACCGGAGAGGAGGAATAAGTCGAGTCTACAAGGAAAACATGGCAACTTGGACTTCTGAATATCAGTCTGCTGGACTGGCCACTCAGGGTGTAAGCGGGACTAGGTGTGGCAGTATGCCTGCATCATCGTTGCGAGGGCTATGCATCTGAACTTTGGTAGCTGCTGCTGGTGTTGTATCATGATAAAAGTTTGATCGATCAACAGTTGAATTGGACTAGCTGAACTTGCTAGCTGTTGTCGTCTGTATGTGTATCTGCATGTACAAGAGGTGAAGGCCAAGTTATAGTACCATTACTAATTATCTGCTCCCCAGCTCAAATACACTCGCATGAACACTAAATTAATTTTAAAAATAGTAAACAAAAACAAAAAAATCTGTATTTTTTTGTGGATGAGCATCAACAAATTTTCGAACATGCTGCAAAATTTCACTTGAAATGGCATCCGTGGAGGCCTGTGCAAAAAAAGATGTATTTTGGAGTACCTTTTTTTTACACACCTCTACAGACGTCTTTTCATGGCGAAATTTTGCAAGATGTTTTGCTTAAGGGAAAGGCAGACCATTATCTGCCTTATGCATTCAAAACGAGCCATGGAAATTTTGCAAGATGTTAGAAAACTTGTTGATATTCATCCAAAAAAGTCAGACTTTTTTTTCTTTCTTTACTATTTTTTCGAAATATATGTTCGCCCAGATGCATTTGTGAGCACTTTGGCATTACTCTCTACTCCCTCCGTTTCAAATTACTCGTCGTGGTTTTAGTTCAAATTTGAACTAAAACCATGACGAGTAATTTAGAACGGAGGGAGTACTTCTTTTGCAGATGCTTGTTATGGCATGTGTAAAGTGTCAGTGTTACAATGGTGCCTTGGAGAGCCCGCTCCAACTTGCAGCCTGAATGGCCATCGAGGATAACTAGTGAGTTCACTATGATGTTCCTTGGGACGATCTTTGGGTGCATAACCACAAACCCGAGGACATTGGGTCCCTAATTTTCAAGGCCTCGTCGCGGAAACATTGGAATGTTAAAGATGCTACGAGGGATGATGTTCGGATCTTCAAAATCAAGATTCAAACTTCACGTTCGCCCACTTTCACGGATTCTTTACTCTTTGGGCCACCTTGCGTAGCTTCCAGCTCAACGTGGACAACAATGAAAGCACACCGCCAATGGTTCCTACTCAGCGGCTTCCGCCTAGGAAGTCCAATTCCACGGCAACATTCGTTCCCCCATGGATACACGGTTTGAAAGGCTTAGGCCCTCTCGAGATTAAGTTTTTCGCTTGGCTTGCCATATAAAATAGGATTTGGACCGCGGATCGGTTGGCCAAACATGGATGGTCAAATTGTTGCCCTTGTCCCCTATGTGAGCGCGATAAAGAATCCGTTGACCATCTTTTCCACAAGCATCGGTACATGATCAGGCTTTGGGGGCAATGCTCAAGGAGTGGCTATAACTTAGGCATACCTCATCTTGGGACCTTATCCGCTTCGCCAAAGGTTGGTGTATTTTACTCTCCAACGCCAACACCCCAACCGTAAGTCGATGAACACACTCGCCATACTCACGTCATCAATCATTTGAAATGAGAGAAATGCTCGTGTCTTTCGCCAAAAGATTGCCCCTTTAGCCAGTCCTCCACAACATCAAAACCAAAGCAGCAGTCTGGAAGACCGTGAGCGCCAAAAAGTTGGGGTTAAATCATGCCGGGAGAGTGCTGCCCATTTGTAATATCGGTGTGCACAAACAAATTTCTCTCTAGTTAACAGATGAGGCAAATCTTTTGCCTTCGTCTCAAAGAGAAAAACTATGATGTTGTATAGTAGTCTACACAGTTGGCCGTGGTTGGAAATAGACAGGACGGGCTTCAAAATGACATGGGGGATAAATAAGAGGAAAATTATGCTTGGAAGCCCTTGATTCTTTTCTTTTCCAACCGTGTGTAGGATATGCGCTTGCGTGGAGGGTCGTGTGAACCACAAGATACACAACACAAGACGGAGACTGCATAGAAATGGAAGACCCTACTTGCATCGAACATGAACACCTCGAAATTGCTATTCAGAGCTACAACATGTGTGTATTTCTGCACTCCCTCTGTTAAATGCACAAGTACTGGTTTTCAAAGGTATAACCACAAATAAACATCCTTCGCATCCAGACATCCAGATATCCAGACAAAGTTCTATCAACCTCACTACATTAAAAAAAAGCTCACTACAGCCCCAAGCGACAAATCGGGCTGCTCTTGATCAGATTGAAGTCGACCTGCAAAGATCATAATTCATATTAGCACAGGCTCATGGACAAGACAAAGTTAATAAGCACAATACCTTTGGCCCAAAGAGATCACGTATGTTGTCAATCCCATACAGAATCATTGTTGGCCTGCATTCAGCAGCAAAATGTGGTCAGCACAGATTTCTTTGCAAACCCATAGATACAGCAAAGGTTTCTAGTGTCCAATCGGGGTCTGCTATGGTTTGGTTTTCCTCGCAATTCTATTTGAGATATTAGTTGAAAAACAAGGACTGCGAAGGTGTTTTTTTTGTGGAGAAAAAAGAAATCAATTCAACATATAGATGCACATAAAGGAATCATTCATATGGAAACTATGCCAGTTTTACCTTTCAAGTGAAAGACCCCATGCGATAACATTAACGCCCTCTGGCAGTCCCATGGGAAGTAACATTTCAGGCCTGAACATGCCTGAGTTGCCTATCTCCACCCATTTCTTCAGACCATCGTGGTAGCTAAAAAAATAATAAACATACTAATGATTCATGGGATCGCAATAATCATGAAAACAATAGCAATCAAACTTGTTCTGACCTGAAAATTTCCATGCTTGGTTCAGTGTACGGGTTGTAGGCAGGTTTGAAACGCAGCTTTGACATGCCTAAGAGCCAGAAAAGGAGAGGAGAGGTGGCATTATTAAATCTCTATGTACTGGAGATAGCAGATATTCCCTCCGTTCCGAAATATAAGTCTTTTTAGAGATTTCTATATGGATTACATACTGATTTATAGACGTATTTTAGAGTGTAGATTCATTCATTTTGCTCCGTATGTAGTCCATATTAGAATCTCTAAAAAGACTTGTATTTAGGAACGGAGGGAGTAAAAGACAAGAATATTAAAGACATGCCTAATGCACATTATGCAGATGGGCATGGAGCACCAATATTCTTGGAATAACTGAATAACAACATATGGCAGTACAGTTTTTACGAATTTAATAGCAAGATCCATAAATACTACTCCGTCCGATCCAAAGTAACTGTCGCAGTTTTGTACTAAGGTTAGTTCAACCTTAGTTCAAAACTGCAACACTTATTATGTATCAGAGGGAGTATAACAAACTCAATGGCTTTGGCTTAGTACCTAGTCTGGAGAAGAAATCTTCCAATACACCTATCAGATCACCAAGCGTCAAACCATAATCACAAATAAGACCTGAAATCAGGAGCATTGTAAGTAGCTTCCTTGTTAAAAGGGTTATGTGTGTGACATCTACGATAAGTATCAAATATCAATCAAGTTAACACCACATAGGCAAGAAACAAGAGAACGGTTACCTTCTATCTGGTGGAATTCTGCAAGATGAGTTCGGTCCACAGCTTCATTCCGGAAAACACGATCAATAGAATAGTATCTCTTAGGAGCAAAAGTTTTCTGAACAACCCATGGTGGTTTATCAAAGAAAAGAAATCTCATGAATCGTTCAACAGAACAGAGAAAACAAATTAATACCACCTCCATTAATTTAGGCAAACTAAGACAATATAAGTTACAATGGAATTAGAAAGAGATAAAATAAGCATCACTTAGTTGCTTTACCTCCTGTGCTAGCTTGTATAGCATCCTTGTTGAAACTGCAGTTGTGTGAGTACGAAGCAGGTTTTTCTCTGCTTCATCTCGCTTCCAATCGTAACCATATCTGCAGACAGCAACCTCAAATTATAAACTCTCTGGCTAAACTGCAGCAAAGAGACCAGAACATACCCTTTGGAGCCATGACCACCAGACCGATGTACTTGCTTTACTTTCTCAAGATAGTCATCGGGTAATTGTGTTGTTGTAGCAGGGGCTGCAAAAAAGTCGATTGATTAAATATGTTTAAATCCAACTGTTGGCTCAACAACAGTAACATAACCTTTACCTTTGAGGAAAAAGGTGTCGTGTGAATCACGAGCAGGATGCTGTTGTGGCTGGAACAGTGCATCGAAATTCCAGAAGCTACCAAAGGAAGGCAACGATACATAATGTCAGAAATATATGGATCTTTATCTACGAAACAGTGATATGCTCATAACTACATTGTCTTGTCATATAGTCATATGGTGTTGGCGACCTATCACTCCTAAATCCTAAAATAACTTCAATTTTGTGGAGAAGATCTACCAGTACAAGAAATTGACTACAAACAGGTATGAGAAAAGAAAAAAAAATCTTGTCTTATTTTCTGTTTTACCTGCTCTCTACATACATGTTCGTTGGCATCTCACTGAACCTGTTACATCAATAAAATTAATCAATCCATTTTCCGAATATTGCCTTGAACTGCAAATATCATGACCAAAATGTTTTTATTTACCCCATTTCGAGAAAAATGTTCTGGATTGCCTCACGGACCTGAAGAAAATCCACCAAATAACAGTTCTGAGTTATCTGGTTTATCATATAAAGCTGTATGAAAAAATGGAAGACCGTGCAGATTAGAAGTACCTCTAACAACGGTTGGCTATATCCTATCGCAATAGGTTGTCCTTGAGCTCCATAGTTATAATCTTTAAATTCCAGATCCTTCCAGTCGCCACTTTAGGAAAGAAAAACCATTTTAAAGGAAAATATATCATAAATCTGTTACTGTATGCATTAATAGGTACACACATAAAAAAATTAAAGGTTGATTTTAACGTGACAATAAGTTTAGCATAGTCTTTGACAGGTATGATAACTACAGCTGGGCTATTTAGAATAGAAACGGCATTGAGGAGTCTTCCATGTAGTGTTCAATTGCTCATGGTACATTATACTCCCTCCGTTCGGAAATACTTGTCATTGAAATGGATGTATCTAGATGTATTTTAGTTTTAGATACACCCATTTTGGTGACAAGTAATTCCGAACGGAGGGAGTAGTTTATAGTCAACAAGCAGAGGTTTCCTGCTCAATTTCTGAAATTAGCTTGAGAAAAGTGACATCAAATTACCTCTTGAGATGTTCTCGTGTCACATCGGTTGCCAATGTTTTTCTCTTTGCAACAAATTCAGGCCCCTTCTTCAGTGAATACCAAATAGATTTCCTGGAAAAACAGCGAAGCAGATGTAAAAATTAGGGATAATTGACTATGATGCTGCACTTGGCTGGCACTTATTGACACTGTAAAAAAGATCTCTTTGAAACAGATACTTACTCTTTTGTTACAAGCTTTCTTCTCTTCAAATCATCTATTACTTTGTCAGCAATAACCTACATGAAGAAAAAACAATTTCCTTAAGAAGGGCCAAAGAACAATTTGATACTCCCTCCGTACCATATTACTCGACCCTCAAACGGGATGGGGGGGAGGGGGGGGGGGTTACTAGCTATTGTAATATGGGACGGAGGGAGTACTAGATATTATAAATAACAACTATCTGTGCCGTGCCATGACACAATCAGTAAATGGTTCAAGTGGAAATGCAAAATATGAGAGGAACAACGAGCAACAAGCAACACCAACCTCCCCATTCTCCAGTCTTCTAAGCTGCTCTTGCAATTCATCCCTGGTATCCTCAACCTGAATTAATCAAACAGCAAATTATACAATGGCATGCCTAGAGATACAAAGCTCGAGACAGATAAAAGCACACCGAGAGACCTTCAGTTAACACAGATGTAAGTATTGCACATTGAAAGAGTTGGAACTATGATGAGGATGTATTCTACATCTACAACCCAGAAATTGGCAAATTGAGAGCATCGCCAGGAAGAAGAGCAGATACGGCAGGCAAGTTTCCAATACAAATACACGCTGAACTGAGTCATACATTACATATCTCCGGAAACATCGAAGAGAAGAAATGCAACGAGCTCGGCTATATACCTTCCTCAGTACGAGGTCTTTGTTTCCCTTCTCAAATCCAATCCACTTGTTCTTGGCTGCAGCCTTCATTCCAATATCGAACACGTCCCCCAATCTCTCCTGCAACGCACCACTCTGAGCATCAGAGATCCCCGGAACCGGAACCGAAACCATTCACTCCAATCGAGCAGAGCACCTAAATGCCACACATAGAGAGAGAGGGAAACCACCTTGAGCGCGACCTTGGAGGCACCCTCGGGCGGGATGGCCGCGACGAGCTGCACCTCGGGGGAGCCCCTATCGGCATACCCCTTGGCCTCATCGGTGAGCACCCACGTCTCCTTGGTGATGTCCTGCAGCAAAGCTCGTTAGGTCTTGGGGGAAATCGGGGCAGGGACGAAGCGAGGCTCGGGAGATTGGGGAGGGGGAGGGTACCGTACCGCACTCTCAACGATGCGGAAGGCGGATAGCCTCTTGATGACGTCCTCCACGTCTTTGTGCGGGACGCCGAGGGAGGAGGCGAAGGAGCGGGAGTCGGGGATCTCGGCGTTCGCGTTGAGGTGGGCGAGGAGCCCGTCCTCCACGTCCGCCAACGGCTGCTTCGCCGCCATCCTCAGCGGCGGCGGCGGCGGCGAGGAGGAGGAAGAGGAGGTTCTGGGAGGAGAGATGGGGAACACGGGGCTTTGGGTTTGGTCAGGAGCGACTAGAGTAAAATCGGAGCTTTATTTGCAAAAATAAAATAAAATAGGAAACATGGGCCGTTTGATGGGGAATGAATGGCCTGGATCCTAGGGAGTCTCTGCAAAAAGATCCCCCGTTGCTGATTAATTTGTTTTCGGCAGCTGGATCAGCTGCACAGCCGTCCGATCCGTCCGCGCATGAACCTTCTACCCTCTTCCTCTGCTTCGCCCTCTCGCAATCCAGCTTGCGCTTGCAAAAAGGAAGCACTCCACTCTCCCCCCCCCACCCCCCTCCCTTCCCTCCCTTGCAGCATGTGGCACTCCCATCGTTTGCACCGTCGTTGATGTACCAGCCAGCATCATTGCTGATGTTGTATCGTCATCGAAAGAGCTGCAACGCAACACCCGTGCTGCTACGAGTTGGATCTCTCCGTCGGTGAAGTTGCAGTGCAACGAGGCTCTTCATTGCAACTCCAGCGCCGCTTCATTGCAACCACGTGGAGGTTCAACACCACGCCGACACGCTTCATTGCAACCACGACTGAGCTTCAACAACCCCGTAGTGCTTCATTGCAGCTCTGGCGGCGTCAGCAAAGCTCCACTTCAGCAACATGGCCTGGCGAAGCTCCATGGCAGCACATGCGACTCGCGACGGTGTCTCCGGCTCGCACACGCCCTTGCAGCAGTGAGGGCATCGGTTGGTTGACATTGCAACACCCTGGCAGCACCCCCCTTGTTGCGTTGGCCAGTCTCGCAGCTCTACGTCGCAGCTGTGTATTAGAGCATATTTCTCCCTAAGTGGTTTTGGTGATTGATAACAACATGTTTGCGGACTAATCGTGTGCATTGAGTTTTAGGCTATCAAGCATATGGCACCAGACGATTTGTGCCCCTCCGAGTTTCAAAAGAAGACGGTTTTGTTTCCCGTGTTTCTTTTCTGGTGGACTTGAGTTGTAGAGAAAATCGTACTATCAAAAGGGGGTCCGTGTCGGAAAGGTTTGGGTGGAATCAACATGTACACACTCATCTTGCACCCATCGACTCCTTCCGTTTCATTGGAGTTGTCCTCTGTTTGCATCGAAGTAGGGAAGAAGAGCTACAATCGGTAGTACCGCAGGCAGCAGCGGTAGTACCGTTGCTACCACCGCTCGTACTACCGCTCTTGGTTGGGGCCTCGGCTTTTTTGTGTCGGATTTTACGGTGGTACCCAGGGCCTCTATCGTGTTATCCGCTTGCCCCTGGAAAGATGGCGGTTGTAGCAGCGGTAGTACCGCTCCTACTACCGTGGCTACCACCGCTCGTTCCTCTGCCTTCTCCCATGTTCTTCATTTCTCCTGTGCATCCTGTAAGGAGCGGTAGGACTGCTCTTGGAGCGGTAGTACCGCTCGTCTGCGGGCTGAGAGGTGCATAACGGTTGGATTTGTCCCCCCCCCCCACTATAAAAGGGGGTCTTCTTCCCTAAGAATACTTACCTCTTCCTCCCCCAAACTCCATTGTTGCTCCAAAGCTCATTTTCGCCCGATCTCTCTCCCTAGCCAATCAAACTTGTTAATTTTCTAGGGATTGGCTGAGAAGGCCCGGATCTACACTTCCACCAAAAGAAGTTTGATTTCCCCACTAATCCCTTGAGGATCTTGTTATTCTTGGGTGTTTGAGCATCCTAGACGGTTGAGGTTACCTCAGAGCCACATTCCATTGTGGTGAAGCTCCGTGGTGGAGTTGGGAGCCTCCAATCAAGTTGTGGAGATTGCCCCAACCTTGTTTGTAAAGGTTCGATCGTCGCCTTCAAGGGCACCACTAGTGGAATCACGGCATCTCGCATTGTGTGAGGTTGTGAGGAGACTACGGTGGCCCTAGTGGCTTCTTGGGGAGCATTGTGCCTCCACACCGCTCCAACGGATATGTACTTCCCTTCAAAGGGAAGGAACCTCGGTAGCACATCCTTGTCTCCTGTGATGCCCGGATAATTAAGCTACAGTAATTCTCTGCTAATGGTGCCACATCACTTCGATTACTATTGTTAATCTCGAGTTAATTCAAAACTGATTCGGAATTCAAATTTAAAATAGAGTCAAACGATAAATTTTTCAAACATTAAAACTAAAATGTTCATCATGTGGCAACTATTCCATAACTAATTATGGTGGTGAACCAATATTTTTAAGTGGTGTTTAGATGACCTAAAATATTTAATACAGGGGCCAAACAATATTTTATTCGCTTTTAAAATAATAATAATTCCAAACCGATTCAAAAGCCTCTCAAACTTTTTGTGGGAGTGCCTAAAAATGCAACAATAATTTTGGACCAAGTTCCATATTTTGCAAAAATCATTTGATGGCTTAGTTAAACACAAACGGTGCAAATTAAAAGAAAACGCAGAAAACAGAAAAGTTTTAGAAAAGGAAAATTGGTAGAGGAGCTGCTACTGCTGCACCGGGCCCTAGTGGCCACTGTGCAGGCCCAGCCCATCCCTGGTCATCCCCTTGATCTCTGTTCACCAGGCACCCCGTGGACGCAGGAGCGTCGTCCATGGCCGGATAGCCACGGGGCGGCCATCCCGCGCCTCCCCGCCGTCTCCCTGCGTTGGATAAGAATGCCCTGCGCCCCCTCTGTCAAACCTAGATCGCTAATCCCTTTCTCCCCCTCGCTCACTCGCTCTCCCGACCCGGAGCTCATATCCGAGCTGCCGTCGCCGCGTCGACGTCGAGGCCGTGCGCCGGAGCCTCCCCGCGGCGCCAGAAGCTTCCCAGGAGACGGCCCCCTTCATCATCGTTCTCTACGACAATCGGCTCTAGCTGGAGCGCCCCAGAGCCGCCGCCATCAACCCCCTCCTCTTCGACCATGGATGTCTGCTCTGCCTCGTCGATCTGCTACCTCCGGTCCCCCCCGAACCACCCCGAGCTCGCCATCGCCTTCCCCTCGGTGAGCCGCACCCATTCCCCCCTTCCCCTCTCGGATTTGTCGTCGTATGATCCCCCCTCGAGCTCCTGCCGCCATGACCGAGGCTTGGTCCGGGCCGCGCCCCTCATCGCTGTTGCTCCTGCTATTGTCGCCTCACCCGTGCGCGCCTTTGCCTAGCTCCGCCGCACCCCACGCTGATGCCCGCGCCCGCTGCCGCCCGAGCTTGCGGCCCCGCCATTCCCTTCTGCATGCCCGAGCACGTCAGCAGCGCCGCCGCCGCCCCGCTCAACGCCACCGCCGCTAGGCTCCATCTTCGACCACCCTGCTGCCACCCCTAGACGTGCCGCAACGCGAGCTCTCCAGCTAGCCCGCCCGCGCATCCAGCGGCCGCCGGAATCGGCCGGCCGACGACGTCCGCTGTGCTCTGTTTAACGCCGGCGGTTAGCCGCCGGTTAACCCCTGTTACTTATCCCCTAATGACCCCCAACGTGCCACTGACGTGTGGCCCCACCTCATAAATTAAAACTTGTTTAATTTAATTGTAACTAACCCACCCGCACTATTCATCGTTTGACTAGTCAACCGTTGACTGCTGACTCAGCAGTCAACGGGGCCCACTGTCAGCCTCTTGTACACTACTGGGTGCACTGGACAGGGTGCACCTAGCCTTTTTCTTTTATTTTTCAAAACTAAATAAATTCCAGGAATTTCAGAAAAACATTAAAACTTTAGAAAATCATAGAAAATAAACCGTAGCTCGGATGAAAACACTTTGTACATGAAAGTTGCTTAGAATTTCGAGACGAATCCGGATACGCAGCCCGCTCATTCGCCACACATCCCTAGCCTAGTGAACACGCAACTTTCCCCCTCCGATTCACGTGTCCAAAAACGCAAAACACCGGGGATACTTTCTCGGATGTTTCCCCTTTCGCCGGTATCACCTATCCCTGCGTCACCCCTAGCACAACGTATTGCCGCGTCTTGCTTTGTGTTACATTTGATTGCGCTGTTATTTATTGTGTTCCCCCTCCGTTACTTATTTCTGGTAGACTCCCAGACCGCTGCCGATGTTCGTGTGTTCGACTACATCGAAGACGACCCCTTCTTGCCAGAGCAACCAGGCAAGCCCCCCCTTGATCACCAGATATCGCCTACTCTACTCTCTACTGCTTGCATTAGAGTAGTGTAACATGTTACTGCTTTCCGTTAATCCTATCCTGATGCATAGCCTGTCTTTGCTACTACTGTTGTTAGCTTTACCTGCAATCCTACCTGCCTAGTATAGGATGCTAGTTTTCCATCAGTGGCCCTACATTCTTGTCCGTCTGTTGTGCTATACTATCGGGCCGTGATCACTCGGGAGTTGATCATGGGTATATACTATAGTTTATACATGATACATGTGGTGACTAAAGTCGGGTTGGCTCGAGGAGTACCCGCGAGTGATTCACGGATTGGGGGCTGAAAGGACCTTTGTCCCGACGGCCCTCTGAGTGGATCTTTGAGGCGGAGCGACAGGGCAGGTTGCGACCACCTAGGAGAGAGGTGGCCTGGCCCTGTTCGACGTTCGCGGATACTTAACACGCTTAATGAGATCTTGGTATTTGATCTGAGTTGGGTCGTTGACCTTATACGCACTAACCAACTACGTGGGAAAGATATGGGCACTCGGCGTCGTGGTATCAGCCGAAGCCTTCGTGACGTCAGCGACTGAGTAGCGCGTGCCGGATTGGACTGGAACGCCTGCTAGGCTAGGTCTGCTTCCGGCCGCGTTCGCAACATGCAGGTGTGCTAAGGGCGATGGGCCTAGACCCCTGTGCGCTTAGGTTTAGACCGGCATGCTGACCTCTCTGTTGTGCCTAGGTAGGGTTGCGACGTGTTGATCTTCCGAGGCCGGGCATGACCCAGGAAAGTGTGTCCGGCCAAATGGGATCAAGCGTGTTGGGTTATGTGGTGCACCCCTGCAAGGAAGTAAATCTATTCGAATAGCCGTGATCTTAGATAACAGGACGACTTGGAGTTATACCTTGACCTTATGACAACTAGAACTGGATACTTAATAAAACACACCCTTCCAAGTGCCAGATACAACCCGGTGATTGCTCTCCAACAGGGCATCGAGGAGGGGATTGCCGGGTAGGATTACGCTATGCGATGCTACTTGGAGGACTTCAGTCTACTCTCTTCTATATGCTGCAAGACGGAGGCTGCCAGAAGCATAGTCTTCGACAGGATTAGCTATCCCCCTCGTATTCTGGCATTCTGCAGTTCAGTCCACTGATATGGCCCTTTACACATATATCCATGCATATGTAGTGTAGCTCCTTGCTTGCGAGTACTTTGGATGAGTACTCACAGTTGCCTTGTTCCCCTTTTCCCCTTTTCTTTACCCGATTGCTGCGACCAGACGATGGAGCCCAGGATCTAGACGCCACCGTCAACGACGACTCCTACTACACCGGAGGTGCCTACTACTACGTGCAGTCCGCTGACGACGACCAGGAGTACTTTAGGAGGATCCCGGGCAAGAGGCATGCACCTCTTTCGATCTGTATCCCAGTTTGTGCTAGCCTTCTTAAGGCAAACTTGTTTAACTTATGTATGTACTCAGATATTGTTGCTTCCGCTGACTCGTCTATGATCGAGCTCTTGTATTCGAGCCCTCGAGGCCACTGGCTTGTAATATGATGCTTGTATGACTTATTTTATTTGTAGAGTTGTGTTGTGATATCTTCCCGTGAGTCCCTGATCTTGATCGTACACATTTGCGTGCATGATTAGTGTACAATTGAATCGGGGGCATCACAAGTTGGTATCAGAGCCGACTGCTTGTAGGAATCCCCCTTCCAAACTCCTTGGCCGAAGTCGAGTCTAGACATTGTTAAACTTTTACTAACCTGGCTGTGTGCCTTACGGGCCCACGTCGCCATTGGGTGGTATTAGGATATTTTACTCCTTGTCTATACTCTGGGACTCTGATTTCTCTTCTATTCGGGTTAAATGAATTTTGCTAAATCTAACATTAAGATCTCGTTATCATTTTCACCCGGAGAGCCCCTTATTACTAATGATCGTCTGCTGCACATGAAGACCCTGAAGATACTCTCCCCTGTTAACCCGAGAACTTGTGTTCATCGCGTTTGCAATTCCCCTTCCACCTTCAACCCTTATGGATAACTACTTGTAGTTGTTATTCTTACATTCATCCCCAGTTGGTCTTGTTATTACAAGATACCCCGAAATACTCGTCGTTGTTTTGATAATCCTTTGAGCTTACTGCCTTGCTGTCTTTGTCACCTGAATACCCCTACGGATAATTCTCGCACTTATCGAGTATCCGCTCATCCTCCAGTTGTTCATGTGTTTCACAATGGTCTTCGAAATACTATTTGATCCTCCAAAAATCCTTAGTAGCTTATTGCTCTGCAATACTTGTCTGCTTGCATGATGGATGCT
The DNA here is from genome assembly GCA_032464435.1 of Aegilops umbellulata. Classification (NCBI taxonomy): domain Eukaryota; kingdom Viridiplantae; phylum Streptophyta; class Magnoliopsida; order Poales; family Poaceae; genus Aegilops; species Aegilops umbellulata. The sequence continues at coordinate 374,952,505 of CP136058.1, read as the reverse complement.
TCCCATATGTTTGGCAATATTCGTTAGTATCCTTAGGCACCGTCATTTTGATCCTTTTGATTCAACATGAGTGCGAATGCACGCAATCATCAGTTGATCCTTTTAAATTATCTTTCTGGCTCAGACGTCATTTTAAACATGAGTTGGTTCTCAATCAATCCAATTGCCGTCGATTGAGGCTATTCAACTTATCCATCCCTAATCAGAACATTGCTTCTGATCCCTTGATCGGAAATCATAATTCTTTTGCATTTGAGCTATGAATTAGTCAGTTGTTTCTATAATTTGATCTCCTTGCATTATTTCTTCCTCTGGTTGAGTATCGATGCTCACATCAGATTCCTTGAGGACCCCCACATCCTTTGTTGGATTTTATCCGATAGCGACCTTCATATTCAATCACTTTGGAAGTTCTTTCTCCACTGGTAAATCTATCCTCTAATTGACCAACCATGCTCTGCTTTCGAGCTTGTGTTATTTACTCTTGAAGTTTGTGGTATATGTTCCTAAGATGCCCCGGTGGGTTGAACCTATGCCTTCCCTAATTTGTATGAACCCGAAAGTTTTTGTGAGTCATACTCTTCTGTTGTTTCGCCAGATAAAATTTCTACACTACAACTTCATCAAAAGCGAGAAGTAAAATGAAAGGTTATGCATTGGAGAAGTGGGAGTCAACCTTGAACTTTGTGTTCATGCCCATGGACACGATATAGATCCTATCATGGAAGCTTCTTGTAATAATAACTATTTTCTTGATAAATATCATCTGGTATCTGTGAATTGATCCTTTGCAACCGTGGTTCCGGCCATGATTGTTCTTCTTTGATCCATTTCTCAGACAAGTTAAAGCACTTGTCTTCTATAGATCAATATGCCTGCCCAACCTCTATTTGATCTACCTTCGAGTATTACCCCTCGTATCTCGAGGATATCATGCCATTGCACTACATCTTATGAACTTTTGATGAAGTACTACCTTTCTCTGTCAATGTCACTTCATGGGTTCTGGGTTGTTGGTCAACCAAGAACACCGATAAGTGGATCGATTTCGCACTCCGATTCAATAACTCTAAGAATTTTCATTGCTTATGAGTTTAATAATCCTTCAAGTTATTCATAGCTTGATCGGCTATATCATTATCGTGCAACTTTTAACTGTGCTACCTGGTCCTTCCTGGTACACAATTTTTTTACGCTGAGCTAAGCTTACATTGATTTCCTTGTCTTATCATTCCACCTCGGACAACAAGCTTGGTTTTGAGTTTGTTCGTACCCATGGTTCCAATAACCTCTTGCTTCATCATTCCTTTGACTTGATGTCATCGCTGGTTGATTACATCTTCATGAAATCTCTCGACAAATGTGTCGTGATCATCATCAACCTTATGAGCTCTTCCAGGATATCAATCGAATTCATGATGGGAAATACCATCCTTGCCCTCGATGATTTTTGTTATCATCGGCCACTTTATTGCCTTCCTTACAACACAAACTTGATTGTGTTTTGTGTTATACCTTGAGTGCCTTGCTATCCAGCATTTGTTCTTCTTTACCTTGGAATATTACCACCTTTTATGACAAGATGTCGTGGGAAATTTCACCACCTCTTGAGAACTCTTAATACAAGTGATACTTCTCACCATCATCATTCCTTCTTGGTCCCCGTGTTATTTATAACCGGAATGCCGACAAATGAACTATGATGTGTGAATTCAAAACTTCTAGTAACCCTATTGCTTGGAAGTTACGAACGATAGTTTCTTTCTTCATGTGTTGATTATGGACTCACCATTCTAACATCGACCGTGCTACTTAGTCCATCTTCTAGGTGCATGTTTCGATCAATGATTCACTCGAGTATGTTCTCCTCGAAACATACTTTGTTATATACTTCGACATGTCCAATATGTTACTTTGTTCACATAATTGTGGAAATCCATCCTTTGGAAATCTCGATGAATTGTCGCTGAGTCCATCAGCCACCTCCTCATCATCTCCTTGGTTTATTGATGAACTCTTGTTTCAGAACTCCCTTCCATAGTCCATTTCCCGAGAATATTACAATGTCATTCCGTCAATTTGTGTTGTACCTTTCTTCTCAGACATCTTGAGTCTCAGGTATCCTGACACCAATCAGATCTAAATCTCGGTCAGATATGATGGTTGGAACATATATCCAAGAGTTATAACGTTGGTCTAATATGACCCGGTAAGGTGATGTCATGCCTAGCACACCTGATTGGAGGACTATTGTATTAGTTTCCTTTTCAACAAGGTTGTCCATTCTTCCATGAGGAAATTGTAAAACTTATTCTACAAGTTGTTCTTGATGGATCCTTCGTGCATCCAAATTCCGAAACTTAATTGATGACCATGTCAATGCTATCTCGAAGCATGTCTGTGGTAATCCGATTTTCAATAAGAGAATTTGAAGCACGATGCTAAATTTTCTTTATCATTTATCCTAACACCGCTGTATGGGTAATATCTTGAGATTCCTCCCCCCTTACCTAAATGGTTTTCTACTTTCTATCCTGTCATGGATATCATGCTCCACTTGTCCTTGGGAAGGATATACCCCCGACATATGTGTGTATACACATTTTCATTTCCATTGTTCTGTTTAAACCTGATAATCGCATTTTCCTTTCCATTGTCTTGTTTAAGCTTTCTTGTAATCTGACTTAACTGAGCAGTGATAATTCCCTGCTTAGTAAGCACCTCGTTGTACAACTCTGTCAGTAAGACCTTGTTACCATTGTTGATAGCATCCCGGTAACCACCGATGGAAGAGAACTTTGCCTATTGGTCTGCCTCGTTCAACGAGCAGGAAAATGGTTCTCTTCGTCCCTCACCCTTGGTATCGATGTTGTTGCCGACATAACCGACAGGCTAGCCTTTGACATGCCTTGCTATCGTGACCATGCAAGATGTCACCACTCCTACTTTTATCCCACATGGTGGGCCCATAACCCACAGTTCCACAGGATCAAAACCTGACTCTCCTGTACAACCCTGTTTCTAATGGTTATTCCCCATGCTTGGCTTCGTATTTAATTCATGGGCCACCTTCCTAGTGCTCTATTCTGGTATCAGACGCAATACTTACTCTCGCTACTCTGAACCCCTTTCTCACTCAGGTTCAGACTTCAAGCAACTATCTATCTGCTTGAAACTTCTTATTGTACCTTCGAACTTTACTCTCGATGTGTTGTAATTGTTCAACTCGAGAGGCACTCGTATGATCATTCATGGGTTAATCCCAGATTATTACCCTCATAGCATTCTGTCGTTGCCAATCTGCCCCGTTACTTATTCGTAAGAATGATGGAACCCCCGAAGAAAGGATGAAGACTTCATAATGATGACCTGAAGCAGTGGAATGAAGACATCAATGTAATGGATTGACCTCTTCGAGAAGAGCAACCAAGACGGAGAAGACTCGTTAGAATTTCGTAACCAGAACCTTCCCCCTTTACTCCCCTCTTAAATCTCGGGACGAGATTTCTTGTACTGGAGGAGAATTGTGACGCCCGAATAATTAAGCTACAGTAATTCTCTGCTAATGGTGCCACATCACTTCGATTACTGTTGTTAATCTCGCGTTAATTCAAAACTGATTCGGAATTCAAATTTAAAATAGAGTCAAACGATAAATTTTTCAAACATTAAAACTAAAATGTTCATCATGTGGCAACTATTCCATAACTAATTATGGTGGCGAACCAATATTTTCAAGTGGTGTTTAGATGACCTAAAATATTTAATACACTACTGGGCCCACTATTCATCGTTTGACTAGTCAACCGTTGACTGCTGACTCAGAAGTCAACGAGGCCCACTGTCAGCCTCTTGTACACTACTGGGTGCATTGGACCGGGTGCACCTAGCCTTTTCCTTTTATTTTTCGAAATTAAATAAATTCCAGGAATTTCAGAAAAACTTTAAAACTTTAGAAAATCATAGAAAATAAACCGTAGCTCGGATGAAAAAACTTTGTACATGAAAGTTGCTTAGAATTTCGAGACGAATCCAAATACTCAGCCCGTTCGTCCGCCACACATCCCTAGCCTAGTGAACACGCAACTTTCCCCCTCTGAATCACCTGTCCAAAAACGCGAAACACCGGGGATACTTTCCCGGATGTTTCCCCTTTCGCCGGTATCACCTATCCCTGCGTTAGGTCACCCCTAGCACAACATATTGCTGCGTCTTGCTTTGTGTTACATTTGATTGCGCTGTTATTTATTGTGTTCTCCCTCCGTTACTTATTTCCGGTAGACTCCCAGACCGCTGCCGATGTTCGTGTGTTCGACTACATGGAAGACGACCCCTTCTTGCCAGAGCAACCAGGCAAGCCCCCCCCCTTGATCACCAGATATCGCCTACTCTACTCTCTACTGCTTGCATTAGAGTAGTGTAACATGTTACTGCTTTTCGTTAATCCTATCCTGATGCATAGCCTGTCTTTGCTACTACTGTTGTTACCTTTACCTGCAATCCTACCTGCCTAGTATAGGATGCTAGTTTTCCATCAGTGGCCCTACATACTTGTCCATCTGCTATGCTATACTATCGGGCCGTGATCACTCAGGAGTTGATCACGGGTATATACCATACTTTATACATGATACATGTGGTGACTAAAGTCGGGTCGGCTCGAGGAGTACCCGCGAGTGATTCACGGATTGGGGGCTGAAAGGACCTTTGTCCCGACGTCCCTCTGAGTGGATCTTTGAGGCGGAGCGACAGGGCAGGTTGCGACCACCTAGGAGAGAGGTGGGCCTGGCCCTATTCGACGTTTGCGGATACTTAACACGCTTAACGAGATCTTGATATTTGATCTGAGTTGGGTCGTTGACCTTATACGCACTAACCAACTACGTGGGAAAGATATGGGCACTCGTCGTCGTGGTATTAGCCGAAGCCTTCGTGACGTCAGCGACTGAGTGGCGTGCCCCGGATTGGACTGGAACGCCTGCTAGGCTAGGTCCGCTTCCGGCCGCGTTCGCACCGTGCAGGTGTGCTTAGGGCGATGGGCCCAGACCCCTGTGCGCTTAGGTTTAGACCGGCGTGCTGACCTCTCTGTTGTGCCTAGGTAGGGCTGCGACGTGTTGATCTTCCGAGGCCGGGCATGACCCAGGAAAGTGTGTCCGGCCAAATGGGATCAAGCGTGTTGGGTTATGTGGTGCACCCCTGCAGGGAAGTAAATCTATTCGAATAGCCGTGATCTTCGGTAACAGGACGACTTGGAGTTGTACCTTGACCTTATGACAACTAGAACTGGATACTTAATAGAACACACCCTTCCAAGTGCCAGATACAACCCGGTGATTGCTCTCCAACAGGGCATCGAGGAGGGGATTGCCGGGTAGGATTACGCTATGCGATGATACTTGGAGGACTTCAATCTACTCTCTTCTATATGCTGCAAGACGGAGGCTGCCAGAAGCATAGTCTTCGACAGGATTAGCTATCCCCCTTGTATTCTGGCATTCTGCAGTTCAGTCCACCGATACGGCCCTTTACACATGTGATAGCCTGGCTTATTAGGGATGATAGACTACTCATATCAATAAGGAATTCCTTCTTTTCTGGGAGCCCATTCGGACAGAACTCCAAAGTTAAGCGTGCTTAGCTTGGAGTAGTATCAGGATGGGTGACCGACCGGGAAGTTGCTCCCGGGTGCGCACGAGTGAGGACAAAGTGCGCAGTAAAGACTAGTATTGATCTATGGGGCCAGTCTAGATCCCGCCAGGAGTAACGACCACCGGCGGGTGTGTCCGGGGCGTTACAAGTTGATATCAGAGCCGACCCTCGCGGTTACACGGATGGTTGCGGACAGGTGCGTGGTCATGTTGTTCATGACGTTTGTGACCCATCGTGGCACCCGGCATGGCACATGTACCGGACTGGAAGCACAGACGTTTGTGCCAAGAGGGAACGTTCCTGTGGCCCGACGAGGACGTCGGTTCCTCTGAGTGGGGGTGTATGTGATAGCCTGGCTTATTAGGGATGATAGACTACTCATATCAATAAGGAATTCCTTCTTTTCCGGGAGCCCATTCGGACAGAACTCCAAAGTTAAGCATGCTCAGCTTGGAGTAGTGTCAGGATGGGTGACCGACCGGGAAGTTGCTCCCGGGTGCGCACGAGTGAGGACAAAGTGCGCAGAAAAGACTAGTATTGATCTATAGGGCCAGTCTAGATCCCGCCAGGAGTAACGACCACCGGCGGGTGTGTCCGGGGCGTTACAACACATATATCCATGCATATGTAGTGTAGCTCCTTGCTTGTGAGTACTTTGGATGAGTACTCACGGTTGCCTTGTTCCCCCTTTTCCCCTTTTCTTTACCCGATTGCTGCGACCAGACGATGGAGCCCAGGATCCAGACGCCACCGTCGACGACGACTCCTACTACAGCGGAGGTGCCTACTACTACATGTAGTCCGCTGACGACGACCTGGAGTAGTTTAGGAGGATCCCAGGCAGGAGGCCTGCGCCTCTTTCGATCTGTATCCCAGTTTGTGCTAGCCTTCTTAAGGCAAACTTGTTTAACTTATGTCTGTACTCAGATATTGTTGCTTCCGCTGACTCGTCTATGATCGAGCTCTTGTATTCGAGCCCTCGAGGCCACTGGCTTGTAATATGATGCTTGTATGACTTATTTTATTTGTAGAGTTGTGTTGTGATATCTTCCCGTGAGTCCCTGATCTTGATCGTACACATTTGCGTGCATGATTAGTGTACGACTGAATCGGGGGCATCACATCTCCACCGGCTCCACTTGTGGTTATCTCTTTCCTTTACTTTGTGCAAGCTATTGTTGTGTTGTATCCTTTGCTTGCACTTCTTCTGCTTCTTCTTCTTCTTCTTCTTCTTCTTCTTCTTCTTCTTCTTCTTCTTGTTGTTGTTGTTGTTGTTGTTGTTGTTGTTGTTGTTGTTGTTGTTGTTGTTGTTGTTGTTGTTGTTGTTGTTGTTGTTGTTGTTGTTGTTGTTGTTGTTGTTGTTGTTGTTGTTGTTGTTGTTGTTGTTGTTGTTGTTGTTGTTGTTGTTGTTGTTGTTGTTGTTGTTGTTGTTGTTGTTGTTGTTGTTGTTGTTGTTGTTGTTGTTGTTGTTGTTGTTGTTGTTGTTGTTGTTGTTGTTGTTGTTGTTGTTGTTGTTGTTGTTGTTGTTGTTGTTGTTGTTGTTGTTGTTGTTGTTGTTGTTGTTGTTGTTGTTGTTGTTGTTGTTGTTGTTGTTGTTGTTGTTGTTGTTGTTGTTGTTGTTGTTGTTGTTGTTGTTGTTGTTGTTGTTGTTGTTGTTGTTGTTGTTGTTGTTGTTGTTGTTGTTGTTGTTGTTGTTGTTGTTGTTGTTGTTGTTGTTGTTGTTGTTGTTGTTGTTGTTGTTGTTGTTGTTGTTGTTGTTGTTGTTGTTGTTGTTGTTGTTGTTGTTGTTGTTGTTGTTGTTGTTGTTGTTGTTGTTGTTGTTGTTGTTGTTGTTGTTGTTGTTGTTGTTGTTGTTGTTGTTGTTGTTGTTGTTGTTGTTGTTGTTGTTGTTGTTGTTGTTGTTGTTGTTGTTGTTGTTGTTGTTGTTGTTGTTGTTGTTGTTGTTGTTGTTGTTGTTGTTGTTGTTGTTGTTGTTGTTGTTGTTGTTGTTGTTGTTGTTGTTGTTGTTGTTGTTGTTGTTGTTGTTGTTGTTGTTGTTGTTGTTGTTGTTGTTGTTGTTGTTGTTGTTGTTGTTGTTGTTGTTGTTGTTGTTGTTGTTGTTGTTGTTGTTGTTGTTGTTGTTGTTGTTGTTGTTGTTGTTGTTGTTGTTGTTGTTGTTGTTGTTGTTGTTGTTGTTGTTGTTGTTGTTGTTGTCGTCGTCGTCGTTAGCATCATATATGTTGCTCACCTAGTTGCACATCTAGACAACCTACTTATTGTTAAACCTAATTTGTGAAGAAAAGTTAAAAATTGTTAGTTGCCTATTCACCCCCCCCCCCTCTAGTCAACCATATCGATCATTTCAATTGGTATCAGAGCCTCGTCTCTTTATTAAGGGTTTCACCACCCGAAGAGTATTGTTGACACCAAGGAGGAAGTGCCCGAGGTCGTGGAGTTGACTTCGATCACACGAGATGACCTAAGTGAAGCCATGGCTTCACTTAAGACATTTATGACGACCGAAGTGAAGTCTATGCTTAAAGAATTGCTTGAGGGGATGAAATCCACTCCTGATCCATTGCTTGTGGTTAATTCCACCGCATCGATGTCGGAGGCCAATCCCAGCAAGGAAGCGGCAAAAGGTACTCAAACTTCTCCCCCTCATGATAAGAATGGGACAGGAACCTTTGCCTCGGACCCTCGGTTCCCCCCTCCCCCGGTCTATGCAGGGCCGGTCCCTACACCGCGCATCAATAATCTTGGCCCTCCTCCTAATTAAGCTTGTTAAGGGTGATTTTGCTAATTGGGTTTTCCACATCAAGTCTCATTTGAATCACAGCTCAACAAATATTTGGAGAGTCATTGAGCAAGGCTTCTACCCGCATGATCCAAACAACCTCACCCCAAGAGAAGAAGTGGACAATCAATACAATCACTCCGCGTTGTTCATCCTTCAAGACGTGGTCCCTCCCGAAGATCTATTTCACTTACGACCCTTCACTTGAGCAAAGGATTATTGGGATCACATCATGTCTTTGTACAAGGGAAGCTCAAGCATCCAACGGTCCAACTTTGAAGTGGTCCTTGATGAGGCCGATGAATTCGTGATGCTAGAAGACGAGGATCCACATGATCACTACCGGAGGGTGACAATTCTTGCGGTTTCTCTCCAAGACCATGGGAGCAATGATACAGATGACAATTAGATCAAGTGCAGTTTTTTCAAGGCCATCATGCCTTCCAACAAGGCCATGTCTTCCGTGATTCGCCAAAGGCCGAATTTTTATTAACCTCAAGTGAAGTGTTAGATGAGTTTATTGCCATGAACATCATGAACAAGACCGCCGACGATGCTCTTGCTCGTGTCCAGTCAAAGAAAAGCTCATCAACACTTGCTTTGAAGGCCAAGGCCATTCCGGAAGAAGAAGAGGAGGAAGAAGAGGAGTGTTGCCCTGAGGACACCAAATATGCTTACCATGAGCACATGGCTCTTGCATCAAGGCAATTTTGGAGCAACAAGAGGAACTCAAGGCCCCACTTTTCAAAGAACAACTCAGGCGGCTCAAAGAACAAGCAACGAGTGAGGACTTGCTACAATTGTGGCAACGTGAGTCATTTTGTAGCGGAGTGTCCTTATGAGAAGAGGGAATACAATAGTGGCAAACTCATTCGCAAAGACAAAGCCAAGTCTTTCCCAAGCAAGAACAACTTCACCAAGAAGACTCCTCCAAAGGGCTTGGTGGCACATGAAGAGTGCTCCTCCGATGATGATGAGGAAGATACAAGTGGAGAAGGAATGGCGATGGCGACCATTGCCATTGCCACATCTTCTCCCTCCAAGGTGTCTCTCTTCGGTGCCCCCAACGAGAACACCATTGCCAAGTGTCTCATGGCCAAAGGTATCAACAAGGTAACCCTTAACATCAAAACCACCATCATTACTACTCCTTCATTGTTAGATTGTGTTGATGATAGTGAGGTGGTTAAAGTTGATGAGAATGAGTTTACCAAGTTTGTGAGTAAGCTCAAAGGGAGAATCCAAGAAGCACTTTGTTGCTCTCTTGGAACAACTTGGTGAGGCCAATGATATCATTGAGTCACATGAGGATACTATCTCCAAGTTGGAATGGAGGGGCATAGTCGTGACTATGCCGATGTGATTGTGGATCTTTCCATTGTTCTAGAGGAAGAGCGAGGTCTTCGTTTGACTCTTGAGGAGTCATACAACGTTAATCATGCTAAATTGCAAAAAGATCTTGATCATGCTATTGTTCTTACTCGTGTGCTTAAATCCGAGAAAGTTGCACTTGGGGTTGGCCATGATAGACTCAAGGAAGAGTTTGATACACTTGACAAGGCTCACAAGGTCTTGAAGGGTGTTCATGCTTCTCTCAAAGAGTCTCATGATCAACTCCAAGTGAAGCTAACCAAGGAGATTTCCACGTGTCCTCCTTTCGTTCTAATTGATAATGCCCATGCTACTAACCCTTGTTGCGAGCATGTGCATCTTATGGAGGAAAATGCTAAGTTGAAAGAGCAACTTGAGAAGGGCCTCGTGACTTGTATACAAGGCAAGAGGAATCTCAATGACCTTTTGAGCAATCAAAAGGAAGTTGTAGGAAAGGAAAGACTTGGGTTTGTACCCAAGTCAAAGAAGAAGAAGAAGAAGAAGAAGAAGAAGAAGAAGAAGAAGAAGAAGAAGAAGAAGAAACCTCTCCCGCTCAAGAAAACATTTGTCAAGGCGGGTGAGGGTGCTCATGAGAAGAAGAAGAAGAAGAAGAAGAAGAAGAAGAAGAAGAAGAAGAAGAAGAAGAAGAAGAAGAAGAAGAAGAAGAAGAAGAAGAAGAAGAAGAAGAAGAAGAAGAAGAAGAAGAAGAAGAAGAAGAAGAAGAAGAAGAAGAAGAAGAAGAAGAAGAAGAAGAAGAAGAAGAAGAAGAAGAAGAAGAAGAAGAAGAAGAAGAAGAAGAAGAAGAAGAAGAAGAAGAAGAAGAAGAAGAAGAAGAAGAAGAAGAAGAAGAAGAAGAAGAAGAAGAAGAAGAAGAAGAAGAAGAAGAAGAAGAAGAAGAAGAAGAAGAAGAAGAAGAAGAAGAAGAAGAAGAAGAAGAAGAAGAAGAAGAAGAAGAAGAAGAAGAAGAAGAAGAAGAAGAAGAAGAAGAAGAAGAAGAAGAAGAAGAAGAAGAAGAAGGAAATGGGTGGTAATGCCAAGAAGGAAAAAACCGCCCCTACCAACAAAACCGACAACTTTAACCCCTCTTATATTTTGTGCCATGCTAGTGATGGGCATGTTTATGCCAAATTTGTTGGTTATTCTTATGAGTACATTGAACGGTCTATTTGGGTTCCTAAGACCCTTGTTACTAACATCAATGGATCCATTCGAAAATGGGTACCTAAATCCAAGCATTGGTCTCTTGTAGGAGTTTGCTTCCAGTGGGGTATCATGGTTGTTCTATAGTGGAGCAACAAATCATATGACCGGGAGCAAGGACTTGGTGGTGGATGTGCATCCAATTCCATTTATCCCCACCCATGTACAATTCGGTGATGCTTCAACTTCTAAGGTATTGGGACTTGGCAAGGTGGTCATCTCTCAAGATTTATCTATGGAGAAGGTCATGCTTGTTGAGTCCCTTGCATACAATTTGCTTTCCATTCGTCAACTTGCACTTATAGGTTTTGCAACATTCTTTGATCTTGATACCGTGGCCCTGTTGTGGAGCAAGATTCTTAAAGTATCTTTTGTTGGACATGTCGAGAACAGTCTCTATGTGGTGAACTTCTCGGAGCGACCCACTAAGACCGCGACTTGCCTAATGGCTAAAGTTGATGTGGGTTGGCTTTGGCATCTTCGACTGGCCCATTTCAATATGAGATCTTTGCAAAGTCTTCTCAAAGGGGACCATGTCCGTGGACTAACAAATGTGAGTTTTTCCAAAGACCGTGCTTGCAGTGCTTGTATCAAAGGAAAGCTTCATGAGACGGCTCACCGACCCTCGACTATCATCTACTCAAAGAGGCCCTTGGAGCTCCTTCACATGGATCTCTTTGGTCCTCTCCTTTGATAGTCTTGGTGGAAGAAAGTATTGCTTGGTAATTGTGGATGACTACTCAATATATACATTGGTATACTTCTTCAAGAGGAAGAGTGAGACTCAAAAACCGTCATCAACTTTGCAAATGAAGCTCAATGTCAACATGGAGCAAAGATTTTGATGATTAGAAGCGACAATGGCACCGAGTTCAAGAACTACACCTTGGATGAGTTTCTTAGTGATGATGGGATCAAGCATCAATATGCCGCACCCTATACCCCTCAACAAAATGGTGTGGAGGAGAGGAAGAACCGGACGTTGATGGATGCGGTAAGGACTATGATGGCGGAGTTCAAATCCCTGTACAACTTTCGGGCCGAAGCCATCAACACCGCATGCCATGCATCCAATAGGCTCTACCTCCGCAAAGGCTTGAACAAGACTCCATATGAGATACTTACCGGCAACAAGCCCAACCTCAAGTACTTTCGGGTGTTCGGTTGTAAGTGTTTCATTCTCAAGAAAGGTGTTCGACTGTCTAAATTCGAACCCGGAGCTCAAGAGGGCATATTTGTTGGTTATGCTACAAACTCTCATGATTACCATGTCCTCAACAAGTCCACCGGACTCACTGAGGAGACGTGTAGCGTAATAATGACTCCCAAGTGGAGCAAAGTGGTCTTTGTGATGTAGGTGATGAAATTCCTCCCCAAGCCATAAGAAGAATGAGGATTGGTCAAATACTCCCGATTGAGGAACCCCTTGTCGCCGGAGGAGAAGGAAAATGCTCTAATCAAGTGGAGCCATCACCTACGCTAGACCCACACGCTTCTGAAGAACAAAGTGAAGGCCCTCAACCCTATGAGCAAGATCAACCCCATTGAGATGGTGATGTACCAAATGATGCCTAAGATCAAGTTCATGCCTCCGAGCTCGCTCGAGATCAAGAGCAAGCTCAAGAATGTGCTCAAGATCAAGAGCAAGCTCAAGATGGTGCTCAAGATGAGCAAGATGATCCTCAAATGCCCATCGAGGAACTTTTGGAGCGTCATGTGATACGTCTCCAACGTATCTATATATTTTTTATTGTTCCATGTTATTATATTATCTGTTTTGGATGTTTTATATGCATTAATACGATATTTTATATTATTTTGGGGACGAACATATTAACCTAGAGCCCAACGCCGGCTTATGTTTTTCCTTGTTTTTGAGTTTTACAGAAAAGGAATACCAAACGGAGTCCAAACGAGCTGAAACTTTACGACGATCTTTTATGGACCAGAAGAAGCCCACAGAGTATCGGAGATGGACCAGAGGAGCCACGAGGCATCCATAAGGGTGGAGGGCACCCCCTAGGGCGCGCCCCTTGCCTTTGCCGCTGCCTCGTGGACAACCTAAGTTGTTACCGACGCCAAATTTCCTATAAATATATAAACCTTCGAAAAAGAAACCTAGATCTGGAGTTCCGCCGCCGCAAACCTCTATAGCCACGAAAAACCAATCGGGAGCCCGTTCTGGCACCCTGCAGGAGAGGGAAACCATCACCGGAGGCCATCTTCATCATCCTGATGGTCTCCATGATGATGAGGGAGTAGTTCACCCTCCGGGCTGAGGGTATGTACCAGCAGTTATGTGTTTGATCTCTCTCTCTCTCTCTCATGTTCTCGATTTGGCACGATCTTGATGTACCGTGAGCTTTGTTACTATAGCTGGATCATATGGTGTTTCTCCCCCTCTACCTTTTTGTGATGAATTGAGTTTTACCTTTGAGGTTTCACTATTATCCGATTGAATACTATTATGGATTTGAGAACACATGATGTATGTCTTGCGTGGGATACCCGTGGTGACAATGGGGTGTTCTATTGATTCACTTGATGTATGTTTTGGCACTCAACTCGCGGATTCCCGAGGTGACATTGGGGTAATCTATGCATAGGGGTTGATGCACGTTTTCCTCCTTGTTTCTCCGGTAGGAATCTTGGGGCACTCTTTGAGGTTCTTTGTGTTGGATTGAATATTATGAATCTGAAGTTGTTTGATGCATATCGTAAAATTGGCCCATGGATACTTGTGGTGACATTGGAGTATCTAGGTGACTTTAGGGTTGATTGATGTGTATCATATGGTGTTATTTTACTACGAACTCTGGGGTTGTTTGTGACACTTATAGGAATAGCTCAATGGATTGATCGAAATGAATAACTTTGAGGTGGTTTCATACCCTACATACAATTTCATCTTATGTTCTCCGCGATAGGAACTTTGGAGTGTCTCTTTGTTGCATGTTGAGGGATTGCCATATGATTTAGTTATGTTATCATTGTTGAGAGAACTTGCACTAGTGAAAGTATGAACCCTAGGCCTTGTTTCCAAGAATTGCAATACCGTTTTTGCTCACTTTTGTTACTTGCTACCTTGTTGTTTTTATATTTTTAGATTACAAAAACCTATATCTACTGTCCATATTACACTTGTATCGCCATCTCTTCGCCGAACTAGTGCACCTATATAATTTACCATTGTATTGGGTGTGTTGGGGACACGAAACTCTTTGTTATTTGGTTGCAGGGTTGTTTGAGAGAGACCATCTTCATCCTACGCCTCCCACAGATTGATAAACCTTAGGTCATCCACTTGAGGGAAATTTGCTATTGTCCTACAGAACTCTGCGCTTTGAGGCCCAACACGAGTCTACAAGAAGAAGTTGCATAGTAGACATCAAGCTAGCTCTTTTCTAGCGACGTTGCCGGGGAGGTTAGTGCTTAAAGGTATATATTTAGATCTTGCAACTGGATCTTTTTGTTTCTTTTTTTATCACTAGTTTAGTCTATAAAAGAAAGCTACAAAAAAATGGAATTGAGGTTGCCTCATATGCTTCATCTTTTTAATGTCTTTCGTGAAAATGATGGAAATGAAAATTGTGCTCAAGTGTTAGAAGGAGAAGTTAATAAAATGTTTGACACTAAATCTTTGAATGATAAACATGATTGCAATGTTGTTAGTGTGCTTGCTATGAATATTCGTGATACTAATGATGATTGCACTAGTCATTGTAAAGAAGTTTCTTATAAGCATGTCAATTTTTGTGGAGTGAATAGAGTTTGTGAAGTCATGCCTTATAGGGATGATAGATATTGTAGGAAGCATAAACATGATGAGACCAATCGGTGGCTTAAGGTGATAGATAAATTTGCTACAAAATTATGCTCTCTTCATCCCATTACTTGTGAACTTTGCAATAGAGTTGGTCATCTTAATTTTTAATGCATACTTTTTCATGATCGAATTGTGGCCAAATATTGCAATAGCTTGATCACCCTTGAACTTTATAATGAACTTTTTTTATTTTTGGGGTGTGAAGAGTTGTTGGTTCGAAGCGTTCATATTCACCGACCATGCTGAAACTACTCTTAAAGAAATCTATATGTTTTGTGTGGTAAATTGCAATGAGAATGCTTATATTGCCAACTATAGAAAGATGGGAAAACCATTAGAATATAAAAGAAATACTAATGAAAGGACAAAGCTCTCCACTTTCCCTCCTATTGTCTCTCGTGATGAAACAGGTTACAAGAATGAGCTCCAAAAGAGCCAATCTCATCAATAAAGAGCTCCAAAAGGTTGATTAAACCCACACATGATGTGGAGAAGAAAAAGAAAAGACGAAGAAGCAAAGGTAAAAAGGTATCCCTCCCAAATTATGTTGCTCCTATTATTGTTATGCCTTGTGCGAGTGAATCAAAAATAAATGTGGAGGATGATATACTTGATGATGATATTAATTCTTTGTCTTATGGTACAATGTTTGAAGAAACTATTGAGGATGATTTTGTTATGCCCATTACTCATTCTGATGATTATGATTGGGAAAGTAACAATACTTTTTATAATCTTGAGAATCTTTTTGGCACCAAATTAGAAAATTGTGATGATAATAATTGCTACACTATTGGTGTTATTCATACTATTAATGATGCGAGTGATTATGCTTATGATATGCTAAGCCACAAGCTTGGGGATGCTATGTTTGATGAGAATGAAATGTTTGGGAATTTATTTGCTGCAATTAGTGTTTGTCCCAAGCTTGGGGGTGCTATGCTTGATGAAGATGATATTTTTAATCCCCCAAGTTTTGATGTGCAAATTTATTATGATGATAGCATGCCTCCTATTTACGATGATTGCAATACTAATGAAAGTGGGTTTGGAAGAGTGACAACTTTAGATAATAATTATCCCACTATTTTGGAGGGTGTTGAATCTTATAATATTTATGAAAGTGGATTTGGAGAGGTCATGACTTTATTTAGTAATGATTCCACTATCTTGGAAGAGGTTTCAGTTGATTATGATGAGAATGAAGTTGCTACTTATGATGATTATTGTGATGACACTTATGTTATGAAAAGTAATGATGATTATATTTATAAATCTGTTCATAATTATGATTACCCTTTTTCTTAACATTATTCTTTTAATGTGGAAACAATTTATAGTATTCGAGTTTCTTATGATACTCCCCCTATTCCGAGTGAGAAGAATTTTGCTTATGTGGGAGAGTAGTAAAATTTCTATGTTTTAAAATCATGAAAATAATGCTTTGTGTGATAGCTATATTGTTGAATTCATTCGTGATGCTACTGAAAATTATTGTGAGGGAGGAATATATGCTTGTAGGAGTTGCAATAATATCAAGTTTCCTCTCTATGTGTTGAAAATCTTGAAGTTTTCCTTGTTTTACCTTCCTATGCTAGTTGATTCTTGCTCCCATAAATTGTTTGCTCATAAAATACCTATGCATAGGAAGTGGGTTAGACTTAAATGTTCTAGTCATATGCTTCATTATGCTCCCATTATGTTTCAATTCTTATCTTTTATGAGTGCATCATTGAATTCATCATTCCTAGCTAGAAAGGCATTAAAGAAAAGCGCTTATTGGGAGACAACCAAATATTTACCCCTACTGATTTTGTGTGTTCACATGATTAGGCTACTGTAGTAATCATGTTTTATAGCTTTTGTTTCAATAAAGTGCCAAGTAAGACCTTTGGGATGGTCTATGGTGATAGTTGATTTGATCTTGCTGAAAAATAGAAACTTTTGCACCAAGTAAAATAATATTAAAAATTCACAGAAACGTGCTTTTGATATGATTATTTTTGCAAAATATTGATATAAAAATTGCCTAGGTTTTCCTATTTTTTTCAGAATTTTTGGAGTTACAGAAGTATGGAAAGTTTTCAGATTACTACAGACTATTCTGTTTTTGATAGGTTCTATTTTTCATGTGTTGTTTGCTTATTTTGATGAATCTATGAGTAATATCGGAGGGTACGAACCATGGAGAAGTTGGAATATAGTAGATATAACACCAATATGAATTTAGAATGATTTCACAACTGTACGTAAGTGGTGATTTGCTTTATTATACTAACGGAGCTTACGAGTTTTCTGTTGAGTTTTGTGTTGTGAAGTTTTCAAGTTTTGGGTAAAGTTTTGATGGACTACGGTATAAGGAGTGGCAAGAGACTAATCTTGGATATGACCAAGGCACCCCAAGGTAATATTCAAGGACAACCAAGAGCCTAAGCTTGGGGATGCCCCAGATGGCATCCCCTCTTTCGTCTTCGTTCATCGGTAACCTTACTTGGAGCTATATTTTTATTCACCACATGATATTTGTTTTTCTTGGAGCGTCATTTTATTTTATTAGGATTTGCTTGCTGATTGAATAACATCCCAAGATCTAAAATTCTTAAATGTTAGAGAGTCTTCACATAGTCACATAGTTATTCGACTACTCATTGATCTTCACTTATATCTTTTGGAGTAGTTTGTCCTTTGCTCTAGTGTTTCACTTATATCTTTTTAGAGCACGACAGTGGTTTTATTTTGAAGAAATGGATGAACTCCCATGCTTCACTTATATTATTTTGAGAGTCTCTACACAACATGGTAATTTGCTTAGGTTATGAATTTAGTCCTAATTTGATAGGCATCCAAGAGGGATATAATAAAAACTTTCATATTGAGGGCATTGAATACTATGAGAAGTTTGATTCCTTATGATTGTTTTGAGATATAAAGATGGTGATATTAGAGTCATGCTAGTGAGTAATTGTGGATTGGTAGAAATACTTGTGTTAAAGTTTGTGATTCCCGTAGCATGCACGTATGGTGAACCGTTATGTGATGAAGTCGGAGCATGATTTATTTATTGATTGTCTTCCTTATGAGTGGCGGTCGGGGACGAGCGATGGTCTTTTCCTACCAATCTATCCCCCTAGGAACATGCGCATAGTACTTTGTTTCAATAACTAATAGACTTTTGCAATAAGTATGTGAGTTCTTTATGACTAATGTTGAGTCCATGGATTATACACACTCTCACCCTTCCACCATTGCTAGCCTCTCTAGTACCGCGCAACTTTCGTCGGTGCCTTATGAGGGAGTCCTAGATTAGGGGGTCCCCGAACATCCAGGCTATGTGATATGGGCCAGACTCGTGGACCGTGAAGATACAAGATGGAAGGCGTTCCCCTGTGTCCGGATGGGACTCCCCTTGGCGTGGAAGGCAAGCTTAGCGTTCGGATATGAAGATTCCTTTCTCTATAAACCAACTTTGTACAATCCTAGCCCCCTCCGATGTTTATATAAACCGGAGGGTTTAGTCCGTAGAGGCGATCATAATCATACAGGCTAGACATCTAGGGTTTAGCCATTATGATCTTGAGGTATATCAACTCTTGTAACCCCTATACTCATCAAAGTCAATCAAGCAGGAAGTAGGGTATTACCTCCATTAAGAGGGCCCGAACCTGGGTAAACATCGTGTCCCTGCCTCCTATTACCTTCGATCCTTAGACGCACAGTTCGGGACCCCCTATCCGAGATCCGCCGGTTTTGACACCAACATTGGTGCTTTCATTGAGAGTTCCTCTGTTCTGTCAGCAGAAGGTTCGATGGCTCGGTCAATCATCTACAACAATGCCACCGTGAAGGAGACTTTTCTTCCCGGCAAGATTTTTGTATTCGGCGGCTTCGTGTTGCGTGCCAACTCGATTGGCCACCTCGAGCAGATCGACAGCTACGCCCCTTGTCATCAGATCAGTTTTGGGAACCTAAACTATGTCGCCGACATCCGAGGAGACTTGATCTTCGAGGGGTTCGCGGCCCCAATTTCCGATCCGGAATGGGTTGTCAGGTCCGAAGACAGGAGTTTAGAGCCACAGGACTCTCTGCAACTATGGAATTTGCTACCGGAGATCCGGAGGGGACAGCGTTAGTGGCAAACCCAAAGACGAACCGAACTCCCCTTGACGCTCAAGCGCTGCACACTCCGCCAGACTCCAAGCCCGAACTCTCAGGGTCCGTGTTACGTAGGCGAGACCAGGAGGCTCCAACCCCGGATAGCCCCGTAGACTTGATGACCACAAATATAGGGGATCTATCGCAGTCCTTTCGATAAGTAAGAGGGTCGAACCCAACGAGGAGCAGAAGGAAATGATAAGCGGTTTTCAGCAAGGTATTCTCTACAAGCACTAAAATTATAGGTAACAGATAGTTTTGTGATAAGGTAATTTGTAACGGGTAACAAGTAACAAGTGTAAATAAAGTGTAGCAAGATGGCCCAATCCTTTTTGTAGTAAAGGACAAGCCTGGACAAACTCTTATACAGAGAAAAGTGTTGGGGAACGTTGCAGAAAACAAAAGTTTTCCTATGGTTTCACCAAGATCCATCTATGAGTTCATCAAGCAACGAGTGATCGGATGCATCTACATACCTTTGTAGATCGCGAGCGGAAGCGTTCACTAGAACGTGGATGATGGAGTCGTACTCGCCGTGATCCAAATCACCGATGACCAAGTGCCGAACGGACGGCACCTCCGCGTTCAACACACGTATGGAGCGGATGATGTCTCCTCCTTCTTGATCCAGCAAGGGGGAAGGAGAGGTTGATGGAGATCCAGCAGCACAACGGCGTGGTGGTGGATGCAACAGTCACCGCAGCAGGGCTTCGCCGAGCTTCTACGAGAAAGAGAGAGAGGTGTAGCAGGGAGAGGGAGGCGCCAAAGCATCAGGGTGCGGCTGCCCCTCCCTCCCCCCTTTATATAGGCCCCCTGGGGGGGCGCCGGCCCTAGAGATCCCATCTCCAAGGGGGGCGGCGGCCAGGGGGGTGGAGTACCCCCCAAGGCAAGTGGGGCGCCCCCCTACCCTAGGGTTTCAACCCTAGGCGCAGGGGGTGGGCCATGGGGGGCACACCAGCCCACTATGGGCTGGTTCCCCTCCCCACTTCAGCCCATGGGGCCCTCCGGGATGGGTGGCCCCACCCGGTGGACCCCCGGGACCCATTCGGTGGTCCCGGTACAATACCGATGACCCCGAATTCTCCCGATGGCCGAAACTGCACTTCCTATATATAATTCTTCACCTCCGAACCATTCTGAAACTCCTTGTGACGTCCAGGATCTCATCCGGGACTCCGAACAACATTCGGATTACTGCATACTTATCTCTATACAACCCTAGCGTCACCGAACCTTAAGTGTGTAGACCCTACGGGTTCGGGAGACACGTAGACATGACCGAGATAGCTCTCCGGCCAATAACCAAAAGCGGGATCTAGATACCCATGTTGTCTCCCACATGCTCCTCGATGATCTCATCGGATGAACCACGATGTCGAGGATTCAAGCAACCCCGTATACAATTCCCTTTGTCAATCGGTATTTTACTTGCCCGAGATTCGATCGTCGGTATCCCAATACCTCGTTCAATCTCGTTACCGGCAAGTCACTTTACTCGTACCGTAATGCATGATCCCGTGATCAAACACTTTGATTACATTGAGCTCATTATGATGATGCATTACCGAGTGGGCCCAGTGATACCTCTCCGTCATACGGAGTGACAAATCCCAGTCTCGATCCGTGTCAACCCAACAGACACTTTCGGAGATACCCGTAGTATACCTTTATAGTCACCCAGTTACGTTGTGACGTTTGGTACACCCAAAGCACTCCTACGGTATCCGGGAGTTACACGATCTCATGGTCTAAGGAAAAGATACTTGACATTGGAAAAGCTCTAGCAAACGAACTATACGATCTTGTGCTATGCTTAGGATTGGGTCTTGTCCATCACATCATTCTCCTAATGATGTGATCTCGTCACCAATGACATCTAATGTCCACAGTCAGGAAACCATGACTATCTATTGATCAACGAGCTAGTCAACTAGAGGCTTACTAGGGACTTTGTTGGTGTCTATGTATTCACACATGTATTACGATTTCCGGATAACACAATTATAGCATGAATAAAAGACAATTATCATGAACATGGAAATATAATAATAATCCTTTTATTATTGCCTCTAGGGCATATTTCCAACAGTCTCCCACTTGCACTAGAGTCAATATTCTAGTTACATTGTGATGAATCGAACACCCATAGAGTTCTGGTGTTGATCATGTTTTGCTCGCGGAAGAGGTTTAGTCAACGGATCTGCGACATTCAGATCCGTATGCACTTTGCAAATTTCTATGTCTCCATCTTGAATATTTTCACGAATGGAGTTGAAGCGACGCTTGATGTGCCTGGTCTTCTTGTGAAACCTGGGCTCCTTGGCAAGTGCAATAGCTCCAGTGTTGTCACAGAAGAGTTTGATCGGCCCCGACGCATTGGGTACGACTCCTAGGTCGGTGATGAAGTCCTTCACCCAAATTTCTTCATGTGCTGCCTCCGAGGCTGCCATGTACTCCGCTTCACATGTAGATCCCGCCATGACACTCTGCTTGCAGCTGCACCAGCTTGCTGCTCCACCATTCAACATATACACGTATCCAGTTTGTGACTTAGATTCATCCAGATCTGTGTCGAAGCTAGCGTCGACGTAACCCTTTATGACGAGCTCTTCGTCACCTCCATAAACGAGAAACATGTCCTTAGTCCTTTTCAGGTACTTCAGGATATTCTTGACCGCTGTCTAGTGTTCCTTGGCGGGATTACTTTGGTACCTACCTACCAAACTTACGGCAAGGTTTACATCAGGTCTGGTACACATCATGGCATACATAATAGACCCTATGGCTGAGGCATAGGGGATGACACTCATCTCTTCTATATCTTCTACCGTGGTCGGACATTGAGCTGAGCTCAATTTCACGCCTCGCAACACAGGCAAGAACCCCTTCTTGGACTGATCCATATTGAACTTCTTCAATATCTTTTCAAGGTATGTGCTTTGTGAAAGACCTATGAGGCGTCTTGATCTATCTCTATAGATCTTGATGCGTAATATATAAGCAGCTTCTCCAAGGTCCTTCATTGAAAAACTCTTATTCAAGTAGGACTTAATGCTGTCCAAAATTTCTATATCATTTCTCATCAAAAGTATGTCATCTACATATAATATGAGAAATGCTACAGATCTCCCACTCACTTTCTTGTAAACGCAGGCTTCTCCATAAGTCTGCATAAACCCAAACGCTTTGATCATCTCATCAAAGCGAATGTTCCAACTCCGAGATGCTTGCACCAGCCCATAAATGGATCGCTGTAGCTTGCATACCTTGTTAGCATTCTTAGGGTCGACAAAACCTTCCGGCTGCATCATATACAGTTCTTCCTTAAGATAACCGTTAAGGAATGCCGTTTTGATGTCCATTTGCCATATCTCATAATCATAGAATGCGGCAATTGCTAACATGATTCAGACGGACTTCAACTTCGCTACGGGAGAGAAAGTCTCATCGTAGTCAACCCCTTGAACTTGCCGATAACCCTTAGCGACAAGTCGAGCTTTATAAATGGTAACATTACCATCCGCGTCCGTCTTCTTCTTAAAGATCCATTTGTTTTCTATCGCTCGCCGATCATCGGGCAAGTCTGTCAAAGTCCATACTTTGTTTTCATACATGGATCCTATCTCGGATATCATGGCTTCAAGCCATTTGTTGGAATCTGGGCCCGTCATCGCTTCTTCATAGTTCGAAGGTTCACCGTTGTCTAACAACATGATTTCTAGGACAGGGTTGCCGTACCACTCTGGTGCGGAACGTGTCCTTGTGGACCTACGAAGTTCAGTAGTAACTTGATCTGAAGTTTCATGATCATCATCATTAACATCCTCTCTAACCGGTGGAGGCACCACAGAAACATTTTCTTGAGCTGCGCTATTCTCCAGTTCAAGAGGTAATACTTCATCAAGTTCCACTTTCCTCCCACTTACTTCTTTCGAGAGAAACTCTTTCTCCAGAAAGGATCCGTTCTTGGCAACACATATTTTGCCTTCGGATCTTAGGTAGAAGGTATACCCAATGGTTTCCTTAGGGTATCCTATGAAGACGCATTTTTCCGACTTGGGTTCGAGCTTTTCAGGTTGAAGTTTCTTGACATAAGCATCGCATGCCCAAACTTTTAGAAACGATAGCTTAGGTTTCTTCCCAAACCATAATTCATACGGTGTCGTCTCAACGGATTTAGACGGTGCCCTATTTAAAGTGAATGTAGCTGTCTCTAGAGCGTATCCCCAAAATGATAGCGGTAAATCAGTAAGAGACATCATAGATCGCACCATATCCAATAGAGTGCGATTACGACGTTCAGACACACCGTTACGTTGAGGTGTTCCAGGCGGCGTGAGTTGTGAAACGATTCCACATTTCCTTAAGTGTGTGCCAAATTCATGACTTAAATATTCTCCTCCACGATGTGATCGTAAGAACTTTGTTTTTCGGTCACGTTGATTCTCTACCTCATTCTGAAAGTCCTTGAACTTTTCAAAGGTCTCAGACTTGTGTTTCATCAAGTAGACATACCCATATCTACTCAAGTCATCAGTAAGAGTGAGAACATAACGATATCCTCCGCGAGCCTCAACACTCATTGGACCGCACACATCAGTATGTATGATTTCCAATAAGTTGGTTGCTCGCTCCATTGTTCCGGAGAACGGAGTCTTGGACATTTTGCCCATGAGGCATGGTTCGCATGTGTCAAATGATTCATAATTGAGAGACTCTAAAAGTCCATCAGCATGGAGCTTCTTCATGCGCTTGACCCCAATGTGACCGAGGCAGCAGTGCCACAAGTATGTGGGACTATCGTTATCAACTTTACATCTTTTGGTATTCACACTATGAATATGTGTAACATCACGTACGAGATTCATTAAGAATAAACCATTGACCATCGGAGCATGACAATAAAACTTATCACTCATATAAATAGAACAACCATTATTCTCGGATTTAAATGAGTAGCCATCTCGTATTAAACGAGATCCAGATACAATGTTCATGCTCAAACTTGGCACCAAATAACAATTATTGAGGTTTAAAACTAACCCCGTAGGTAAATGTAGAGGTAGCGTGCCAACGGCAATCACATCGACCTTGGAACCATTCCCGACGCGCATCGTCACCTCGTCCTTCGCCAGTCTCCGCTTATTCCGCAGCTCCTGCTTTGAGTTACAAATATGAGCAACGGCACCGGTATCAAATACCCAGGAGCTACTACGAGCACTGGTAAGGTACACATCAATTACATGTATATCATATATACCTTTAGTGTTGCCGACCTTCTTGTCCGCTAAGTACTTAGGGCAGTTCCGCTTCCAGTGACCCTTCCCTTTGCAATAAAAGCACTCAGTCTCAGGCTTGGGTCCATGCTTTGACTTCTTCCCGGCAACTTGCTTACCGGGCGCAGCAACATCCTTGTCGTCCTTCTTGAAGTTCTTCTTACCCTTGCCCTTCTTGAACTTGGTGGTTTTATTGACCATCAACACTTGATGTTCCTTTTTTATTTCTACCTCTGCTGATTTCACCATAGCAAATACCTCAGGAATGGTCTTTTCCATCCCCTGCATATTGTAGTTCATCACAAAGCTCTTGTAGCTAGGTGGGAGCGACTGAAGGATTCTGTCAATGACCGCCTCGTCTGGGAGGTTAATCTCCAGCTGAGTCAAGCGGTTGTGCAACCCAGACATCTTGAGTATGTGTTCACTGACAGAACTATTTTCCTCCATCTTACAACTGTAGAACTTGTTGGAGACTTCATATCTCTCGACCCGGGCATGAGATTGGAAAACCATTTTCAGCTCTTCGAACATCTCATATGCTCCGTGTTGCTCAAAACGCTTTTGGAGCCCCGGTTCTAAGCTGTAAAGCATGCCGCACTGAACGAGGGAGTAATCATCAGCACGCTGCTGCCAAGCATTCATAACGTCTTGGTTCTCTGGGATGGGTGCTTCACCTAGCGGTGCTTCTAGGACATATTGTTTCCTGGCAGCTATGAGGATGATCCTCATGTTCCGGACCCAGTCCGTATAGTTGCTGCCATCATCTTTCAGCTTGGTTTTCTCTAGGAACGCGTTGAAGTTGAGGTTGACATTAGCGTGGGCCATTTGATCTACAAGACATATTGCAAAGTTTTATTTAGACTAAGTTCATGATAATTAAGTTCATCTAATCAAATTATATAATGAACTCCCACTCAGATTAGACATCCCTCTAGTCATCTAAGTGAAACATGATCCGACTCGACTAGGCCGTGTCCGATCATCACGTGAGACGGACTAGTCATCATCAGTGAACATCTCCATGCTGATCGTATCTTTCATACGACTCATGTTCGACCTTTCGGTCTCTTGTGTTCTGAGGCCATGTCTGTACATGCTAGGCTCGTCAAGTTAACCTAAGTGTTAGCATGTGTAAATCTGTCTTACACCCGTTGTATGTGAACGTTGGAATCTATCACACCCGATCATCACATGGTGCTTCGAAACAACGAACTGTCGCAACGGCGCACAGTTAGGGGAAACACTTTCTTGAAATTGTTATGAGGGATCATCTTATTTACTACCGTCGTTCTAAGTAAACAAGATGCAAAAACATGATAAACATCACATGCAATCAAATAATAATAGTGACATGATATGGCCAATATCATATAGCTCCTTGATATCCATCTTGGGGCTCCATGATCATCCTGTCACCGGCATGACACCATGATATCCATCATCATGATCTCCATCATCGTGTCTCCATGAAGTTGTTCGCCAACTATTACTTCTACTACTACGGCTAACACGTTTAGCAATAAAGTAAAGTAATTTACATGGCGTTTCTCAATGACACGCAGGTCATACAAAAAATAAAGACAACTCCTATGGCTCCTACCGGTTGTCATACTCATCGACATGCAAGTCGTGATTCCTATTACATGAACATGATCTCATACATCACATATATATCACTCATCATTCATCACAACTTTGGCCATATCACATCACAAAACACTTGCTGCAAAAACAAGTTAGACGTCCTCTAATTGTTGTTGCAAGTTTTACGTGGCTGCAATAGGGTTCTAGCAAGAATGTTTTCTTACCTATGTTAAAGCCACAACATGATTTGTCAACTTCTATTTACCCTTCATAAGGACCCTTTTCGTCGAATCCGCTCCAACTAAAGTGGGAGAGACAGACACCCGCCAGCCACCTTATGCAACTAGTGCATGTTAGTCGGTGGAACCGGTCTCACGTAAGCGTACGTTTAAGGTTGGTCCGGGCCACTTCATCCCACAATACCGCTGAAGCAAAATAAGACTAGTAGCGGCAAGAAATTTGACAACATCTACGCCCACAACAAATTATGTTCTACTCGTGCAAAGAGAACTACGCATAGACCTAGCTCATGATGCCACTGTTGGGGAACATTGCAGAAAACAAAACTTTTCCTACGGTTTCACCAAGATCCATCTATGAGTTAATCTAGCAATGAGTGATCGGATGCATCTACATACCTTTGTAGATCGCGAGCGGAAGCGTTCACTAGAACATGGATGATGGAGTCGTACTCGCCGTGATCCAAATCACCGATGACCAAGTGCCGAACGGACGGCACCTCCGCGTTCAACACACGTACGAAGCGGATGACGTCTCCTCCTTCTTGATCCAGCAAGGAGGAAGGAGAGGTTGATGGAGATCCAACAGCACAACGGCGTGGTGGTGGATGCAGCAGTCACCGCAGCAGGGCTTCGCCAAGCTTCTACGAGAGAGAGAGGTGTAGCAGGGAGAGGGAGGCGCCAAAGCATCAGGGTGCAGCTGCCCCTCCCTCCCCCCTTTATATAGGCCCCCTGGGGGGGCGCCGGCCCTGGAGATCCCATCTCCAAGGGGGGCGGCGGCCAGGGGGGTGGAGTACCCCCCAAGGCAAGTGGGGCGCCCCCCACCCTAGGGTTTCAACCCTAGGCGCAGGGGGTGGGCCATGGGGGGCACACTAGCCCACTATGGGCTGGTTCCCCTCCCCACTTCAGCCCATGGGGCCCTCCGGGATGGGTGGCCCCACCCGATGGACCCCCGGGACCCATTCGGTGGTCCCGGTACAATACCGATGACCCCGAATTCTCCCGATGGCCGAAACTGCACTTCCTATATATAATTCTTCACCTCCGGACCATTTTGAAACTCCTCGTGACATCCAGGATCTCATCCGGGACTCCGAACAACATTCGGATTACTGCATACTTATCTCTATACAACCCTAGCGTCACCAAACCTTAAGTGTGTAGACCCTACGGGTTCGGGAGACACGTAGACATGACCGAGATAGCTCTCCGGCCAATAACCAACAGCGGGATCTGGATACCCATGTTGGCTCCCACATGCTCCTCGATGATCTCATCGGATGAACCACAATGTCGAAGATTCAAGCAACCCCGTATACAATTCCCTTTGTCAATCGGTATTTTACTTGCCCGAGATTCGATCGTCGGTATCCCAATACCTCGTTCAATCTCGTTACTGGCAAGTCACTTTACTCGTACCGTAATGCATGATCCCGTGATCAAACACTTTGATTACATTGAGCTCATTACGATGATGCATTACCGAGTGGGCCCAGTGATACCTCTCCGTCATACGGAGTGACAAATCCCAGTCTCGATCCGTGTCAACCCAACAGACACTTTCGGAGATACCCGTAGTATACCTTTATAGTCACCCAGTTACGTTGTGACGTTTGGTACACCCAAAGCACTCCTACGGTATCCAGGAGTTACACGATCTCATTGTCTAAGGAAAAGATACTTGACATTGGAAAAGCTCTAGCAAACGAACTATACGATCTTGTGCTATGCTTAGGATTGGGTCTTGTCCATCACATCATTCTCCTAATGATGTGATCTCGTCACCAATGACATCCAATGTCCATAGTCAGGAAACCATGACTATCTATTGATCAACGAGCTAGTCAACTATAGGCTTACTAGGGACTTTGTTGGCGTCTATGTATTCACACATGTATTACGATTTCCGGATAACACAATTATAGCATGAATAAAAGACAATTATCATGAACATGGAAATATAATAATAATCCTTTTATTATTGCCTCTAGGGCATATTTCCAACAGTCTCCCACTTGCACTAGAGTCAATACTCTAGTTACATTGTGATGAATCGAACACCCATAGAGTTCTGGCGTTGATCATGTTTTGCTCGCGGAAGAGGTTTAGTCAACGGATCTGCGACATTCAGATCCGTATGCACTTTGCAAATTTCTATGTCTCCATCTTGAACATTTTCACGAATGGAGTTGAAGCGACGGTTGATGTGCCTGGTCTTCTTGTGAAACCTGGGCTCCTTGGCAAGTGCAATAGCTCCAGTGTTGTCACAGAAGAGTTTGATCGGCCCCGACGCATTGGGTATGACTCCTAGGTCGGTGATGAACTCCTTCACCCAAATTTCTTCATGTGCTGCCTCCGAGGCTGCCATGTACTCCGCTTCACATGTAGATCCCGCCACGACGCTCTGCTTGCAGCTGCACCAGCTTACTGCTCCACCATTCAACATATACACGTATCCGGTTTGTGACTTAGAGTCATCCAGATCTGTGTCGAAGCTAGCATCGACGTAACCCTTTACGACGAGCTCTTCGTCACCTCCATAAACGAGAAACATGTCCTTAGTCCTTTTCAAGTACTTCAGGATATTCTTGACGGCTGTCCAGTGTTCCTTGGCGGGATTACTTTGGTACCTACCTACCAAACTTATGGCAAGGTTTACATCAGGTCTGGTACACAGCATGGCATACATAATAGACCCTATGGCTGAGGCATAGGGGATGACACTCATCTCTTCTATATCTTCTGCCGTGGTCGGACATTGAGCTGAGCTCAATTTCACACCTTGCAACACATATTTTGCCTTCGGATCTTAGGTAGAAGGTATACCCAATGGTTTCCTTAGGTATCCTATGAAGACGCATTTTTCCGACTTGGGTTCGAGCTTTTCAAGTTGAAGTTTCTTGACATAAGCATCACATCCCCAAAATTTTAGAAACGACAACTTAGGTTTCTTCCCAAACCATAATTCATACGGTGTCGTCTCAACGGATTTAGACGGTGCCCTATTTAAAGTGAATGTAGCTGTCTCTAGAGCGTATCCCCAAAATGATAGCGGTAAATCAGTAAGAGACATCATAGATCGCACCATATCCAATAGAGTGCGATTACGACGTTCGGACACACCGTTACGTTGGGGTGTTCCAGGCGGCGTGAGTTGTGAAATGATTCCACATATCCTTAAGTGTGTGCCAAATTCATGACTTAAATATTCTCCTCCATGATCTGATCGTAAGAACTTTATTTTTCGGTCACGTTGATTCTCTACCTCATTCTGAAATTCCTTGAACTTTTCAAAGGTCTCAGACTTGTGTTTCATCAAGTAGACATACCCATATCTACTCAAGTCATCAGTAAGAGTGAGAACATAACGATATCCTCCGCGAGCCTCAACACTCATTGGACCGCACACATCAGTATGTATGATTTCCAATAAGTTGGTTGCTCGCTCCATTGTTCCGGAGAACGGAGTCTTGGTCATTTTGCCCATGAGGCATGGTTCGCATGTGTCAAATGATTCATAATCGAGAGACTCTAAAAGTCCATCAGCATGGAGCTTCTTCATGCGCTTGACACCAATGTGACCGAGGCGGCAGTGCCACAAGTATGTGGGACTATCGTTATCAACTTTACATCTTTTGGTATTCGCACTATGAATATGTGTAACATCACGTACGAGATTCATTAAGAATAAACCATTGACCATCGGAGCATGACCATAAAACTTATCACTCATATAAATAGAACAACCATTATTCTCGGATTTAAATGAGTAGCCATCTCGTATTAAACGAGATCCAGATACAATGTTCATGCTCAAACTTGGCACCAAATAACAATTATTGAGGTTTAAAACTAACCCCATAGGTAAATGTAGAGGTAGCGTGCCGACGGCAATCACATCGACCTTGGAACCATTCCCGACGCGCATCGTCACCTCGTCCTTCGCCAGTCTCCGCTTATTCCGCAGCTCCTGCTTTGAGTTACAAATATGAGCAACGGCACCGGTATCAAATACCCAGGAGCTACTACGAGCACTGGTAAGGTACACATCAATTACATGTATATCATATATACCTTTAGTGTTGCTGACCTTCTTGTCCGCTAAGTACTTAGGGCAGTTCCGCTTCCAGTGACCCTTCCCTTTGCAATAAAAGCACTCAGTCTCAGGCTTGGGTCCATGCTTTGACTTCTTCCCGGCAACTTGCTTACCGGGCGCAGCAACATCCTTGTCGTCCTTCTTGAAGTTCTTCTTACCCTTGCCCTTCTTGAACTTGGTGGTTTTATTGACCATCAACACTTGATGTTCCTTTTTTATTTCTACCTCTGCTGATTTCACCATAGCAAATACCTCAGGAATGGTCTTTTCCATCCCCTGCATATTGTAGTTCATCACAAAGCTCTTGTAGCTAGGTGGGAGCGACTGAAGGATTCTGTCAATGACCGCCTCGTCTGGGAGGTTAATCTCCAGCTGAGTCAAGCGGTTGTGCAACCCAGACATCTTGAGTATGTGTTCACTGACAGAACTATTTTCCTCCATCTTACAACTGTAGAACTTGTTGGAGACTTCATATCTCTCGACCCGGGCATGAGATTGGAAAACCATTTTCAGCTCTTCGAACATCTCATATGCTCCGTGTTGCTCAAAACGCTTTTGGAGCCCCGGTTCTAAGCTGTAAAGCATGCCGCACTGAACGAGGGAGTAATCATCAGCATGCTGCTGCCAAGCATTCATAACGTCTTGGTTCTCTGGGATGGGTGCTTCACCTAGCGGTGCTTCTAGGACATATTGTTTCCTGGCAGCTATGAGGATGATCCTCATGTTCCGGACCCAGTCCGTATAGTTGCTGCCATCATCTTTCAGCTTGGTTTTCTCTAGGAACGCGTTGAAGTTGAGGTTGACATTAGCGTGGGCCATTTGATCTACAAGACATATTGCAAAGTTTTATTTAGACTAAGTTCATGATAATTAAGTTCATCTAATCAAATTATATAATGAACTCCCACTCAGATTAGACATCCCTCTAGTCATCTAAGTGAAACATGATCCGACTCGACTAGGCCGTGTCCGATCATCACGTGAGACGGACTAGTCATCATCAGTGAACATCTCCAGGTTGTCATGCGCTTTCATCGTTGGATGCACGAAATCTTAATGCAAAAGAACGTCACTTTATATTGCCACTTGTGATATGGACCTTTATTATGCAGTCCGTCGCTTTTATTTCTTCCACATCACAAGATCGTATAAAGCTTATTTCCTCCACACTAATAAGTCATACATACTTAGAGAGCAATTTTTATTGCTTGCACCGATGACAACTTACTTGAAGGATCTTACTCAATCCATAGGTAGATATGATGGACTCTCATGGCAAAACTGGGTTTAAGGATATTTGGAAGCACAAGTAGTATGTCTACTTGGTGCAAAGAATTGGCTAGCATGAGGGAGAAAGGCAAGATCAACATGTTGGACGATCCATGACAATGTACTTTATTTCGGATATAAGAAAACATAACCCATTATGTTGTCTTCCTTGTCCAAAATCAACTCTTTAGCATGTCATACTTTAATGAGTGCTCACAATCATAAAAGATGTCCAAGATAGCATATTTATATGTAGAACCTCTCTTTCTTTATTACTTCCTATTAATTTCAACAATGACCAAAACTAAATTTGTCAACTCTCAACAAATTTTAATCATCATACTCTTTCTATGTGAAGTCATTACTCTCCATAAGATCAATATGATCTCTTTATTTCTTTTAATTCTTCCTCTTTTCTTTTAATCCCTAAATATCATGGCAAAATAATCAAGCCCTTAACTCAACACTAATCTTTATTATATATAGCTCACGGACTCGATTACTGTCACACCCTGATTTTCATGCCACAACACTTAAGCTAATAAATCATGATAAAATGTGGTTTGACAAAAACTTTTGAGTGTTTTGGACTTTGCTTGAATTGATTTTTGTCTGCTGTTTGCAAGTGCTCTAAAAATCAAATAAATCCTCCAACTCTTATACTCCTTCTCCTTGATCCAAAACCTTTTCCCAATGATCATGCCATGTGTATAGAGCAACATAGTATTTTCTTACAAAAATAATTTGGCCAAAAAGTATTTTCAAAAAATAGTTTTCCAAAAACCCCTGAGTTGAGGATTGCACTGCAAGTACTTAATTATGGGCAGTAAAAATCTTTCCAAAAATATTTTTCACTCCTATTAGATATATGTTACCGAGAAACCACAAAAATATAATTTTAAAAGTTATTTTCCTATTTTATTTAAAGGCTTTTTCTTAAGGCCAGAAATGGTCTTAAATAGGTTAAAATTATTTTAAATCTTTAAAAATATTTGAGAAAAATTAGGGAGACTCAATGGACATATATTTTCCATATATATGAGTTTCAACATAGAGTTATGATCAAAATATTGGACAAAACCTCCCAAAACCATTTCCACCCATTTCAAGGATTTGAAATATTTCTACAAGAAATATTTACATAAAAATCCAAGAAAATTCTAGCATGTCACATATGACATTTTAGATGATCTTGCCAAGTCTCATGTCATGGAGAATAGTATAACCCCATGAAACCCTCTCAAAACCACTTCTGTCCTTTTTCAAGTTTGAACATTTTTGCACTGTCAAACGTGTCCAAATGATCTCACACTTGGTGCACATGCTCAAATGGTGTAATAATGCATCTAGCCAAATGGCACAGGTTGGAGAGAATTTTATCTTGATCAAAGTATCCCAAAACCCTCTCTGACCAGAATCAAATTTGAACAAGTTTGTACTGCCAACTTTTTCTCCTTGACCCCAACTTTTGTGAGCATGTTCACATGACCAAATGAGGCCACTACACCAAGTGGTGCATCAAGTAGAAATGATTTTCTCAACTAGATCTACACAAGTCCATTTCTGCTCATTTCTAGGGTTTACAAAAGTTGCATTGGCAACTTTAACCAAATGAGCTCAAATTTGGTGGAACACCATAATTATATGTTACATTTCACCCTGTGGAGTCTCATTCCAAATGGAGTTCATTTGCTTACCCAAACAAGCATCAAACACCTTCTGCCACTTTACCAAAATTCCATTTTTGACCTCTTCCACTAATCTCCATGGCCTCAACTTTTTACCACAGCTCGTCCTAGTCCCCCTCTACCTCCAGTAACAATGGCTGCCTCTCAGCTCAATGATTGAGGAGTGAAACCACCTCTTTCTCTCTCTGGACAGCCCACTTCTCCCTCTTCCTCACCTCCCTCCTCACTCCACTGGCCACCCAGGGCATCCAAAGCTCCTCCCCACTTGTTTACTTCTCCCTGGCGCTACCAGACATGAGTGGCCACACCCCTGCCCTTTAAACAATGCCATGGAAGCCAAAGGCACGCTCTGGAGCGCGCTACAGTGCGCTCCCGCACTGTAGCCGCCCCCTGCCAAGCACCTCCGGCCACCTCGGGCCTCCCCAGCGCGCCCGACGAGGTGCCTCGGCATCCGCAGCACGCCACGCCCCTAGCCCCCTCCTCCTTCTCCCTCCTGCTGCCTCCTTTCGCATGCGCGCCAGCCGCCCAAGAGCTCCAATGGCCGAGCTCACACGCGCGATGCTCTGGCCCTCCCCTGCTCCTTCTCTCCCTTCCTCTGGCCATAGACCATCTCTACAAATGCCCCAGACACGCGCCCACGAGCTCCCGTGGCCTCCAGCGTGGCTACGGCCTTGCTGGCACACGGCCCGCTGTGCACCTCGCCCCCTCCTATTTGAGGCCGCCCCCGAGCCTCCTCTCTGCTCCTTTGCCTCTCTCTCCCTCCCAGAGACCCCCTGGACAACCTCACTCCTCTCCCCGCGCCCTCATAGCCCTCCATGGACGGAGAGCCGCCGCCGGCCTCCTACTAAATTCAGCCGAGCCCGAGCTCTTCTCCCTCTCCTCTCTCCACCAGCAGGCTCCGCTGAGCAAGGCGGAGCTCCCACGCTCTTTCCCTCATCCTAGGACGCACCGTAGCGCCATGCCAAATCCCGCCTGACGCTACTGTCCGCCGGCATCCAAGCCGCCGTCGCCTCGACCATCCCCGGCAGCCGTGGCATACACGAATGGATGCGGCGCTCGACGCCGAGCTCATCCATAGCCAGAGCGTCGCCGGAGGTGCTCCGTAGCGCCGACAGTCGTCGGGGCTCTCTGCTCCCTCGGCCAGGCGAGCGCGCGGGAGGAAGACGAAGACGATGACCTGCAGACGGGCCCCGCTCGTTAGTGGCCCAGCCACCGGGCCACGCTGGCAAGTGGAGACGGGCCGGGCGAAATACGCCTTCGACGTCGCCTATCGTTCGCGTGGCCGAGCCGCTGGGCCGGCCCACTCCTAAACTGCGCTCAGTGCGCTGGATAAGGGTAAAACCCTTTCCTTTTCCTTTTTCTTTTCTGTAAATTTGTAAAATCCACAAATAAGTCAAATAAACTCCAAATTTGATGATTCAAATTTCCACAGACTCCATAAATCAAGTGCTATTTAATAGGCCACAGTGGACATTTTTGTTGTCCTTGGTTTTCACTGAACCTTTTAAAAAGGTCATTTATCCACATAAGTCCACTTCAAAAATCCATATTATATTCATTTCAACTCCAAATCCAGTGAAACCAATTTCTATATGTTTCTAAAATCATGCCTGAATTAATGGGTACTTTTACTCATTTTTATAAAATGGCATTCTATGGACAACTTGTGGATCCATCAAATCCGTTGATTCCATCATATTGAAATGTTTAGAAGTATCCATTGATCCACTTCCAATGAAATCACCTTGGTCATTCCTCATATGATCAGAGGTATCCTAGAAAAGTCCAACTCACATTTTTAGAGCACTTTTACTTTTGCCTTGTTGTGTTGCTTATTGTGTTTGTTTCCGACGTTAGTTGACGAAGTAGACGGAGTACTTGGAGAAGGGACCAGAAGATTTCAAGACTCTGATGAACCAGGCAAGCAGCCCTTTGACCATGTCCAAGAAACCCCTTTTATGCATGTCATTTGGCACTTTTATTGCTTGCATCGAAATCATGATGAGATGGTAACCACTTTGGTGGGTTACCTTCGTTACTTCCTCGTTGGTACCTGCATTATGCATGACCCTACCTTCTTATGAGGGTTATGCCGGTGGGAGTAGATAGGATGCCAAAGTAGTTGCTACGCAAAGAGGGACGGGTATATGCATGGTGACAGAGTCAAAGTGTTTTCAAAGACTTTTCGAAAACCCCGTCGGGTGCCACTTATGCCCGAGGGAGACAATGAGATGGGTAACCACTTGATGACGAGGTGGTGTACCGAGACAAGTGTGTGCGTTGTTTTCGAAAACGGATTAGATTTAAGATTTGTCGACTGTCCCAACCTTACATGCGCAACCACTCTACCCTAATATGGGAAAGGGCATTATTGATTAACTAGGTCGATACTAGCTGGGAGCCCGCATTACTAGTGACAGGGGAGAGTTGGTGCTCTCTCTCGGGACGGGGTCGTGCCAGGTAGGGCGGCCATGACTGTTTTCACAGGGCACCGGATACACCGTTGTGTCCCCTCTCGGATGTTACGATCTCAAGTGAGTCTTGCATGATGTTCATCGTGAGGATACGGAACAACGAGTGGACTCCATGTTAGTGTCGTCTAGGGAAAGATAGTGATCGGGTGCTTACCCCGGGTACTTAAGGTACCGCGGATCATGGTCGACACGGAAGTTCCCCGGATCTTGTGGGTAAAGTGTGCAACCTCTGCAGAGTGTAAAACTATTCGAATAGCCGTGTCCACGGTCATGGACAGTTGGGCAGTGCTACTTAAACTACGTCCACATGTTTACAAACCAGTGTGTGTGTGTTGATTAGTGGGAAGAACTATTTGGGTCAAGTCAAGGACTTGACATGATTGAGTTGGGTTGGTGCCCACTCTATTTATGTTGATATCTGTAACCTGTCCTCATGGTTACTTGAATTCTCCTGATGCATGTCTTACAAGTTGTTGAACATGTCATTGCACTTAAAACTAGCTTCCCGCAAAAATTTACCTATGTCATGCATTATTGTACCTTGAACCAAAACATGGGTTGCTTGCGAGTACATTCAAAGTACTCATTGGCTTGCCACTGGTTATTTTATTGGCCAGGCATAAAAGAACAGGATATGATGAAGAATACTTCGGTGACGAACATGCGAGCTAGGACGCTTCCCAGTCAGAATGCCTGTAGGGTTAAGGCAGATGGCATGGGTCCAAGTTATCGACGAAGATTTCCGCTGCAATGTTATACTCAAGACTTGGCCATAATGGTCCTACTTGTGTAACACGGTATGTATGGATGTAAGACTCTTGTTATTCAGCTTCTGTGTGTTTAGTGAGCATTGATCTCTGGGATCACTGTACACGTGCATTCAGTGATCACGACTTATGAGTCGGGGTCCCCACAGAGCTGGTATCAGAGCCATCCTGACTGTAGGAAGCCTTAGTTAGCATGGTCGTTAGTTAGGGTAAAACTATTTCCAAAACTACTACTAATTTTCAAAACTATCTATACTTCTCTTCCCTTCTTAGTTTTTCGAAAACTAAGGTATACTTTCCTTATTGATCTCTTCCCCTTCAAAACCTTTGGTCGCTAGAACCCTTATGCCCCTGACCACTGGATTCCTTGTAATCCTCGTGGATAATCTAGAAGGAAGATGCCTTGCCAGACATTCACCTACACCTCCTAAACACAAGATTGGCGACATCACAACAAGATGATACCAACAGAAGATACATCCTCAAGGGATGAGGACCTGAAGGCCCAGGAGATGGTGACACCCTTGACACTGCCCCAAGATGATGCAACCTTAGCCTATGATGATCAGGGCATAGGAAATGCAAGATCATGATATACATCGCTAATAGAGCAACCATGTCCTTACGGTTGTGGTATCGGAACCACCGGTGGATGAGAACCTCGCCATTTGGTCCGCCTCACTATAGTGAGCAGGAAAACAGTTCTCTTCATTCCCCGCTCTTGGTGTCAATATTGCCATCAACGTAACCGACATGTTGGACCTCTACTATGCCTTGTTAATGTCACTGCATAAAGGATTACCTACCTGGTACCATCGACGCCTTAGAAGACAAAACGGGATCGTCAGGATTAAGAAGACAACAGAAGACCGAGTCAATACCAGCTACAAGGAGCCACCTTCACCCCATCACTTCCACAGACAAGAAGTTGTTGAAGAATCTTCAGGCTCAACCTGAATCATTTCATCGAACAACTACAAGAGACGTAGCAACACCTGAGGGAACTCAGAAGACTACACGAGGCTCAAGGCACGATTACTGGATCCGAGAACCCCTAGGGTAGGATGAGTCGTGTACCCCCTATGCGCAGTCGAGTCCATATGATGGTTCGAATAGAACCATGACTGTGTATTGCTTGTTTTTATTTGTTTGTGTTTTAAGATAGGTCACAACTTTTGCCCTAGGCAACAAGTACGTGACTATATCACCTGCCTTATTTTGTTGTTTGTGTTTGGCCCTTTTTGGCACTTGTTTGTTTGCACCTGCACTATAGAACCCCCTTTAGGCATTCCCCTCCTCTATGCTACTTCTCCCTCTCATCCCTCTCATCAACTGAAGGCTAGCAAGAAAGATGCACCAAGAATTCCACCTCGGCAACCAACTAGCACTGAAGACTTTTGTTGCAGCCTCCTCGACCAAGTGAAACCCCGTAGAGTTATGTTTAACCCTCTGTCGGTGTCAAAACCGGCAGATCTCGGGTAGGGGGTCCCGAACTGTGCGTCAAGGTCGGATGGTAACAGGAGACAAGGGACACTTTATTTTACCCAGGTTCGGGCCCTCTCGGTGGAGGTAAAACCCTACTCCTGCTAGATTAATATTGATGATATGGGTAGTACAAGAGTGGATCTACCACGAGATCAAGGAGGCTAAACCCTAGAAGCTAGCCTATGGTATGATTGTGTATGATGATGGTTGTCCTACGGACTACAACCCTCTGGTTTATATAGACACCGGATAGGGTTAGGGCTACACAGAGTCGGTTACAATGGTAGGAGATCTCGAATATCCGCACGCCTAGCTTGCCTTCCACGCCAAGAAAAGATCCTTTCGGACACGGGACGAAGTCTTCAATCTTGTATCTTCATAGTCCTGGAGTCCGGCTGAAGGTATAGTCCGGCTATCCGAACACCCCCTAATCCAGGACTCCCTCACCCTCCAGACTAGAAACCCATTCCTAGACCCTTCGAGACTTCATGAGATACCACAGCTCGAGACCTTAACCATGTGCTTAACCCACAGAACCGCAAGAGAACCAGTTAAGCCTCTGTAAACCTCGCACAACACTGGGTTCATTATGGAACTAGTGGACATAGTGAACGAGCACATTATCATCCTAATATAGCACAAGAACTGATGATGCCATAGGGAAGACCAGTTTAAGGATATAGGAATAGAGGACAAACGACTTGATGGGTTTATATCAATGACTTGAGGAATTATATGAAACTATTTGGTGGATTATGAGGCTTTGATGTTGGTAGGTGAACTTGGTGGGATCATGAGTATAGATTAGCATGGCTTTCATTACCCCTGGAGTAAATTGGATTTAGTGGGACAATTAAGATCGCAAGCTGAATTCTTGGAAGTATGAGGATTTGACTTAGCCAGGGGATAATGATAGGAAATAGTTGACATTACGATAATGACTTGGGGAAAAGTGTGGAAATTCTTGTTGGACACAAGATTTGGATTTAAATAGGTGATCCTAGTTGAGTATAGATGCTGAGTAAGTCTACATGGTTCGGAGTAAATTGAATTTAGACTGATGATCTTGATCGTGATACCATGTTTCCTGGAGGACAATAAACTAGGAGATTGGATTAATTGTCGGAGTTGATATAAGCTTGACCTTGGAGTTTACTTGACCATGATAATGGAAATTGGCGGACTTACTATAGTAGAGACAACCCTTTCAAGTATTTGGGGACTATAGGACATTAGAAGATTCGTGTGAGACACCGTAGACATTGGATTTGTAGAATTAATGGATTATGTAGCAATTAATGGAAGTTAAAGGGCTATTGGAGTTGATTCATAGGAAGGAAACAAGATCTTGGAGTGGCTTACGACGTGTTTCCTTAGGATAGAGATGCTTTATCATGGACCTTGGATCAATAGACTGAGCACTTGGATTGTGGTGATTAAATTCAAGCTTGGCAGCTTATATGCTCTACCCATGGATTTTTAGGGGTAGCCATACATACGAGTTTGGGGATTGTAGACATATATGATTTTGTTAGACCTCCTCTCGAGAGTGATGAGGATATGAATAACATGAGTGATGATTGGAGTTGACCTATACGGGATGATTCTTTCGGTGACATGATGTGATTGTTTGGAAGACTAGATAGAACAATTGGCATCTCAGGAACCGTGCTTAAGGATAAGGTGACGAACGTTCGCTCACACACTAGAATCCTTGAAACCCTTAAGCCCCACCAAGCCACGATATGGTAGGAATCACAACCATGGGCTTTGGCTCTAGGACAAGGAAACCTTGGCCAATACGCAACCATGACCACCACCAATACCCCAACCTATACCCTATGTACCCCGTGGGCGAGTCTTCACGGAGTACTCGAACAAGTTAGTTGCCATCTTTCCTTGATGACATACTTGCCTACCCAAAGATGGAAGGAGAACCGTTCAGCTGGTTAGGGAACATCTGAAGATCGCCATGTCCAGGAGGAAGAACTACACCAACCACCATCGTCAAGAAGTAAACCTCCGCATCGAAGACCAGGCATATCTGCAAGCCACTCCTCTCAAGGGAACCAGCATTTTCATGACAAGGAAACCACACCAAGATTCATCGGCCCTCTTCGAGATCACTTCAAGGTTCAACAAACCCCTTTTTGGATCACCTCGAGACGAAGAGTAGACGACTAACAGCTGGACTTACCACCTGAGTTACCCACTGTGCACAGCGTTTTCCACGCGACACACCCGAAAGTGTTTCCAACTTCCTAGCTAGCCCGGTCTCAACAAGGACATCGATCACCGAGCCATCGACCTCCAGCCCTATATGACCTACGCGAGAAACCCCAATTGCAAATCTGGATCAAGCAGGATGACAAACACAAAGCCACACCATCGAGTACTTCAAGGTTGAATGGAGCACCAAACGGGAGCAGAAGCAGTATGAGGACGTGAAGACTACCCCAAATCCAAGTTTCCGTATTCCTTCCCGCGCCTAGTCTGGGAATCTCGGGGACGAGATTCTTGTAAGGGGGGTAGGTCTGTCACACCCTAGTTTTCATGCCACAACACTTAAGCTAATAAATCATGATAAAATGTGGTTTGACAAAAACTTTTGAGTGTTTCGGACTTTGCTTGAATTGATTTTTTTCTGCTGTTTGCAAGTGCTCTAAAAATCAAATAAATCCTCCAACTCTTATACTCCTTATCCTTGATCCAAAACCTTTTCCCAATGATCATGCCATGTGTATAGAGCAATATAGTATTTTCTTACAAAAATAATTTGGCCAAAAAGTATTTTCAAAAATTAGTTTTCCAAAAACCCCTGAGTTGAGGATTGCACTGCAAGTACTTAATTAAGGGCAGTAAAAATCTTTCCAAAAATATTTTTGACTCCTATTAGATATATGTCACCCATAAACCACAAAAATATAATTTTAAAAGTTATTTTCCTATTTTATTTAAAGGCTTTTTCTTAAGGCCAGAAATGGTCTTAAATAGGTTAAAATTATTTTAAAGCTTTAATAATATTTGAGAAAAATTAGGGAGACTCAATGGACATATATTTTCCATATATATGAGTTTCAGTATATAGTTATGATCAAAATATTGGACAAAACCTGCCAAAACCATTTCTGCCCATTTCAAGGATTTGAAATATTTCTACAGGAAATATTTTCATAAAAATCCAAGAAAATTCTAGCATGTCACATATGACATTTTAGATGATCTTGCCAAGTATCATGTCATGGAGAACAGTATAACCCCATGAAACCCTCTCAAAACCACTTCTGTCCTTTTTCAAGTTTGAACATTTTTGCACTGTCAAACATGTCCAAATGATCTCACACTTGGTGCACATGCTCAAATGGTGTAATAATGCATCTATACCAAATGGCACAAGTGGCAGAGAATTTTATCTTGATCAAAGTATCCCAAAACCCTCTCTGACCAGAATCAAATTTGAACAAGTTTGTACTGCCAACTTTTTCTCCTTGACCCCAACTTTTGTGAGCATGTTCACATGATGAAATGAGGCCACTACACCAAGTGGTGCATCAAGGAGAAATGGTTTTCTCAACTAGATCTACACAAGTCCATTTCTGCCCATTTCTAGGGTTTACAAAAGTTGCATTGGCAACTTTGACCAAATGAGCTCAAATTTGGTGGAACACCCTAATTATATGTTACATTTCACCCTGTGGAGTCTCATTCCAAATGGAGTTCATTTGCTTACCCAAACAAGCATCAAACACCTTCTGCCACTTTCCAAAATTCCATTTTTGACCTCTTCCACTAATCTCCATGGCCTCAACTTTTTACCACAGCTCCTCCTCGTCCCCCTCTACCTCCAGTAACAATGGCTGCCTCTCAGCTCAATGATTGAGGAGTGAAACCACCTCTTTCTCTCTCTGGACAGCTCACTTCTCCCACTTCCTCACCTCCCTCCTCACTCCACTGGCCACCCAGGGCATCCAAAGCTCCTCCCCACTTGTTTACTTCTCCCTGGCGCTACCAGACATGAGTGGCCACGCCCCTGCCCTTTAAACAATGCCATGGCAGCCAAAGGCACGCTCTGGAGCGCGCTACAGTGCGCTCCCGCACTGTAGCCGCCCCCTGCCAAGCACCTCCGGCCACCTCGGGCCTCCCCAGCGCGCCCGACGAGGTGCCTCGGCGTCCGCAGCACGCCACGCCCCTGGCCCCCTCCTCCTTCTCCCTCCTGCTGCCTCCTTTCAGACGCGCGCCAGCCGCCCAAGAGCTCCAATGGCCGAGCTCACACGCGCGATGCTCTGGCCCTCCCCTGCTCCTTCTCTCCCTTCCTCTAGCAATAGACCATCTCTACAAATGCCCCAGACACGCGCCCACGAGCTCCCGTGGCCTCCAGCGATGGCTATGGCCTCGCCGGCGCACGGCCCGCTGTGCACCTCGCCCCCTCCTATTTGAGGCCGCCCCCGAGCCTCCTCTCTGCTCCTTTGCCTCTCTCTCCCTCCCAGAGACCCCCTGGACAACCTCACTCCTCTCCCCGCGCCCTCCATAGCCCTCCATGGCCGGAGAGCCGCCGCCGGCGTGCTCCTAAATTCAGCCGAGCCCGAGCTCTTCTCCCTCTCCTCTCTCCACCAGCAGGCTCCCCTGAGCAAGTCGGAGCTCCCACGCTCTTTCCCTCGTCCGGGGACGCATCGTAGCGTCGTGCCCAATCCTGCCCGACGCCATCGTCCGCCGGCATCCAAACCGCCGTCGCCTCGACCATCCCCGACAGCCGTGGCATACACGAATGGATGCGGCGCTCGACGCCGAGCTCATCCATAGCCAGAGCGTCGCCGGAGGTGCTCCGTAGTGCCGGCAGTCGTCGTCGGGGCTCTCTGCTCCCTCGGCCAGGCAAGCGCGCGGGAGGAAGACGAAGACGATGACCTGCAGACGGGCCCCGCTTGTCAGTGGCCCAGCCACCGGGCCACGCTGGCAAGTGGAGACGGGCTGGGCGAAATACGCCTTCGACGTCGCCTGTCGTTCACGTGGCCGAGCCGCTGGGCCGGCCCACTGCTAAACTGCGCCCAGTGTGCTGGATAAGGGTAAAACCCTTTCCTTTTCCTTTTCTTTTCTGTAAATTTGTAAAATCCACAAATAAGTCAAATAAACTCCAAATTTGATGATTCAAATTTCCACAGACTCCATAAATCAAGTGCTATTTAATAGGCCACAGTGGACATTTTTGTTGTCCTTGGTTTTCACTGAACCTTTTAAAAAGGTCATTTATCCACATAAGTCCACTTCAAAAGTCCATATTATATTCATTTCAACTCCAAATCCAGTGAAACCAATTTCTATATGTTTCTAAAATCATGCCTGAATTAATGGGTACTTTTACTCATTTTTATAAAATGGCATTCTATGGACAACTTGTGGATCCATCAAATCCATTGATTCCATCATATTGAAATGTTTAGAAGTATCCATTGATCCACTTCCAGTGAAATCACCTTGGTCATTCCTCATATGATCAGAGGTATCCTAGAAAAGTCCAACTCACATTTTTAGAGCACTTTTACTTTTTCCTTGTTGTGTTGCTTATTGTGTTTGTTTCCGACGTTAGTTGACGAAGTAGACGGAGTACTTGGAGAAGGGACCAGAAGATTTCAAGACTCTGATGAACCAGGCAAGCAGCCCTTTGACCATGTCCAAGAAACCCCTTTTATGCATGTCATTTGGCACTTTTATTGCTTGCATCGAAATCATGATGAGATGGTAACCACTTTGGTGGGTTACCTTCGTTACTTCCTCGTTGGTACCTGCATTATGCATGACCCTACCTTCTTATGAGGGTTATGCCGGTGGGAGTAGATAGGATGCCAAAGTAGTTTCTACGCAAAGAGGGACGGGTATATGCATGGTGATGGAGTCAAAGTGTTTTCAAAGACTTTTCGAAAACCCCGTCGGGTGCCACTTATGCCCGAGGGAGACAATGAGAAGGGTAACCACTTGATGACGAGGTGGTGTACCGAGACAAGTGTGTGCGTTGTTTTCGAAAACGGATTAGATTTAAGATTTGTCGACTGTCCCAACCTTACATGCGCAACCACTCTACCCTTATATGGGAAAGGGCATTATTGATTACCTAGGTCGATACTAGCTGGGAGCCCACATTACTAGTGACGGGGGAGAGTTGGTGCTCTCTCTCGGGACGGGTTCGTGCCAGGTAGGGCGGCCATGACTGTTTTCACAGGGCACCGGATACACCGTTGTGTCCCCTCTCGGATGTTACGATCTCGAGTGAGTCTCGCATGATGTTCATCGTGAGGATACGGAACAACGAGTGGACTCCATGTTAGTGTCGTCTAGGGAAAGATAGTGATCGGGTGCTTACCCCGGGTACTTGAGGTACCGCAGATCATGGTCGACACGGAAGTTCCCCGGATCTTGTGGGTAAAGTGTGCAACCTCTGCAGAGTGTAAAACTATTCGAATAGCCGTGTCCACGGTCAAGGACAGTTGGGCGGTGCTGCTTAAACTACGTCCACATGTTTACAAACCAGTGTGTGTGTTGGATAGTGGGAAGAACTATTTGGGTCAAGTCAAGGACTTGACATGATTGAGTTGGGTTGGTGCCCACTCTATTTATGTTGATATCTGTAACCTGTCCTCATGGTTACTTGAATTCTCCTGATGCATGTCTTACAAGTTGTTGAACATGTCATTGCACTTAAAACTAGCTTTCCGCAAAAATTTACCTATGTCA
Source organism: Aegilops umbellulata (assembly GCA_032464435.1). Taxonomy (NCBI): domain Eukaryota; kingdom Viridiplantae; phylum Streptophyta; class Magnoliopsida; order Poales; family Poaceae; genus Aegilops; species Aegilops umbellulata. The sequence continues at coordinate 374,907,930 of CP136058.1, read as the reverse complement.
TGCATTATTGTACCTTGAACCAAAACATGGGTTGCTTGCGAGTACATTCAAAGTACTCATTGGCTTGCCACTGGTTATTTTATTGGCCAGGCATAAAAGAACAGGATATGATGAAGAATACTTCGGTGACGAACATGCGAGCTAGGACGCTTCCCAGTCAGAATGCCTGTAGGGTTAAGGCAGATGGCATGGGTCCAAGTTATCGACGAAGATTTCCGCTGCAATGTTATACTCAAGACTTGGCCATAATGGTCCTACTTGTGTAACACGGTATGTATGGATGTAAGACTCTTGTTATTCAGCTTCTGTGTGTTCAGTGAGCATTGATCTCTGGGATCACTGTACACGTGCATTCGGTGATCACGACTTATGAGTCGGGGTCCCCACAATTACATAGAGGGATCATAAAGCAAAACTCAAAACTAAGTCATACCAAAAACTTTATTCTACTAGATCAAGATTTTACTAAAATGATCGAGCTAAGAAAAACGGTAAAAATAGGAGTGTGATGGTGATACGATACCGGGGCACCTCCCCCAAGCTTGGCAGTTGCCAAGGGGAGTGCCCATACCCATGTGATTATATCTCTTTTGCTGGTGAAGAAGATGGAGGTGATGATGGATAGTCGCACATCGAGCGTAGGAGGCCCTCCAATTGCAGATAATGCCCTTGAGTGCGATGATATGTTCCTTCAACAAAATATTTTCATGTGTGAGATACTTGTTTTGTATGCAAGCTAGCTCAATCATCTTGAAAGCTTCGATCTCAGTTGGGGTAAGAAGATTGTGATCAAGTTGAAGGGTGTCTTCTGCTGCCGGAACTTGGTCCTCCGTGGCCTTCTTGATCCCTTCATCCTTGTTGATATCTATGGGTTCTTCCCTCTTCAACTCTATCTTCATTAGCCAAGCATCGTTGTCACCATTGTTGGAGGAGGGGGACGACATGATGCCTGGCCTTGACAACCTGACATGATAGAGCTCGAAACAAGAACATAGGATATTTTGCGTGATATGGTGGTCAAAACCTTCGAGAGATTATATAATGAAATTTTACCGACCAAAAGAAGTACCGTGCAAGAAAACAGAGTCCGGAGAGCACACGAGGTGCCCACGAGGTAGGGGGCGCGCCCATGGGGGGTAGGGCGCGCCCTCCACCCTCGTGGAGTCCTCGTGTCCTGCCCGGACTGCTTCTTATTTTCCTATTTTTCTAAATATTCCAAAACGGAGAAAATTTGCCATTAGAACTGTTTTGGAGTCGGTTTACTTACCGTACCACGTACCTATTCCTTTTCGGAGTCTGAAACGTTCTAGAAAGTGTCTCTTATGCATTCCTCCGGTGTTACGGTTTCAATAACATTAGTTTCAACATTTATAGGATTACCTGAGATATAATGTTTGATTCTTTGACCGTTTACCACCTTCGGATTTGTGCCTTCGAAGTTGTTGATTTTTATGGCACCGGAACGATAGACCTCCTCGATAACGTAAGGACCTTCCCATTTAGAGAGAAGCTTTCCTGCAAAAAATCTTAAACGAGAGTTGTATAGCAACACGTAATCACCTACATTAAACTCACACTTTTGTATCCTTTTGTCATGCCATCTTTTGACTTTTTCTTTGAACAGTTTGGCATTCTCATAAGCCTGGGTTCTCCATTCATCAAGTGAGCTTATGTCAAATAGCCTCTTCTCGCCGGCAAGTTTGAAATCATAGTTGAGCTCTTTAATGGCCCAATATGCCTTATGTTCTAGTTCGAGAGGTAAGTGACATGATTTTCCATAAACCATTTTATACGGAGACATACCATTGGATTTTTATATGCAATTCTATAGGCCCATAATGCATCATCAAGTTTCTTGGACCAATTCTTTCTAGATCTATGAACATTCTTTTGCAAAATTAATTTGAGCTCTCTGTTACTTAACTCTACTTGACCGCTAGACTGTGGGTGATAGGGAGATGCAATTCTATGATTAACATCATACTTGGCAAGCATTTTACGAAAGGCACCATGAATAAAATGTGAACCACCATCAGTCATTAAATATCTAGGGACTCCAAACCCCGGAAAAATAACTTCTTTAAGCATCTTAATAGAAGTTTTATGATCAGCACTACTAGTTGGAATAGCTTCTACCCACTTAGTAACGCAATCAACAACAACTAAAATATGTGTATACCCATTAGCGGAAGGAAACGGTCCCATATAATCAAAACCCCAAACATCAAATGGTTCAATAAAAAGTGAATAATTCATAGGCATTTCTTGATGTCTACTAATATTACCAATTCTTTGACATTCATCACATGATAATACAAACTTACGAGCATCCTTGAAGAGAGTAGGCCAATAAAAACCGGGTTGCAATACCTTATGTGCAGTTCTATCTCCAGCGTGGTGTCCTCCATAAGCCTCGGAGTGACACTTGCGTAGGATCTGTTCCTGTTCATGCTCAGGTACACAACGTCTAATAACACCATCTACTCCTTCTTTATAAAGGTGTGGGTCATCCCAGAAGTAATGTCTTAAATCATAGAAAAACTTTTCTTTTGCTGGTATGTGAAACTAGGTGGTATAAATTCATCAACAATGTAATTACCATAACCAGCATACAATGGAGCAGTACGAGAAGCATTTATGACATTTAATTGTTCATCAGCAAAGCTATCATCAATAGGTAGTGGGTCATCAAGAACATTCTCTAACCTAGACAAGTTGTCTACAACGGGGTTTTCAACTCCCTTTCTATCAATAATATGCAAATCTAATTCCTGTAACAAGAGAACCCATCTAATAAGTCTAGGTTTAGCATCTTTCTTTTCCATAAGATATTTAATAGCAGCATGATCAGTGTGAATAGTTACTTTAGAATCAACAATAGAAGGTCTGAACTTATCACAAGCAAATACAACTGCTAAAAATTCTTTTTCAGTAGTAGCATAATTTCTCTGGGCATTGTCTAGAGTTTTACTAGCATATTGAATAACATTTAATTTCTTATCAACTCTTTGTCCTAGAATAGCACCTACAGCATAATCACTAGCATCACACATAATTTCAAAGGGTAAATTCCAATCAGGTGGCTGAACGATAGGTGCAGAAATCAGTGCTTTCTTAAGTATTTCAAATGCTTCTACACAATCATCATCAAAGATAAAAGGAATATCTTTTTGTAATAGATTAGTCAGAGGCCGATAAATTTTTGAGAAGTCCTTAATGAACCTCCTATAAAAACCGGCATGACCAAGGAAACTTCTTACACCTTTGATGTCCTTGGGACACGACATCTTTTTAGTAGCATCAACTTTAGCTTTATCCACTTCAATGCCTCTTTCAGAAATTTTATGCCCCAAGACAATACCTTCATTAACCATAAAGTGGCATTTCTCTCAGTTCAAGACAAGGTTAGTTTCTTCACATCTCTGCAAAACTTGATCAAGGTTGCTCAAGCAATCATCAAAAGAGGATCCATAAACGGAGAAATCGTCCATGAAAACCTCACAAATCTTTTCACAAAAATCAGAGAATATAGCCATCATGCATCTTTGAAAGGTAGCTGGTGCATTACATAAACCAAAAGGCATAGGTCTATAAGAAAAAGTACCAAAAGGGCAAGTAAAAGTGGTCTTTGCTTGATCATCAGCTGACACAGGTATTAGAGAGAAACCAGAATAACAATCTAGAAAGCAAAAATGTGTATGTTTGGATAATCTTTCTAGCATTTGATCAATGAAAGGCAAAGGGTAATGATCCTTTTTAGTAGCTTTATTTAATTTGAGGAAATCAATTACCATCCTATAACCTGTAATAATTCTGTGCGGAATCAATTCATCTTTATCATTAGGAACGACAGTAATACCTCTCTTCTTAGGAACACAATGGATAGGACTTACCCACTAACTATCGGCAACGGGATAAATTATACCTGCCTCAAGGAGCTTTAATATTTTATTTCTTACCACTTCTTTCATCTTAGGATTCAGCCGTCGTTGATGATCAATAACCGGTTTGGCGTATTTCTCCAAATTTATTTTGTGTTGACATAGAGTGGGACTAATGCCCTTAAGATCATCAAGAGTTTTCAATAATTTTTCTTCCTCCTTCTCGGAAAGGTTAGCACTAATAATAATAGGATATATCTTCTTTTCACCAAGATAAGCATATTTAAGAGTATCATGCAATGGTTTAAGCTCAAACACGAGATCACCCTTGGGTGGAGGAGGATCCCCTATGATTTCAACAGGCAAGTTGTGTTTCAGAATGGGTCCTTATTTAAAGAATACTTCATCTATTTCCCTTCTTTCATTCATAAACATATCATTCTCATGGTCTAGCAAATATTGTTCTAAAGGATCACTAGGAGGCACAACAATAGAAGCAAGACCAATATTTTCATCTTTACTAGGCAATTCTTCATCACGGGGTTGTCTACGAATTTTAGAAAAATTAAACTCATGAGACATATCATCCAAACCAATAGTAACAACATCCTTTTCGAAGTCTATCTTAGCATTAACAGGGTTCAAGAAGGGTCTACCAAATATAATGGGACAAAAGCTATCTTGTGGCACCAAGAACAAGAAAATCAGCAGGATATTTAGTTTTTCCACACAAGACTTCAACATCTCTAACAATCCCAATCGGTGAAATCGTATCTCTATTTGCAAGTTTAATTGTAACATCTATATCTTCTATCTCAGCAGGTGCAATATCATGCATAATTTCTTTGTATAAAGAAATAGGTATTGCACTAGCACTAGCACCCATATCACACAATCCATGATAACAATGATCTCCTATTTTAACAAAAATAACAGGCATGCCTACCACAGGTCTATGTTTATATTTAGCACCAGGTTTAGGAATTCTAGAGTCTCCTCACAGAAATAAATAACATGCCCATCAATATTATCAGCCAAAAGATCCTTAACCATAGCAATATTAAGTTCAACTTTAACTTGCTCAGGAGGTGTATAAGTTCTAATATTGCTTTTACAAACCATAGTTGAAGCTTTAGCATGATCCTTTATTCTAACAGGAAAAGGTGGTTTCTCAACATAAGTAGTAGGAACAGTAGGATCATTATAAGTGATAGTCTTTTCTTCAACTTTAATAGGTTCAACTCCTTTTACTTCTATGGGAGGATGATATTTAAACCACTTCCTTAGGGAGATCAACATGAGTAGCAAAGGATTCACAAAAAGAAGCTACTATCTCAGAGTCAAGTCCATATTTAGTGCTAAATTTACGGAAAACATCGGTATCCATAAAAGATTTAACACAATCAAACTTAGGTTTTATACCTGACTCCGTACCTTCGTCGAGATCCCAATCTTCAGATTTGCATTTAATTCTTTCCAATAAATCCCATCTGAATCCAATAGTCTTCATCATAAAGGAACCAGTACAAGAAGTCTCGAGCATGGAGCGATTGTTGTCAGAAAGCCGAGCATAATTTTTTTTGAATAATCATTTCTCTTGAGAGCTCATGATTGGGGCATGAATATAACATTGACTTAAGCCTCCCACAAGCTTGAGCAATGCTTTCTCCTTCGCGAGGCCAAAAATTATATATATAATTACGATCACGATGAATAAGATGCATAGGATAAAACTTCTGATGAAATTCCAATTTCAATCGCTTGTAGTCCCATGATCCCATATCATCACATAGCCTATACCATGTCAATGCATCTCCCTTCCAAGATAAAGGGAAGACCTTCTTCTTGATAACATCATCAGGCATACCTACAAGCTTAAATAATCCACAAACTTCATCCACATAGATTAAGTGTAAATCAGGATGCAATGTTTCGTCTCCTACAAAAGGATTAGCTAGCAGTTTCTCTATCATACCCGAAGGAACTTCAAAGTAAACATTTTCAGTAGGTTTAGTAGGTTTAGGAGCAAATATTTGCTCTACCGGTCGGGGTGAAGATACCCCGAACAAGCCCCCTCAAAGGATTACTTTCCATAGTAACAAGTGACAGTAAATTTCAGCACACTATATAAAATTTTCCTTACCAAATTCCACCTACCAAAGGCGCTTCACTCTCCGGCAACGGCGCCAGAAAAGAGTCTTGATGACCCACAAGTATAAGGGATCTATCGTAGTCCTTTCAATAAGTAAGAGTGTCGAACCCAACGAGGAGCAAAAGGAAATGATAAGCGGTTTTCAGCAAGATATTCTCTGCAAGCACTGAAATTATAGGTAACATATAGTTTTGTGATAAGGTAATTTGTAACGGGTAACAAGTAACAAGTGTAAATAAAGTGCAGCAAGATGGTCCAATCCTTTTTGTAGCAAAGGACAAGCCTGGACAAACTCTTATATAGAGAAAAGCGCTCCCGAGGACACATGGGAATTATCGTCAAGCTAGTTTTCATCACATTCATATGATTCACGTTCGGTACTTTGATAATTTGATATGTGGATGGACCAGTGCTTGGGTGCTGTCTTTACTTGGACAACCATACCACTTATGATTAACCCCTATTGCAAGCATCTACAACTACAAAAGAAGTATTAAGGTAAACCTAACCATAGCATGAAACGTATGGATCCAAATCAGCCCCTTACAAAGGCATAAACTAGGGTTTAAGCTTCTGTCACTCTAGTAACCCATCATCTACTTATTACTTCTGGTGAAGTGTCATGTAGTCGACGTTCACATAACACCACTAGAGGAGAGACAACATACATCTCATCAAAATATCGAACGAATACCAGATTCACATGACTACTAATAGCAAGACTTCTCCCATGTCCTCAGGAACAAACATAACTACTCACAAATCATATTCATGTTCGTAATCAGAGGGGTATTTATATGCATATAGGATCTGAACATATGATCTTCCACCAAATAAACCAACTAGCATGAACTACAAGGAGTAATCAACACTACTAGCAACCCACAGGTACCAATCTGAGGCTTTGGGACAAAGTTTGGATACAAGAGATGAACTAGGGTTTGAGAGGAGATGGTGTTGGTGAAGAAGTTGATGGAGATTGGCCCCCTCCCTATGAGAGGAGCGTTGGTGATGGCGATGGCAATGATTTACCCCTCTTGGAGGGAAGTTTCCCCTGCAGAACAACTCTGCCGGAGCCCTAGATTGGTTCCGCCAAGGTTCCGCCTCGTGGCGGCGGAGTTTCTTCCCGAAAGCTTGCTTATGTTTTTTTTCTCGGACGAAAGACTTCATATAGCAGAAGATGGGCACCGGAGGGCCACCAGGGGGCCCACGAGGTAGGGGGCGCGCCCGGGGGGTAGGGCGCGCCTCCCACCCTCGTGGCCAGGATGTGCCCCCCTCTGGTATTTTCTTTGTCCAATATTTTTAATTAATTCCAAAAATGACTTCAGTGAAGTTTCAGGACTTTTGAAGCTGTGCAGAATAGGTCTCTAATATTTGCTCCTTTTCCAGCCCAGAATTCCAGCTGCCGGCATTCTCCCTCTTTATGTAAACCTTGTAAAATAAGAGAGAATAGGCATAAGTATTGTGACATAATGTGTAATAACAGCCCATAATGTGATAAATATCGATATAGAAGCATGATGCAAAATGGACGTATCAAGACTCTCTTTCCTCTGCCCATACCTCGCTTTTGAACGAGGCTCTAGACTTGATGTGATCACTCGCCATTACGGAAGGATCGCTTCCGAACTATGCCCAGCCCGGACTAGGGACCGAGAGCAGGGAATTTTACATCTCACCCACCACCCACTTCATAGCCACTGTCGAAGACCTAACCGACATGCTGGACTACGCCTTCGAAGGCATCGACGGTATGGACGACGATGCCGGAGACGAACAAGGCCAAGACCCTTCGTTTACCGGACGATGGACGGCCACTTCCACATATGACGTGTACATGGTAGACACACCCAAAGAAGGCAAAGGCCATGATGAGAAGGATCCAGTCGAGCATGAACCTCCTGGGATGCTACCAAAGCGTCTATGTCAGCAGCGCTGCTCTAAATCGCATCGCGGAAAAGATAGCAATACCGGAACCGGAGACGATAATACTCCGGAGAACACCGAAGACCAAGAAGCCCCCATCGAACCAACATCCGAGCAGGATGATAGAGAGGACAGGCAAGTTGACCCTGATGAGCCAGCAGGGAACAAGGACTCAGAAGATAGCAACTATCTACCACTCTCCGAGGACGACATGAGCCTCGGCGACAAAGATTTCATCGTGCCAGAGGAGCCCCTTGAACAAGAGCGCTTTAAGCGCTGGCAAATAGCCACTGTAAGAAGCCTAAAAAAGAAGCAGTAACAACTTCAAGCCGATCTAGATATGCTCAAGGACAGATGGACTAATGTCCTGGCAGCCAAGGAATATGGCCTCGAACGACCAACTAAGAGTTACCCAAAGCGCAAGTTGCTACCCCAATTGGACGATGAGGTGCTGGAGCCCATACCGCCAACGCATGATGCTGTTGACACACTGGACCGACCCCCACGTGGCCGGGATAGGGCGGCAACTCAAGCCGAGCACCCGCCCACACCACCTCGCCGCAGAGGCAGAGAAACAACGGCTCCAGAATACACCTACGACCTACGACAGGACCTGGACAATAGAGCTGGTCAGACTAGATCAATCTACGGATCAAGGGGGCGTGCCCCAGCACGAGAAGACGATCATCAGGCCTGGCGCGACAAGCACAAGCTCACCCGGGCAGAAAACCGCATACAGACCTCATCCAAACTACGTCGACACGTTGCCCAATATAGAGGCACCACACACCCCCTATGCTTCACCGATGAGGTAATGGAGCACCAGTTCCCAGAAGGGTTTAATCCGGTGAATATCGAATCATACGATGGTACGATGGACCCCGCAGTCTAGATTGAAGATTTTATTCTCCACATTCACATGGCTCATGGCGACGATCTACATGCCATCAAATACCTCCCCCTAAAGCTTAAGGGACCGGCACAACACTAGCTAAACAACCTTCTAGAAAACTCCATCGACAACTGGGAAGATTTAGAAGATGCCTTTAGGGACAACTTCCAAGGCACCTACGTACGACCCCCAGACGCCGATGACCTTAGTCACATAGTCTAGCAACCTGGAGAGTTAGCCCGAAAACTCTGGACCAGGTTCTTAATTAAAAAGAACCAAATTGTAGATTGTCCGGACGCAGAAGCCCTTGTGGCCTTTAAACAGAGCGTCCGGGACGAATGGCTCGCCAGACACCTCGGCCAAGAAAAGCCGAAGTCCATGGCAGCCCTTACCGCACTCATGACCCGCTTTTGCGCGGGAGAAGACAGTTGGCTAGCCCGTAGAAGCAATAGCACCAGCAACACTGGCACCTCCGAAGCCAGGGATGGCAATGGCAAGCCACGACGGAACAAGCACAAGTGCCAAATCAATAATGCCGGTACCGAAGATATGACGGTCAACGCCGGATTCAATGGCCCTAAACCCGGCCAAGGAAATAAGCCATTCAAAGGAAACATAGATGGTCCATCCAGTTTGGACAGAATACTCGATCGGCCTTGCCAGATTCATGGCACCCCCGATAAGCCTGCCAACCATACCAATAGAAACTGTTGGGTTTTCAAATAGGCTGGCAAACTCAACGCCGAACACAAGGGGAAAGGGCCGCCTAGCGAGGACGACGACGAAGAGCCCCGTCAACCGAGCACAGGGGGACAGAAGAAATTCCCCCCCGAGGTAAAAACAGTAAATACGATATATGTCACACATATCCCTAAGAGGGAGCGCAAGCGCATGTTACGAGACGTCTACGCTATAGAGCCGGTTGTCCCAAAATTCAACCCATGGTTGGCTTGCCCGATCACCTTCGATCGAAAGGACCACCCAACCAGTATTTGTCATGGAGGTTCAGCAGCTCTGGTCCTTGATCCAATCATCAATGGATTCCACCTCACGCGAGTCCTCATGGACGGCGGCAGCAGTCTCAACCTACTTTACCCAGACTCTGTCCGCAAAATGGGCATTGATCCATCAAGAATCAAGCCCACTAAAACTACCTTTAAAGGAGTAATACCTTGTGTAGAGGCCCGCTGGACGGGATCAATCACATTGGAGGTCGTCTTCGGTTCGCCGGACAACTTCCGAAGCGAAGACTTTGTTGGAAATATGCCCTAGAGGCAATAATAAATAGGTTATTATTATATTTCCTTGTTCATGATAATCTTTTATTATCCATGCTAGAATTGTATTGATAGGAAACTCAGATACATGTGTGGATACATAGACAACACCATGTCCCTAGTAAGCCTCTAGTTGACTAGCTCGTTGATCGATAGATGGTTACGGTTTCCTGACCATGGACATTGGATGTCATTGATAACGGGATCACATCATTAGAAGAATGATGTGATGGACAAGACCCAATCCTAAGCCTAGCACAAAGATCGTGTAGTTCGTATGCTAAAGCTTTTCTAATGTCAAGTATCATTTCCTTAGGCCATGAGATTGTGCAACTCCCGGATACCGTAGGAATACTTTGGGTGTGCCAAACGTCACAACGTAACTGGGTGGCTACAAAGGTGCACTACGGGTATCTCCGAAAGTGTCTGTTGGGTTGGCACGAATCGAGACTGGGATTTGTCACTCCGTGTGACGGAGAGGTATCTCTGGGCCCACTCGGTAGGACATCATCATAATGTGCACAATGTGATCAAGGAGTTGATCACGGGATGATGTGTTACGGAACGAGTAAAGAGACTTGCGGTAACGAGATTGGACAAGGTGTCGAGATACCGACGATCGAATCTCGGGCAAGTACTATACCGCTAGACAAAGGGAATTGTATACGGGATTGATCGAATCCTCGACATCGTGGTTCATCCGATGAGATCATCGTGGAACATGTGGGAGCCAACATGGGTATCCAGATCCCGCTGTTGGTTATTGGCCGGAGAGTTGTCTCGGTCATGTCTGCATGGTTCCCGAACCCGTAGGGTCTACACACTTAAGGTTCGATGACGCTAGGGTTATAAAGGAAGTTTGTATGTGGTTACCGAATGTTGTTCGGAGTCCCGGATGAGATCCCGGACGTCACGAGGAGTTCCGGAATGGTCCGGAGGTAAAGATTTATATATGGGAAGTCTTATTTTGGTCGCGAGAAAAGTTTCGCACTTTATCGGTATTGTACCAGGAGTGCCGAAAGGGGTCCGGGGTCCACCGGGGGGGTCCACCTGCCCCGGGGGGGGAACATGGGCTGTAGGGGGTGCGCCTTGGCCTATATGGGCCAAGGTCACCAGCCCCAAGAGGCCCATGAGCCAAGATATAAGAAAAAGGGGAGAGTCCTCAAAGGGGAAGGCACCTCCGAGGTGCCTTGGGGAGGATGGACTCCTCCCCCCTTGGCCGCACCCCTTCCTTGGAGGAAGGGGCAAGGCTGCGCCTCCCCCCTCTCCCTTGCCCCTATATATAGTGGAGGGGAGGGAGGGCAGCCACACATGAAGCCCTGGCGCCTCCCTCCCTCCCGTGACACCTCCTCCTCTCCCGCAGGTGCTTGGCGAAGCCCTGCAGGATTGCCACGCTCCTCCACCACCACCACACCGTTGTGCTGCTGCTGGATGGAGTCTTCCTCAACCTCTCCCTCTCCCCTTGCTGGATCAAGGCATGGGAGACGTCACCGGGCTGTACGTGTGTTGAACGCGGAGGTGCCGTCCGTTCGGCACTAGGATCATCGGTGATTTGGATCACGGCGAGTACGACTCCATCAACCCCGTTCACTTGAACGCTTCCGCTTAGCGATCTACAAAGGTATGTAGATGCACTCTCTTTCCCCTCGTTACTGGTTTCTCCATAGATAGATCTTGGTGATACATAGGAAAATTTTAAATTTCTGCTACGTTCCCCAACAGTGGCATCATGAGCTAGGTCTATTGCGTAGATTCTTTGCACGAGTAGAACACAAAGTAGTTGTGGGCGTTGATTTTGTTCAATATGCTTACCGTTACTAGTCAATCTTGATTCGGCGGCATTGTGGGATGAAGCGGCCCGGACCGACCTTACACGTACACTTACGTGAGACAGGTTCCACCGACTGACATGCACTAGTTGCATAAGGTGGCTAGAGGGTGCCAGTCTCTCCCACTTTAGTCGGATCGGATTCGATGAAAAGGGTCCTTATGAAGGGTAAATAGCAATTGACATATCACGTTGTGGTCTTGCGTAGGTAAGAAACGTTCTTGATAGAAACCCATAGCAGCCACATAAAACATGCAAACAACAATTAGAGGACGTCTAACTTGTTTTTGCAGGGTATGCCATGTGATGTGATATGGCCAAAGGATGTGATTAATGATATATGTGATGTATGAGATGATCATGTTCTTGTAATAGGAATCACGACTTGCATGTCGATGAGTATGACAACCGGCAGGAGCCATAGGAGTTGTCTTAATTTATCTATGACCTGCGTGTCAACTTAAATCGTCATGTAATTACTTTACTTTATTGCTAACCGTTAGCCATAGTAGTAGAAGTAATAGTTGGCGAGACAACTTCATGAAGACACGATGATGGAGATCATGATGATGGAGATCATGGTGTCATGCCGGTGACGACGATGATCATGGAGCCTCGAAGATGGAGATCAAAAGGAGCAAAGTGATGATGGCCATATCATGTCACTATTTGATTGCATGTGATGTTTATCATGTTTATACATCTTATTTGCTTAGAACGACGGTAGTAAATAAGATGATCCTTCATTAAAATTTCAAGAAAGTGTTCCCCCTAACTGTGCACCGTTGCGAAAGTTCGTCGTTTCGAAGCACCACGTGATGATCGGGTGTGATAGATTCTTACGTTCACATACAACGGGTGTAAGCCAGATTTACACATGCGAAACACTTAGGTTGACTTGACGAGCCTAGCATGTACAGACATGGCCTCGGAACACAAGAGACCGAAAGGTCGAGCATGAGTCGTATGGTAGATACGATCAACATGAAGATGTTCACCGATGATGACTAGTCCGTCTCACGTGATGATCGGACACGGCCTAGTTGACTCGGATCATGTAATCACTTGGATGACTAGAGGGATGTCTATCTGAGTGGGAGTTCATAAGATGAACTTAATTATCCTGAACATAGTCAAAAGATCTTTGCAAATTATGTCGTAAAGCTCGCGCTTTAGTTCTACTGTTTTAGATATGTTCCTAGAGAAAATATAGTTGAAAGTTGATAGTAGCAATTATGCGGACAGTAGAAGGCTTGTGTCCTTAATGCACCGCTCGGTGTGCTGGACCTCGAACGTGGTCTGTGGAAGTTGCGAACATTTGACATACACGTTTTGATGACTACATGATAGTTCGGTAATGATAAATGGTTTAGAATTGAGGCACCGAAGACATTTTTGAAATGTCGCGGAACATATGAGATGTTTCGAGGGCTGAAATTGGGATCTCAGGCTCGTGCCCATGTCAAGAGGTATAAGACCTCCGACAATTTTCTTGGCTTGCAAACTAAGGAGAAAAGCTCAATCGTTGAGCTTGTGCTCAGATTGTCTAAGTACAACAATCACTTGAATCGAGTGGGAGTTGATCTTCCAGATAAGATAGTGATGTCTCTCCAAAGTCATTGCCACCAAGCTGCTAGAGCTTCGTAATGAACTATAACATATCAGGGATAGATATGATGATCCTTGAAATATTCGCGATGTTTGACACCGCGAAAGTAGAAATCAAGAAGGAGCATCAATTGTTGATGGTTAGTGAAACCACTAGTTTCAAGAAGGGCAAGGGCAAGAAGGGATACTTCATGAAATGGCAAATCAGCTGCTGCTCTAGTGGAGAAACCCAAGGTTGAACCCAAACCCGAGACTGAGTGCTTCTGTAATAAGGGGAACAACCACTGGAGCAGAATTACCTTAGATACTTGGTAGATGAGAAGGCTGTCGATAGAAGTATATTGGATATACATTATGTGAATGTGTACTTTACTAGTACTCCTAGTAGCATCAGGGTATTAGATACTGGTTCGGTTGCTAAGTGTTAGTAACTCGAAATAAAAGCTACGGAATAAGCGGAGACTAGCTAAAGGTGAGCTGACAAGATGTGTTGGAAGGTTTTCCAAGGTTGATATGATCAAGCATCGGTCGCTCCCTCAACCATCGAGATTGGTGTTAAACCTAAATAATTGTTATTTGGTGTTTGCGTTGAGCATAGACATGATTGGATTATGTCTATCGCAAAAGGGTTGTTCATTTAAAGAGAATAATAGTTACTCTGTTTATTTGAATAATACCTTCAATGGTCTTGCACCTAAAATGAATGGTTTATTGAATCTCGATCATAGTGATACACATGTTCATGCCAAAAGATATAAAGATAGTAATGATAGTACCACCTACTTGTGGCACTGCCATGTAAGTCATATTGGTATAAAGCGCATGAAGAAGCTCCATGTTGATGGATCTTTGGACTCACTCATTTTTGAAAAGGATTGAGACATGTGAACCATGTCTATTGGTATATACGCATGAAGAAACTCCATGCAGATGGACCGTTTGGACTCACTTGATTTTGAATCGCTTGAGACATGCAGATCATACCACATGGGCAAGATGACTGAAAGCTTCGGTTTCAGTAAAATGGAACAAGAAAGCAACTTGTTGGAAGTAACACATTTTGATGTGTGCAGTCCAATGAGTGTTGAGGCACGCAGTGGATATCGTTATGCTCTTACTTCACAGATGATTTGAGTAGATACTGAGCATATTTACTTGATGAAACACAAGTCTGAATTATTGAATGGTTCAAGTAATTTCAGAATGAAGTTGAATATCGTCGTGACAAGAGGATAAAATATTTATGATATGATCATAGAGATGAATATCTGAGTTGCGAGTTTGGTACACAATTGAGACATTGTGGAAATTGTTTCACGACTAGTACCGCCTGGAACACCATAGTGTGATGGTGTGTCCGAACATCATAACTGCACCCTATTGGATATGATGCATACCATGATGTCTCTTATCGAATTACCACTATCGTTCATGGGTTAGGCATTAGAGACAACCGCACTCACTTTAAATAGGGCACCACGCAAATCCGTCGAGACAACACCGTATGAACTATGGTTTAGAGAAACCTAAGCTGTTGTTTCTTAAAAGTTTGGGGTCACGACGCTTATGTGAAAAAGTTTCAGGCTGATAAGCTCGAACCCAAAGCGGATAAATGCATCTTCATAGGACACCCAAAACAGTTGGGTATACCTCCTGTCTCAGATCCGAAAGCAATAGGGATTGTTTCTAGAATCGGGTCCTTTCTCGAGGAAAAGTTTCTCCCGAAAGAATTGAGTGGGAGGATGGTGGAGACTTGATGAGGTTATGGAACCGTCACTTCAACTAGAGTGTAGCAGGGCACATGAGTTGTTCCTATGGTACCTACACCAATTGAAGTGGAAGCTTATGATAGTGATCATGAGACTTCGAATCAAGTCACTCCCAAATCTCGTAGGATGACAAGGATGCGTACTACTTCAGAGTGGTACGTAATCCTGTCTTGGAAGTCATGTTGCTAGACAACAATGAATCTACGAGCTATGGAGAAGCGATGGTGGGCCCGGATTCCGATGAATGGCTCGAGGCCATAAAATCCGAGAGAGGATCCATGTATGAAAACAAAGTGTAGACTTTGGCAGAACGGCTCGATGGTCGTAAGGCTGTTAAGTACAGATGGATTTTAAAAGGAAGACGGGCAATGATGGTAAATGTCACCATTAAGAAAGCTCGACTTGTCATTAAGATGTTTTCCGACAAGTTCAAGGAGTTGACTGCGATGAGACTTTCTCACTCGTAGCGATGCTAAGAGTCTGTTGGAATTATGTTAGCGATTACTGCATTATTTATGAAATTGTGCAGATAGGATGTCAAAACATTGTTTCCTCGACGATTTTCTTGAGGAAAGGTTGTATGTGATACAACCAGAAGATTTTTGTCAATCCTGAAAGATGCTAACAAGTATGCAAAGCTCCAGCAATCCTTCTAAGGACTGGAGTAAGCATCTCGGAGTTGGAATGTACGCTTTGATGAGATGATCAAAGATTTGGGTTTATACAAAGTTTATGAGAAACTTGTATTTCCAAAGAAGTGAGTGGGAGCACTATAGAATTTCTGATGAGTATATGTTGTTGACATATTGTTTATTGGAAATGATGTAGAATTTCTGGAAATCATATAGGGTTATTTGAAAAGTGTTTTTCAATGGAAAACCTGGATTAAGCTACTTAAACATTGAGCATCAAGATCTATAAGGATAGATCAAATCGCTTAATAGTACTTTCAAACGAACACATACCATGACAAGATTTTGAAGGAGTTCAAAATAGATCAGCAAAGAAGGAGTTCTCGGCTGTGTTACAAGGTGTGAGTATTGAGCAAGACTCAAGACGTGACCACGACAGAATAGAGAGAAAGGACGAAGGTCGTCCCCTATGCTTTAGTCGTAGGCTCTAAAGTATGCTATGTTATGTACCGCACCTGAAGTGTGCCAAACCATGAGTCAGTCAAGGGGTACAAGTGTGATCTAGAAATGGATCACAGGACAACGGTCAAAGTTATCCTTAGTAACTAGTGAACTAAGGGATTTTCTCGATTATGGAGGTGGTAAAAGAGTTCGTCGTAAAGGGTTACGCTGATGCAAGCTTTGACACTAATCCAGATTATTCTGAGTAGTAAACTGGATTCGTATAGTAGAACAGTTATTTGGAATAGCTCCAAATAGAGCGTGGTAGCTGCATCTAGGATATGACATAGATATTTGTAAAGCACACACGGATCTGAAAGATTCAGACCCGTTGACTAGTAACCTCTCTCACAAGCGAGATATGATCAAACCCCATGGGTGTTGGAATCATTGCAATCACATGGCGATGTGAACTAGATTATTGACTCTAGTGCAAGTGGGAGACTGTTGGAAATATGCCCTAGAGGCAATAATAAATAGGTTATTATTATATTTCCTTGTTCATGATAATCGTTTATTATCCATGCTAGAATTGTATTGATAGGAAACTCAGATACATGTGTGGATACATAGACAACACCATGTCCCTAGTAAGCCTCTAGTTGACTAGCTCGTTGATCGATAGATGGTTACGGTTTCCTGACCATGGACATTGGATGTCATTGATAACGGGATCACATCATTAGAAGAATGATGTGATGGACAAGACCCAATCCTAAGCCTAGCACAAAGATCGTGTAGTTCGTATGCTAAAGCTTTTCTAATGTCAAGTATCATTTCCTTAGACCATGAGATTGTGCAACTCCCGGATACCGTAGGAATACTTTGGGTGTGCCAAACGTCACAACGTAACTGGGTGGCTATAAAGGTGCACTACGGGTATCTCCGAAAGTGTCTGTTGGGTTGGCACGAATCGAGACTGGGATTTGTCACTCCGTGTGACGGAGAGGTATCTCTGGGCCCACTCGGTAGGACATCATCATAATGTGCACAATGTGATCAAGGAGTTGATCACGGGATGATGTGTTACGGAACGAGTAAAGAGACTTGCCGGTAACGAGATTGGACAAGGTGTCGAGATACCGACGATCGAATCTCGGGCAAGTACTATACCGCTAGACAAAGGGAATTGTATACGGGATTGATCGAATCCTCGACATCGTGGTTCATCCGATGAGATCATCGTGGAACATGTGGGAGCCAACATGGGTATCCAGATCCCGCTGTTGGTTATTGGCCGGAGAGTTGTCTCGGTCATGTCTGCATGGTTCCCGAACCCCTAGGGTC
This sequence comes from Aegilops umbellulata, assembly GCA_032464435.1. NCBI lineage: Eukaryota > Viridiplantae > Streptophyta > Magnoliopsida > Poales > Poaceae > Aegilops > Aegilops umbellulata. The sequence goes on along the minus strand of CP136058.1, from coordinate 374,890,177 downwards.
TACACACTTAAGGTTTGATGACGCTAGGGTTATAAAGGAAGTTTGTATGTGGTTACCGAATGTTGTTCGGAGTCCCGGATGAGATCCCGGACGTCACGAGGAGTTCCGGAATGGTCCGGAGGTAAAGATTTATATATGGGAAGTCTTATTTTGGTCGCCAGAAAAGTTTCGCACTTTATCGGTATTGTACCGGGAGTGCCGAAAGGGGTCCGGGGTCCACCGGGGGGGTCCACCTGCCCCGGGGGGGCACATGGGCTGTAGGGGGTGCGCCTTGGCCTATATGGGCCAAGGTCACCAGCCCCAAGAGGCCCATGCGCCAAGATATAAGAAAAAGGGGAGAGTCCTCAAAGGGGAAGGCACCTCCGAGGTGCCTTGGGGAGGATGGACTCCTCCCCCCCTTGGCCGCACCCCTTCCTTGGAGAAAGGGGCAAGGCTGCGCCTCCCCCCTCTCCCTTGACCCTATATATAGTGGAGGGGAGGGAGGGCAGCCACACCTGAAGCCCTGGCGCCTCCCTCCCTCCCGTGACACCTCCTCCTCTCCCGCAGGTGCTTGGCGAAGCCCTGCAGGATTGCCACGCTCTTCCACCACCACCACGCCGTTGTGCTGCTGCTGGATGGAGTCTTCCTCAACCTCTCCCTCTCCCCTTGCTGGATCAAGGCATGGGAGACATCACCGGGCTGTACGTGTGTTGAACGCGGAGGTGCCGTCCGTTCGGCACTAGGATCACCGGTGATTTGGATCACGGCGAGTACGACTCCATCAACCCCGTTCACTTGAACGCTTCCGCTTAGCGATCTACAAAGGTATGTAGATGCACTCTCTTTCCCCTCGTTACTGGTTTCTCCATAGATAGATCTTGGTGACACGTAGGAAAATTTTAAATTTCTGCTACGTTCCCCAACAGTGGCATCATGAGCTAGGTCTATTGCGTAGATTCTTTGCACGAGTAGAACACAAAGTAGTTGTGGGCGTTGATTTTGTTCAATATGCTTACCGTTACTAGTCAATCTTGATTCGGCGGCATTGTGGGATGAAGCGGCCCGGACCGACCTTACACGTACACTTACGTGAGACAGGTTCCACCGACTGACATGCACTAGTTGCATAAGGTGGCTAGCGGGTGCCAGTCTCTCCCACTTTAGTTGGATCGGATTTGATGAAAAGGGTCCTTATGAAGGGTAAATAGCAATTGACATATCACGTTGTGGTCTTGCGTAGGTAAGAAACGTTCTTGCTAGAAACCCATAGCAGCCACATAAAACATGCAAACAACAATTAGAGGACGTCTAACTTGTTTTTGCAGGGTATGCCATGTGATGTGATATGGCCAAAGGATGTGATTAATGATATATGTGATGTATGAGATGATCATGTTCTTGTAATAGGAATCACGACTTGCATGTCGATGAGTATGACAACCGGCAGGAGCCATAGGAGTTGTCTTAATTTATCTATGACCTGCGTGTCAACTTAAATCGTCATGTAATTACTTTACTTTATTGCTAACCGTTAGCCATAGTAGTAGAAGTAATAGTTGGCGAGACAACTTCATGAAGACACGATGATGGAGATCATGATGATGGAGATCATGGTGTCATGCCGGTGACGACGATGATCATGGAGCCCCGAAGATGGAGATCAAAAGGAGCAAAGTGATGATGGCCATATCATGTCACTATTTGATTGCATGTGATGTTTATCATGTTTATACATCTTATTTGCTTAGAACGACGGTAGTAAATAAGATGATCCCTCATTAAAATTTCAAGAAAGTGTTCCCCCTAACTGTGCACCGTTGCGAAAGTTCGTCGTTTCGAAGCACCACGTGATGATCGGGTGTGATAGATTCTTACGTTCACATACAACGGGTGTAAGCCAGATTTACACATGCGAAACACTTAGGTTGACTTGACGAGCCTAGCATGTACAGACATGGCCTCGGAACACAAGAGACCGAAAGGTCGAGCATGAGTCGTATGGTAGATACGATCAACATGAAGATGTTCACCGATGATGACTAGTCCGTCTCACGTGATGATCGGACACGGCCTAGTTGACTCGGATCATGTAATCACTTGGATGACTAGAGGGATGTCTATCTGAGTGGGAGTTCATAAGATGAACTTAATTATCCTGAACATAGTCAAAAGATCTTTGCAAATTATGTCGTAAAGCTCGCGCTTTAGTTCTACTGTTTTAGATATGTTCCTAGAGAAAATATAGTTGAAAGTTGATAGTAGCAATTATGCGGACAGTAGAAGGCTTGTGTCCTTAATGCACCGCTCGGTGTGCTGGACCTCGAACGTGGTCTGTGGAAGTTGCGAACATTTGACATACACGTTTTGATGACTACATGATAGTTCGGTAATGATAAATGGTTTAGAATTGAGGCACCGAAGACATTTTTGAAATGTCGCGGAACATATGAGATGTTTCGAGGGCTGAAATTGGGATTTCAGGATCGTGCCCATGTCAAGAGGTATAAGACCTCCGACAATTTTCTTGGCTTGCAAACTAAGGAGAAAAGCTCAATCGTTGAGCTTGTGCTCAGATTGTCTGAGTACAACAATCACTTGAATCGAGTGGGAGTTGATCTTCCAGATAAGATAGTGATGTCTCTCCAAAGTCATTGCCACCAAGCTGCTAGAGCTTCGTAATGACCTATAGTACAGTTTGACCCTATATGACCTTCAACTTTTCTTTGATTATTTCTTCTCTTTTACCACAGGTGAATCAAAAACCTATTCATCCTACGGGCTCTCTTCGAGCCCGGTTTCGTACAAATAGTCGAAGACCATTCCTCTCAAGGAATCCTTCTTTCTCAGGCGAAAGCGGCGCAGACGTGCGGCAGGAAGGTCCAAAGGATTTTGTAGACCAAAAACTATATTCAAGAACCTATATAGAGCTTTACCCTTAGACCCCCGACATGTAAAATGGCCTTGGTGATTATGGTACCCTCTGTAAGATTACGTGTTGACGCATCAATCAGATTTGAGTGAACAAATTTTTTTATTTGGTATTGCCTTTATTCATAGACCGTGTTCCGTCTTTTCAGTTGTCTCATGCACACACCTCGGTACAAATTGCCAGGGGCTCTATATGGCAGCATAGGTGTTGCCAAACAAAAGTCTGAACAGCTTTTCAACACAATTCAGTGTCCCAAGCTTGGCACTATATGCACCGGCTCATTATCATGTCTTTGGTCAATAGTTGGGTTGCCCGGCTCCTGTGTTTACTACCTTACGTTCTGTCTGATAGGCTAGGGTAGTAAAGGGAGAACTACTACGATTGTGTTTCTGATTCGTCCGGTTAAACACCTCAGTAGAGAAAGCCGAAAACTTACTGTCATGATACGGCGAGAGTGATGACCCACAAGTATAGGGGATCTATCATAGTCCTTTCGATAAGTAAGAGTGTCGAACCCAACAAGGAGTAGAAGGAAATGATAAGCGGTTTTCAGCAAGGTATTCTATGCAAGTACTGAAATAAGTGGTAACAGATAGTTTTGTGATAGGATAATTTGTAACAAGCAACAAGTAACAAAAGTATATAAAGTGTAGCAAGGTGGCCCAATCCTTTTTGTAGCAAAGGACAAGCCTGGACAAACTCTTATATAAGGAAAAATGCTCCCGAAGACACATGGGAATATCGTCAAGCTAGTTTTCATCACGTTCATATGATTCGGGTTTGGTACTTTGATAATTTGATATGTGGGTGGACCGGTGCTTGGGTGCTGTTCTTACTTGAACAAGCATCCCACTTATGATTAACCTCTATTGCAAGCATCTGCAACTACAACAAAAGTATTAAGTTAAACCTAACCATAGCATGAAATATATGGATCCAAATCAGCCCCTTACGAAGCAATGCATAAACTAGGGTTTAAGCTTCTGTCACTCTAGCAACCCATCATCTACTTATTACTTCCCAATGCCTTCCTCTAGGCCCAAATAATGGTGAAGTGTTATGTAGTCGACATTCACATAACACCACTAGAGGATAGACAACATACATCTCATCAAAATATCGAACGAATACCAAATTCACATGACTACTAATAGCAAGACTTCTCCCTTGTCCTTAGGAACAAACATAACTACTCGCAAAGCATATTCATGTTCATAATCAGAGGGGTAATAATATGCATAAAGGATCTGAACATATGATCTTCCACCAAGTAAACCAACTAGCATCAACTACAAGGAGTAATCAACACTACTAGCAACCTACTAGTACCAATCCCGGGCTTGGAGACAAGAATTGGATACAAGAGATGAACTAGGGTTTGGAGATGATATGGTGCTGGTGAAGATGTTGATGGAGATTGCCCTCTCCCGATGAGAGGAGCGTTGGTGATGGCGATGGCGATGATTTCCCCCTCCCAGAGGGAAGTGTCCCCGGCAAAACAGCTCTGCCGGAGCCCCAGATTGGTTCCGCCTCGTGGCGGCGGAGTTTCATCCCGAAAGGTTGCTTCTTGATTTTTCCTCGACGAAAGACCTCATATAGAAAAAGATGGGCATCGGAGGGCCAACAAGGGGCCCACGAGGTAGGGGGGCGCGCCCAGGGGGGTAGGGCGCGCCCCCACCCTCGTGACCAGGTGGGCCCCCCTCTGGTGAACTTCTTCTGCTGGATATTTTTTATATATTATGAAAATCACTTTCGTGGAGTTTCAGGACTTCTGGAGTTGCACAGAATAGGTCTCTAATATTTGATTCTTTTCCAGCCCAGAATTCCAGCTGCCGGCATTCCCCCTCCTTATGTAAACCTTGTAAAATAATAGAGAATAGCCATAAGTATTGTGACATAAAGTGAAATAACAACCCATAATGCAATAAATATCGATATAAAAGCATGATGCAAAATGGACGTATCAACTCCCCCAAGCTTAGACCTCGCTTGTCCTCAAGCGAAAGCCGATAACGATAAATATGTCCCCATGTTTAGAGGTAGAGGTGTCGATAAATATGAAATACGGACATGAGGGCATCATGATTATTCTCATAACATCAACATATATAGATATTGTCATATGATTACTTATGTTCAAGTGATGATCTATTCACAATGCAAAAGTATGAATCAGAAACTTTATTGAGAACCAACAAACTATAATCTCAGTCATTGAAGCAATTGCAATTTATCATAACATCAGAAAGAGTCTATGTCAGAGCTTAAAAGCAAGTCCACATACTCAACTATCATCTAGTCCTTCATAATTGCTAACACTCACGCAATACTTGTGGTTAAGGAGTTTTAATCGGACACAGAGAAAGATAGGGGCTTATAGTTTCGCCCCACAACCTTTTACTTCAAGGGTAATGTCAACAATAATAACTCATGCTCCCCTACATCCAATTAGGTACATATATCAGGATCTTTCCAACATACTGTGCTTGCCAAAGGATAAAATGAAAAAGGAAAGGTGAAGATCACCATGACTCTTGCATAAGGTAGAAGATAATAATAAAAGATAGGCCCTTCGCAGAGGGAAGCAGAGGTTGCCATGCGCTTTTATGGTTGGATGCACAAAATCTTAATGCGAAAGAACGTCACTTTATATTGCCCCTTGTGATATGAACCTTTATTATGCAGTCCGTCGCTTTTATTACTTCCACATCACAAGATCATATAAAGCTTATTTCTCCCACACCAATCAATCATACATATTTAGAGCAATTTTTATTGCTTTGCACCAATGACAACTTACTTGAACGATCTTACTCAATCCATAGGTAGATATGGTGGACTCTCATGGCAAAACTGGTTTAAGGGTATTTGGAAGCACAAGTAGTATCTCTACTTGGTGCCGAGAATTTGGCTACCATGAGGGGGAAAGGCAAGCTCAACATGTTGGAGGATCCATGACAACATACTTTATCTCAGATGTAATAAAACATAACTCATCACGTTGTCTTCCTTGTCCAACATCAACTCTTTAGCATGTCATATTTTAATGAGTGCTCCCAATCATAAAAGATGTCAATGATAATATATCTATATGTGAAACCTCTCTTTCCTTATTACTTCCTATTAATTGCAACGATGACCAAAGCTATGTTTGCCAACTCCCAACAACTTTTAATCATCATACTCTTTCTGTGTGAAGTCATTACTTTCAATAAGATCAATATGAACTCTTTGTTTCTTTTTATTCCTTTTCTCTTTTCTTTTATCCACTCAAGATCATAGCAAGAAAATCAAGCCCTTGACTCAACACTAATCTTTATTATATATATAGCTCACGGACTCGATTACATAGAGAGATCATAAAGCAAAACTCAAAACTAGATCATGCCATAAACTTTATTCTACTAGATCAAGATACTACTAATAGGATCGAACTAAGAAAAAAAGTAAAGATAGGAGTGTGATGGTGATACGATACCGGGGCACCTCCCCCAAGCTTGGCAGTTGCCAAGGGGAGTGCCCATACCCATGCGATTATGTCTCCTTTGTTGGTGAAGAAGGTGGTGGTGATGGATAGTCGCACATCGAGCGTAAGAGGTCCTCCAACTTGCGGATAATTCCCTTGAGTGCAACGATATGCTCCTTAAACAAAATATTTTCACTTGTGAGATACTTGTTTTGAATACGAGCTAACTCAATCATCTTGAAAGCTTCTATCTCAGTTGGGGTAAGAAAATTGTGATCAAGTTGAAGGATGTCTTCTGCTGCCGGAGCTTGGTTCTCCGTGGCCTTCTTGATCCCTTCATCCTTGTTGATCTCCATGGGTTCTTCCCTCTTCAGCTCTATCTTCATTAGCCAAGCATCTTTGTCACCATTGTTGGAGGAGGGGGATGACATGATGCCTGGCCTTGACAACCCTAACAGAGAACAGCCAAAAACAAGAACAGAGGATATTTGTGTGATACGGGAGTCAAAACCTTCGGGAGAATATATAATGAATTTTTACCGACCAAAATATGTAACGTGCAAGAAAACGGAGTCCGAAAGGCACACGAGGTGCTCACGAGGTAGGGGGGCGCGCCCAGGGGGTAGGACGCGCCCTCCACCCTCGTGGGGCCCTCGTGTCCTTCCCGGACTGCTACTTATTTTTCTATTTTTCTAAATATTCCAAAACGGAGAAATATTGCCTTAAAAACTGTTTTGGAGTCGGTTTACTTACCGTACCACATACCTATTCCTTTTCGGAGTCTGAAACGTTCTGGAAAGTGTCTCTTATGTATTCCTCCGGGGTTACGGTTTCAATAATATTGGTTTCAACATTTATGGGATTACCTGAGATATAATGTTTAATTCTTTGGCCGTTCACCACCTTTGGATTTGTACCTTCAAAGTTGTTGATTTTTATGGCACCGGAATGATAGACCACCTCGATAACGTAGGGGCCTTCCCATTTAGAGAGAAGTTTTCCAGCAAAAAATCTTAAACGAGAGTTGTATAGCAAAACATAATCACCTACATTAAACTCATGCTTTTGTATCCTTTTGTCATGCCATCTTTTGACTTTTTCTTTAAATAACTTGGCATTTTCACAAGCTTGGGTTCTCCATTCACCAAGTGAGCTAATATCAAATAACCTCTTTTCACCGGCAAGTTAGAAATCATAGTTGAGCTCTTTAATATCCCAATAAGCCTTATGTTCTAGTTCGAGAGGTAAGTGACATGCTTTTTCGTAAACCATTTTATATGGAGACATACCCATAGGATTTTTATACGCAGTTCTATAGGCCCATAATGCATCATCAAGTTTCTTAGACCAATTCTTTCTAGACCTATTGACAGTCTTTTGCAAAATTAATTTGAGTTCTCTGTTGCTCAATTCTACTTGACCACTAGACTGCGGGTGATAAGGAGATGCAATTCTATGATTAACATCATACTTAGCAAGCATTTTACGAAAAGCACCATGAATAAAATGTGAACCACCATCAGTCATCAAATATCTAGGGACTCCAAACCTCAGAAAAATAACTTGCTTAAGCATTTTAATAGAAGTGTTATGATCAGCACTACTAGTTGGAATAGCTTCTACCCACTTAGTAACATAATCAACAACAACTAGAATATGTGTATATCCATTAGAGGCAGGAAAAGGTCCCATATAATCAAAGCCCAAACATCAAATGGTTCAATAACAAGTGAATAATTCGTAGGCATTTCTTGACATCTACTAATATTACCAATTCTTTGGCATTCATCACAAGACAAGACAAACTTACGGGCATCCTTGAAGAGAGTAGGCCAATAAAAACCAGATTGCAATACCTTATGTGCAGTTCTATCTCCCGCGTGGTGTCCTCCATAAGCTTCGGAGTGGCACTCGCGTAGGATCTGTTCCTGTTCATGCTCAGGTACACAACGTCTAATAACACCATCTACTCCTTCTTTATAAAGATGTGGGTCATCCCAAAAGTAATGCCTCAAATCATAGAAGAACTTTTTCTTTTGTTGGTATGTGAAACTAGGTGGTATAAATTTAGCAACAATGTAATTAGCATAATCAGCATACCATGGAGTACTACGAGAGGTACTTATGACATTTAATTGCTCATCAGGAAAGCTATCATCAATAGGTAGTGGGTCATCAAGAACATTTTCTAACCTAGACAAGTTGTCTGCAACGGGGTTCTCAGCTCCCTTTCTATCAACAATATGCAAATCAAATTCTTGTAGCAAGAGAACCCATCTAATAAGTCTAGGTTTAGCATCTTTCTTTTCCATCAGGTATTTAATAGCAGCATGATCAGTGTGAATAGTTACTTTAGAATCAACAATATAAGGTCTGAACTTGTCACAAGCAAATACAACTGCTAAGAGTTCTTTTTCAGTAGTAGCATAATTTCTTTGAGCATTGTCTAGAGTCTTACTAGCATAATGGATAACATTTAATTTCTTATCAACTCTTTGCCCTAGAACAACACCTACAACATAATCACTAGCATCACACATAATTTCAAAGGGTAAATTCCAATCAGGTGGCTGGACAACAGGTGCATAGATCAATGCTTTTTTAAGTATTTCAAATGCTTCTACACAATCATCATCAAAGACGAATGGTATATCTTTTTGTAATAAATTAGTCAAAGGCCGATAAATTTTTGAGAAGTCCTTAATGAACCTCCTATAAAATCCGGCGTGACCAAGGAAACTTCTTATACCTTTGATGTCCTTGGGACATGGCATCTTTTCAATAGCATCAACCTTGGCTTTATCAACTTCAATACCTCTTTCAGAAACTTTATGCCCCAAGACAATACCTTCATTAACCATAAGGTGGCACTTTTCCCAATTCAAGACAAGATTAGTTTCTTCACATCTCTGCAAAACTCGATCAAGATTGCTCAAGCAATCATCAAAAGAAGATCCATAGATGGAAAAGTCGTCCATGAAAACCTCACAAATCTTTTCACAAAAGTCAGAGAATATAGCCATCATGCATCTTTGAAAGGTAGAAGGTGCATTACATAAACCAAAAGGCATACGTCTATAAGCAAAAGTACCAAAAGGGCATGTAAAAGTAGTCTTTGATTGATCTTTAGCCAACACAGGTATTTGAGAGAAACCATAATAACCATCTAGAAAGCAATAGTGTGTATGTTTGCATAATCTTTCTAGCATTTGATCGATAAAAGGTAAGGGGTAATGATCTTTCTTAGTAGCCTTATTTAATTTGCGGAAATCAATTACCATCCGATAACCTGTAATAATTCTTTGCGGGATCAATTCATCTTTATCATTAGGAACAACAGTAATACCTCCCTTCTTAGGGACACAATGGACAGGGCTTACCCACTGACTATCTACAACGGGATAAATTGTACCTGCCTCCAGAAGCTTTAGTATTTCTTTTCTTACCACTTCTTTCATTTTAGGATTCAGACGTCTTTGAGGATCACGAACTGGTCTGGCGTTTGCTTCCAAATTTATTTTATGTTGACATAGAGTGGGACTAATGCCCTTAAGATCATCAAGAGTATATCCAATAGCAGCACGATGCTTCTTCAGAGTTTTTAATAATCTTTCTTCTTCATGCTCTGAAAGGTTAGCACTAATAATAACAGGATATATCTTCTTTTCATCAAGATAAGCATATTTAAGATTATCAGGCAACGGTTTAAGCTCAAAAACGGGATCACCCTTGGGTGGAGGAGGATCCCCTAGGATTTCAACAGGCAAATTGTGTTTCCGAATAGGTTCCTGTTTAAAGAATATTTGATCTATCTTTTATTCATAAACATGTCATTTTTGATGGTCTAGCAAATATTGTTCTAAAGGATCACTAGGAGGCACGACAATAGAAGCAAGACCAATAATTTCATCCTTACTAGGAAATTCTTCTTCACGGTGTTGTTTACTAATTTAGAGAAATTAAACTCATGAATCATATCATCCAAGCCAATAGTAACAACATTCTTTTCACAGTCTATCTTAGCATTAACAGTGTTCAAGAAGGGTCTACCAAATATAATGGGACAAAAGATATCTTGTGGGGAACCAAGAATAAGAAAATCAGCGGGATATTTAGTTTTCCCACACAGGACTTCAACATCTCTAACAATTCCCATTGCTGATATAGTATCTCTATTGGCAAGTTTAATTCTAACATCAATTCCTTCTAACTCAGCAGGTGCAATTTCATCCTTAATTTCTTCGTATAAGGTATGTGGTATAACACTAGCACTAGCAGCCATATCACATAAGCCATGATAACAATGATCTCCTATGTTAACAGAAATAACAGGCACGCCTACCACAGGTCTATGTTTATCTTTAGCACAATGTTTAGCAATTCTAGCAGTTTCACCGCAGAACTGAATAACATGCCCATCAATATTATCAGATAAGAGATCTTTAACAATAGCAATATTAGGTTCTACTTTAACTTGCTCAGGAGGTGTATAAGTTCTAATATTGCTTTTACGAACCACAATTGAAGCTTTAGCATGATCCTTTATTCTAACAGGGAAATGTGGTTTCTCAACATAAGAAGTAGGAACAATAGGATCATTATAAGTGACAGTCTTTTCTTCAACTTTAATTGGTGCAGCTACTTTTACTTCTATGGGAGGATGATATTTAAACCACTTCTCTTTAGGGAGATCAACATAAGTAGCAAAAGATTCACAGAAAGAAGCTACTATCTTAGAGTCAAATCCATATTTAGTGCTAAACTTACGGAAAATATCGGCGTCCATAAAAGATTTAACACAATTAAACTTAGGTGTCATACCTGACTCCTTACCTTCGTCGAGATCCCAATCTTCAGAGTTGCGTTTAATTCTATCCAATAAATCCCATTTAAATTCAATAGTCTTCATCATAAAAGAGCCAGCACAAGAAGTATCAAGCATGGTGCGATTGTTTTCAGAAAGCCGAGCATAAAAGTTTTGAATAATTGTTTCTCTTGTGAGCTCATGATTGGGGCATGAATATAACATTGATTTAAGCCTCCCCCAAGCTTGAGCGATGCTTTCTCCTTCGCGAGGCCAATATATATATATATATATATATATATATATATATATATATATATATATATATATATATATATAATTGCGACCACGATGAACAAGATGCATAGGATAATACTTTTGATGAAATTCCAATTTCAATCTTCTATAGTCCATGATCTCGTATCATCACATAGCCTATACCATGTCAACGCATCTCCCTTCAAAGATAAAGGGAAGACCTTCTTCTTAGCAACATCATCGGGTATACCTACACGCTTAAATAATCCACAAACTTCATCCACATATATTAGGTGCTCATCAGGATGCTTTGTTCCATCTCCTGAAAAAGGATTAGCTAGCAGTTTCTCTATCATACCCGAAGGAAATTCAAAGGGAACATTTCCATATTCAATAGGTTCAGTAGGTTTAGGAGCAACTCTTTGCTCTACTGGTCGGGGTGAAGATACCCCGAACAAGCCCCTCAGAGGATTACTTTCCATAGTAACAAGTGACAGTAAATTTTAGCACACTATATAAATTTTTCCTTACCAAATTCCACCCACCAAGGGTGCTTCACTCCCCGGCAACGGTGCCAGAAAAGAGTCTTGATGACCCACAAGTATAGGGGATCTATCATAGTCCTTTCGATAAGTAAGAGTGTCGAACCCAACGAGGAGCAGAAGGAAATGATAAGCGGTTTTCAGCAAGGTATTCTCTGCAAGTACTGAAATAAGTGGTAACAGATAGTTTTGTGATAGGATAATTTGTAACAAGCAACAAGTAACAAAAGTAAATAAAGTGCAGCAAGGTGGCCCAATCCTTTTTGTAGCAAAGGACAAGCCTGGACAAACTCTTATATAAGGAAAAACGCTCCCGAGGACACATGGGAATATCGTCAAGCTAGTTTTCATCACGTTGATATGATTCGCGTTTGGTACTTTGATAAATTGATATATGGTTGGACCGGTGCTTGGGTGCTGTTCTTACTTGAACAAGCATCCCACTTATGATTAACCTCTATTGCAAGCATCCGCAACTACAACAAAAGTATTAAGGTAAACCTAACCATAGCATGAAACATATGGATCCAAATCAGCCCCTTACGAAGCAACGCATAAACTAGGGTTTAAGCTTCTGTCACTCTAGCAACCCATCATCTACTTATTACTTCCCAATGCCTTCCTCTAGGCCCAAATAATGGTGAAGTGTTATGTAGTCGACGTTCACATAACACCACTAGAGGCTAGATAACATACATCTCATCAAAATATTGAACGAATACCAAATTCACATGACTACTAATAGCAAGACTTCTCCCTTGTCCTCAGGAACAAACGTAACTACTCACAAAGCATATTCATGTTCATAATCAGAGGGGTAATAATATGCATAAAGGATATGAACATATGATCTTCCACCAAGTAAACCAACTAGCATCAACTACAAGGAGTAATCAACACTACTAGCAACCTACTAGTACCAATCCCAGGCTTGGAGACAAGAATTGGATACAAGAGATGAACTAGGGTTTGGAGATGAGATGGTGCTGGTGAAGATGTTGATGGAGATTGCCCTCTCTCGATGAGAGGAGCGTTGGTGATGGCGATGGCGATGATTTCCCCCTCCCGGAGGGAAGTGTCCCCGGCAGAACAGCTCTGCTGGAGCCTTAGTTTGCATCCGCCAAGGTTCCGCCTCGTGGCGGCGGAGTTTCATCCCGAAAGGTTGCTTCTTGATTTTTCCTCGACGAAAGACCTCATATAGCAGAAGATGGGCATCGGAGGGCCAACAGGGGGCCCACGAGGTAGGGGGGCACGCCCAGGGGGGTAGGCGCGCCCCCCACCCTCGTGACCAGGTGGGGCCCCCTATGGTGAACTTCTTCCGCTGGATATTTTTTATATATTCTGAAAATCACCTTCGTGGAGTTTCAGGACTTTTGGAGTTGCGCAGAGTAGGTCTCTAATATTTGCTCCTTTTCCAACCTAGAATTCCATCTGCCGGCATTCCCCCTCCTTATGTAAACCTTGTAAAATAAGAGAGAATAGCCATAAGTATTGTGACATAAAGTGAAATAACAACCCATAATGCAATAAATATCGATATAAAAGCATGAGGCAAAATGGACGTATCAGAGAGCTGGTCAGCCACTCGGCGACTTATTAAATCTTTTAGCGTTTTTTTCCGCATTACAGGAAGGACTGCTTTCCGGTCACATATGTAACGCACCCGCATTTGGATAGCTGCATATATACCAGGGGCTATCTCGTAGACCCATTGTCAAACTCCTATGGCTAAGTGAGAGTGATAAAGCCTCATAGTCGGATTGCCTGGTTCCCCCACTGACACCTCCTTCACGGACCAAGACGTTGGATCAAGTGTGACCATGTGCTATTCCGAACACCCCCGTAGTATCTACGCGGGGACTGAAGTCAACGATTGGAAAACTCTCAGGAATACAAAAACGGCCGCACAGGAGGATAGAACTTTCAGATAAAGACACAAATATATCGCAAAGCCTTAATACATAATGAAAACGTCCAGGCAGTTCAGGTACATTCATTCGAACATAATATCCTTTGAGCACTGACCCTCTATCAAGCGGGCGCCCTCTAGGACGTCGTCTAAGTAGCACTCCGGCGTACGGTGGTCCTTGCCTCCAGGCGGGCCCTTAACTGCAACATCGGCGGCCTTCATCTTCGCCCAGTACATCTTGACACGAGCGAAGGCCATCCGCACACCTTCTATGCACACTGACAGCTTGACCGCGTCAATTCGCGGCACTACATCGACAAGTCACCGCACTAAGCCGAAATAGCTTCTCGGAAGGGGTTCGGTTGGCCACAGCCGAACTATAATGTCCTGTTGACACACGAACACGTCACGTGTACCCTCGACGCCGGGGGTGATGCACCGCAGCTCACGTCGAAGGAGACCCGACCGACAGCGCGATACACAAGACAGTCGACGGGCGCTTTTGCAGACCCGAAAACCCCACACCCCCGGGAGGGACCCCGTCAGGGAGTGCGGCGGCTATGGGCTGCCCTAGGTCGATTCGCTCGCCCCTAGAGCCTCGGGATTTGCAGCTCTCAAACACGAAGAACAACGAAGAACGAGAGAGAAAAACAATGGAGAGATAAAACGTAGATGAAAAAGTAGTATATTGATTTGTTCGATTGTGTGTTGTTCAATGGGCCGTCACCCCCAACATATATAAGAGGCGGCTGGACTTCCCGTACAAGCAAAGGATTCATCTAGGCTTTCCTTACAAGAAATTTACATCAACTCACGACCTAGAGTTCTAGTTCTGGTCCCACTTGGATTCAGCCCGAATCTGATCCAATCTTCTGTCTTGCTCCTTGCGCGGGCCGTGGAATCTGCATATGACCTCCGATGGAGACGGTTCAAATATCAATTTTGTACGCTTCGACGAGGCCAACAATCCGTATGTTGATCACTTTTCCAAATAAGGCCATCTCGAATACTCCACGGGGTCATCTTTAATTTCGAGTCGGACTCGGTCATGTAGCTGACCGAACCGTCCGACTTTGTAGCGTCTCTGCAGGTCGTATACTACGTTGTATGATGATGACTCCAAAAGAAAAGTTGACCGTTTCGACGTTACAAATAACTTTCATGTTGAACACTTTTTCATCTGAGTCCATCTAGATAATTATTTGAGCCCATCTTCATCTTCTGGTCGGATTGGCCTCTACAGTTTTCACCCCGGCAAGCTTTTTCCCGGCAAGCTTTTCACCCCCGGCAAGGTCTTCACCCGGCAAGCTTTTCACCCCGGCAAGGTCTTCATCCGGCAAGCTTTTCACCCGGCAAGCTTTCCTCCCCGGCAAGGTCTCTGTCCGGCAAGCTTTTCACCCGGCAAGTTTTTTGCCCGGCAAGCTCTCCAAAACGGTTCGGTTTACAACCTGGCTGCACCTTGCGGGTCATGTTTGAGGCAGCAAACGACCTCAGATGGAAACGAGTCCAAAAGCAATCTTGACCATTTCGACGAGACGAAAAACTTTTGTGCTGAACATATTTTGAGCAGAGGCGGTCTTGAAGGCCAAATCACTCGCTCAAAACGGACTATTACGCAAAACACCCGTTCCCTCGCGCTACCCATCAGACATAGGTCTGGTGGGGCGCGCCACATTACGCCTCATGACATGGCTGCACTCCGATAGCTCTAACTTTTGCATACGAACTCGGATTGGAACGATTTTTATATCAAAATCGATCGTTTCGACGGGACGAAGACAACCCGTGTAGATCATTTTTTCATAAGAGGCGGTGTTGAGGGCGTAATGAGCCTAATAGTGTTCTGAATACAAAATCTCAGTATTTCGAACACAACTTCGGCCTGCGAGATGAGATCGGATGGCGATGACCCAAACTTCAAAGATGTTCATATCGATAATACGGAACTTTTTTATTTAGATCACTTCTCCATTTGAGGCCGTATTAATTAAGTTCTTGACCGTGCCAAATTCTGGTGTCAACACATGCCCCCCTGTTTTTCGGCAAAGCTAGCGTGCCGAAAAATAACTTGTACCATGTTTGTTCTAAGGACGATGTCAACACTCCATCGGCCATTTTATGTGCTTCAGGCGATAATTTCTATATCGGCCGTGTTTATGCTTAGGGCGATAATTTTATATCGGCCGTTGCCTAGTTAGGCTTCCTGCCACACACTCGGGTGGTACTTCTTCAAATATTTGCCATTGAGAGCTCGAGGTAACAATGCCCCTTGTATGGATTCCACCAAATATGAATTTCCGGGAACGACTCTTGTAATCCTAAAAGGACCTTCCCAACTTGGAGACCACTTCCCGAATTTTCTATCTCTAGAACCAATCGGTAGAATCACTTTCCACACAAGATCGCCAACCTGAAAATTCTTCAACTTGACCTTTTTATTGTAAGCTCTGGCTACCCTCAGCTTGTCCCTCTCTATGGCACTTAAAGCAGCCAAACGTTTATCAGCAACTTCATCAATGTTGTCCATCATCAAATTGTAAAAGTCCACTGCCGATAAATCATTCTGTTTGGCTATTCTCAAAGCACTCAAATTCACTTCCACTGGTAAAACAACCTCTTGACCATATACTAGCTCATATGGAGTCACCTTTGTAGCACCATGCCTTGAAATTCTATGTGCCCACAAAGCTTCAGACAACAACTCATGCCATCTCCTTGGGTTATCCTCAATCTTCTTCTTGATGAGCTTGATTAAAATTTTATTGCTATACTCAGCTTGTCCATTGGCTTGGGCATAATATGGAGAGGAATTGAACAATTTTATGTTATAAGATTCGGCAAATTCTCTAACTTGGTCTGACATGAAAGAGGAGCCTTGATCTGTAGTCAATGTTTGAGGAATGCCGAATCTATGAATAATGTGCTCGGTTATGAATTTAATCACCTCCGTATGTGTCATGTTCTTGAGAGGTACTGCTTCAGACCATTTAGTGAAATAATCGGTTGCCACCAATATGAACCGATGCCCCTTTGAGGAAGACGGATGAATTTGTCCAATAAAGTCTAAACCCCATCCTCTGAAAGGCCACGACTTGATAATGGGATGTAACATAGCAGCAGGAGCCAACTGAATATCACCAAATTTTTGACAAGCTTCACACCCTTTATAATATCTGAAGCAATCATTAATCATAGTCGGCCAATAAAACCCAGCACGTCGTAGTAACCACTTCATCTTGGGAGCCGACTGATGAGTGCCACAAATACCTTCATGGACCTCTCCCATAGCAATTCTCGCTTGGTCCTTGTCCAAGCACTTTAAAAGAACATCATCAACCGTTCGGCGATAGAGATCATCATCTCTCATTGTGTATTTGAAAGCCATACGCCGAACAGCCCTGTCCACCCTTCTACTAGGATCACACAAATAATCAATGATGGGTTTCCTCCAGTCTTGATTTTCTCCTGCATTTAATATTTCATTAGTGGCCGAAACGGCGGGCTCCGGTTCGGCCTCCCTTATATTGGCAAGACTAGACATCGACTTTTCAGAAATATGAAACATGCCACGATCAACATGATAGCCGGATGCTTGTTGTGCCAACTCATTTGCTTTCCAATTGTCATGTCTAGATATATGAGCAATGCTAAAATAATCCAAAGTAGAGATTACATCTAAACATTTATCAAGATAAATATTAAGTGATTCGTCCAAACACTGGAAGACTTTGGATATTTGCTGCACCACTAGTAACGAATCACCATAAGCCTCAATATATGTAACACCTATAGCAAGTAACATCTCTAGGCCGAATAACAATGCTTCATATTCGGCTTGATTGTTTGTGCAAAAATATTCTAAGCGGCATGAGGCTTCAAAAACAGCACCATGAGGAGATATATAAACAATACCAACACCTTGGCCATTGCTACAAACTGAACCATCAAAGTATAATCTCCATGGTACTAATGAAACAAGGTTCATATTACTATCATGCTTGTCATAAATCCGATGTTCAACAATGAAATTAGCAACAATTTGGCCCTTCATGGATTTTAGAGATTCATAAGCCAAATCATATTCAATCAAAGCATAAGCCCACTTGCCAATTCTACCACTAAGAATTGGCCTATGCAACATGTATTTAATGACATCGGTCTGACAAGATACTACGCAAGCACTCGACACTAAATAATGTCTCAATTTTGTGCAAGCATAATACAAGCATAGACATAATTTCTCAATAAATGTATACCTTGTCTCTGCGTCCAATAAGCGGCGGCTCAAATAAGTGATGGCATGCTCTTTTCCTTCGGTCTCTTGAGTTAGAACAACACCAATAACTCCCTCCTCTACTGCAATGTAAAGTCTGAAGGGTTCCCTATGCTTGGGTGCTCTCATCACCGGAGGAGTGCACAAATAATTCTTGATCATATCAAATGCTTCTTGCTGTTTTGCCCCCCAAGTGAAATCAGCATCATTCTTTAACCGAAGGATAGGAGTAAATGCATCAACTTTCCCTGGTAGATTAGCTATGAACCTTCTCAAATAATTGACCTTGCCAAGGAACTTTTGCATATCTCTCTTGCATGTTGGAGCCTCCACTTTCTGTATAGCTTCTATCTTTTTGGGATCAATCTTTATACCATCTTCATGAATAATGAAACCCAAAAACTTGCCAGCTGACACGCCGAAAGCACACTTCAAAGGATTCATCTTCAGTCCATACTTTTTCATTCTTTCAAAAGCTAAACGCAAATCGGCCAAGTGAGATTCAAAAGCATCTGATTTGACAACAATATCATCAATATAAACTTCAAGTATGACACTGAGTAAATCATGAAAAATCAAATTCATAGCCCTTTGATATGTGGCGCCAACATTTTTTAATCCAAATGTCATCACTGTCCACTCGAATAAACCAAGAAAACCGGGGCAATGGAAAGCTGTCTTGGACATGTCCTCTTCGGCCATAAAAATTTGATTGTATCCGGCATTACCATCTAGAAAGCTAATAACCTTATGTCCAGAAGCATCATTAATAAGCATATCAGCTATTGGCATGGGATACTCATCTTTGGGTGTAGCCCTATTCAAATCTCTGAAGTCAATGCACACCCTCAACTTGCCAGATCCTTTCTTCTCCACAGGGACAATGTTAGAAATCCACTCGGCATACCTGCAAGGTCTAATAAAATTAGCTTTAAGCAAACGACCGATCTCTTCCTTGATCCGGTCATATGTTTTTGGATTAAACTTTCTGGCCGATTGTTTATATGGTCTAAAACCAGCCTTTATAGGTAACCGATGCTCCACTAGCTCTCGGCTTAAACCTGGCATCTCATGATATTCCCATGCAAAGCAACAAACATATTCTTTCAACAGCTCGATCAACTTTGCTTTATGATCGGCTCTTAAATTTGCATTTACAAATGTCGGCCTAGGAGTTAAACCATCTCCTATATCTATCTCTTATAATGGTTCGGCCGATGTAAAACCTTGTCCTAATTTATCCATATCATCTAACTCTTCTATGGACTCATACATATCGTTCTCATTGGACCGATATTCTACAAGTCGCTTTTGTAACCAATCTGAGTTAGGATCCATTTAAACATATCATACCTTGGAGCCGGTTGCACTCAGTCGGCTTTAAAGAGACGGGCACGAAACCATTCTTGGTTGTGCTGAGAAAATCGAACTCTGACAAGTCACGTCCCGTCAAGCAAGTAGCATTTGGGTGTTGCCAATCCACCGATGCCTCGGCCAAAGCAACACAGGCCGAGTTATCCGCATGAATGACTTCCACTTCATCATCAACCCACTGGATCAAAAACTGGTGCATAGTGGATGGCACGCACTGGTTTGCATGAACCCAATCACGGCCTAGTATGACGTTGTAGTTACCTTGCACCTCAGCGACAAAGAATGCGGTAGCCAAAGTTTTACTTCCCACCGTGAGCTCCACATACATCACACCTTTGGCTTCAGTTTTCTCTTTGCCTTCAAATCCATTGAGCACCATGTTGGTCTTTATCAACTCATTATCATGCAACCCCAATTTTTTGAAGACCGAATACGGCATAAGATTCACCACAGCACCACCATCAACAAGCATCCGAGTGAGCGGTGACCCATTGATATGACCTCTGAGATATAACGGTTTCAGATGCGTTACTGGGTCTTTTGGCTTCTCGAATATTGCATTTTTAGGGCCAAAATCCAGCTGAGCCACCTCCCCTTCCTCATCTACAGCACGAAACTCAGCGGGTAAGTAATACACCATATTAATATCCATACCTTCATGAACCGGTGTAGACTCGTAATCTAACATATCCTCCTCTTCCCCCAGTGTATCCACCGATTCTGAAATTTGTTCGAGCGAAGATGAAGCAATAGGTAACGCAGACGATGCAATGATTACATCGTCCTCCTTTGGTGGTGTAGGTGCTGCTGTGGTGGGTGTAGAAGCCACTGCATCTTGTATTTGTTTGGGCCTCCACACTTGTTTTGTAGGTAACATAGGCCGAGTGTCATTGAACAACTTATCCCTTTGCTTCTCGGCCTCTCGTTCTGCCATCTCTTGACTCCTTAACCTCTATAGTTTCCTCTTTTGTGTCTTTGTTAGCCCTGGAGGACACCACTTTGGCTGAGTGTATTTAGGATCTCTCGTTTTTACTTGGCTCGTGCTTGCTTCATGATCATTAGCTGAGTGCTTTGGCGCGATAGCAAGTATCAGCTCAGTCGGATTGCTATGCATAATCGGCTGTTGTATGGTGAATGTTTTGGTGCCCAAGATGAGTGAGTCGGCATCGGTTTTTTCCTTGTCTTTGCTTGACTCGACCGTTACAGCACTTGGCGACTTAACACGTCATTCTTGCTTGCCGACCCCTTTTTGATTATCTTGCACTGGCCGATTGACACTATTGTTCAAACGGCCTCGTGTGGGATAAGAAAGTCTCTCATGAACGGGCCTCCTTGGCTCTGCCCAACCCGGATGAAAAGCATAAGGGGCCATTGGGGGCTGCCACCATCCTCCATTGAAGTCTCCCATGTAGTATGGCACATAGGGGGGTGGCGACACCCATGGTCCCGGCGCCCACGACCCATATGGCCTTGCATGATGCTGAAATTCTTCCCGAGGAGGTGATCTTGAGCACTTCAGATTTGATGACCGGTTGGATCTAGAACCGGCTGCATGACTAGCATACTTGGACAACAACATATCAAAAGGTGGCTTGATTTTCTTGCGCTGCACTTTAGCTTTATTCGTTTTCCACTTGCCAACTTCTGAACTCCTGGGCTTGACAAATTTAACACGAGTATTTCCTTGCACTTGCGGTTGCCCCCCGAGTGTAGGATTCTTGATGGTGATTTTGATTATCTCCTTGCCACCGGGTTGCTTGTCAAGCACAACCTGTCTCCCCAAGACCTTGTTGCCCTCCTTGTCTTCCCTGGGCTCACCAACAATGGTATTAGCTTTATTAGCAGATTCGGCAACCTCCGGCCGAATGAGTAGCTTCTTCCCCTCTAACTCCATGGTATTCATTGGAAAAGGTTGTTTATCAACTTGCATCTCAGAAAAGTTCAATCGTCCGTCATTAATGGCCGATTGTATCTGTCGTCGAAAAACATTGCAATCGTTAGTAGCATGAGAAAAAGAATTATGATACTTGCAATAAGCGCGCCGCTTCAGCTCTTCAAACGGCGGTAAAGTATGAGATATTCTAATAATCTTAGCCTGCAGCAAAGCATCAAATATTCTATCACACTTAGCAATGTTAAAAGTAAACTTCATATCTTCATCACGATTCTTATGAATCGATTTCAGATCATTGCAAGTAAATGGTTTGGCTTTAGATGGCCAAACAAATTCAGTAGAAAAAACGTCACCCTCATCGTCCGAGTGATCACTATCATATTCCACCATATTCATCTTTGGACGATCGGCTTTATATCTATGCACTTCTTTGAGGTCTTTTCTTCGGCTTTCCTGAGCCAAAGCCCTTTGTAAGACTTGGTTGATATTTAAGAACTCATAGCCTTCTAGATTTTCTCTAATGGGAATTCTCAAACCACTCAGCACTAGGTCTACCAAGTCCCTCTCGGTTATCACCAAACTAAAACACCGGTTTTTTGTTTCTCTAAATCTCTTGACGTAATCGGAGACCGATTCATCATGCTTCTGTTTAACCGATGTTAGATGTGACAACTTGAGTTCATTGTCGCCGCTATAAAAGTGATCATGAAACTTCTGCTCTAGCTGCGACCAAACCCGAATGGAACCATGTGGTAAAGAAGAAAACCATGAAAATGCGGTACCAGTTAATGATAGAGGAAATAAACGCACTTTCAACTCATTTAGTGAGCCTGCTTCACCTAATTGTGCCAAGTATTGGCTAACATGCTCCCATGTGGTTTTTGTGCCCTCTCCATTGAACTTAACAAAATCTGGAATCTTATATCCCGGAGGGCACTGGATGGCATCAAAGTACTCGGGGTACGGCTTTTGGTAAATCCGATTCCGAGGTAACTCAACTCCAAAATTCTCTCGAAGCATCTTAGCCATCTCCTCTCTAAGATTAGCTAGACCATCATCCATAGTGGACGATGCAACTTGTGGCAGCGGCATAGGAGTAGGACTACTAGCAGTAGGTATGAACTGTGGCATGTATGCCGAACTATAGTTCGGTAATGACCGAGTGGTTGTAGATGTAGGTAGGGTTTGGTTCGGCGTTGCCACTGAACCTGGCATGCTCATAATAGGATTAATGGGTGCAGTCACAATCTGATCTGTTTGAGTAGGATAATAAGTCATCGGCATGGGAGGCGCCGATGAGATAGGTAAAGCCAGATTAGGGTTTTGCACACTAGCAGCTACACCATCATTACCACTAGATGATTGAGATATATTTTTCTGAGCATTGGTATTTTCTATGAAAGTTTGATAGACCAGATTGTTACCATCAGCAATACGACTCTCAATCTCAGCCCACTGCTCAGGAGAAAAGGTAGTACTCACAGCGGGTTTAACCTGCTCGGCTTGAAGAGGAGGGAACTTGATTTCTTCAATCAGAGTGATGTTGCCTTGGCGATCCTTCTTGAATTTTGCAAGGAACTCCTGCAAATCCTTCTCTTCGCGCGCCTTCTTGTACTCCTCATAGACTTGGCGATGATCGGCCGATATCTCATCAAGACTGGGCTTAATGACGTTATCGGCGTCTACCTCAGATGGCTTGGGAAGATAGGACATGGTGGATGATGATGATTGATCTTCTGTCCCCAGCGGAGTCGCCAAAAACTGTGTTGACACACGAACACGTCACGTGTACCCTCGACGCCGGGGGTGATGCACCGCAGCTCATGTCGAAGGAGACCCGACCGACAGCGCGATACGCAAGACAGTCGACGGGCGCTTTTGCAGACCCGAAAACCCCACACCCCCGGGAGGGACCCCGTCAGGGAGTGCGGCGGCTATGGGCTGCCCTAGGTCGATTCGCTCGCCCCTAGAGCCTCGGGATTCGCAGCTCTCAAACACGAAGAACAGCGAAGAACGAGAGAGAAAAACGATGGAGAGATAAAACGTAGATGAAAAAGTAGTATATTGATTTGTTCGATTGTGTGTTGTTCAATCGGCCGTCACCCCCAACATATATAAGAGGCGGCTGGACTTCCCGTACAAGCAAAGGATTCATCTAGGCTTTCCTTACAAGAAATTTACATCAACTCACGACCTAGAGTTCTAGTTCTGGTCCCACTTGGATTCAGCCCGAATCTGATCCAATCTTCTGTCTTGCTCCTTGCGTGGGCCGTGGAATCTGCATATGACCTCCGATGGAGACGGTTCAAATATCAATTTTGTACGCTTCGACGAGGCCAACAATCCGTATGTTGATCACTTTTCCAAATAAGGCCATCTCGAATACTCCACGGGGTCATCTTTAATTTCGAGTCGGACTCGGTCATGTAGCTGACCGAACCGTCCGACTCTTGTAGCGTCTCTGCAGGTCGTATACTACGTTAGATGATGATGACTCCAAAAGCAAAGTTGACCGTTTCGACGTTACGAATAACTTTCATGTTGAACACTTTTTCATCTGAGTCCATATAGATAATTATTTGAGCCCATCTTCATCTTCTGGTCGGATTGGCCTTGACAGTTTTCACCCCGGCAAGCTTTTTCCCGGTAAGCTTTTCACCCCCGGCAAGGTCTTCACCCGGCAAGCTTTTCACCCCGGCAAGGTCTTCACCCGGCAAGCTTTTCACCCGGCAAGCTTTCCTCCCCGGCAAGGTCTCTGTCCGGCAAGCTTTTCACCCGGCAAGTTTTTTGCCCGGCAAGCTCTCCAAAACGGTTCGGTTTACAACTGGCTGCACCTTGCGGGTCATGTTTGAGGCAGCAAACGACCTCAGATGGAAACGAGTCCAAAAGCAATCTTGACCGTTTCGACGAGACAAAAAACTTTTGTGCTGAACATATTTTGATCAGAGGTGGTCTTGAAGGCCAAATCGCTCGCTCAAAATGGACTATTACGCAAAACACCCGTTCCCTCGCGCTACCCATCAGACATAGGTCTGGTGGGGCGCGCCACATTACGCCTCATGACATGGCTGCACTCCGATAGCTCTAAATTTTGCATACGAACTTGGATTGGAACGATTTTTATATCAAAATCGATCGTTTCGACGAGACGAAGACAATCCGTGTAGATCATTTTCTCATAAGAGGCGGTCTTGAGGGCGTAATGAGCCGAATAGTGTTGTGAATACAAAATCTCAGTATTTCGAACACAACTTCGGCCTGCGAGATGAGATCGGATGGCGATGGCCCAAACTTCAAAGATGTTCATATCGATAATATGGAACTTTTTTATTTAGATCACTTCTCCATTTGATGCCGTATTAATTAAGTTCTTGACCGTGCCAAATTCTGGTGTCAACACGTCCTTCATGGCCGCTCCGGATATCTTATGCAGCTTGGCCCATTGTACTATTTGGTCATGCAGCAGCGCTGGGCGCTCCTGCGCCGCGAACTGTGTCCAGAATAGCTTCTCTGTCGCATATCCCTCCTGAGTTTGGAAGAATTGCGCGGCGTCGGCGGAACTCTTCGAAAGATCCACGAAAGCGTCTAGAGAACTCCACGGTCGATTAAGCAAGGCATATCTCTGATCGCCAAACTTAGTCTGTAAAAGAAAGGGCTTACCAGCCGCTATCTGTCTGGCCTGCCGGATCTCCTCGCGAGCCGCTCTCGATTCGCACCAAGCGTCTTTGGCCTCCTGAAGGGCCTTTTCGAGTTTAGTTGCCTTGGCTTTATTCTCCTTCTCGAGGGACTCACACTTGCGGGCGACGTCCTTGAGTTCTTGCTCTATGACGGATATCCGCTCCTCGCATTGGTGCAAGGTGGCTTGTTTGGCCTTCAACTCCGCAGCCGCTTTATCAGCGGCCGCATTGCTCACCCTAGCATGTTCCTTGGCCTGGGTAAATTCACCCCTGAGGGTGTCAATAATGGCAGCGCCATCTGCAGTTACGCAAAATGACAGCGTCTGAATTTCAACCTAGTGTTTGCACATTCATATAGGCATAAAAGGGATGTTGGAAGCATACCTTGCACTTCGTCGAGCCGCTTGTTAATTAGGACAATGTCCTCATCGGTCAGCTTCAGTTTCGGCTTTAATTCGGAAACCTCCGCGGCCTGGGCGGTTGCTGCTAACTGTGAAGCCTGTTTTCCCAATTAAATAAGTATGATACTTCCCTCAGATGCCTATAGATCCTCTGTTCGCCCTTCTTCATGGGCCACCAGAGTCTCAGAGGCTACTATCTATATACAGGCGTATTTGTGCATATGGAAGGCGGCTAAAGACATTACATCGCATACCTCGAAGCCTGTTAGTACGCTCGTGAAGGGTTCATTCAGCCCACTTGTTGCGGACTGAATCTTCTCAAACACCGTACCCATCAAGGTACGGTGCTCCTCCAAGACGGACGCACTCTAAAGTACGTCCATCAGGGTGTTCGGCGCCTCAGGGTTCATGGAGGTCGCCGCAGTATTGGGTGCTCTCCCCTCCCTTGAAGGGGGCCGCTCACCCGACTCCGGATCCGTCTCCAGAGCGGTATTCAGCTGGGGGCTGAACAGTCCAGGGCCCCCATCGTTGGTCTTCATGGGGGCGGCACCCTCTATGCCCTCAACAACCGAGGCATTCCCCTCTGGTGCCGTGTTGATGGTCCCCTGTACCTCTCAGCGATCCGGAGAAGCCCTCCGGGATGACACCTCAATGTCGTCCTCCCTTGGGGGCGAGGAAGCTTGTGGTGGTGTCTCACTCTGCATCATCTCCGGCCGTAGATCCCCCAATGACGATGATACTTGAGGGAGATTGCGGGCCGGACCGAAACACATAATTTGACATTATTCTCTCAATTCGCAAAGATTGAAAATATGTGAAGCATCCTTAGGTACTTACGATGCGGTAATAGGCTTGGTCCGAGGGCGGTGCTTGGGGATTGCTTCCGCGTCCAAATCCGAGTCGTCCGAAAAGGATATCCTTCCCCTCTTGGACGCTTCCTCCTCCGGATCTGCGGAGGCCGCCCTCTTTTTCCCTTTGAGGGAAGGGCTCTCTTCTTCCTCCCCCCCCCCTCGTCTTCATCTTCCTCGTGGGAGGAAGGAGCCTCGGTCCCTCCGGACGTAGCGCCCGAAGTACCTTCATGGTGGAGGCCATCACCGGCCTCCTTGCCCTTCTTCTTGTCTTTCTTTACCGGCGCCTGGTAGGGTGCCGGGACCAGCATCGTCATTAATAGAGGTTCGGCTGAGTCTTCGGGGAGTGGAGCCGGACATCTGGTCTGCTTCGCTTTATTTATCCAGCCCTATTTAAGAGGCGGAATTTTCAGTACCCCGCCCTAAAGATTGACGAAGTAGGCAATGTTCAGAAATTTAACACTTACTGGGGAGTCCGGATTGTTCAGTCGAGGCTGGTGTCGTCAAACGTCCGTGGCCACGTCTTCTGATTTGTGAAGAGCAGCTTACAGATCCCTTTGTGCATCGTGCCAAAGAATCGTTGCAGGGTCCATGGCCCTTCCGGATTAAACTCCCACATGTTGAGAGGCCGTCATTGGTAGGGGAGAGCTCAGCGGATAAGCATCACCTGGACCACGTCGGCAAGGGTGATGTCCTTTTCTATCATACTCTTGATGCGTTTTTGTAGCATCAACACCTCGTCAGAGGATCCCCAGTCTAGACCTTTGTTGGTCCAAGATGCAAGCCGCAGCGAGGGACCGGATCTGAAAGCACGAGCGGGCGCCCACTTGGTGCCACGGGGTTCGGTGATGTAGAACCACTCCTGCTACCATACCTTTACTGTGTCCACAAATTTCCCTTTGGGCCAGGTAACATGGTGGAGCTTGCTCAGCATAGCGCCGCCGCACTCAGCGTGTTGACCGTTGACCACCTTTGGCTTCACATTGAAGACCTTGAGCCACAGGCCGAAGTGTGGGGGAACGCGGAGGAATGCCTCACACACGACAGTGATCGCCGAGATGTGAAGGAAGGAATTCGGGGCCAGATCATGGAAATCCAGCCCATAGTAAAACATGAGACCTCGGACGAAGGGATGGAGGGCAAACCCGAGTCCTCGGAGGAAGTGGGGGATAAATACCACCCTTTCTCCGGACTTTGGGGTAGGGATGACCTGCCCTGGGTAGGAAGCCCGTGTGTAATCTTCGCCGTCAAGTACCTCGCTTCCCGTAGATCCTTGATGTCCTTCTTTGTTATGGAAGAGGCCATCCACTTGCCCTGGGAACCGGATCCAGCCATGGCTGGAGAAGTGGGGGTGAAGGTAAATATTGGGATTGGGGCGCTGGAGCTCGAGGATGTAGAAGGAGGAAGGGAGGTCGTGCGAACGACACGGTTGGATTTCCCAAGCCCATATTGATGAGAATCCCACAATAAGGGGACATGATCTCTGTTTTGACAAGACATGTCAATAGAGGCCGTGCCTCGAGGCGCGGAGCGGGAGGCCACAGAACGGTTTGAAATAATGATAAAGTTAGAACATAACGTCTCACCGAGAAAGCTGTTAGTGGATGTGACTTATTTTGTGTGAGTATTTCACCCTTGTGGTTCGGGGTTTTAACTGATTGTACAGAGCCGGATATAGTTCTTTTGTTTAGCTACTTTGGAGTATTCGGAGGAGGAACCCGCCTTGCAATGCCGAAGATAATCTATGCGCCGGACATATCGTCATTGAAGCCTAGTTCAGGGGCTACTGAGGGAGTCCTAGATTAGGGGGTCCCCGGATGTCCAGGCTATGTGATATGGGCTGGACTCGTGGGCCGTGAAGATACAAGATGGAATGTGTTCCCCCGTGTCCCGATGGGACTCCCCTTGGCGTGGAAGGCAAGCTTAGCATTCAGATATGAAGATTCCTTTCTCTGTAAACTGACTCTATACAACCCTATCCCCCTCCGGTGTCTATATAAACCGGAGGGTTTAGTCCGTAGAGGCGATCATAATCATACAGGATAGACATCTAGGGTTTAGCCATTACGATCTCGAGGTAGATCAACTCTTGTAACCCCTATACTCATCAAAGTCAATCAAGCAGGAAGTAGGGTATTACCTCCATTAAGAGGGCCCGAACCTGGGTAAACATCGTGTCCCTGCCTTCTGTTACCTTTGATCCTTAGACGCATAGTTCAGGACCCCCTACCCGAGATCTGCCGGTTTTGACCGACACCTTACACTCACCATTTACCTTCCTCGAAATAGCCACCATACCTACCTATTATGGCATTTCCATAGCCATTCTGAGATATATTGCCATGCAACTTCCACCGTCCCATTTATTATGACACGCTTCATCATTGTCATATTGCTTTGCATGATCATGTAGTTGGCATCATATTTGTGGCAAAGCCACCTAATGTCTACTATGCAACCTTCTTCTTGTAAACTCGTGTTGGGCCTCCAAGCGGAGAGTTTTGTAGGACAGTAGCAAATTTCCCTCAAGTGGATGACCTAAGGTTTATCAATCCGTGGGAGGCGTAGGATGAATATGGTCTCTCTCAAACAACCCTGCAACCAAATAACAAAGAGTCTCTTGTGTCTCCAACACACCCAATACAATGGTATATTGTATAGGTGCACTAGTTCGGCGAAGAGATGGTGATACAAGTGTAATATGGATGGTAGATATAGGTTTTGGTAATATGAAATATAAAAACAGCAAGGCAGCAAGTGGTAAAAGTGAGTGAAAACAGTATTGCAACGCTTGAAAACAAGGCCTAGGGTTCATACTTTCACTAGTGCAAGTTCTCTCAGCAATGATAACATATTTAGATCATATGGCAATCCCTCAATGTCCGACAAAAGTCACTCCAAAGTTCCTATCGCGGAGAACATAAGATGAAATTGCTTGTAGGGTACGAAACCACCTCAAAGTTATTCTTTCCGATCAATCCATTCAGCTATTCCTATAAGTGTCACAAATAGCCCTAGAGTTCGTAGTAAAATAACACCATATGACACACATCAATCAACCCTAATGTCACCTAGATACTCCAATGTCACCACAAGTATCCGTAGGTCAATTATATGATATGCATCAAACAACTTCAGATTCATAATATTCAATCAAACACAAAGAACCTCAAAGAGTGCCCCAAGGTTCTTACCGGAGAAACAGGGACGAAAACGTGCATCAAACCCTATTCATAGATTACCCAATGTCACCTCGAGAATCTGCGAATTGAGTGCCAAAACATACATCAAGTGGATCAATAGATTACCCCATTGTCACCACAGGTATCCCACGCAAGACATACATCAAGTGTTCTCAAATCCATAATAGTATTCAATCCGATAATAGTGAAACCTCAAAGGTAAAAATCAATTCATCACAAGAAGATAGAGGGGGAAAACACCATATGGTTCAACTATAGTAGCAAAGCTCGTGGTACATCAAGATTGTGCCAAATCAAGAACACGAGAGAGAGAGAGAGAGAGAGAGAGAGAGAGATCAAACACATAGCTACTGGTACATACCCTCAGCCCTGAGGGTGAACTACTCCCTCCTCATCATGGAGACCGCCGGGATGATGAACATGGCCACCTGTGATGGTTTCCTCCTCTGGCAGGGTGCCGGAACGGGCTCCTGATTGGTTTTTCATGGCTACAGAGGCTTGCGGCGACAGAACTCCCAATCTAGGTTTATTTCTGGGGGTTTCTATATTTATAGGATTTTTTGGCGTCGAGAGCAAGTCAGGGGGTCCACGAGGAGCCCACAAGACAGGGGGCACCCCCACCCTTGTGGAGGCCTTGTGGCTCTTCTAGCCAACTCTTTTGCTTTGGGGGCTTCTTCTGGTCCATAAAAAATCAGTGTAAATTTTCAGCTCAATTGGACCCCATTTGATATTCATTTTCTACGAACTAAAAAATAAGGAAAAAACAAAAACTGGCACTAGGCTCTAGGTTAATAGGTTAGTCCCATAAATCATATAAAATAGCATATAATGCATGTAAAACATCCAAGATAGATAATATAATAGCATGGAACAATCAAAAATCATAGATACATTGGAGATGTATCACCACCTTTCATATTTTTTATACATGTCACTCTTGAGTCATCGCACATCCCGGTACACCGCCGGAGGCATTCATATAGAGTCATATTTTTGTTCTAGAATCAAGTTGCAATTCTTGAGTTCTAAAGTAAATAAAAGTATCATGATCATCATTATTAGAGCATTGTCACATGTGAGGAAAGGATGATGGAGACTGATTCCCCCACAAGTTGGGATGAGACTTCGGACGGAAAAAAGGAGAGAGAAAAAGAGAGAGGCTGAAGAGCCCAAAATAAATTGAGAGAAAAAGAGATAAGGGACAATGTTGTTACCTTTTACCACACTTGTGCTTCAAAGTAGCACCATGTTCTTTATGATAGAGAGTCTCCTATGTTATCACATTCATATACTGGTGGGAATTTTCATTATAGAACTTGGCTTTGTATATTCCAATGATGGGCTTCCTTAAATTGCCCTAGGTCTTTGTGAGCAAGCAAGTTGGATGCACACCTGATACGTGTCCAACGTATCTATAATTTTTTATTGTTCCATGCTATTACATATTCTGTTTTGGATGTTTAATGGGCTTATTTATACAGTTTCATATTATTTTTGGGACTAACCTATTAACCAGAGGCCCAGCCCAAATTGCTGTTTTTTTTTCCTATTTCAGTGTTTCACAGAAAAAGAATATCAAACGGAGTCCAAACGGAATGAAACCTTCGGGAGTGTGATTTTTGGAACAAACGTGATCCAGAGGACTTGAAGTGGACGTCAAGCAACCAATGAGGAGGCCACGAGGCAGGGGGGCGCGCCTACCCCCTGGACGCGCCCTCCACCCTCGTGGGCCCCTCGTGGCTCCACCGACCTACTTCTTCCTCCTATATATACCTACGTACCCCAAACCATCGAAGAGCACCACGAAAACCTAATTCCACCGCAGCAACCATCTGTACCCGTGAGATCCCATCTTGGGGCCTTTTCCGGCACTCCGCCGGAGGGGGCATTGATCACGGAGGGCTTCTACATCAACACCATAGCCTCTCCGATGATGTGTGAGTAGTTTACCTCAGACCTTCGGGTCCATAGTTATTAGCTAGATGGCTTCTTCTCTCTCTTTGGATCTCAATACAAAGTTCTCCTTGATTCTCTTGGAGATCTATTCGATGTAATCTTCTTTTGCGGTGTGTTTGTCGAGATCCGATGAATTGTGGTTTATGATCAAGATTATCTATGAACAATATTTGAATCTTCTCTGAATTCTTTTATGCATGATTGGTTATCTTTGCAAGTCTCTTCGAATTATCAGTTTGGTTTGGCCTACTAGATTGATCTTTCTTGCAATGGGAGAAGTGCTTAGCTTTGGGTTCAATCTTGCGGTGCTCGATCCCAGTGATAGTAGGGGAAATGACACGTATTGTATTGTTGCCATCGAGGATAAAAAGATGGGGTTTATATCATATTGCATGAGTTTATCCCTCTACATCATGTCATCTTGCTTAAAGTGTTACTCCGTTCTTATGAACTTAATACTCTAGATGCATGCTGGATAGCGATCGCTGTGTGGAGTAATAGTAGTAGATCCGGCAGGAGTCGGTCTACTTGTCACGGACGTGATGCCTATATACATGATCATACCTAGATATTGTCATAACTATGCTCAATTCTATCAATTGCTCGACAGTATTTTTTTTACCCGCCGTAATACTTATGCTATCTTGAGAGAAGCCACTAGTGAAACCTGTGGCCCCCGGGTCTATTTTCCATCATATTAATCTTCCGTCAACAAGCTATTTCTATCTTTGTTTACTTTGCAATCTGCACTTTTAGTCTTTATCATAAAAATACCAAAAATATTATCTTATCATCTCTATCAGATCTCACTTTTGCAAGTGGCCGTGAAGGGATTGACAACCCGTTTATTGCGTTGGTTGCAAGGTTCTTATTTTTTTGTGTAGGTGCAAGGGACTTGAGCGTGGCCTCCTACTGGATTGATACCTTAGTTCTCAAAAACTGAGGGAAATACTTACGCTACTTTGCTGCATCACCCTTTCCTCTTCAAGGGAAAACCAACGCAGTGCTCAAGAGGTAGCAAGAAGGATTTCTGGCGCCGTTGCCGGGGAATCTACGCAGAAGTCAAAACATACCAAGTACCCATCACAAACTCTTATCCCTCGCATTATATTATTTGCCATTTGCCTCTCATTTTCCTCTCCCCCACTTCACCCTTGCCATTTTTTTCGCCCTCTTTTTCTGTTCCCTCTTTTCTCGTTTTCCTTGAGTTTGCCACTGTTATGTCTGAATCTGAGGAGGTTATCTTTGATAAGAGTGATAATAATAGCATGGAAAATTTTGATGCTTTCAATGATCCTCCTGAGGAACCTACTATCTTGCATACGAAAAAGTTTCGAGTCGGTAGTGGTAATATTATTGGGAAGGGAGTTATTCAAGATTTCTTTACTTGTGCCGGTGCTTTGCCCATTATGGGTGGTTCTATTCTTCATAGAACTAGTACTCTTGTGGATGCAATATCTTTGCTCGTAGTTGAACTTGAAAGGCAATTCCTTCATATGCATCCTTGCATACAAAGAATTTTCCTAGAATTTTCTAATATTGAGTACTCTTCTGTTAAGCGTGCCGCTACTATCATTTTGGCTCATGAGTTCAGATTTATAATGAAACAAGCTAAAGAAATCTTTGCGCATTATAGGGTGGATGCTGGTCATCCTCCCATAGAAGCTATCCTTTTTAATCAAGAAGACATAATGCGTTTACAATCTTTGGATCATGTTGCTTATAATGAAAACCTTAGAAAAAAGGTTCCTACCGATGTTCTAGTTGATAGAATTTCTGAACTTAATGATAACTTTGCTATTCAGAATAATGGGTTAGGTTTTTCTCTTGAGCAAAGACTCATGACTTTTTGTCAAAATAACGCTTGTAATGATGAATTAGTTATGCAATATAAGGGGCCAAGGGAGGAACCCATACCTCCCGCGCTTGATCTTGGGGACTTTTGTCCTATTAAATTTAACCCCTTTGATTACTTTTTCTTGCCACAAAGGAAACTTGTTGCTGAATGTAGAGAATACGAAAGGAGTTTTCATGATTTACCCTACCATTATTATGGCAATACCTAGATCTATCCTCGCTTTTATGCCTAGCTAGGGGCGTTAAACGATAGCGCTTGTTGGGAGGTAACCCAATTTTATTTTAGTTTTTTTGCTTTTTGGTTCTTTTTAGGAATAAATAATCCATCTAGCTTCTGTTTAGATCTGGTTTTGTGTTTTAATTAGTGTTTGTGCCAAGTTAAACCTATGGGACCTTCTTGGATGATAGTTATTTGATCTTGCTGAAAATTCCAGGAACTTTCTGTTCACGAAAAAAATTGTTACAAATCACCAGAACGTGATAAAATACTGATTACAATTGCACTAGATCAATAAACAAATTATCTAGGTCATCCTATTTTGGTAGAAGTTTTGGACTTCCAGAAGTTTGCGTTAGTTACAGATTACTATAGACTGTTCTGTTTTTGACAGATTCTGTTTTTCGCGTGTTGTTTGCTTATTTTAATGAATCTATGGCTAGTAATGGAGTTTAGGAACCATAGAAAAGTTGGAATACGGTAGGTTTAACACCAATATAAATAAATAATGAGTTCATTACAGCACCTTGAAGTGGTGTTTTGTTTTCTTTCGCTAACGGAGCTCACGAGATTTCCTGTTAAGTTTTGTGTTGTGAAGTTTTCAAGTTTTGGGTAAATATTTGATGGATTGTGGAACAATGATTGGAAAGAGCCTAAGCTTGGGGATGCCCAAGGCACCCCAAGGTAAAATTCAAGGACAACAAAAAGCTTAAGCTTGGGGATGCCCCGGAAGGCATCCCCTCTTTCGTCTTCGTCTATCGGTAACTTTACTTGGAGCTATATTTTTATTCACCACATGATATGTGTTTTGCTTGGAGCGTCTTGTATGATTTGAGTCTTTGCTTTTTAGTTTATCACAATCATCCTCGCTATACTCACCTTTTGAGAGAGACACACATGATTCGGAATTTGTTAGAATACTCTATGTGCTTCACTTATATCTTTTGAGCTATATAGTTTTTGCTGTAGTGCTTCACTTATATCTTTTAGAGCACGGTGGTGGTTTTATTTTATTGAAATTATTGATCTCTCATGCTTCATTTATATTATTTTGAGAGTCTTAAACAGCATGGTAATTTTCTTTAATTGTGAAATTAATCCGAATGCGATAGGCATCCAAGATGAACATAATAAAAACTTCCATATTGAGTTCATTAAATATCATGAGAAGTTTGATTCTTGATAAGTGTTTTGAGATATAAAGGTGGTAATATTAGAGTGTGCTAGTTGAGTAATTGTGAAATTGAGAAATACTTGTGTTAAGGTTGGCAAGTCCTGTAGCATGCACGTATGGTAAAAGTTGTGTGTCAATTTTGACACATAAGGTGTTGTTTTATTGCTTTCCTTATGAGTGGCGGTCGGGGATGAGCGACAGTCTTTTCCTACCAATCTATCCCTCTAGGGGCATGCGTAGTAGTACTTTTCTTAGAGGGCTAATAAACTTTTGCAATAAGTATATGAGTTCTTTATGACTAATGTGAGTCCATGGATTATACGCACTCTCAACCTTCCACAATTTTCTAGCCTCTTCGGTACCGTGCATTGCTCTTTATCACCTTGAGAGTTGGTGCAAACTTTGCCGGTGCATCTAAACCCCATGATATGATACGCTCTATCACACATAAACCTCCTTATATCTTCCTCAAAACAGCCACCATACCTACCTATCATGGCATTTCCATAGCCATACCGAGATATATTGCCGTGCAACTTTCCACCGTTCCGTTTATTATGACACGCTGCATCATTGTCATATTGCTTTGAATGATCATGTAGTTGACATCGTATTTGTGGCAAAGCCACTATTCATAATTTTTTCATACATGTCACTCTTGATTCATTGCATATCCCGGTACACCGCCGGAGGCATTCACATAGAGTCATATTTTGTTCTAAGTATTGAGTTGTAATTCTTGAGTTGTAAGTAATAAAAGTGTGATGATCATCATTATTAGAGCATTGTCCCATGTGAGGAAAGTATGATGGAGACTATGATTCCCCCACAAGTCGGGATGATATTCCAGACTAAAAAAAAGAGGCCAAATAAAAAAAGGGAAGGCCCAAAGAAAAAAAGAGAAAATAAAAAAATGAGAGAAAAAGAGAGAAGGGACAATGCTACTATCCTTTTTCCACACTTGTGCTTCAAGGTAGCACCGTGATCTTCATGATAGAAAGTCTCCTATGTTATCATTTTCATATACTAGCGGGAATTTTTCATTATAGAACTTGGCTTGTATATTCCAATGGTGGGCTTCCTTAAAATGCCCTAGGTCTTCGTGAGCAAGCAAGTTGGATGCACACCCACTTAGTTCCTTTTGTTGAGCTTTCATACATTTATAGCTCTAGTGCATCCGTTGCATGGCAATCCCTACTCCTTTCATTGACATCAATTGATGGGCATCTCCATAGCCTATTGATTAGCCGCGTCAATGTGAGACCTTCTACCTTTTTGTCTTCTCTGATAACCCCCATCATTATACTTCACTCCACCCATAGTGCTATATTCATGGCTTGCACTCATGTATTGCGTAAGGGTTGAAAAGGATGAAGCGCGTTAAAAATATGAACAAATTGCTCGGCTTGTCATCGGGGTTATGCATGATGAGAACGTTTTGTGTGACGAAATTGAAACATGGCCTAACTATATGATTTTGTAGGGATAAGCTTTCTTTGGCTATGTTATTTTGACAAGACATAATTGCTTGGTTAGCATGTTTGAAGTATTATTGTTTTTATGTCAACATTAAACTTTTATCTTGAATCTTTCGGATCTAAATATTCATGCCACAATAAAAAGAATTACATTGAAAATTATGTTAAGAAGCATTCCACATCAAAAATTCTATTTTTATCATTTACCTACTCGAGGACGAGCAGGAATTAAGCTTGGGGATGCTTGATACGTCTCCAACGTATCTATAATTTTTTATTGTTCCATGCTATTATATATTCTATTTTGGATGTTTAATGGGCTTATTTATACACTTCCATATTATTTTTGGGACTAACCTATTAACCGGAGGCCCAACCCAAATTGCCGTTTTTTTGCCTATTTTAGTGTTTCGCAGAAAAAGAATATCAAACGGAGACCAAACGAAATGAAACCTTCGGGAGCGTGATTTTTGGAACAAACGTGATCCAGAGGACTTGGAGTGGACGTCAAGCAACCAACGAGGAGGCCACGAGGCAGGGGGGCGCCCTCCACCCTCGTGGGCCCCTTGTGGCTCCACCGACCTACTTCTTCCTCCTATATATACCTACGTACCCCCAAACCATCGAAGAGCACCACGGAAACCTAATTCCACCACCGCAACCTTTTGTACCCATGAGATCCCATCTTGGGCCCTTTTTCGGCGCTCCGCCGGAGGGGGCATTGATCACGGAGGGCTTCTACATCAACACCATAGCCTCTCCGATGATGTGTGAGTAGTTTACCTCCGACCTTTGGGTCCATAGTTATTAGCTAGATGGCTTCTTCTCTCTCTTTGGATCTCAATACAAAGTTCTCCTCGATTCTCTTGGATATCTATTCGACGTAATCTTCTTTTGCGGTGTGTTTGTCGAGATCCGATGAATTGTGGGTTTATGATCAAGATTATCTATGAACAATATTTGAATCTTCTCTGAATTCTTTTATGTATGATTGGTTATCTTTGCAAGTCTCTTCAAATTATCAGTTTGGTTTGGCCTACTAGATTGATCTTTCTTGCAATGGGAAAGTGCTTATCTTGGGTTCAATCTTGCGGTGCACAATCCCAGTGACAGTAGGGGAAACGACACGTATTGTATTGTTGCCATCGAGGATAAAAAGATGGGGTTTATATCATATTGCATGAGTTTATCCCTCTACATCATGTCATCTTGCTTAAAGCGTTACTCCGTTCTTATGAACTTAATAATCTAGATGCATGCTGGATAGCGGTCGATGTGTGGAGTAATAGTAGTAGATGCAGGCAGGAGTTGGTCTACTTGTCACAGACGTGATGCCTATATACATGATCATACCTAGATATTCTCATAACTATGCTCAATTCTATCAATTGCTCGACAGTAATTTGTTTACCCGCCGTAATACTTATGCTATCTTGAGAGAAGCCACTAGTGAAACCTATGGCCCCCGGGTCTATTTTCCATCATATTAATCTTCCGTCAACAAGCTATTTCTATCTTTGTTTACTTTGCAATCTGTACTTTTAATCTTTATCATAAAACTACCAAAAATACTATCTTATCATCTCTATCAGATCTCACTTTTGCAAGTGGCCGTGAAGGGATTGCCAACCCGTTTATCGCGTTGGTTGCAAGGTTCTTATTTGTTTGTGTAGGTGCAAGGGACTTGAGCGTGGCCTCCTACTGGATTGATACCTTGGTTCTCAAAAACTGAGGGAAATACTTATGCTACTTTTCTGCATCACCCTTTCCTCTTCAAGGGAAAACAAAGGTAGTGCTCAAGAGGTAGCAACACCCACTTAGTTTCCTTTTGAGCTTTCATACACTTATAGCTCTAGTGCATCCATTGCATGGCAATCCCTACTCACTCACATTGATACCTATTGATGGGCATCTCCATAGCCCGTTAATACTCCTAGTTGACGTGAGACTTTCTCCTTTTTGTCTTCTCCTCACAACCTCCACCATACTCTATTCCACCTATAGTGCTATATCCATGGCTCAAGCTCATGTATTGAGTGAAAGTTAAAAAAGTTTGAGAACATCAAAAGTACGAAACAACCGATTGGCTTGTCATCGGGGTTGTGCATGATTTAATACTTTGTGCGATGTAGATGGAGCATAGCCAGACTATATGATTTTGCAGGGATAACTTTCTTTGGCCATGTTATTTTGAGAAGTCATGATTGCTTTGTTAGTATGCTTGAAATATTATTGTTTTTATGTCAATATTAAACTTCTGTTTTGAATCTTATGGATCTGAATATTCTTTCCACAATAAAGAAGATGGTCGTTGGGATGTTACTAGGAGGGCGCCAGCGGCCGGGATCTGCCCATACTGCGGCAGCGAGCAAGTGGCTAAGGCCCTACCACGCCGGAGCTTGGTCAGAGAGAACGACGGGTACCGCAGATCGGGACGTGCTGCCTCAACGCCGTCGAACGGAGAAACGATGCACATCCTCTCTTTCCACCGGCGGACGGGATGCCGCCGGATCACTGACCAACGGTGAGAGAGAGAGAGAGAGAGGCCACCGCCGCCTTGTGTGAGATGGTGTGACGAGAGACAAACCCCGAGAGGCAGGCTCCTTTCTATATAGTGGAGCGGATTTTTCCATTTTCCCCATGACAATCGTTTTATATTCTGTACGTGCCATTGAGGAATATATAACTTTATTTAATACTAATGCGTCAAGTCGAACTTTGTTCTGTCTAGGCGTGGTACCCGACCCTCCTTCGAGTAAACAACTGCTACACGCGTCAAATTATCACGTGGGCTGCCTTTTCATAAAGGAACGAACTCTGCCGTGTACCCGCGCGAGTGTGGCCGGGATTGAGACGTGAGTACGTGCGTCCTACGTGCACCTCTTATTTAGGTGCAGGTACGTACGTGGGTGGGTGTGAGAGAGATGGTTTCTGCGTAACAGAGGCAATGTGTCGATGATATCTCAAACAAAAACATAACATATGCAATGTGTGTGAAACGGAGTCATGGACGTTAGATATCGATAGAATCAAAAACAGGGATGAAGTGTGTGGCTGCGTGATCGATAAAGAGTGCCATCGAATTTGTATTTGCCCATGTCAAAGATACCGGGCGGCTGGCCTACTGGAATTTGAGAGGGCAGAGGTGCAGTTTTTCTCTGTGGCATGGATACCTACCTGCGACGTTCGACTATCAGTGTGTGTGTGTGTGGGGGGGGGGCAGAGACCGATCGACTAGTATATGTGTGGGGAAGGAGAGGGACCTAGCTATGTATTGAGGGAGATCGATCGACATTTATGTGTAGCAGAGGAATAAGGTTGGGAGAAAGACAAAGGTAGAGCGTCAGAGGGTTGGTGGTGGAGTGGTGTCTCACAAATGCTGGGAGAGGCCTGCTAGAAAAACGGAGGGCACGAGTGCAATATCAATAAGAGAGGGCGGGGGATGTCTGTCTGTCTATGCACGTGCGTGTGAGAGACTGGTTGGGAGGTATGCAAGGATGATGAGGGGAGATGATATGTTTGTGGTAAGCATACGTAACTACAT
The DNA here is from genome assembly GCA_032464435.1 of Aegilops umbellulata. Classification (NCBI taxonomy): domain Eukaryota; kingdom Viridiplantae; phylum Streptophyta; class Magnoliopsida; order Poales; family Poaceae; genus Aegilops; species Aegilops umbellulata. The sequence continues at coordinate 374,850,394 of CP136058.1, read as the reverse complement.
AATAAGATCAACCGTCGTGTGTCCGAGAAAGGCAGAGACATAACTAGTGAGGTAAGTCTATCAGTGCATGGGGAAACGAATTATAGTCGACCTGGCTATATGTAGGGAGATCGGTATGTATACATGCATGCATGTGTTATAAGCAAATAAGGTCCGAAGAGACAGACAGGGGGAGAGGGGTGCGGCTAGGAGGTAGTGCGAGAGGCCTACCATTTCGAGGGGGAGGAGTGTGCGAGTATGAGATTGATGAAAAGAGGGGCGGGAGTGTGCACCTGCGTGGAACTGTATTGGACATTGGGGGGCATGGGCGGTGAGAAGAGAAGAGGGGAAGTATGTTTGTGTGGTAGCACTGGTGCGCATCGGTCCTAAACAAATGGTTTAAAACGCCTTTACGCGACGGCATTTGGAACCGTCGCCAAGTGAGTGTGGGTGATAGGGGGGTCCTTCCCACACGACCCAGAAACCGTCGGGGATAGGGCCCCTACAGTACTCCTACTCATTTCTGCTCGCATTGCCATCACGGTCGGTATTCTGTGGTGCTACGTTTATGATGCGCGGCCCATCACAAACGGTTCACTATTATAGAATGTGTATGATGTGCGGCCCATCACAAACGGTTCACCGTTAAGAAGATTAGCTAATCGTCGTACGAGTGTCGGATAGGATTACGAAATGTCGGACCGTCGTAACATCATCATACACGATAACTATCGCACAGGCTATTCTATGGTGCAACTTTTATGATGCATACTTCATCAAAAACAGTTCATGGTTGCAAATCGTGTACGATAAGGCAACTAACACAAACGTTTAGTTTGCCCGCATCGTTTGTGATATTGTCTGACATCGCACACGCTTTGCAAACGGCAACTGTGTGCATGCTTGCACACGTTTCCTCTCTGTGAACCGTCTCGGATTATGGTGCATATCGCAAACGTATGTGTTTTACCAACCGTGTGTGTCGTAACAACCTGGAGAGCGTAATTTCACCGTAATTTAATTGTTGCTTTTCCAAGTTGTACCAGATTTGGATTTGAATTTGAATGTATGCTACAACTTTATTCATATCCATCAGGTTCAAGCAACCAATGCATTATTCAATTCATAGGTACATATGTTCAAGAATTACATAAGAACCAAATAAAGAATAATGAACCACAGTTGTATACTTGTACTATTAAAGACGGTAAAAAAATATGTGAAATATATTCTGGTTGCTGAACAAGGTGAAGCGGAATGCCCATATTGTGCCCTCCTCCATGTATAAGGCACACACGAATCTAGTCCAACCCCTTGTAATGGCCAACCGCCCATCCTTCACGGTCTTCATCAAAACATCTAGATAATCATCGTGTTCTCGTAGAAATACTTTAACCTTTGCATGCCCACCAATCATGTAGTTTGAGAGGTAATCTTGAGTAAACTGCTTTGGAACCACTGCAAAGGAATAAGATTTCAGACATTGTCATCTAACACAACTCATTATGGGTAGTAAAAAGAAGGCTGCAGAGTTCTTACTTACCATCTTGCAGTTCGTTGTTGTCTTGGATAAAGTGTAAACAAATAGTTTAATTTCCATCTTTGGACCCATTTTACTAACAACCTTTATCAGCTTCCTCACTTGATGCTGGTTCATCGATATCTCATTGCCCCATATGCAGAAAGGGTCGAAACGCGGATCTTTACCAATGACATAGGTACCTAAAAGCACCAAATTAATATTAGAATCTAAACAGCAATGGCACGATGATGTAGTACAACACTCTTTTATAATATGTCTATATACATCCGTATGTGGTAGTCCATTTGAAATCTCTAAAAAGATAAATATTTAGGAACAGAGGGAGTATCTTATAACATCCAATATACTCACATATTAGATGAATTAACATCTTATATTATGGGCCGGAAGGAGTTAAGTTCGTTCTTAAAAATTATCTGCTGCTGTATCCACGGGTTACAGTTAGTTTGAGCTAGTTCGGGCTCAAATAGCCCTAAAGTATATCTAAACATGAGGGCTAGTTTGAGCTAGTTGCATCTATAACCCACCCAAAAAAACTAGTATCCAATCCAAGAGGTGCTAATTGGAACTAGTTCTCCTAGTGCGTTTATTGTGAATCCAACCAACTCTTTGGATGGAGTTAGTTCAGGGTTAGTAATGAGCTAGAAACTAACTCTAACCTCTAGCTAAGTTGAGTATCCAAACAGGGCTGTGTTGTTGCTTTTGCTTTTGCTACTGCTGCTCTTCTACGTATATCTAGACATCATTAGAACATTAATGTAACACTCTTCCTTGTTGCTATGTAGCCTAGGATTGCATATTTAGACATTAAGTACAGTGCATGTTGCTATGTAGCCTCAGATATATTACATATGGCCCTAGTTAACCTAAGGAAAAATAGGTTGCAGATATATTCAATTAAAAGTCCGATTCACCGATTAGTCCCTTATCAGCCACCGGCCTATATGGTACCAGCCACGGATATCCTGAACAGTGAGCAAATATAAGCCATGGGTTGAAACTAACCTCGATGGAAAACAGCAGTCGTTCCCAAAATTGTCGTGTGTAGGTACATCAAGAAGCATGTTAAGCACAACAGGCTAAACATCAACCAAAATTACACATGGCAGACAAAATAATCTCCAAAAGATAGCTTCAGTGTGCAGGTTTAAGCACGCTAGTAAAGCAAAACAAGTGGAAAGGTGTGCTAACTGCAACAGGCTTAACATTTAACAACAAGCAAACATGGTCATTCAAACTGGTATTGTGCCGGTCTAAGTACACTGGTTATGGTTAAATAAAAAATGGAAAGGCATGTTAACTACAAGATGCAGCAACCAAATGTAGTCATTCATAGTGGTATTGTTGAAACTGGTGAAAGGATCGATATAGTTGACTAGAGGGGGGGGGAATAGGCAACTAACAATTTTTAGCTTTTCTTTATCAATTTAAACTTTGCATCAAAGTAGGTTGTCTAGATATGCAACTAGGTGAGCAACCTATATGATGCAACAACAACAAGCACACAAGCAAGCAAAGGATACAACACAATATAACCTTGCACAAGTAAAGGTACAAGATAACCAAGAGTGGAGCCGGTGAAGATGAGGATGTGTTATCGAAGTTCCTTCCTTTTGAGGGGAAGTACGTCTCCGTTGGAGCGGTGTGGAGGCACAATGCTCCCCAAGAAGCCACTAGGGCCACCGTATTCTCCTCACGCCCTCACACAATGCGAGATGACGTGATTCCACTATTGGTGCCCTTGGAGGCGGCGACCGGACCTTTACAAACAAGGTTGGGGAAATCTCCACAACTTAATTGGAGGCTCCCAATGACACCACGAAGCTTCACCACAATGGAATATGGCTCCGCGGTGACCTCAACCGTCTAGGGTGCTCAAACACCCAAGAGTAACAAGATCCGCAAGGGAATAGTGGGGAAAATCAAATTTCTCTTGGTGGAAGTATAGATTGTGGCCTTCTCAACCAATCCTTAGAAAATCAACAAGTTTGATTGGCTAGGGAGAGAGATCGGGCGAAAATGGAGCTTAGAGCAACAATGGAGCTTGGGGGTGGAAGAGGTAGTCAACTTGGACAAGAAGACTCCCCTTTTATAGTAAGAGAACAAATCTAACTGTTATCCACCAACTGAGCCTGCGACGCACGGTACTACCGCACCGGAGATGCGGTACTACCGCCAGGGCCCATGGTACTACCGCAAGGCACTATAGTACTACCGCCCATGCAGCAGTATCCAAAGCAGCCCCGATGCGATGAAGCAGAGGGCGGTAGAACCGCTGGCGCAGTACTACGCTCCCCCTTGCGGTACTACCGCAAGGCTGGGATAGTCCAGATTTGGGAAGGCACGGACATATAAAAATACATCCGTGGCAACTTCCGCTGAGTTGGAATCTATGCAAAAATCCGACACGGTAGTACGACAAGCCTGGAGTCGTACTACCGCGTAGGGCGCGGATGTAAAAAATTACATCCGCCCCTACTTCCGCTCATGCTGCTGCGCCTGGCTGAGCATGTCCCGAGGCCACGGTACTACCGCTCCCAAGGAGCGTGTTGGAAATATGCCCTAGAGGCAATAATAAAAGCATTATTATTATATTTCCTTATTCATGATAATTGTCTTTATTCGTGCTATAATTGTGTTAACCGGAAATCGTAATACATGTGTGAATAACAGACAACAATATGTCCCTAGTGAGCCTCTAGTTGACTAGCTCGTTGATCGACAGATAGTCATGGTTTCCTGACTATGGACATTGGATGTCATTGATAACGGGATCACATCATTAGGAGAATGATGTGATGGACAAGACCCAATCCTAAACATAGCATAAGATCGCATAGTTCGTTTGCTAGAGTTATCCAATGTCAAGTATCCTTTCCTTAGACCATGAGATCGTGTAACTCCCGGATACCGTAGGAGTGCTTTGGGTGTGCCAAATGTCACAACATAACTGGGTGACTATAAAGGTATACTACGGGTATCTCTGAAAGTGTCTGTTGGGTTGACATGGATCGAGACTGGGATTTGTCACTCCGCTTGACGGAGAGGTATCACCGGGCCCTCTCGGTAATGCATCATCACAATGAGCTCAAGGTGATCAAAGTGTTTGATCACGGGATCATGCATTACGGGAACGAGAAAAGTGACTTGCCGATAACGAGATTGAACGAGGTATTGGGATACCGACGATCGAATCTCGGGCAAGTAAAATACCGATTGACAAAGGGAATCGTATACGGGATTAATTGAATCCTTGACATCGTGGTTCATCCGATGAGATCATCATGGAGCATGTGGGAGCCAACATGGGTATCCAGATCCCGCTGTTGGTTATTGCCCGAGAGCCGTCTCGGTCATGTCTGCTTGTCTCCCGAACCCGTAGGGTCTACACACTTAAGGTTCGGTGACGCTAGGGTTGTGAAGATATGTATGTGCAGTAACCCGAATGTTGTTCGGAGTCCCGGATGAGATCCCGGACATCACGAGGAGTTCCGGAATGGTCCGGAGGTAAATAATTATATATAGGAAGTGTTATTTTGGCCATCGGGACAAGTTTCGGTGTTATCGGTATTGTACCGGGACCACCGGAGGGGTCCCGGGGTCCACCAGGTGGGGCCACCTGCCTTGGTGGGCCACATGGGCCTTAGGGGGTGCGCCTTGGCCTGCTTGGGCCAAGGGGAACCAGCCCCAAGGGCCCATGTGCCAAGGAAACTTGGAGGAGGGAGAGTCCAAAGGGGGGAAGGCACCTCCGAGGTGCCTTGGGGAGGATGGACTCCTCCCCCCCTCTTGGCCGCACCCCTTCCTTGGAGGAAGGGGCAAGGCTGCGCCCTCCCCCACTCTAATGCATCTATATAAAGGGAGGGGAGGGAGGGGTGGCCACACCCTAATGCCCTGGCGCCCCTCCTCCCTGCAACACCTCCTCCTCCTCCCGTAGTTGCTTAGCGAAGCCCTGCCGGAGTTCTGCTGCATCCACCACCACACCGTCGTGCTGGATCTTCCTCAACCTCTCCTTCCCCCTTGCTGGATCAAGAAGGAGGAGACGTCTCCCGTCCCGTACGTGTGTTGAACGCGGAGGTGCCGTCCGTTCGGTACTAGATCATCGGTGAATTGGATCACGGCAAGTACGACTACCTTATCCACGTTCACTCGAACGCTTCCGTTGCGATCTACAAAGTGGTATGTAGATGCTATCTAATCTGAATACTCGTTGCTAGATGAACTCATAGATGGATCTTGGTGAAACCGTAGGAAAAATTTTAATTTTCTGCAACGTTCCCCAACAGAGCGGTACTACCATGAGCACCTGCGGTACTACCGCGCCTGAGGCCACGGTACTACCGCAAGGGCCTGCGGTACTACCGCTCCGAAGAGCCGTACTACTGCATGCCCCAGTTCAGCAACACTAGGAGTCCTTCATTTTGCAGAGACATGGAGAAACATAGGATGCCCCAAAGAGCCAAAGGAAAGGTTGTGCAAAAAGGAAACAGACGTGTACGTGTTGACTCCACCCAAACCTTTCCAACGCGGACCCCCTCTTAATAGTACGCTTTCCTACGACTCAAATCCACCGAAAGGAAACGTAGAGAAACGCCGTCTTCAATAGTCTTCAGGGGGCACCAAATCGTCTTGTGCCTAGTCATGATATGTCTGAAATGCTCAAAGCACACGTTTAGTCCGCAAAAGCAATGTCATCAATCACCAAAACAACTAAGGGATAAATATTCACTTACAATCTCCCCCTTTTTGGTGGATTGATGACAATACAAGATTTGCACATAGCGATATAACATAGAACAAAGGCAAACCCCACACCTATAAAATATAGACGGGCTCCCCCTAGAAGTGTGCTTTCTAGAGAAATGCTTTGGACTAAACGGTGATACGTCTCTGTCGTATCTACTTTTCCAAACACTTTTGCCCTTTCTTTGGACTCTAACTTGTATGATTTGAATGGAACTAATCCGCACTAACGTTGTTTTCAGCAGAACTGCCATGATGTTGTTTTATGTGCAGAAAGCAAAAGTTCTCGGAATGACCTGAAACTCCACGGGATGTCTTATAAAAATAACAAAAAATCCTCGCCAAAGATGAAGACCAGGGGGCCCACACCCTATCCACGAGGGTGGGGGCGCGCCCCTACCTCGTGGGCCCCCTGGAGACCCTCCGACGCCAACTCCAACTCTATATATTTGCTTTCGGAGAGAAAAAAATCAGAGAGAAGAAATCATCACGTTTTAGGATACGGAGCCGCCGCCAAGCCCTAAAACCTCTCGGGAGGGCTGATCTGGAGTACGTTCGGGGCTCCGGAGAGGGGGATTCGTCGCCGTCGTCATCATCAACCATCCTCCATCACCAATTTCATGATGCTCATCGCCGTGCGTGAGTAATTCCATCGTAGGCTTGCTGGACGGTGATGGGTTGGATGAGATTTACCATGTAACCGAGTTAGTTTTGTTAGGGTTTGATCCCTAGTATCCATTATGTTCTGAGATTGATGTTGCTATGACTTTGCTATGCTTAATGCTTGTCACTAGGGCCCGAGTGCCATGATTTTTGATCTGAACATATTATGTTTCCATGAATATATGTGAGTTCTTGATCCTATCTTGCAAGTCTATAGTCACCTACTATGTGTTGTGACCCGGCAACCCCGAAGTGACAATAATCGGGACCACTCCCGGTGGTGACCATAGTTTGAGGAGTTCATGTATTCACTATGTGCTAATGCTTTGTTCCGGTTCTCTATTAAAAGATGGCCTTAATATCCCTTAGTTTCCAATAGGACCCCGCTGCCACGGGAGGGTAGGACAAAAGATGTCATTCAAGTTCTTTTCCATAAGGACGTATGACTATATTCGGAATACATGCCTACATTACATTGATGAATTGGAGCTAGTTCTTTGTCACCCTATGTTATGACTATTACATGATGAACCGCATCTGGCATAATTATCCATTACTGATCCGATGCCTACAAGCTTTCCATATACTGGTTCTCGCTTATTTAGTTTCTCGTTGCTGCTGTCACAATCACTACAAAACACCAAAAATATTAATTTTGCTTCCTTTACTTTTGTTGCCGTTACCACCACTATCATAGTACTTTGCTACTAAACACTTTGCTGCAGATACTAAGTTTCCAGGTGTGGTTGAATTGACAACTCAGCTGCTAATACTTGAGAATATTCTTTGGCTCCCCTTGTGTCGAATCAATAAATTTGGGTTGAATACTCTACCCTCGAAAGCTATTGCGATCCCCTATACTTGTGGGTTATCAAGACTAATTTCTGGCACCATTGCCGGGGAGCATAGCTCTATTCTTTGAGTCACTTGGGATTTATATCTGCTGGACACTATGAAGAACTTGAAAGACGCTAAGACAAAAATTTATCCCTCAACTACGAGGGGAGGTAAGGAACTGCCATCTAGCTCTGCACTTGGTTCACCTTCTGTTATGAGTGAGCTTGCGACACCTAAACCTGCTTCTGCTATTCGTTCCGATATGTCGCATGTTATTGATGATGCCACTTCTGCTATGCATGATACTTATGATGAAACTGCTTCTATGCCTGATACTACTGTGCCCCTTAGTGAATTTCTTGATGAACAAATTGCTAGGGTTAGAGAGTAAGAAATTATTGAATTTGATTATAATGATGAAAGTGATGATGAAGATATGCCTGTTATTTCTCAGGGTTATGTTTTTGATATGGAATCTTCTGCCGCTATTTTAGCTTGCAAGGATAGATATGAGCTCAAGAGGTTATTAGCTAAATCGAACAAAGAATCACTTAGAGATAAAATTAAACCTGGCCCTGCTTTTGCTACTTCACCTATCTATGTTCCTGATAATGATTATGAATTCTCTATTGATCCTGATATAATTACCTTGGTTGAATCTGATCCTTTCCATGGTTATGAATCTGAAATTGTAGTGGCACATCTTACTAAATTAAATTATATAGCCACCCTATTTACTAATTATGAGAGATCTCACTACTTTTATATCCTCAAAATATTTCCATTCTCATTAAAGGGTGATGCTAAGATATGGTTTAATTCTCTTGATCCTCGTTGTGTGCGTAGTCCCCAGGATATGATTTATTGCTTCTCTGCTAAATATTTCCCTGCTCATAAGAAACAAGCTGCTTTAAAGGAAATATACAACTTTGGGAAAATTAAAGAAGAGAGTCTCCCACAAGCTTGGGGGAGGCTTCTTAAGTTAGTTAATGCTTTGTCTGATCATCCTCTTAAGAAACATGAGATACTTGATATCTTTTATAATGGGCTAACCGATGCTTCGAGAGATTACCTGGATAGTTGTGTTGGTTCTCTTTTCAGGGAAAGAACACCAGATGAAGCTGAAATTCTATTGAATAATATGTTGACAAATGAAAATAATTGGGCACCTCCTGAGCCAGCTCTTGAGCCAGCTCCTGCTCCAATTAATGATCCTATTCTTAAAGCAACTCCGAAGAAGAGAGGTGTTCTATTTCTCAGTCCCGAAGATATGCAAGAGGCAAATAAATCTATGAAAGAAAAAGGTATTAAAGCTGAAGATGTTAAGAATTTACCCCCTATTGAAGAAATACATGGTCTTAATTTACCACCTGTTGAAGAAACATATGATCTTAATCCCTTATTTATTGAAGAACCTCCTGATCCCGATATCCCGACACAGGTAGTAAAGGTAAATTCTCTCTATAGATATGATAAAGTTGAAGTCCCTCCTACTAAAATTGCTAGTCAGTGCTTGGATGAGTTTGATAATTTTATGTTTAAGCAAGATGACTTCAATGCTTATTTTGGTAGACAATTAAAACAAAATGCTTATATGATTAAACGCTTGGGTGATTATATGGCTAATATTAGAGGTGAACTTAAACTTGTTAGCAAACATGTTTCTATGGTTACCACTCAAGTAGAACAAGTACTTAAAGCTCAAAAAGAAGTGCTTGATGAAATGAATAGTAAGAAAAATGATTATGCTGTTAGAGTGGCTACTAGAACTGGCAGAATGACTCATGAACCTTTGTATCCTGAAGGCCACCCTAAGAGAATCGAGCAAGATTCTCAGAGAAATAATATTGATGTGAAGGAAATATGCCCTAGAGGCAATAATAAAGTTATTATTTATTTCCTTATATATCATGATAAATGTTTATTATTCATGCTAGAATTGTATTAACCGGAAACATAATACATGTGTGGATACATAGACAAATAGAGTGTCACTAGTACGCCTCTACTTGACTAGCTTGTTAATCAAAGATGGTTAAGTTTCCTAACCATAGACAAAGGAGTTGTCATTTGATTAACAAGGTCACATCATTAGTTGAATGATCTGATTGACATGACCCATTCCATTAGCTTAGCACCCGATCGTTTAGTATGTTGCTATTGCTTTCTCCATGACTTATACATGTTCCTTTGACTATGAGATTATGCAACTCCCGTTTACCGTAGGAACACTTTGTGTGCTACCAAACGTCACAACGTAACTGGGTGATTATAAAGGAGCTCTACAGGTGTCTCCGAAAGTATTTGTTGGGTTGGCGTATTTCGAGATTAGGATTTGTCACTCCGAATGTCGGAGAGGTATCTCAGGGACTTCTCGGTAATGCACATCACATAAGCCTTGCAAGCATTGCAACCAATTAGATAGTTGCAAGATGATGTATTACGGAACGAGTAAAGAGACTTGCCGGTAACGAGATTGAACTAGGTATTGGATACCGACGATCGAATCTCGGGCAAGTAACATACCGATGACAAAGGGAACAACGTATGTTGTTATGCGGTCTGACCGATAAAGATCTTCGTAGAATGTGTAGGAGCCAATATGGGCATCCAAGTCCCACTATTGGTTATTGACCAGAGATTTGTCTCAGTCATGTCTACACTGTTCTCGAACCGTAGGGTCCGCACGCTTAAGGTTACGATGACAGTTATTATGAGTTTATGCATTTTGATGTACCGAAGTTAGTTCGGAGTCCCGGATGAGATCACGGACATGACGAGGAGTCTCGGAATGGTCGAGACATAAACATTGATATATTGGACGACTATATTCGGACATCGGAATGGTTCCGAGTCGTTTCGGATAAAACCGGAGTGCCGGAGGGGTTACCGGAACCCCCCGGGTAAGTAATGGGCCTTATTGGGCCCGAGGGGAGAGAGAGGGCTGCGGCCAGGAGGTGGCGCCCCCCCCATGGGGAGTCCGAATTGGACAAGGAGGGTGGGGGGCGCGGCCCCCCTTTCCCTCTCCCTCTCCCTCTCTTTCCTTCCCCCTCTCTCTTCCTAGTTGGACTAGGAAAGGGGAGTCCTACTCCCACTAGGAGGAGGACTCCCCCTCCCTTTGGCGCGCCCCATAGGGCCGGCCGGCCTCACCCCTTGCTCCTTTATATACGGGGGCAGGGGGCACCCTAGAACACACAAGTTGATCTTCGTGATCGTTCCTCAGCCGTGTGCGGTGCCCCCCTCCACCATATTCCACCTCGGTCATATTGTCGCGGTGCTTAGGCGAAGCCCTGCGTCGGTAGTTCATCAAGATCGTCACCACGCCGTCGTGCTGACGTAACTCGTCCCCGAGAGCTTTGCTGGATCGGAGCCCGGAGAACGTCATCGAGCTGTACGTGTGTCAAGAACTCGGAGGCGCCGGAGTAACCTTGCTTGGATCAGTCGGATCGGGAGGACGTACGACTACTTGCTCTATGTTGTGTCAACGCTTCCGCTTCAGTCTACGAGGGTACGTAGACAACACTCTCCCCTCTCGTTGCTATGCATCACCATGATCTTGCGTGTGCGTAGGAATTTTTTTGAAATTACTACGTTCCCCAACAGTGGCATCCGGGCCTAGGTTTTTATGGTTTGATGTTATGCACGACTAGAACACAAGTGAGTTGTGGACGATATAAGTCATACTGCCTACCAGCATGTCATACTTTGGTTCAGCAGTATTGTTGGATGAAGCGGCCCGGACCGACATTACGCGTACGCTTACGCGAGACTGGTTCTACCGCCGTGCTTTGCACACAGGTGGCTGGCGGGTGTCAGTTTCTCCAACTTTAGTTGAACCGAGTATGGCTACGCCCGGTCCTTGAGAAGGTTAAAACGGAGTCTATTTGGCAAACTATCGTTGTGGTTTTGATGCGTAGGTGAGATTGGTTCTTGCTTAAGCCCGTAGCAGCCACGTAAAATTTGCAACAAACAAAGTAGAGGACGTCTAACTTGTTTTTGCAGGGCATGTTGTGATGTGATATGGTCAAGACATGATGCTAAATTTTATTGTATGAGATGATCATGTTTTGTAACCGAGTTATCGGCAACCGGCAGGAGCCGTATGGTTGTCGCTTTATTGTATGCAATGCAATCGCCCTGTAATGCTTTACTTTATCACTAAGCGGTAGCGATAGTCGTAGAAGCATAAGATTGGCGAGACGACAATGATGCTACGATGGAGATCAAGGTGTCGCGCCGGTGACGATGGTGATCATAATGGTGCTGCGGAGATGGAGATCACAAGCACAAGATGATGATGGCCATATCATATCACTTTATATTGATTGCATGTGATGTTTATCTTTTTATGCATCTTATCTTGCTTTGATTGACGGTAGCATTATAAGATGATCTCTCACTAAATTATCATAGTAATAGTGTTCTCCCTGAGTATGCACCGTTGCGAAAGTTCTTCGTGCTGAGACACCACGTGATGATCGGGTGTGATAGGCTCTACGTTCAAATACAACGGGTGCAAAACAGTTGCACACGCGGAATACTCAGGTTTAACTTGACGAGCCTAGCATATAACAGATATGGCCTCGGAACACGGAGACCGAAAGGTTGAGCGTGAATCATATAGTAGATATGATCAACATAGTGATGTTCACCATTGAAACTACTCCATCTCACGTGATGATCGGACATGGTTTAGTTGATTTGGATCACGTGATCACTTAGAGGATTAGAGAGATGTCTATCTAAGTGGGAGTTCTTAAGTAATATGATTAATTGAACTTAAATTTATCATGAACTTAGTCCCTGATAGTATCTTGCTTGTTTATGTTGATTGTAGATAGATGGCTCGTGCTGTTGTTCCGTTGAATTTTAATGCGTTCCTTGAGAAAACAAAGTTGAAAGATGATGGTAGCAATTACACGGACTGGGTCCGTAACTTGAGGATTATCCTCATTGATGCACAGAAGAGTTACGTCCTGGAAGCACCGCTGGGTGCCAGGCCTGCTGCTGGAGCAACGCCAGATGTTGTGAACATCTGGCAGAGCAAAGCTGATGACTACTCAATAGTTCAGTGTGCCATGCTTTACGGCTTAGAACCGGGACTTCAACGACGTTTTGAACATCATGGAGCATATGAGATGTTCCAGGAGTTGAAGTTAATATTCCAACAGAATGCCCGGATTGAGAGATATGAAGTCTCCAATAAGTTCTATAGCTGCAAGATGGAGGAGAATGGTTCTGTCAGTGAACATATACTCAAAATGTCAGGGTATTAAAATCACTTGATTCAACTGGGAGTTAATCTTCCGGATGATTGTGTCACTGACAGAATTCGCCAATCACTTCCACCAAGCTACAAAGGCTTCGTGATGAACTATAACATGCAAGGGATGGATAAGACAATTCCCGAGCTCTTCGCAATGCTAAAGGCTGCGGAGGTAGAAATCAAGAAGGAGCATCAAGTGTTGATGGTCAACAAGACCACTAGTTTCAAGAAAAGGGGCAAAGGGAAGAAGAAGGGGAACTTCAAGAAGAACAGCAAACAAGTTGCTGCTCAAGAGAAGAAACCCAAGTCTGGACCTAAGCCTGAAACTGAGTGCTTCTACTGCAAGCAGACTGGTCACTTGAAGCGGAACTGCCCCAAGTATTTGGCGGATAAGAAGGATGGCAAGGTGAACAAAGGTATATGTGATACACATGTTATTGATGTGTACCTTACTAATGCTCGCAGTAGCACCTGGGTATTTGATATTGGTTCTGTTGCTAATATTTGCAACTCGAAACAGGGACTACAGATTAAGCGAAGATTGGTTAAGGACGAGGTGACGATGCGCGTGGGAAACGGTTCCAAAGTCGATGTGATCGCAGTCGGCACGCTACCTCTACATCTACCTTCGGGATTAGTATTAGACCTGAATAATTGTTATTTGGTGCCAGCGTTGAGCATGAACATTATATCTGGATCTTGTTTGATGCGAGACGGTTATTCATTTAAATCAGAGAATAATGGTTGTTCTATTTATATGAGTAATATCTTTTATGGTCATGCACCCTTGAAGAGTGGTCTATTTTTGATGAATCTCGATAGTAGTGATACACATATTCATAGTGTTGAAGCCAAAAGATGCAGAGTTGATAATGATAGTGCAATTTATTTATGGCACTGCCCTTTAGGTCATATCGGTGTGAAACGCATGAAGAAACTCCATACTGATGGACTTTTGGAGCCACTTGATTATGAATCACTTGGCACTTGCGAATCGTGCCTCATGGGAAAGATGACCAAAACACCGTTCTCCGGTACTATGGAGAGAGCAACAGATTTATTGGAGATCATACATACAGATGTATGTGGTCCGATGAATGTTGAGGCTCGTGGAGGATATCGTTATTTTCTCACCTTCACAGATGATTTAAGCAGATATTTTTATGTCTACTTAATGAAACACAAGTCTGAAACATTTGAAAAGTTCAAAGAATTTCAGAGTGAAGTTGAAAATCATCGTAACAAGAAAATAAAGTTTCTACGATCTGATCGTGGAGGAGAATATTTGAGTTACGAGTTTGGTCTACATTTGAAACAATGCGGAATAGTTTCGCAACTCACGCCACCCGGAACACCACAACGCAATGGTGTGTCCGAACGTCGTAATCGTACTTTACTACATATGGTGCGATCTATGATGTCTCTTACAGATTTACCGCTATCGTTTTGGGGTTATGCTTTAGAGACGGCCGCATTCACGTTAAATAGGACACCGTCGAAATCCGTTGAGACGACGCCTTATGAACTATGGTTTAGCAAGAAACCGAAGTTGTCGTTTCTTAAAGTTTGGGGCAGCGATGCTTATGTGAAAAAGCTTCAACCTGATAAGCTCGAACCCAAATCGGAAAAATGTGTCTTCATAGGATATCCAAAAGAAACTGTTGGATACACCTTCTATCACAGATCCAAAGGCAAGACTTTTGTTGCTAAATTCGGAGTCTTTCTAGAAAAAGAGTTTCTCTCGAAAGAAGTGAGTGGGAGGAAAGTAGAACTTGATGAGGTAACTGTACCTGCTCCCTTATTGGAAAGTAGTACATCACAGAAATCTGTTTCTGGAGCACCTACACCAATTAGTGAGGAAGCTGATGATATTGATCATGAAACTTCAGATTAAGTTACTACAGAACCTCGTAGATCAACCAGAGTAAGATCCGCACCAGAGTGGTACGGCAATCCCGTTCTAGAAGTCATGCTACTAGATCATGACGAACCTACGAACTATGAAGAAGCGATGGTGAGCCCAGATTCCGCAAAATGGCTAGAAGCCATGAAATCTGAGATGGGATCCATGTATGACAACAAAGTATGGACTTTGGTTGACTTGCCCGAGGGTCGGCAAGCAATAGAGAATAAGTGGATCTTTAAGAAGAAGACTGACGCTGACGGTAATGTTACTGTCTACAAAGCTCGACTTGTCGTGAAAGGTTTTCGACAAGTTCAAGGGATTGACTACGATGAGACCTTCTCACCCGTAGCGATGCTTAAGTCTGTCCGAATCGTGTTAGCAATTGCATCATTTTATGATTATGAAATTTGGCAAATGGATGTAAAGACTGCATTCCTGAATGGATTTCTGGAAGAAGAGTTGTATATGATGCAACCAAAAGGTTTTATCGATCCAAAGGGAGCTAACAAAGTGTGCAAGCTCCAGCGATCCATTTATGGACTGGTGCAAGCATCTCGGAGTTGGAATAAACGCTTTGACAGTGTGATCAAAGCATTTGGGTTTGTACAGACTTTTGGAGAAGCCTGTATTTACAAGAAAGTGGGTGGGAGCTCTGTAGCATTTCTGATATTATATGCAGATGACATATTACTGATTCGAAATGATATAGAATTTCTGGATAGCATAAAGGGATACTTGAATAAGAGTTTTTCAATGAAAGACCTCGGT
The DNA here is from genome assembly GCA_032464435.1 of Aegilops umbellulata. Taxonomy (NCBI): domain Eukaryota; kingdom Viridiplantae; phylum Streptophyta; class Magnoliopsida; order Poales; family Poaceae; genus Aegilops; species Aegilops umbellulata. Next base: position 374,834,692 of record CP136058.1, on the reverse strand, counting down.
GAAGCTGCTTACATATTGGGCATTAAGATCTATAGAGATAGATCAATACGCTTAATTGGACTTTCACAAAGCACATACCTTGACAAAGTTTTGAAGAAGTTCAAAATGGATCAAGCAAAGAAAGGGTTCTTGCCTGTGTTACAAGGTGTGAAGTTGAGTAAGACTCAGTGCCCGACCACTGCAGAAGATAGAGAGAAGATGAAACATGTTCCCTATGCTTCAGCCATAGGCTCTATCATGTATGCAATGTTGTGTACCAGACCTAATGTGTGCCTTGCTATAAGTTTAGCAGGGAGGTACCAAAGTAATCCAAGAGTGGATCACTGTACAGCGGTCAAGAATATCCTGAAGTACCTGAAAAGGACTAAGGAAATGTTTCTCGTATATGGAGGTGACAAAGAGCTCGTCGTAAACGGTTACGTTGATGCAAGCTTTAACACTGATCCGGACGATTCTAAATCGCAAACCGGATACGTATTTACATTAAACGGTGGAGCTGTCAGTTGGTGCAGTTCTAAACAAAGCGTCATGGCGGGATCTACATGTGAAGCGGAGTACATAGCTGCTTCGGAAGCAGCAAATGAAGGAGTCTGGATGAAGAGGTTCATATCCGATCTAGGTGTCATACCTAGTGCATCGGGTCCAATGAAAATCTTTTGTGACAATACTGGTGCAATTGCCTTGGCAAAGGAATCCAGATTTCACAAGAGAACCAAGCACATCAAGAGACGCTTCAATTCCATCCGGGATTTGGTCCAGGTGGGAGACATAGAGATTTGCAAGATACATACGGATCTGAATGTAGCAGACCCGTTGACTAAGCCTCTTCCACGAGCAAAACATGATCAGCACCAAGACTCAATGGTTGTTAGAATCATTACTGTGTAATCTAGATTATTGACTCTAGTGCAAGTGGGATACTGAAGGAAATATGCCCTAGAGTCAATAATAAAGTTATTATTTATTTCCTTATATATCATGATAAATGTTTACTATTCATGCTAGAATTGTATTAACCGGAAACATAATACATGTGTGGATACATAGACAAATAGAGTGTCACTAGTACGCCTCTACTTGACTAGCTTGTTAATCAAAGATGGTTAAGTTTCCTAACCATAGACAAAGGAGTTGTCATTTGATTAACAAGGTCACATCATTAGTTGAATGATCTGATTGACATGACCCATTCCATTAGCTTAGCACCCGATCGTTTAGTATGTTGCTATTGCTTTATCCATGACTTATACATGTTCCTTTGACTATGAGATTATGCAACTCCCGTTTACCGTAGGAACACTTTGTGTGCTACCAAACGTCACAACGTAACTGGGTGATTATAAAGGAGCTCTACAGGTGTCTCCGAAAGTATTTGTTGGGTTGGCGTATTTCGAGATTAGGATTTGTCACTCCGAATGTCGGAGAGGTATCTCAGGGCCTTCTCGGTAATGCACATCACATAAGCCTTGCAAGCATTGCAACCAATTAGATAGTTGCAAGATGATGTATTACGGAACGAGTAAAGAGACTTGCCGGTAACGAGATTGAACTAGGTATTGGATACCGACGATCGAATCTCGGGCAAGTAACATACCGATGACAAAGGGAACAACATATGTTGTTATGCGGTCTGACCGATAAAGATCTTCGTAGAATGTGTAGGAGCCAATATGGGCATCCAGGTCCCGCTATTGGTTATTGACCAGAGATTTGTCTCAGTCATGTCTACACTGTTCTCGAACCGTAGGGTCCGCACGCTTAAGGTTACGATGACAGTTATTATGAGTTTATGCATTTTGATGTACCGAAGTTAGTTCGGAGTCCCGGGTGAGATCACGGACATGACGAGGAGTCTCGGAATGGTCGAGACATAAAGATTTATATATTGGACGACTATATTCGGACATCGGAATGGTTCCGAGTGGTTTCGGATAAAACCGGAGTGCCGGAGGGGTTACCGGAACCCCCCGGGGAAGTAATGGGCCTTATTGGGCCCGAGGGGAGAGAGAGGGCTGCGGCCAGGAGGTGGCGCGCCCCCCCCCATGGGGAGTCCGAATTGGACAAGGAGGGTGGGGGGCGCGGCCCCCCTTTCCCTCTCCCTCTCCCTCTCTTTCCTTCCCCCTCTCTCTTCCTAGTTGGACTAGGAAAGGGGAGTCCTACTCCCACTAGGAGGAGGACTCCCCCTCCCTTTGGCGCACCCCATAGGGCCGGCCGGCCTCACCCCTTGCTCCTTTATATACGGGGGCAGGGGGCACCCTAGAACACACAAGTTGATCTTCGTGATCGTTCCTCAGCCGTGTGCGGTGCCCCCCTCCACCATATTCCACCTCGGTCATATTGTCGCGGTGCTTAGGCGAAGCCCTGCGTCGGTAGTTCATCAAGATCGTCACCACGCCGTCGTGCTGACGTAACTCGTCCCCGAGAGCTTTGCTGGATCGGAGCCCGGAGAACGTCATCGAGCTGTACGTGTGTCAAGAACTCGGAGGCGCCGGAGTAACCTTGCTTGGATCAGTCGGATCGGGAGGACGTACGACTACTTGCTCTATGTTGTGTCAACGCTTCCGCTTCGGTCTACGAGGGTACGTAGACAACACTCTCCCCTCTCGTTGCTATGCATCACCATGATCTTGCGTGTGCGTAGGAATTTTTTTGAAATTACTACGTTCCCCAACAGTGGCATCCGGGCCTAGGTTTTTATGGTTTGATGTTATGCACGACTAGAACACAAGTGAGTTGTGGACGATATAAGTCATACTGCCTACCAGCATGTCATACTTTGGTTCAGCAGTATTGTTGGATGAAGCGGCCCGGACCGACATTACGCGTACGCTTACGCGAGACTGGTTCTACCGCCGTGCTTTGCACACAGGTGGCTGGCGGGTGTCAGTTTCTCCAACTTTAGTTGAACCGAGTATGGCTACGCCCGGTCCTTGAGAAGGTTAAAACGGAGTCTATTTGGCAAACTATCGTTGTGGTTTTGATGCGTAGGTGAGATTGGTTCTTGCTTAAGCCCGTAGCAGCCACGTAAAATTTGCAACAAACAAAGTAGAGGACGTCTAACTTGTTTTTGCAGGGCATGTTGTGATGTGATATGGTCAAGACATGATGCTAAATTTTATTGTATGAGATGATCATGTTTTGTAACCGAGTTATCGGCAACCGGCAGGAGCCGTATGGTTGTCGCTTTATTGTATGCAATGCAATCGCCCTGTAATGCTTTACTTTATCACTAAGCGGTAGCGATAGTCGTAGAAGCATAAGATTGGCGAGACGACAATGATGCTACGATGGAGATCAAGGTGTCGCGCCGGTGACGATGGTGATCATAATGGTGCTGCGGAGATGGAGATCACAAGCACAAGATGATGATGGCCATATCATATCACTTTATATTGATTGCATGTGATGTTTATCTTTTTATGCATCTTATCTTGCTTTGATTGACGGTAGCATTATAAGATGATCTCTCACTAAATTATCATAGTAATAGTGTTCTCCCTGAGTATGCACCGTTGCGAAAGTTCTTCGTGCTGAGACACCACGTGATGATCGGGTGTGATAGGCTCTACGTTCAAATACAACGGGTGCAAAACAGTTGCACACGCGGAATACTCAGGTTTAACTTGACGAGCCTAGCATATAACAGATATGGCCTCGGAACACGGAGACCGAAAGGTCGAGCGTGAATCATATAGTAGATATGATCAACATAGTGATGTTCACCATTGAAACTACTCCATCTCACGTGATGATCGGACATGGTTTAGTTGATTTGGATCACGTGATCACTTAGAGGATTAGAGAGATGTCTATCTAAGTGGGAGTTCTTAAGTAATATGATTAATTGAACTTAAATTTATCATGAACTTAGTCCCTGATAGTATCTTGCTTGTTTATGTTGATTGTAGATAGATGGCTCGTGCTGTTGTTCCGTTGAATTTTAATGCGTTCCTTGAGAAAACAAAGTTGAAAGATGATGGTAGCAATTACACGGACTGGGTCCGTAACTTGAGGATTATCCTCATTGATGCACAGAAGAGTTACGTCCTGGAAGCACCGCTGGGTGCCAGGCCTGCTGCTGGAGCAACGCCAGATGTTGTGAACATCTGGCAGAGCAAAGCTGATGACTACTCAATAGTTCAGTGTGCCATGCTTTACGGCTTAGAACCGGGACTTCAACGACGTTTTGAACATCATGGAGCATATGAGATGTTCCAGGAGTTGAAGTTAATATTCCAACAGAATGCCCGGATTGAGAGATATGAAGTCTCCAATAAGTTCTATAGCTGCAAGATGGAGGAGAATGGTTCTGTCAGTGAACATATACTCAAAATGTCAGGGTATTAAAATCACTTGATTCAACTGGGAGTTAATCTTCCGGATGATTGTGTCACTGACAGAATTCGCCAATCACTTCCACCAAGCTACAAAGGCTTCGTGATGAACTATAACATGCAAGGGATGGATAAGACAATTCCCGAGCTCTTCGCAATGCTAAAGGCTGCGGAGGTAGAAATCAAGAAGGAGCATCAAGTGTTGATGGTCAACAAGACCACTAGTTTCAAGAAAAGGGGCAAAGGGAAGAAGAAGGGGAACTTCAAGAAGAACAGCAAACAAGTTGCTGCTCAAGAGAAGAAACCCAAGTCTGGACCTAAGCCTGAAACTGAGTGCTTCTACTGCAAGCAGACTGGTCACTTGAAGCGGAACTGCCCCAAGTATTTGGCGGATAAGAAGGATGGCAAGGTGAACAAAGGTATATGTGATACACATGTTATTGATGTGTACCTTACTAATGCTCGCAGTAGCACCTGGGTATTTGATATTGGTTCTGTTGCTAATATTTGCAACTCGAAACAGGGACTACAGATTAAGCGAAGATTGGTTAAGGACGAGGTGACGATGCGCGTGGGAAACGGTTCCAAAGTCGATGTGATCGCAGTCGGCACGCTACCTCTACATCTACCTTCGGGATTAGTATTAGACCTGAATAATTGTTATTTGGTGCCAGCGTTGAGCATGAACATTATATCTGGATCTTGTTTGATGCGAGACGGTTATTCATTTAAATCAGAGAATAATGGTTGTTCTATTTATATGAGTAATATCTTTTATGGTCATGCACCCTTGAAGAGTGGTCTATTTTTGATGAATCTCGATAGTAGTGATACACATATTCATAGTGTTGAAGCCAAAAGATGCAGAGTTGATAATGATAGTGCAATTTATTTATGGCACTGCCCTTTAGGTCATATCGGTGTGAAACGCATGAAGAAACTCCATACTGATGGACTTTTGGAGCCACTTGATTATGAATCACTTGGCACTTGCGAATCGTGCCTCATGGGAAAGATGACCAAAACACCGTTCTCCGGTACTATGGAGAGAGCAACAGATTTATTGGAGATCATACATACAGATGTATGTGGTCCGATGAATGTTGAGGCTCGTGGAGGATATCGTTATTTTCTCACCTTCACAGATGATTTAAGCAGATATTTTTATGTCTACTTAATGAAACACAAGTCTGAAACATTTGAAAAGTTCAAAGAATTTCAGAGTGAAGTTGAAAATCATCGTAACAAGAAAATAAAGTTTCTACGATCTGATCGTGGAGGAGAATATTTGAGTTACGAGTTTGGTCTACATTTGAAACAATGCGGAATAGTTTCGCAACTCACGCCACCCGGAACACCACAACGCAATGGTGTGTCCGAACGTCGTAATCGTACTTTACTACATATGGTGCGATCTATGATGTCTCTTACAGATTTACCGCTATCGTTTTGGGGTTATGCTTTAGAGACGGCCGCATTCACGTTAAATAGGACACCGTCGAAATCCGTTGAGACGACGCCTTATGAACTATGGTTTAGCAAGAAACCGAAGTTGTCGTTTCTTAAAGTTTGGGGCAGCGATGCTTATGTGAAAAAGCTTCAACCTGATAAGCTCGAACCCAAATCGGAAAAATGTGTCTTCATAGGATATCCAAAAGAAACTGTTGGATACACCTTCTATCACAGATCCAAAGGCAAGACTTTTGTTGCTAAATTCGGAGTCTTTCTAGAAAAAGAGTTTCTCTCGAAAGAAGTGAGTGGGAGGAAAGTAGAACTTGATGAGGTAACTGTACCTGCTCCCTTATTGGAAAGTAGTACATCACAGAAATCTGTTTCTGGAGCACCTACACCAATTAGTGAGGAAGCTGATGATATTGATCATGAAACTTCAGATTAAGTTACTACAGAACCTCGTAGATCAACCAGAGTAAGATCCGCACCAGAGTGGTACGGCAATCCCGTTCTAGAAGTCATGCTACTAGATCATGACGAACCTACGAACTATGAAGAAGCGATGGTGAGCCCAGATTCCGCAAAATGGCTAGAAGCCATGAAATCTGAGATGGGATCCATGTATGACAACAAAGTATGGACTTTGGTTGACTTGCCCGAGGGTCGGCAAGCAATAGAGAATAAGTGGATCTTTAAGAAGAAGACTGACGCTGACGGTAATGTTACTGTCTACAAAGCTCGACTTGTCGTGAAAGGTTTTCGACAAGTTCAAGGGATTGACTACGATGAGACCTTCTCACCCGTAGCGATGCTTAAGTCTGTCCGAATCGTGTTAGCAATTGCATCATTTTATGATTATGAAATTTGGCAAATGGATGTAAAGACTGCATTCCTGAATGGATTTCTGGAAGAAGAGTTGTATATGATGCAACCAAAAGGTTTTATCGATCCAAAGGGAGCTAACAAAGTGTGCAAGCTCCAGCGATCCATTTATGGACTGGTGCAAGCATCTCGGAGTTGGAATAAACGCTTTGACAGTGTGATCAAAGCATTTGGGTTTGTACAGACTTTTGGAGAAGCCTGTATTTACAAGAAAGTGAGTGGGAGCTCTGTAGCATTTCTGATATTATATGCAGATGACATATTACTGATTCGAAATGATATAGAATTTCTGGATAGCATAAAGGGATACTTGAATAAGAGTTTTTCAATGAAAGACCTCGGTGAAGCTGCTTACATATTGGGCATTAAGATCTATAGAGATAGATCAATACGCTTAATTGGACTTTCACAAAGCACATACCTTGACAAAGTTTTGAAGAAGTTCAAAATGGATCAAGCAAAGAAAGGGTTCTTGCCTGTGTTACAAGGTGTGAAGTTGAGTAAGACTCAGTGCCCGACCACTGCAGAAGATAGAGAGAAGATGAAACATGTTCCCTATGCTTCAGCCATAGGCTCTATCATGTATGCAATGTTGTGTACCAGACCTAATGTGTGCCTTGCTATAAGTTTAGCAGGGAGGTACCAAAGTAATCCAAGAGTGGATCACTGTACAGCGGTCAAGAATATCCTGAAGTACCTGAAAAGGACTAAGGAAATGTTTCTCGTATATGGAGGTGACAAAGAGCTCGTCGTAAACGGTTACGTTGATGCAAGCTTTAACACTGATCCGGACGATTCTAAATCGCAAACCGGATACGTATTTACATTAAACGGTGGAGCTGTCAGTTGGTGCAGTTCTAAACAAAGCGTCATGGCGGGATCTACATGTGAAGCGGAGTACATAGCTGCTTCGGAAGCAGCAAATGAAGGAGTCTGGATGAAGAGGTTCATATCCGATCTAGGTGTCATACCTAGTGCATCGGGTCCAATGAAAATCTTTTGTGACAATACTGGTGCAATTGCCTTGGCAAAGGAATCCAGATTTCACAAGAGAACCAAGCACATCAAGAGACGCTTCAATTCCATCCGGGATTTGGTCCAGGTGGGAGACATAGAGATTTGCAAGATACATACGGATCTGAATGTAGCAGACCCGTTGACTAAGCCTCTTCCACGAGCAAAACATGATCAGCACCAAGACTCAATGGTTGTTAGAATCATTACTGTGTAATCTAGATTATTGACTCTAGTGCAAGTGGGATACTGAAGGAAATATGCCCTAGAGGCAATAATAAAGTTATTATTTATTTCCTTATATATCATGATAAATGTTTACTATTCATGCTAGAATTGTATTAACCGGAAACATAATACATGTGTGGATACATAGACAAATAGAGTGTCACTAGTACGCCTCTACTTGACTAGCTTGTTAATCAAAGATGGTTAAGTTTCCTAACCATAGACAAAGGAGTTGTCATTTGATTAACAAGGTCACATCATTAGTTGAATGATCTGATTGACATGACCCATTCCATTAGCTTAGCACCCGATCGTTTAGTATGTTGCTATTGCTTTATCCATGACTTATACATGTTCCTTTGACTATGAGATTATGCAACTCCCGTTTACCGTAGGAACACTTTGTGTGCTACCAAACGTCACAACGTAACTGGGTGATTATAAAGGAGCTCTACAGGTGTCTCCGAAAGTATTTGTTGGGTTGGCGTATTTCGAGATTAGGATTTGTCACTCCGAATGTCGGAGAGGTATCTCAGGGCCTTCTCGGTAATGCACATCACATAAGCCTTGCAAGCATTGCAACCAATTAGATAGTTGCAAGATGATGTATTACGGAACGAGTAAAGAGACTTGCCGGTAACGAGATTGAACTAGGTATTGGATACCGACGATCGAATCTCGGGCAAGTAACATACCGATGACAAAGGGAACAACATATGTTGTTATGCGGTCTGACCGATAAAGATCTTCGTAGAATGTGTAGGAGCCAATATGGGCATCCAGGTCCCGCTATTGGTTATTGACCAGAGATTTGTCTCAGTCATGTCTACACTGTTCTCGAACCGTAGGGTCCGCACGCTTAAGGTTACGATGACAGTTATTATGAGTTTATGCATTTTGATGTACCGAAGTTAGTCCGGAGTCCCGGGTGAGATCACGGACATGACGAGGAGTCTCGGAATGGTCGAGACATAAAGATTTATATATTGGACGACTATATTCGGACATCGGAATGGTTCCGAGTGGTTTCGGATAAAACCGGAGTGCCGGAGGGGTTACCGGAACCCCCCGGGGAAGTAATGGGCCTTATTGGGCCCGAGGGGAGAGAGAGGGCTGCGGCCAGGAGGTGGCGCGCCCCCCCCCATGGGGAGTCCGAATTGGACAAGGAGGGTGGGGGGCGCGGCCCCCCTTTCCCTCTCCCTCTCCCTCTCTTTCCTTCCCCCTCTCTCTTCCTAGTTGGACTAGGAAAGGGGAGTCCTACTCCCACTAGGAGGAGGACTCCCCCTCCCTTTGGCGCGCCCCATAGGGCCGGCCGGCCTCACCCCTTGCTCCTTTATATACGGGGGCAGGGGGCACCCTAGAACACACAAGTTGATCTTCGTGATCGTTCCTCAGCCGTGTGCGGTGCCCCCCTCCACCATATTCCACCTCGGTCATATTGTCGCGGTGCTTAGGCGAAGCCCTGCATCGGTAGTTCATCAAGATCGTCACCACGCCATCGTGCTGACGTAACTCGTCCCCGAGAGCTTTGCTGGATCGGAGCCCGGAGAACGTCATCGAGCTGTACGTGTGTCAAGAACTCGGAGGCGCCGGAGTAACCTTGCTTGGATCAGTCGGATCGGGAGGACGTACGACTACTTGCTCTATGTTGTGTCAACGCTTCCGCTTCGGTCTACGAGGGTACGTAGACAACACTCTCCCCTCTCGTTGCTATGCATCACCATGATCTTGCGTGTGCGTAGGAATTTTTTTGAAATTACTACGTTCCCCAACATGATGCACCTAGTTCTTCCAAGAAGAAGAAAAAGAAGAATGATAGAACTGTGCAAACTTCTAGTGAACCTATTGCTGAACCACCTGATAATCCAAATGATATCTCTATGTCTGATGCTGAAACACAATCTGGTAATGAACATGAACCTAATGAAAATGTTAATGATGATGTTCATGATGATGCTCAACCTAGTAACGATAATGCTGTAGAAATTGAACCTGTTGTTGATCTTGATAACCCACAATCAAAGAATCAACGTTATGATAAGAGCGATTTTGTTGCTAGGAAACATGGTAAAGAAAGAGAACCTTGGGTTCAGAAACCCATGCCTTTTCCTCCCAAACCATCCAAGAAAAAGGATGATGAGGATTTTGAGCGCTTTGCTGAAATGATTAGACCTATATTTTTGCGTATGCAATTGACTGATATGCTCAAAATGAATCCTTATGCTAAGTACATGAAAGATATTGTTACTAATAAAATAAAGATACCGGAAGCTGAAATTTCCACCATGCTTGCTAATTATACTTTTAAGGGTGGAATACCAAAGAAGCTAGGAAATCCAGGAGTACCTACTATACCATGCTCCATTAAGAGAAATTATGTTAAAACTGCTTTATGTGATCTTGGAGCCGGTGTTAGTGTTATGCCTCTCTCTTTATATCGTAGACTTGACTTGAATAAGTTGACACCTACTGAAATATCTTTGCAAATGGCTGATAAATCAGCTGCTATACCTGTCGGTATTTGTGAGGACGTGCCTGTTGTGGTTGCAAACGTTACCATTTTAACGGACTTTGTTATTCTTCATATCCCTGAGGATGATAGTATGTCTATTATTCTTGGAAGACCTTTTCTTAATACTAGAGGGGCTGTTATTGATTGCACCAAAGGCAATGTCACTTTTCATGTTAATGGTAATGAGCATACGGTACACTTTCCGAGGAAACAACCTCAAGTTCATAGTATCAACTCTATTGGAAAAATTCCATCGATTGTTATTGGAGGTTTTGAATTTCCTCTTCCTACTGTCAAAAAGAAATATGATATACATATTATTGGGGATGTGCATATCCCCATTGAGGTAACCTAGTGTTATTCGAAATTTCTCTGGTTTCATGATTATCGGAATGAGTTTGTTAACAAGACTTGATCAACCTTGTTAGTGGATTCCTTTTGATGAGCATGAGATGGATGAAACTAGAAGCACGACCTTCTGTACCCTCTTTATATTTTTTGTTCTTTAGTTGAAATAAAGTAAAAATAGTATTTTTCTGTCTGTTTCCTGGTTTATCCGTGCAATATAAAAATATCCCGAAAATAAAAGTCCTCAGAATGATATGCCAATTTAATATGATTTTTTCTGGAATATTTGAGGATTTATGGTGCAAAAATCACCGCGGGGGAGCTGCCACCTGGCTACGAGGGTGGAGGGCGCGCCCTACCCCCTGGGCGTGCCCCCTGCCTCGTGGGCCCATGGTGGCCCTTCTCCACTTATTCCAGCACCCATCTTCTTCATATGCCTCACACAAACCCAAAAAACCAACTCAAGCATGAGTTCCAGCCACTTTTGCTGTGATTTTCGATCTCCTTGCTCAAAGCACCTCTCGCAAAACTGCTTGGGGAGATTGTTCTTTGGTATGTGACTCCTCCATTGGTCCAATTAGTTTTTGTTCTAGTGCTCTATTCTTTGCAAATTTGTGCTGGATAGGTGACCATGTTCTTGAGCTTGCATGTCAAATTTATATGGTTCCAAGTAGTTCTAATGCTTGATATAGGCTCTAGGCACTTGTAGGAGTAGTTGCTATCAGTTTTATTGAAGTTGGTTCACTTTTATTTGAAGTTACTAAAAATTTCAGATTATTTCAGAAAATAATGAAGAGACTTTTGAGGGGCTCATCGAGCCGAAGCTCAAAGGAGAAACAAAATGAAGAAGCTCAAAGGCCCAAATATAATTTGCCTCGTACCGCGGAGATACGGCCGTGTGAATGGCCTTCTGATATTTCTTGACACAAGCCGGGATTTATGAGGATTTCTATTCATTGATTGAAAATGCCGGCCTCACCGACTTCGTCCGCGACCAACGTCCACAGTATCTCTTACTCACAAATACTTTTGTGCAAAACTTCTACTTTTACCCTAAGGAATCACCACCTTCAGTAGAGTTTCATTTATATGACGTTGTGAAGAAAATGCCATTGTCTGAATTTTGCGCAGTCTGCAACATACCCCCTGAGGGTATCTTAGAGGAACCACCCCGTAAAGAGGTGGAACCATTTGTTAACCTTATCTCTATGGGAGAAACCAGGAAGGTTTCTGATGCAAGAATTACTAGCATACATTTTCCTGTCTTACACTATTTTGCCTTATTTGTTAGTCGTTGCTTGATTGGTCGCGGGAACTATGGGAACCTTAGTATTCCTGATATTCTTATTTTGTTCCATGGTTTATACCGCGATAACACTGTTAGTATGGGCGGAATTGTTGCTAGACGGTTGAGTCTGAACCATACTAAGGGCCCCATCTTTGGAGGCATTTATGCTTCTCGCCTTGCTGCACATTTTAACATAGCTATTAGGCATTATGAGAAAGAAGAAAAATTGCTGCCTAATGCTTATCTAGATTATAAGAGTATGATAGCACATGATTTTCTTGTTAAGGACAGGGAAGGAAGGCTCAAATATAAATTATTCTTTGATAAACATCATCCTGAGATTATTACCCTGCCTGCTCCTTCTTTGTTTAATTTTGTAGGACCATATCTCGTTACGTGGGCTGCCGTTCAAGCTTACAAAAATCCTACACCAGCCCCGGAACCGGAACCACAAGATGAGCCTCCATGAAAATCTGTTTATTCTTGGGATCCAGAGATGACTGTCAGTCAGTGGCTGTCAGAGTCTTCCTCATCACAGTATGACCCAAACTATTCTTCGTCGTAGTACGACCCCAGCTACACCTACGGGTATCCTCCAGGCTACCCCTGGCAATAAACTAACTTAGGACAAAAGCCTAAGCTTGGGGGAGTACATATTTCTCACCGACATTACATTTATGTTCACACACACTCATTGCTAGATGTCGGTGCTCACTCTTTCACTGTAATATCCATGCTAGTTTATTTTCTTTTTCCTGCTTTCTTCTTGTGTGTTTGATAAACCTTAAGAAAAACCCAAAAAAAATAGTAGTAGTTTACTTTTCTGCTGTAGTAGTAGTAATTAAAAAGAAAACCCAAAAATATTTCCAGTTCTTCTTTTGCTTGTTGGGAGCTTTCCAGTGTAAATAGTTTTTATTTCTTTGGGCGTCAGTAGGAGAAGACCATGATTTAATTGTTGAAAAGGCTCTTATATGCATTACTGTTGATTTAACCCAGAGCCCATATTGCCTTGTCTTCTCCTGTTTATTGAATGCTCGCAGATTCCAGCTTAGTCCAATGCACGTGCACTCTTACTATTATTCACACCGTTCGGTCGTGCAAGTGAAAGGCAATTATGATGATATATGGTGGACTGACTGAGATGGGAAAAGCTGGTATGAACTCGACCTCTTTTGTTTTTTAAATATGATGAGTCCATCGTTCTTGATTCAGCTTATTATGAATAAATATGTTTGCAATAACAATTAGAGATCATAGTTGCTTATGCCATGCTTGATTAGCTATGAGTTATAATGATTTACCTTGCGTGCCAACATGCTATTGAGATGATTATGATGTGGTATAGTGGGGTGGTATCCTCCTTTGAATGATTTAAGTGACTTGACTTGGCACATGTTCACGCATGTAGTTGAAACAAAATCAACATAGCCTTCACGATATTTATGTTCATGGTGGATTATATCCTACTCATGCTTGCATCCAATGTTTATTAATTTTAATGCATGTACATGGCTGTTGTCGCTCTCTAGTTGGTTGCTCCCCAGTCTTTTGCTAGCCTTCACCTGTACTAAGCGGGAATACTGCTTGTGCATCCAATCCCTTAAACCCCAAGGTTATTCCAGATGAGTCCACTATACCTTCCTATATGCGGTATCTACCTGCCGTTCCAAGTAAATTTGTATGTGCCAAACTCTAAACCTTCAAATAAACATTCTGTTTTGTATGCTCGAATAGCTCATGTATCAACAAAGGTTGCCCTTATCTTCCATGTTAGGCGGGTTATTCTCAAGAGGAGTGGACTCCGCTCCTCACTCACGAGAAAATGGCTAGTCACCGGGATGCCCAGTCCCATGTTTATGCAAACTAAATCAAAATTAATTGCAAACAAAACTCCCCATGGGACCTGATGTATGTTGGAGGCACTCGTTGTTTCGAGCAAGCTGTGGATTGATGCTTCTTGGTGGAGGGGGAGTATAAACTTTACCATTCTGTTTGGGAACCGCCTATAATGTGTGTGACATGGAAGATATCGCCATCTCTTAGTTGCTATGTTGACAATGAAAGTATACCGCTCAAAATATTATTTATCTCTATTTTAAAACTGAGCTCTGGCACCTCTACAAATCCCTGCTTCCCTCTGCGAGGGGCCCATCTATTTACTTTTATGTCGAGTCATCACCCTCTTATTAAAGAGCACTAGCTGGAGAGCACAGCTGTCATTTGCATTCATCACTATTAATCTATGTTGGGTGTGACTATGATTGGATCTCTTTTACCATGAATTACAATATCTAGTCAGTCCTTGATCTTTAAAGGTGCTCTGCATTTATGTTTTGCGGTCTCAGAAAGGGCTAGCGATATACCATCTTGCTATATCATATTATGATTGTTTTGAGAAAGTGTTGTCATCTGAGATTTATTATTATGGATCGCTAGTTGATTATGCTATTGATATGAGTAATTGTGAGACCTGAGAATTATTGCAAATGTGGTTAGTTATGATCTTTGATGAAAACTTGAATACTGGCTTGGCATATTTACAACAACAAGGGCAAACAGAGTTTGTAAAAGTTTTTCTTTTTCTCTTTCAGTTTGTCAACTGAATTGCTTGAGGACAAGCAAGGGTTTAAGCTTGGGGGAGTTGATACGTCTCCGTCGTATCTACTTTTCCAAACACTTCTGCCCTTGTTTTGGACTCTAACTTGTATGATTTGAATGGAACTAACCCGGAATGACGTTGTTTTCAGCAGAACTGCCATGATGTTGTTTTATGTGCAGAAAGCAAAAGTTCTCGGAATGACCTGAAACTCCACGGGATGTCTTATAAAAAATAAAAAAAATCCTCACCAAAGATGAAGACCAGGGGGCCCACACCATGTCCACGAGGGTGGGGGCGCGCCCCCCTTAGGGAGCGCCCCCTACCTCGTGGGCCCCCTGGAGACCCTCCTACGCCAACTCCAACTCTATATGTTTGCTTTTAGAGAGAAAAAAATTAGAGAGAAGAAATCATCGCGTTTTACGATACGGAGCCGCCGCCAAGCCCTAAAACCTTCGGGAGGGCTGATCTGGAGTCCGTTCGGGGCTCCGGAGAGGCGGTTTCGTCGTCGTTGTCATCATCAACCATCCTCCATCACCAATTTCATGATGCTCACCGCCGTGCGTGAGTAATTCCATCGTAGGCTTGCTAGACGGTGATGGGTTGGATGAGATTTACCATGTAATCGAGTTAGTTTTGTTAGGCTTTGATCCCTAGTATCCATTATGTTCTGAGATTGATGTTGCTATGACTTTGCTATGCTTAATGCTTGTCACTAGGGCCCGAGTACCATGGTTTCAGATCTGAACCAATTATGTGTCCATGAATATATGTGAGTTCTTGATCCTATCTTGCAAGTCTATAGTCACCTACTATGTATTATGACCCGGCAACCCCGAAGTGACAATAATCGGGACCACTTCCGGTGATGACCATAGTTTGAGAAGTTCATGTATTCACTATGTGCTAATGCTTTGTTCCGGTTCTCTATTAAAAGAGGTCTTAATATCCCTTAGTTTCCAATAGGACCCCGCTGCCACAGGAGGGTAGGACAAAAGATGTCATGCAAGTTCTTTTCCATAAGCACGTATAACTATATTCGGAATACATGCCTACATTACATTGATGAATTGGAGCTAGTTCTGTGTCACCCTATGTTATGACTGTTACATGATGAACCGCATCCGGCATAATTATCCATTATTGATCCGATGCCTACGATCTTTCCATATACTGGTTCTCACTTATTTACATTATCGTTGCTGCTGTCACAATCACTACAAAACACCAAAAATATTAATTTTGCTTCCTTTACTTTTGTTGTCGTTACCACCACTATCATATTACTTTGCTACTAAACACTTTACTGCAGATACTAAGTTTCCAGGTGTGGTTGAATTGACAACTCAACTGCTAATACTTGAGAATATTCTTTGGCTCCCCTTGTGTCGAATCAATAAATTTGGGTTGAATACTCTACCCTCGAAAGCTGTTGCGATCCCCTATACTTGTGGGTTATCACACGGCACACATACTAGTATCAACACTCCCCCTATATTTTATAGACAAGGCATATCTTGCAACAATATATAGCTAACACTAAGCAAGGAGGCAAGATAATAACTAATAACATAAAGAATCTGGAGTGCATATGTCTTACACCATATGATAAGGAAGCAACTCATGACAAGCCAAACCAAAGCAAACTAAGTCCAACAGAACGAAAGCAACACAAAGCAAACACGACACACAACACGCTCACAAATCCTACACTCTCTCCCCCTTTGGCATTGAAACACCAAAAAGGCAGAGAGGACACCTACAACACAGGTGGTAGCCCAAGCTGAATAGATCACTCGTCACGCTCCTCGTCGGACTCGGCAGTGGGAATGGGCTCCTCCTCAGACTCAGTCCACTGGTAGCCCTACTTCGTCATCCATTCGGCCTCTGGCGTGATGTGCTTCTAGGACCCACTGGATATCTCCTCGCCAAACGTCCTCAAGATCCTATTGTCGCGGCGGCGACTCTCCTTGGAAGCAACATGGGTCCTGTACTGGCCCTTGGCCTGGATGCATAACAAAGCCTTCATCTTTTTCTTCAGCTTCTTAGCCCAAGAAGGCTCAGTAGAGGGAGGAGCATATCCAGCAGAGTTGTCCTCATCCGCTTCCTCCTCCTCAATCTCATCCTTTTCCACGTCCATTTGAGTAGCCTCTGCCTCTGCATGGGTAGTGGTGTTAGCCCACTGAGGCTTGATGCGGAGCTTGATGGGGCCGTGATGGATCCAGTTTGGGGCAACAAACTCCTTATCGGGATAGAGCTTCTCCCAAGTCCTCTTGATCAAGAGAAACAAGTAAGGTCCATAGATGGGTA
Source organism: Aegilops umbellulata (assembly GCA_032464435.1). NCBI lineage: Eukaryota > Viridiplantae > Streptophyta > Magnoliopsida > Poales > Poaceae > Aegilops > Aegilops umbellulata. The sequence continues at coordinate 374,817,728 of CP136058.1, read as the reverse complement.
CCTTACGGTTGAACACCGCAAACCAGAGCTCGCACCACAAGATGTGTGAGACGTCAAGTGGTTGAGTCTGAGCGCGACGCGCCTCCTCACAAATGAGCATCATATCCACAAGATAGGCATGCACCGTGTCCTTGTCACCAATGCGTGGAAAGAGGGAGTTGCGGAAGATCCGGTGCATGATGTCAAGGAATGAGTTTAGCACCCACGTCTTCCTGTCATTGGGAAGCTTATTCTCAACATAGTACTACTGGAGCTTGTTCTTGTTAGCGGACTCGGGGTTGGCATGCGGGCGAACACCAACGGGCGAGTTGAGCCCCTCATCAGGCACCTGTAGCAAAGCCATGAATTCCTTCCACTTAGCAGTCAAGTGTTGTCCATTGGTCATCCAGGTCATGGTTCGTTCCTCATCAGTATGGAAGTGGACCGAAGCAAAGAACCAGGCCACAATCTCAGGATCAAAATCCAGGTGGAAAGAGATCACATCCTCAATGCCAAACTGCTCCACTAGGTCCAAAGCCTCACCAAAGTAGTCACGGTGCTTCTCCTGCCTCATGTGATTCATGTCAATCCAGTGCACGTCAACATAGATGTTCTGCTTGGCCTTGATCACATCTAAGTAGATAAGATTCCGCTGCTTGGTCCAGAACAGATCATTCCCTCTGAAGTTGGCGCGGGGATTCACATAGGGGTTGATCCTCCTTCGAGTGACAAACTCACTAAGAAGTATCTCATCCATGCCCATTGAGGGCTCCTTGTTCTTGGTGGCAGAGGTCTTGGTTCTGCGTTGGGGGCATTGGAGCCCTCTGGAGCTTCATCTTGGTTGCGCAGGCGCTTGGAGCCTGTGTCGTGGCTTGGATTCGAACGACGGATAGTAGAACTGGAGCCACCACCTATGTCACGCAACACAAAAACACGCAAGAGAAGCAAGAAGGATCAATGCAAAGACCACAACAAAACAAATGAAACAAGTAGAGATGATATTGGGAAGTAGCTACAGAGAAGGTTCGACAACAACGGTAGTACCGCATTGTTGGGCAGAACTAAAATTGTACTTCTGCTCCAGCCGCGGTAGTACCACGCCGGGATGGCATGGTAGTAGCGCACCTGGAGCGGAAGTAAAATTTTACTTTCGCGCCTCGCGCGGTAGTACTGCTCCTAAGGAGCGGTAGTACCGTAGGAGGCGAAAATGGTCAGCTCGGTAGTACCGCACGGGAGATGCAGTAGTACCGCGCAGGATCATATCATATTCAAAATAGATCTGGCAGCCTCCATGACCACGAAACAGTACTACGGTTGATCAAAACTACCAAATAGCAACATACCAAATAGCATCTCTACGCATTACGACTCTCCTACACCCTAATCTTGCAAATATTTGGCCTAAAATCACAAGAACAACATGCATCTCCCCAAAAACCTAAAGACAAGACAACGAGACAAATAGAGAGGGATTTGGGGAGAAACCTTGTTTCATGGCAAGAGGGTGAGATGGGGATCGATCCCACCAGTTGGAATGCGAGGAGAGCGGCTGGAGACAGAGATCCGGCGAGGTCCTCCGGCACCATTCTTGGGCAAGAGAGAGAGAAACTTCGTGGGAAAAAATAGTTGAATGGGTATGGGGGAGTTGGAACTCCCCCTGCCCGCTCTTAACCCCCACGGCTCGCGTCTGCGCGGTAGTACCGCGGGTCACCGCGATAGTACCGCACACTGGGCGGTAGTACCGCTCATCCAGCGGCAGTAAAAAATTACTGCCATGCTGGGTGCGGTAGTACGGTGCGCAGCTCCTGCGGTAGTACCATGGCATGCCACGGTAGTACTGCAGACCCAAGAAAATGCATGTTTCACAAAAGAGAAAAACAGCCTTTGCAATACCACCTTCAAACGAACGTACACACCAAGAACACACATGAGGCAACTCACACACAAGCTCGACTCGAAGAAAGAAAGACAAAGGACAATAGGGACTACACAAGTGACACAACCTCTCCAAAGAGAGGGCGGTGACCAAAGCCACCTATGTTTGAGTCAATTGGTATGGCACTGCGAAGAATTAATTATCCTTGGGCCCATGACCAAAACTCGTCTTTGAAGCCCAAGTACCATAAAAAAGGCTAATGTGAAAGAGTTGCTCAATTTATGCATAATGGGGGGAGGGAGAGTTCATTGAGAGAACAACACTCCCCCTATGTCCATGCCTACACCTAAACAAGATAACAAGTTGAGTATGGTGGGGTGTGCAAGGGTTCAAGCCACATTGCTCGAATCAATGATATTTAGCTCATGCCTTAACTCATGAAATCTTGCTTCATCCAAAGGCTTCGTGAATATATCTGCAAGGTTATCATGGGTGTTGACATAGTTGAGCTCGATCTCCCCTCGCCTAATATGATCCCGGATGAAGTGGTACCGAATCTCAATATGCTTCGTCTTGAAGTGTTGCACCAGGTTGAGAGAAATCTTGATGGCACTTTCATTGTCACACCAAAGAGGCACTTTGTCACAAATGACACAGTAATCCTTTAAAGTTTGCCTCATCCATAGAAGTTGTGCACAACAACTACCAACGGCCACATATTCCGCTTCGGTGGACGAGAGAGATACACAACTTTGCTTCTTAGAAGACCAACTCACCAAAGAGCAACCAAGGAATTGGCACCCTCCAGAAGTTGACTTCCTACTCACTTTGTCTCCCGCCCAATCAGAGTCCGAATAGCCTACAAGGTTGAAATTTGCTCCTCTTGGGTACCATAAGCCAAAGTTTGGGGCATGAGCCAAATATCGAAAGATTCGCTTGACTGCCACTAAGTGGCTTTCCTTAGGTGCGTCTTGAAACCGTGCACAAATTCCCACACTCAACATGATATCCGGTCTAGATGCACAAAGGTAAAGCAAGGAGACAATCATGGAGCGATATAACTTTTGATCCAGCGCTTTACCATTGGGATCTATGTCAAGTTGGCATTTGACGGGCATTGGAGTGGAGGCCGGCTTGACATCACTTAGCTTGAATATCTTGAGCATGTCTTGAGTGTATTTGGCTTGGTTGATGAAGGTTCCTTCTCTTCGTTGCTTGACTTTAAAACCAAGAAAGAACTTCAACTCTCCCATGATGGACATCTTGAACTTTGAGGTCATGAGAGCGGCAAACTCCTCATTGAAAGCTTTGTTAGGAGAACAAAAGATAATATCATTAACGTATAGTTGGCACACAAACAACTCCCCTTTGACCTTCTTAGTAAAAAGAGTGGGGTCGATTTTCCCAATTTCAAACCCATGATCTTGCAACAACTCGGTAAGGTGGTCATACCACGCACGCGGGGCTTGTTTAAGGCCATAGAGTGCCTTATCGAGTTGGTACACATGATCGGGGAAATAGGGATCCTCAAACCCTGGGGGTTGTTTGACATACACCAACTCATTAATAGGACCATTAAGAAAAGCACTTTTCACATCCATTTCTTGCAACTTGAAGTTATGATGAGAAGCATAAGCAATCAACAAATAAATAGATTCAAGGCGAGCAACAGGAGCAAAGGTTTCACCGTAGTTGATACCCTCGACTTGGGAGTTGCCTTGTGCTACCAAACGAGCCTTGTTGCGGACTATAATTCCATGAGCATCTTGCCTGTTCTTGAATATCCACTTGGTTCCAGTGACATTATGGTTCCCCGTTGGCCTTGGCACCAATCTCCACACCTTGTTGTGCTCGAAGTTGTTGAGTTCTTCATGCATGGCATTAAGCCAATCCGGATCTTCGAGCGCCTCATAGACCTTTTGGGTTTCAACACAAGAGACAAACACGTGATGTTCACAATAGTTTGCCAATTGTCTACGAGTGCTTACCCCCTTTCGAATTCGTCTAAGCACATTTGTCATGAGATGACCCTTGGTAGAGAGCTTGGATGCAATCTTGGCGGCACGACGCTCCAATTCCTCCTCAGGAGTGAGTTGAGGAGCGGTTACTTGATCATCTTGAGCGTTGTCTTGAGCTTGTTATTGATCTTGAGCCGCTCTTGATCTTGAACTTGCTCGAAGGAGAGAACTTGACCTTGGGCATCACTTGGTGGTTCAACACCATCTTGAGGTTGATCTTGCCCTTGATCTTGTTCATGAGGTTGAGGGCCTTCACTTTGCCCTTCGGAAGCGTGTGGGCCTTGTGTTGGTGATGATTCCACTTGATTGGAACATTGTCCTTCTCCTTCAGCCACAAGGGGTTCCTCAATGCGTAGGATAAAACCAACACCCATTCTTCTGATGACTTGGGGAGGAATTTCATCACCTATATCACAAGTGCCACTTTGCTCCACTTGGGAGCTGTTATTCTCATCAAACTCCATGTTACACGTCTCCTTAATAAGTCCCATGGACTTATTGAGGACACGGTAAGCATGAGCATTTGTAGCATAACCAACAAATATGCCCTCTTGAGCTCTAACCTCAAATTTAGACAAACGAACACCTTTCTTGAGAATGAAACACTTGCACCCGAACACCCGAAAGTACTTGAGGTTGGGCTTGTTACCGGTGAGTATCTCATATGGAGTCCTGTTCAAGCCTTTGTGGAGATAGAGCTGATTGGATGCATGACACGCAGTGTTGATGGCTTCGGCCCAAAAGTTGTATGGAGACTTGAACTCCTCCATCATGGTCCTTGTCGCATCCATCAACGTCCGGTTCTTCCTCTCCGCTACACCATTTTGTTGAGGGGTGTAAGGAGCGGAATATTGATGCTTGATCCCCTCATCACTAAGAAACTCATCCAAGGTGTATTTCTTGAACTCGGTGCCGTTGTCACTTCTTATTGTCAAGATCTTTGCATTGTGTTGGCGTTGGGCTTCATTTGCAAAGTCAATAGCGGTTTGTTGGGTCTCACTCTTCCTCTTGAAGAAGTATACCCAAGTGTATCTTGAATAGTCATCCACAATCACCAACCAATACTTCCTACCCCCAAGACTATCAAAGGATGGAGGCCCAAAGAGATCCAAGTGAAGGAGATCCAAAGGCCTCTTTGAGTAGATGATAGTCGTGGGAGGGTGAGCCTTCTCATGTAGCTTTCCTTCGATACAAGCATTGAAGCACGATCTTTGGCAAAATGAACATTTGTTAGTCCACGAACATGGCCCCCTTGAGAAGACTTTGCAAAGATCTCATTATTGACATGGGCTAAATGGCGATGCCAAAGCCATCCAACGTCAAATTTAGCCATTAGGCATGTCGCGGTCTTAGTGGGTCGCTCCGAAAAGTTAATCACATAGAGACTGTTCTCGACATGCCCAACAAAGGCTACTTTAAGAGTCTTGCTCCACAAGAGGGCCACGATATCAATATCAAAGAAAGTGGCAAAGCCCATGATTGCAAGTTGACGAACGAAAAGTAAATTGTATGCGAGGGACTCAACAAGCATGACCTTCTCAATCATGAGACCATGAGAAATGACAACCTTGCCAAGTCCCAATAACTTAGAGGATGAGGCGTCACCCCACTCGACATTGGTGGGCATAGATGGAATCTTGTGCACGTCCACCACCAAGTCCTTGCTTCCGGTCATATGATTAGTGGCTCCACTATCGAGAAACCATGATCCTCCACCGTAAGAAAATACCTACAAGAGATCACTGCTTGGGTTTAGGTACCCATTTTGTAATGGGTCCTTTGATGTTAGTGACAAGGGTCTTCGGAACCCAAATAGACCATTCAATGTACTCATAAGGAGAACCAACAAATTTAGCATAAACATGCCCATCACTAGCACGATACAACACATAGGAAGCGTTAAAGTCGCCGACTTTGTTGGAAGGGGTGGCATTTCCCTTCTTGACACCACCACCCTTCACATTGTTCTTTTTCTCCTTAGGAGCGCCCTCTCCCTCTTTCACAAAGGTTTGCTTGAGAGGAGGAGGTCGTTTGGCCTTGTCATTCTTCTTCTTGTTCTTGGGTTTGGGTGTGAACCCAAGCCCTTCCTTGGCCACAACTTCCTTTTGATTGCTCAAAAGGTCGTTGAGGTTCTTCTCACCTTGTATGCACGACACAAGGCCTTTCTCAAGTTGCTTCTTCAACTTAGCATTCTCCTCAACAAGATGCATATGCTCACAACACGGGTTAGTAGCATTTTCATTATCAATTAAGACCATATGAGGAAAAGTGGCTTTCTCCTTAGTTAGATTCACTTGGAGTTGATCATGAGACTCTTTGAGGCTAGCATGAGCACCCTTCAAGGCCTTGTGAGCCTTGTCAAGTAGATCAAACTCCTCTTTGAGTCTAGCAAGATCAACCCCAAGCTTGGCTTTCTCGGAGTTTAGCACATTAGATACAACAAGAGCATGATCAAGATCTTTCTTCAATTTAGCATGGCCCTCGTTGTGTGACTCCTCAAGAGCCAAACGATGACCGCACTCTTCCTCAAGAGCATTGGAGAGATCCGAAATCTCATCGGCATAGTCACGATTATGCCCCTCCATCTTAGAGATGGTATCTTCGTGAGCCTCGATCATGTCATTGGCTTCACCAAGTTGTTCCAAGAGAGCAACGAAGTGCTTCTGGATTTACCCTTGAGCTTACTCATAAAAGAGTCAAATCCATTTTCCTCCACATTGGACCCCTCACTTTCATCAATGCAATCTGTCAAAGAAGGGTTAGTAATGATGGTAGTTTTGATGTTGGGGGTCACCTTGTTGGTGGCTTTAACCATGAGGCACTTGGCGATGATGTTCTCATTGGGTGAGTCGAAGAGAGACACCCATGGAGTTATCGCAATGGCAACGGAGGCCATGGAAACGGACTCACCGTCTTCATCATCATCAACCTCATTGTACTCTTCTTGTGCCACCAATCCCTTGGGAGGAGTCTTCTTGGTGAAGTTTCTCTTGTTGGAGAAGGACTTGGCCTTGTCTTTTCGGATGAGCTTTCCACCATTGTCTTCCCTCTTCTCATAAGGACACTCCACAACAAACTGACTCACATTGCCACAATTATAGCAAGTCCTCATTCGTTGCTTGCTCTTCGTGCCACTTGATTTGTTCCTGTTTTAGTTGGGCCTTGAGTTCTTCTTGCTCCAAAATTGCCTTGAAGCGAGAGCCATGTGCTCATGATAAGCATATTTTGTATCTTCGGGGTTGCTCTCCTCTTCTTCCTCTTCATCCTCTTCTTCCACACTAACCTTAGCCTTCAAAGCAAGGTTGGGCTTCTTAGCTCTTTGACAACACAACACCGCACTGAACGACGGTCTTGTACAAGATACTCATTGCCACAAACTCATCCAACACTTCACTCGAGGACAAGGTGTGGAAGTCCGGCCTTTGGTGAATGACGGAGGACATTGATACGTCTCCAACGTATCTATAATTTTTGATTGCTCCATGCTATATTACCTACTGTTTTGGACTATATTGGGCTTTATTTTCCACTTTTATATTATTTTTGGGACTAACCCATTAACCGGAGGCCCAACCCAGAATTGCTATTTTTTGCCTATTTCAATATTTCGGAGAAACAGAATATCAAACGGAGTCCAAAGGGAATAAAATCTTTGGGAACGTGATTTTCTCACTGAACATGATCGAGAGGACTTGGACCCTACTCCAAGAAGTACCGGAGGTGGTCATGAGGGTGGGGGCGCCCCCCCCCCCTATAGGGCGCGCCCCCTGCCTCGTGGGCCCCTCGGTGCTCCACCGACATACTCCTTCCTCCTATATATACCTACGTACCCCTAAATGATCAGAACATGAGCCAAAAACCTGATTCCACCGCCACAACCTTCTGTATCCACGAGATCCCATCTTGGAGCCTATTTTGGAGCTCCGCCGGAGAGGGCCATCATCACGGAGGGCTTCTACATCATCATAGCCTCTCCGATGAAGTGTGAGTAGTTCACCTCAGACCTTCGGGTCCATAGTTAGTAGCTAGATGGCTTCGTCTCTCTTTTTGGATCTCAATACAAAGTTCTCCCCTCCCTTGTGGAGATCTATTCGATGTAATGTTCTTTTTGCGGTGTGTTTGTTGAGACCGATGAATTGTGGGTTTATGATCAAGTCTATCTTTGAATAATATTTGAATCTTCTCTGAATTCTTTTATGTATGATTGGTTATCTTTGCAAGTCTCTTCGAATTATCAGTTTGGTTTGGCCTACTAGATTGGTTCTTCTTGCCATGGGAGAAGTGCTTAGCTTTGGGTTCGATCTTGTGGTGTCCTTTCCCAGTGATAGAAGGGGCAGCAAGGCACGTATTGCATCGTTGCCATCGAGGATAACAAGATGGGGTTTATTTCATATTGCACGAATTTATCTCTCTACATCATGTCATCTTGCTTAAAGCGTTACTCTGTTTTTAACTTAATACTCTAGATGCATGCTGGATAGCGGTCGATGAGTGGAGTAATAGTAGTAGATGCAGAATCGTTTCGGTCTACTTGTCACGGACGTGATGCCTATATACATGATCATACCCTAGATATTCTCATAAATATGCTCAATTCTGTCAATTGCTCAACAGTAATTTGTTCACCCACTGTAGAATACTTATGCTCTTGAGAGAAGCCACTAGTGAAACCTATGGCCCCCGGATCTATTCTCATCATATCAATTTCCATCACTTTAATCTTGTTTTGCTTTTTACTTTGCCTTTTACTTTTCACTTTGCATCTCTATACCAAAAATACCAAAAACATTATCTATCAGTTCTCACTCTCGTAAGTGACCGTGAAGGGATTGACAACCCCTAATCACGTTGGTTGCGAGTTGCTATCATTTTGTGCAGGTATGAGGGACTTGAGTGTGGCCTCCTACTGGATTGATACCTTGGTTCTCAAAAACTGAGGGAAATACTTACGCTACTCCGCTGCATCATCCTCTCCTCTTCGGGGAAAACCAATGCAAGCTCAAGAGGTAGCAAGAAGAATTTCTGGCGTCGTTGCCTGTGAGTCTACGCAAAAAGCCAACATACCAAGTACCCATCACAATCCCTATCTCTCGCATTACATTAGTTGCCATTTGCCTCTCTTTTTCCTCTCCCCCACTTCACCCTTGCCGTTTTATTTGCCTTCTCCTTCTCCTTCTCCTTCTCCTTCCTTTTTCTGGTTTGCCTTTTTCTCGCTTACCTAGTCGTCATGGCTAGTCTTATATCTTCTCCGTTATCTCCCGGGAACGAAATTCTAAATTTTAAACAAAGGGGGGGAGAAAATTTAAAAGACACTTGGTATAGAATTTGCAATGCTCAAAACAGAGCTACCAGGAAGCAATCTACTTCAGTCTTTCTTCGCAATTTTTATGTAGGTGCTAGTCTTGGTATAGATATATCCTTGATACCATTACCGAGGGGAATTTCTTGGGTAGCCATACTTTTGATCCTTATAATGCTATGATAGATTTATTTGGCTCACCACCTCTTTTGGTCAATGGAACTATGTTAACTTTGGAGCATGTTATGCAAAGGCTTGAAATCATTGAAAATAAAGTCGCTACCATTGAATCAATTGAAAATCTAGATTAAAACATCCACAATAAAATTACTCAATACGGATCTAAGGTAGGAATGACTTTGAAAAATATTAAGGAAAAGGAACCCATGGTTAATGAAAAAATAAACCTAGATTCATCTAGAATAGATAAACTTGAGGGTATCATTACCAACTTGGGAACCGCTTGTCTCCACGATCAAATCGGGCGCAATGTTCACGCTTATGTGGATGACATAGTGGTGAAGTCCAGAGAGAAGGAAACCTTAATATATGATTTGAAGGAAACCTTTGATAATCTCCGGGTTTATAAGATGATGCTTAACCCGGCCAAGTGTGTAATTGGTGTACCTGCAGGCAAGCTTTTGGGTTTTCTGGTCTCAAACAGGGGCATTGAAGCTAACCCGGAGAAGATCAAGGCAATTACCTCTTTGGCTAAACCGGCGTGCATCAATGATGTTCAGTGACTGGCGGGTCGTGTTGCTGCTCTAAGTCGGTTCGTAAGCCGGTTAGGTGAGAAGGCCCTACCGCTGTATCAGATGATGAAGAAAACAGACACTTTTGTCTGGAGTGAGGCTGCTAATACTGCCTTTGAAGATTTAAAGAGACAGTTATCTGAGCCGCCGGTCCTGGTGGCTCCCATTGATAGAGAGCCACTACTGTTATATGTGGCTGCTAACTCACGAGCTGTCAGTGTTGCAATCATGGTGGAGCGTAAGGAGACTGGTAAGGAGCATCCGGTTCAACGGCCGGTTTACTACATCAGTGAGGTGCTCATTGAGTCTAAGCAAAGGTATTCACATTGGCAGAAGCTTGTTTACAGGGTGTTCATGGCAAGCTGGAAGGTGAAGCAATACTTCCAAGGTCACCCTATTACTGTGGTAAGTTCTGCCCCCTTGGGAGACATCATACAGAATAGAGAGGCCACAGGACGAGTCGCCAAGTAGGCCATTGAGCTTGGGCCTCATGGTCTGAAATACATGCCTCGGACTGCTATCAAGTCTCAAGCCCTGGTGGACTTTATCAATGATTGGAGAGAGTTGCAGGCACCTGAGGAGAAGCCAGATAACACATATCACTTTGATGGGTCTAGGCAGTTAGAAGGCTCGGGGGCTGGAGTCGTTTTAACTTCCCCCCGAGGTGACAAATTTTGTTACGTGCTCCGTCTTATGTTTCCTTGCACTAACAATGCAGCTGAGTATGAGGCCTTACTCCATGGTCTCTGGATTGCCAAAGAGATGAATTTGAGCCGGGTATGGTGCTTAGGTGACTCAGATCTCGTGGCTCAACAGGTGTCAGGAAAGTGGGACTCCAATGACCCCCTTATGGCAGCTTACCGTCGTGAAGTTGATGTTGTGGCTGGGCACTTCAAAGGCTATCAAGTGGAGCACATTGATCGAAGGAAGAATGAGGCGGCCGATGCTTTAAGCCGGCTGGGATCTCAGCGTAAGCCGGTGCCGCCTAACACCTTTCTTGATGTTTTGCATAATCCTTCTGTCAAAGTACCCACAGAGGAAGACCTCGCGGTGCAAGACCCGGAGGCACATCTGGTAGCGGCTCTTCACGTCATCCCAGATTGGACAGTGCCATATTTGGCCTACATGACCCGTGGTGAGTTACCTGAGGATGAGACCTTGGCGAGATAAATCATCCGGCGCTCCAAATCCATGAAAATTGTTCATGGTGAGTTACATCATCGCAGCGTCACTGGGGCGTTTCAATGTTGTGTGTCGCCTGCGGAGGGTCAGGAGATACTTCGTGAGATCCATGAAGGGGATTGTGGTCATCATGCCGGCTCAAAATATCTCGTGGCCAAGGCTTTTCGTCACTGCTTCTACTGGCCGACGGCTCATGCTGATGCGGAGGATCTGGTCAGTAAATGTGACGGATGTCAGAAGTTCTCATGACGAGCTCATGTGCTAGCTCAAGAGTTGAGGATGATTCCAATTACTTGGCCGTTTGCAGTCTGTAGGCATGATATGGTTGGACCTTTCAAGAGGTCTAAAGATAAAAAGACACACCTCCTGGTGGCGGTCGATAAATTTACAAAGTGGGTTGAGGCAGAGCCGGTCAGTAAGTGTGATGCAGCCATGGCGGTTCAATTCATGAAAAAGGTGATCTTTCGTTTTGGTTTTCCACACAGCATCATCACTGATAATGGCACCAATCTTTCAAAGGGTGCTATGGAAGAGTTCTGCCAACAAGAACATATCCGGCTTGACGTTTCGGCAGTGGCTAATCCTCAATCCAATGGTCAACCAGAAAGAGCTAATCAGGAGATCTTGAAGGGTATCAAACCCCGGCTCTTGGTCCCCTTACAACGGACACCGGGTTGTTGGGTGGAGGAGCTACCTTCTGTACTTTGGAGTATCAATACTACACCTAACAGATCTACGGGTTACACACCTTTCTTCACGGTGTACGGAGCAGAGGCGATACTGCCAAGTGACATCCGGCATGACTCACCCAGCGTGGCGGCTTACGTTGAGGCTGATAACGAAAAAGCTCGTCAGGATGCACTTGACTTGTTGGATGAAGAGCGAGACTTGGCAATAGCCCGCTCGGCGATTTACCAGCAAGACCTGCGCCGCTACCACAGCCGCCGGGTTAGATCTAGAGCCTTTCAGGAAGGCGACTTAGTGCTCCGGCTCATCCAAGATCAGTCTGATATGCACAAGCTATCCCCCCCTTGGGAAGGACCCTTCATGGTCAGCAAGAACCTGAACAACAGGTCATACTACCTCATCGATGTTCGAGAGCACAAAGACTCACGTAAGTCGGATGAGGAGACCCGCCGGCCGTGGAATATCGCTCATCTTCGGCCTTACTATACCTGAGCCACCGGCTCTCAAGATGTATATATTTTAACGATGTATATATTATATAAAGCAATAAAGTAGGACCTCTGTCCTTTTCACCCTCAAAAGTTTACAGGTCCTCATTATCGTGTGGTGGCAATAACCAATAGGGAGCAAATCATATCTGAATCCGGCTTTCCCTTTGGTCCGGCTCATGATCATATCTAAATCTAGCCATGATCACTTGGGGGCTTCCTGTTCAAACATAGGTCGTATTCGAACCAAAGAGAGCATAACTGTCGATACCCTCTTGATCGGCATACCGCCAAACCCACTTGGGGGCTTCTTGATCATATTTGAATCATAGCTTAACCCCTTTGGGTTTGACGTGGATCGTATTTGAATCAGCGTCATTAAACAAGTCTTATGGTCACTTGGGGGCTTCCTGTTCAAACATAGGTCGTATTCGAACCAAAGAAAACATAGCTGTCGATACCCACTTGATCGGCATCGCCAAAGCCACTGGGGGCTATATGATCGTATCTGAATCTTAGCTTAACCCTTTTGGAACGGTCTACTGATCGTATTCGAATCAGAAGCCATTAAATTTTGTTTATTATTCATCATACTTTGTCAGCATAAGTATTTGACTATCTTGAGATCCTCTTGAGAATACTATGGGGTGGTTCTTGTTCCACCGGATTAATATTGATCACCTCAGATTGTTAAGTGCCAGGCGAAACATCATATGTGCAAAATTTCAGGAGTTAACTTACCCTCATGATTTGGTTTACATAAGCCGGCGAGATTACCAAAGATCACAAGTATGCTGTTATGATTATATTTAACAGATGTAAGCATAAACCGGCCTTTATATGATGTTTTGGCTCACACTACGGGTTATCAATACCTTATGTGACCCCTGATGCGATAAGTCGCCAAGGGAATTCTGTTCGTTTTATATGCAGGACAATGCAAGCAAGTTTCTATTTAAACATAAAGTAGAAGATCAATATAAACCGGAAGTATATAAAGACGGTGGCTTACGAGAGTATTGAGTGCCATAAACATGCGCGATGGCATGGAAAAAATCAAGAGTTTTTCCTACCCTATTACAAGACTCCCCGAGTCTGAATAATGAAGCATTGTTTTCACAAAGACATAAACATATGACGCCTGGTGGTTCACTCCTTTGGTTGGCTTTAAGATTCCGGGTTATCCTTCTCCGCTCCGCCGTCGGCTGCCCTGTCCTGGAAGGTTGACGATGCCCAGTCAATGCCACTCTAAGCTTCAAACTCATCTTCATCATCTATTAAACCGGCTGGGTCGACCTCAGGGGCAAAGGTATGCTTACGGATTGGAGGAATCAGGCTGACTTCATCATAGGGAGGTGTTGGGAGTCTTCGATTCTCGCTGTCATAACCCGGCTGATATTTGGTAAGGTCAGTGTCGTTCCCAATGAGAGTGGCCATAGGGTGTTATCCTTCACGCAGGCGGTGAAATCCGTCTCATTGAACAAGGTGCCATCTTCCTTCAAGCTTGGATACCCAAGAGCAATGTCAGCCAGGTCTAGCTCTAGAAGCCACGCTTGGCCTGGCTCAATGCGGCTATCACTCCGTCTCTTGTAGATGCCCGCCTTAGCTCTTGGACCCACAGAGGCAGCACAGCAAGCCGCTTTAGCACATCTTGCAAGAGATAGGGAGCATCATTTGATAAAGCCACAACGGCCAAAGCACGTTGTGACCCAGTGTAGAGTTGCTCCACCAGAGTGTAAACCGCTTTCAGCTTGATCAACATATTGGGCTTAAGGTTTGTGCTCCTGGGGCCTGCGTTATTAAACATAAGGTGAGTCAGAGGTAACAACTGAAATAGTCATTGAGAGGAAGTTTGCAGTGTTTAAGGTTTGTGTGAGTAACTTACCAAGGATTGCCGAGACCATTTGAGATATCTGGCGCTTTAAGCTGGACAGCTCGGCTGTGGCTTCTGCAAGCGATGCCTCTGCTGTCTCGGCCCGGGTCACCAGAGAGGTCTTCTCATCAGCCCAGGTTTTTCTCTCTGCCTCAAAGTTCTTCTTCAACTTCTCTTGTTCAGAGACGCTGAATTCGAACTTGGAGTTGGACTTTTGAGTTTCAAGTTCTTGAGCTGCCAGGCGATTCTTCAAGTCAGCAATTTATGACTCAAATTGACTTATGGTGGCCTGCATTGATGCCGGGTTATAGTCAGAGTCGTTCTAAATAACATTAAGTCGCAAGCACTTTGAAAGCAAAGATACTTGACACTTGGGGGCTAATGCATACTGAAGAGCTTTAAATTACTATGCCGGTTCATGAAAATTAAGTCCCAAGCACTTTGCAAGCAAAGATACTTGGCACTTGGGGGCTAATGTGTATCGCAAGTTCAAAGTATCATGCTACAACCGGGTTAAGTATCTTATTTCTAAGCCGGACAAGCAGGGCTAGGCAGTGTTTCTAAGTCTACAACATATTTACTTATAAGCAATAGACTTGGGGGCTGGTACAGTAAGTATGATTAAGGAAAAGTAGCATAAGTCATACCTCAAATTTCTGCTGTATCTGCTTCACCATGTCAAGTTCCAGGTCACGCCTGTTATGTACTTGATTAATATATCCAGAGACGATCTCTCCAATACTCAAATGAGTGTAGTCAGCAACGTCCAGCTTGGCCTTTCGGTGTTCCAAATATTCTTCTTTGGCAGAGCACTTAGCCAGCACAGTGGGTCTTCCCGGCTCAATAAACTGAGTTTTGGTAATCTCAACTTCTGGGTCATCTGTTTTAGCCGGGCTAGGAGCCTCCGGGTTATCAGAGTAGTTGAGAGCTTGCTCAGCAGGCGGGTCAGAGGTAGTTACTGGAATGTCTTGAGAGGGTTCAGGCGGCGGCTTTAGAGCGGAGACATCAAGAGCAGCCTTTCCGAACTCCGGCTCAGTCACGACCGGTTCTTGGGATGGCTTGTTCTTTTTTGCCCTCTTAATGGGCTTCACTTGCACGTTGTGGACAAGGCAGAAGGGTGAGTACAAAAGCATGAGTAAGGTAAAGCATAAGGTAAACAAGTTTACATTACCCAGGGGCGGTTTTGAAAGCCGACATGTTGGATTGCATAGACTCATCGGAGGAAGGAGAGGTATCCTGATAATTGGAGTCATATGAATTGAGAGGTTGACGAATTAAACCCGCCAAAGGTAAAACAGAATGTAAATCGGAAATAACCTCAGTCCGACGCTTCCTGGTTACGTCAGGTAAGCCGGAGGAGAGCTCTGGATCCTTGCTGGTCCGGGTCTGCCTCCGGCTTTCATAAAGTTGTTGCTTCAAAAGAAATTGAGGATCTTAGTAAGCCAAAGGATGTGAAAATCTTACTTTCCGGGTCACTCTTCGAATTTTCTGCCGCGACAAGGGCTCGGAGTCGGAGGAGATTATAGTTACCTCTTCCTCGACGGCTTGGCTGTTTCCCGTGTCTTCCTGAAAAGAGTTAATGTCAGTAAGGTGATGGTAAAGGAGTCAAGGGAGTTAAAAGTTACCTCTTCTTCATCGTCATCAGTATCGTCAAGTTTCAACATATCTGAAGCGCTTGGCTTCCTCTTCATAGAAGTTCCTGTTTTGGCGGCTTTTCTTTCGGCTCTCTTGGCCGCTCTGGCTTGTTTGGCATCCTCATGGTCATATTTGACTTTCCAGAAATTATCATTTGACTTTGAAAAATGATAAAGGGTTATGAGTAAAAGAAAGGCATAACACAGTAAAGAGTAATTATTGAGGTTGATGACTCACTGCAGGGGCCGGGTTCTTCTTGCAGAAAGGAAGTAAGCCAAAGGCATTACTAGTCACCATGCCCTCTTTCAGCAAAGACTGGGTCAGAACTTGAACCATATCATCTGGTAAGTCGTCAGAACTATGGCGCAGCGGGTCATCCCTCTCACCAGAGTAAGTGCACATTAAGCCGGGGCGGCGGCTTAACGGGATCACCCGCCAGGAGACCCAGACTCGTACCAAGTTAATGCCATCCAAGCCATTGCCTAAGAGGGCTTTGGTCTTCTTGATGGTGGGGGCAAGTGATAGACGTTCAATAGCGGTTAATTTATCCGGCAGCGGGTGATTGGATACAAGGCGTAGAGCGCGAAAGCCGGGCAGAGGGTTCTCATCTGCCGGAGAGGTGTCCTGGCAATAAAACCACGTCTAGTTCCAGTCCTTTGGGTGGCTTGGATGTTCAGCATAAGGAAAGAGGCAGTCTCTCCGCCGCTGAATTGAGATGTCGCCGAGTTCCAGACTGGGCCCGTTGGCACGTTCGTTCTGCCGGTTTAAATAGAACAACTCTTTGAACAAAAGTAGGTTGGGCTTTTCTCCAAGGTACACTTCGCAGAAAACTTGGAAGTTGCAAATATTTGACACGGAGTTGGGCCCAAGGTCTTGAGGTCTGAGATCAAAGAAATGCAAAACATCCCTGAAGAATTTTGAACCGGGTGGAGCAAATCCCCGGCTCATATGATCCGTAAAGACGATCACCTCCCCTTCTTTGGGTTGAGGTTTCTCCTCGGACGGGTTAGGAGCACGATAAGGCATGACCTCCTTCTTGGGCAGGTGGCCAGACTTCACAAATTCAGACAGTTTGCTTTCCGTGACAATGGACTTGACCCAATTACAGGTCACAGGAGCCTTGGGAGCTTTAGGTGCCATTGCGTAAGTGGAAGCCTATGACAAAATAAGAAGTTCCGGTTCAATTTTAACCCGGAAGGAAAGTATTTTAAGTCTATTCAAAATGGCGGCTCAAGATGGGACCTAATGACATATGGCTAATGTTATTTTTTGCATTTAAGCCACGACGGGTTTCAGAAGCAGTTAAATTATGTAAAGTCGTCAGAACAAGTGAGACTGACAACCGGTGTTGTCTTAAACTGGACATGTGGACTACCGTGGTTAAGCAGATTCAACAGATGCAATTTTTTGGCTAAGTGTGGAACAAACAGGTTTCACAAGTTGTAGTTTTTATTTTGGATCAAACGGTCGCTCTGAAAAGAAAAATTTCTAGACCTAAAATCAGTACAGAGAAGTTCATACACTTGAAGGAGGCTTTAAAACAAGGGAAATGAGATCTGTTTCTATTTGAGATGGGTGCGGAACAGCCACCGCAGTAGTTCTAGCTGTCTAAAGATCAAAAAGGAGCACTGGAGAGGAAAATTATCAAAGGTTTGCAACGGGCGGCGATGAATACCGACGAACTCGGGAGGCCGCAATGCAGATCCAAAAGCAGGGAAGGAAAAGGACTAACGGATGCAGAGCTGTTGCAGGGTTCCGTCGCGTTTCTCTGGTCAAAGTCAGGTTGATGCAGCGGCCTGAGTTGGAGAAGACGAGGAGATATGCGGCGGCGGCGGTGGCAGAGCTCGAGTGGCAGAGAAACAGTGCGAGGAGGAAGACGACCGAAGAAGGAGAATGGCATAGAACTAGGTCGCACCTATTTATAAGGAAGGGCCGACTGAGACGGCGTGAGAAACGAGGAGACCAAACATCATTATCCAGCGACCCCGACGCCTTGGTTTTCGGGATGGTCAGTAAAGGCAAAGATCCGTTGAAGATATGTCAGAATAAAATAGGGATTTAATTGGAGATGACGTCCTGGCGGGTTAACATGGATCCAGAAGATGACGTCACGGCAGGTTATGACCTCTGCACTGACAGAAGATAGAAAGGCTTGTTTTTAAGGTATTTTAAGATTGACATGAACCGGTTCAAATCAATCTGGGGCCTAACGTTGGGGATATAACTATTTGTGTAAGCCGCCCAGGAGGGGCCGGGTTACGCAAAGAAGGATTCATCGGAAGAAGCCCAAGACCAAGCATGAAGATGGCGGTTCAATAAGAGGGTCTAAGGCCCACAGGCGACTTAAGGCCCATAGTGGTAAACCACCATATGGCATGACTTGTAACATAAGGTAGAATTAACTAGTCACCGAGACGGACACTATCTATGAGCCGGCCGGGACTCTGTAGGCCACAGGGCGTCAACCTGTGTATATAAGGGGACGACCCGCGATGGCTTAGGGCAAGAAACAACTCATCGAGAACCGGGCATAGCATATCTCGCTCCCTGGTCATCGAAACCTCAGCAATACCAACCCAACTAGACGTAGGCCTTACCTTCACCGTAAGGGGCCGAACTAGTATAACTCTCTCGTGTCCTTTGTCCCGATTAACCCCTTTAAGCTTCCTAGCTGCGATGGCTCCACGACTAAGTCCTTGCAAGAGGACATCTGCCGTGATAATTCCACGACAGTAAGCGAGAAAAAGGCAAACAGAAAAAGAGAAGAAAGAAGGAGATTGGGAAAGAGAGGGCGAATAAAACGGCAAGGGTGAAGTGGGGGAGAGGAAAACGAGAGGCAAATGACAACTAATGTAATGCGAGAGATAGGGATTGTGATGGGTACTTGGTATGTTGACTTTTCGCATAGACTCCCCGGCAACGGCACCAGAAATTCTTCTTGCTACCTCTTGAGCACTGCGTTGGTTTTCCCCGAAGAGGAGAGGATGATGCAGCAAAGTAGCGTAAGTATTTCCCTCAGTTTTTGAGAACCAAGGTATCAATCCAGTAGGAGGCCACGCTCAAGTCCCTCGCACCTGCACAAAACGATCGCTACTCACAACCAACGCAATTAGGGGTTGTCAATCCCTTCACGGTCACTTACAAGAGTGAGATCTGATAGAGATGATAGATAATATTTTTGGTATTTTTGGTATAGAGATGCAAAGTAAAAAGTAAAAGGCAAAGTAAAAAAGCAAAGCAAGATTAAAGTGATGGAGATTGATATGATGAGAATAGACCTGGGGGCCATAGGTTTCACTAGTAGATTCTCTCAAAAGCATAAGTATTCTACGGTGGGTGAACAAATTACTGTTGAGCAATTGACAGAATTGAGCATAGTTATGAGAATCTAGGTATGATCATGTATATAGGCATCAGGTCCGAGACAAGTAGACCGACTTCTGCCTGCATCTACTACTATTACTCCACTCATCGACCGCTATCCAGCATGCATCTAGAGTATTAAGTTAAAAACAGAGTAACGCTTTAAGCAAGATGACATGATGTAGAGGGATAGTTTCATGCAATATGATAAAAAACCCATCTTGTTATCCTCGATGGAAACGATGCAATACGTGCCTTGCTGCCCCTTCTGTCACTGGCAAAGGACACCGCAAGATTGAACCCAAAGCTAAGCACTTCTCCCATGGCAAGAAAAACCAATCTAGTAGGCCAAACCAAACTGATAATTCGAAGAGACTTGCAAAGATAACCAATCATACATAAAAGAATTCAGAGAAGATTCAAATATTGTTCATAGATAGACTTGATCATAAACCCACAATTCATCGGTTTCAACAAATACACCGCAAAAAGAAGATTACATCGAATAGATCTCCACAAGAGAGGGGCAGAACATTGTATTGAGATCCAAAAAGAGAGAAGAAGCCATCTAGCTACTAACTATGGACCCGAAGGTCTGAGGTAAACTACTCACACTTCATCGGAGGGGCTAGGATGATGTAGAAGCCCTCTGTGATGACGGCCCTCTTTGGCGGAGCTCCGGAACAGGCCCCAAGATGGGATCTCGTGGATACAAAAAGTTGCGGCGGTGGAATTAGGTTTTTGGCTCCGTATCTGGTAGTTTGGGGGTACGTAGGTATATATAGGAGGAAGGAGTACGTCGGTGGAGCAACAGGGGGCCCACGAGGCAGGGGCGTGCCCTAGGAGGGGGGGCGCGCCCCCCACCCTCGTGACCGCCTCTCTTGTCCCTTGGAGTAGGGTCCAAGTCTCCTGGATCACGTTCGGTGAGAAAATCACGTTCCCGAAGGTTTTATTCCGTTTGGACTCCATTTGATATTCTTTTTCTCAGAAACTCTCAAATAGGCAAAAAACAGCAATTCTGGGTTGGGCCTCTGTTTAATAGGTTAGTCCCAAAAATAATATAAAAGTGGAAAATAAAGCCCAATATAGTCCAAAACAGTAGATAATATAGCATGGAGCAATAAAAAATTATAGATACGTTGGAGACATATCAGCGACGAAGGCCGCCCCGGGTCTTTTTGGCCTCCTTCTTAGTCATCTTCTTCGGCACCTTGTAAGGTGTCGGGACCAGCATCTTCGTCAAAAGTGGGATGGCCGGTTCTTCGGGCAGCGGAGCCGGACAATGGATCCGCTCCGCCTTCTTCGTCCAGCCCTAGGAGAGTTGTGGAAAACACATTAAGCGCTTCCCTTGGGTTATGCGGATAAAAAGTACGATGACTTACCGAACTTGCAGGGCGGGACAGTTGGTGCCCGCGGTCTTCAGCGGAGTCCGGACATGATTTGCTGGACTTGAAAAGCACCTTCCAGATGTCCTTGTGCGAGGAGCCTAAAAGCTCTCACAGGGTTTGGTGCTTGGCCGAATCGAATTCCCATAGATTGCAAGTCCGGTGTTGACAAGGCAGGATCCGGCGAACTAACATCACCTGGACTACATTGACAAGTTCAATGTTCTTGTCTCCCATGTCTTTAACGCGCGTCTGAAGCACCGACAGTTCGTCGGGTGAGGACCAGTTCAGGCCCTTCTTGACCCAGGATGTAAGCCGCAGGGGGGCACCGGATCAAAACTCGGGAGTAGCGGCCCATTCCGTGCCGCGCGGCTCGGTGATGTAAAACAACTGTTGTTGCCACTCCTTGACGGAATTGTTAAAGGTGTCTGTTGGCCATATGATGTTGGGCATCTTGCTCACCATAGCGCCCCCGCACTCGGCGTGCTTGTCGCCCACTACCTTGGGCTTCACATTAAAAATCTTCAGCCATGAGCCGAAGTGTGGCGAGATGCGGAGAAAAGCCTCGCACACGACAATGAATGTTGAGATGTTGAGGAAGGAATTAGGGGACGGATCATGAAGATCGATCCCATAATAATACATGATGCCGCGGACGAACAGGTGGAGGGGAATCCCTAGCCCACGGACAAAGTGAGGGAGGAATACAACCCTCTCATGGGGTTTCGGAGTAGGGACGATCTGTCCCGCTGTCGGGAGATGATGGCTGGTTTTCTTGGCCAGATACCCGGCCTCCCGAAGCTTTTTGATATCCTTCTCCCGGATGGTATAGGCCATCCATTTGCCTCCTGCTCCGGATCCAGAC
The DNA here is from genome assembly GCA_032464435.1 of Aegilops umbellulata. NCBI lineage: Eukaryota > Viridiplantae > Streptophyta > Magnoliopsida > Poales > Poaceae > Aegilops > Aegilops umbellulata. The sequence goes on along the minus strand of CP136058.1, from coordinate 374,796,326 downwards.
ATTTTCGGAAGGCCTTTGTGGGCAGAGAAGATGAATGCTTGGGCGTTGGAGCTTGGGCGGAGGGGAATGGATCGGGAAGAAGAAGGCGTGGGTGCGAAAGGGAGTCCTTATCCCCTTATAAAGGCACCAGGAATTCTACGCCTCCCCACTTTCCTGGTAAAATCGCTTATTCCCCAAGCGTCGTAATTGATGGCGCGGTTGGGTTACCCACACCCGTATTGATGAGAATCCCGTGATAAGGGGACATGATCTCTGCTTCGACAAGACGTGCCAAGAAAACCGCCTCGCAATATGTGTAGTGGCTAGTTCAAATAATGACCGAGCCGTGGTATGATGCCATGCTGCAGAATGTGTCAGCAGATTAGATTTGTGGAAATATTATTCTCTCTACGGAGGTATGTGGAATTTGTTTTGCAGAGCCGGACACTATCCTTGTGTTCAAAATCTTCTATAGAATATTCGGAGGAGGAACCCGCCTTGCAATGCCGAAGACAATCTGCGCGCCGGACTCATCGTCATTGAAGCCAGGTTCAGGGGCTACTGAGGGAGTCCTGGATTAGGGGGTCCTCGGACAGTCGGACTATATACTTTAGCTGGACTGTGGACTATGAAGATACAAGATTGAAGACTTCGTCCCGTGTCCGGATGGGACTCTCCTTGGCGTGGAAGGCAAGCTTGGCCATACGGATATGTAGACCTCCTCCCTTATAACCGACTCTGTGTAACCCTAGCCCTCTCTGGTGTCTATATAAACCGGAGGGTTTAGTCTGTAGGACAACAACAAACATACCATAGGCTAGCTTCTAGGGTTTAGCCTCTACGATCTCGTGGTAGATCAACTCTTGTAATACTCATATCATCAAGATCAATGAAGCAGGAAGTAGGGTATTACCTCCATCGAGAGGGCCCGAACCTGGGTAAACATCGTGTCCCCCGCCTCCTGTTACCATCCGCCTTAGACGTACAGTTAGGGACCCCCTACCCAAGATCCACCGGTTTTCACACCGACACCAATCTCAGACTTAGAGACAAGAACTGGATACAAGAGATGAACTAGGGTTTGAGAGGAGATGGTGCTGGTGAAGATGTTGATGGAGATTGCCCCCCTCCCGATGAGAGGAGCGTTGGTGATGACGATGGCGATGATTTCCCCTCCCGGAGGGAAGTGTCCCCGATAGAACAGCTCCGCCAGAGCCCTAGATTGGTTCCGCCAAGGTTCCGCCTTGTGGCGGCGGAGTCTCGTCCCGAAAGCTTGCTTATGATTTTCTTCGGACGAAAGACTTCATATAGCAGAAGATGGGCACCGGAGGGCCACCAGGGGGCCCATGAGGCAGGGGGGCGCGCCCCCCACCCTCGTGCCCTGGGTGTGGGTCCCCTCTGGTATTTTCTTCGCTCGGTATTTTTTATTATTTCCAAAAATAACTTCCGTGGAGTTTCAGGACTTTTGGAGTTGTGCAGAATAGGTCTCCAATATTTGCTCCTTTTCCAGCCCGGAATTCCAGCTGCCGGCATTCTCCCTCTTCATGTAAACCTTGTAAAATAAGAGAGAATAGGCATAAGTATTGAGACATAATGTGCAATAACATCCCATAATGCAATAAATATCGATATAAAAGCATGATGCAAAATGGACGTATCAATGATACGGACTCTGGATCTTAACAACTTCAAATGTTAAAGTCTCCGCTTTGGAATCGTATTCATCCCTAAAGGCTACCTCGAAAGAAATCTTGCCCATCGGGTACGCTGACTTACAGGCACCACTCCATGGAAAACAATATTGGACGGTTTAAGATTTTTGTCAGTTAATCCCATGCGGCGGAAAGTATCCTAGTAAAGGATATTGATGCTGTTGCCTCCATCCATGAGTACCTTAGTGAACTTGTATCCTCCAACCTGAGGCGCCACCACCAGTGCCAAGTGACCTGGGCTATCAACCCGGGGCAGGTGATCCTCACGACTACACACAATGGGCTGCTCAGACCATCACAAGTAACGGGGAACCGCCGGCTCAACAGTGTTCGCTGCCCTTTTATGGAGCTTCTGATCCCGCTTGCACAAACTCATGGTGAAAACGTCGTACTGCCCACTATTCACCTGCTTCGGGTTGCCCTGATAACCAGACTGTTGCTGCTGATTCCCCTGACCAGACTGTTGATTAAAACCACCTTGATTTCCTTGGCCCTGGAAACCGGAATTAGAACCGCCACCACCGTAACCCAGACAGTGAAAGCTGGAACCTGAGCCGCCGCCCGGCCCATGATTGTCATGAAAAATATTGGAATTTTTGTACTCCTTCATAATGAAGCAATCCTTCCAGAGGTGAGCGGCCGGCCTTTCCCGTGTACCATGCTTCGGGTAGGGCTGATTCAGCAGCTGCTCAAGATTTAAACCTGGCCCCCCAAACCGAGGAGGCGGCTTTCCCTTACGACACTGACCATTATTATGTGCATTGGTGTTAGCCACAAAATCCAAACTATTATCAACCTTGCGCTTACCGTTGCCTCCCTGACTCGCCGGGTTGTGCTGCTACCCTTTGGTCCTGCTACTCTTCTTTCCCTTTCCCGGCTTTTCATCATCAGACTCGGGGTCCTTGGTACTATCAGAGTCAGCATACTTAACCAGAGCCACCATCAGCTCCCCCATGTCACTGCAGTGGCGCTTGATCCGCCCTAGCCTCTGTTTAAGGGGCATAAAACGACAACTCTTCTCTAACATCAAGACTGCTGAGCTGACATTGATACGATCCGATGAGTGCAAGATAGTTGAGACCCGGCGCACCCAATGGGTTGTTGACTCGCCTTCTTCTTGGATACAGGAGTCCAAATCCACAATTGACATAGGCTGCTTGCATGTATCTTCAAAATTTTGGATAAACCGGGCTTTTAACTCGGCCCATGACCCAATGGAGTTGGCGGGTAGCCCTTTTAACAAAGTACGGGCCGTCCCATCCAGCATCATGGTGAAATATTTAGCACACGCAACATCGCTAACATCCAGCAGTTCCATGGCCATATCATAACTCTCAACCCACGCTTCAGGGGACAAGTCAGTTGTGTAGTTAGGCACCTTACGAGGACCCTTGAAATCCTTAGGCAAACGCTCGTTTCGCAGAGCCGGCACTAAACATGGCACACTCAATGTTCTAGAGGTTATGCCTGCCTCTACCAAAGTCGTCAGATAAGCCGGAGAATGTTGATGAGCCGCGTACTGAGCCACTAGCTCAGCCTCTCGACGCTCTCTACCCTGATCCACCAGAGTCTGAGCATTAGCTCCACCGCGCACCGGGTCATGTCCACGGGGCGGGTTACGGCGTTGTTCACTGCTTGAGACCGCTGGGGAGTCAATGTGCATGCTGTAACTACGGCTTGGACGAGGGGTTGAATGAACCTGCTCGCGACTGTAAGAATAAGCTGCTTGTTGCTCCAACGCTGTCTGAAGAAGCTCTCTGGCCCTCCGCGTCTCTATTGCCATTGAGGACTCACCGTCAACTGGTAGAGCCGCCAGTCGTGTTGCCACAGCAATCATATTATCCAACGGGTTAGAATAATGACCCGGAGGTGTTGGAACATACTGAGGTGGAGTATTATTCAAACATGGCGGGTCTACCACCCGTGGCTGAACCGGTGCTCCAGTCCCAGGTGCTTCGGCCGCCCGGCTCACCACCAGCGGGTTACTGGTTCCTGCTCCTGGCGTGTTAAAGAGGTTTCTTACCTCATAGACTGAAGGTAAACGAGTCTGATGCCTTCTCCTCATGATTTCATTTGAAGCGTTCTGATCCAACATGAGCCGGAAGGAATCTGCTTGGATCCGTTGTGCCTGGGCGTCCAAAGTGGCCCGTTCTGCAGCCATCCTGGTGTTCTCAGCTGCCAGCTCTTGCTTGGCTTGAGCGATCTCATCTCATAGCTTTGCCACATCAACCTTATGTTGTTCCCGGTTGTCCGGGGTCACCTCTACCACCATCAAAGTCGCCAGATCCTCCAACAACCTTGTGATAACTTGAGCCGGCGGGCGCGCAGAGCCGCTAACACCAGCCGCCGTCACAACCATTGAACTGGAGGTCATAGCCGCGGTGGTTGATGAACCAAGCACCGGTTGTATACCGGCCATGAAGATCGCGACCCGGCTCGGCGGCTCATAGGGGTCCAGAATACTATTGCCATCGGAATAGCCCCCAAGCTGACCGTTTTGCAGTTGATACAATGAAGTAGTCTCGCCTGTGGATGACTCACAATCAGAATAGATGACCGTCTCACCGCCACACGTAGATCTTTCCTCAAATTCTGCTCCATGGATAAATCCAACAAAGGCGCGCTTCACGGCGAGGTTGAACATGGGCGGGTCGTGCACACTGAGCCGTCTCGACGATGTCGGTGCAGGTGTCCAGCTCAGGGCTCGGTTCGCCGATCTTGCCGATGAAGACGTGGATTCCGCCGAAGGGGACCCGGTACCCGTACTCAATGAAGCTGACCTCAGGGCCCCAGCCTGCATCATTGATGTAGAGCTTGCCGCGATGACTCTTGGTCATTCGGCCCACAGCGTATCCCTTGATCCCTTCAAAGCTGCCCTTCAAGAACTCGAAACCACCATGCGCTGGCCCTACGGTGAGCGTCAACTGTCGTGGAATTGTCACGGCAGATGTCCTAGCAAAAGGACTTAGTCGTGGAGCCATCGCAACTAGGTTAGCTTAAAGGGGTTAAACGGGCCAAAGGACACACGGAGTTTATACTAGTTCGGCCCCTTGCGGTTAAGGTAAAGTCTTATCCAATTTGAGGTGGTATTGCTTAGGTTTCGATTACCAAGGAGCGAATACGCTTGATCTATCTTTCGATCTCTTGTTTCTTGCCCTAACCCGCCGCCGGGTCGTCCCTTTATATACACAGGTTGACGCCCAGCGGCTCACGGAGTCCCGGCCGGCTTATACAACGTGTCCGACTCGGTGACTAATTACACATGCCTTATAATACAAGTTACACATACATGGCAGTTTACACCTGTGGGCCTTAAGTCGCCCCTGGGCTTCCGGACCTTCAGTAAGCCTTCTTCGTGAACCGCCATCTTCAACATCCTCATGGGCTTTCTTAATGATGATCCGCCAGTGGTATGACCCGGCCCCTCCTGGGCGGGTCATACCCAGTAGTTATATCACCAACAGAATTCTCCCTCGACACTTTGCTGGACCAAGAGTTCGAGGGACGTCATTGAGCTGAACACGTGCAGAACTCGGAGGTGTCGTACGTTCGGTGCTTGATCGTTCGGAATGAGAAGAAGTTCGACTACATCCACTACAAAAAATACACTTCCGTGATGATACGTGTTTGTCACAGTAGGTCGCGTTTTCTGTCATGCATGTACATCCATCACGATTTTATGACAGAATCAAGATAGTCATGCCCGTGTTGTCGTACAAGTGTTCCATGACATTACCAAAATTATCATCACGGAAGTGTCCACTTCCATGACAATAAATCGCGCGTCACAGAAGTGCTTTCGTCAAGGGTGACCAACACGTGGCATCCATCGTAACGGAACGCTGTTAAGCTATCGGGTCGGGTTTTGGATCCGATAAACCATTAACAGCCCCGACCAATGGGGATTTTCCACATGTAAAATCATCATTGGCTGGAGGAAACACGTGTTGACTCATCGTTGGGACAGATGTCATCCACTCATTGGACAGAGGGCGCCTATGATACGACGACATGTGGCACGTCCCAACAGAGGCCCATTCCTATGAAAAGGTCGGCTCGTTTGACTTGGTCAAAAGGTGGCGGACCGGCCCATGGAAAGCCTGCTAACGGCCTGTTCGCATATAGCCCATTTACAGCGTGCTAATCCAAGGCCCGTTACGCCCTATTCGAATTAGACCTAGTAGCGTCATCTGGGCCATCCAATATGATTCCAGCCCGTTTTCACTTCTGGCCCATGTATGGCCCATGACGTCTTTCGGCCCATATGAGGCCCTATGTAACTCTTGGCCTATTAACAGCCCGTGGTGAAACTGGCCCGTAATGAACAGTGTATCACTTTACACCCATTAACGGCCCGTGGTGAAACTAGCCCGTAAAGAACAGCGTATCACTTTATACCCATTAACGGCCCGTTATTCCGTTGGGCCGTTTCCAGCCCATGTTATCTTTCGGCCTTCTCAGAGCCCATTTATTCTTGGGCTATTTTCCAGCATTCGTTTACTTATGGCCCGTTACTGTCATTTTCTGCTTGTGGGCCAAATTCAGCCCGTGGTTACAGTCGGCCCGTTTGTGGTCCGTAAATACGTTGGGCCATTTTCATAGCGTCATCAAATACGGCCTATTAACGGTGGCCCGTTATGGTCGGCCCATGAACGGACGATTCCAACTCTAGCCCCTTTACGGCCAGAATGCGGTCTGTTTGGCCCATGTTTGGCCAATCGATCATACAGCCCGTATAAGGCCCATTGATGATACGGCCCGTAGAAGGCCCATTGTTTCTACGGCCCGTAGAAGGCCCATTGTTTCTATGGCCCGTAGAAGGCCCACTGTTTCTACGGCCCGTAGAAGGCCCACTGTTGGCCCATACGGCCCGCAGAAGGCCCACTGTTTCTACGGCCCATAGGAGGCCCAGTGTCACTACAGTAAATATTAGCCCATGGTTATTGTGGCCTAGTTTTAAAAAATAGATTATTGCAGCCACTAGCAAACCGCAGAAAAAGAACTGCACTGACTACAAGCAAACAAATAAATAAGACACCAAGGAAATAAATAACCAAGCAACTTACACTAGGCTATCACGGCTATTACACATATACATCCACTGGGCATCAAAGTTCGCCACCAGTGCAAATATAGGGAACACAGCAGCATATAAACGCTGCAGCAAAACAAGTCCAGAACTGAAACCACTTCAGAAGAGCTCAAGAAACAATATCCTGGGTACCCATAATGCTGGCAAGATGCTTAGCAAGCTTATTAACTTTCTCTTGTTTGGCGCTTAAGTCCTCCAGCGCTTGCTGTTGCACCAGAAAGTATGCATACGAATTCTGCAGGGACTTCCTCAGTCCTTCGGCTTCCTGTCGCATAACATCTGATCGATGTCTTTCAACTTGAAGTTGAGACTCAAGAAGTCGAACTGGTTCAGGCAACAAGTTCGAAGAACTGGTGCCAGCAGTGGTAGCCAGTAACTCGAACACTACATCAAGACAGGACTTTGGGGTTGTCTCAGTGTCTTCAATATAGTTTTTATCAGCTTTCTTGGAGACCAACAGGGATGTCTCACTATCTTGAACCTTATCTGCATTACTTCCTTTACCATTGCATGGCAGGGTACTCTTCTCCAATATTTTATCCGCGTTCTAAAAGAGAAACAAACAAACACATCTCAGGTTTACAATGTAGTATATGAAACTCATTTTGGTAAACTAGTTCAGTAGTAAGGTGGACAGGATAACAACATGAAACAAACATATATCTATGTATTATGGTCACTTTATGGTCTATATCATTCTAGTTTATGTTGCCAAATCAAGATAGATACAGTTCGAATCATGTCTATTTAAGACAAAGCAGCATAGACAGAATATAAGTGTGGGAAACTACACAACAATAACAACACTTGTAATGTGTATGGCATGAGAACATAACTGTTTATTCAATTGAAACTGAAATCAACATAGAGCAAGTTACAATAGCAAACAGCCAAACATGTTGAAGAAACAGGTTTAAAACATACATGTTGCACCATTGGAGTTTCAATTGCATCCTTCAAATTTGAAATTAGTTGGTATCAGTAAATACAGTGATGCAAGAGCAAAGTAGTATGAACCATAGCTACGGAACCTGACCTGAGAATAATTCATCTTCTGCTTTAAGCGTTGACTTCGGGTTCGGAGTGGTGGTCCTCGTGATTTGGGCACTGTAGTTGCCTTACTAACTGCTCGTGTTTGGGTGCACTGTGGTGGAGACGATGTTGTGTCAACGGGAACTGGGTGTCTATCTGCTGGGGTTGGGGTTAGAAGGGGTGTAGCTGGTTCTCTGTCCAACTGGGTAGGGGTACAATCTGCATGAGTGTGGGTTATGTGTGGTGGGGCTGGTTCTTGGGCAAGTACAACCGTGGTTCTATCTTCATCGACAGGTAGCACGATCTTTTCTAAAGACCGTGTTTTTACTCCCACAGATACTGCCATCACTCCCCCCAATTGAAATGGCTAATGAACAAGAAAAGTAATTGAATGTACAAACATTGTAAGATAGACAGGTGCAATGGATAGTAGGGAAGAAAACAGGGCATGAAATAATTCACATTTATGTTGTCTAAGCAAACAGAATAGCAGGACATAATTTCACATATATGATGGCTAATTAAACAGGATAGCATGACACAATTTCACATGTATGATGGCTAACTAAACATGATAGAATGACATACTTCAAAATATGATGACTATGTAAACGGGATGACATGATATAACTATACGATGTGTCAATTAAAGTGGTTGGCATGCCATAAATCACAAACATGCCGTCGATGGAAACATGATGGCATGATATAATTCACGGATAGAATGACATAATTTAAAATATGATGACTATGTAAACAGGATGAGATGATATAACTATATTATGTCTTTAGAAAATGGGTTGGCATGCCATAATTCAGATACATGCTGTCTATGTAAACATCATGGCATGACATAATTCAAATATATGATTTATATACTAAGGAAGTCAGCAGAGGGCAATCGCATATATTGTGTATATGATGTAAAAACTAAGCATTGCAATACAACATATGCATTATATGAGTAATATAACCCTGCCAAGTTTGAGCATACACCTCAGGGGGATAATAGGACTGGTCATCTGCCTCTGAATCCTCCTCTGAAGAGCTATGTGTAACCAGCAAGATATCTGCTTCAGCAGGTAGCATTGTCTGCTCCGAAGACCTCGTTTTCACTACAGATTTCTCCATCACCAATTCAAATGGCTGATGCATAGGAAGAGCAATTGAATATACAAACATTGTCGACAAAAGCAATGAGAAATACAAAAAAAGGACGGCATGATATAATTCACATATATGATGCTTGCCTAAACATCATGGCATTGCATAATTCACATACATAATGCCTTGCAACAAGATAACACTGCATAATTCACATATATAATGTCTTGCAACAAGATGGCATTGCATAATTCACATATATGGTAATTAGACACTAAACAGGTGGCATTCACACAAAGCATGTCTACTAAGCAAACGACATAGCAATGCAAGATACCATACGCATGATATGAGCAACATAACCCTGCCAAGTTGGGGCATGCACCTCGGGGGGGGGGGGGAATATGACTGGTCATCTGTCTCTGAATCCTCCTCTGAGGAGCTATCGGTAACCAGCAAGACATGTGCTTCGTCAGATAGCATTGTCTACTCTGAAGACCTTGTTTCCACTCCATATTTTTCCATGACTGCGCCAAATGGCTGATGCACAGGAAGAGTAATTGAATGTACTAATTTTTTTGACAAATTTAACACGTAATAAAAAAATGATGGCATGATATAATTCACATATAAGATGACTGGCTAACCAAGGTGGCATTGCAAGATTCACATATATGATGCCTGGCTAGACAAGATGGCATTACATGATTCACATATACGATAAAGAAACTAAACAGATGGCATTGACACAAAGCATGTCTAAACTAAGCAGATGACATCTTTAATGTATACAGTAAGCAATGCAAGGCACCATATGCATGATATTACCAACATCAGCATGCCAAGTTAGAGCGAAGACCTCATGGGGTAAATAGGAGTGGTCTTCTCCTTATGAATCCCCCTCAGAACAGTTATCTTCCTCTTGATTATGATCTGAAGTGGGTGGAGGGGGGCTGCCTTTGCGCCCACCATGGAACGACGTTTGAAAATTTATTGCCACGCAAGGCTCGTCTCTTTTGCTCTACATGATCAGTTCCATTGTGTACAATAATTGGCATGCATAGGAATAAAACATAGTGAGATTATGTAAGGAGTGCATGCACAAATCCAGAGTGATGGAAGCAAACTGTGGATAGACCCAAAACCAATGATAGCAGGTAGATAATAGCTTTAGTTAAAAAATACAGATACTGGCTCCTTTAATGTTTGTTTGCACCCAACATGAAACTCATAGTAGACACCGGAGATTAACCAGATAGTAGACATATAGTACTGATTGCTGCCCCAATATGTACCCCACAACCATTTAAAAACTCAAGTTTCAGCATTAGTTTGGACCTGACTTGGAGTCTAATAGGTGAACACGACGATAATGTAGCATGTCATCATATTAAGCGATACATAACGTAAGCAGACACGGAAGAGTGCGACCTCTCTTGCGGACCCGTGTAGTCCTCAAGGTCATCTGCTTAGTTGATGATGGTAATGCAGTTGCCGTGGCTGCCGGCGGTGGGGAAGAAGATCTGAGGCGGCGAAAGACAGTCTGGAGAGCGGATCCCTGCTGTGGTGAACCCTTCCGTCATTGGAGCAGCTGAGCTGGGGTCGAACACAGCGCCGCAGGAGCAGGACAAACCACACAAGGTTTTCTTTGACACATATCTGTAACAGAAGTAATTGAGTAAGGCTTGTTTGAATTTGAGGATTCTAACAATGCAGGGATAGGAAATAGACAAGAATAGGATAGGAATGCACATGCAAAACAGAGAATTTAAAAACACATGATTTCTGCCAATCTGGGTGTTTGATTCACAACAATTGGAAGATCACAAGATGCAAAAAAGCATGGTGAGATTAAGTCAAACCACAAGAAAATGCACGGTTATAATGCTATTATGCTACTATCTCTTAGTCTTGTGCTTGATGAATAGGAATATGAAAAGGAGGAGAAGTGGAAATTAGAATTCCTACGGTTTTTCTTTCAAGGAGACACTAAAGGAACAAATCCTACAGTTTTCCTTTGCTCCATTCCTTTGCACCAAATTCATGAAAAGTAGTACCATAGGAATCTTTCCAATTTTGATGTTTTTCATTCACTTTTCCTTTCAAGCACTGGCGATTCTAGTAGGCAGGCTTGAGCAAGGAAAATCCTACACTAAAAAAATGTTTTTGTGCTACTTCTATTACTTTGGACCCAGGCCACTGCCATACTAGCTCAACTCCCAAGCCCATCAACAAATGCACAGCTCAAACGCGCAGAGATAAATAATGATGGCGCTCAAGAGAGTCCATCACGGATAGCTAAGTTGCCTGGTACCTCACTGCTTGTCATATAGTAGGATAAAATAATCGTATTTCCTGTTACTACGAGTGCTCAGTGGACAATATATATAACATGTAGAGTAAAAAAGAGATGCAACAAGTGTACAACCTCTTTGGCGAAGCCATGTCGATATCAGCGTGATTGGGTTGGCCGGTGAGGATGCTCCGACTAACTTGGCTGTCGGAGGAGGGGAAGAAGATCTTAGGCGTCTGGATATGGAGCCCGAGGTACTGCTCCGCTGTGATGGAGGGTTTCGTCGTTGGAGCAGCTCTGGTGAGTTGTACGACGCTGAGGCTGAAGCAGGACAAGAGAGACAACGAACAACGTTAACCTGAGTGGAATTCTAATAGCATCTCCAATACATGACGTAAAATACATAAAAACAAAGTGCTAGATGTAAAATACATCAGCCGCTCATCTCTGAACTTAACTGTCGAAACTGAATTTAACTGTCGAAATTGAACTTAACTGTCGAAACTGAACTTAACTTTCGAAATTGAATTTTGCTGTCAAAACTGAATTTTGCTGTCGAAACTGAATGCACTAGCAAGGTGAGGCTACACGTCGGTTGACTGACTTTTTCATCTCTGGTCAGTCGATTTTGCAGCCGTTGGATACGAAATCAAGGGCATGCGGTCCATCTTCAACCTCCACCCCCCTGAGCTGCCAGCCACCACCGGCCAAACAGCAGCCCCCGGCTGCCCGCGGCCGGTGGTGCGCCGCCCCGCCCACCCCAAAAACACTCCCCACCGCCGGTCCGCCGCCGCCCCGGCCATCCCTCTAGGCCCCCCTGTGCCGAGCTTTTTCTCCGGCGATCCCCACGCCACCGCCCCACCAACGCCCCGCCAACGCCGGCGACCACCGCCCCCATCCTGAACCCTAAGATAGATAGTGGGGTACCTCGCCGGCGAGCCCCCCTCCCCGCTGTGGCTGGTTCTTCCTTCAACCCGGCGAGCCCCCCACCCCCACCCCCTGAAAATCGACTGACCCAAAAGTCGATTCAGTCGACTGAAGTGTAGCTATATCGGAGCAGCATCGCAAGCAAGAGCAAGAGCGAGAGCAGCAGCGCGAGCAAGAGCAGACCAGGCAGGGGACCGAGAGCAAGAGCAGAGCAGCAGCGCGAGCGAGAGCTAAAGCACCAGCAACTCCTACTGATGTGGACGTCGCCGCCGAGGGAGCGACACCGTGGAGGAAGTGGCTGGCGCCGCCGCCGTGGATGGAGTCGCGTCGTGTCGGCTCGGGACCGAGCGCCGGCAGCACCGTGAGATCGAATCAAGAAGAAAATGCGGCGATTAGTGTACAACCTCTTTGGTGGCGCCGATTAGGCCGCAGCTTCATCCGAGGAAACGGTGATGATGATGCTCTTCCGGTGGTGCAGGTGAAGACGGCGGTGTGGGAATGGAGGTGGCGTGAAAGACGAGTGGAATGTCGGGGCAGCTCCTTGGAGGTGGAGGACGGGGTGGCTGAACCGGCGGGACGATGAGATCGACGATGGATCCTCATCTGGTACGGTGGATGAGGGACGTCAAGGTGTTGTTGTGGACGACATCGTCGGGGGAGAGGCTCCGGCTAGGTGGCGGACAGAGCAGGGTGTGGGGTTCCGTCGCGGGTTTTCGCGGCCTCGGTGTACGAATGGGTGGGCGGATGGGATGGCAGTGGGGAACCATGGCTTAGAGACTCGCTTGTCCGAAATGTGGGGTAAGTTACAAAAGTACCCCCACTGATTTGAGGCGGTTCTTTCGGTTCAGGGGTACCACGGGCATTTTGTGTGTCGGGATTTCACAGGAGGTGGCATTTTTCGCGGGCGTTGTAATTTCAGAATACCGAGGCGCGGGTTGAGATGGAGGGAGTTGTCAGAGCACAACGAGACAAAGATATATCTTAAATATTTCGGGCTAAGAAGGCGTGGGTTGAAGAGGCGGGAGTTTCGCAGCACGATAGACAGAGACGCTAACTTGAATTTTCGGCATAACAAGGCGCGGCTTGAAAATTTGGAAGAACAAGCTTAACGTGTACCCAAAAAAAGACAATTTGCACCTCAACACGCACAACACACACACAAACACCATTTAGACTAGTGTAAGGTACACGTGCATTGCACGCATGAGATTTGGCAACCAAATTATGAATAAATACCACATTATAGCATGCAAGCTTTGAGTCATATATGCATGATGTAGATGTTTGTTTAATTCTTATAGTTCATTTCATTCAAAATCATCTAGTTTTTATAAGAAAGCTAATCTATTTTAAGATTCATGGAATTGTGCGTCGTAAGACATAAAGTAAAAACAAATAATGGCAAATCATGTAGAAAAACATTTGGGCAATTCTGATACGGAAGGTTCTAGAACAAATAAGAAGTGCTTGTGTTTTGATGTTTGTGCATTATGCTTAAGTTCAACCATGGAGTCTTCTAGATTATACATGTGGCGAAATCTGGTGGAATCTAGATGATATCCAACGGCCAGTAGTGCTCAAATTTGCCATCTTTGGACCATCGGATTTGCCTCATCCAACGAACATCTTTCAAAGTTAAAGTTACCCGCACACAATATAAAAAAATATAATATATAATATATATAGGGGTATAGATATAGATATGTGATGCGAAAGCCGCCCATCATCTCCAATTAGAATAGTGTGTCCATGCACGGATGCGACGTGGCCAAATGATGTTTGCCATCGGTATCTCAAAATCAAATCAGTCTAACCTTGTTCAATGTGTATACATTACAACATGCTCGTTTCCAAACCACACCGCACAGATCTCCGTTATATTCATGCATGCATGGGTTTCAAACATCAGAATCTCTTATTCAAATATTTGAATTCAACTTTACATTGATTATGACCTCACCTATTCTTTTACACCCACACAGTAGTCTTCTTTTTATAATTGTACCACTAACTTTCTCTTGTGCATGCATGCACACACACTACCAGTCAGCATTATCCATCGCACGCATGCAATCTTTTTCTTCAGGTCGGTCTCCCATGAAGGCACACACACCCACACACATCCCCCTCTCCATCATATCGGGCATTCTTTATCTCTCACGCGTGCATGCGCAACGACCGATGTTCCTCTATGTATGTGTGTATATAGCTAGGTCTTTCATAGTTTTCCACATAAACCGATCAATCGATATATCCAGTGAGGTCTCACCCTCTTTCCCACGACCACATCGATCAATCTATACCTCTCTATATAGGATTAACATATATAGCTAATACACCCACATTATTTATATATCCAACGTCCCCCTCTCATCATCCATGCCTTCCGCTTCATCTCTCAGACGCGTGAACAAATGGCGAAGACAGGGGGCAGTAAGGGCCCTGCCCCCCTCCCCCCTAACATCACTATATATCGAGGCTAATGTGAATGTGATCATTAGACAATTGTTGCTAAAAATGGTTTAAGTTCATCAATTGACCCTCCTCGTAAAGGATTAGCAATGCTTGGCCCCCTAGCTCATTTATTTTTCATGGCTCCGCCACTGCGCGCAACAGCGCACGTGTTCGCCCCCTCTCTCTAAATATCGATCTCGCACTTGTGCATTCCTTCATAGTCTCCCTCCACTCGGCCCCTCGCACCATCTTCTAGCCCCCCACCGAATTTTGCCACATGTACAATCTAGCAGACTCCATGGTTGAACTTAAGCATAATGCACAAACCTCAAAACAACAGCGGTTCTCTTTTGTTCTAGAATCTTCCGTATCATAACTGCCCAAACTTTTTTTCTAGTTGAATTGCCATTATTTGTTTTTACTTTATGCTTTACAATGCACAATTCCATGAATCATAAAATAGATTAAGGGCTTCTTTGATTCAAAGGATGCTCAAAGGAATTTTGGAGGATTCTAATCATTAGGATTTTTTCTTATCTTGGTTGTTTGATTCGTAGGATTGTAAACCATAGGAATTTTTCCATATGATTCATTTGCACTAGATTTCATAGGAAACATCCCATCCACTCAAACCTCTTTGAAAGAATTCTGCGTTTTTTCTATGCACGATCAAACACTCGTACAATCATGTAGGATTCAAGACGACATTCCACAATAATCCCATGTTTTTCCTATTCCCGCGTTCTTAGCTTTTTTATAAAAACTAATTGATTTTGAATGAGATGAACTATAAGAATTAAACGAAGGGCTACATCAGGCATATATGACTCAGAGCTTACATGCTATAGTGTGGTATTTATTCATAATTTGGTTGCAAAATCTAATGCGTGCAATGCACGTGTACCTTACTAGTACTTCGAGTATGTACAAAACACATAAATTAGAATACCAATGGCACGCTACACAGTGTCTCTCTTACAGTTCATGAAGCCACGTGGCACATGTGGAGGCGTTGTCGCGACCTCCTTGCATGGATTGATCATAGTGACGTGCTGCTGGTTCCAGAAGAATGTACTCGTCCTCCCTGAGCCATACTGGCGGTACATGCACGAAACGAAGATGTGCACACACGCCACGCACGCACTCATTCCCTCGCACGTACACGTGGGTACACGGGCAGACGCAATTTTGTACCAAGATCCACCCCATGTGATAATTTGACGCGTGTAAAGTCGTTCACTTCATTGATGGTCAATTAATACAGTGCATGCAAATTGAGTGGACGTGAGGGCGGAAGATAGACATTATTACTCCACTGCGCGCATGCGAGTAGTTAAATCGTGGGTTGCTAGTAGTACTTCCATTGGTCTCCTTCGTATTTTGTGCCAATTTTTGACAGTAACATAATATTTACGCATTTGAGCAGTGTAGTACTTGAAATTTATGTTCCGCTAAACTCATCGGGAGCTGTTTTGGGCCTCGAAACCAAAACCATCAATTAATCTTTACCTTGTTCCCATCACATTCGAAAGCCTTCTCACACCTACTAGTATGTACCAAACCTGAACGTGTTCCCACTATGCAGGTATTAGTACTAGTGCTAGTACCTAGGTTATAAAAAGGGGAACTACCTAACCGAAAATTACTCTACCTTTCCTCCTCATAAGTGCTTCTTCTTCGTCCGTCGTTGCCATGGCCGGTGAGCAGAGCTCTAGGTCGAGAACTACTCGTAACAAGGGAGCGACAACCAAGGCTGTGGAAAAAAAGAGGGTTCGCCGCCACGCAGAGACCTCGAAAGATCTCTCACGGGCAGGCGATGGCTCCCAGGAGCGCCCTAGCCGCGGAGGCGAACATGTCGAGCCGACGGAGCTAGAGTCGTTATCCCTCGACGGCATGCTCGATCAGCTCAATAAGCAGAAGGAGTTCATCCAAGGCTTGATGGAGTTGTTGAAGGAGAGCCTCGGTGACATGCCCGCTGAGCTCAATCAGCAGGGGGAGTTGACTGCCGGCTTGGTGATGTTGCTGAATAAGAGCATTGCCTCGGAGAAGAAGGCGACCGGCGAAATCCTGCGACTTCAGGAGGATAAGGTGAAGCTCTGCCACGAGATCGACCAGTTGAAGGAGAAGAACGCCGGCTGGAAGAAGCTGCATGAGAATAGTAGTTCCTCGATGAAGATGCTGCAGGCCCTCGTCATGGAACAGAAGGAGGAGTTGGCGAAGCTCCGCATCGAGCACCCGGCTGCTGTCAAGGTACGTAATGCGGCCGTGGAACAGATGATGAAGGCTCGCGTCGAGAAATCCCGCGTCATGGACAGAATGAAGAAGATGGCGGAGGAGACGCGCAAGGAGATGGAGGTCGTGGACGCGATGAAGAAGCAGTTATGACTCCGCGGCGAATTAGATCATTTGGGGTGATAATCTTCCTTCTTCTTTTGCTCCTGTGTTTCATCTTTTGCTTCGGGTGTTTCGCCGCACGTGTCACGTTCTCTGCGAGGCATGAATAGAACAATGGTTTTTTTAGGCAATGAATAGAACAATGCTAACAATGAGATGACTAGCAAATTAGATCATTTTTTATCGCCATATGGCACTGGGCTGCCGTGTTTCGTGCTCCTCCGTCGCAGTACTACTCCAGTGGAAAACTTGAGTATACCGCACGGTTCTTTGCTCCTCCTCGATCAGGTCGTCGGCGCATTTATACGAGCAGTCAAATCACAAGGCCCCGCCTTCCAGCAGTAATGAGCCGTCAAATTACAAAGGCCCTCGCCTCTCGTGAAACCGACCAAGCTAGACTGCCCCGCCCTCTAGCCTTTTAAAAAATGTATACTTTTGTACAGCGGTAGTATCGATGGATTGCGCCATGGAGCAAAACTTGAAATAAAAAAGGTGGTACATATAGAGAGCGCTCGTCGCCAAATTATGCATATAGTACTATTAAAAAGGCTAGTCACAATAATGGTGTCCAGCACAACCCACCCCTCAAATAAAACTAAGAGGGTGCTTGGATACGTTTTAATCCCATGACTAAAAGTAGTGAGACTAAAACATGCTACCCTCACCCATGCTTGGATCCAAATACTAAAAAGGCTAAAATCAAGTTAATGAGCATTTATTATCATCCAAACCCTCCAATCCAGAACTCGCCTGTGTTAAAGGAGAGGAGTTAAATGAGTAGAGAGAGGACTAATCCACATTTTAGTAGGGGTACCCCTGACTAAAAAAAAATAGTCTCAAGACTAGTTTTAGCCCCTCTTTAGTCAGGGGTGCTTGGAACTTTAGCCTCTTAAAGAGACTATTTTTAGTCAGACTAAAATAAGTCCCTTGTATCCAAGCACCCTCTAAGCATCCTGGAATTCTTTGACAAAACTAAGCACCCTGAAATTCTTTGACAACTAAACTGTTGGCTATATGATGTTTGCCATATATACTGTACGTATATATTGTGAAGAAATGAGTGGTAGTACTATACCAACTAAAAGATGAAATGTAAGAAATACTAGTATGTACGTACTGAAGAGTTAAAGTAACAAGAAGAAACATAACATAGTTCTGCTGGGGGCTCAGCACAACACACCCCTCAAATTAAATTAAGCACACCTGAAATAAACTTTGCAACTATTCCGGTAGACACTGGATTAGAACCACCATGAGCAACGACACTGCCACCTTACTCGGGGTCCTCGTCCACGTCCTTGACTTCGTCCTTGTCCCTCTTCCTCTTGGTCGATACTTCTTTGCTTGAACCGCACACTTGGCTGTTGCTCTTCATCCAACCCTTGTAGATATTGAAGCAAAGGTAGCCATCCATTGCAGCGTAGTGGATGTGATCTATATCTAGTACATTCCGCTGCCATGCATGACGATGGAACGTGTATGGAGGTTTCTCCAGTTTACCGTACGAAGGATGAACCATGGCTCCTGCCAGGGTCAGCATTGAAGGCTGGCGAGAGGACACCAGCTGATTCTTCTGGAGGTCGAAGGTGTTGCCTACAACAAGGCCTATCCGACGCAGGACTTCTTTGTCGTTACCAAAGTCTACAGTAACGAATTTGACTAGGTTGCTCTCGAGGAAGTCCTTAAAATCCTGGCACTCAACGTCGGCATGGCATATGTGGTAGACCAAGCATAAGTCATGCATGCAAACTTGAATCATGACGGGCTTCTTCCTCTCTTCGTCCTTTAGATACTTCTCTCGTCCCAGGACTATGGTGTACTCAACATCTAGCCCAGCGACCCACTCATCATCTGAGTCTTCGAACATGTGTCTGAAGCGAGAAAGGCATCCTTTCACCGTCGCGGAAGAACGGGTGTAGATGATGTCAAACTCATCGCCGGTGATGGTTCTAACCTTGTAATCACCGCCGATTGTGGAGATTTGGGACGCTATGGATTTGGGAGGAGGGTTAGGATTAGTGGAACTGCCGTAATGTGAATGGACGGGACGACTAGGAGCGAACCGCCATAGTATCGAAGGACGTGCGGGGACGAGTAGGAGCGAACTGCCAGCGTGCGAAGGGCAGGGTAGTGGCTTTCCATTCTCCCATGATACGAGCTTCCAAGAGCCCTTGGATCTGAGATCGAATGGTTGCATGGCGTGATTCTAGACCTATGGGTGAATATCCTATCCTGAAGGGTTATTCTGCAAATTTTCAGCAACTTAGCATGCGACCGTTTGATCTCAGATCCAAGGGTTGGCAGCAGCCCATATCATGGTCGCGCCTACCACGACCGTCGCGTCTCTCGCGCGGTCGCGCCCTTGAAGATTTAACACGGTGTGTTAGGCTATCTGATGTTGGCATATCATACATAGTCATCACTTAGTCACTCATACTACAACAAGGTTGGCTATAAGTGTATTTTTTTACTCCTCTCTATCTCTTTCTTCGTACTCCCTCCGTCTCATAATATAAGAATGTTTTTGACACTAGTGTAGTGCCAAAGACGTTCTTATATTATGGGACACAGGGAGTACTAGTATTTATTGCATTTGCCAAGGAGTGACCTCTTCCAATGAAATGGTATTGCTAAGTTTGCTTCATTTAATTAGCTATAGACTCAAAATTGTCTTTTCACCTAGGTACGCGCGCTTAGCATCGTTTCTTCCTTGGGTCACCAAACTAGTCTCTCTCTTCTTGATTAACTTGCCACATCAGACTTTATGCCTATGTGGCAAGCTTGAGCACCTGTAGGAGCAAGTAAAAGTAAGTACAATAGTGCGCTTTACATGGCATTTTTGCATATATGGAGGAAAGAGAGGCAAAGAAAAAGTGGAGAAGTGGGCTCTCATGCAAGAGCCAGCCTCTACTACATGGTGGAGCATTGGGAGAGGCACCTGTACGGAGGTGGTCAGGAATCGGGAGACTCACGCCGGTCGTAGCGCCGTAGTTAAAATGATAATGGCAAGTCAAATCACGGGGCCCCACCTGTCCAGCAGTAATCGCTGTCAAATCACACAGCCCTACATTTGCAGCAACCTACTCCCTCATCTTCTTGCGTCTCTGTCGAACCAACTAGGCGGAACTGCCCCGCCGCCTACCATGCAGGAAAAGCCTCGCCCTCGACTTTTAAATAGTATACAATATACTAATTTTGTATCCATGGATTTCGCCCGCGCCATGGAGCAAAGCGTCTAGAAAATGGCGGTACACATGTACGGAGTATACAGCACGCCCGTCGCATTCGCATCGCACCCCAGACGGTCGGTCGGTCTGGCACGCTGCTCTCCGAATGGTATGTGCGTCATATTGCGTTTGCACACACATGTGGGACGGCAATTGAGAACCGACCATAGGCACACTCCCCGGCCCCGCAAGTCAGGTGACTTAATATAAGAGGGAGACGAGCGATAGTACTAGAGAAGTGTTGTACTACGTTGGTGCCTAGACGATCCCTGCAAGACACGGAAGATCAGTTCATCCATGCATGTGACCAGACTCCAGCAGACACGCCTGGATTGGTTGTCGTCTACATATCGTGCAGGCTGTGTTGTACATGGCTGTAGTTGTGGTGAGAAATCTAAAAAAAGGTTTCTTGTCATCTCGCAAAATTAGGTGTCATGTGCTTCGGATCACTGCGAGGGTTAAACAACGACAACTGAGTTGGGCTAGTCATTGGGGGCACATGCACGAACAGTGGCTACTCGGCTGCCTTCTAGGTCAAGCCGGCTATGTTAATTAGGACATCTATCAACGGACCCCTTTTTTACGAGTTTATCTTTAATTTGAGCTTTGCTCCTCGTCTAGTTTGTCCGTCGGGATTCATGTTGTCTCCTTTGGGCAGTGAGGTTATGATTTCTTGTCATGTGGCATTTTTTCGTGTTATATGTTATAATCCGGCGCTTCAGATCAAAATGACGACAACTGCGCCTCCGAACCACGTGCATGAAGACTTCTCGACAGTCATTGACGAGGTCAAGCCGGCTCCGGTGGACAAAAGAAAACTAGTACTACTCCACTATATAGGTAGGAGCCTCCGTGCTTGCT
Organism: Aegilops umbellulata; assembly: GCA_032464435.1. NCBI lineage: Eukaryota > Viridiplantae > Streptophyta > Magnoliopsida > Poales > Poaceae > Aegilops > Aegilops umbellulata. The sequence goes on along the minus strand of CP136058.1, from coordinate 374,775,251 downwards.
TGCTAGTGTTGCTCTCTTCACACTGTCTCGGCATCTCCAGATCTAAACACGACAACGGTGGCCACACACACTCTCTCTCTCTTCTCACCGCTGGTCACAGATCCAGCCGGATCCTCTTTGCAGGGGAAGGTGAGAAGGTGCAACGTTCACACGGTCGTCCTCGGCGACGGCTCTTACCCACTGCTGCGCGCGTCCCGATCAGCCTGCCTTGCCTTTCTCTCCCAAGCACCGCTGGCAAGGGAGGGCCTCCGACCCCTTCTTCCTCGTTGTCGTAGTGTGGGCAGATCCAGCCTCCCGCCGCCCACCTAGCGACATCCCGGCGACCATCAGGTATAACTTCCTTCGAAACCGGCCTTGCTCTACTTCCCGAGCTCCTGACGTCGCTGCATTTGTATCTTTTACTATTTCTCAGGCCCCCTCATAGATAGGATCGATCGACTGTTCGAAAACCACCTAAAATTTTTATGTTTAAGAGGTAAAACTAGTTCATGCACTCGAATCTAGTACTACTTGGTTCAAACAAGGAAGAAAGGGGGTGGGGTGGGGGAGGATTTGTTACCTAAATCTAGGACCTGGTCGAAAGAGGAAATAATGGGGGCGAAAAGTAGCAGAGACTAGCTATCCAACTGGTCTCTAGGTCTAATAGGGAAATAAAGGGAAACGCGGTACAAACTCAATATAAACCCGATCTATTGGTTGAAAAAGGAAAGAAAGTGGGGATTGGGGGACAAGTCAACAGAGTAAGTCCAGCACTAGATTTGCTAGCCCCACACAGTATAAGGTGGCTATACCGAACAAAAATGGGACCAACCCAGATATCCTGTTCTGATGTTTGTTGCCCCGAGCCACTCTTATGTAATGCCACTGGTAAAATGCAGCAGTCGCACTGTTAAAAGTAAGGACACGTTAAACCAATGTTGTTTTCAATGTAATGCCTCCAGTAATATGAATCAATGGCACTTCTTTACATGTCCTGCTAAAATTTCCCATTAAGATAAGTTGGTTCTTTTCATTAGAAATGCAACTGTCCTGGTCTGCCTACTCTCCCGTGCCCAAAGTAATGTCGTATTTAACGGTTGTCATAGTTAATCCTAATGCCCACACTAATATCTAGCAATGTCAGTGCTTTAGAAATTGCTACTGTCCTTGTAGGATTGCCAATCAGATAAGGAACATGCTTCTTTTCATTTTATGCATGTTTCATCACTTGTTAGTCACCCTTCTTTCCACCTTTTTTTGTGCAAACAGAGATATACATTTCACGCTCGATCTTAGTTGAACTGCACAAATGATATCCAAATTATAGTTGAGCATTCCAGGAGCTTCACAACCAACCTTGATGTTGCTCAATTTTATTGCAACTAATGAAGAAGAAGCTCAGTGGGTTTCGTTTTCTGATGGAAATGGAACCGGGGCTGGAGCACTTTTCTTAAAAAAAAAGTGAAGAAGAAGCTGCTAGCTCACGGGACATTGCTTCATTTTAGGTGAAATGCACCAAAAGGTCCCATGAATTGAATCATCCATGTTGGTGACTGAAAGAGCCGGCTTCAGCATCCCATTCTAAGCACCCCCGGCCTCCATCCTTGCGACGCACGGTACACCTCGTTTGCCACCTGCTCGACCCTAGTGTCACTAATAAAATGAAGTAATAATACAGTTAAAATAGAGCGAGTGTCAACTCTATCATTTCATTTCCAATGTAGATAAAGAAAGTGCTTCTCTTTGTTAATGTATGTTTCATCAACTAGTCCCATTGTTAATGTTTAAGCGTTTCTGCAAACTGGGGTGCTTAATTTTAGTTGATATGTACAAAAATAGAGATTTGAATGTCTCAAGGCGCCTCCTTGTACTATCGCTGTACAGTGATGTTCATCACTGGCAGAAGGTGTATCTGGGAGACTTGGGACGATGTCCAGTATGAGGCGTACCGTATGAGGCGTCGCAGGGCCCATCTCGCCCTCACAGCATGGCATACTATGATACTATCGCAATATTTTCTTCTATTTATTTTGTGTGTTCCATCAACTAGTGCCACTATAATGTAATCACGCTTTTTCATTATCTCTGCAAACAGGGTTATTCAGCTGCATTTTAGTGGAACTGCACAAATGTACGTATGGAACCGGCATATATGCAGAGTGCGAGGTGTGCCAAGTAAAAAATTACCGACACCAACCATGCTGCATGCACGCATTGGCATCCACCACCACCAGTGGGATGTGTGGCGCTCTCTGTGGGTGGATCTTTCTCGGCAGCAAATCATCTAACCAAATACTAGTAGCTTATATTGGCAGTTTTCTAGGGAGTACTCTTTTCTGAAAGAAGCACCAATCTATTTTTCTTTATTTGTACACTGTGTCACAACTTTGACCCAAAGGTCCAGAGCTATTTTAGGGTGATTGGCGTAGTACTCGGAGACTGATTGTAAGCATGATTTTCATTAGCTGTCACACTGATTGTAAGCATGAGCAGGTGGAAGAATAGGTTAGTGCGAAGCTTACCTTAAACCCTACCGCCGCCGTTGAAATGAGGCGAGCGTCGAGGGAACCATGGAGAACGGCGGGGAATCTACGTCGCGCCATCTGTCCTCCTCTTGTGGTGGGAGAACGAATACTCATGTGGCTCCGGCTGGCTCTGCACCCTCACGAACGGCACACCATACTTGATCGATTCGTTATCCTCTGGGTGCTCGACCTTCGACCTGTACGACCACCACCTCCGCCTGGCTGTCGCCTCGGGCAAATCTGTCTGCTCCATCGCCCAGAGGAGATACTCGATGAACTCGGAGGACTGCGGCGTGACTGCAGTCGAGGAGTACATGTACATCGCCGCCCTCATCGCCGTCGTCTCGCTCTTTCGCATACATTGCCCCATGGCCCGCACCGTCCTCGAAATCTCCCACTCATTGTCAAACCAACTAAGGATCTCCTTCAACCTGGCTAACTTTGCCTGGTCGCCGTCGGCGATCTGCCTAATTCGCTGTTGCATCCTCTCCATAGATGTCCTTCTGAGTGGTCCGGTGCTAGCTTTGGAAGATGGGAGGAGATACAGTGGTCTTACAATAGAGAAGAGGGAGAGGCGATACGGTGGTTTTGGAATGGATGATGGAGAGGAGAGGAGGTGGTTTTGCAATGGAGAAGATCAGAAGAGGGAGAGGCGAGACGGTGGTTTTGGAATGGAGATGATGGAGAGGAAAGGAGGTGGTTTTGCAATGGAGAAGATCAGAAGAGGGAGAGGCGAGACGGTGGTTTTGGAATGGAGATGATGGAGAGGAGGGGAGGTGGTTATGCAATGGAGAAGAGGGAGAGGAGCGTGCGGCAACGATTTAGGATTGGACAAGAGGGCCGGCGTGCTGTGACTGGATCAAAATCAAAATCAATTTACCCTTCAATTAAGAAAGCGACCCCACATTAACTAGTCTCCCTATTATTCTGGGTCATAATTGACCATGATTTTCGCACATAAAATATATGTGATACGTTGCAAAAATAATATAATTTGAAAGTACATTCAGATACGAACCAAACGATACAATTTTTGGTGACATGCATTCACATTTTGCTTGTCAAATACATTACATGGTCAAACTTTGACCCAAAATACGCCAACAATAAAAAAATACTTCCAAGACCAGCGCCGCTCTTCCGCTCTTCTCCTCTTAAACCACCGCCGCTCCTCTCCTGTTCCAATCTAAATGCAGCGCCGCTCCTCTCCTCTTCCATATCAAAACCACCGCCCCTCCTCTCCTGTTCCAGTCCAAAACCAGCGTCGCTCCTCTCCCGTTCTAATCCAAAACCAGCGCTGCTCATGTCCTCTTCCATTCAAAAACCACCGCCAGTGAGTGAAGGTGTTGTGGAGAAGTAGATCGATGGAGGAGTACAACCGATACGTGAGGATCGCAGACGGCAACCCTGTGAAGCTAGCTAGGATGTTGGAGATACAGTCTTGGTTTGACAACAAGGACCAACTAGCGGCGACGGCGACATCCATGGCCAAATATCTGCAACAGAGCGAAAAGACGGCGATACTCCCGGAGGGAGTCGCGCCGGAGTACATAGAGCTGCTCCTCTAGGCCATGGAGCAAATAGATTCACCGAATCCGATCATGAGGGAGTGGTGGTGGGACTATCGATCCCAGATGGAGCATCCACCAGAGATTGAAGGATCGAACATCTACAAGGTGCCGTTTGTGAGGGTGTCCTACCAGAGCAAGCCGGTGGAGTCTTCATCGACCGAACCCAACTGCAAGAGAAGAAAAGCAGTTGGCCCGATGACGCTTCCCCACCATCGTCTCCCTCGCCGTTCACATCGTCTCATGGGGCGGCTGTCTGCCGCCGAGGAATAGGAGGGGGTTGCCCCCCCCCCCAGCCCAATAGTCGGGCAGGTTGTGAATTGTTAGGAGGAGTTTAGGATTGTCAGTATTTGCAGGTTATGAATTGTGTTTTGTGTTGTGTATTTTGAGAGTACTTTCAGATATGAATGTCTTTTGAATTTCAGATTTGCAGTATTGAGCATATGAAGTATTTTATGAATTCTAGAGATCTATTTTTAGCACTTAAAAAATGTAGTTTCATAGGAGTATAAAAATGCAGACAATGTGATTCTCAGAAAAGAAACTGCAAGTTCAGTTTCAGATAAGAAACTGCAAGTTCAGTTTCAGATAAGAAACTGCAACTTTCAGTGGCAGAGCATTTATGTTAACACGGACTTTTCAAACAGGGTTAACATCATGTTGGAAGTTTTATTCATGGTCGAAAATGGAACTACCAGCCAGTTAACATCATGTTGATCAACATTCATGCATAGCACATCTTCATATGATGCACAGTCAAAATGCCCACACAATGTCGAGTGTGCGAAACACACAGAAAACGAGGTACGAAGTTTTGGCAAGTGTTGGACGTGGTTTTGGACTGCCCCGTCTAGGCTTTCATTTTTAACATGCGCAGCCCACGACCTCGGATGGGAGGTCCATAGGACTGTTTGTATTTCTTTAGGGCCGTCATGTATCGACCGGCCTATGGACCTCCCATCCGAGGTTTTATTTTTGGCAGCCCAGTTTATGTTTTTTTTTAAGAAAACGCACAGGTCTGTTCTATTTTTCCATATAAGAATAGGAACGCCAGGTCCAACTTATGTTTCCCTTCTAACTATATTATATATATTTAAATTATTTTATATGTTATTATATATTATTTTTATTGTCATCATATATTTAATAGATACTTACATATGTAACAAAACAATATCCCACATCTTATTAACTTATAAAAATAATTTTTTAATAAATAAAATCCTGGATTGTTTTGGCACGAAAATCTTAGTGATTGTGTACAAAAGCTTGATAAGATTTAAGGACGAATGTAATAATATCACTTATTATTTAAATATATTTATAACAAAATGCTCAGCCCCTTTTTATTTTTTGATAACATTGATGGCCCAACCCAACATTATAATTAGAATCAGCCCAGCAAAATCGTGTATTTCGAGAAAGTGCAAATGGCCTGTAATTTTTTAAAAAATAAAATAAATGGGCCGCATGAACGCTACATTATTTGTTCACCCAGCCCAGCTAATGGCTGTAATTCAAAAAAAAATCAAATTGACTGTAAATTCTACCGCGCAAAAAAAATGTAAATTTTGAAAAAATGGGTTGAATACGTGCCACATTTTTTTAGGCTGAAATGTGGGCCAATAAGTCGAAGCCAACGCAAGTCGTTGTCAATTTAGTCAACAAATGATTCTGACATGTTAGCCGTTGGATTTACATCCAACGACCGGCATCCATCTTCAATCTCTCGTCTTCTTCCTCCAGCGTCGCCGGGACCACCTCCCGCCTCCTGCTGCTAGCAGCTCTGCTTAGCACGCTTCGCTATGAAGCGCTACTCCATCGTTGGCCAGGCCATCCCTCCACCCCTCCACACCTTCTGTTCTTCTCCACCGACTGCCGAACCACACCGCACTAGAACCAGTTAACCCTCATACACCTGTCCGTCTGCGACTCTACTCCCGCGTCTTCCCATCTCCGGCTCGTTGTTGTCCGGGGCCTCGCCGTCGTCCACCACCTTGGATGCGCTCGGCGCGGCGTTGTCAACGTGGTCAACGAACGACACCATCGAAAGTAGACTGTGCGTAGAGAGGCTGACACCTGGGTCCACGACCGCACACAAGGAAATGCCTCCTTATTACGCGCAAAATAATGATTCCTCCACCTGACATCTGGGACCCACCGGAAGGGCCTCTGTATTTCGCGAAAATAACGTGCCCCCCGTTGACATGTCGGACCCACCAGCTATCTTCGCACCCAAGGAAGTGCCTCCTTATTACGCACACAAAAATGAATATTCCCCCTGCCAGCTGGAACCCAGCATAGTGGGAGGCTGACTTGTGGGCCTACCAAGTTGAAGGGGACGGAGGGCTTTGTCAACTTAGTCAATATGAACGATTCTAGCTCCTGTTACCGTACGATGTTCATCCAACGGCTGTAGTGCTTCTTCAACCTCTGGTCTTCTTGCTCCAGCCGCCCAAACCAGCGCCGGTCGTGCCGCGTGCTCCTGCCTCCCGTGGCCGGCTGTGATGCCGCGGAGGCCTCACCGCCCCCTACTACTCCCACCGCTGGCCAGGCCATCCCTCTACTCACCCACACCCCATGTTATTCTGCGGCGACAGCAGCCTCACACCGCAGTCGAACCAGTGAACCCCCGTACTCCTCTTCGCGTGGGCATCCACTATTTCGTCTTCCCCGGCTCCGAGTCGTCCCCTTCCTAGTCCTCGCTGTCGTCCACCGCCGTGGTGCTCTCGGCGCGGCGTGGTCAACGTGGTCAAGGAACGACTTCCATCGGACGTGGACTGTACGTGGAGAGGCTGACAGCTGGGTCCACGGCCGCACCAAGGAAGTGCCTCCGTATTATGCGCAAAATAATGATTCCTCCACCTGACAGCGGGGACCCACCTGGACGGGCCACCGTATTTCGCGAAAAAAACATTTCCCCCTGACTGCTGGGACCCACCAGCTACATCTTCGCACGCAAGGAAGTGCGTCCGGGCAAAAAAACACGATTCGCCCCCCTGACTGCTGGGACCCACCAGCTACATCTTCGCACGCAAGGAAGTGCATCCGGGCAAAAAAACAATTCGCCCCCCTGACTGCTGAGACCCACCAGCTACATCTTCGCACGCAAGGAAGTGCCTGACAGTCGGGCCCCACCTGGTCGAAGCGTACATAGCGTTGTCATTCTGGTCGCGAACGTGTACGTACATATATACTGGTGGATGTAGAGGCGCGCACGTGTCGTAGTAGAGGCGCGTACGTGTCATAGTAAAGGCGCACAAGTAGCATGTACACGTACGTACAGCGGCCAGGGTGCAAGAAAGAAAATACGGCCACGTATGTGTACATACGGGCGGGGTCTCGAACGCCTACTCACGCATACGTACGGCCAGGGCTCGTGTACATGGCTGGGTCGGAACGGAGAAACAGCGTCGTCGTCGTGTTCATGGGGAGGCAACGGAATGCGTCGTGTTCATGGGGAGGCTACGGAATGCGTCGTGTTCATGGGGAGGCAACGGAATGCGTCGTGTTCGTCGGGAAGCAACTGAACGCGTGGGAGCCAACGGGCTGGGTCGGAACGGAATGTGTGGTCGTGTTCATCGGGAGGGCTTGGACGGAATAGGCGATGGAGACGAGGCCTGGCGTACCGCAAAATGGAGGAAACGGACCTCCTACGTACGGAATGGGGTCCTGTTGATCGGGAGGGGCGTGGCGTACCGCAAAATGGAGGAAACAGACCTCCTACGGTCGAAACAGGGGTCCTGTTGATCGGGAGGGGTGTGGCGTACCGCAAAACAGACGAAACGGACCTCCTACGGTCGAAACGGGGGTCCTGTTGATCGGGAGGGGTGTGGCGTACCGCAAAACGGACGAAACGGACCTCCTACGGTCGAAACAGGGGTCCTGTTCATCGGGAGGGGTGTGGCGTACCGCAAAACGGGACTCCACGGGATACTGTTCATCTCCACCGTCGACCTCCTCCAGCCTCCACGGGCTACCGTCGACCTCCTCCAGCCTCCACAGGCTCCTGTTCATCCAGCCTCCACCGCGCGCTACTCCACCGGCTACTGTTCAACCTCCCCTCCACGGGCACCCCTCCACCGTCTACTGTTCATCCAGCCCTCCACACCACGGGGTCCTGTTCAACCACCCCTCCACGGGTACCCCTCCATCGTCTACTGTTCATCCAGCCCTCCACACCACGGGGTCCTGTTCATCCAGAGGCAACGCCACCGCTCACTGTTCATCCAACCCCCCTCCCTCCCCCGCGCAACGCTCATTGTCCATCCAATCGATCGACTTCAGTTAGCAGCAGTAGCGAAGGAATCGCTCGATCGGGTTCAGTTAACAGCCATCGATCGATCGCTCGGGTTCAGTTAGAGCCCAACGCCTCGCTCGGGTCCAGTTAGAGCCAACGCCTCACACACACGCGCGTACGTGTACGAGAGAAACGCGCATCGCTCGGTCCCCCGACCTCCCACCGTAACCGGGAACTCCCCGAAATTTTCCTCTCCCTTGCTTCTACCACGGTTTTTTCCGTTATGGACGGCCCAAAGAATGTCATGCAGCTGCATCTCCGGCCCGCCCAGGACGAAAAGCTCATTTTCTGTCATGATTTTTTGCCATAGAAGTAGGAGCCCACCACATCTATGATGATACCGGGTTTTGTCACAATTATCGTCATAGAAGTGTCATATGTATGATAGAAAAAAATTGTTCGGCCCAAAATGTCAGAGATGTGTCTTTTTTTGTAGTGATCAACCGCGTTGTCAAAAGCTTCCGTTTTCGGTCTACGAGGGTATGTGGACACACTCCCCCCTCTCGTTGCTATGCATCTCCTAGATAGATCTTGCGTGAGCGTAGGAATTTTTTTAAAATTGCATGCTACGGTCCCCAACACCTGCTGCATATGGGGGATGGGATAAGGCTAGGGTTCGAACAATATACATATATGTTTTCTTATACCGAGTTGTTTGGCCTCTCACCTATGAGGCATTTTCGTATGGAAAACCACCTGAGTTTCATATGCGGTTTCTCTGACTAAACCATCTTTAACACAAGAGTTTTCTTAATTGATTTTTTTGCAGAGACGCCTTCGTAGTCGATGGAAACGTCTCCTCTCACTGAACACACATCACGAGACGGTCTGAAATAAATTCAAAAAAATATGAGCATAAGTGTCAAGTCTAGAACCTTCTAACCATTCAACCACAGGACTAAGATTGACAGCTAGTAAAAAGAGGATACAAGCAATCCTTATTAAGTCATTAGAACTTAACTCGTGCAAACTACAACCACCCAAGGGCACAACTACTTGAAAATCCAACAACCTACAAGCATTAACAAAACTTTAAAAGAGGCAAGGCTTTGATAGAGACGTCTTCAAAGAAGAAAATTCTCATTTATTTTACTTGCTAAATTAGCGATTGCCGGCCACCTTTTACAGTTTTCTTTATAAATCTCATTATTTAACTTAACTCTACTATACATAACAGTATATAATACTAGAAAAAATACAGGAAATACAACAACACGAGTAGTAATAATTACTCAACACACGAGGGCACACATGTATCAAATATTCAAGCATCGGCGTAGAGGTGAGTTGGGAGCTTGGGCTCCACGACAGCCTCTAGCGGGAACTTGCGTGGCGTGGACAGTCCGAAGATCTCCTCCATGCTCAGCTCCATGCCATCAGGGAGCCTCCACGTGAACCCATGTAGGAGGTTCGCCAGGCTTACCTGGATTACCTTCAAACCAAGACTGTACCCCGGGCACATCCTGCGTCCCGACCCGAATGGAAGCAGCTCATAATCCTGCCCCTTGACATCGAGCCTGCTGCCGAGGAACCGCTCTGGCATGAACTCCTCCGGAGCTTCCCACAACTCCGGATCGCGGCCAATAGACCACACCATGACTAGCACCCGTGTGCCGGCGGGGATGTCGTAGCCATTGATGGACGTGTCCTTGCGGGAAAGGCGGGGTACAAGCATCGGCGCTACCGGGTGCAACCGCATGGTCTCTTTGACGATGGCATCCACATAGGGAAGGCTCGGCATGTCCTTTTCGGTGACCCATCGGCCTCGCCCCACCACACGGTCCAGCTCCTCTGTGGCTTTGGCGAGCACCTCTGGCTTCTTCAGAAGCTCTGAGAGGGCCCATTCCACTGTCACCGCTGAGCTCTCCGTGCCACCAGCAATGAGGTCCTACAAGTGCACGTTTGAAAATGGTGCTGATTAGTGTAAGAATTTGAAATTCATGGTGATGTGTAAATGAGTGATACTGTACACAGTTAATAGAATCAATTGTTAGTCATGTGACCAAGTAATTAACTGTGTGCGTTATGTTTTTTTATCAATTGTGTGCATTATCTACGTGAATTGCAATGCCACGATTGAATTTGAGGGTGTTGCAGTTGCTCTCTAGTGTGAAAAGTTCGTTTCTTTACTGTTTTTGGTGGAACTTGCCAAAGTAGAGAGTACAACAGACGATAGCAACATGACTAGAAAGATGATACTGTATTTTTTCTGAAACAAAGACGTTAGAAGCGTCCGACTTTAAATTAATAAAACCCCAAGGCAACAAGTTCAACAAGGTTACATCTAACTTAAGCAGAAGACAACTGCTCGGTCCAGGACCGATATCCAACGGACTTAAGGTTCAACGGACTTAAGATGATACTGTACTTGTTTTGTGTTCACTTTAACCAACTACACTTGTGTAGTCTGAAAGCACATTAATTGTGTGTTGTTGTTGGAGCGAGCAGGGGATAACCATAATTAATTCAGATTCAGTGCAGGGAAGGAAAGCAATAGCAGTAGCACTCACCTGAGTGAAAGCCTTGACGCCCTCTCTGTTGAGCTTGACCTCAAGACCGGGATCGCTGGCGAACTGCAGCAGCACGTCCACCATGTCCTTCACCACGAAGCTCTCCCCCTCGCGGCGACGCCGCTCGCTGTGCTCGTCCACCACGTGCTCCAGGAACCGGTCGAACATCTTGCTCAGCTTCTTCATCCTCTTGATGTAGCCCTGCAGGTCCATCCAGTCCAGCCACGGGATGGAGTCGCCGATGTTGAGCACGCCGTTGAGCAGGAACAGCTCGTCGATCATCCACTTGAACTCCTCGGGCGTCGTGATCACCGCCCCGGCCTCGTCCCTCACCTCCTTCTCCAGGTACTTCTTGCCCATCACCATGCGCGTGATCACGTTCAGGCTCACCGTCGACAGGTAGTCCTTGAGCACCACCACGCGGCCGGCACCGGCGCCGCCGCGGTACAGGTCGCCGAGGAGGGCGAGCACCTCCTCCCTGCGGATGTACTCGTACGACTCGAGGCGCTTGGCGCTGAAGAGCTCGGTGAGGCACATCTTGCGGGCCTGGCGCCAGTAGGCGCCGTAGGGGGACCAGGTGATGTCGCTGTAGTTGTAGGTGGTGTACCTGCCGGCGGCGGTCTTGGGGCGGTCGGTGAACACCACGTCATGGGTCTTGAGGAAGAACTTGGCCATCTCCACGGAGGAGCCAACGACGACGGGGAAGGAGCCGAACTGGAGCTGCATGAGCGGGCCGTACTGCTTGGAGAGCGCGTGGATGGAGCGGTGCGGGAGCGTGCCGATGAGGTTGAGGTTGCCGATGATCGGCCACGGCTTGGGGCCCGGCGGGAGGTTGTACTGGCGGTGGCGGCGGCGGAGGACAGCCTTGAGGAAGAGCACCGTGGCGAGCACCACGCCGAGGAAGGACGCCAGCTGAGGAAGCTCCATTGGGATCGAGGCGGGCAACGGGCCGGGTGATCAGCTCGATGCAGGTGGGTGTGGCTGAGTGGTGTCTTCAAGCTTGAGCTGGCTGCTGAGCTCGTTGTGGTGCTGGCTCAGACTGCGTGCGGCCTACTTATATTAGATGGCGAGGTGGAATGGAAGGTGCGCGCGCGTGGTGGGAAAGTAGGGAGGAATCGGAAAAAGACTTGGAAAACTTGACGAGGACACTGATGGTGACGTCCATTTCGTGGGGAAAACGTGGTGAGAGTTTACTGCTGCTCAACAGCAGAGTTCACTATAGGCGGTGTATACATACAGGCATACAGCGCAGGATCATGGGATCATGACTGGTAGTGTAATTTAGCAACTAAACATGCACGTTATATTTACTTCTGCCTATGTTTTTGTCTAGGAAGGCTCTCTTTAAGCAGACCCATGCCCTTTCTGTATTCAGTTTATTGTAACAATGAGCCTGTTTTTCGCTTCATTGTAGCGAAAAAGTATTCGACTATTTCCATTTCACCCAGACCTAAAGTGTCTGGACATTCATGTTAAAAAAAACTGGGTATGGACGCTCTGACAAATATTTGGTACTGTACTGTATTTTGGTTGTTGTACGCGGTACATGCGTATGCGTCTCTTTGGGTGAGCAAACACAGCACAGCACATCAGGCATGAAAGTGGGGCAAATCCGACAAGTTTAATGGCGCGGAAACAAGATATATCTGACGCTGATGGCCACACGGAGAAGGATACATCAGGCCCATCATGGTTCAGACGCCACTGCACACACGTTCATCTGCCCATCAAACCAGATGCCGGCCACTTCTTGCATCCAGCCTTTTGTTTCTCAATGCACAATCGCATACATTTCACCGGATGCTGACCAAAAGATCCGATTAAGCTAGCTGTAAAACCGGGGAGATGCGTCTGTCAAGTCTGAGCTAGTACACCGCAACTACCAGCAAACCTCACGGAACCCGACTACCCGAGCTAGCAGAGACCAAATCTTCGTGGCTTGACTTGACACTGATTAGCAAGCAGGTCCGAGGCAGGTGGGCATATCCTATTTGTTCCTGACGCGAAATCGCACAGACGGAAGAAGTGGCTAGCATAAGAAATTGCCGTTTGATGTCGGGACCGACCGTACGTGTGGACCTGACGGACTTCTCCGATGGCGTCCACACGCGGGTCGCGAGGGGAATTGCTCGGGCAGCCGTGAGGAACACGCCGCACGGCGGACGTGGAGACGGACGATGGTGGACGACTGACCGCGGAGCTGCCCGTTTCGAGAAAGGAACACTTCATTTCCGGCGCCGATCTTTCGTGGCAGACCTCCCCGGGGCGGCCAGACACCCATACTGCCACACATACACGAACGGGGCGGTTTATCTCTCTGATAGAACGCCGAAATTTGCGCGGTCACGGCATACACCTGCCCAGCTGCACATTTGCCTTGCGGTCCATAAAATTGTTGGATTTCATGAGTGGGCGCATCGATTTTTAACTTTTAATTTCTGAAACTTAAGGTTTTTGCTGTTCCTTCGTCGTATAAAGTTTCAACAGCTGAAAGTTGGCAAAGTTTTGAAAACTTGTCTATGAATTCAAAATAAGTCTTATTTCAAAGCCCCTGTCACAAGAAACACGAATATATGTAAACGAAATTTAATTTAGACTTTTGGTTCAAAACAATGAATATTGAAAGCCAAAAAAAGGGGTGCGTGCCACAAATCCCCTCTCGCTAGAACCCTTGGGAGATGGTGAAAAGGAACAATGACAAGCACGAGAGGAGAGAGGCAATAGGGTGGTACCAAACACTGGACAGTGCGGACAAATCCCCTCCCGGCCTCCCCCATATCACTGACTGTTAACCTTTTTCAGCCACCCCTCACCGCACCGCCCTACCTTCCCTGCAGGCTAGAAAGCTGACGGGAAGCCCATGGTGCTCCAGAGGATGGCGGCGGCGAGGTGTTCATCCATCGGTGGCGAGGCCGCCTCGCGTGCGTCGCGCCTCTTGTCCTCAGGTCCGATCGTGCGGTGTTAGCAGCCAGGCCAAAAAGGGTTAGGTGCGGGGCGTGCGCAGTGGTCCCTTGAGGGTGCTCGACCGTGCTGGTGTTGGCTTGTGCTTGAGCGGGCCACATTTGGGCCCAAGGTGGACCACGATTGCTAGATCAACGGCTTTGGCATGGAGGAGGTTATGTGGCATTACACTTGTCCCTATGGTGGGGCTGCCAGCGGTGGGGTGGCGGGGTTGGCTCGGAGCTCGTTGGGGGTTCTTGTTTTGCTTGGCTTGGTTTTGGACCCCGTGCCCGGGTCTAAAGGTACCACAACGTATGTCATGTCCGTGGGGCTATCGACCGTCATGACGAAGAAAGTGGCGGCGGTCTAGCCGGTATTGGATCACACAAGAGGGCAGTGGTACAATATTGAGCTAAGTCCTTGCTTCTGGTTGTGGCCTATGCAGACGACGACGATCCCTTTTGGCACCACCTCTTTTTCGAAGGCGACGTTGAGGCAGTCTAGCCGCTTCTTTGCTAGGAGCAACACCGGTGGGAAACCTCTAATTGTCTAGGGGGTCGTATGGTGATCGATGAAGGCACCTCACTCCTCTCGGGGGATCGTTCTAGTAGTCCATACCGGCTCGAGGGACCTGAGTTGGTGGTGGCCGGTCGGTGTTGATGGTTCGAAGCATCATGTAGTAGTACTATGAAACGAGATGAAATTCGTCAAAATTCAAAATATGTAGCATGAATCTTAAAGCAACTAGGAACGGCAGGTGCGTGCACAGTATCCAGTGACAATCAGAAAGCTGAAGGTTTGAAGTCGGGCATGAAAAATACTAATATAAAAGCATTTGAATCACTAAAATAGTGATCTAAAGGCTTTTATATTAGTTTACAGATCGAGTGTAGAATGAAGAACTTCTTCCCCTGTAGAAACCTACTTTATTTGGCAGCACAGTCAAGCTCGCACGATGGGACCCCCGTGAAGAAGTGACAGACGACCGGCTGGAGGTCTGCCTCCACAGAATGAAAATACTCGGAAAATGGAAAGGAGAGCACCGTCTCTTTCCCGAAATGGACAGCTCGAGGTCAGTCCGTGGTCGTGGTGGTCAATCCACCGCACCGTGTATTTCCCACTGCCGTCCGAGCAACTCCCCACGCGACCTGTGCGCATACACCATTGGAGAGGTCCACACGTACAAGAACCCGACATTGAGCGGCATTTTCTTAGTGATAGTATTATGCTAACCACGTTCTAAAAAAAGTATTATGCTAACCACTAGTGCCAGTGCGATGTTCCGTCAGGATCTCGATCTTCACCTGCTCTGAGTCTGCCAATCAGGCTCCGGGTCAGTCAAGTCGCCAAGATTAGTCTTCGCTAGCTCACGCCACGCCCATGGTTTTTCCCTGTGGTTTGCTGCTAATTGCGATGAAATATTCAGACCGGACAGGCGCGTCTCCCCGATCGATGCCCCACCGTTACCCACGCACGATTGCGCTGGCTGAATAATGTGAACTTTCAACAAGATCTAAGCATCAAGAATTTTATCTACAAATGCGTTTGTAGAGATAAGTGTATACTCGTGTACGTGAGTGATTGTGTTGTGTTTACAAAAAATTATCTGCGTTACGGATGCTTGAGTCGGGAAGATGTTGAGTAAAACGTGTGCTGGTGGACCTGTGGACCGTGATGGCCTCATCTATCGTTTTCATGGCCGACTCATGTTGCCTGCCTTGTACAGAGAGCCTCACTCCGAGGCAAAATTTCATGTTTTAACCCTTTTGACAAATAATTTCAGGATCTGACTTCTGTTTGAAAGTTTTTTTAAATTTGATCATTTTTCCTACCGCCAGGGCCTCTGGCGATAGGGTTACAGAGCCTACCGCCAGAGACCCTGGCGATAGGAAACTTATCCACGTCAGCGCGCGGAGACGGCGCCGTCCCCCTCCGTCGCACCCTACCGCCAGGGGCCCTGGCGGTAGGCTGTGTAAACCTACCGCCGGATCCCCTGGCGGTAGGGTGCGGGGCAATTATTTCGCCCGAGACCGCGCCCCTTCCCTTCTCCCCACCCCTCCCCTCCCCCAAGTCGGCAGTTCTTCTTCCCAAGTCATCCCTCTCTCCCTTTTTCATCTCCTCCACTCCCCCCTCGGATCTTTACCGTTTATTGACCGTTTTTGCAGATCGAGATGGCTCCGAAAAGAGAAACGTAAGCTCCTCCAATCCCTCCAATTAGTTTTTGCAAACTTGCTTCCGTTTCGACGCATTATTTGCTTGAAATACCTCATGTTTTTTAATTTAGATTGGATTTTTTTTCACCTAAGATTGTTTTAGCTTGATTGTAATTGTAGTTCTTAGTTCTTTAGTAAGTAGTGGTATTGAATATGAACTCTAATCAATAGTTCATATGTTAGTGTGAAGATGAACCCTAGTTCATAGTATTTTTTGTTAAAAAAATCATGATGTAATGCATGTGGGAGCACTTGATGGTAGTTTTATGATGCATGTTGATATGATATGAAGATGTTGTTTTTTATAATATGATGCATGTTGATATGATGCATATTGTAGTAAACAAAATATATATGATGCAAGTACTGGATTTGGTTGGTATGATATGGTATGATTTTGCATTTAACACATCTTGATATATGTATTTTATTTATTTGATCCATATGTTCAGGTCTGCAACAGTGGCGCAACCGTCGCCCATTCATCTCCAACACGACCCTTCTGCCTTGCTACTTTCGTACGTGTACGAGTCCTTCCCCGAGGTTCTGCTGCCGGTGACCGCTTTTTCAGACGAGTTCCTACAGGAGACGAGGGCAGTGCAGTGGTACGAGAGGGCAGAACGGATCGCCGACGATGTGAAGTGTTGGTCGCAGAGTGTGAAGGAGTGGAAGAGAGTGACTGCAGAGATGGAGGGAGATCCAACTATCTGTCGTGAACGCCGGGAAGGGGCCATTGAAGTTGCCAAGCAGCACTCTAACTGGGAGATGCGCAATTTGGGCCGGAGAATCTACTTCGAGAGCAATGCGGAGGAGAGATCCAGGATGCCGCCCCCAAGTGCATCGGCGTTCGATATCATCAACTGGGGAAGGGCGAAGGCGAAAACTCCAGCTGGCAAGGCAAGGTGGGAGTGCTTGAACGGGCGGATGCCGACCAGTGTTCCGCCTCAGCCTGAACCGGTGGATCTGCTGCGTATCTGTCTCCACGGCCAGGCCTAGTATACGAGGGGGGGGGAGGTATATCCAACCTATAAACATGTCTATTGAATATGCATATATGTTTAATAGGGGTTGTCAAACTATGTGGACAAGTTTGTTATTTGCTATTTCCTACTTATGAATCTATGTGTAAACTGTTTGATATTTGCTATGTGAAACCTTTATTAATATGTGAGCTCATATATTGCTATCATATTTGTAAAACTTGTTGTGATATTGCTGTCATATTTAAATTGAAAACAAGCAACCAAATGAAATTGAAAAAACAACCAGAGGACCCTACCGCCAGGCCCCCTGGCGGTAGGATCAGACAGCCTACCGCCAGGGCACTTGCATATTTCGTTATAGAAGGCTTGTACGTCAAAACCCTGCCACACCTTACCGCCAGAGCCCCTGGCGGTAGGATTAGACAGCGTACCGCCAGGGGATCTGGCGGTAAGGTACTTATCCACGTCAGCGCGCAGTGACGACGCCGTCCCCCTCCGTCACACCCTACCGCCAGAGCCTCTGGCGGTAGCCTGTCTATCTCTACCGTCAGGGGCTCTGGCGGTAGCAAAATGGTCAAATCCCGAAAAAAATTCAAACGGGGTCAGATTCTGATTTTATTTGCAAAAAGGGTCCAAACACGAAATTCTGCCTCACTCTGATTTGGCCATCGGTATCAGATATATGCTCCTTTCTAATTTGCCCCACACCTCCCTGTCTGCTGTGCTTGCTCACTGATAGAGACGGATAAATAGAATCAAGCAAGAAACATGCTGCATTCTAGAAATAATTAGAATGCAGAAATGGTGTAGATCTGAATAATGACAGCCTTTCTTATACAAGACAGAGAAAAATAAATAAATATGCACGCCACATGGGTCAATTTGTTTGAGCCTGTAGTTTGCAATCTAAGAGCAACTCTAGCGGATCCACTAAAGTTTAGTGAAGTAAACGGCCGAGTATTACTTTATACGAGTACTTTTGCTCCTCTAAAAATTAGTCGTTTCTAATTGATACCCAATATTTAGCGGTGTAAAACAAATTTGAATGGCAAAAACACAAATTCGGTGCACACAAACAAAAATTCGGTTCAAATAAGTACATAAAGCTTACTTAAACGTAGTTTGGTGCCAATTCGGAAGAATTTACATAGAAATTAAAAATGAATAAAAGAAAATTTAAACTAAACTATCCGAAACTTACTACTCTCTTTCTTCCTCGATGCTCTTCCACTCCGCTCGGTTGCTACCGATTTCTTCCTCCATGCTCTTTCCACTCCGCTCGGCGGAGCCCACCGATCATAGGGTCGGGGCCGTCGTCGCTGTCGCCGCCGTCGGAGTCTGAGTCGCTGGGCAGAAAGATGACGTCTGTCATCCTGGTGCGTATTTGTCGTACAACCTGTGCTCCTCCTCTACTTGCTCTGGGTAGCGGCGGCAGAGCTCCGCCATGTACTCCTCGTCGGCGGCCTTCGCCGCTATGCGTTCCTAGACCTCCCGGTCCTCCCTCCTCTCCTGTGCACAGACCACATGCGGGTCGACGGGCTCCGGCCGCGGCATCTCACCAAAAGCGAAGTTTCGGTGGCCTTCGGCGCCACACAGGCATACAGACATGACATTGTAGGCTTGCGCCGCCTGCTTGGCGAAATGGAGGGAGCCAATCCAGATCTTCTTGCCGCGTGGTTATCTCGCATCACACTGATACATTGCCTCTGCGGCCTCGGGAATGCTCGTGGCGGCGCCGATCCACGCTGTGCATGGGCGACGGGGTCCGGTCATATCGACGGCGGGCCGGTGTCGGAGTGCGTGCGGGTGACGTTGGGCGGAGAGGATTGGGTGGAGAAGAGAGGTTGGATTTTTACTCTGCGGTCAAGGAGGAGTAAATTTAAGTGTCACGCGCCGCTTGAAGTATATTTTTTACTCTTTTTCGGGGGGCTTCGGCCATGTGCCCGCTGGAGGAGAAAATCAGATTTTTTTTTCTCGGCTAGAGTTGCTCTAACACATGCATGTTTAGCAGCTAAATCACACTTCATTATCTGGTGATCCCACACCGTTTGTTTACACCTCGTCAGGTAACGCTGAGCATGTGTCTGAGTGCCTCACACGAAATGGTCTTCGTCAGTCAAGTTTTCCAAAGTCTTCTTCAGATTTCCCGGTGCTTTCCCACCTCAACTCCGCACGACGCACGCGCTCTTCCACTTCCACCTTGATCGCCATCTATAAGTAGGCAGCACCACCACGAGCTCAACACCCAGGTCAAGCTTGAAGGCATCACCCAGCCACAGCACTTGCATCATCATCAGCGTACCAGCTTCGATCCCAATGGAGCTTCCTCAGCTGGCGTCCTTCCTCGGCGTGGTGCTCGCCACGGTGCTCTTCCTCAAGGCCGTCCTCCGCCGCCGCCGCCAGTACAACCTCCCGCCGGGCCCCAAGCCGTGGCCGATCATCGGCAACCTCAACCTCATCGGCACGCTCCCGCACCGCTCCATCCACGCGCTGTCTAAGAAGTACGGCTCGCTCATGCAACTCCAGTTCGGCTCCTTCCCCGTCGTCGTCGGCTCCTCCGTGGAGATGGCCAAGTTCTTCCTCAAGACCCACGACGTGGTGTTCACCGACCGCCCCAAGACCGCCGCCGGCAGGTACACCACCTACAACTACAGCGACATCACCTGGTCCCCCTACGGCGCCTACTGGCGCCAGGCCCGCAAGATGTGCCTCACCGAGCTCTTCAGCGCCAAGCGCCTCGAGTCGTACGAGTACATCCGCAGGGAGGAGGTGCTCGCCCTCCTCGGCGACCTGTACCGCGGCGGCGCCGGCTCCGGTGCCGGCCGCGTGGTGGTGCTCAAGGACTACCTGTCCACGGTGAGCCTGAACGTGATCACGCGCATGGTGATGGGCAAGAAGTACCTGGAGAAGGAGGTGAGGGACGAGGCAGGGGCGGTGATCACGACGCCCGAGGAGTTCAAGTGGATGATCGACGAGCTGTTCCTGCTCAACGGCGTGCTCAACATCGGCGACTCCATCCCGTGGCTCGACTGGATGGACCTGCAGGGGTACATCAAGAGGATGAAGAAGCTGAGCAAGATGTTCGACCGGTTCCTGGAGCACGTTGTCGACGAGCACAGCGAGCGGCGTCGGCGTGAGGGGGAGAGCTTCGTGGTGAAGGACATGGTGGACGTGTTGCTGCAGTTCGCCAGCGATCCCGGTCTCGAGGTCAAGCTCAACAGAGAGGGCGTCAAGGCTTTCACTCAGGTGAGTGAATTAATTATGTTTATCCCCTGCTTGCTCCTTAAAAACAATTTAATACTCCCTCTGTTTTTTAGTCTGCATATAAGATTTGATCAAAGTCAACCTTTGCAAAGTTTGATCAACTTTACAGAAAAAATATCAATATCTAAAATATTAACCTATATGGTATGAAAATTAATTTCATGATGCATTTAACAATATTGATTCATATCGTGAATCTTGATATTTTTTCTATAATCTTAGTCAAAGTTAATAAAATTTGACTTTGACCAAATTTTATATACGGACTAAAAACGAAGAGAGTATGTGCTTTGAGACTAGGTTTCGTACACAAACGTTGTTGGTTGCCTGCACTGAAAACAAAAAAAAAGTATCGTCGTTCTAAGCAGAAAAGCCAGCAAGTATATTATGTCCTGTTGCTATCGGTCTAAGCGAGTCAGACTTTAATAATATCCATTATGTGAACTTTGGGGAAAATAATGGGGTTGTTGATAGGCACGTCCCACCATGTGTAGACAAGTTTCACCAAACACAGTAGAGAAATGAACTTTACATTCCAGTGGGCAACGCCCTCAAATTCAATCGTGACATTGCCATTCATTACTTGGTCACAATACTCGCAGCTGACTCTGTAACTGTGTACAGTATAAGACTCATTTGCACATCACAATAAATTTCAAGTTCTCATACTAATCAGCACCATTTTGAAACGTGCAACTGTAGGACCTCATTGCTGGCGGCACGGAGAGCTCGGCGGTGACAGTGGAATGGGCCCTCTCAGAGCTCCTGAAGAAGCCAGAGGTGCTTGCCAAAGCCACTGAGGAGTTGGACCGTGTGGTGGGGCGAGGCCGATGGGTGAGTGAAAAGGACATGCCGAGCCTTCCCTATGTGGATGCCATCGTCAAAGAAACCATGCGGTTGCATCCAGTAGCGCCGATGCTTGTACCCCGCCTTTCCCGTGAGGACACGTCCATCAATGGCTACGACATCCCTGCCGGCACACGGGTGCTAGTCATGGTCTGGTCTATTGGTCGCGACCCAGAGTTGTGGGAAGCGCCGGAGGAGTTCATGCCGGAGCGGTTCCTTGGCAGCAGGCTCGATGTCAAGGGGCAGGATTATGAGTTGCTTCCATTCGGGTCGGGACGCAGGATGTGCCCCGGGTATAGTCTTGGGTTGAAGGTGATCCAGGTAAGCCTAGCGAACCTCCTGCACGGGTTCACGTGGAGGCTCCCTGATGGCGTGGAGCTGAGCATGGAGGAGATCTTCGGACTGTCCACGCCACGCAAGTTCCCGTTGGAGGCTGTCATGGAGCCCAAGCTCCCAACTCACCTCTACACTGAGGCTTGAATATTTGATACATGTGTGCTCTCGTGTGTTGAGTAATTATTACTACTTGTGTTTTTTTACTTTTTCTATAATCTTTTTCTAGTATTGTATCGTCTGCGGTGTAACTAAAGTGATCGAGATGTGCAAGGAAGGGTGTAAAAAATGTTTGGTAATTGCTAATTCAATAAGTGAAATAATGGGACTTTTTCCTCTTTGAAGATGTTTTTATCAAAGTCTCGCCTTATTTAAAGTTCTGCTAATGCTGCTAGGTTGTTGATCATTTCAGGTGTGTTGACTTGGGTAGTTGTGGTTGGCATGATATAGGTTCAAATGAGAATTGCCCCACTTTCGGTCTATAAATCTTAGTCTTTTGAGTCAGTTTGACAGAAGAAATTTCAGCCGATACTCATTATGGCACCTATGCTAGTTCTATATGGCAACTGACTCGAACAAATCTCTTGTCCGAGAAATCGACTGAAAACCTACTATATTCAAGATGGTTTCCTCAAAGAAATCACAAACATGTGTTACTAAGGTGGTTTTTGGTGTGAAACCGCCTCCGATTAATGACATTCTCAACATTCCACTGTAAGAAAACATAACTACTTGCCGTTCGAACACTAGACTTACCCTCTCTCCCGTGGCACCACCGAGCCTCCACGACGTCATCGTCGATCCTCTATGACTCTCATCACCACCACCATTAATTCCTTCTAAAATGTGATGTTAACATATTCATGAACTCCTTCTGTTGTCTATAATGGTTTAGATTAAGTCTTTTCTCTAGTAGCGAAGAGCACTTAGTATTGGCGGATCGGCAAAAGGACCGTGGAGCCATCCTTCAGCGATGAAGCGGTATGCAGCCTCCGTGTAGTGAATCCCATCCCAGTTCACGAACGCCGAGGGATTCTTGCAGGCCGTCACCCCCGGCATGCCGCAAACAGCACTGGCATTCCAGTTGTATGCCCCGGCGCCTCCGCAGCAAGCCCGTAGAGCGTCGTCGCCGGTGACTCCTGCATATTGATCGAGTTTTTAAAGAAAACTCAGTGACTCCACAATAGCAAGCAAAGGGTCAGCAACACGGACACAGAATCCCTGCAAACTTTCTGGTCCTTACCGAATCGGCTTGGGTTTTCGAGGATTGTGATGATCGGGCCGTAGAAGTCGGCGTAGATGATCCTGGCATGCGAGTACTTGCCCCTGAGGACGCGAATCGCCGCGCGGAGCATGGAGTTGTGGTACTTGGCCACGCGGTTGATGTCGCTTAGGCAGCCGATGCGGTCGTATATTATCGTCTTGTTGAGGCTCGAGCGGGTCGTCGGCATGGTGGGTGAGCACCCGTTCGGTGGATTCCCCGGTACGACCACGTAAACTGCACCTCCTTTGATGAGCCTCTGTGGTACCAAAGCAAACGCACGGCAATGGTTTAGCATGGTGTCGCGTCTTAACGTTGTTACAAGGCAACTTATATTTCTTTACGGAGGGAGTACATGTGTTGTGTACAAAACATTTAAATCAAAGCTGAACAAGTTGCACAATAATGTACCTCCACGGCCACGGCAATATTTTTCACAACTTTGGGTACACAGGATCTCACTTCGTCTTCAGTCCTCCCGGCATTCCACACGAAGTTGTAGTCATTCACTCCAAACTCCCCAACGAAGAAGAGGGCTTTACTAAAGCATTCACCTTGTTATCAAGCAGTTTTTCAGTATGTAACTGGCAGGTGCAATTGCTAGACTGGAGGGCATGCCACATACCTACGGTCTTGTTGCAAATCCTTGGCTTGAGTTCCTCGAGGATAGGTTTAGGTGCAATCGCCGGTCCCCACGGAGACGGCGGGAGGAGGACGACACGGGTTTGGACGCTGGGCGCCGCCGCCGTAGGATAGGTTTAGGGGCGGGCTCTTTTTTGTTCTAAATGTAGTTAAGTCCGCCGTGTTTGTATGAAATCCGTCATGTTTATACGAAATCCGACCGTGTTTGCATGAATTTCATCCGGTTTGCTGAAAAATAGTTTGAAATATATGCAGCTAGCGTTGGATGTCGACATCCTGCATCCATGTTCGCGGACTGGTCCCTCCTATCCGCGGACGGATGCGGAAGATTTTTGCGGGTTGACGTTAGAGATGCCCTTATTACATATAAAAAGTCTAAGTATCCATCGTCAAACCAAGTCCAAACTGAGAAAGAAAAAAGATGAAATACAAGTAATCATAAAAGCATCAAACTAGTACGAGCGTGCTGTGGCTAATGTTAGAGTATCACCTCTGAGTACTAGTTAATTAAGATTTTCTTTAGAAAGAAGGCCGAGGGCCCGCGTGAAATAAGTGACGCCTTGAGAAACCTCCATGATCAGCTTACAAGACACACGGCAGAACGAGCAAACAAAAAATAAAACAAAAGAGCTCAACTTGATCGTCAAGGTCCTCATCCACCAAGTCGTCATAGCAATGGACCAGATATAGTGAGAAACATGAAGTGAGCAGAGTGAAGGAGGTGGGAGCACACTGTTGTCTACCATGGGGTGGCCGAACCAAGTCGTGCTGACTTCCATCTCCGCTGCTAAAGAGGCCCACCTGCCCTCTCGCCTTGGTTCGAAGGGCGTCGCACCGTCAGCATGCAGAGCCGCTCGCCCTAGAGCTCGAACAAAATCAGACGGGAAGGTCGCCAAGGGGCAGAAACCAAGCGTGACCACCTAACCATGCCGAGCTCGTCGCATGGTCAACACCGCCGATGTCCATGTTGACGTAAGTGATTGGTGCGGCCCATCAGAAGGAGCGAAAAGCAAAGGGAGGCACCGCCAGAGCAGGTCCCAAGTATCGCCGAGTACCTGTCATCAACGGCCCAGCACACTCACAACCCCTTCATCCCACAGCGGCGCTTCCAAGAAGGGGACAACGCCGCACGCCGCCGCCGCCAAGTCCGGAAAGGATTGAGTTTTCACTCAGAAATCGAGGGATGAGAAGGAAGTGGTCCTCGACAATGCCTCCAAGAAGGGGATCGACATTTGCGGATGTCGTTGTCGTTGTGGCCGTCCACGAGCCAGGGATTTCTCCCGAAATCCAAACCACCACCAGAGACATGCCACTCCATGGCTAGGACCGGCAAGTCCTGGATCCGAATGGCAAAGTAGCTAGGTGAGGCAACCACCTTCAAATCGGACATGAAAGAAGGACGGAATGCTTCACATACTGCCGCCAACACCCACCATCCAGGGGCGGAGCTCTGTAGGGGCAGACCTGGGCCAAGGCCCGCCCAGGAATTTGACAAAAAAATATTTTACTACTAGTCGTCTTAGCCCAGCCCACTAAGCCCACGCACGCACAGGCTATCCCCATCGGCCATCGTCTCCTCGTCTCACGCACGCTGCACGCATAGGCTCACGCATGGCTTCCCCAATTCCTCATCCCCTCAGTCTCATACTCATGTAGCCACGCCGCCGTCGTGGACAGGGAACAAGATCCACCGGAGCGCGCCGCCCACCGTCTCTCGGAGCAACCTCCGCGGCGACGCCCGCCTGCATCTCGCCTCGCCCCTGCCCTGCTCCCTTCCGCCGCCCATGATCCGCCGGAATCCAGTGTGCCGTGCGTGCTGTCGGCCATCCATTCCTGCGGTTGTTCTCCTCCATCTCCAAGTCTCCAAGTATGGGGCATGACCTGGGCCAGCCCCTTCTCTTTCTATATTCTATCGCTAGCGCCCCCATGACGGCCCATTGCCGCACACACACTTCACAGGTGAAAAAATCCCACCAAATTCTAAATTTGATAAGCAATAGCCTGATTTTTCTCATTTGCATACACCCAGTGATTAGTCCTGCTAGTGATAAATAATAGCCTAATGATTTGATCTTACGCAAATTTCAACATAGGTAGTCATGGGGAAGGAAAATCAGACTTAGAGAAGAATTGATTTAGTTTTTAAAAAGGAAAAGGGATGATATAACTGAAGTTGAGGATCATTAAGACAAGATTGTGTAATAAGATGGAAGATGAGAATCTGGCTAATAACTTATTAGTTCACATAGAGGGTGGAATTCTAGAGAACTACAGCCCACGAAGATGTCATTGCAGATTTTAAAGCAAGAATGACCGGAGAGTTGATTTCTATGTGAGCAAGTCCATGTCTAATGTCTCGGCACTTTTGTATTAGCTAACTCAATAGTGACTCATGGTTGATCTTTACTTTGGTACATAATATATTATATATGTACATATCTGCTAGCTCAATCTTGTGACATGGGTGCTTGTAATGTGTCCTTATGAGTCAGAATTTCGAAAAAAAATTGCTCTTCTTAAGTCTGGCCCGCCCAACTTTTTTGTTCAAGCTCCGCCACTGCCACCATCCACTCTTCACCCGAGAAGAGCAGCCGACATCAACGCATACTACCCGCCACAGGGCAGCACCATCCACCATGGCTGAGGCAGACGCCTTAGATCCGAGAGACCACCCTCACCTGTTACCAACCGGCAACAGACCACAAGCACACACGCAGCCAGCCCTCGCACTAGTACCACGCCATCGCACTTTGCAACCACCAGAGACACCGACACCCATAGCCGAGACGCACGCACACACATATTCCCGAGGTCAGATCTGAGAGGAAATCTAGGCAAGGGCTTGGTCAACGACGCCAGTTCTGCTAACCTTCGGCACACAGTGACCGGGATGGCGCGGGGCCCAGCTAGGGCTCGCCTCCACCACCAAGAGTAGCCAAGGTCTGCTCATCGTCATCGCGAAGACCAGCCATGCCGCTAAAATCAAGAATCGTTGGGACGGTTTGCCGCTTACCGCCACAGAGGAGGCCCGGAGTCCTGCAACTGCATACTTCTTACAATAATTAGCAACATATGCATAGTTCCAGCCAAAACAAATGTTCCTACCTCATGTGCTTGCCCACACAATCAACTTCGGTCGATCCCCTCGCCTTGGTGAGTGGTATCCATAGCCATGCCAAACTTGGGTTAATCTTACATTCAAGTATCTCAGATAGCTGAATCGTCAATTGAGCTAAGCCAACTAAAGCAACATCTGTAAAGGCTCATGAACAATAACCAAACACTAATAATCTGCGTCATCTCCTGACATAACAGACAGAATAATACAACCTAAAACATAGAAGTTCAACTAAAATTTATGTTGAGTAAGAAAAAGTGTCTGGACAGGCATGACTAAATGCTTGTATTCATTTCCTCTATTTTGAACAAAGGTGGCAAAATAGGCTAAGCAGTTTATCTTCATAGTCAGTGATTTCAGTATCTACATCACCAAGTATATCGAACTTTGGTCTTAATTAAGCACCTACGTTATCATCAACTTTGCTTCAAAGTTTTCAAACATCATACAAAGTGACATATATAACTAGGTGGTGTCCCAAGTGCAGCATATAATGCAAAGAAAGCATTAGCGATCAAATTATTGGTTCAAAATTTTCAACCAGTTGTGTCTCCAGATAAAAGAACATCAAGAGATAGTCATCATCCAATTCTTTAGCGCTTTTTGTGCTCGGGTTCTTATTTGGATTTGGTCGCAGTGGATTAGCAAACATGAGTCGTTTGTCGCCGTTTCCTTGTGTCGGTGGATCCCCGTGCGCATGCCATAGTCCAACATGGCGTTGATGTGTTGCAGCTGCCAAAACGGTGTGACTAAGAGCTTGTTCCTCCGACGGGCAAGTCAACCCGGGCTTCCTCAAAGATGGGGAGGTCGACCTGGGCTTCCTCGAGGATGGAGAGACAATCTTACTCGAGGGCTATTCTGGTCAACCTTTTGACCCGGTGTAAATGTAAATAATTTTTATGCTAAATTTTTATATTTATTTAAACTAATCGTGTACTGTCGTGGTTTTGTAACAAAAAAACATAATATATTTTTAGTGAGCATAATTTTCTGTTACTTATCTATCATAGTTAACCACATAATAATGTTGCTAAATATTGTTATTCTCTGAATTGCTCCAAAATCGTCATGTATGTCAATCAGAAAATTCCTTCTCTTAAATTTAAATTGTACATTCTTCATAAATTATATGTTTTAAAATGTATGTGTGTGTTCATATTTTTTTTCTACTATCATTAAGTATTATGTTAGAGATTTCCAATATCATACACACTAACAAATATCTTAATAATAGTGTATAGTGTATCACTAGGTATGCATATATATAGTTACTTCTAGTGTATGACAATATTTGTGACTTGGGCTCAGTAATAACTGGAAAACATGTACATTATGTTTTACCTGTATTTACTATATATCCCGATGTTAGCCACCACACACCCAAAAAAATTGTCTTTTGCAAGTCATTTAGCCTAAACATCCTATAACATCGTTCGAATAAATCTTTGTTGTGCATGTCAAAAGATTTAGAGGTCATGAGGGAGGATGAATATTTCATTATTTAACCGAAGTCTCAATAGAATTTGCTATTCCCTCATATCCATATTAATTGTCACAGTTTTAGTACATACAACTTTATAGTACTAAAGTTGTATTAAAGCCATAACAACACGACAATTAATATGGGTCGGAGGGAGTAATAAATATGTACTAGCGGCTTCTTTTGTGAAAGAGTCAATTACACCACAGGTGCCTGAACTTGACGAGAAAAATCAGTTTGGTACTAAAACTTGCGGCATACATTGAACCAGTGACAAAACTTGGCTTGGGCGTGCATCTACGGTGCTCATCACATTTATATACGTACAAGGTGTTGATGTGGCGCGCCAGCATGGCGCGGGCCCCACCCGACAGTGACAGGGAGGTGGGGACGAGGACACGTGGCCTTTTTTGGAAGAAAACACCTTTAAACTATTCTATTGTCATGAAAAAGGCCCTAGAATCTTTTTGTTTTTTAAAAAATCCCCTCATACGTGTCTCTATGACCCTTGGGATCCACCCATCAGGAAACGATACGAAGAGAAATTAATACCCGCGAACTAATCGTTTAAAGATGGCCACGCTAGCCATCGCACCAACTCTTTCGTGTTGTTCCCCTAAAAATATAAACTCTTTACGTGATGTTCATCACGCACATGGGGCTTAACTGAGCTGCACCGCGGCCCATTTTTCACACGATAGTTTTTTAATTATTAAATACTATTTCTGTTTATTATTTTAATTTTTTTTAAAATTATACATTGATAATTTTTACAATTACATGAACATTATTTTGAATAATAATATTTATCTTAAAGCGAATACATGATTATAGCCTAAAAATACATGAATATTTTTCTGAATACATTAATAATATTTATGTAATTCAACGAATAATATTATTTTGGTTAGTAAACATTTTTAAATAGTCATTTGTGTTTTTTTAATTACGTGAACAGTGTTTTAAATAAGAACATTTTTTAGAATTGTATGAACATTAGTTTAAATAAGTATATTCTTTATAATTACGTGACATTATTTTAAATACTTTATTTCATTTGTAGTGATATTATCTATAATTTAAATATTTCTAAGTAAGGGAAAATAACTAACATATGAAAAATGGGCCGCCGTGACAGCAGCCCATTTAAGACTTATGTGTGTGTTTCCCGCAAAAAAAAAGCGACTTACGTGCGTGCATCAAATGGTACTTGATCTGTTCGCTAGCCCGGCCGGCTGTAGTCTCACAGGTCTTCTGTTAGAACCTGGGCGGCGATTGCATATTATCTTCCTCCTTGTAATGTATCCTGGCGGGTGGGGCCCAATGGACACCTTCCATTTTTTAAGAAAAAACTTCAAGCAGCTTTTTCGTGATAAAAAAAAGTTTAGGAGGGTTTTCGAAAAAACAGGTCACATGCCCTCGTCCTTGTCTCCTATTCACTGATGAGTGGGCCCTGCGCCATGTTGGCGCACCACATCAGCACCCTGCACGTATACATGTGTAGTTAGCACCGTAGATGCACGCCCAAACCAAGTTCTGCCACTGGTTCAATGTATGCCGCAAGTTTTAGCATCAAACCGACTTTTCTCGCCGAGTTCAGGCATCTCGTTTCAATCCAAATAATATGAGCACAGTGTTGACATCAACATTTACTTTCATCCGCAATACTAAGACGTTCATGTGTCGCCTCGCCTTTAATCGTCTTCAAGTTTCTCCTCCACTTAGTAGCGAACAACACTCATTATAGGCGGGTCGGCGAAAGGGCCGTTGAGCCACCAGTCGGCGATGTACCCGTTGGTGGCCTCCGTGTAGTGAACCCCGTCCCAGTTGACGAACGCCGACGGGTTACTGCATGCGGTCGCCCCCGGCATGCCGCAGATGGCGCTGCCGTTCCAGTTGTACGTGCCGCCGGCTCCGCAGCAAGCCCGGAGAGCGTCCGCCTCGGCCACCCCTGCAGATCGATCCCAAAATTCCCAGGGAGCTCAGTGGCTGGCCGCGCCGCAGCAAAGGTCAAGACACACGAGCGCAACCAAAGATGGAAGGACTTGTTACCGTAATGGCTGGGGTTGCGGAGGATCTTGATGATGGGGCTGTAGAAGTCGGCGAGGATGATGGTGGCACGGGGGTACTTGCCCCTGAGAGAGACGATTGCAACGCGGAGCCGGGAGTTGTGGTGCGTGGCCACGCGGTTGACGTCGATGAGGCAGCCCATGGGGTCGTACTCCGTCGTGTTGAGGCCGGAGCGGCTCGTCAGCATGGTGGGTGAGCACCCCAGCGGCGGGTTCCCCGGCACGACCACGTACACCGCGCCTCCTTTGATGAGCCCCTGTGGTGCCAAGGTGGACGAACACACTAGTTTAGGTGTGTGTTTAGGCCACCACGCCGGTTCGAGTGCAAAATTCAGTGCTGATAATTACGGAGCCTGAATGCCTTATAAGTTCTTTGAAACAGAAAGAAAGTCTGTCAGCATGGTTAAGTATATAGAAGATCTTTTCATCACTTCATCAGGGTGGGTGCACTCCTTACCAGTCTAGAGGTTAGAGTAGGTTTCAATCTAAGCCGTCAATCTAGACTTCTAGTAGTAAGGATAGCAACATGACAGTTAATCAAGGTACACACCTCATCAAAGAGTACAATATTAGGTGGGTATATCCTTCGAGACAACCATATGCAAACGGTCCGCACTAAAACTTGTGGATACATCAATCTGGAACAAAGTTAGCGTTTTTGACACTAGTGTAGTATCAAAAACGCTCTTATATTATGGGACGGTGGGAGTAATCCGATAGTTGCAATACGGAATGTATGCAGACCAATCTTTTGTAAATTTTGAGATACATGTTCTAGACTACATTTAAACAACGCAATCTGAAGTTTACAACACACTGGGGTGTGGCACTAGATTCAAACTACAAACTCCATTTCAATCACTTGACTGTTACTTAAATCCAGTTTGAATCTTAAAAAACTAAAACCCAACAAACTTTACACTCAACTTTTAAAACTTGATATCTTTGGTCTCTCACCTATCTCAAACTGGTTTGGTGGACGATGTGGTGGTGGTTTTGTTCTTGCACATGTAACCCAGTCAGAACAAATAGTAGTAAGTAATTAGAAATCAGGAAAAGGAAAAAATAATTTGAAATTAGGAATAACTTGGAACAAAACTACTCCTTCCAATCCATAATGAACTAAGTTTAAACTAACCTTAGTTCAAAACTGCGACACTTATTTGGATCATAGGCAGTAGAATTTTCAGACAAATTATGGAGAATTTCCTGATTTTAAAATTAAACGACAGAAAAAGAAAAAGAAAAATGAATTTTGAGGAACATTCATTGACTATCGGTGAATGCTCATGCATTATTTGTGATCATTTTTACAATACTTCTGGTTTTCCTTTTTTTCTAAATACATAGTTTTCTGGTGTTTTCCTAGACTTACACCATATATTTTCTTATTTGAAAACACGTACAAGCATATATTTCCTCTAAGAATCACTATTTCGTTATAGATCTCCACATTCTTCTAAAAATAATTTATTATATATTTTTGTGTTTATTATTTTTATTTGTGTTGATTGTGTTGCCAAGTGGGCAAAACAACCACTACGTCATCGGTCAAACTTGTTTTAGTGGAGTGAAAGACCAAATATATCTTTTGTTGAAAATTAAGGGTATCTTTTCGGTTTCAGAGTTTAGGAACCAAATTTAAACCTACCCAAAGTCCAAGGATTTAACTTTGAAACTATATTTCATCTTAAACAATAATGCTTTGAATTTACATGGCAAAAACATATTTTATTTCAAACACTAAATCCTGAACCTTTTTTTATTGAACATACGTGTACCCTATTGTTTATGCTAACCTTGTGAGAAGGATAACAATAGTTCTAGTTAGTTCCCGGCCTTTGAAAAAATGGCATGGCCCGTTTGACTACTTCTAACTGATGTGAGGTGTGCATCTCAAAATAAAGAAACTAATCTGAGATGTGATGTGCAAAGACAGTATAGGTCATAGTCAACCCTTACCTTCTAAGAGGTTAGAGATCATCCTGAGGTGTGCATCTCAAGATAAAGAATAATTTGGGATGTGATGTGCAAAGACAATATGAACCCTTTGAAGGTCTAAGTCAACCTTCTACTCCCTCCGTCCGAAAATACTTGTCGTAGAAATGGGTACAAATGGATGTATCTAGAACTAAAATACATCTGGATACATCCATTCCTCGGACAAGTATTTCCGGACGGAGGGAGTAAGAGGTTAGAGATCACCCTACTAGTTAGATCATATACTCCCTCCGACTATAAAGTTATACTAGAAATATGGATTGGAGGGGGTGGTAAACAAACGGCTCTTAGAAAATCTGTTGAGTTGAGCAAAAACGGCAATAGTATGCTGGTCACTCAAATATACCTCCACGGCCGTGGCAATGTTTTGGACAACTGTAGATACATGTGACATCACTTCTTTTTCAGTCTTGCCGGCAAACCATAGGAAGTTGTAGTCGTTCACTCCGAACTCCCCAACGAAGAAGAGAGCCTTACTGAAGCAACCTTCGCACCCTGTATTAACAAGTTGCTCAGCATTTGACTTGTAGACAGTAAGTAATTACACCGTAAGCCCATAATATAATATATAGACTGGAGAGCAAGAGCCAGACCTGCAGTCTCGGTCTTGTTGCAAATCGCCGGCCTGAGTTGCTCGAACCAACCCAGCTGCACGCTCAGAGAATTGTTCAGCAGCTTAAACTGAACTATGTTGTTCCTCTCGAAGTAGTCGACGTCGATCGCCGGTGCGCCGCCGACAGCGAAGTTTACGCCTTTGGAGGCGTCCGAGTCATTCAGCAGGGAGGGTCCAAGAAGGGGGAGGCCAAACTCCTGAGCTACAAGTACAACCATGGGAAACAGAATCAAAATCGAGGATGCACTCAAATTTCAATGAGTTCATTCAATGCTTTAAGAGTCAAATCATATCAAAACAATAAGTTAAGGAAGTGAATACAATGGATCAGATGGCTCAACAAGTTACCGATGAAATCGATGGTGTTTCTGCCGTCGCTGAGGCGGCCTGTGGGGTGGCCAAAGAAGGTCATCCCGTAAGGAAGCTTGTCATGCACGACGGGCACAGCCGGCACCATCGCAGCGGCCATGATCAGAAAGTTGCCGGCGTCGATGTAGGAGTCCCCGAGGGAATACATGGCGGTGAAGAAGCGTGAGTCGGAGCTCACGCCATGGATGCAGGAGAGGAAGAGAATGGAGAGCGCGAGAATGAGCTTCATGGTTGCTGGAGCTTGGAATGGTGGAGAATCGAAGCCACACGAGGACTTGTTTATAATGGGCGCTGCCCAGCTGCTATGCCAGAAGAAGAGAGTTGTGCATCTTGTCAACGAATGGCAGCTTGCTTCCAGCGCGTAAAAACAAAACGAATGCTAGATTGATTATGCATTGTTTGAGGTTGTGGGGAGCTATGACTTATTGGTGTTGACAAATAGCACTGATTCAAAATTGAGATGAGAAATATTTCAAGTGCACTTACTTGACCTCCACTGCCAGGTCTCTAAGATTAAAGAGTAGAAGAGCGATTGTTTGGCATTAATGGTTATGATAAAGAAATATGTTTGATCGTGCCAACTTGACAACGTGGCGCTAGTATATTTCGATTGCTAGCTAATCGGTTTTAGTTAATAATTCGCATATGGCTCCAGTAAGTGGTCAGCCAGTAACCTTGGTGATGTACGTACAACTGAGCGAGATCTGGAGGGGCAATACGTACAGGAGTTCTATTTTAAGACAGCCTTCAGTGAGTGGGCAAGTAGCCAATTTCAAGGTTCAGCAACAGAAGGGACTGGCGAACTGTTCAGCTGCAACGAGTAATTCCTGGGGCAAAAAGATGAGGAATATCTGCAAAAAAAGAGAACTGCAATCCTTTCAAAGCTTTCATAATTCGTAAAGAGTTTATAGCCATCGGTGCTAAATTGTTTCATGGGCTATTTTCTCTGCACGGGCCATAGAGGCAAGCAACATTTTAACAGCTACAGGTCTCAACGCATGATCAGCTGAGCCAGCCCTCAGCAAAAGCCATAAGTTGTCTAAAAAAAAGCAAAAGCTACAAGTTGTAGGA
Source organism: Aegilops umbellulata (assembly GCA_032464435.1). Taxonomy (NCBI): domain Eukaryota; kingdom Viridiplantae; phylum Streptophyta; class Magnoliopsida; order Poales; family Poaceae; genus Aegilops; species Aegilops umbellulata. Next base: position 374,741,166 of record CP136058.1, on the reverse strand, counting down.
AGGAGCTGCACTCAGCACTCTTGCCTGCCACATTTCCAGTACAGCACAAGCTGCAGATTCACAGGGCCTTAAAGAAAAGGTTACAAAAATGCAGGATATGCGGATTCAGAAAAGGCATAATGTCCATGATAACCAAACTTAACCATGTCATCACAACAGTCGTCTCTCGTCGGCTAATATCAGGGGCGAATAACAACAGTAAAACAAAATACTTGTAGCATATGTTGCTCCAAAATTTCATGCTTGTGTCTGATTAGAGAGGCTGCCTCGATACAGATGCCGAAGTCCGTACACAGGTTTGATAGCCTTAAAAGATGGTACTGGACTATTTACCACTCAACCTATCGACCGAAAGTCCTTAAACTGACCAGTTACAGATACTAGCCTTCTCCAGTGGTCACTCAGGGTTTTCGGCCACCTTTTGCTTCTTCGAGTGCTCCTTGTTTTTCTTGGCGTCACGGCGCTCCCGCTTCAGACCCTTTATGTTGCTTGTTACGGTCAATTTTGAAACCTTTCAGACAAAAAAACATGAATCGGATTAGTATGAAGATTGGTTAAATTCGAACTTCAAACTGCTGATGAAAAAAAATTAGACACAAACCTCCTGGTCTGGAATGTAGATCCTGCCCTGCTTGCCTTCAACTGGATTATTCGTGACATTTTTCACCTGCAAAGAAGTCAATGTAGTTGTGAATACATACTGACATACAAGTTCTCAGTGAGAAAATTAGGGCAGAAAATATGCTTGTTTAGGGCTAATAATGGCAACAGTTAGCAACCTAACCATCAAGATAACAAAGTCTGATGAGCAAATGACAGTTGTTCCATTGGAATTACCTTCTTAGCATGACCAGGAGCCTTCATAGCTTCTTTCTGTAAACTTTCAGCTGCTTGTCGGTGCCGCCTAAGTACCAGGTCCATTGAAGGCCCAACTTCAACCAGCTCCATTCTAGGAATAGATGTGCCTGACCTTTTTAGACGGAGAGCGCAGTGCATCATGTAGACGGTAGTAGGAGAAATTGCTGTGCACACGAATATCCGATCTACACCAGCAAGGTTCAGATTCTCTACCACCTGTATCAAAATAAACTAATTAAGCTCAAGAATTATCCATATATATCCTACACGCCAACTTATCTATAAAGATGCACACCTCTCCTTTGAAATGATCAAGCAGCATTTCCTTCAAATGCTTCAGTCCTTCAACACTCTCAAAGTGCTCCCCAATGAAAGCAAAGAAAGGCTTTGTCCCAAGTTTAGGTGCCAACTTTTTATCATATGCATACGATTCTATAGATTTGTAGTTCTCAACTCCTACTTCAACAAGGTCATATATATGGTGATCGTAAGTCCTTCCCAAAACAAGATTGTTGGGCCTCTTCTTTGAATGAGAACCATACTGCAAACACATAAGTAGTTACAGTTAAAAATAAAGGAGAATAAAGTTTAGTATGCAAAGGAAGATGAAAAAAATCATTACAGCAGACATGGAAAGAGTTTCAGATAGGTTTCATACTGGTGCTTAGAAAGTCACCATCTAGCTCATTATAAAGCAATTTTACTTCTGGGAAAATCATCTATTGAAATTTATTTTCTCAAATGAATAACAATTGCCCATTCCCACGAACTACATAACAAATCAAGGCAGCATAATACGACTTACCACTAAGAGGCTGCAGTCAGATTTAAGGGAGAAGAACTCCAGGGAAGTTTCACCCCCGCTCTCAAATGGCCTGATGCTGTCGTTCTTCTTGGTGTACTTGACAGCATGATCACGCTTCAGGTGGAAAAGATCTGCCAGCACAGAGTTCAAAACTGCGCTGGTCTTTGTACCATGAAGAATAAGCATCTTCTTGCCATTCTCAACCTAGATCAAGCAGTAGAACATGTGGTTAAGCAACTAAATTAAGATTTACATGTTATTATCTGTACAGAATATAGAACATGTGACAGAAAATGTGGCCATTCCTTGTGTGTAACTCGATTCCTATAAGAAAAATACAGCACACTACTCTGAAACTAATTTGGGAAATTGCTGGAAGATGCCAGCCTACGCTTGGCCAGAGTCACGAAGACTAACGCTCAAATACTGCTTAAGAAACTATCTATACTTCGTTGTACCTATACATATCACAACAATGATTTGCGCTTACTGTATGGTTCCGTATTTGGAATAATTATAAACGGGGATGGTCTTCTTCTGGTACTGTGGACTGAAGGCAGATTTGCAACAGCTGAAGAAAGGATGGAAGGGAGCAGAAGCTTACGAGCTTGGGCGCGTGCTTGAGGAGCTCGCGCTTGGCGCGCATGGACTTGGGAACCCTGATCGCCATCTTGCTCATATTGCTCAAGCCGCGAGGGAAAGGGGCTGAGGCCTCTGGCGAAGGGTTTACACCTCTGTTTAAGCTTGGAAAGCGCCTATTCGCTGCTCAAACAAAAATCACAGGTCAGTGCGAAGATGACAGGAGAAGGGCTTAAAAATCGACCAGCACAAAAATTGCTGCGCCCAGCAGCATCCCTGGCAAATCCGTACGCCGCAACCGGACGCGCGCCCTAGCGCTGGCGCCGCGCGGCACACGAGATGGGAGAGAAGAGGGAGGGGAGGGAGGTGGGAGGCTGACCTCTGCCGCCGCCGCCGTGTGCCCTCGTTCGACCGCCGCCGCCAGTCGCGAGAGACGAAGGGAGAGAGCGCTAGGTCTTTCGTTCGTGTGAGGGTTTTCAGGGGTGGTTTAGGGGGAGCGACGCGAGCGACCGGCAGCTGATGTCTTGTGCAGCAGGCCAGCGGGCCGCTTCACGGCCTCTCTAGGGTCTGGGCCTCAGCAAAGATACCCACCACTCAAAAGAAAAAGAAAAAGATTGGACCGTCAATGGAGAGCAACTAGTGAACGAGCGCTCCTTCGGGAGGCTCACAACGATCAGCGTCATTTGGCGCGCTCTCAGCCGCTCGTCACCTTTTCGCGCTCTGGGCGCTCCCTCCGGATATTTTTTTTTTTATTTTTCCGCACGCGTTTTCAGCTTTTTAAAAGGTTTTTTTTCAAGTTTTTTCGACGTTTCGGTTTTTCACCGGTCTTTCTTAATTTTTGGAACCAAAAAAAGTCAGAAAAAATTTGCGCGAAAAAACGCGTTTTCTTTTTTCTTTTTAATTTCGCGATAGTCACGGTTTTGCTTCCGCGAGAGGCACGGTTTTGCTTTCGCGAGAGTCACGGCCGCGACTCTCGGAAACGAAAAAATGCTTTTTTTTTCTTCCGCGAGCAGCACGGTTTTGCGTTCGAGAGAGGTGTCGTTGTGTTTTCGCGAGAGGCACGGTCGTGCCTCTTAGAAACGAAAAAAGTGCATTTTTTGTTTTTTTCTTCTGAGAGAGGCACAGTTTTGCTTCCGCGAGAGGCATGGTTGTGCTTTCACGAGAAGTAAAAAAAAACATGTTTTCTATTTTTTTTCTTCTTTCGCGAAAAGCACTGTTTTGCTTCTGACGGGAAACGAAAAAAAAGCGTTTTCTCTTTTTTTTTTCTTTCACGAGAGGCACGGTTTTGCTTCCGCGAGAGGAATGGTTGTGATTTCGCGAGAGGCACGTGTGTGCCTCTTTCGGAAAGGGAAAAACCCGTGCTCTCGGTTCGGTTTTTTCGTTCGGTTTTTTCGTGAAAAAAGTTCGTCAAAACCTATCAACATGGTATCTAGTTCTAAAGATCTCGACGCGAAGAATTCAATAGTGAAAACGGTTCGAGATTCGGATGCACGGTTTAAGAGATAAAATATTCTGAATAAACGAATCTACGAAAAAAGGGAAAACTCCCAGGTTGCGACAAGTGGCGCACATGCAGCACGCCACTTGTCACAACCTGGAAAGGTGGGAGTGATCTTTGCAACAAGTACTCCTAGTGATTTCGCCGTCAATGGCTTGCTCGCAACAGCGCTTCCATTCTCACTAGCAGCGTAATTGGGCCGACCCAACAGATCTGCACACATTAAAAAGGCATAGCGCGAGTAGGAAATGGCTAAAGGGCCCGACAGGAGTAGCAAAGGTTAACTTGGATGCAGGTATTCCCTCTTGTTAGGGTTTTCTTTCCTCCCGGAGGCGATTCCCACGCCGCCGTCGAGACCTTCTCTCCCCTTCCCTGACCTTGCATGTGGAACAACTCGGGCTGATCAAGGGGTGATCTGGACTCACCGCCCGGCCTTGGTGATCTTGACAGGTAGGGTTGGGGTTTAGGGTCCTTACCAATACCCGGTTGGCTCTCAGATCGGGTTAGGGTTTCGAGTATGGCAGCGAATAGATCGGCATCGGCAAGGACGTCCGGTGCTGACACCGCTGCGGAGATGGAGAGGATGATGGCAGAGCTTGGGTTGCGCGAGGAGGATCTAGATGATGTGGTATATGATGAGAAGGAGGCGCTGTCAGATTCTGCTAGATGGATTGTTGTGGCCCGGGTGCATATCAAGAAATCATACAGTCAGTATTGGTTCTTTAAAAACATGCGGGCTGCTTGGGATCTTGCCCAGGATTACAAGTTCCATCCGTTGGAGGATAATCTTTACACAGTTCAGTTCTTTTGCCTGGGAGACTGGGAACGGTTGATGCGGGAGGGCCCTTGGAACTTCCATGGGAACGCAGTCATCCTAGCACAGTATGATGGCATAACACAGCCCTCCATGGTACCTTTGGACACGCTTGACATTTGGATTCAGATCCATGACGTGTCGGACAAATATGCACACCTGGTTGATGCTCTTGCTAGTAGGGTGGGGGAAGTTCTATTCTCAGAAAAGCTTTCCCAAGATTTTGCAGGAAATTTTTATCGGGTGTGGGTTAGAATTAACGTGCTAAAACCTTTGAAGAATGCTGTCACCATGGTGAGAGAGGGAACACGTCAGATTTATAGAGTGCGGTATGAAAAACTTCCGGACTGGTGCGCGGTATGCGGGCATCTTGGCCATGTTTTCAAGGAGCACGGGGATGGGATCCACCCACCGTTGTCCATGTACTTCAAAGATCTGCGTGCATCATGGGCAATGCAGACTGGAAGAGGCCATGGAGGGGGTCATGGTCGCAGGGGGGGCAGAAGTGCACGAGGAGGACGGACAGCAACCGAGCCAGCTAAGAAACCGTGGTCAATGGAAGTGGAAATTGCAAACATAGAACATACGGGGTTGGAGGGGGATGTTGACATGCCAGAATCGAACAGGAAGCGAGGCAACAGGGAGGATGCAGGCCAGGGCAGCGGTATCCAACAGCAGCTCAAAAAATTTGACAACCCTCTGGCGATTGTGCCATCAGCTACAAACCCTACAAGTCCCCCTCCCAAGAGGGAGCCGAAGAGAGTTAAAGCTTCTAAAGGAGTCGACGGAAACAACGGAACAGCAAAACCAACTGAGGCGGGCCCTAATGATGGGTGCTGCTGGGCCCAATGAGTATCCTCGTGTGGAACTGCCGTGGTGCTGGCAAACCTGCGGCAGTTCGAGAGCTTCGCAATATGGCGAAGCAGTTTGCCCCCTCTATTGTATGCATTGTTGAAACTAAGTTAGAGGGTAGTCGTGTTGAAAATTTAGCTGAAACACTTGGTTATGATAGAGGTTTTGCTGTTAGTAGCTCTGCCAGGAGCGGTGGTTTAGGCGTGTTTTGGAACGATTCCATAAAGGTTGAAATTATTGGTTATTCGGAGTATCATGTGGATGTTGAAGTGGATTCCTTATTAGGTGTTCACGCAAGATTTACTTTTGTATACGGTGAGGCCCAGGTAAACGAGCGTTTCAAAACTTGGAACATGATGAGAGGCATTGCTAGCTCGAGCTCTCTGCCTTGGGCGGCCTTTGGGAGATTTTAATGAAGTCCTCAGAGCAGATGAACATGATGGTCTAGGCAACAGAAGTCAGGCCCAAATGGATGCATTCCGGGATGCAATCGACACTTGTGGTTTAGCATATATTGGATATCAGGGGACTCGATGGACGTTTGAAAAGAGGGTCACAGGTGGCACCTATACCAGGGTACGGCTGGATCGGCGTGTTGCTTCGCCAGAGTGGTCTTTGGCTTTCCCATCAGCAAAGCTTGAAAACAAGAACACGGCCAGCTTGGACCATGCAGCAATCCTCCTAAGTTTGGCTGATGATGCTTTTAATGTTCGGCAACGATCGTTTAAGTACGAGCTTATGTGGGAGCGGCACCCGGATTTTATGGATATGGTAAATGAGAATTGGAACAGATCATCCGCAGCCACAGTGGGGGAGTTGTAAGGAAAATTGAAAAACCTCTCTAAAGGGCTGGTAGCCTGGGACAGAATGGAGTTCAGATCAGTCTTGGCAGAGATAAAAAAACTAAAAACTGAACTTGATGCATTGCGTGCTCAGCCAGGCAGGTCAGGGCCGCATCATCTGGAGACGAAGGTGATGATCGATTGGTGGAACTCTACCACCGTGAAGAGATCTTGTGGCGCCAATGGGCTAGAATTGAGTGGTTATCTCATGGGGACAAAAACACTTACTTCTTCCACTTGAGAGCGAGTATAAGAAGAAGGAAGAATAAGATTAAGGCACTCCAACGTCCTGACGGCAGCCTCACGGAGGACACTAGAGAGATGGAGGATATGGTAAATTCATTCTACCAACACTTATACAACTCTGAGGGAGTTCATGACATGGAGAGAGTAATCGGGACCGTACCACAAAAAGTCACGGATGAGATGAATGCTCAGCTTGATGCGCCCTACTCACAGCAAGAGGTGAAGGACGCCTTGTTTCATATGTTCCCCACGAAATCACCTGGCCCTGATGGCTTTCCTGCTCATTTCTTTCAGAGACATTGGGGTGTGTGTAGGGAAGAAGTCACTAAGATGGTGCTGAGTATAGTTGAAGGCAATGAGTCCCCCGAGTGCATCAACGAGACTATCTTAGTTTTGATTCCAAAGGTAAAGGAGCCGAACCAGTTAACTCAATTTCGTCCAATTAGCTTATGCAATGTCCTATATAAAATTGCCTCAAAAGTGATCTCGAACCGTCTAAAAGTGGTCCTTCCTGAGATTATCTCCCTGGAGCAGTCGGCCTTTGTCCCGGGCAAGCTTATCACTGACAATATAATTGCAGCGTATGAATGCCTACATTTCATGAAGAGAAATAAGGCGAAGAAAAATCAGCATTGTGCTTTGAAACTGGATATGATGAAAGCTTATGATAGGGTTGAGTGGGCTTGCCTTCGAGATATTATGATCAAACTCGGATTTACACAGAGATGGGTGGATATCGTCATGGGCATGGTCACGTCGGTGAAATTTTCGGTAATGTTTATGTTGGGGAACGTAGTAATTTTAAAAAAATTCCTACGCACACGCAAGATCATGGTGATGCATAGCAACGAGAGGGGAGAGTGTTGTCTATGTACCCTTGTAGACCGATAGCGGAAGCGTTATGACAACGCGATTGATGTAGTCGTACGTCTTCACGGCCCGACCGATCAAGCACCGAAACTACGGCACCTCCGAGTTCTAGCACATGTTCAGCTCGATGACGATCCCCGGACTCCGATCCAGCAAACGGTCAGGGATGAGTTCCGTCAGCACGACAGCGTGGTGACGATCTTGATGTTCTACCGTCGCAGGGCTTCGCCTAAGCACCGCTACAACATTATCGAGGATTATGGTGGAGGGGGGCACCGCACACGGCTAAGAGAACGATCATGAAGATCAACTTGTGTGTCTATGGGATGCCCCCTGCCCCCGTATATAAAGGAGTGGAGGAGGGGAGGGTCGACCCTCTCTATGGCGCGCCCTAGGGGAGTCCTACTCCCACCGGGAGTAGGATTCCCCCTTTCCTAGTCCAACTAGGAGTCCTTCTAAGTAGTAGGAGTAGGAGACAAGGAAGGGGAAGAGGGAAGAGAAGGAAGGAGGGGGCGCCACCCCTCCCCCTAGTCCAATTCGGACTAGTCAATGGGGGGCGCGCGGCCTGTCTCTTGCTCTCCCCTAAAGCCCAATAAGGCCCATATACTTCTTCCCCCGTATTCCCGTAACTCCCTGGTACTCTGAAAAATACCCGAACCACTCAGAATCTTTCCGATGTCCGAATATAGTCGTCCAATATATCGATCTTTATGTCTTGACCATTTCGAGACTCCTCGTCATGTCCCCGATCTCATCCGGGACTCTGAACTCCTTCGGTACATCAAAACTCATAAAATCATAATATAACTGTCATCGAAACCTTAAGCGTGCGGACCCTACGGGTTCGAGAACAATGTAGACATGACCGAGACACGTCTCCGGTCAATAACCAATAGCGGAACCTGGACGCTCATATTGGCTCCTACATATTCTACGAAGATCTTTATCGGTCAGACCGCATAACAACATACGGTGTTCCCTTTGTCATCGGTATGTTACTTGCCCGAGATTCGATCGTCGATACCTTAATACCTAGTTCAATATCGTTACCGGCAAGTCTCTTTACTCGTTCAGTAATACATCATCTCACAACTAACTCATTAGTTGCAATGCTTGCAAGGCTTATGTGATGTGCATTACCGAGAGGGCCCAGAGATACCTCTCCGACAATCGGAGTGACAAATCCTAATCTCGAAATACGCAAACCCAACATGTACCTTCAGAGACACCTGTAGAGCTCCTTTATAATCACCCAGTTACGTTGTGACGTTTGGTAGCACACAAAGTGTTCCTCCGGCAAACGGGAGTTGCATAATCTCATAGTCATAGGAACATGTATAAGTCATGAAGAAAGCAATAGCAACATACTAAACGATCGGGTGCTAAGCTAATGGAATGGGTCATGTCAATCACATCATTCTCCTAATGACGTGATCCCGTTAATCAAACAACAACTCTTTTGTTCATGGTCAGGAAACATAACCATCTTTGATTAACGAGCTAGTCAAGTAGAGGCATACTAGTGACACTCTGTTTGTCTATGTATTCACACATGTATTATGTTTTCGGTTAATACAATTCTAGCATGAATAATAAACATTTATCATGATATAAGGAAATAAATAATAACTTTATTATTGCCTCTAGGGCATATTTCCTTCAGTCTCCCACTTGCACTAGAGTCAATAATCTAGTTCACATCGCCATGTGATTCAACACTAATAGTTCACATCACCATGTGATTAACACCCATAGTTCACATCGTCATGTGACCTACACCCAAAGGGTTTACTAGAGTCAATAATCTAGTTCACATCGCTTATGTGATTAACACCCAAAGAGTACTAAGGTGTGATCATGTTTTGCTTGTGAGATAATTTTAGTCAATGGGTCTGTCACATACAGATCCGTAAGTATTTTGCGAATTCTATGTCTACAATGCTCTGCACAGAGCTACTCTAGCTAATTGCTCCCACTTTCAATATGTATCTAGATCGAGACTTAGAGTCATCCAGATCTGTGTCAAAACTTGCATCGACGTAACTTTTTACGATGAACCTTTTGTCACCTCCATAATCAAGAAATATTTCCTTATTCCACTAAGGACAATTTTTGACCGTTGTCCAGTGATCTACTCTTAAAACACTATTGTACTCCCTTGCTTAACACAGTTTAGGGTATACAATAGATCTTGTACACAGCATGGCATACTTTATAGAACCTATGGCTGAGGCATAGGGAATGACTCTCATTCTCTTTCTATCTTCTGCCGTGGTCGGGCTTTGAGTCTTACTCAATTTGACACCTTGTAACACAACTAAGAACTCTTTTCTTTGACTGCTCCATTTTGAACTACTTCAAAATATTCTCAAGGTATGTACTCATTGAAAAAACTTATTAAGCGTCTTGATCTATCTCTATAGATCTTAATGCTTAATATGTAAGCAGCTTCGCCGAGGTCTTTCTTTGAAAAACTTCTTTCAAACACTCCTTTATGCTTTGCAGAATAATTCTACATTATTTCCGATCAACAATATGTCATTCACATATACTTGTCAGAAATGCTGTAGTGCTCCCACTCACTTTCTTGTAAATACAGGCTTCACCACAAGTCTGTATAAAACTATATACCTTGATCATTTCATCAAAGCGCATATTCCAACTCCGAGATGCTTGCACCAGTCCACAGATGGATCGCTGGAGCTTGCATATTTTGTTAACACTTTTAGGATTGACAAAACCTTCTGGTTGCATCATATACAACTCTTCTTTAAGAAATCCATTAAGGAATGCAGCTTTGTTTATCCATTTGCCAGATTTCATAAAATGCGACAATTGCTAACATGATTCGGACAGACTTAAGCATAGATACGAGTGAGAAAGTCTCATCGTAGTCAACATCTTGAACTTGTCAAAAACCTTTTGCGACAATTCTAGCTTTGTAGATAGTAACACTACTATTAGCGTCCGTCTTCCTCTTGAAGATCCATTTATTTTCAATTGCTTGCCGATCATCCGGCAAGTCAACCAAAGTCCATACTTTGTTTTCATACATGGATCCCATCTCAGATTTCATGGCTTCAAGCCATTTTGCGAAATCTGGGCTCACCATCGCTTCTTCATAGTTCGTAGGTTCATCATGATCTAGTAGCATGATTTCCAGAACAGGATTACCGTACCACTCTGGTGCGGATCTTACTCTGGTTGATCTACGAGGTTCAGTAATAACTTGATCTGAAGTTTCATGATCATCATCATTAACTTCCTCACTAATTGGTGTAGGTGTCACAGAAACCGTTTTCTGTGATGAACTACTTTCCAATAAGGGAGTAGGTACAGTTACCTCATCAAGTTCTACTTTCCTCCCACTCACTTCTTTCGAGGGAAACTCCTTTTCTGGAAAGGATCCATTCTCAGCAACGAATATCTTGCCTTCGTATCTGTTATAGAAGGTGTACCCAACATTTTCTTTTGGGTATCCTATGAAGAAGCACTTCTTCGTATCTGTTATATCAGGATGAAAGCTTTTCATATAAGCATCGCAACCCCAAACTTTAAGAAACGACAACTTCGGTTTCTTGCCAAACCACTGTTCATATGGTGTCGTCTCAACGGATTTAGATGGTGCCCCTTTTTTTATGTGAATGCAGCTGTCTCTAATGCATAACCCCAAGACTATAGTGGTAAATCGGTAAGAAACATCATAGATTGCACTATATCCAATAAAGTACGGTTATGACGTTCGGACACACCATTATGCTATGGTGTTCCAGATGGCATGAATTTGTGAAACTATTCCATATTGTTTTAATTGAAAACCAAACTCGTAACTCAAATATTCGTCTCCGTGATTAGATCGTGGAAACTTTATTTTCTTGTCACGATGATTTTCCACTTCACTCTGAAATTCTTTGAACTTTTCAAATGTGTCAGACTTATGTTTCATCAAGTAGATATACCCATATCTGCTCAAATCATATGTGAAGGTCCGAAAATAACGATACCCGCCGCGAGCTTCAACACTCATCGGATCACATACATTAGTATGTATTATTTCCAATAAGTCAGTTGCTCGCTCCATTGTTCCAAAGAACGGAGTCTTTAGTCATCTTGCCCATAAGGCATGGTTCGCAAGCACCAAGTGATTCATAATCAAGTGATTCCAAAATCCCATCAGCATGGAGTTTCTTCATGCGCTTTATACCAATATGACCTAAACGGCAGTGCCACATATAAGTTGCACTATTATTATTAACTTTGCATCTTTTGGTTTCAATATTATGAATATGTGTATCACTACGATCGAGATCCAATGAACCATTTTCATTGGGTGTGTAACCATATAAGGTTTTATTCATGTAAACAGAACAACAATTTATTCTCTTACTTAAATGAATAAATGTATTACAATAAACATGATAAAATCATGTTCATGCTCAACGCAAACACCAAATAACACTTATTTAGGTTCAACACTAATCCCGAAAGTATAGGGAGTGTGCGATGATGATCATATCAATCTTGGAACCACTTCCAACACACATCGTCACTTCACCCTTAACTAGTCTCTGTTTATTCTGCAACTCCCGTTTTGAGTTACTAATCTTAGCAATTGAACTAGTATCAAATACTGAGGGATTGCTATAAACACTAGTAAAGTACACATCAATAACATGTATATCAAATATACTTATGTTCACTTTGCCATCCTTCTTATCCGCCAATCACTTGGGGTAGTTCCGCTTCCAGTGACCAGTCCCTTTGCAGTAGAAGAACTTAGTCTCAGGCTTAGGACCAGACTTGGGCTTCTTCACTTGAGCAGCAACTTGCTTGCTGTTCTTCTTGAAGTTCCCCTTTTCCCTTTGCCCTTTTCTTGAAACTAGTGATCTTGTCAACCATCAACACTTGATGCTCTTTCTTGATTTCTACCTTCATCGATTTCATCATCATGAAAAGCTGGGGAGTCATTTTCGTCATCTCTTGCATACTATAGTTCATCACGAAGTTCTACTAACTTGGTGATGGTGACTAGAGAATTCTGTCAATCACTATATGTTTCATTCTTATTATCATTTGTCGAAGCTTTGATCTATATGTTGTCATCAATTACCAAAAAGGGGGAGATTGAAAGTGCAACTATCCCTAGGTGGTTTTGGTAATTCATAACAACATATAGCTCATTGAGCAAATGCTATTCCAAGATAATTATTTCAGGAAAGCTCAATGATTGGCATGGCATGGATTGTGAAAGTGGAACCCTCAAAATGCTAAGGACAAAGGATTGGCTAAAGCTTCAAGCTCAAGACTCTTCATTTTACATTTTAGTGATCCAAGATCACATTGAGTCCATAGGAAAAGCCAATACTATCAAGGAGGGATGAGGTGTTGCTTAATGAGCCTTTTGCTTCATGTGCTTAATGATATGCTCCAAAATCCTCAGCTACTTTCCCATATCCACAAATGACCTAAACTCCAAGCCAAACTCGGTCCTACCAATTCTTTCCATCTGGCGCCACCGAGTTTCACATGTCATAAGCCACTGCCAAACCCTAGCAAATCGGTTCTACCGATAGGGATCTCGGTCTCACCGAGATGGGGTTGCAATCTCTCTGTTTCCCTTTTGTAACTTTTCGGTCTCACCGAAAGAGCAAATCGGTCCCACCGAGATTGCAATGCAAACTCTCTGTTTCCCTTTTGTAACTTTTCGGTCTCACCGAAAGAGCAAATCGGTCCCACCGAGTTTGCCTAACCAACTCTCTGGTTAGCCAATTACCAAATCGGTCTCACCGAGTTTCTGTAATTGGTCTCACCGAGATTACGTTATGCCCTAACCCTAACCATATTGGTCCTACCGAGTTGCATGTCAGTCCCACCGAAAATCTCTAACGGTCACTAGGTTTACCTTTTTGGTCCGACCGAGTTTGTTGATTCGGTCCCACCGAGATTGGTAAATTGTGTGTAACGGTTGGATTTTGTGTGGAGGCTATATATACCCCTCCACCTCCTCTTCATTCGTGGAGAGAGCCATCAGAACACATCTACACTTCCAACTCATATGTTCTGAGAGAGAACCACCTACTCATGTGTTGAGACCAAGATATTCCATTCCTACCATATGAATCTTGATCTCTAGCCTTCCCCAAGTTGCTTTCCACTCAAATCTTCTTTCCACCAAATCCAAATCCTATGAGAGAGAGTTGAGTGTTGGGGAGACTATCATTTGAAGCACAAGAGCAAGGAGTTCATCATCAACACACCATTTGTTACTTCTTGGAGAGTGATGTCTCCTAGATTGGCTAGGTGTCACTTGGGAGCCTCCGACAAGATTGTGGAGTTGAACCAAGGAGTTTGTAAGGGCAAGGAGATCGCCTACTTCGTGAAGATCTACCGCTAGTGAGGCAAGTCCTTCGTGGGCGATGGCCATGGTGGGATAGACAAGGTTGCTTCTTCGTGGAACCTTCGTGGGTGGAGCCCTCCGTGGACTCGCGGAACCGTTACCCTTCGTGGGTTGAAGTCTCCATCAACATGGATGTAGGATAGCACCACCTATCCGAACCACGGGAAAAACATCCGTGTCTCCAATTGCGTTTGAATTCTCCAAACCCTTCCCTTTACATTCTTGCAAGTTGCATGCTTTACTTTCCACTGCTATATACTCTTTGCATGCTTGCTTGAATTGCGTGATGATTGCTTGACTTGTCCTAAAATTGCTAAAATCTGCCAAGAACTAAAATTGGGAAAAGGCATAGCTTTTATTTGGTCAAGTAGTCTAATCACCCCCCCTCTAGACATACTTCCGATCCTACAAGTGGTATCAGAGCTTTGGTCTCCATGTGCTTTGATTTCCATAGCTTTTGGTGGTCATAGCCTTGGTTTCACGACCTAGGAGAGTATGGCGTCTAGCGAGGGAAATTATCACCGTAGAGGTCCTTACTTTGATGGTACTAATTTTGCTAGTTGGAAGCATAAAATGAAAATGCATATTCTTGCACATAACCCCGCCGTTTGGGATATTGTGTGTGTTGGTTTGCAAGGTGACTTCTTCGACGGGAAAGAACCAAACCGTGAAGCTACCGTGGATGAGTTGAAGATGCTACAATACAACGCTCAAGCTTGTGATATTCTCTTCAACGGACTGTGCCCCGAAGAGTTCAACAAAATCAGCCGTCTTGAGAATGCAAAGGAAATTTGGGATACTTTGATTGATATGCACGAAGGTACCGACTCCGTCAAGGAATCCAAATTGGATGTGCTTCAAAGTCAACTTGACAAGTTCAAAATGAAGGATGGTGAAGGTGTCGCTGAAATGTACTCTAGGCTTGCTCTCATCACAAACGAGATTGCCGGCTTAGGAAGTGAAGAGATGACCGACAGATTCATCATCAAGAAGATCCTAAGAGCCTTGGATGGAAAATATGATACCGTGTGCACATTGATCCAAATGATGCCCAATTACAAAGATCTCAAGCCAACGGAGGTCATTGGAAGAATTGTTGCTCATGAGATGTCGCTCAAGGATAAAGAGGAACTTCACAACAAATCAAGTGGTGCCTACAAAGCCTCATGTGAAGTACCCACATCATCAAGTGACAAACAAAACTTCAACGAAGAATTGAGCCTAATGGTGAAGAACTTCAACAAGTTCTACAAGAGTAGAAGCAAAGATAGAAGCTCCAAGTCAAGGTCCTACAATGACAAAAGATCTTCTAGTCGAGAGCGAAACTGCTAAAATTGTGGAAGACCCGGACACTATTCCAATGAGTGTACGGCTCCCTACAAAAGAAGAGAAGATTCTCCAAAAAGAAGAGGCAAAAGAGAAGAATCACCATCAAGAGAGAGAAGGAGTAGAGATGATCGTTATGAACGAAGATACTCACGGAGGAGCAAGGATTCGGAAAGAAAGGAAAAATCATCATGGAGCTACACAAAATGAAGACATCAAGATCATGTTGGTGAATGGGTATCCGGCTCCGACTCCGACAACCACTCCGAGAGAAGTTATCACTCCGATTCCGAATATACTCAAGATGAAGGTATTGCCGGTCTAGCACTTGTGTCAACCAATTCCTACGACATATTTGACTCACCAAATGAAGGAATTGGAAGGTGCTTCATGGCCAAAGGTCCTAAGGTAACTCACCCTGAGTATGTTGATTTCAATAGTGATGAGGATGACTTGTTAGGTGATGATGGTTTACTTGTTGACAACTCTAGTGATGAATACTATGATGAAATGTCAATTAATCATGCTAATCAAGATAAAACGAATGACAATGATAAGGAGAAAATTGAGGCTCTAACTAAAGAACTAAACACTCTTAAGTTAGCTCATGAAACTATCTTCGAAGATCATCGAGAACTTTTAAGAGCTCATGAGAAGTTACGCTTTGAAAAGCTCAATCTTGAGCAAGAGCATGAGTTCTTAAAGGCAATCAATGATGATCTCCGCAAGAAAAGTTCTTCTTACATTGCCAAGCGTTTACTCTTATCCACTTACATGCCTCAAGTTAAGTCTAATAACAAGAACAAGAAAGATTTTTCCTCTAGTAGTAACAATGGTCATGTTAAATCCAATATTGTTGCTTCTAGTAGTTCTCTTGATTCCAGTAACGATTCTCTTAGCCAAGTTACTCTTGAGCAAGAAAATAGCTTATTGAAGGGAATCATAGAGAAAGGAGTGTACAAAAGCCTTGCCGGAAGTAAGCAATTCGAGGAGATTGTACGCAAGCAAGGAAGGCACCGGAAGAATCAAGGTGTTGGTTTTGAACGAAAGTTCAATGCCAATGGAGTTGAGTGGGAAGAAGATCAATACCCCAAGACAAAGTTTGTTCCTCAAGAAGAGAAGTATGATCCTACTTCATTCAAGGGGACACAAACTCAAGATGATCTTCCACCACAAGACTATAAGAAAAAAGGCAAGGACAAGCTTCAAGAGGAAATTGATGCATTTGAAGAAGCTCCTAAGACCTTAGTCAAGTGGATTCCCAAGACTACTTCAAGTTCCACTTCATCAAGTACGACTACAACTCCGAGGATTCCCATCAAGATGGTGTGGATCCAAAAGAAGAAGAACTAGAGAGTTCTTGAGGGTGACTCCGCCAACATGCTTCACTCTTATCATTTTGGCAAGAACAAGTGCAATCAACTTCCACATCTTGCACTAGTTCAAGGAGTCGCAAACCCTCTTGCTGGTAAGACAAGGGACAAGGTAACCTAAAAGCTTTCATAGACATCATCTTGTGTGTGCATCACTCTATGTCTATGGATATCCTTGTTTGTTCCTTGTGGGACTAACCCATGTAGGTATTGAAAGTGCAATTCACTCAAAAGGATAGCTCCAAGTGATCTACATTGAGCATCCACATCTTCAACATCTACATGAAGTCATCATCGACAAAACCCAAGGTTAGTTCATCCCTCTTAAGGGGGATATCACATCTAGGGGGAGCTTTACTCTAAGACTTGAGTTAAAGCAACTCTAATGATGTGAACACAACAATGCTTTATGTAAAAGTGGTAACCCCACTTGAGCTTAAGCGATGAGTATGACCTATGATCAATTGTTTTCATTTGACTCCTATGTCAATATACTCATATATAGATGACCTAGTCATCGCCAATTGCTTGATAGATGCTAGAATTGGTTGTGCATGCTTTGTCACATATTTCAATTGCCATTTTATTGTGTGAGCATGTTGGTTGCATATTTTACTCATTCGAGGACATCCAATTGTTTTTTGATTGTTTGGCTTTATTTTTTATTTTGCCAAGTGGATGGACAAGAATGCCTAAGAACCTTCTCTAGCTATCTATGCTTTTCTCGTCTCAAACTCTATTCATGCTACATCACAAAATTGATCAAGTCAGGTTCGAACCACTCTGTGTGAGGAGCACTCGGAGTCCCCGATTCGTCATAGACTTAAACTTCCAAAACCTATTTGTGATTCTCGGTCTAACCGATACCCCACTTTCGGTCTTACCGAGATCATTAAGTTGATCTATGTTTTCGATCTCGGTGCAACCGATTTGAACCTTTCGGTCACACCGAGTTACAATAACTGTATACAGTTTTGCATCTCGATGCCACCGAGTTGTTCCACTCAGTCACACCGACAGGGTCGGGCTATATATAGACACGGGCAAAAATTTGGAAATTTCTCCGAACCCCTTCGCCCGCGCGATAGCTCGCTCTGCCTACGTGGTCTCCGGATCGTCTTCTCGCCGCCAGCCGCCTCCAGTCACTGGTCTCCGTCGCTGTCAACGGGAATCAACCCCGCTGTTGCCGCCGTAGCGAATCTCCGCCGAACTAGGGTATGGACTCGATCTTTGTGCTATTCCCCAATCCGATTCCTAGCACATTGTGATCATATGGATTCTTGCCACGTTTGATAAACTCCTATCCAGTCAATGAACTCATAGAATAGGTTTGATCCGAAAATTTTAGGGTTAGGTTTCCGCCGAAACCATCTCGGACCCACCGAGTTGAAAAACTCGGTCCCACCGATTTGGCTTATGACATTGCACAAGTAAAACTCGGTCTGACCTAGTATTGCTAATCGGTGTGACCGATTTTGGAACTTTGTGAAACCCTAGCAGTCTCGGTGCCACCGAACTGTGACTCGGTCCAACCGAGTTCACTAGTTTAGGTTCCAAAAACTGCTTCGGTATCACCGAGTTTAAAAATCGGTAGATCCGAAATGCTTTCTGTGGGAAAATAAAACTAAGTTTTTGAATCATTCTTTTGCAAAAATCTCTGCATTTTGTGATGCTCATCCACTCTAACTCATCTATAAACTATTCACAGGGTCAGCAGACAGCTTGTTCATCATGTCAGACCAGAGTGATAGCCAGAACCTGTCAGAGCAGCTGGTGCAGATGAGTGAGGGCACTAGTCCCTCCAGCTCTTCAGATGAAGGCAGCAGAAGCACCCCCAGCAACCTGCCAAAAGCTGCCACAAGACAAAGGAAGAAGAGAACCTCAGAATCAGAGGATGAGGACTATGTGGCAGAGGAGGAAGAAACTTCCAAGAAAGTTGAACTCAAGAAAGAGCATGGCTCAAGACAGAGCAACAAGCCAGGCTTAAAGGTCAAAAGGCCAGCAGGCAGGCAGCCCATGCCAAAGGCCAGAGCCTCAACAAAGATTGCTGAGAAGCCTGCACCCAAAGAGCCAGTTGCAGCTGAAACAAAGAAAGAAAGGAAAAGAGGCAGATGGTGCAAGAAAGTTGATCCCATGGCTGAATTTGAACAGCATTCTTCTGATGAAGAAGAGGAAGAAGAAGAGGATGCTGCACCAGCACCTAAGGCACCCAAGCTGATGGGTGATGCTATAAGATCAGGGGCAGCTGCATCTAAGCCCAAGGAAGCCCCCAAGGCTGCATCCAAAGCCAAGCCAGCTCCAAAGCCAAAACCAAAGAGAAATACAAGGAGCATACCAGCTGCTGAGAAGAACAAGGGCCCAGTGCCTGAAGCTGCTGTTGAAGAAGAGGAAGGCCAAGTGCTGAGAAAGTTGAAGCCCAAGATCCCAGACCACAATGATGCTCATCCTGTGGCTGAGGATATGAAGATCAGAAGAGACTCTGGGCTAAGAAAATGGAGAGCAGAGGATCCATATGCTACCAGGAGAAGGACTGCTGTTGACTACAGGTTCCACACTAAGGAACAGCAGGACTTCTATGAGACAGTCTTATTGGACAAGAAGCCAGTTGTGTGTGACATGAGATGCGTTGATTGGGAATATATCAAGGAAAATGAAGAGCACTACCCTGGAGTGCAAGATAGCTTCAGAGCTTGTGGAGTAGCTGACTTTGTTGGGCAGAAGCTCACAAAGTGGAATGAGGAGCTGATTATGCAATTCTACTCCACAGCACACTTCTATCCAGATGGAAGGATCACATGGATGTCTGAAGGTACAAGGTACCACTCAACTGTTGAGGAATGGGCAAAGTTGATCAATGCCCCAGAAGAAAATGAAGATGACTTGGATGTCTATGCCAAGAAAAAGATGGATCATAACACTATGGCAAATATGTACAAGGAGATTCCTGCAGAATATCTTGACACTCACCAGTTTGGGTCTGTGAAACACCTGTTGTCTATGATCAACTGAAACACCTATTATCATAACACTATGGCAAATATGGCAAATATGTACAAGGAGATTCCTACAGGACTGCCTACGATCAACTGGATCCTTAGGCACACACTTTTGCCCAAGTCTGGAGATCACAGGATGATCAGAGGTCATGCCATCAACCTGCTACATATCTTTGATGTGCCTCAAAAGTTTAAGGTCATGAGCCTCATAGTAGAGACTATCAAGAGGACTGTAGCAGATCAGAAGAGGAGATGTGGATATGCCCCTCAGATCCAGATGTTGATTAACTCAAGAATGGGCACAGACACATACTTGTTGGACAAGGAACATTTGCCTATTCATCCAGATTTCGAGGACAACCAAGTTGTGATGAATGAAAATGAACCATCATCAGCCCAAGCACAAGCTAAGAAGGAGAAGGCAAGGAAGGAGAAAGCTGCCAAGATGCCAACTCAAGAGGAGGCATCTGAATACTTCTTGAAGAACAAGCAAGAGCAGCTCAGTTACCTGATTGCATCCACCCTGAGGATTGAGAAAGGACTGGCCACCCTAACTCAGAACCAGGCAAGCTTAGAGAGAATCGTAGAACAAAAGTTTTATGATTTGGATATCAAGGTGACAGAGATTCAGACTGCAGTGGAGCAACTCCAAGATGACATGCAGAAGAGGAAAGGGAAGACTACCACTGATGCATTTGCCAGAGTGCCATGAGGTCCGAGGTCGTCTGCAGTGCCAGTTCCTGACACAAGAGCCACCGCCTCAGCTCCAGCCACAGCACCAGCCCAACCAGCTCCAGCATCTACTTCAGCTCCAACTCCAACCACGTCTACGGAAGCCTTCGTCCTTGGAGTGATCAGGACTCCACCACCACCAGAAGATCAAGCCTGAGTGTCGATCTAGCACTATGTATTTTCTAGGAACTTTTTGGTAACTTGTTGCCAAAGGGGGAGAAAAATGTATAGATCATAGGCTTCGAGAGAGAAAGTGTTGTTTTTTTCTCTCTTGCTTTATTTGGTGGTTTCTCAAACTTTGTTTGCTTTTGGTCGAGATACTTTGATATGCTTGTGAGACATTGGTGATCATGTGTTTGATCATAAGCTACACTTATGCATGCATGATATATCTTATCTATCTTATGTGGTCATTCACTTTTCCTTGGTGATGAGTGCATGTATTTCATTATTATCATTTTGAGCGCTCCACCAGGATGTATGGGACATGGAAGAGTAATCCATAATTCTAACTCTTTGTGCATTTGCAGTCCAAAGCAAAACTTAAATATGCACAAATTTAGGGGGAGCTCTTACTTATCACATACTTCTCAAAGCGACGATATGTTTCATTCTTATTATCATTTGTCGAAGCTTTGATCTATATGTTGTCATCAATTACCAAAAAGGGGGAGATTGAAAGTGCAACTATCCCTAGGTGGTTTTGGTAATTCATAACAACATATAGCTCATTGAGCTAATGCTATTCCAAGATAATTATTTCAGGAAAGCTCAATGATTGGCATGGCATGGATTGTGAAAGTGGAACCCTCAAAATGCTAAGGACAAAGGATTGGCTAAAGCTTCAAGCTCAAGACTCTTCATTTTACATTTTAGTGATCCAAGATCACATTGAGTCCATAGGAAAAGCCAATACTATCAAGGAGGGATGAGGTGTTGCTTAATGAGCCTTTTGCTTCATGTGCTTAATGATATGCTCCAAAATCCTCAGCTACTTTCCCATATCCACAAATGACCTAAACTCCAAGCCAAACTCGGTCCTACCGATTCTTTCCATCCGGCGCCACCGAGTTTCACATGTCATAAGCCACTGCCAAACCCTAGCAAATCAGTTCTACCGATAGGGATCTCGGTCTCACCGAGATGGGGTTGCAATCCCTCAATTCCCTTTTGTAACTTTTCGGTCTCACCGAAAGAGCAAATCGGTCCCACCGAGATTGCAATGCAAACTCTCTGTTTCCCTTTTGTAACTTTTCGGTCTCACCGAAAGAGCAAATCGGTCCCACCAAGTTTGCCTGACCAACTCTCTGGTTAGCCAATTACCAAATCGGTCTCAGCGAGTTTGTGTAATCGGTCTCATCGAGATTACGTTATGCCCTAACCCTAACCATATCGGTCCTACCGAGTTGCATGTCAGTTCCACCAAAAATCTCTAACGGTCACTAGGTTTACCTTTTCGGTCCGACCTAGTTTGTTGATTCGTTCCCACCGAGATTGGTAAATTGTGTGTAACGGTTGGATTTTGTGTGGAGGCTATATATACCCCTCCACCTCCTCTTCATTCGTGGAGAGAGCCATCAGAACACATCTACACTTCCAACTCATATGTTCTGAGAGAGAACCACCTACTCATGTGTTGAGACCAAGATATTCCATTCCTACCATATGAATCTTGATCTCTAGCCTTCCCCAAGTTGCTTTCCACTCAAATCTTCTTTCCACCAAATCCAAATCCTATGAGAGAGAGTTGAGTGTTGGGGAGACTATCATTTGAAGCACAAGAACAAGGAGTTCATCATCAACACACCATTTGCTACTTCTTGGAGAGTGGTGTCGCCTAGATTGGCTAGGTGTCACTTGGGAGCCTCCGACAAGATTGTGGAGTTGAACCAAGGAGTTTGTAAGGGCAAGGAGATCGCCTACGTCGTGAAGATCTACCGCTAGTGAGGCAAGTCCTTCGTGGGCGATGGCCATGGTGGGATAGACAAGGTTGCTTCTTCGTGGACCCTTCGTGGGTGGAGCCCTCCGTGGACTCGCGCAACCGGTACCCTTCGTGGATTGAAGTCTCCATCAACGTGGATGTAGGATAGCACCACCTATCCGAACCACGGGAAAAACATCCGTGTCTCCAATTGCGTTTGAATTCTCCAAACCCTTCCCTTTACATTCTTGCAAGTTGCATGCTTTACTTTCCACTGCTATATACTCTTTGCATGCTTGCTTGAATTGCGTGATGATTGCTTGACTTGTCCTAAAATTGCTAAAATCTGCCAAGAACTAAAATTGGGAAAAGGCATAGCTTTTATTTGGTCAAGTAGTCTAATCACCCCCCCTAGACATACTTCCGATCCTACACCTTCGCAAGGACCGGGCGTAGCCACACTCGGTTCAACTAAAGTTGGAGAAACTGACACCCGCCAGCTACCTGTGTGCAAAGCACGTCAGTAGAACCAGTCTCGCGTAAGCGTACGCGTAATGTCGGTCCGGTCCGCTTCATCCAACAATACCGCCGAACCAAAGTATGACATGCTGGTAAGAAGTATGACTTATATCGCCCACAACTCACTTGTGTTCTACTCGTGCATATAACATCAACACATAAAACCAGGCTCGGATGCCACTGTTGGGGAACGTAGTAATTTCAAAAAATTACCTACGCACACGCAAGATCATGGTGATGCATATCAACGAGAGGCGAGAGTGTTGTCTACGTACCCTCGTAGACCGATAGCGGAAGCGTTATGACAACGCGGTTGATGTAGTCGTACGTCTTCACGGCCCGACTGATGAAGCACCGAAACTACGACACCTCCGAGTTCTAGCACACGTTCAGCTCGATGACGATCCCCGGACTCTGATCCAGCAAAGTGTCGGGGATGAGTTCCGTCAGCACGACGGCGTGGTGACGATCTTGATGTTCTACCGTCGCAGGGGTTCGCCTAAGCACCGCTACAATATTATCGAGGATTATGGTGGAGGGGGGCACCGCACACGGCTAAGAGAACGATCAAGAAGATCAACTTGTGTGTCTATGGGGTGACCCCTGCCCCCGTATATAAAGGAGTGGAGGAGGGGAGGGCCGGCCCTCTCTATGGCGCACCCTAGGGGAGTCCTACTCCCACCGGGAGTAGGATTCTCCCTTTCCTAGTCCAACAAGGAGTCCTTCCAAGTAGTAGGAGTAGGAGACAAGGAAGGGGAAGAGGGAAGAGAAGGAAGGAGGGGGCGCCGCCCCTCCCCCTAGTCCAATTCGGACTAGTCAATGGGGGGCGCGTGGCCTGTCTCTTCCTCTCCCCTAAAGCCCAATAAGGCCCATATACTTCTTCCCCCGTATTCCCGTAACTCCCCGGTACTCCGAAAAATACCCGAACCACTCAGAACCTTTCCGATGTCTGAATATAGTCGTCCAATATATCGATCTTTACGTCTCGACCATTTCGAGACTCCTCGTCATGTCCCTGATCTCATCCGGGACTCCGAACTCCTTCGGTACATCAAAACTCATAAACTCATAATATAACTGTCATCGAAACCTTAAGCGTGCGGACCCTACGGGTTCGAGAACAATGTAGACATGACCGAGACACGTCTCCGGTCAATAACCAATAGCGGAACCTGGATGCTCATATTGGCTCCTACATATTCTACGAAGATCTTTATCGGTCAGACCGCATAACAACATACGGTGTTCCCTTTGTCATCGGTATGTTACTTGCCCGAGATTCGATCGTCGGTATCTTAATACCTAGTTCAATCTCGTTACCGGCAAGTCTCTTTACTCGTTCTGTAATACATCATCTGACAACTAACTCATTAGTTGCAATGCTTGCAAGGCTTATGTGATGTGCATTACCGAGAGGGCCCAGAGATACCTCTCCGACAATCGGAGTGACAAATCCTAATCTCGAAATACGCCAATCCAACATGTACCTTCGGAGACACCTGTAGAGCTCCTTTATAATCACCCAGTTACGTTGTGACGTTTGGTAGCACACAAAGTGTTCCTCCGGCAAACGGGAGTTGCATAATCTCATAGTCATAGGAACATGTATAAGTCATGAAGAAAGCAATAGCAACATACTAAACGATCGGGTGCTAAGCTAATGGAATGGGTCATGTCAATCACATCATTCTCCTAATGATGTGATCCCGTTAATCAAATAACAACTCTTTTGTTCATGGTCAGGAAACATAACCATCTTCGATTAACGAGCTAGTCAAGTAGAGGCATACTAGTGACACTCTGTTTGTCTATGTATTCACACATGTATTATGTTTCTGGTTAATACAATTCTAGCATGAATAATAAACATTTATCATGATATAAGGAAATAAATAATAACTTTATTATTGCCTCTAGGGCATATTTCCTTCAGTTTAATGGTAAGAAGTTGGAACAATTTATCCCCTCACGAGGTATTAGACAGGGAGACCCAATCTCTCCATACTTGTTCTTGTTAGCAGCAGAGGGCCTTTCGTGCCTGTTAAAATCTCGAGATGAGTCATCAAACCTTAAAGGAGTACAAGTGGCACCCTCGGCGCCGCATGTAAACCATCTTCTTTTTGTAGATGACAACCTACTGTTTTTCAAGGCAAATAGTGTGGGAGCGAATGAGGTTAACCAAGTCCTGGATATTTATTGTCAAGCAACGGGCCAACGTATAAACTATGATAAATCATCAATATTTTTAAGCAAGGGTGTTCCGGAAAGTGTTCGAGATGAGATCAAGCAAACACTCCAAGTCCCTAATGAATCTCTAAATGAGAAATATTTGGATATGCCTTCAGATGTGGGATCTTCAAAGAACGATGCCTTTAAGTTCTTGAAAGACAGATTATGGAGTAAAATACAAGGTTGGATTGAGAAGACTCTATCCACAGCAGGCAAGGAAGTATTGGTAAAATCAGTGGCGCAAGCTATTCCCGTTTTTTCCATGTCTTGCTTTAAACTTCCTCGGGGATTATGTGAACATCTCAACATGCTGATAAGGAAGTTCTGGTGGGGCAGCAAAGAGGGGCACCGGAAACCTAGTTGGGTTTCTTGGGAGGCGATGACACAACCCAAGGCTATGGGTGGATTAGGTTTCAAGGACTTTGAACTTTTTAACCTCGCAATGTTAGCTAAGCAGGGCTGGAGGATCTTGCAACAGCCACACTCGTTGAGCGCTCGGATTCTAATAAGTGTGTATTTCCCAAATACAACAATACTTCAAGCCGAGCTCCCGACCAAGTCAAGTATGGAGAGCGCTTAAAGAAGGTGTTGATGTATTGAAACTTGGACTGATAAAACTCATCGGTAATGGTAACAGTACCGATGTATGGCTGGACAACTGGATACCCCGAGATGAAATGTTGCGCTCTTATGGAAGCAAGATTGTTAATCCACCCAGGTTAGCTTCGGACTATTTCAACTTAAGCACCACTTCATGGGACAAGCAAAAAGTCAAACAGACCTTTATGCCTATGGGTGTTGAAGCTATCCTAGCGATTCCTATATGCACCCGCAACTTTGATGATTACTGGGCTTGGCACTTTGAAAGGAATGGGAAGTTCACAGTCCGGTCAGCATATAGAATGATGGTGGCCATACAGAACAGAAGGGGCACTTGGCTCGAAGGAGCGGCTGGACCCTCGACGACACATAATGAGGAGAAGTCATGGAAGCAGCTTTGGAACGTGCAGGTACCGGCAAAAATCAGGATGTTCCTATGGCGATTAGCAAGACAATCCCTCCCCACTGAGGATGTTCGAGCTCATCGTAATATGTCAACTACTAGCTCCCGTAGTTTCTGTGGCTCGCACGACTCATGGAGACACTCCCTCCTTGAGTGTTTAGTTGCACGGTGTGTATGGGCCTTGGAGGACGGCAAAACGGTGGGTCGGTTGATAGCTACGATGGAACCAAATGCAAACAGTGGCTCTTTACCCTCATGGCGTCCTTGAGTCATAGCAGCTTCGTTCGGGTGGCAGTGACTTTCTGGGCCATCTGGACGGCTCAGCAAAAATATATACACGAAGGAATCACCCAAAGCCCGCAGGCCATCTTCTTGTTCGTCAACAGTTTCATCCGAGAGCTAGATTTAGTTCATGCAAAACCACAACACAATTTGCAGGGAGCCCCTCGAACAACCCTGGCGGTACATGCAAGACCAAAAGCACCTCCGGAAGGGGATTTGTGAAGATCCATGTGGATGGAGCGGTCTATCGAAATCGATGTGGGACGGCGGCGGCGGTATGCTGTGACCAGGCGGGCAATTATCTGGGCAGTTCGGCGTTGGTCTTGCCAGGGATCATCGACCCACCCACATTGGAGGCGATTGCTTGTAGAGAAGGATTGGCTTTGGCGGATGATCTTCTCTTGGGGAACCTAATAGTCGCGTCCGACTGCAAGAAGGTTGTTGATGATATCAAACTTCGTAACTAGGGTTCTTATGGTTCGGTGATTACAGAAATTTTACTTTGATCTTCGGACTTTAATTGTAATTTTGTTTTTGAAAGCCGTTCTTCAAACGGCGATGCTCATAGGTTAGCTAAGCATGCACTATCTCTCGGTGTGGGGCGCCATGTTTGGTTGGCCAACCCTTACAATCCTAATTGTATACCACTCCATGTGGAATTTGATCAATAAAGCTTAGCTTTTGCCCTAAAAAAACCTGGATGCAGCTCGTCTCAAAAGAAAAAAAAACTAGATGCAACAGTTTCAAAGAACAACCCTAAAAAAGAAGTTTCAAAGAATAGTAACCGGGGCGCAAGTGCAGCAATATGGCGTGATGATCAAGGTAGATACCTTGGTGCCCTAGTCATTGTTTTTGATGGACTAGTTGATCCTGAGTGACTGAAAGCACACGCTTGTTGCGAGGCTCTCGCTTTGGCGGAGGATCTCCAGAGTGTCTTGATTGCCATGGATTTTGTGGCTACTGTCAATCATCCGAAGAATATATTGTTGGGAAAACGGTGACCAATTGGTCGGAGAATGTTGCGGTTTCAAGTTTTTGAAGTAATCCTTAAAGCAAGAGAATCTAACTCTAAAGCAAATGATCTTTCTAGGGCCAAGGTTTCTTTAGTTGGGGCGTTATGTTTGGTTATCCACCACTCTGGGTATTCTCCTTGTACCAGATGTTATTGACGTTTAAATAAAGTGTGGGGGTGACCCTAAAAAACTAACCTATGGTTGGATGGTTAGGTCACCTAAAATGCTGACCCATAACCTGGACACCGCATTTGTCCAGGGTGACCAGTCCACGGATACAGATGTGGTAGCCGGTCATCCAAAGTTGTCCGCATCTGTTCGGTCACATTTTGAAAGAATTTTAACAAAACTGAACAAATTTGATGCATAATAAAACATACCAGATGATATTCATTCCTTGGATATTTACATAAAGCCAGATGATTTCATCTAAAACCACAGAATATTCATTACATTTAGATATATTTAAACTAGACCGGACTCTAAAGCTAGCTTAAAATGACCGTCGGCGTCCGTTCCCGAGCTCCGACCGGTCATGAGCCCTGGAAAATGAAGCCCCGCCTTTGCAGCCTTCTTGCGGCTAATCGGCTGACATTGGTGAGCCTGTCAAGTTTGCCTTCAACCGGGGGTACCACCAGCGATCATGACGGATGTCACGGGAGGAGCGATAGGACTCAGGCAGCGGTTCATGCTCAGGCATGTCCACGTCCGACGTGATGGCCGTGCCCGCGACGAGTTGCTCCACTACGCGACGGTGCTCGTTGAGGAGGCGGGCATTGTACTCCTAGTCGGTCTGCACCTGCTGGAATGTGGCCACTAGCTCAACCAACGCCATTTCGGTGTAGTGAGCATGGGCCTCGCCCATGGTGATGCCGGCGTGGACCAGCGAGGAGGGTGCACTGGCCGATCGTCGGATGCGTCCTCCATTGGAACATCAGCAGCGCAGGCCTCTGTCTTTTTGTTGGCCTACCAGCTGGCTGCAATTGTGGTGATCTTCTATTTCTGCTCGGATGAGAGGTTGTACCGGACGACTTTGGAGCTCGTGGAGGCCATGGCGGGTGTGGTGAGAAGAGGAGAAAGGGAGTAGAGGATGTTGGATGTGGCTATGGTCGGGCCTACGGTTTATATAATAGGAGGATGGCAGGGAACCGACGATGTGATTAATGGTAGGCGTCAAACAGACGGACATGTGGCGTCGGCTCGTTGTTCCTCGGCAACCGCACACATATTTAATGTAGATAGGCAACAGACAGGATGTCGTTTGAACGCAGGGCAGCCCGCATGCACCGGGAAGCGATGAGGGCGGCACTCTCAGCCGGCGTGCCGCTTCGATATCGGAGCATTATGAGATGTCATGTCGCTCTGAGCAGTCATGAATGCAACACTGGTGCTCTCGAGTGGCGCTGACCGCTTTGGGCGGGAAAGCGCACGGGCGTGGGAGAGGGGTTTTTGGTGGGCCAAGGCAATTAGAAGCGAACATGTGGCGGCGGTCCATACGCCCACAAAGCCCCCCTCCCCCCTGATTGTTTCTGAGTGCAGGAAAAATCATGTCTGGGCCGGTCGGCAGACCGATACAAGCCTGTGGAAACACGTTGGGACCGTGCAGTTCAGATGGTTGTGGGCGGTTTGAGGGTCAGCGTTGGAGATGCCCTTAGGAGGACAGTGGTATCCTCAACCCCGCCAGAGTTCAAGTTTTAGACTTGACACTGGTGCTCGCATTTTTCGGATTTATTTCAGGCATTTCGATAATGTGGATTCAGTACGAGAAGATGTTCCTGACGACTACAAAGGTGTCTATGATGGCTTTGTCAATCTCAAATGTCGGCTTAGTCTCTTGAAGGTGCTCATGGGTAGCGTGTGTATGCATGCGTTTATATAATTGAGTGTATGTGTGCATAAGCATATACATTTGTATTGTGTTCAAAAAAGTGTAGCACGTCACTCTGCAACAAGCAGGTATTCCCTTCATCTATTTGATAGGGCTGACTTTTGAATCTCTCGTATCAAGGTAGGAGCGCGGAAAAAAGGAGAGGTTTGAGAAGTAGGATTTAGCCAACCAAATTATTACAAATCGTTGGAAACACTAGTTAAGGGGTTTCCCTTTGCAAATGTCACTTCCACCTTTTGAGGCGCTGATAAGTGGTGCGCTACATATGTGCCTTGTCACAACCAGGTGAGGGAGTCCTGGACTAAGGGGTCTTCTGGCGTCCGGCCTGTTAGCCATAGGCCGGACTGATGGGCTGTGAAGATATGAAGACCGAAGACTGCGCCCGTGTCCGGATGGGACTCACCTTGGTGTGGAAGGCAAACTTGGCGACCCAATATGTAGATTCCTTTCTTTGTAACCGACCTTGTGTAACCCTAGATTCTCTTGGTGTCTATATAAACCGGAGGACTTAGTCCGGAGGGGGAGAGACTCATTACCATAGTCATACAGGCTAGACTTCTAGGGTTTAGCCATTACGATCTCGTGGTAGATCAACTCTTGTAATACTCATATTCATCAAGATCGATCAAGCAGGAAGTAGGGTATTACCTCCATAGAGAGGGCCTGAACCTGGGTAAACATTGTGTCCCCTGTCTCCTGTTACCATCGACCTTAGACGCGCAGTTCGGGACCCCCTACCCGAGATCCGCCGGTTTTGACACCGACATTGGTGCTTTCATTGAGAGTTCCACTGTGACGTCGATGACAGGATCGATGGCTCGCCTTGTTCTCAAGGACAGTATCACCGCTGGAGGAGCACTGGCCCTAGGCCAAACCCTCCGGCTGGGCGGCTTTACTATGACCGCCTGTTCGGACGTTGAGCCGCCGCCGACCTCCCGGGTCATTGAAAATCCCCTTCGTATCGACTCCGAACACTCCAAACAGATGGATCCAGCAGAGCTTTCGTCTTTAAGCGAGCTCCTAGATCGCATCACCGCCCTGGGGTTCGCTACAGACTATGATCAAATTGGGCTCAAACCCGATCAAAGAGAGATCAAATCTCCACCGATCACCCACTAGATAGCGGTAGTCGAGGAGCGAGACGACGACTCTTCCTCCACACTAAGGACGGACTATGTCTGGCTCCGGTTTCGAAGATCCGGACTCCCACCTGCGAGGAGATGCATCCTGCCCCCCGAACATAGAATCGTACAACGGGCCTAAGAAACCAGTGGATATCCCGGAGCCCGAGATCTTAAGTTCGGAAGACCTTCAGACTCCGGATCCAAAATTGGGCCAGGGTTCAGATTTAAAACCACCCACCAACCCAAATATAAGCGCTCTTATGAGCATACAACAACAGTCTCAGGAAACGGTCCACCACTTCTGGGCCAGATTCCTTCTTGTCAAAGACAAGATTAAAGATTGTCGCGACGAGGAAGCGATCTTAGCTTTCTGCAACAATTGCATGGACGTAGGAATCCTCAACGCCATCAACCGCCGTCGCATACTACACTTTGCTGACTTGGCAACTATCGTACAGAAGTACAGCGCAATGGAAAGCTCCTGGAAAACTCAACCCCTCATCCAGGTGAAAAGGGGGCACCCTTGTAACATGCCCGGTCCAAAAGTAAAGAAATATAAGTCCAGTACGAGGCGCAAAGCCGTTCTGGAAGGATGGCTCGATGGGCCATGCAAAATACACGCAACACCGATAACATACCAACACATAGCCTTAGAGCATGTTGGATACTCTGACAAGTGGCCAAGAGCGGCGAGGATATCCTCACCAAGAATACCCCAAAATTTCACTACAGGATTTGCAAATGAATGTTGGGCTGGGCGACCTCAAATGGCGTGAGCCGCATGCCGGGATTCAATCATGCCTTGGTAATTGTGGCTTGGCCTAAGCGCTCACGTGAGAGTCCAAGAAAGAAGGCAAAACAGCTATATAGAGCCCCTCCCTCGAGTCGAGCAATGAACAAGTAAGTAGAGACAAGGAAGAGGGGAAATGCAGTATCGCACCTCCCAGAAGACGACGATCCCAAAGTACTGACGGTCTTCGAGACATTCACCTCAAACAATAGGCGCAAAAGGGCACTCTGCGGACTCTCTGAAGTCTATCAAATAGCAACAATAAACCCTTGGAACGACACGACTATAAATTTTAATGCCGGTGACGAACCAAAATACAGGACAGTCTGAGCACCAGCCGCCTTGGTCCTCAGTCCAATCGTGGATGGCTTTCGACTCACCAAGGTTCTCATGGACAGCGGCAGCGGACTAAACCTCATCTACGAAGATACACTCCACAAAATGGAAATAGGCAGGAGCCGCATCGGGCAAAGCAGCACGACCTTTCGAGGAATCATTCCCAGTCGGGAGGCACGGTGTGCGGGAAAAATAACACTCGACACGGTATTCGGCACGCCGGAGAATTATCGGTCCGAAGAAATAACCTTCCAAGTGGCCCCTTTCAACAGTGGATATCACACCCTCTTGGGGCGAGAGGCATTTACACGCTTTCAATTTGTACCTCATTACGGGCACATGAAGCTTAAGATGCCCGGGCCCAATGGCATAATCACTCTCGCCAGTGATCCGGACATAGCACTCCACGCTGAAAATAAAACCGCATCCCTGGCCCTTGAGGCATTGTCTGAAGCCCTCGCGGCTGAAGAATTGACCGCACTACACTCCACGGTGGACAGGGACGATGTGGTCTTAGACAAATGCCCCAAATCCACCTCCTTCAAGCCAGTGGAAGAAATAGTCAAATTCCAGGTCCATCCAACGGACCCCAAGAAGACAGCATCTATTGGGGCACAACTAGACCCAATGGTCGACGCCGCGCTACGGGATTTTCTTTGCGAAAACTGGGATATATTCGCCTGGCACCCTTTTGACATGCCAGGAATCCCGCGCAAGCTGGCCGAACACAACCTCAACAAAAGGGATATAAACCGGTCAAACAAACACTGCGGCGCTTTTCTGAACCCAAACGCCAAGCCATGGGAGAGGAGTTGGCTAAGCTAATCGAGGTCGGATGCATCAGAGAAATCAAACATCCGAACTGGTTGGCAAACCTGGTGATGGTACCAAAGAAGGATAAATCCTGGCGCCTGTGCATCGATTTTAAAGACCTTAATAAGGCTTTCCCTAAGGATCCCTTTCCCCTCCCCCGCATCGATCAAATCATTGATGCTACCGCAGGACACGACTCACCGTGTTTCCTCGACGCATATTCCAGGTACCATCAAATCAAAATGAAGGAGCCCGATCAAGCTGCAACAACATTCATCACCCCATATGGGCCATTCCGCTTTAACACCATGCCCTTTGGGCTCAAGAACGCCGGCGCCACCTACCAACGCATGATCCAAACATGCTTGGAGAAACAGATCGGAAAGACAGTTGAAGCCTATGTGGACGATGTCGTAATCAAGACAAGGCATGTCGAAACACTAATAGACGACCTACGTCTCACATTTGACAATCTCCTCACATATGACATTAAGCTCAATCCGGAAAAGTGTGTTTTCGGTGTCCCCGCAGGAAAGCTGCTGGGCTTCATCGTTTCCAATAGAGGAACTGAAGCAAATCCAGCCAAAATCCGAGCTCTGTCACAATTGGCTACGCCAACAAACCTTAAACAAGTCCAAAAAATCACGGGTTGTGTGGCAGCTCTAAGCCGCTTTATCTCCAGATTGGGAGAAAAGGCACTGCTACTCTATCGCCTCCTACGGCGAACCGATCACTTCAAGTGGACGGACGTGGAAACAACCGGACTGGAAGAAATAAAAACCCTTCTAGCGAGCAACCCAATCCTGGCCGCGCCAAACGTCGGCGAACCCATGTTACTATACATATCGGCAACACATCAGGTGGTGAGCGTCGTGCTCGTCCTTGAACGACAACAGGACGGACACAAATTCCTGCTTCAGAAGCCAGTATACTATGTATCCACTGTCTTTACACCATGCAAATCCCGGTACCCCCATTATCAAAAGATAGCATAAGAGGTCTTCATGGCATCCCGAAAGCTACGACATTACTTCCAGGAGTGTTCGATCACGATGGCTTCCGAAGTACCACTCAATGACATAATAAACAACCGTGATGCCACGGGCCGGATTGCCAAATGGGCCATTAAGCTCCTTCCATTTGATATTACATACAAACCACGTCGAGCCATCAAATCCCAAGTACTGGCTGACTTCGTCGCCGAATGGACAGAGGTCGAACTCCCTAAAGAGTATGGCACATATTCCAATTGGGTTATGTATTTTGATGGCTCCAAAATGCTGGCAGGGCTAGGAGCGGGCGTCGTTTTAACGTCCCCCACTGGAGACGTCGTTCAGTACATACTCCAAATACTATACACAGACTCCAATAATGCGGCCGAATACGAGGCCTTATTGCATGGTCTCCGGATGGCTGTCTCCATGGGCATACAACGCCTAGAGGTACGCGAGGACTCAAACCTCGCAATATCTCAAATAAATGGAGACTTCGATGCCAAAGATCCAAAGATGGCAGCTTATTGTAATGTCGTTCTAAAAATGTTGGCTCGGTTCAAGGGGCTCGAGTTCCATCACGTGGCCCGAGAAAGTAATCAAGCAGCGGACGTTCTCGCTCGTATCGGCGCCAAGCACGACCCCGTCCCACCTAATATCTTTCTGGAAATGATTTTTAAGCCATCCGTGGTGTGGCAGGGGGAAAGCAGCAACACTAGTCTGGATCCGAACACAACCCCAGATTCCGAACACACCGATATCATCGGAGGCTCAGCCACCGAAATAACACCGTCGGCCCATCTCATTATGGCAGTCATTGCCCCATGGACTGAACCCTTCCTGGCCTACCTTAATAGGAAGGAACTTCCTGAGGATCAAAATGAGGCCTGCCGCATTGTCCGGCGTTCGAAGGCCTACAAGGTTCACGATGGAGATCTCTATAAGAAAAGCACTACCGGAGTCCTTCAAAGGTGTATCTCCGAGGAGGAGGGGCGGCAGCTTCTGGCTGAGATTCATGCCGGTCTCGGCGGGCACCACGCCGCAGCTCGGGCCCTTGTTAGCAAGGCCTTCCGTACAGGGTTTTATTGGCCCATGGCCCGAGCAGATGCACATGACCTTGTCCAATGTTGCGTCGGATGCCAACTCTTCGCCAACCAAATCCATATGCCCCCACTGCCCTACAAACAATCCCCATCACTTGGCCTTTTGCGCTCTGGGGACTGGATATGGTAGGACCCCTTAAAGGAGGAAGCCATAAGAAAAAATATCTGCTAGTCATGGTGGATAAATTCACTACGTGGATAGAGGCCAAACCAGTTAAAACGGCCGAGTTCGGGCCGGTGATTGAATTCATATCCGGCGTTGTACACCGTTATGGTGTTCCACGCAGCAGCATCACTGATAACGGCTCCAACTTCACAGCCGACGAAGTGAAAACCTGGTGCGCTAAACTGGGCATCAAGATCGATTACGCCTCTGTCTATCAACCGCAAACAAACGGTCAAGTCGAACAAGCCAATGGTCTTATTATGAGCGGCATCAAGCCTAGACTAGCACGGTCCTTGAAAGAATCAAACAAGCACTGGTTTGAGGAGCTCGACTCTGTACTCTGGGGGCTACGGACCACGCCCAATCGCACTATCGGATACACACCTTTCTTCATGGCGTACGGCGTAGAGGCAGTGTTAGCCTGCAACATTATTCATGACTCACCTCGAGTGCGCATGTACGAAGAGAGAGAGAGAGGCCGAGCTTGATCGACATGACGGCTTAGATATCCTGGAGGAGGAGCGCGACGTCACAAAAGCCCGTTCCGCATTTTATCAACAGCAGGCTCGTAGGTATCAAAGCAGAGAAGTTCGGTCCAAGACTTATAACGTTAGCGAACTCGTTCTACGCGTGCTGGAGAAGAAAAAGGACAAACTCAAGCCCAGGTGGGAGGGTCCCTTCATCATAGACGAAGTTCTCACCGGAGGAGCATACCGCCTGCGTAATGCGTCAGACAATCGCCTGTGGAACGCGGGCAGACTCCGAAGATTCTACGCCTAGAGCCGAACTCTTTGTTCGTCCCCTTCCCCCTGTTGTCTCCTCCACTTTTTCACTCTTTTCATTTTTTTCTCTTTAGCCTTAAATGTTTCGCGCGGTTAAACCGCACACCCCTGATGCACACATTTTCAAATATGTACGTCCATTATACCTGGGGGCCTCTTGTACAGAAGTTTGCTATCATTATTTTCCGAGCATTAAGCTCATCACATATGCGTTTTTTCCCATATGTACCTTTTCTTCGCCATTATATGTATCGATATGACTTAAGTTTTGGCCAAGCTGGGTTGCCTGACTCCTGTGCTTATTCCCTACGTTCCCGTTACTTCGGCTAGGGCATAAAGGGAGCACCTTTGTGATTGTTACTACCGGGTCATCCGGATGTGTACCTCAGACTGGGTGAAGCCGAAAGCTAGCGTTCTTAAGGGAATATTCGGTCGGTGGATTAAAGATGTTTTTTTGCATTCACTCCATTGTGAACCCCCAGAAGTTACATATACTGCGATTTTACAATCACAGTTTGGACATGCACATTAACGCATGGACACCCAGGGAAAGGAACCCTTAACGGAACTATTCTCTTTGGAAGATGTTTCTTACAACTTTAATGTAATATAATATAACTAGCCAGATACAACTTGTCTGTTCAAGCAACTATGACCCCTACGCCCGGTTTCCACGCATACCCCGGTCTATTCGGCCTCATTGGTATTCGGAAACACTCCGCACCTTCGGGTCCCGAGGTTGAAGCAAAAAGGTCTGTCATGACAATCGTTTTACAATTCAGCTAGGAGTTACATATATCAAGGAAAGTACATAGTCACTTGGACTCATAATTTTCCTCCTCTATACCATCCAATAGGCTGTCTAACTTACAATTCTATTGGGAATACTTGGCAGCTACTGCTACCTGGTCATACACCAAATTAACGGGAACTTCCTTTCCGTCTGATCCCAGCAGTCCGCCCTGGGCCATGCGATTTGGATCAAGCTTGGTATACCGTGTCTTCACCATGGCCCAGGCCTCTCGCGCACCCTCCCGACAGGCAGATATTTTCCATAATCGGATACGCCGTCGCGCTCCCTTGAATAGCTCTAAAAGCTGCTCCATGCTTCCTGGAGGGGAGGCGGATGGCCATAAGGCCTTGGCAACACTCCGCATTGACTATCGGGCTTGCTCGTGCACTTGCAACAGCCTTTGCAGTAGATCGCCCGACAATCCAGACGTCTCCTCTTTGGGACGGCCTGTCAGTATACCTGCAAACATACATCTATCAGTTCCTTTAGTCTCCCAACAATCGTAAGGTAAGTTTGGCCACATACTAAATATGCCGCCTCGCAGCATTTTATTCTCCTTCACGGAGTCGGCCAGCTGGGCCCGCGCATCTTTCAGTTCCTGGCCCAGCTGGATGTTTTGATCCTGGAGCTTGTTTTTCTCCTCTCTGACTCGGGTCACAACGCGCTCGCCTGTGGCGTGTAGCTTTTTCGCCTCTTTCTCGCCCGTTTGGGCGGCTTTCAGCTCCTCTTCCAATTGGTCGGAGGATCCTGTTAGGATAAAGAAAAGTA
This sequence comes from Aegilops umbellulata, assembly GCA_032464435.1. Lineage (NCBI taxonomy): Eukaryota > Viridiplantae > Streptophyta > Magnoliopsida > Poales > Poaceae > Aegilops > Aegilops umbellulata. The sequence goes on along the minus strand of CP136058.1, from coordinate 374,704,456 downwards.
TTAGCACAAGCTGGCATATAATTATTGTTTCTCGATGCAGGAAAAAATTACCAGAGGACGCCTTCTTGGACTTTTCCAGTTCGGCGGTAACATTAGTTAGTTGTGTCCAACACTCTTCTAGCTCTTGGGCTAGTAGGTCCTTCTTCTCCATAAGAACCTGGTTATACAATGTTCCTTAAATCATTTTTCCCAACTGCTTCAAGTCTCGGGGGCTACGGGCACATGGTTATCAAATGCGGACAAGGTAAACTTACCTGCACATCTTTTAAATGCTGCTCTGTGGCTCTGTTAAGCCCATCTCGAGCAGCCCGGATGTATGCATCAGCCGAGCTGAAGGCACCGAACGCCTCTTTTGAGAATCGGGGATTTTGTAAAATGGCCCTCCGGGGCCGGTGATTCATGGCGCTCTCCACTTCCGAATTGGTGACGAGCATATTTTTTGAGCCCTGGGCAGAGGGACAGTCCGGCGCCACTCCCATATCGGCCCCCGTCTCCTCGGCTGGGACCGAATCCTGGCTATTGGGAGTACGATTGGCCGGGTCCCGGGACACAGTCCGTCGAACCTTTTTCCTGATACAAGACGAACATAGCTGGTTGGCTCGTAGTACCAGTACAGCAAGCAAACCTGGCATATCAGAAGCTAGGGATAGCAACGGCAAACCACGGTGCAACAAACACAAGCGCCGAAAATATGGTGAAAACACCGAAAATACGACAGTTAATGCCGGGTTCAGGGGCTCAAAGTCCGGTCAGCGGAAAGGGCCACCCAAAAACAAAAATTCGGGTCCATCCAGTCTGGACCGCATACTCGACCGCCAATGCCAAATTCATGGCACCCCAGAAACGCCAGCCACCCATACCAACAGAGAATGTTGGGTCTTCAAACAAGCCGGCAGGGCAGGCGCCAAAGACGACGGAGGATCTCAAAGCGACGATAGCGATGAAGGGCCCAGATCACCGAACACAGGGGAGCAAAAGAAATTTCCCCCGCATATTCAATCGATGAATGTGGTAAAATACCACCCAAATTACCAACTCGGACCGGATATGCATCCTTAGGGATGGCAACTCAACGGAATTAGTCGTCCCACAATATAAACTAGGGCCGATCACCTTCAACCGCACGGATCGTTCGGTCAATGCCAATCAAGGCAATCCAGCCGCACTAGTCCTCGACCCAATAATAGACGGGTTCCACCTCGCTCGAGTCCTTATGGACGGAGGTAGCAGCCTAAATCTGCTTTACCAGGACACAGTGCGCAAGATGGGTATTGATTATTCGGCCATCAAACCCACTAAAGCCACTTTTAGAGGCATTATACCAGGTGCGGAGGTCAGCTGTACAGGCTCCATTGCCCTAGAGGTAGTCTTCGGATCACCAGAAAACTATCGTACCAAAGAGTTAATCTTTGAAATCGTCCCTTTCCATAGTGATTATCAAGCACTGCTCGGATGAGCCGCGTTTGCTCGATTCAACGCAGTGCCACATTACGCCTACCGTAAGCTAAAGATGCCCGGTCCACGCGGCGTCATTACAGTTCAGGGCAAGGCCGAACCTTCCCTCGGCACCAACAAATACACCACTGCCTTAGCAGCAGAAACAACGAGCAGCATCTTGAAGCCGAACCTCACTACAACAAAAATACACTTCCGTGATGATACGTGTTTGTCACAGTAGGTCGCTTTTTTTGTCATGCGTGTACATCCATGACAAATTTATGACAGAATCAAGATAGTCATACCTGTGCTGTCGTAGAAGTGTTCCATGACATTACCAAAATTATCATCACGGAAGTGTCCACTTCCATGACGATAAATCACGCGTCACACAAGTGCTTTCGTCAAGGGTGACCAACACGTGGCATCCACCGTAACGGAACGCCGTTAAGCTACCGGGTCGCGTTTTGGATCCAATAACCCGTTAACAACCCCGACCAATGGGGATTTTCCACGTGTAAAATCATCATTGGCTAGAGGAAACACATGTCGGCTCATCGTCGGGACAGATGTCATCCACTCACTGGACAGAAGGCGCCTATGATATGTCGAAAAGTGGCACGACCCAACAAGTTTAAATGGGCCGGCCCAACTAAAGGCCCACAAGATTTTGCGGATGATAATGGGCCGGCCCAGCTAAAGGCCCATGAGATTTTGCGGACCATAATGGGTTGGCCCAGCTAAAGGCCCACAAGATTTCGCGGGCCATAATGGGCCGGCCCAGGTAAAGGCCCACAAGATTTTTGTGTGCCATAATAGGCCGGCCCAGGTAAAGGCCCACAAAATTCTTGCGGATCATAATGGGCCAGCCCAGCTAAAGGCCCACGAGATTTCGCTGACATTAATGGGCCGGCCCAGCTGTAGGCCCACAAGATTTTGAGGACCCTAGTAGGCCGGCCCGTTAACTGGCTGCCATGTTTTGGGCCAAATGTCGGCCCATATTTGATCCGGTCTATTAATGGGCTGCCACGCTCCGGGCCTAATAGTGGCCCATATGAGATCCGGCCCGTTAAAAGCCTACGACGTTCTGGGCCAAATTACGGCCCAGATCAGGTCCGACCCTTTAAGAGGTTTTGGGCCTAATTATGGCCCATATCAGATTCGGCCCGTCAACTAGACACTAAGCTTTTGGGCCCACTTGCTAAAGGCCCGCTTAGTAATTCGGCTTGATATTAGTTTTGGCCTGTTAAGGGCCCGTTTAACATTTCGGCCCCATATTAATTTCATCCTGTTAAAAACCCGTCATATAGTTGGGCCTAACTACGACCCGGTTTGCATCCGGCCTGCTCGCAGCCGATATCTGATTGGGCCAAACAAGGACCGAGACAATTTTTTGGCCTGTTAAAAGCGATTCTCACAATCATGGGCCGGGGTTCATTTCGGGCTGCTGCCGGCCCGTGAGCTGATCGACACGTTTCAGGCCGAACCTACATCGTGATTGCATGACGGCCCAATTATGTACCATAATTTTACGGTTTGGCTGGTTTACCGCAAAGACAGGATATATATACAGTAAAATAACTGTAGCATCGTGAATAAGAAAAAACCTATACTATACAATAAAGAAATTACGACATATTATATCCACTGGGCATCAAAGTTTGCCACTATGATAATAAAGCACAAGCAGACAACAGATTACATACACCAGGCATCAAAGATCGCTACCAGTGCAAATAAACACGCCGACAAAATAATATACAAAACCGGCAGCACTTCAATAGAGTTCAAGAAAGGTTAGCCCTGCTGGGGAGCTGCAGCGCAAGCAACTGAGCAAGATGATGAGACTGCACTTGTTCAACACTTATATCTTCCTCACTCTGAAAGATAAACAAGCAGACAGATGACAGGTTTTGCACATAAAAGTATCAGTGCTGACAATTCATCACATTTCTAAAGTGACACAGTTTAAATTTGCATTAACACAATATGGTATTGTTCAGGTCAAGACATGGCAGGAAATGACATTGCAAAGGAGTTGGCAGCTTCACGACACCACTGGATTACAGTTCAAGAACTCATAAGTATCAATGGTTAGTGTGCTGTCAATTTATACCATTTCAGATTGGCTAATAAAGAGACGGTTTAAATAATAGTAGAATGATATGACATTGTTCATAGTTAAGACATTGCAGAATATGACATTGTGCTGTAGTGGGTAGGTTCACCACACCACTGGATTACAGATGAAGAACAGAAGTATACATGCAGTGCAAAAGAAGATCACTTGCTCTGTATAGTTTAATTTACATGGTATGAAGAAGGAACTTGGTTGTACAACTGAAAATTTAAATTGAGAAAGGACGAACTTTTGTTTATGAACTACATATAATAAACTTTAAATAAGCAATTTGATGCAAACACCAAAAATAAACAGCTGTTGCAGTCATGCCTAACCAAATATATACAACAAAGTTTGAAGGCTTGAGATGGACAAACGTACATTATTTGTGAAGACAGGCTCTAAAAAGGCCATGTCCATGCTGATGGGGGGGGGATTCAATAAGTTTACCACAGAATCTTCTTCAAAAGCATTGCCTTTATTCTACATTTTGTTAAGAGTAAATATAGATGTGATAATATACAAAACAATGGAGAATATTTAAGATAAGATGAAGAGTGATGCTACATAACCAAGTAGCTATAAATGTAAGTGCAGCGATACAGGCAAAAGGTACAGCCAAGAGCAATGCATAGCTGAACTTCTTCAGTACCAACCTTATGGTAAGAGTAAATATAGGTCTGATGTGTAGAAAATGGAGGGCAAAGGAAAATAAGCTGCAGAGTGATGGTACATGAACAACTACCTTTCAATATAAGTACATTGATAAAGGACAACATGTACTTACAAGAACAATGCAGAGCTAAAAAAACATTGGCATTGGATATATTCTACACTAATGTAACCATTCATACAGATCAGATAATTTGGAGCGAACAATTGATAAGCAAGCTATCATGCATACTGCTGTCACATAATGAACCAGGTATGTATGCAAGTACAGTGATACAGGACAACAGGTACTAACAAGAGCAAAGCAGCGGGCAGCATATTTGCGATATCCTGTCGTTCTTGTCAAACCGGAATTCTTCTTTGAGCAGATTTCCTGCAAAAAAGATCCGTAAGGCACATGCGGAAAAGTAAAAGTTCAAATTGTCATGTGATTTCATAGATAGTACGTCATCCTGGGAACAAGACCAGTGCATAACAAGGTTTCTCCATTCAATGTCTTCTAAATTTAGCACAGGAGACTTCACCGGAAATTCGTTTATAGACTTGCCGTCAGAGTGTGATTTCCTCAGGTAACACCGATACTGCTGCAATGCTTCCTTGAAAAGCACAAGCAAGCTTTGCTCGTCATGACAACAATGTAATGTAAATCATTGATGTGTTCAATCAGCAGAAAACAGGAAAATAATAACCATGAATAATAGCACTTACACATAAGTTGGACATGAAGATGTGAAAATGGTGTTTGTCTTCACAATAATCTTCCCATGATGGGAATATATGCACGTAGTCCCTAACAACATTGAAAGCATTGTCTTTTAAACTGGGAATAGATGGAATGGGGTTCCAATCTGCAGGAATTGGCTGTCTCTGCAGTTGGGATAGGTCTTCGGCCGGTGGACTTGCTGTACTTTTTGCTGGAGTGAGATCTTTCTGTGGTACAGCTGGTGCTATGGCAAATGAAATCGGTATACCTTTTGCTGGAGTGCAGGTCCTGTGTGGTGGGGCTAGTGGTGTGTCCAGTGAAGTATGGGTACAGTCTACTGGAGTCGGTCCTGTGTTTTGTGTCACTGGTTGTACAACCAATATAAGTGGGGTGTTGTCTGATTTCTCCGGCACCACCACGTTTTTCAAGGACTTTGCTGGTGCTACTTTAGGTTCGGCAATCACCCTCTTCCTTTTTGATGTCTGATGCACAAGAACAACATTTGAGTGGAAAACATGGTATGATGACAGATGGAATATGTATTGATAATGGATGGGCATGGCATCTCGACATATATGATGAGTAAACTAAGCAGATGGCGGTGCAACAAAGTAGAAGAAATGCAAGACAACATATGCAAGATACGCGCTATCAATAAAACCTTGCCAAATTAGAACATGCACCTTGATGGGTGAACAGGACAGGCCATCTGCCTTTGACTCCTCGAGGTTATAATAGTCATTAGGATGATATTCTGAACAAGAATCAACAGGTGGGGAGCATACGAGTTTCATTGCTTCCAGAATGGCACTCAATGCCTTGATGCCAATTTTGTAAGTCATTGCACTGTTCCACAATATTCTTCTGATGTGCGGATTATGATATTCACTGCAATTGCGTATAATATCTGAGAACCATGAAAACATAAATAGTTGTGAGATTATCTTTGTAATGCAGATGATATTCTAATATAGGGGCGCCCCTGTATACACTTGTGTGCTATCACTGGATTCTGATGAGAGAGCTCATGTGTGCTGTAATATGGTGCGTGCATTTATATAATCTGGCACAAGTACACAAAAAAATAGGCTCCAGAAGTAAGGATAGCTGGCAGATGAGAGGTTCATAATATACTGTATAGAGAGTTTATTGCCAAACCATGATAACAAGAGCATACAGCAACTAGGCAGATCATAGTGTACAAAATAGGGGTACACCATAACCAGGATATATAAATCGGGAAAGTAGAACTGGCTGGAAATTACGGTGTTGTATGGCCGCTAGTAATTGAAAGCCTATCGATCACGTACAGGCCAGCTCTATCAGCTGTTGACTGCATATGTCCCTGCTCCCCTTCCTGACAAGGAACATACTGTGCTTCCCATACAGAACACCGCACGGGCCGCCGGCCGAACCACCGGCCCCACCACATGTGTTCCTCCGCCACCCCCCACCCCCGCCCCCACCCGCGTCGAGTTTTCTTCGTTCGACGAGGCCCCACCACCGCCCCCACAACCACCGTCCCCACCCGAGCCCCTTCGATCGCACCGGCGAACTCCGGCGAGCTCTGAAAAATCGACTGACCCAATTTTGAAATTTAGTCTACTGTGATTTAACTAGCGTGGAATATAAAAGGGGAAAACCATAAGCATTGTGAGGATGGTGTTGAGCGTGCCATGGCGGATCTGAAGGTGCAAACCGGACAAAGGCAACTTCGCAACCAAGACAAGAAATCAGGGTAAAGCAGTGGCGATCTATTTTCTTGCTGCGATAAATAAGTTGAGCAGATACGAAAGAGTACCGCCTCTGGTGTGGCGCCGTGTACGCATCTGCTGAGAATTTGACGGTGCTGCGGTAGCGATGGCTGTCGGCGGTGTGGAAGCAGATCTAGGAGGGTAGACGGTGGCGGCGGGGTGCGGTGGACGAGACGGTCGTAGGAGCGGCGCCGACAAGGTGGACGACGGCGGGGATGAAGCGAGAGGACGGGATGCAAGGATCCCGGTCCGAAGCCATGGATGAGAGAGGTCAATCTCTTGTAATGGACGGCGGCGTCGGGGTATCAGCTTCGGCATGGTGGAGGAGGACGACGGTGGATGGGGTGGCGGAAGGCGGCGGACGGAGGAGGGTGGGGTGGAGAGGGTGTTTTGGCGCCCATGGAGTACGAACGGGGAAAAGGGAGGTAGAGAGGAAGGGGGAACCATGTATTCAGGGCGCGCTTGTCTCAAATGCGAGGAAATTTACAAACTTAGCCCCCGTTTCAAATTTCTACTACATCACAACAACACTAGTCGGTTGGGGATAGGATGGTAATCTCGCATACACCGAATATTTGCCGACGAGAGTTTGTTTTTGGCGCCCACTGTGTATGAATATGAATCGGGGAGGGAGTCGATTTCGGCCGAGGAGACACTGTGTTTGGCGCCCACCGTGTATGAATCCGGGTGGGAGGCGGTTACATCACGTTTGGGTGAAATTACAAACCTACCCCTATCGAAACCTATAGAAATCCAGCATATAGGCTTTGCGTGGCAGGGATAGGCAGTAGTGATTTCCATCTCGCAGATTTTGGTTTCGGGCGGTTATTGCGACTTTCCCCGCTTCGTTCAAATTTTGCAGAGTGCACGTTTACCGTGCCAACTCAATTCGAATCCCGTTTGTATTCTACTTTTTTTTCGGGCGAGATCCATTTTCAATTGGAATTACATTCTATATACATCATTTCTTTTATATATACTTTCAAAAGCACAACAAAGAATTCTGCTCCTTTATATGTATAATATGATTTACAAATACAACGATCTCGAAATCTTAAGGTTGAATTCGAAAATTCTTAACCAAATTATGTTCTACTAAAATGTATGGATCAGTAATATCTACATATTAAATAACATAGATGTGCGTGAATTCATATGAGTATGCATGTTTGATAGATCAATTTTGGTTCGAGTATTGATTACATGTATCATCATCTCGAATTCAAATATTTGAATCCTTTTTTTGTTCACTCCTTTCACGCCCATCTCTCTCGCATGCATCCTCCTTCAGGTAGTTATCACTCTCTTTTCTCCAGCTCACCTGCACGCTCACTTCATGTTGCTCCTATCCTCGCAAACATGGTCTCTCGGCGTCTCCCTTGAGAAGTGTCACACTCTCCCTATCATTATACATTACACGGTTTTCATTATCTCTCACGTCTCTACTGTTCTCTGGTATCACTCGGTACCTAAGCTTTCTTTTTCACCGCCAAACACACAGTCTCCACTCGTCTTTCACTTTGTCTTTCTCTCTATGGGATTCTCTCACACACCCTATATGTCTCTACATATGACTCATACCACTAAAATTACTCTCTCTATCTCTCCTGTAGACACAACATTTGTTGCGGTCTCCTTTTTGTCTCCATCCCAGACCGACATTATTCATTTGTTTACCGATCAGACAACCCTGACTACCATCTCCTCTCCCTCTCTCTCTCTCTCTCACACACACACACACACACACAGACACACACACACACAACTCCTGCTTCCACTCCCCTTCCCGACTACCGTCTCCCTCTCTCACACACAAAACTCTCGCTTTCGCACCCCGACTCATATTTCTCTCACAAACATTTATCGACTAGCTAGCCTCTAGATAGGTTTATACACCCGCACACTCGTGCTTCCACCATCGCATACATGTCTCTCTCCCGCTCCTTGTATCTATGTAGATTTTTCTTCCCTTCTTGAGACACGCCCTCTCGATTGTGCACACACATACAATCGCCTCATTTTAAGCTGATACCTATCGCACACACACTCCTTGTGTCTTTGTCACACATGCACTCCGTCCTCCTCCACTCGCCCTCTCTCTCACACACACATGGGATTTTTGCAACAACTAGCAAGATGCCCATGCGTTGCACGGAACGTCAAGATGCATTTGTATGAGTAGTTTATCTTGTGGGGGAAAAGGATGAACGAGGGAAGGCCTTATTTGCAAATTTGGAGAGGGGTGTGGGTATCTTTTTGCAAAATTGCCATAGTTTCCTTCCTATCCGTCAGATATAGATCGGACGGCCTATATTGCAGGATGGCAGGCACACGATCATCACCGACAATGCTTATTATAAGAGTAGGGATAAAAAATAGAGTTGGTGATGATGGTGGGCCTGCCATGCTGCAATGTAGGTCGTCTGATTTATATCTGACGGATAGGAAGGAAAATATGGCAATTTACCCGCACTCTTCACCACATTTGCAGATAAGGCCTTCCCTCGTTCATCCTTTTCTCCCACAAGATCTTGATGTTCCGTGCAACGCACGGGCATCTTGCTAGTAAGAGTAGAAATTAGACATATACCACTTCTCGAATCTTGAAACCAACAACATTCCTCACTTATCTCATCAAAACCGCCAAAGGAATATATTTTGAGTGAAACATAACATATTTTTAGTGATATACGTATTTCAAAGCTAGACTTTTTTTCTATCAAATCGGTGAATATGTATTAACGAATTAATCTACTTTGATCGTGTGGCAATGCATTGGCACATTGCTAGTAGTTATTATAATTTTTTGGACACCAGACAAATGGTGGAGTACATATATGAAGAGAAAAGGCGCACGCACGCAGTCGGCCTCTCGCTGTCTCGCACCCATGCGTGTTACGTAAAGGCGACGTTAACAAATAAACCCTAAAACCCTAGGGGCACGATTGCTGCATTCGCGGGTACCGGGTACGTGGTGGTGCACCTTTGTAGGAATAGTCAGCTCGCGTGATAATTTGATCCGTAGGAGCTGATGGTCGGGACCACAGGTGAACGACTTGGAGCGCGGTGGCTCGCCAGTTGCCACAGATCGAGTAGCCACGTTTAAAATATCATTTTTTAGCGGGGTTAAGAGTTCCGATTTTCAATGGCGCGTTATAAGTAAGTACTCCCTCTGTCCCAAAGTATAAGAACGTTTTTAACACTACACTAGTGTCAAAAACGTTCTTATATTATGGGACGGAGGGAGTAGTTTTTAGAACGATTGGTATGGAGCGGAAATGGAATTCATAGTACTACGTACCTCCTTGGCGTATGGTTGTATGGTTTTTTTTTGTTTTTTTGCGATGGAGGTTGTATGGGTTTATGTTGCGAGATGTTGAACCTGGTAGTTCGAGGGCAAATACTATGGTTTAGATTTAGATGCTGGTTTTCTTTAATGAAAATCGGAAGGGGAAACCCTTCTTCGATAAAAAAAGCTACTACCTCCATTTTGGTTTACTAGTCCCCATCGTACTTTGGGTGAAAGTTTGTCCATGAACTTTACTTGTAAAATGTGAATGGAAAACGAGAGTTTGTTATACCCAAACAAAAAAGTACTGGAGGGAGTGATTGCTCTGACACGGACGCGACCTCTCATAGCGTAGGCATTGAACTGGCGCGCTGGCCAAGAGGGCCGCACTCGCTGCAGGCCCGGCTGAGCATGCCTCCTCGCCGCGTGGAACCAGCTTAAGATTGCCCCGCCTGCCTTCATTGAATCCGCGCGTGTGCCGGCAACACGTCCTTCCGCGAGCCGGCAGGCATTTTAGAACACAAAAATGACTAAAATATAATTAATTTACGCATGGTCTTGACTTGTTGTGCTCGCACTGGTAGCAGGAACTAGTAGAGGATTTTCTTTATTTATAACTCTCCTCACATTTTTTTGGCTTTGAAGTGAATCATGGTTGTGGACATTATGTATGAATGTGCAGATATCTGTGAACATGAGTTTGATGTGGAAGTTGAACTTGGAATGTCGGGCTTGCGCGTGAACTATACCATGTCCAATGCTTCGTCTGTTATTGTTTGGAAAGTAATTGTTGTTATTACATGACCCAAAAAAAACATTTTGTGCCACATCAGTAGAAGCACAGACATCACAACAGGCATGCTGACTGGATAAACATTTGAACCAAGCTATTATGAAGGAAATTTTGTATTGACAACAGTTTTAGATAGCAGGAGACACCTAGCCTGCTCTGCCTCTGCTAGCTTATTTCTGGCTTCTTCCATCTCTTCTTTGGCTTGGGTGAAGAGAGCATCTGATTGCTCTTTTCGCTTCTTCAGGAACTCAGCTACATTCTCAAGGGCTGCTACACGCTTTCTTTCAGCCTTTACTAATGCCACGAGGAAACGAACAGCTGACGACTCCACCTGGCTTGTGTGTAATCCAGCATCATCTGGGAATTTGCACCTTGTGTCTAATCCAGCATCATTAGGGAACTGGCACCTTGTGTGTAATCCAACCTCATTTTGGAAACATGATCTCGAGGTTGACCATACTTCCCTCCTCGCAGGAACTGCATCCTGACATGAAGTTACTTCTTTTTTAGATCAATACTACCTAGATCCATTTAGTAGAAGCCAGATAAACAGAACTCGGAGAAGTGAATTCAAAAGGAAAAAATAAATAAAAAAAACTACAAGGTGAGAACACCCACTTCCTACATCAAGCTAAAAACGAAAGCATTAGGACGATTAAGACTCTTCTTATTACACATCGAAGAACACCACGCTTAAGAGAAACAGGAACTACAACATATACACATCGAAGAACACGAGGCTACACGAAAGTAATTGAAAGGGTGTTACTTACCAAAGCTCGTTTTACAGGTTCGGTGCAGCTCCTCTTTAACTTGCCACGCTCCTTGAAGATGTCCCGAATATCCCGTGTTTGGTCTTCATTGCTCCTCTGCATGTTCTCACTCGTGGTTTTAAAATCTCAACATGGCAAGAAAAATATACTACTAGTAATACTCGCGCATCTTGTGGAAGACATTAAAGCACTCGTCTGCCATGTTAGGGCATCTCCAACAAGATAAACTACTCATACAAATGCATCTTGATGCGTGCAACATAAGTGCATTTTGCTAGTTCTAAAAACCTTTCCATCGTTTGCCACACTACTGGTTGCAGATGAAAAACCTACCCAAGCACAGCGCGATACAGGAGCGACGCACAATTACAAGCTGATATTATGTTGGACAATGGAGGCTATAACCAATTACTTTTATGGGAACAATAGCACCCAGTAAATTTGAAGGGTAGGTATGAACAAAATTGGAACTGCACATGTACTCCTAAGTGATTCAATACACACATTACCAATCGAGGAGGAGAACGATGGTCGCGGCGGCCTCTGTGAGTCATGGTCGGCAACGGGAGTCAGTTCATTGTCCATGACGGTGGTACTTCTGTGCTTGGTGTCGGCTTCCGGGAAGCAGATCCGAGACCGTGGAAGACAATGCCGGGGAAGAGGCTCCATGTACAACGACGACGGTAGACCGGCTCCAGTGCGGCGTACGAGGTCGCCGATGAGGCAGATGCACTGCGGTGGACGAGTGCGCCGATGTAAAGGGGAGGAGCATGAAGGCTGCAGTGCAGTGGAGAAGTCTATTTTGCGGTGGGGATAGAAATTGGGGAGTATTCAGGTGTACTACTCTGGGTGCCGGGGTGGGGTTGCTGGGTAGGGTGAACCTGAAGTTACGAAAACAGCCCCCTACCAAGCGTCATCCGTAGGCCTGTTCCGAAGGCTATGACGGTAACTTCCCTCTGCTCGAATCAGGGTCGCAGGAGATTTTCCCGCCGACCTCAAAATTTTGTGACACTGGACTCCCCGTGTGGCGTGTTGAGTGATTCGGCTAAGCAACTTGCGAGTAGTAGTAGTTGTCGGCGTTCTGGGAACGGGGGTCCCCAGACTTGCCTGCCTGCGGCCTGCGGTGTGGCTCGAATGGAGGCCCAATACGGCCCACCTTCGTCAACGCAAGACTCAAGACCCTCGCGAGGGGCCAAGCCTCGCGGGGAGGACGACGCAACGCTTCCTCGGGCGCGGCCTCCTCAGGTTGGCTCATGAGGAGGCGGAGATATCAAGGCAGGGTACCTCGCGAGGTGCCCATGACGCAAGCCATGACGACCAAGGGTGCCAGGCGGGCGCCAGACCGCACAGTGTCCTCCCCTTTCCTCTTTGGTGCAAAGGGGGCAAGGGCAGGCGAGAGGATCAAGCAAAGGCATCCATTTCGGTGCAACGAGACCAAGACCAGTCCAACGGTGGGAATGAGCTCATTGTGGAGCCCAGGACGGTGTCACCACAGGGCCTTTGGCAGGCGAGGACCAACTTTGGTCAGGATAAGTGTACTGTATGTTCCTCTTCGAATTGGCCAATTGTTGGCGCCCTTCCCGCTCAATATTTGGGGAGATGCCCAAGGCCTTTGCCTATAAATAGGACTAGCCACCCCCAGGGTAGAGGCATCTGGTATCCAGAGTTCGAGCAAAGAGAGAGAGAGAGAAGGACGGTTGAACTCCCTTAGCAGTTCATCATCCTAGCCAAGAACAGGCCCTCGCGAGGCGGTTCTCTTTTGTACTGATCACCACCATCATCAGCCCAAGAGGCAATCCATCCACCCACAAGACTAGAGTAGGGTATTACACCACAACGGTGGCCCGAACTAGTATAAACTCTGTGTCTTTTGTGCTGTTCTTTCGGTAGTTTAGATCCTTGCGAGACGGAGAGGTAGAGGGCAGAATCTCCGCGTGCGCCCCAGAGTTCGAACCTTAAGGGTCTGCCGGAACCCACGATCCGACATTTGGCGCGCCAGGTAGGGGTGCGCCGGAATCTGCCTTCCACCGCTCCGCCTTTCTCCGGCCGCCGCACCCATGTACGGCGTCGGTCGGGTCCACGTCGCCCGAGCGACCCTCGCCGGCGAGCGTCCTCGTCGTCCCTCATCGCCCACCATCGGCACCGCCGCCAGCCCGGCGGGGAACAAGCAGCAAGCACCACCCCAGCATCCGCCTGTGCGACGGGGCGACTGCGCCACGACATCGACGCCTCCTTTTGTTGCGGCCCTCCTGGGCGGCTCGCAAGCGCCGCCCACGAGTCGCCATGTCAAGCCGTTTGCCCGCCGGGTCAGCACCGCTTCCACACGGCAGGGGGCTTCCTCGGACCGGGCAGCGCGCGAGGACAATCTGATCTTCAGCTCGGAGGACCACCCCACCAACTTGGCGGGCTCGGGCGTGCTCCCCCTGTTGTGCACACCCACCGTCTGCCAGGTGGCCGTCACCAGGACCCTCATCGACGGCGGCGCGGGCCTCAGTGTGCTTTCGGTCGAGGCCTTCAATCTCTTCTGCATACCCCGGGAGCGACTGCGGCCCAGTCGATCTTTCTCGGGCGTCGGGGGCGGATCGTCCGACTCCCTGGGACAGATCCGGCTCCCGGTAACCTTCGGCACCTACGACAACTTCCGCACGGAGATGGTCGACTTCGACATCGCCCCCATCGGCCTCCCTTACAACGCCATCCTCGGTTACCCGGCGCTGGCTCAGTTCATGGCCGCCACGCACCCGGCGTACAACCTCATGAAGATGCCCGGGAGCAGCGGTACCCTCACCGTGCACGGAGACACCAGGGACGCCTTGCGAGTACTCGAGCTCGCCTTCAAGGCGGCGGCGTCGGCGCAGCCTGCCGACGCGGAGGCCCCTGAGCCCAAGGGGGCTGTGCCCGCCAAGAAAAGGCAGTTGTTCACCCAGGCCAAGGCAGAAACCAAGCAGATACCCGTGGACGAGGACGGGTCTTCCAGAGCCACTTTCACCGTAGGCGCCAACCTTGAGCCTGAGCAGGAGGAGGCCTTGGTCAGGTTCCTGCGCGCGAATAAGAAGGTGTTCGCTTGGGAGCCCGATCAGTTGGCAGGGATTCCCAGGAGTGTCATCGAGCATCACCTCAACGTGTGCCCGAATGTGCGCCCCGTGAAGCAGAAGGCCAGGCGGCAGTCTGCAGAGAAGCAGGCCTTCATTGTCCAAGAAACACGCAAGCTAGAAGCCGCTGGGGTCATTTGCGAGGTCCGATACCCGGATTGGTTGGCCAACCCCGTCGTTGTGCCTAAAAAGGGGGGGAAGGAAAGCATGTGCGTCGACTTCACCAATCTCAACAAGGCATGCCCGCAAGATCCGTTTCCGCTCCCCCGCATCGACCAGATCATCGATTCCACCGCAGAGTGCGACCTGCTATGCTTCCTAGACGCCTTCTCCGGATATCACCAGATCAGAATGGCGGTGGAAGACGTTGAAAAGACCGCCTTCCTGACCCCGTGCGGGGTATACTTCTATACAAGCATGCCGTTCGGACTACGTAACGCAGGGGCTACCTTTCAGCGGTTGATGCACATCACCTTGGGCCCGCAACTCGGGAAGAATGTCGAAGCCTACGTTGATGACATTGTGGTAAAATCTCGGGAGGCCAAGACCCTGATACATGACCTGGAGGAGACCTTCGCGAGCCTCGACGCAATAAGCTTGCGGCTCAACCCGGAGAAATGCGTGTTTGGCGTCCCCTCGGGCAAGCTCTTGGGCTTCCTCGTGTCCCAACGTGGCATCGAGGCCAACCCAGAGAAGGTCAAGGTGGTCGAGGACATGAGTCCACCAAAGACCCTCAGAGAGATGCAGAAGCTCACTGGACGCGTGACCGCACTAGGGCGCTTTATCTCCAAGTTAGGGGAGCGAGCGTTGCCTTTCTTTCAGCTGATGAAGAAAAAGGGGCCCTTTGAATGGACTGAAGAGGCAGATAAGGCGTTTCAAGACCTCAAGAGGTACCTGACCAGTCCCCCGGTCATGGTGGCACCGCGCCCTCAAGAGCCCCTGCTGCTCTACCTCGCCGCCACTCCTTACTCCGCCAACGCAGCCTTGGTGGCGGTTAGGGAGGAGCGCCAAACCAAGACCGCAGCGGCAACCCGAGGCAAGGCAAGATGGGAGCACGAGAAGCCTGCAGAAGCCACCGCCGCAGTTGAGGAGGGTCGGTTGCAAAAGAGCACACCAGAGGCAGGAGAAGCCACACGCTCGGATGGTCCGCCTCCCGAGGGCGCCGGAGCCCCAGATGCTCTCAGCCTGGTTGAGCATCCAGTTTACTTTGTCAGCACGGTGCTGCGGGACGCGAGGGCACGGTACCCAATGCCTCAGAAGCTCCTCCTCGTGCTACTGGTGGCCTCGCGCAAGCCGCGTCACTACTTCCAGGCCCATCCCATTAAGGTCGTCTCATTGTACCCCCTGGAGAGAGTGCTCAGGAGCCCTAGCTCAGCAGGAAGGGTCGCCAAGTGGAACATAGAACTGCAGGTGTTTCAACTCGAGTTCAGCACAACTAGGGTCATCAAAGGAGCTGCATTAGCGGATTTCGTGGCTGAATGGGCGGAGGCACCAAGCCTCAGGGACAACGAGGATCGGTCCCTCTCTCCAGGGAGTGAGGCACCTGAAGGCTGGGTCATGTATTTCGATGGGGCGTTCTCCAGGCACGCGCGGGGGCTGGCGCGGTGCTGGTATCACCCACTCAGGATAAGCTCTACTATGTTGTACAGCTCTGTTTCCAGCATGGTGAAAAGGTCTCCAACAACATAGCAGAATATGAGGGTCTAATAGCTGGGTTAAAAGCCGCGATAGCTCTGGGGGTGAAACGCCTCACCGTCAAGGGCGACTCGCAGCTCCTTGTCAACTTCTCCAACAAGGTATACGAGCCGAAGGACGAGCATATGGAAGCCTATTTAGCGGAAGTCCGCATGATGGAAAAACAGTTCTAGCGGTTCAAGCTGAAGCACGTGCCCCGTGGCACCAATCAGGAGGCCGACGACATAGCTGGACGGGCATCCAGGTGATTGCCACAGAAACCAGGCGTCTTCGAAGAACGGCTCTTCAAACCCTCAGCACAGCCGACACTGTCAAACGTCGCTCAGCCTCGAGAGGAGCTCCCTCAGCCGCCAGCCTCGGGAGCCCCGATCTGCGGACCGACCTCAGGAGCGCGTCTACTCCTGACGATGGAACCTCGGGAGGAGTGCTGGATCACAGAGCTCCGGAGTTATTTAACACAAGGGACCCTACCGGAGAAGGAAGAGGAAGCGGAGCGTGTGGCGCGGCAGGCCACGGCATACTGCCTGAGAGATGAAGAACTCTACCGGAAGCGACCAAATGATGTGACTCTGCGCTGCATCTCCCGGGAGCAAGGAAAGGAACTACTGGAGGACATACACGGCGGGGACTGCGGGCATCACTCATCATCCCGAACCCTCGTCGGCAAGGCATTCCGTAGCGGGTTCTATTGGCCCACTGCGCTCAACGACGCAGTCGAGTTAGTAAAGGCTTGCGAGGCCTGCCAGTTTCATTCTAAGCAGATCCATCAACCGGCGGGGGGCCTGCAGACTATACCCCTCTCATGGCCATTCGCAGTTTGGGGGTTGGATATTCTGGGCCCGTTCCCTCGGGCGCCAGGGGGCTACCGCTACCTCTATGTCGCCGTTGATAAGTTCACCAAGTGGGCAGAAGTGGAGGCCGTCCGTACCATCCCCGCTGGCTCCGCGGTCAAGTTCATCAGGGGTATCGTGAGCCGGTTCGGGGTGCCGAACCGCATCATCATAGATAACGGTTTGCAGTTTACCAGTAATCTCTTCAAAACATACTGTGCTAACCTTGGGACGCAGATATGCTACGCTTCGGTGGCGCACCCGCGGAGCAATGGGCAGGTCGAACGGGCCAACGCGGAGGTCCTGAGAGGCCTCAAGACGAGGACGTTCAAGAAGAAGCTGGAGGCTTGCGGCAGAGGTTGGTACGACGAGCTGCAGTCCGTATTGTGGTCCATCCGCACGACTGCGACCAAACCAACTGGGGAGACCCCGTTCTTCCTGGTCTACGGAGCTGAAGCGGTCCTCCCTCACGAGGTCAGGCGTCGCTCCGCACGGGTCCTAACGTTCGACAAAGCGTAGCAGGACGCCATGCGGGGGATGGACCTCGTACTGGGGGAGGAACGCCGCCAGGAAGCCGCATTGCGAGCGGCGAGGTACCAGCAGGCGCTGCGGCGATATCATTGCCGCAACATCCGCCCTAGGACCCTCGAGGAAGGAGACCTCGTGCTCAGACGGGTTCTCTCCAGGGAGGGGCTGCATAAGCTCTCTCCCATGTGGGAGGGCCCGTTCAAGGTTGTTCATGTTTCCAGGCCAGGTTCCGTGTGCTTGGATACCCAAGAGGGGGAGCCGGTACAGAACGTGTGGAACATCCAGCACCTCCGGAGGTTCTACCCCTAGAAGGCCCAGAGCCTGTGAAGAAGGCGAACGCCTGTGAAGACCTTCCCTTTTGGAAAAGGCCCAGAGCCTGTGAAGAAGGCGAACGCCTGTGAAGACCTTCCCTTTTTGGAAAAGGCCCAGAGCCTGTGAAGAAGGCGAACGGCTGTGAAGACCTTCCCTTTTTGGAAAAGGCCCAGAGCCTGTGAAGAAGGCGAACGCCTGTGAAGACCTTCCCTTTTTGGAAAAGGCCCAGAGCCTGTGAAGAAGGCGAACGCCTGTGAAGACCTTCCCTTTTTGGAAAAGGCCCGGAGCCTGTGAAGAAGGCAAACGCCTGTGAAGACCTTATCTTTTTGGAAAAGGCCCAGAGCCTGTGAAGAAGGCAAGTGCCTATGAAGCTGATCACCTCTAAGAAGAAAGGCCCGGAGCCTGTGAAGAAGGCCAATGCCTGTGAAGCTCGCCGCCCCGTGACACTCTCACGTAATAATGAGTGGGGCTGTACATGCCCCGGAGTCTCAGGAGCGCCGGCCTCAGGCCCTGGGGCTCCCTCCCACACCCAGTGGTAGCACTTAGCTCCGCGCTGGTGAGAAGACGTCGAAGACTAGATTAGGTGCCGGACGCGGCTTTTTATTTGCTTTCTGCAGTTGACGTGTTTATTTGCATCTGAAATCTTATCGAAACTATCGCCGTTGACGATTTGTGGTTCGTTGATTTTCGCTCCCCGTTTTGATTTCTCTCATGAAAGGCCTCGCGAGGGATGGAATACCCTCGTGAGCGTTTCCGCCCTATCCGCTTAAAGGTTTCACGGCCCGGGCCCTCTTCAGGAGCACCCCTCCAGTCCGTGCCCCTCGGGCACCGCAGCACGCGCACGGGGCCTGGGTCGGTCGCCCCCCCGGCTGGGGCCGAAAACTACCTATGCAAGGTCAAATAGTTGAGAGGCGAAACAACTAAGTCAAGGTAATGGCTAAAACGACAATGATTCTTAAACACGCCCCCGCGGGGCTCCATGCAGCTGTTTTGTCTTACACATGAAGCAAAAGGAAAAGGAAAAGGAAAAGGAAAAGGCGAGCCCGGCGCGGCCCGCCTCGCATCGGCCTGCAGAGGCGGCGCAGGATGCCTCCGGGGCTCAGGCGGAGTCCCTCTCGCGCTTCACCGGGGCACGGCGACGGATGGATGAACAACCACCCCCCAGGCAGGCGCGGCGGCGAGGGGGCTGGCTGCGGCCACCGCTGGAGGAGCCGCCTGAAGAAGAGTTGGTGGAGCCTGGAGAGCGCCGGGCGCCGCCATCGGAGTGGAAGCTGTCTCCTCCATCATCGTCGGAGGGAGGCCCCTGGCCGCGGTCGTCTCCCTCGGGGCAGCATCCTGCGCGGTGACCATCTTCCCCAAACACCCTCACATAGAGGGTGCCGTCACCGTCGAACTTGAAGTGCAGGGTGCACCGCTGGCCCAGGCCGCGCGCGCGGGCAAACGTCTGCCAGCCGTGGGTCAGGGCCCCATTCCCGGAAGGGGAGACCTCAAGCGAAACCCAGGAGGCCCTACTGCAGCAACCGTCAGCCTGCAGCCAGAAGCCGCACCGGGCGCTGGCCGGCAGCTCGCCGATGAAGAAGCAAGGGAGCTGGAGCCAGGTGTTGGTCGGGTCCGCCGACCACACGACGAACTCCGGCAGCACCTCCGCCGAGCGAAAGCGCGGCCTGGGGGGCCGCGCAGTCACAGCCTGCCTCCCCTTGGCAGCCGAGCGCTCATCGCCACGCGGAGAACCATCCCTGTGGCTACGAGGAGCCGCAACGGGGACCGCAGGATACTTGCGGGGACGACCCCGGCCGCGCTTGGCCGAGGGGGGGGGGGGAGTCGGGCCCCGCCCGACTAGCCTTCCCCTTCTCCGTGGCCGAGAACCTCTTTGGAGCCATGCGAGCGACAGGCGGCAAGAGAGAGAAAGAAGAAGAGAAGCCGGAAGGGGCGAACTGGCGGAGCTTACGCGGCCCCATACTTATAGTCGAAGAAGGCCAATCGTCGAGCACCACGATCGTAGGTAATAATGACCCATATCTACGCATGCAGGGACTGGTCAAGTCACACAGTTGCCAGAGCGTCATGGGGAAGCGGAGACGCCCACGTCCTGTCAAACCGCCACGCGGCGCCCGAGGCCGCAGGCTGTTAGGGCCCGTGGCGCTTCGCCCTTGCCCTTTCGCCTCTCGGCACGGCCAAGTCCGGGCGCGCCTTGGGCCCGGGGGCTACTGTCGGCGTTCTGGGAATGGGGGTCCCCAGACTTGCCTGCCTGTGGCCTGCGGCGTGGCTTGAATAGAGGCCCAGTACGGCCCACCTTCGTCAACGCAAGACTCAAGACCCTCGCGAGGGGCCAAGCCTCGTGGGGAGGATGACGCAACGCTTCCTCGGGCGCGGCCTCCTCAGGTTGGCTCATGAGGAGGCGGAGATATCAAGGCAGGGTACCTCGCGAGGTGCCCATGACGCAAGCCATGACGACCAAGGGTGCCAGGCGGGCGCCAGACCGCACAGTGTCCTCCCCTTTCCTCTTTGGTGCAAAGGGGGCAAGGGCAGGCGAGAGGATCAAGCAAAGGCATCCATTTCGGTGCAACAAGACCAAGACCAGTCCAACGGTGGGAATGAGCTCATCGTGGAGCCCAGGACGGCGTCACCACAGGGCCTTTGGCAGGCGAGGACCAACTTTGGTCAGGATAAGTGTACTGTATGTTCCCCTTCGAATTGGCCAATTGTTGGCGCCCTTCCCGCTCAATATTTGGGGAGAGGCCCAAGGCCTTTGCCTATAAATAGGACTAGCCACCCCCAGGGTAGAGGCATCTGGTATCCAGAGTTCGAGCAAAGAGAGAGAGAGAGAAGGACGGCTAAACTCCCTTAGCAGTTCATCGTCCTAGCCAAGAACAGGCCCTCGGGAGGCTGTTCTCTTTTGTACTGATCACCACCATCATCAGCCCAGAGGCAATCCATCCACCCACAAAACTAGAGTAGGGTATTACACCACAACGGTGGCCCGAACTAGTATAAACTCTGTGTCTTTTGTGCTGTTCTTTCGGTAGTTTAGATCCATGCGAGGCGGAGAGGTAGAGGGCAGAATCTCCGCGTGCGCCCCAGAGTTCGAACATTAAGGGTCTGCCAGAACCCACGATCCGACAGTAGTAAACTCTGCATATTAGGTTTGACCAAAGTTAAACTTTGTAAAGTTTGACCAAGCTTATACAAAAATATAAACATTTACCATAACAAATATGTATGATGTGAAAGTACATTCAATAATTAAACTAATGGTATTTATTTGTTATTGTATATGTTAATATTTTTTGTTATAAGCTTTCTGAGAGTTTACAAAACTTGACTTTGACCAATGCTAATACGTGGACTTAAATAAAAATGGAGGGAGTACACATTTGTTTTATTAGTTTGTAGTGAACTAATCATTTGTTGAAATTGTGAAATAAATATATTAGGGTATTGACTTCGAATGTAATGGTCTATACAATTCAATAGTTACAATCATTGTCGAATCCCAAGATGTATACAAGGTCTATAGTACTTCACAACATGCTCAAACTCACATAATCCCAGTCAAATGAGAATCTAAATGCATTTCATAGTTATTACTTTGTAGGATGCAACAAGAACAACCATAACTCTACATCAGCCATTATAGAAGCAACATTTTGACATATACCAATGTGTGAATGAAACGTGCAGAGAGAGCTTTTGAAGATGGAACAGATAGGGTGGGAAAGATTGTATGTACGTGGACGAGAGAGTAGGAGACAAACCTAACGAGACAGAGAGAGAGAGAGATAGAGAGAGAGAGAAAGAGAGAGGAAGAAGTTAGGTCAGTGAGAAAGATGCATACATGTAATATACATGAGATGCGTGTGCATCTGGATTCTGTATACTGGAAGGAGAAGAGACAACATGTTTGATGAGAGAGCAGGAAAAACATGGACGAGAGGGGAAGGATCTCGTGGGTTGAGGGATTGACAATTTTGTGCGGGGGAGAGAGGGATTGGTAGAGAGAGAGAGAGAGGGTGGGGGGAGGAGTCAGTCAGCCGTCGTCACATCACCCTGCTTCCAAATGACCCCACATTCTCTAGCGCGGTGTGGTCGCCGTCTTTGATCTGCTCGTTGCCCTCTTTGAAGATTGAGGTGTTGTGCATGTTGGGGTGCAAAGAAGCACAAGCGAGAGTGGTCACCGTATAATCTTGGATGGGGATGAATTGTGTGCTCGGGGGAGTGTGTGTGTGTGTGTGTGTGTTGTGCTGCGTCTCTCTCTCTCTCTCTCTCTGTGTGTGTGTGTGTGTGTGTGTGTGTGTGTGATATTGAGAGAAAACAAACCTAAGGAGAGAAATGGGTATTCACGAAGAGATTGTGTGGGCCTTGAGGTGGGCAGGGGTCGGGTGAGGGTGTCAAAATGTGCGTGTTGATGCATGTGTTGCATGCGACCGTGTGAGGAACGACCGAATTGAGAGAGATGATTGTTGTGTTACAGATGCTCCTCTCTCTGTCTCTCTCTCCCTCTCCCTCTCTCTCCCTCTCTCTCTCTCTCACACACACACAAGTAAACTAGAAGACCGTTCTCTCATGTATACACAATGTATCGGAATCTGTCTATGTCTCACTCATGCATGATCATTTGCACATTCACACCTCTCTATGTCTATATCACACGCACACCGTCTCCACATTGCCCTTCCGCCACAACACACATATGGACACATACACACGTTCTCTCTCAGTCACACACACAAAATCAGTATTAAAAAAAACTAGAGCGCACCTAAAATGTCCAAATCCAAATAAACACGAACTGGAGCTAAATTCAAATATATGGACATATTGTAGCGTCAAGAACTTTCATAAGAAAAAAAGTTGGGTAATGTTCGAGGATTGTTTTCACACACAAAAAAAGGTTAGGTGGATGTCCTTCGAGCGTGACACGCTGACGCGCCGTTCGATCGACCGCGCGGCCGCGGTTCACGGGCTTGCACAGGATTCCGTATCGTGGCTGTGGTACTAACTAATAAAAGCGCTGCCTAAGTGTAATGTTTACGTGTACTAGTACGGTTTTCTTTTAAGTTTGACCGACCTTATATATAAAACTAAAGTAAGCTCCCACACGCGCACTCATCAATATGTCGCCGCCGCCGTTGCGCATGCCGGCGCCCGCTTGCTCCGGCCAACAATTTCTCGCCCATCACCGCCGTGTCGCCGCCATCCCTGTGCCATGAAGCCGAAGGCTCGCCCGCTCACGTCGTCTGCAGTCCCTCCTCGCGATGCCTCCGCGCTGCCAATCACGCGAGCAGCTGGTGGAGCCGCGTCTATGCACGCATCATCCGAAGAGGAGGACGAGCGCGTGCTCCAGCACGCCGGCAAGGAGGAACTAGCGTGTCATTGTCATCTCCGCCCGCGCGGAGGAGGCACGCATGGTGGCTGTCGCGGCGGAAACCGGTCGTGCGCGCGTCGAGCCCGCAAACCGGGTGCGGACGCGGAATCTACCTTCGAGACCTTGAATGCCACGTGGATCCTGCAATCTGAAGGAGCAATTTGGGTCAGTCGACTCATGTGAGCCGTTTGATGCAACATGGATGGCTAGAAGGGCTTCTTCCACCTCTTCTGCCGTCTTCTTCCTTCGCTCTGTCGAACTTCTTTCACAAATCGACTGACCCAAATTATACTACTAGTACGAACGTATTAAGTACAGTAGGAACACGAAGATACGAGCAGTAGTACCAACTGCAAGAAGAACAGTAGTAAGACATAGTACTAGTACTACTGTACGTACTAAAGAGTTCAAATAACGAGAAAGAACATAAACATAGTTTTGTTGGGGCCTCAGCACAACACACCCTTGAAAATAAACTAATAAGCAACTAGTCCGCTTGACACTGCAGTAGAACCAGCATGAGCGACGGCACTGCCGCCTACTTGGAGTCCGAGTCCATGTCCTCGACTTCGTCCTCATCCCTCTTCCTCTTCCTCTTCGCCGACGCTTCTTTGCTTGAACCGGACACTGGGCTCTGCTTCTTCATCCAACCCTTGTAGATATTTAAACAAAGGTAGGCATCCATTGCTGCGTACAGGATGTGATCTTCATCTAATGTCTCGACTCCCATGCATGATGAAACTCGTGATGATGTTTCTTCAGTTTAGCGTACAAAGGATCAATCATGGCTGCTGCCAGGGTCAGCATTGAAGGTTGAGAGGAGGACACCAGGCTTGCCTTCTGGAGATCAAAGGGCTGGCCTACAACGAGACCTATCTGACGCAGGACGTCACTGTCGTTCTTAAAGCCTACAGTAACGAATTTCACTCTTTTGTCCTTGAGGAAGTTCTTAAAATCCTGGCACTCAACGTCGGCATGGCATATGTGGTAGACCAAGCAAACGTTATGTACGCAAACCTGGATCACGGCGGGCTTCTTCCTCTCTTCGTCCTTTAGATCCTTCTCTCGTCCCAGGACTGTGGTGTACCCAACATCTAGCCCAGCGACCCACTCATCCGTTTAACTGTTGAACATGCGTAGGAAGCGAGCAAGCCATGCTTTCACCGTCTCGGATCCACGTGTGTAGATGACGATGAACTCATCGCCAGTGATGGCTCTAACCTGGTACTCAGCGGCGACCATGGAGATTAGGTAGGCCATGGATTTTGGAGGAGGGTTAGGAGAAGTTGAACTGTTGTACCCCGCAAAAAAACTGGGAGCAAACTAATGTGAAAGGACGGGACGACTGGGAGCGAACTATTGTAAGTTAGAAGAAGGGGGCGAGTAGGGCGTGCGAACGGCGTGGGGTTGCTGGCTTGCCCGGTGGATAAACGGCTGCAAGCCCCCAAAGAGTTCTCGAGAACTATGCGGGACCACTAGATGTCATGTCTACTAGACCCATGTCGTAGGCTTGACGGTATAACTTCTGCCTGTTTGCACGCCATGCCGGCGCGTGTATGTAACTTCACTTAATTCCGTCAAACGTCGCGCCTCCCACGACCTTCGCCTCCCTCGCGCGGTCGCGCCCTTTGAGACTTCGACCGACTATAAATGAGCAATTTTTTTTGCCTTTTTTAGACAAGCATTTTTTTTGCCTACTCCGCATGCATGATACTCCCTCTGGTCCTTTTTACTCCCGTCAACCGTTTGCAAAGTGTTTGACCAAATTTATACTTTTTTTGAACACCACCTTATCTTAATTAACCAGTCACACCGGTACACTCATTCAATACAATATGCCCCACACAGGGCGGTACGTTATTTACAAGAATACCATCTAATCTATTGTCAAAGCTATACTTAGCGATTAAGTGTGCCACCTTATTTGCCAAATGGCTAATCTTTGACAATTGAAGATTGTTGATCAACTTTGAGATGCTCAACGCTTTCATCTTCAGGTCACGCATAGCAGACCTGTCAACGCTTTGACAGACATCAATGAAATCCCACGACCAAATTTATACTAAAAATATCAATATCTACAATACTCCCAAAACACTTAGGCTCGATGCATTAACTTCTACCTCATTTCTTGTTTCTTGACATACCAACCAATAGGAGATGTGGGTGTGCATGCTTTTAATGACTTGAGACTACCAAACACGACATGCAATGGTTAGTTCATTGGATGCAATGCTATTAATTAGCAAATAAACATTAAGATCTCTCGTTTTCCCCTCCTCCTTGGTCACAGTGCACAATCTAAGATGACTTGCTCACCTAGACGGAGGGAGTACTGATTATAATGAGTATAAGAACTACGTTTTATAATGATTGTAAAAATATTGATTTGACATTGTGAATGTTGACACATTGTGGAATAGTTTTTGAAGTCTGCAAAAGTACTCAACTAGTGCTGTCGTTCTCCACAGAAAAATGTGTTTACCAATGCATGCATGAACACTAGTTACTCTAACCCCCCTCTCTTTTTTAATTCTTCGCCACATCAGCATGTTTGCTATTCCAGTGTGCGTGATACCAGCTAAGATACCACCATCATGGCCAGCCTTAATCATCGCATGCAATAATTTAGTGCACCTTGAAATATGAACATGTGTGGGGCGTGTTTGTTTTTAATGACTTGAGACTATACCTAGCCCGGCATGCAAGATGACTTATTATGCACCGTTCCCCATACCAGGAAGCCCGTTCGTCTCCAAATCTTTTCCTATCCATGTGTGGAAACAATATGCCTGCCAAACTCTCCTTCTCCCTCCGGCGGTCCCACCACTCCACCCCGTGTGAAAAAATCTGCATGCATGACTCTCCTCCCCCCACGCTCGTCCAACCCGTTGTGACCAGCAATATTTCCACCCCTTCGCTCCCCCGTAATTTACTCCAACAAATATACCCACGTAGTTGTTACTTAACTGCAGGTGCATTCGGTCACTGACATATGGGCCCAACCGGGGTCTGGCCCACATGTCAGTGACGCAACTGGACCTGTAGTTAAGTTAGTGCAGCTCAGTCCATATCTTACGTAGGTGTGCCATTGCTCGCTATAAATACTGCGCCTCCCACGACATCGCTATCTCCTCCCCCTCATGTTCACGTTCATCGCTATCTCCTCCCCCTCTCTCTCACGTCGACCACCATGGCATCGCCCCTCCCAAGCCCTAGGAGCCCCTCGCTGCACCGCGCGGACGGTCACGCGTCGCCGTTCCGTTCCTTGCCGCCACTAGTCGAGGAGGACATGTTGGCGTTCCACTCCTCGCCGTGACGCGTCGAGGTGGACGCGTCGGCGTTCCCAATCTCGCCAGCACGCGCCGGAGGACGCGTCGGCTCCCCGCTACGAGGAGAACGCCGCGCCGCACGCCGAGCCCCCCCAGCCTTGAGGATCTTTGGAAAGAAATGGATGTCGCCTTGTGGGAGGCTTTGCCTCCAGCAGAGCGCGCCAAAGTAGAGGCGGAGAAGAAGGCCGAGGAAGAGAAGCGCACCACGGAACAAGCTGCCTGGGAGGCCTATGTCGCGTCCGAGAGAGTCAGGCAATTGTCTCTTTGGCAGAAGGCTCGTGCGAGGGCCGTGAGGGTGGCGGAGGACGCTCGTGCCAACGCCCTGAGTGGAGTCGGGCCCAAGCACCTCATCTACGCTTGGCGGTACGTGGACCGGGTGCACGCTTCCAGCGAGGAGGAGTACCTGTTGGCGCCGGATCACCACACCGGTGAGATCGCGCTCGCCCGCCGGCAAGCCGCCAATGAGCACCTCGCGAGTTGCGAGGCTGAGTAAGAGGCGTTGTGTCGGCGCGCTGGGAAACGGCCGCGCACCAGGGCACTCGTGGCGCGCCGCAAGCGCTCCTGCGAGCCGCGTGGCTTTTCGGAGGAGTATAATTTTTGTTTCGTAAGGCGATCTCATTAGTTTTGGGACGCAAATGATAAATCCCGAACGTTCAGGAATTTTTAGCGTCCTTAATTAAGTATGTAAAAGGGAAAGTTTGGAAACCTTGTGTATTCGTACGCATTTTGCAAGTACGTGCATATAGCACAAACTTTACTATATACTATCGCACTACACGTGTCTCTCGATATATGCTTGCAGACTGTGCTACTCCCTCCGTCCAGGTCAATAAGTCATCTTCGGTTGTGCACCGTGACCAAGAAGGAGGGAAGACTTATACACCTAGAAGGAGGGAGTAC
Organism: Aegilops umbellulata; assembly: GCA_032464435.1. NCBI lineage: Eukaryota > Viridiplantae > Streptophyta > Magnoliopsida > Poales > Poaceae > Aegilops > Aegilops umbellulata. Next base: position 374,676,859 of record CP136058.1, on the reverse strand, counting down.
TACTATTACTTATATACGTGCAAATGCATGTTTTGACATTACGATGTGGTTTTTGTAAAAGTGGAAAAACAACACTAGTCAAGCTTGTGAAACGATTCAATGCAAAACAAATGCAAAAATGCTCGTTTGATTGTTTACTTTTAGCTTCCTTCTCTGTGGTTATTTCTCTGTCGTACTTTGTACGGAGTATCTCACTGGTTGGAAAGGCATGCAAATTCCCAAACCGCTTCCTACACCCTGTATCGAATTTTTTGCCTAACAGGTTGTGCCGTGCAATTGGAATTCCAACTTGAGTACTACTACTAGTAGGAGTACCAGGGGCCAGTTCTTTTAGGCTTCTAGATTAGTAATCCCATAACTACTACCTCCGTCCCAGTTTATTGGTCCCCATTGTAATCTGTGTCAAATTTTTGGTCAAAATTTAGCACAAATTACAATGGTGAGGAATAAACCAGTTAAATCTTTGGTCAAAATTTAGCACAAATTACAATGGTGAGGAATAAACCAGGACAGAATAGTAGGTTAGAAGCCCAAATAAATGAGTGAGGCTCCTTATTGTTACTCTCCACTGTGACTAGTCTTGTGGGAAAAGCTGGGGAAGCCGCCAAAAGAACTGGCCCTAGGAGTAGTAGCTAGGGATCGAGTGTGCGAGATGAACCGGAGAAAGTAAATGAAGAGAGATGAAATGCAAAAAAGACGGAGGGATGTGATGGTTGCTTGTTCGTTTACTTTACCAGGCCACTTATTACTGGGAGTGGTTGGGTTTTGTGATATGACGGCTTTACTACCGCGCCACGAGCGGGGTGAGAGGTGAGATTCCCGTGTAGCGCCGCCCTCTACACTAGTACTACTACTCCCTCCATCCATTTTTACAGGGCCTAACTTGTCAATCTCTCGTACCAAGGCATGTCCGCAAAAAGAGGAACTGATTTTCGGACTAGTATCTGGATCCTGTGTAATCTTGCATGCAGCCTCCTTTGAATGCCTAGCCGCTGGCCTCCCTTCCTTTAACCCCTCGCATGCAAATTACTCTCCTCCCTTTTCTACATGCATGCCCAACCATAATTCCTCAAATCATGCATGCCTTGGCTGAAATATAGAGCTCGCTCCTCCTTTGAAAATATGGTGGTGCTATCCATGCATGCAAATCAATGCAACAGCCAGAGCATTTTCACGATGAAAGGACCACGCACGACTTGCAAGAGAAAATTAAGATGGAGATGCCTCGGTTAGTTCATTTGGATAGGTTTGTTCGGATATTATTTCATCTCTAGAGCTCACAAACATCAGGGTGAAATAGATAAAAAGGTATATTTTGCCAACAAAAGTGTTCAACTGTTCAACCTGCATCCAAAACTTGTGAAGAAATAACACTTATTGTGCTTTGCAAGAAATGATCTTTAAGAATTAGTTTTTGAGTATCGATTGTTATACATGTTGGCTACAGATGACATGACACTTTCTTATAGTCAACAGTTGGCTATACTATTAAGTAACATTAACCATGCCCTTATACACCTAGACGGAGGGATTAAATCAGGATGACTTGCAAGCGGGTAGAGGAGATGTAAGAAATGGTTCATCGTAAGTCTTTCACCAGTACTGTTGTAAAAATTCATACATGGAAGATTCTAGACTAAACCATAAACGGATACACTTTTATTCATGCGCGATACTCCAATAGAGCAAGATCCTGCATGGAAGTCTCCACATGCTTAGACAACGGATTACATTGAGCGAAGACTAATGATCAACATTTAACTTGATAATGTGTATGTCCAGGTGAACCTCCTTGGAGTCCCCGTGCACCGCGTGGGCGGGTAAAGGATGCCATGGGTTTTCCAAGTCCACATTGGCGGGATAGTCCCAGCTCCCCAGAGTCCAAGTCAGTTTGATGAGGCCGGTGTCGCCGCCCACGCGACACCGAGGGGTAGTAACACTAACCACGAACCCATACATCAGCCTCGTGTCAGTGTTAGCATCAGCGGCATCGCCCCTGACGCACATTACAGAGACGGGGCGGTGGCCTGCGCGGGCCTCGCCGGTGCCCACGATCAAGAGGAAGACGTTGTCGTTCTGCTCCGAGACTAACAGGCGGCGGTGATCCTCCAGCGAGTCCGGCATGGTGAATGGGTAGCACGTCTCGTACTTGATGTTCTCCGCCAAGGGCCAGCAGTGACTGTTGCACGCATCCGTGAGGTGATGCACCATGTCTGCCGGCGAGCCACAAAACGGCATCGGGCACTCATAGCAGTGGATGAAGGGCCTATTATCAGGTTTTTGGATTATTGGAAATATGAGCAAAGTACTATGATATTTAATCCGAATAAATAGGAAATAGATCATGACAGCATTGACATTGATTAAACAAATCATGCGAACTAGCATAGCAGATGAACATATCACATACTAGAAACATGAATTCTACCACGATCTAGAACAGGAACGATAGAATCACATACGGTGCAGCGGGAGCAGCACCACCGGCGTTGACGTTGTCGCCCATGTTGTCGAGGATGAGGTTGTCGAGGTCGGGGAAGAAGTCGTCGTTCGCGAAGTCGTCGCTGCCAGCAGTCGCGCGAGTGCGCTCCCCAAAAACCTGATCGCCCCTCTCCCGTACAGGATCACGAGAGGCGGGGTTCCGGAGGCCTGCTGTCCCTTCTCCCGGTGCACACCGAAAGGAGGGATGGAGAAGACTTGCTTGGCGGCGCAATGATTTGGAACGGTGGTGAGAAACTATATAGTGCAGGCCGGGTAGGTCGTGGGAGTATAGCTCTGTCCTCGGCTCGGCTCAACCCGCAACCCGCGGCGCGTCGTGATGAGGCGTGGCGTGGCGAGGCGAGCGAGGAGGAGGAGCACGCGTGTAGGTCTCCTCTTCTCATGCTCATACAAGTGGTAGAAGAGCTCACCTTATAAAGGCCTACTAGCAAAATTCCAACATCGACCTGGCCGTCCACGAAACGGGAGTGGTTGTAGGGGACGTTGCGCCAGTTGAATATTTGAGCAAGTTACTACAAGATTTAATCCGAATAAGCACAAAATAAATCATGATGGCTATAACAGAGATGGAACTAATCATGTGGACTAGCATAGTAGTAGGATACAAAGATGTACAAGGATATTCAGGAAAGATTTTGGTGGCACGGTATGAAGAGGGACATAGCCACCTTCATTGCATGTTGCGACTCTTGTCAACGCATAAAAGCTGAGTATCAGAGACCAGCCGGACTACTGCAACCAAACAAAATACCTGAGTGGAAATGGGATGAAATAGGGATGGATTTTATTGTCGGACTACCTCGGTCACGACACGGGAACGATGCCATATGGGTCATCACCGACAGGTTAACCAAGGTGGCACACTTTATTCCAGTAAAGACGACCCACACCACTCAGAGGCTTGCCAAGATATATCTATCCCGCATAGTTTGTCTGCACGGTGTCCCGAAGACTATAATATCCGACAGAGGCACCCAGTTCATCTCAAGGTTCTGGGATCATTTACAACAGGCTCTGGGAACTCAACTGTCCTTCAGTACGGCATACCACCCCTAGACTGATGGACAAACGGAATGAGTAATCCAAGTTTTAGAAGACATGCTGAGAGCATGTGTACTCACCTATGGAACCAGTTGGGAAGAAAGCCTGCCATACGCCGAGTTCGCATACAACAACAGTTACCAGGCCAGCTTGCTTATGGCCCCATTTGAAGCTTTATACGGACGGAGATGTCGTACCCCGTTAAATTGGTCAGAGACCGGAGACAGCCGCATCTTCGGCCCAGACATGCTCAAGGAAGCCGAGGAAAAAGTCAAGCTAATCAGAGACCGACTCAAGACCGCTCAAAGTCGACAGAAGAGTTATTACGATCAGAAACACCGCGGGGTCAGCTTCGAACCCGGTGAATTCGTGTACCTAAGAGTATCCCCTATGAGAGGATTGCAACGATTCAAGATTAAGGGAAAGCTGGCACCGAGATTCATCGGACCATTTCGTATAGTGGCACGAAAAGGCACGGTAGCCTACCAGCTAGACTTACCCGAGGAATTATCCGATGTCCACGACGTGTTCCACGTCTCGCAGTTAAGGAAGTGCGTAAGCAACCCAGAGAAACAAGTATCCCATGAGAACATAGACGTGCAGCCATACCTCACCTATCGGGAACATCCAGTAAAGATATTAGAGGAGTCTGAAAGGAGGACCCGACAGAAAACCATCAAAATTTTCAAAGTTCAGTGGAGCAATCACACCGAAAGTGAAGCAACTTGGGAAAGAGAGGATTTTGTTCGAGCAGAGCATCCACACTTATTTAAGGATCAGCTGAAATCTCGGGGTAGGTGTTGTGGCATTCCAAAAAAAATTCCTTTGGTTTTCAACAAAAACCTTGTTTTTTTAGAGAGGCCATTTAATTTTTTTGCCAGAAAACCTTTCCTCTTAAAAACTTCCTTTTCTTTGGCTAGGATTTTTATTTCTGTATCTTCTGCAAATTATGGTGTTTGATCACTTAAAACTTTTTCTCTGTTGGCTCCCTGCTCAAAACATATTTTGGAAAATTAATTATTTTCTTTTTAAAAAAGAGAACTCTATGAAACTTGAGATTTTCTTATCTTGAGAACCATCCATGATTTTGTTTTGCCCCTGTGGTAAAACCCCTCCAAAACCTTCCCTCCTTCTTGAAACAATCTAAGTTCTATGTCCCAACAAGTCCAAACAAGTTTTGGATTTTATTTCAATTATTTTATCTCTCAAATCTTTTCTGACAATTATTTTTAGCCTGAGTGATTTTCAAAGCAAGTACCATATTACATTTGAGTTTTGACCTCAAACCAACTCCTCTGGATTGTCCTTAGCACCCACAACCCAGAACCATCTTGATCCACTCTTCCTCTTTTCAAAATTTTCAAATTTTAGCCTATGCAAGTTTGGACCCGATTTGCCAAATTTGGTAGAATTCATATCTCCTTTTCTCCAAAAATTCTACCAAAATTCAGGCAGCCTTATGGTGCAATGAGAAGCCACTCCACCAAAAACCAGCTCAAGGAAAAATCCCTGCATGCCAAAATCATTCTGTCGAACACCTGGCATGCACTGTTACTGTTCATATTCAGTGAAATTCAGAGATTCAGTGTCGTTTCTTCGTCAGATTTTCAGTCACATGTAAACTGTGCATTTGGCTCGTGCTCGCAGCCTCTTCTTCTTGTCTGGAGCACCACACGCGCGCTTGGCGCCTCCCTGGCGTCGGTGGTGCCCTGGCCCGCCTGCGCCGGCGTGTCCCGCGGCGGCAGAACCACCGTAACGGCCGACAGGGGGCAACACTGCGGCATAACGCCGTTCAGCACCGCCCAAACCTTCTGAGAGCTCCGCGTGGCCACCTCCTTGCCAGCGCATGCATGCAACACCGTCGCCATGGCCTGGCACGCGCAGAGTGCGTTCTGTGTCGCCGACATGCCTTGTGGCCGTTTAGTCGAGGATAGGCCGTAATCCTCCCTCCCGTGCTGAGCTGGACACTGGGATGGCACCAGTGCTTCACCTAGATGATGCTCAAGCCCCTAAGCCGACCGTCCACCCACAGCGCCGCCGTAATCGCCCGCCAGACTCATCCGTTCATGGCAACCGCCTCGGGACGTCTATATATAGCCCCCCCGAGCTTGCTCTTGCCCCCGCACAACTCCACCACCTCCCCAGACCCCGCCTAGCCACTGGAAGGGCCTCGAGGGGCCTTTCTTCCTCGAGTCCGGCCACCTCCGTCCGCCTGGGGCTCCGGCAATGTTCTCTCCGGTGAGAACTCCTCCGGCGCCCAAACCTCGTCTATAGCCTTCTCTTACACCTAGTGCTCTAATCCCCACCTCAATTCGATGCTTGCAGCCCTCTCCGGCGAAATCCATCAACGCCCGAACCACCGCCCGCCGGAGTCAAGGCCGCCGTCAACGTGAAGCTCGCCGGCGACCACCACCACCACCAACCGACGCGGAATGGCGCCCTGAACACGGAGGTACCCTCCGATCCTCCTGCCCCGCCGTGGATCGCCGCCGGCGATCGCCGCGACCCTCTGGCGCCAAAACTCTGCCTCCGTTTTCAAACCCGACGGGTGGGTCCGCCCCGTCAGCTTTTTATTCTTTTTGAATCGTTTTCTGGAAAGCGCCTTCGGGCAAAATACGCTTTCTTCTCTGAACTGGCGTATTCGGGACTGAAACGTTTTCTATTTTTATAAAGAGGACCCTGGAAAGTTTCTGTTTCATTGCAGAAAGGTCCCTGGACAAAAACACTAATAACTTTTAAACAGAAGAGTACTTTTGAGTGATTCTTTTTCTGTCCTCTTTGAAATTTTGTCTAGTTTTTTATCAGATTTATTTGGAAAATATTTGGAATAATTTTTATGCACCTCTCGGTATTCATGTTAGCGCGTATGTTTCCTTTATACCGTAGATACCGAAGGAGGTGACGGGGCCGCGAACTTCACCGAGCTAGGCTCCGACTACTCTGAACCAGGCAAGCATGTTTGAACTTTTGATATGATAAGTGCTTTGGCATGTTTGAATTTAGCAAGTTTCATGGCATGATGATGAGCATACCGATGATCGTTATTTTTCATGCATAGTTGAGGCAAGTGAGTTCGATGATCCATACGTGTTGGATGTGAATGTGCATGGCCATGTGTTGGCATGAGGATGGGTAAGATGGCAGTGTTGTAGCATGCCAGTCTTATGCCATACTATTTGACTTCAGTATCAGCCCGTATCGGTTCGGTTCCAATCCATTTCCCTTCCCGTACTACCACAAGTTTTCCGCAAGGGATAAGGCTTAGTAGGTTGCAAACCGCTTTCCTGGTACACACCAAAAGGAGAGGCCGTGATGATGGTTCCATGGCCCTGGATTAAAGCCAGTCATCCGGTCAGGGGGCATGGGTGTTTCCGGTTGGGACCGAGAGGGGGGCACCCCTTAGAGCGCGCGTATATAAATTTGATCCCATGCTATTCGAGATTGTGATCTCCCCGTCTCAAAGTTTTTATTGTATGTTGTCTAGGGTGATTCCTGACATCGTGAGGTGTGATGGGTGTGTACTGGATCGCTGTGTTTCCTACCGAAACACCATAAACGGAACTAGTCCTTCGGGACTACGGAAATCCGTTAGCTGTGGGTAATTTTAGTACAACTCTGCAGAGTCATAGATCCTCGAATCATCTTATCCATGTTCAAGTTCTGCATTATCTTATCCTGACAAGTGTCAGTTTCTGGTGACAGATACTCCGGTGAATCACATGGGGGCTAAGTCCAGTTAATTGTTTATTCCTGTGGATGGACTAACCCGTTTATTATCATGAGTTGATTATCTATTATGAGTATTATTTTTCCTTATGAGAAAGCCCTTTCTGCGATGTCGCTCAGACGTCCGACTATGGCATTGTTATTATTTACTTTCATTATAAGCCCTTTCTGCGATGTCGCTTAGACAACCGACTGTGGCGTTGTTATTATTTACTTTCAGTAAAAGCCCTTTCTGCGATGTCGCTCAGACGTCCGACTGCGGCAGTACTGTTATTTTCTTTCAATACAAGCCCTTTCCGTGATGTCGCCCCGACGTCCGTCTGTGGCACGCATGTCATTTATTTTCAGTTTAAGCCCTTTATGTGGTGTCGCTTAGACGCCCGACTGTGGCATGATCTTTATTTACTTGTTCACCTTTCGAGGCGTCGCTTCAGACACCCGATCGGTTTAACTTCTATTTTGTTCGGATTTCAGGCGGACTACCGCCGATTCCCTTTTACTTACCCTGCCTGCTAAATTCTGAATGTGCATTGGTACATTAATCATGACGCATTCATGCATGCATTTGTTATATCTTACGTCCGAACTGTCTTGCGAGTACTTTCAAAGTACTCACTGGCTTGTTGATTTGGCCAGATGCTGACGAAGGTGATCTCATGGATGAAGAGTTCGATAGCGAGTCCGACGCCTAGAGGAGTCCCAGTCAGTCTCATGCGACCCTGGATTTGGTCACTATATTATATCCGCTTTCGCAACCCGAATAAATTCATCGAGCCTCACCTCGACGCTCGATGAGATGCTAGTTTGAGAGTCATGTTATCCACTCCTCACTGTGTTATTCCACCATCACTTTATTCTCGAGTCAGTAGTATGCCACCACACCATTGTGTTATATCCGCCATTATGTATAATTATTGGCGCGCTTGTAATAAATTGTTGAGCACCCTTAGCTCGACCCTGTAATATAATTTACGCTACTGGCTTATTGTATCAAGAAATTGTCTACCAGTGAGGAGGATTTTTCCTCATACTGGACTCAAAAGATAAGTCTTTCAATAAATATTTTTATTGGAAAACCGGTCGTGACAGTTGTCTGGCATCAACATGACCCTACGCTGCTGGTATGTGTCTCGTAAGTCAAGCGGCATGCTGTAGTCATCATCATCTGTCCACTTCCCGCATCACATATTCGCTTCTCCATCTTTGTCCGCACATAATCTCGTCCAATCTTCCATCCCCGCTAAGGCGCCTCCCCCCTCGTCCGAAACCCAAGCACTAACAATGGCAGAACCGAGTAGCGTCCGCCGAAAGAGTGGCTGGAATTCGCTCCCCACAAAGGTAATCAAGCTCATTGTTTCGCGTGTGGACAATCTCAGTACCATGCCCCTCGTCGCGTGCTCGTCGGGGTTGTACCGTTTACTCAAAGCCCTCAGGCCGGAGCTTTTCAAGCTAGCTCCTTGCTTGCTGATGCCGCCTGATCTTCAGAAACGGCGTGTCACAAAGCATAACGATCGTAGGATGGCGAGCATCAACCCCCTTGACTGTGATCCGATACCCGTCAGCCTCAACTACCTTAACAGTATGTACTGGGTCGGCATATGCTCGTCGACGGTCGCGGCAGCTGGATGCTCGTGGAGGTCTACACCCGGCGATTGATCCCCCTTCCTTCGATTAGCACTGCATTGCTTTGGCACCGCGGCCCAGAATACTCGGAATCTTACAATAGCCAACATGATAACAAGTTTGATTTGCTCAAGGTTGTAATCCGCCAAGTCCCCACAAGATCTGTGAATTATAAAGACTTCAGGCTAATTGTGTTCTTCAACCACGGTCTCGCCTATCTGACAGGTCACTGCGGTAAGTGGATAAATCTGCACGTCCATCGCAGGATCATACATCCTCCATGGTTCTCTGGTGCCATTGAACACAAGGGCTTCATTTACGCTGTCGACTCCTTCTATGGCTGGACGTATTGCTGGCCTACTCCAGTCATCGCTACAAACGACTATTACAGCTGTATGTTACTTTCCTATGATATCATGATGGCTTGCTTATATCACTGTCAACATTTGCTGAAAAAATATACATGCTCATAACATGTTGTTTGAGGGAGTCCTGGATTAGGGGGTGTCCGGATAGCCGGACTATAACCTTTGGCCGGACTGTTGGACTATGAAGATACAAGATTGAAGACTTCGTCTCATGTCCGGATGGGACTCTCCTTAGCTTGGAAGGCAAGCTTGGCAATACAGATATTTAGATCTCCTCCCATTGTAACCGACTCTGTGTAACCCTAGCCCCTCCGGTGTCTATATAACCAGGAGGGTTTAGTCCGTAGGACAACATAACAACAAGTATCATACCATAGGCTAGCTTCTAGGGTTTAGCCTCTCTGATCTCGTGGTAGATCTACTCTTGTACTACCCATGTCATCAATATTATTCAAGCAGGAGTAGGGTTTTACCTCCATCGAGAGGGCCCGAACCTGGGTAAAAACATTGTGTCCCTTGTCTCCTGTTGCCATCCGCCTAGACGCACAGTTCGGGACCCCCTACCCGAGATCCGCTGGTTTTGACACCGACATTGGTGCTTTCATTGAGAGTTCCTCTGTGTCGTCATCTTTAGGCCCGATGGCTCCTCCGATCATCAACAGCGATGCGGTCCAGGGTGAGACTTTTCTCCCCGAACAGATCTTCTTGTTCGGCGGCTTTGCACTGCGGGCTAATTCGCTTGGCCATCTGGAGCAGGTCGAAAGCTACGCCCCTGGCCATCAGGTCAGATTTGGAAGTTTGAACTACACGGCTGACATCCGCGGAGACTTGATCTTCGACGAATTCGAGCCACAGCCGAGCGCGCCGCACTGTCACGATGGGCATGATTTAGCTCTGCCGTCGAACAGTGCCCTGGAGGCCGCACCCACCTCCGCTCCGACCCTTAGCTCGGAGCCAACTGCGTCGATCGAGGACGGGTGGCTAGACCCCACCGCGGGGGCTGCAGTCTCAACGGCGATCGAGCGGAACACCAGCCTTATCCTTTACGAAGCCCGTGACTCCAAAGTGCCGGACACTTCTCCGGACTCCGAACCCTCCGCGCCCCTGCCAATTGAATCCGATTGGGCGCCGATCATGGAATTCACCGCTGCGCATATCTTTCAGCACTCGCCCTTCAGTGACATTATGAATTCACTAAGGTCTCTCTCTTCCTCAGGAGAGTCCTGGCCGGTTTATGACCGGCAGGATTGGGATGCGGACGACGAAGAAATTTGACGCCCACCCACCACCCACTTCATAGCCACTGTCGATGATTTAACCGACATGCTAGACTTCGACTCTGAATACATCGACGGTATGGACGACGATGTAGGAGATGAATAGGAACCAGCGCCTATAGGGCACTGGAAAGCCACCTCGTGATATGACATATATATGGTGGATACACCCAAAGAAGGCAATGGCGATGGAACAGCGGGGGATGACCCCTCCAAGAAGCAACCTAAGCACCGGCGTCAGCGGCGCCGCTCTAAGTCCCGCCAAAGCAAAAATGGTGATACCAGCACGGGAGATAATAACACCCCGGACAGTGCCGAAGACAACCCCCTCCAGAAAATTCAGCGCAGGAGGATGGAGAAGCCAGCCCCCCTGAGACAGCGGCAGACAGAGAGGAAGAGGATGATAATTACATGCCTCCCTCCGAAGACGAGGCAAGCCTGGGCGACGATGAATTTGTCGTGCCTGAGTATCCCGTCGAACAAGAGCGCTTTAAGCGCAGGCTTATGGCCACGGCGAGTAGCCTTAAGAAAAAACAGCAACAGCTTAGAGCTGATCAAGACTTGCTAGCCGACAGATGGACAGAACTCCTTGCGGCTGAGGAGTACGAACTCGAACGCCCCTCCAAGAGCTACCCAAAGCGCAGATTGCTACCCCGATTAGAGGAGGAAGCACCTAAACCTACATCACCAGTGCATGATGCGGCTGACCGGCCACCTCGCGGCCGCGACAGAGAGGCCTCTCAGCCCTCCACTCAAGTCGCACCCCGGCGTCGCTCAAAAAATACCAAGGCACGGGGAAACGCGCTAGACCTGCGAGATATGTTGGAGGACAAGGCAACGCAAACAAGATCTATCTATGGATCGCGCGGGCGCCCCACGATACGAGACGATAACCGTCACGCCGGATACAGTAAATCCGGCCGGGCCGAACACAGCAGACAAAGCTCATTTGAGCTACGTCATGATATAGCCCAGTACAGAGGTGCCGCACACCCACTATGCTTCACAGATGAAGTAATGGATCATCAAATCCCAGAGGGTTTCAAACCCGTAAACATTGAATCATACGATGGCACAACAGATCTTGCGATATGGATCGAGGACTATCTCCTTCATATCCACATGGCCCGTGGCGATGATCTACACGCCATCAAATACCTCCCACTCAAGCTTAAAGGACCAGCTTGGCTTAACAGCTTGCCAGCAGAATCAATTGGTTGTTGGGAGGACCTGGAAGCCGCATTCCTTGACAATTTCTAGGGCACCTATGTGCGACCACCAGACGCTGATGACCTGAGCCACATAATTCAGCAGCCAGAAGAATCTGCCCGACAATTCTGGACATGGTTCCTAACCAAGAAAAATCAAATCGTCGACTGTTCGGACGCAGAGGCCCTAGCAGCCTTCAAGCATAACATTCGTGACGAGTGGCTTGCCCGGCACCTTGGACAGGAAAAGCCGAAATCTATGGCAGCCTCACGACACTCAGGACCCGCTTTTGCGTGGGAGAAGACAGCTGGCTGGCTCGTAGCAATAACATGACCAAGAGCCCTGGTAATTCGGATACCAAGGACAGCAATGGCAGGTCGCATCGCAACAAGCACAAGCGCCGCATTAACAGCGACAATGCTGAAGATACGGCAGTTAATGCCGGATTCAGAGGCTCCAAACCCGGTCAGCGGAAAAAGCTATTCAAAAGAAACACTCCGGGCCCGTCCAGTTTGGACTGTATGCTCGATCGCTCGTGCCAGATACATGGCAACCCCGAAAAACCAGCCAATCACACCAATAGGGATTGTTGGGTGTTCAAGCAGGCCGGCAAGTTAAATGCCGAAAACAGAGACAAGGGGCTACATAGCGACGACGAGGAGGAGCCCCGGCCGCCGAACAATAGTGGACAGAAGGTCTTCCCCCTACAAGTGCGAACGGTGAACATGATATACGCAACCCACATCCCCAAGAGGGAACGGAAGCATGCGCTAAGGGACGTATACGCGTTGGAGCCAGTCGCCCCAAAGTTCAACTCGTGGTCCTCCTGCCTGATCACTTTCGATCGAAGGGACCACCCCACTAGCATCCACCATGGCAGATTCGCCGCATTGGTTCTAGACCCAATCATTGACGGATTTCACCTCACTCGAGTCCTTATGGACGACGACAGCAGCCTGGACCTGCTTTATCAGGATACAGTGCGGAAAATGGGAATAGACCCCTCAAGGATTAAACCCACAAAAACGACCTTCAAGGGTGCCATACCAGGAGTAGAGGCCAATTGCACATGCTCAGTTACACTTGAAGTGGTCTTTGGATCTCCGGATAATTTCCGAAGCGAGGAGTTAATCTTCGACATAGTCCCGTTCCGCAGCGGCCATCACGCACTGCTCGGACGAACCGCATTTGCAAAGTTCAATGCGGTGCTGCACTACGCATACCTCAAGCTCAAGATGCCGGGACCTCGGGGAGTCATTACAGTCAATGGAAACACCGAGCGCTCTCTCCGAACAGAGGAGCACACGGAGGCCCTCGCTGCGGAAGTACAAAGCAGCCTCTCAAGGCAATTCTCCAGTCCGGCAATAAAACGTCCGGACACCGTCAAGCGCGCTCGGAGCAACCTACAACAAGACCGCCTGGCACATGTCGAGCAAGCATAGCAATGCGGCCCCAACCCCAGCCCTAGCAAAACGGCAAAATCCGTGCTACGCGTACATAATTACATTCTGAAAATACCATTGGCACAGGGGGAGGGGCATGACAACGGCACGCCCCAATACACGGCTCGACCGCACTAGGGGCTGCCGATTTTATCATTTTTCTTACTTTCAGGACTCTACTCTCCGGAAGACTTGCTCGGCAGTACAATTGTTGAACACACGATACAACACCCAGGGAGGCAGAAAGCTACGTCGCATTATGGAATTCCCAGGTGGTCTCTATAACGAGCAAAATACCTGCTTTAAATATCATTCCGAAGCTCGCCCCTGGAGGGGACATGTCAGATAGTCCCATCTCTTGCTTATCGCATCATTTGTATCGTTCTTCTTTAATGCACATTTTTGAATAAAAATGCATAGCTTTAGTCTATTATTGCATTCTCTATTCCTTTATCTCTTATATATATGTTCATTCGTGACATTCAACACCCGTACACTTTGGTACGGCTAATACGCCAGGGGCTTAAGCACCCCATAATACGGCGTGAGAAGTCCGAACACTTTCACAAGTGCGGCACCCCGAACTTATAGCATTATATGCATTAGCTCCGAATCATGTCTTGGGTCAATAGTTGGGTTTGCCCGGCTCCCATGTTTTGGTACCTTACGTTCCGTTATATCGGCTAAGGTAGCGCTAGGAGAACTACTATGATTGTGCCCTGGTTCAGCTGGGCTAAGCACCTCAGTAGAGGAAGCTAAAACTAACTGTCATGATAGGGCGAGAGTTAGTCGCTATTCGAGAGGTTTCGAGTCCTTAAAGACTTATGCCGCTTAGAGCGAGGAGTCGGCTTTGTCCGGCCTAAGGCGTGTATAGCGCCCCGAACTCAGTCTTCCATATACTAGGGGCTTCGCAGAAATTTAAAATTATAGAATTCTCTGGCTAAGTGAGAGTGATAACGCATTATAGTCCGATTGCCTTGTTCGTTGTGCTGAGCACCTCACTCGAAGGACCCAAGAATGGGAAAAAGAGTGCTCAGGTTTTATCCCGAACACCCCAGCACTCGTGGCATGGGGACAGAAGCCGACGACTCGCCATCTCTCAGGTTTAATAAACGACTGCATAGAAGGTAATATTTTAAATTAAAACAAGCGTTGCATAGCGCACATGAACAACTTTTCATCGTACAGGATCCACGAGCAAGTTTACTCAAATACTACATCTTTGGAACATTCATCCGCCACAAGGCGGGCACCCTTCAGGACGCCCTCATAATACATCTCAGGGTGGCGATGCTCCTTGCCCTGTGGTGGCCCATCCTTCACCAGCCGCTTCGCGTCCATTTTTCCCCAGTGTACCTTCACACGGGCAAGGGCCCTGCGGGCGCCCTCGATGCAGACGGAGCGCTTGATAACCTCAAGCCACGGGTAGGCATCCGCCAAACGCCTCACCAGCCCGAAGTAGCTCCCAGGCATGGCCTCTCCAGGCCACAGCCGGACTATGAGACCCTTCATGGCCTGTTCGGCCACCTTATGGAGCTCGACCAGTTGCTTCAGCTGGTCGCTCAAGGGCACCAGGTGTCCGGTCTCAGCATAATGAGACCAGAACACCTTCTCCGTCGAGCTCCATTCCTTGGCCCGTTAGTAGGTGGCGGCATCGGACACGCTGCGGGGCAAATCTGCGAATGCTCCTGGAGAGCTCCGGACTCGGGTAAGTAACAAGTAATTCACTTTCACATGCTTCTTTGCATATTGAAGGCCTTACCCGTTGCTATCTTCTTTATCGCCTCAATTTCCTGAAGGGCCTTTTGGGCTTCGGCCTTGGCAGACTTGGCGCTTTCGAGGGCCGCAGTGAGCTCGGACTCGCGAGTCTTCGACTCAAGCTCCAAACTCTCATGCTTTTTCACAAGAGCCTGGAGCTCTTGCTGCACCTCGGCAACCTGCGCCTCTTGCTTCCCCCACTCGCTGCACTCCGTGGCCGCTTTATCTTCGGCCTCGGATAGTGCTCGCTTCAGGGTCGCCACCTCGATCGTGGCCCCTAGCACATCAATAACGATCCTATCACTTTTTGCAACTGCATCTTTTTTCTTATATACACATACAGACAAGGCATTACGTACCTTGGTTCTCCTCGAGATGCTTCTTGGCAAGGCCGAGCTCTTTCTTGGACCGCTCGAGGTTCTACTTCAGCACATCAACCTCCGCAGTCAGTGCAGCAGAGGTTAGCAGTGAAGCCTGTGCACGCATATCGACATAATTATGTTAGACTCCTGCGAATATTATTAGATCCTCTATCCGGCTTTTCTTCGTGAACACCGAACAGAGCATCAGGGGCCACTGTCTATGCGGTAATATTTTCACATATTTTTTACATACCTCAAAGCCCGTTAGAAGGCTAGCACAAGCTTCAATCAGCCCGCTTTTGGCGGACTGAACTTTCTGGATCACCGCACTCATAATAGTGCAGTGCTCCTCGCTGATGGAGGCGCCGTTAAGCACCTCCAGCAAGTTATCTGGTGCCTCCGGTTGGACGGAGGTCACCGGCGCGGTAGGCTTGCCCTTCTTAGCAGGGGGCTGCCTGCCGGACTCCGGAACCGATGAAGGTTCTGGTGCGGTGTCCGGCCCAGGGCCGGACTTGGAGCCCCTGGGGGTCTTGCCCCCCTTGCGCCTGGAGTCCGGGACGTCGCCTTGAGGCGCCCCTAGGACTGCCTCCCCTCGATTCGAAACCTCTTGGGACAATACCTCGGCATTGTCCACAGGGCGAGGGGAGGAGACAGCCGGAAGTGAAAGACTATTCACATCCGACGAACTTAAGGAGCCACCCGATGATATGTCGATCCGGGCTCGGGGCGGACTGCATGGTTATATCCGGCGTCAGGGAAAGCTGTGCAATAAAAGAACACTATGAATCACTCTGGTGTCCGAATACTTATGACTTAGCGAGGGGCTTGGCCCTGGGCGGCCACTCCTCCTCGTTGTCGGCGGCGTTGGTGGAGTAGTCTGGGGGAAAGGTCCTTCCCTTCTTGGACCCTCCGGCCTCCCTAGTTGGGGCGGCCTTCCTTTTCTTCTCTCCCCCTGCTGGAGGGGAAGTAGCCTCTTTTTCCTCCTCCTCGTCTTCATGGGAGGAGTGCGCCTCGGAGTCATCGTCCGATGAGTCCGACACCACCGGGCGCCAGGAACTCTTCCGGGTTCCCGTGGCCTTCTTCTTGGCCTTCTTCTCCGGCACAACGTAAGGTGCTGGAACCAGCAGCTTCGCCAAGCGGGCGCCTGTTGGGCCTTCGGGCAAAGGAGCCGGACAGTCGATCTGTTTGGCCTTCTCTTGCCAGTCCTGTCAAAGGTACGGGAGCTTAGATCCCGCATAGAGTCAAACTATGAAAAACAAGTATCCTGTAAAGGGTAAAATAGTTTACTACATTGGCTTGGCGCTTCGCACAAAGTCCGCGATCCTCGATAGTGGGAGGGGGAACCTCGGCGCCCTTGAATAGCACGTTCCAGGCATCCTCGTGTGCTGTATCGAAGAGCCTGGTCAGAGTTTGGTGCTGGGCCGGGTCGAACTCCCACAAGTTAAAAGCCCGTCGTTGACACGGGAGGATCCAGCGGATGAGCATGACCTGGACTACGTTGACAAGTTTGACCTTCTTTTCCACCAGGTTTTGGACGCATGTTTGGAGTCCGGTCAGCTCTCCCGAATTACCCCATGACAGGCCCTTCTCTTGCCAGGAGGTGAGCCGTGTGGGGATGCCAGATCAAAATTCGAGGGCCGCTGCCCATTCAGGGTCACGCGGCTCGGTGATGTAGAACCACCCCTATTGCCACCCCTTGATGGTCTCCACGAAGGAGTCCTCGAGCCATATAACGTTGGGCATCTTGCCCACCTTGGCACCTCCGCGCTCCGCCTGGCGACCGCCCACTACCTTCGGCTTGACGTTGAAGGTTTTCAGCCATAAGCCGAAGTGGGGCTTGATGCGGAGGAAGGCCTCGCACATGACGATAAACGCCAAGATCGTGGAAGTCCAGGGGCCATAGTAGAACATGAGCCCCCGGACGAATGGGTGGAGTGGGAAGCCCAGTCCACGGAGGAAATGGGTGAGGAACACCACCCTCTCATGGGGCCTGGGGGTGGGGATGAGTTGCCCCTCATCTGGGAGCCGGTGCGCGATGTCGTCGGGCAGGTATCCGGCTCTCCTTAGCTTTTTGATGTTTCCCTCCTTGACGGAGGAGACCATCCACCTGCCTCCCGCTCCGGACATAGTTGGAGAAGGTTGAGGTGGGAAACGCGGACTTGGGTGCTGGAGCTCGAGTGTGCGAAAGCGGATGAGCAAAGGAGGAAGAAGGCGTGGATGAAAAGGTGAATCCTTATCCCTTTATATGGGCGGACCAAACTATGCGTCCCCACCAGCCTGGTAAAAATCGCTTATCCCCAAGCGCCGTAATCAATGGCGCGGTTGGGTTACCCACGCCCGTATTGATGAGAATCCCGTGATAAGGGGACACGATCTCTGCTTCGATAAGACGTGCCAAGGAAACCGCCTCGCAAAACGCGCTGGGTTGGGACAGTAAAAAACGATTCGAATGAAAACTTGGCTGTGGTGTGATGTCATGTTACAGAATACATCAGCAGATTGGATTTGTGAAAATGCTATTCTCTCTCTCTATGGTGGTATGTGGAATTTGTTCTGCAGAGCCGGACACGATCCTTGTGTTCAAAATCTTCTATGAAGTATTCGGAGGAGGAACCCGCCTTGCAATGCCGAAGAGAATCTGCACGCCGGACTCGTCGTCATTGAAGCCTGGTTCAGGGGCTACTGAGGGAGTCCTGGATTAGGGGGTGTCCGGATAGCCGGACTATAACCTTTGGCCGGACTGTTGGACTATGAAGATACAAGATTGAAGACTTTGTCTCGTGTCCGGATGGGACTCTCCTTGGCGTGGAAGGCAAGCTTGGCAATACAGATATTTAGATCTCCTCCCATTGTAACCGACTCTGTGTAACCCTAGCCCCTCTGGTGTCTATATAAATCGGAGGGTTTAGTCCATAGGACAACATAAGAACAACAATCATACCATAGGCTAGCTTCTAGGGTTTAGCCTCTCTGATCTCATGGTAGATCTACTCTTGTACTACCCATGTCATCAATATTATTCAAGAAGGAGTAGGGTTTTACCTCCATCGAGAGGGCCCGAACCTGGGTAAAAACATTGTGTCCCTTGTCTCCTGTTACCATCCGCCTAGACGCACAGTTCGGGACCCCCTACCTGAGATCCGCCGGTTTTGACACCGACACTGTTCTTAAGATTAACTAAACCAAGAGCCCTTTTTTATTTGACTCCAATTTGATATGATGTTGTAGGCCGCCTGGTGTCCCTACCCTTCCTAATCCCAGAACCTTTCAAAGAAAAGCGGCATGGCAGTTGCAGGTGGTTCCTGGCTTGATCAGACGACGGCAAAAGATTGATGATCGTTTGTACGTACCAGACGTGTTGTTTCGCGGAATACAATCGCAGTCACTGTAAGGTCTTTGAGCAGGATCCCAGCTTCTCTGGGCCTTCAGGAATTTTTGACTAGAGGATGGTAAGTAGCCTCGGTACATGCTCTCTGTTTGTCGGACTGAATTATCCGATTAACCAGGAGATAACCAATGGCAAGGATCATGATGGCAGCGCGGTTTCGTTCATCAGGCAAAACTGTGTGTACACAGCGTACCATGCGTCTCTGCATGCACCATACCCTGATATGTGCCGCCACGCTCTACAGCCCAAAGTCGGAGAGAGGGTCGCAAGTATCAGACTTCGACCTGCTGGCTGGAGTTTCCCTCATCAGGCACCCATCTGGTTCAAGCCGTCATCCAATCTCCACAGCTTAATAAATGGTAACGTCTAACTGAGCCAGTTAGTTAGATGCGTACACTTGGTGTAGTAGGATATTTATTTAGTTTGATGCATACACTTGTTCTTTTTTGGTAGCCCTTTTGTAATGACGGCTGATGTTTGGTTTGGAAGAGAGAGCTGTGTCTTCACTCTTCTGGCCTGCTTACTGCTTCTGTTGCACCCCCAGCCCTGGTTGCTGCTGCTGCTGTTTTCAATGTAGAATTAGTAGTATATTTCGTCTGTTGGTTGAATAAATGTGTTGTTAGAACGACGAACACAATGTTTTGGAAGTTGTTGCATGGTTCGATCGTGAGTTCCCCGTACCGTACGTAGCGCATACTATTTATCATACCGAACACATTTTTTTGAAACTCGGAACACATTTTCCACTTGTTGATAACATGCAGCCCACTGACGAAGGCCCATAATTAATTGGAAGGGAGGCTCTCACATAAATCCGCCCCAGGTACATGCTCATGGTCCCCTAAACATAAATAAGTAAATAAATAAATAAAGCTAAATGCTCATGCACCAGTTCTTTGGGAAAATAGGTAGCCCAGTATTTCTTTTTGAAGAATACCCAAGCTAGGCCTATTTGTTTTCTTCGAATTACTGGGCTGCAAATCTTTCAAGACGAGGAGGGATGCATTCTGGCCTGGCTTAAGAGTAATATCAAAAGGGGTTGAAAATTCCAAAAAAATTATAGCAAATGGGATATAAGTTTCTTTTTTTGTTTTTGTTCTTCACTGATATCTTATACGTATTTCATTGGATTTAACATGACATAGTACTAATTTATTTTTAATTTGTTTTAGTATGGCTATTAATTTTTGGATTAAGAATATTTCGTTCCCCAGCCAAAAATTGTGAATTTTCAAAATTTCCCACATATTTAGTTAATTTTTTGTCCCTGGTATTGACCAGAAAATGGCCAGCAATTCTAAAAATGGAAAACGGGCTGCAATAAATTCCATATGAATTAGAAAATGAGTAAAAATTATAAAAATAATAGCAAATGGGCTGTACACGCCACAGATTTCGAGGCTGACTTGTTTACACAAGGCTTTGTTAGTGAACACACGATTCTAGCAATAGTGTGTGTTGGATGTCCATCCAACAGGCGACGTGCTTCTTCAATATCTGATCTTCCTGCTCCAGCCGCCTAAACTAGCGCCGGCGGGACTGCCTGCTCCCTCCTCTTGTGGCCCGCTATGATGCCGCGCAGGCTTCCCCGGCCCACCCTACTCCCTCCGCTGGCCTGGCCGCACGCAATCAACTGCCTCCTTATTACGCGAAAAAATGATTCCTCCAACTGACATCTGGGGCGCACCGGTTGGGAGGCTCACCTGTGGGCCTACTAAGTTGACGCGTATGCAGGGATTGTCAACTTAGTCAACAAACAATTCTAGCAGCAGTAACCGTTGGATTTGAATCGAATGGTCCTGCTGCTTCTTCAATCGCTGCTCTTCTTGCACCAGCCACCCAAACCAGCGCCGAGGAGACCGCCTGCTCCTGTCTCCAGTTGCCGGCTGTGCTGCCGATGAGGCCTCATCGCCCCCTACTAATCCCAGACGGCAGCCTCACATCGCAGCCGAACCAGTGAACCCTCGTACTCCTCTCCGCGTGGGCATCCACTGCCGCGTCTTCCCCGGCTCCGTGTCGTCCCCTTCCTAGGCCTCGCCATCGTCCACCGCCTTGGTGCTCTCGGCGTGGCGTGGTCAACATGGTCAACGACATTCCATCGGAAGAGTACTATACGTGGAGAGGCTGGCAGCTGGGTCCACGACCACAGCCCAATTTTTTTGTGATTTGCCAAGTAAGTCGCTTTGTCAGGCCTGTTGGGCTGCAAATCTTTCAAGATGAGGAGAGCTTTCATTCGGCTGGCCGAGAAAATGGCCCATCAGTAATGAGAAATGGGCTGTACATTGTAAAACACATCAAAGAGGCAATTAGTTTCAAATATCTTTTTTTCATTTCGAGATTTGAAATTACATTAATTTTTATGCGTGGAGAATTTGTTGGATTTTATATTGATATACATTTATTTTTAAAATCAGTTTGAATGTGAGTCAAAATTTCGGGATTAAAAACAGTTCGGACCGCACTGAAATATGCAAAATTTCGTATAATTTTTTAACCGTGGCCACAATATGGGCTGTAATGCTAACAAAAAGAATATGGGCTCAAAAAAACCTTAATAATTAGCAAATGGGCTGTAAATTATTAGAAATAGTGGCAGATGGGTTGTATGCTGTTTCCCACAGATTTGAGGCTTTCCTAAAAAAAGGTTGATGCACAAGCAGTGACTATTGGATGGCCATCCAATGGCCGTCGTGCTTCTTCAATCTCTGCTCTTCCTACTCCAGCCGCTCAAACAGGCGCCGGCGGGACTGCCTGCTCCCTCCTCCCCGCGGTCGGCTCTGCTGCCGCGCAGGCCTCACCGCCCCACTGTACTCCCATCGCTGGCCTAGCCATCCCTCTACTCACCCACACCTGATGTTATTCTCCGGTGACGGCAGACGAACCAGTAAACCCTGGTACAATCGTACTCCCCTCCGCGTGGGAAACAACTGCCGAGTCTTCCCTGCCTCCGTGTCGTTCCCTTCCTAGGCCTCGCCGTCGTCCACCGCCCTGGTGCTCTCGGCGCGGCCTGGTCAACGTGGTCGACGACCGACATGCATCTGAAGTGGATTTACATGGAGAGGCCGACAGGTGGGTCCACGGCCGCACGCAAGGAAATGCCTCCTTATTATGCGCAAAATAATGATTCCTCCACCTGACATCAGGGACCCACCGAAAGGGCCTCTGTATTTCGCTACAAAAACGTTACCGCCGCTGATAGCTCGGACCCACCAGCTATATCTTTGCACGCAAGGAAGTGCCTCCTTATTATGCACAAAAAAAATGAATACTCCCCCTGTTAGCTGGGACCGAGTATAGTGGCAGGCTGACTTGTGGGCCTACCAAGTTGACGGGGACGGAGGGCTTTGACAACTTAGTCAATATGCACGATTCTAGCTCCAGTGACCGTACGATGTCCATCCAACGGCCGTAGTGCTTCTTCAACCTCTAGTCTTCTTGCTCCAGCCGCCCAAACCAGCACCGGTCATGCCTCATGCTCCTGCCTCTCGTGGCCGGTTGCGATGCGGCGGAGGCCTCACCGCCCCCTACTACTCCCACCGCTGGCCAGGCCATCCCTCTACTTACCCACACCCCCTGTTACTCTGCGGTGACGGCAACCTCACACCGCAGTGAACCAGTGCCCTCGTACTCCTCTACGCATGGGCATCCACTACTGCGTCATCCGCGGCTCCGCGTCGTCCCCTTCCTAGGCCTCGCCGTCGTCCACCACCCCGGTGCTCTCGGCGCGGCGTGGTCAACGTGGTCAAGGAACAGCTTCCATCGGACGTGGACCGTACATGGAGAGGCTGACAGCTGGGTCGGCCGCAACAAGGAAGTGCCTCCTTATTACGTGCGAAATAATTTTTCCTCCACCTGACAGCGGGGACCCACCGAACGGGCCACCGTATTTCGCCCCCTGACTGCTGGGACCCACCAGCTACATCTTCGCACGCAAGGAAGTGCGTGACAGTCGGGACCCACCTGGTCGAAGCGTACGTAGCGTTGTCATTCTGGTTGTGAACGTGTACGTACATATATACTAGTGGATGTAGAGGCGCGCACGTGTCGTAGTAGAGGCGGCCAGGGTGCAAGAAAGAAAATACAGCCACGTATGTGTACATACGGGCGGGGTCTCGAACGCCTACTCGCGCATACGTACGACAAGGGCTCGTTGACATGGCTGGGTCGGAACGGAGAAACAACATCGTCGTCGTGTTCATGGGGAGGCAATGGAATGCGTCGTGTTCATGGGGAGGCAACGGAATGCGTCGTGTTCATCGGGAGGCAACGGAACACGTGGGAGCCAACCGGCTGGGTCGGAACGGAATTCGTGGTCGTGTTCATCGGGAGGGCTTGGACGGAAGAGGCGATGGAAACGAGGCCTGGCGTACCGCACAACGGAGGAAACGGACCTCCTACGGTCGAAAAGGGGGTCCTGTTGATCGGGACGGGTGTGGCTTACCGCAAAACGGAGGAAACGGATCTCCTACAGTCGAAACATGGGTCCTGTTGATCGGGAGGGGTGTGGCGTACCGCAAAACGGAGGAAGCGGACTTGTGTTGGAGCGCTACGGTCAAAACAGGGGTCCCGTTCATCGGGAGGGGTGTGGCGTACCGCAAAACGGGACTCCACGGGATATTGTTCATCTCCACCGTCGACCCCCTCCAGCCTCCACGAGCTACTGTTCATCCACCGTCGACCTCCTCCAGCCTCCATGGGCTCCTGTTCATCCAGACTCCACCCCGTGCTACTCCACCGCCTACTGTTCAACCACCCCTCCACCGTCTACTGTTCATTCAGCCCTCCACACCACGGGGTCCTGTTCAACCACCCCTCCACGGGCACCCCTCCATCGTCTACTGTTCATCCAGCCCTCCACACCACGGGGTCCTGTTCAACCACCCCTCCACGGGCACCCCTCCACCGTCTATTGTTCATCCTGCCCTCCACGGGGTGGTCCTATTCATCCAGCCCTCCACGGGGTCCTGTTCATCCAGCCCCAATCGGCTCGATCGATCGGGGTCCTGTTCATCCAAAGGCAACACCACGGGGTCCTGTTCATCCACCCCCACCGGGAACTGTTCATCCACCCCCCCCCCCCCGCAACGCTCACTGTTCATCTAGAGGCAGCATCGATCGGCTTCAGTTAGCAGCAGTAAGGAAGGAATCGCTCGATCGGGTTCAATTAACAGCCATCGATCAATCGCTCGGGTTCAGTAACGCGTAGCCTGCAGTGCAATCTCTCGAGTTCAGTTAGAGCCCAACGCCTCGCTCGGGTTTAGTTAGAGCCAACGCCTCACGCACACACGCGTACGTGTACGAGAGAAACGCGCATCGCTCGGCCCCCGACCTCCCACCGTAACCGGGAAGTCCCCGAAATTTTCCTCCCCCTCGCTTCTACCACAGTTTTTTCGTCATGGACGGCTCAAAGAATGTCAAGCAGCTGCGTCTCCGTCCCGCCCAGGACGAAAAGCCTATTTTCTGTCATGATTTTTTATCATAGAAGTAGGATCCCACCACATCTATGATGATACCGGGTTTTGTCACAATTATCGTCATAGAAGTGTCATATGTACGACAGAAAAAAATTCGTTCGGCCCAAAATGTCACGGAAGTGTCTTTTTTTTGTAGTGCCTCGAGTCGCCGTCCAGACTCCCTGACACCGTCAAGGGGCTCCGAACTACTTCACGGAAGGATAGTCCGGCTCATCTAGAGCTCAACTAAACACCCCGGCAAAGGCCAGGACAGGCCGAACTCAGCGGTTCAACCGCCCTCCGGCACGTAAATATTTCTTACATTTCCTTCGCAGGTTCACCTTTGCGCCGACCAGGACGGGCTACACGGAGGCAGCTTGAACGCGTTAAGGAATCCGTAGACATTCCCCGCAGTGACCGTCCGGCTATATTACGGATCCGCACTCAACCTCTTCCCCCTGGTCACAGCAGGTTCCGCTATCATACTCCTTTTTTATCACTTTACTTGTACCCATACGCATAGGCGTACTATTCAAATACAACATGTGGATTTATATGACATCTACCTGCTGATTATTTCTTATCGAAATCATTTTGTCAAGTGGCATCCGTACACAGGGATATGCCATAAAATATGCCAGGGGCTTCGTTCTTCCCGTAACACGGCAACAAAAGTCAAACACCTTCGTGGAAGTTCGGCACCCCGAACCTATAGCATTATATGCATCAGCTTTGAATCATGTCTTGGGTCAATAGTTCGGTTTGCCCGGCTCCCATGTTTTGGTACCTTACGTTCCGCTATATCGGCTAAGATAGCACTGGGAGAACTACTACGATTGTGTCCCGGTTCTTCCGGACGAGCACCTCAGTAGAGAAAGCCGAAAACTAACTGTCATGATACGGCGAGAGCTGGTCAGCTGTTCGAGAGGTTACAAAATCTTTAAGGATTTCTCCCGCATCATGCCATAACCAATGCAGCATGCGATGGATCAATTTTTTCCGGTCAGGTGCTTATAGAGCCCCTAGTACGGTCTTCCAAACACAAGGGGTTGCGCCTACCATACTCAAGCTCCTCTGGCTAAGTGAGAGTGATAAAGCCTTATAGTCCGATTGCCTGGTTCGTTGTGCTGAGCACCTCCTTCGAAGGACCCAAAACTGAGATAAAGAGTGCTCGGGTTTATCCCGAACACCCCTGTACTTCTTACATGGGGGCAGAAGCCGACGACTGGCCAACTCTCAGGTTTAATATATAAAACGACCGCACAGGAGGGTAAACTTTTATATAACAGGCGACAAATAAACGACCTTGTTTAAACATTACAAAGGACAACATGATTGGCATTCATGGAAATATAATGTCCTTGGTGCATAGCTACGCTTTAAGGTAGGATCCTTTCAGGACACTCTCATAATATAATTCAGGCTTGCGGTGCTCCTTCCCCTCAGGCAGTCCTTCGATCACCAGCTTTTCAGCATCCATCTTCCCCCATGCACCTTTGCGCAGGCGAAGGCCATTCGCGCACCTTCTATATAGACCGACCGCTTGATGACGTCAAGTCGAGGGCAAGCGCTTACAAGCCGCTTCACGAGCCTGAAGTAGCTGCTTGGAATCGGCTCGGCAGGCCATAGCCGGATAACCAGATCTTTCATGGCTAGTTCCGCCGCCTTACGCAGTTCGATCAGCTGTTTCAGCTGATCGGTAAATGGCACCGGATAATTCGGCGCCAAATACTGCAACCAGAAGAGCTTATCTGTGGTGTTCCTTTCTTCGGCTGGGTACAATTGGGTCGCATCTGATATGCTGCGAGGTAGCTCGGCAAATACTCCTGAGAAATCCGGATTCAAAATCAGAATAAGAGTTTTTCCTTTAAAATACTTACTTTACATGGAAAAAGCCTTACCCACCACAATCTTTCTCGCCTCCTGGATCCCTTACAGGGTGCTTTGGGTTTCCCCCCGAGTGTCGCTCGTGGCCTGATGCGCCTTGGTGAGTTTGGATTCTTTCTCTGATAAACTCTGCTCCAAGGTCTCGCACTTCCTTATGGCCTCTTGCAGCTCTTGCTCAACATTAATAACTCTGACCTCGTGTTTCTCACGAAGAGTCCGCTCTGTGGCCGTCTTTTTCTCGGCCTCGGCAACGACCCTTTTGAGGGCCTCGACCTTGGTCATAACCCCTAGCACAAATTATGCAGCTTATTCCATACTGAAAATTTATACCACAATAAATGCGAGCAAAGCTTGTGCATACCTTGTTGATCTCTCAACTGCATTCTCGACTGGCCAAGCTCTTCCATGGCCCGCTCCAGACTTCGATTTAGTCCGGAGATCTCCGCAGTACGAGAGTCAGCAGCTGCTACAGACGCCTGCTTGTAATAGAAGAGAAATCAATATCATTCAATGAGTCTTCCTGTGATCATCACTTCGATCCCCTGTCCGGTTCTTTCTTTCACCGAATAGAGCATCAGGGGCTACTATCTATACTATGACACTCTTCGACAACTCATAAAACATACCTCAAAGCCTCTTATAAGGCTGATACAGGCTTTGTTCAGTCCACTCTCAGTTGACTGAATCTTCTCAATCACCGCACCCATAAGGGCACGGTGTTCATCAACGATGGAGGCATCTTTCAACACCACCACCAAAACATCTGACACTTCTGGATAGATAGAGGTCGCCGGTGGAACAGGCATGCCCCCCCCCCCAGCTGAAGGAGGCTGCCTACTTGATTCTATAGCCGTATAGGTCTCTGGAATTGCATCCGGCTGGGAGCCGAACTCAGGATCGCCTCCTCCATCAGCCCCCATGGGAATCTTTTCCCCGATGTGTCCGGCCCCTGAGGTTTGACCTCTAGGCGCCGCCTTCACGATTTTTTCCTTTCCTCCTTGGTCGGGGTCCTTCTGGGATGAAGCCTCGGTGTAATGCACCTGTTTGGAGGAAGGGGCCTTCGGGGGCGTCCCGCTCTCCATAGCATTTGAGCTTAGCAAATCCTCTAATGAGGACTGTCTGGTATGGGACCTCGCCAGACTATGCAAAAATACGGCTTAGGTTAAAATACTAAGCCATGATGAGTTTGGACGCTTAAAACGTACTCGGATTGTATATACTTACGAGTTTACCAGGGGCTGGGCCACTGTCGGTGGCGGCAGTGGACTCCTCCGGAAGAGGAGCCTTTCCCCTTTTGGGCAGCTCGGCCTCCAAGTTTGCGGAGGCCGTCCTCTTCCTTCTTCCCCCTGCAGGGGATTCATCTTCCTCCTCGTCGTCCTCTTCGGAGGCAGAATGGGCATTGGAGCCTTCGGATATTTTATCCGACATACCACGGCGACAAAGGCCTCCCTGGGTCTTTTTGGCCTCCTTCTCGGCCGTCTTCTTTGGCACCTTGTAAGGCGCCGGAACAAGCATCTTCGTCAGAAGTGGGATGTCCGGTTCTTCGGGCAACGGGGCCGGACAATGGATCCGCTCCACCTTCTTCGTCCAGCCCTAGAGAATGGTATAAAACGCGTTAAGCGCTTCCCTTAGGTTACGCGGATAAAAAGTTTCGATAACTTACCGAACTTGCAGGGCGGGACAGTTGGTACCCGCGGTCCTCGGCGGAGTCCGGCCATGATTTGTTGGACTTAAAAAGCACCTTCCAAATGTCCTTGTGTGAGGAGCCAAAAGGCTCCCGCAAGGTTTGGTGCCTGGCTGGATCAAATTCCCATAAAATTGCAAGTCCGGTGCTGACAAGGCAAGATCCGGCGAACTAGCACCACCTGGACCACATTGACAAGTTCAATGTTCTTGTCTCCCATATCCTCTACGCGCGTCTGGAGCGCCGACACTTCGTCGGATGAGGACCAGTCCAGGCCTTTCTTAACCCATGATGTAAGCCGCAGGGGGGCACCGGATCAAAACTCGGGAGAAGCGTCCCATTCCTTGCCGCGCAGCTCAGTGATGTAAAACCACTGCTGTTGCCACTCCCCAATAGAATCATTAAAGGTTCCGTTTGGCCATATGACGTTGGGCATCTTGCTCACCATAGCGCCCCCACATTCGGGATGCTCGCCGCCCACCACCTTGGGCTTTGCATTAAAAATCTTCAGCCATAAACCAAAGTGCGGCGAAATGCGGAGAAAAGCCTTCCACACGACGATGAATGTTGAGATGTTGAGGAAGGAATTAGGGGACAGGTCCTGTAGATCGATCCCATAATAATACATGATCCCACGAACGAATGGGTGGAGGGGAAACCCTAGCCCGCGGACAAAGTGAGGGAGGAATACAACCCTTTCGTGGGGTTCCGGAGAAGGGACGATATGTCCCGCCATCGGGAGACGGTGGCTGATTTCCTTGGCCAGGTACCCGGCCTCCCGAAGCTTTTTGATATCCTTCTCTCAGACGGTAGAGGCGATCAATTTGCCTCCTACTCCGGATCCGGACATCTTCGGAGGACCTTTTATGGGCAGAGAAGATGAACGCTTGGGCACTGGAGCTTGAGCAGAAGGGAATGAATCGGGAAGAAGGTGTGGGTGAAAGGAATAAATCCTTGTCTCTTTATAAGGGCGGAAGAGGAAATGCGTCTCCCCACTCACCTGGTAAAGCCTCTTATTCCCCGAGCGCTGTAATTGATGGCGCGGTTGGGTTACCCACATCCGTATTGATGAGAACCCCGTAATAAGGGGACACGATCTCTGCTTCTACAAGACGTGCCAAGAAAACTGCATGGCAATGCGTGCTGTAGCTGGTTGAGAAAAACGGTTCGAATATTGACCGAGCCATGGTGTGATGTCATGCTACCAAACATGTCAGCAGGTTAGATTTGTGGAAATATTATCCTCTCTACGGTGGTATGTGGAGCTTGTTTTGCAGAGCCGAACACTATCCTTGTGTTCAAAATCTTCTATGGAGTATTTGGAGGAGGAACCCGCCTTGCAATGCCGAAGACAAATCTGCGCACCGGACTCATCGTCATTGAAGCCTGGTTCAGGGGCTACTGAGGGAGTCCTGGATTAGGGGGTATCCGGACAGCCGAACTATATCCTTTGGTCGGACTGTTGGATTATGAAGATACAAGATTGAAGACTTCATCCCGTGTCCGGATGGGACTCTCCTTGGCGTGGAAGGCAAGCTTGGCAATACGGATATGTAGATCTCCTCCTTGGTAACCGACTCTGTGTAACCCTAGCCCCCTCCGGTGTCTATATAAACCAGAGGGTTTAGTCCGTAGCACAAGAACAATCATACCATAGGCTAGCTTCTAGGGTTTAGCCTCTACAATCTCATGGTAGATCAACTCTTGTAATACTCATATCATCAAGATCAATCAAGCAGGAAGTAGGGTATTACCTCCATCGAGAGGGACCGAACCTGGGTACACATCGTGTCCCCTGCCTCCTATTACCATCCGCCTTAGACGCACAGTTTGGGACCCCCTACCCGAGATCCGCCGGTTTTGACACCGACAGGCGAGGCTGTGAAGCCCCTCGGAAATCTTTCGCCAGTGCTGTTATAAATGGATGGGTTAATATTCACCGAATGAAGCTCAGGGAGTGGAATGAGTAGAGCACAAGAGCTGGGGGCTTACCCAGTGATAACCCACAAGTATAGGGGATCGCAACAGTTTTCGAGGGTAGAGTATTCAACCCAAATTTATTGATTCGACAAAAGGGGAGCCACATAATATTCTCAAGTATTAGCAGTTGAGTTGTCAATTCAACCACACCTGGATAACTTAATATCTGCAGCAAAGTATTTAGTAGCAAAGTAATCTAATAGTAACGGTAACAGTAGCAAAAGTAATATTTTTGGGTTTTGTAGTGATTGTAACAGTAGCAACGGAAAAGTAAATAAGCGAAGGACAATATGTGAAAAGCTCGTAGGCATTGGATCAGTGATGGAGAATTATGCCGGATGCAGTTCATCATGTAACAGTCATAACATAGGGTGATACAGAACTAGCTCCAATTCATCAATGTAATGTAGGCATGTATTCTGAATATAGTCACACGTGCTTATGGAAAAGAACTTGCATGACATCTTTTATCCTACCCTCCCGTGGCAGCGGGGTCCTATTGGAAACTAAGGGATATCAAGGCTTCCTTTTAATAGAGTATCGGACCAAAGCATTAACACATAGTGAATACATGAACTCCTCAAACTAAGGTCATGACCGGGAGTGGTCCCGATTATTGTCACTTGGGGGTTGCCGGATCATAACACATAGTAGGTGACTATAGATTTGCAAGATAGGATCAATAACTCACATATATTCATGAAAACATAATAGGTTCAGATCTAAAATCATGACACTCGGGCCCTAGTGACAAGTAGCAACATCAATCTCGGAACATAGTGGATACTAGGGATCAAACCCTAACAAAACTAACTCGATTACACGATAAATCTCATCCAACCCATCACCGTCCAGCAAACCTACGATGGAATTACTCACGCACGGCGGTGAGCATCATGAAATTGGTGATGGAGGATGGTTGATGATGATGATGGCGACGGATTCCCCTCTCCGGAGCCCCGAACGGACTCCAGATCAGCCCTCCCGAGAGAGTTTAGGGCTTGGCGGTGACTCCGTACGTAAAACGCGATGAATCCTTCTCTCTGATTTTTTTCTCCCTGAACATGAATATATAGAGTTGGAGTTGAGGTCGGTGCAGCTCCAGGGGGCCCACGAGGTAGGGGCGCGCCCCCCGCCCTCATGGAAAGGGTGTGCCCCCTGGCCTTAATTCTTTCGCCAATATTTTTTATTATTTCCAAAAATAATCTCCGTGAAGTTTTAGGTCTTTTCGAGAACTTTTGTTTCTGCACAAAAATAACACCATGGCAATTCTGCTGAAAATAGCGTCAGTCCAGGTTAGTTCCAATCAAATCATACAAGTTAGAGTCCAAAACAAGGGCAAAAGTGTTTGGAAAAGTAGATATGACAGAGACGTATCAACTCCCCCAAGCTTAAACCTTTGCTTGTCCTCAAGCAATTTACTTGATAAACTGAAAGTGATAAAGAAAAAACTTTTACAAACTCTGTTTGCTCTTGTTGTTGTAAATATGTAAAGCCAGCATTCAAGTTTTCAGCAAAGATTATGAACTAGCCATATTCACAATAACACTTAGGTCTCATGTTTACTCATGTCAATGGCATAATCAACTAGCGAGCAATAATAATAAATCTTGGATGACAACACTTTCTCAAAACAATCATAATATGATATAACAAGATGGTATCTCGCTAGCCCTTTCTGAGACCGCAAAACATAAATGCAGAGCACCTTTAAAGATCAAGGACTTACTAAACATTGTAATTCATGGTAAAAGAGATCCAGTCGTAGTCATACCCAATATAAATTAATAGTAATGGATGCAAATGATAGTGGTGCTCTCCAGCTGGTGCTTTTTAATAAGAGGGTGATGACTCAACATAAAAGTAAATAGATAGGCCCTTCGCAGAGGAAAGCAGGGATTTGTAGAGGTGCCCGAGCTCAATTTTGAAACAGAAATAAATAATATTTTGAGCGGCATAGTTTCATTGTCAACATAACAACCAAGAGATGGCGATATCTTCCATGCTACACACATTATAGGCGGTTCCCAAACAGAATGGTAAAGTTTATACTCCCCCTCCACCAACAAGGATCAATCCATGGCTTGCTCGAAAACGAGTGCCTCCAACTAACAAGAGTCCCGGAGGAGTTTTGTTTGCAATTATTTTGATTTGATTTGCATAAAGCATGGGACTGGGCATCCCGGTGACCAGTCATTTTCTCGCGAGTGAGGAGCGGAGTCCACTCCTCTTGAGAATAACCCGCCTAGCATGGAAGATACGGATAGCCCTAGTTGAGACATGAGGTATTCGAGCATACAAAACAGAATTTCATTTGAAGGTTTAGAGTTTGGCACATACAAATTTACTTGGAACGGCAGGTAGATACCGCATATAGGAAGGTATGGTGGACTCATATGGAATAACTTTGGGGTTTATGGAATTGCATGCACAAGCAGTATTTCCGCTTAGTACAAGTGAAGGCTAGCAAAAAACTGGGAAGCGACCAACTAGAGAGCGACAATAGTCATGAACATGCATTAAAATTAATAAACATTGAGTGCAAGCATGAGTAGGATATAATCCACCATGAACATAAATATCATGAAGGCTGTGTTGATTTGTTTCAACTACATGCATGAAAATGTGCCAAGTCAAGTCACTTGAATCATTAAAAGGAGGATACCACCCTATCATACCACATCACAACCATTTTAATAGCATGTTGGCACGCAAGGTAAACCATTATAAACTCCTAGCGAATTAAGCATGGCATAAGCAACCATAATCTCTAATTGTCATTGCAAACATGTGTATTCATAATAGGCTAAATCGGGAATGATGAACTAATCATATTTACAAAAACAAGAGAGGTCGAGTTCATACCAGCTTCTCTCATCTCAATCAGTCCATCATATATTGTCATTATTGCCTTTCACTTGCATGACCGAACGATGTGAATAATAATAATAGTGCATGTGCATTGGACTAAGTTGGAATCTGCAAGCATTCAATACAAAGGAGAAGACAAGGCAATATGGGCTCTCGGTTAAATCAACAATAATGCATATAAGAGCCACTTCAAAATTTTCATTATGGTCTTCTCCTATCGACCCCCAAAGAAAAGAAAAGAAATAAAACTATTTACACGGGAAAGCTCCCAACAAGCAAAAGAAGAACAGGAAATCTTTTTGGGTTTTCTTTTAATTGTTACTACTACAGCAAGAAAAGTAAACTAGCTAAAAGCTACTACTATTTTTTTTGTTTTTTCTTAAGGTTTACCAAACACACAAGAAGAAAGCATAAAAAGGAAAATAAACTAGCATGGATATTACAATGAAAAAGTATGAGCACCAACAACTAGCATGAGTGTGTGTGAACATAAATGTAATGTCGGTGAGAAATATGTACTCCCCCAAGCTTAGGCTTTTGGCCTAAGTTGGTCTATGGCCACGGCTGGCCCGGCGGATATCCGAAGTTCTAGTTGGGGTCGTACTAAGATGCAGCGGCTATTGCATCATGGGCTGCAGCATGGAGGCGGGCTGTCTCAGCCCTCCTCTCGTACTCGTTCGCCTCCTCTCTTGTTATAAAATATCGCCCTTTTGCCTAAAAGTCAAAGAAAGTAGAAGCAGAGAGAGCAACGTGATAGGTGCGTCGTCTGTCAAAGATTAGTCGGTACTGGAGGAACTGATCGTTCCTCTCAAAAACTGATGATGAACCATAGCCTCATAATCTAAATAAACAGGAGGCAACTCAATATCATACTCACGTATGGGTATATTAAGAAAATTAGCTAAACGGGTTGCATAAATTCCACCAAAGAAATCTCCATTAAATCTATTATTATGCAACCTACGTGCAACAATGGCTCCCAAATTATAATGTTTATCTCCCAATATAGCACTCCTGAGAACACTGAGATCAGGGACACATATGTGACATGCTTCATCCTTACCATTTATGCACATACCTAGGAAGAGAGCAAAATAATGTATAACCGGAAAATGAATGCTCCCTATGGTAGCTTGTGTTATATCTCTAGACTCCCCCACAGTTATACTAGCAAGAAAATATCTAAACTCAGAATTGTGAGGCTCACTAGTGCTACCCCATTGTGGAAGTTTGCAAACAGTATTGAAATCCTCTAAGTCCATAGTATATGAATTTTCCTAAAGATCAAACAGGACAGTTTGAGAATTGCGTGAAGATGAAAATTCAAACCTTCTCGCAAAGGAATCAGTGAGATAGTGGTACTGACGGCACTTATCTGCCTCGAAGCTCACAAGATCAGCGTTACGCACATATGCGTTAAATTCTTCCTTGATTCCTGCTCGATCCATAAAGTCCTCAGAAGGCCATTCACAAGCCCGCACTTGAGCTTCCCTTGGTGGTTCATCGTCGGCATTGCGCACTGCAAGCCTGGGTCCTTGCTTCCTTGAAGAACAACCTTGGTACATTTTCCTAAACATATTTCTCCCTCTGAAAAATTTCTGAAATTTTTAGTAACTTCAGATAAAAGTGAACCAAACTCAACAACATTGATAGCAACTACTCCCACAAGTGCCTAGAGACTATATCATGCATTTGAACTACTTGGGACCAAATAAATTTGACATGCAAGCTCAAGAACATGGTCACCTAGGCAGCACAAATTTACAATGAATAAAGCACTAGAAAAAAAACTAATTGGACCATTGGAGGAGTCACATACCAAGGAACAATCCCAAAGCAGTTTTGTGAGAGGTGCTTTGAGCAAGGAGATCAAAAATCGCCGCAAAATGAGCTAGAACTTGTGCTTGAGCTGGTTGTTGATTTTTTTTGGGAGCAAGAAGGACCGTGTGGGGGCTGGAATAAGTGGAGGGGAGCCGCCCTGGACCCTCGTGGCCAGGTGCTTGCTCCCCCTGCTGTGTTCTCAGTGCCAACTATTCTCAAATTTTCTAGAAAAAAATCATATTCCAATTTCGGGGCATTTGGAGAACTTTTATTTTTGGGGTATTTCTTATTGCACGGATAATTCAGAAAACAGACAGAAATACTATTTTTATTTTATTTAATCTAAATAACAGAAAGTAAAAGAAGGGTACAAAAGGTTGTGCTTTCTAACTTCATCCATCTCATACTCATCAAAAGGAATCCACTAACAAGGTTGATCAAGTCTTGTTAACAAACTCATTCCGAATAACATAGAACCAGAGAAATTTTAAATAACACTATGTTACCTCAACGCGGATATGCACATCCCCAACAATAAGAATATCATATCTCTTTTTGACAGTAGGAAGAGGAAATTCAAAACCTCCAAAAATAATCGATGGAATTTTCCCAATAGAATTGATACTGTGGACTTGAGGTTGTTTCCTCGGAAAGTGTACCGTATGCTCATTTCCATTAACATGAAAAGTGACATTGCCTTTGTTGCAATCAATAACAGCCTGTAGCACCAAGACCTCAAACAGTCTGATCTTTGTGCATCAGTGTCATCCCTGGATCGGTAATGCTGACACGCACAGTACATGAGGATTTATAACAGAATAGCAATCACACACTTATTACATCGAATGTCTCAAAAGAGAACTTATTACAATAAATATGGCTTAAGGCCATCTAAAACGATAACAGCGGAAGGCTTGGAAGATAAAATGAGTCCCTCAACTCCAACGACATCACTCAGTGAAAGACAACGACCTATGGCTCCTTACTCGTCGTCTGAAAAGTCTACAACACGAACGTTGCAGCCCGAAATGGGTCAGCACATGGAATATGCTGGCAATGTAACACATAGAATAACGAACAAAATAGTTGCTATCACTACATGCATATGTGGCTGGTGGAGGCTCTATGGTTAACATGTTTTTGCGAAAAGCCAATTTTTTCCTACAACAAAGGAATAAATTTTATTTAACTATCATGGTGGTTGTTAAACATTGAGATGGTTCCTCCAACTCAATCCCAACTAAGCATCATCATTAAACCCAATCAAATTATATTAAGAGTGATGAGATCAACATAATAATCCAAGAACTAGATACTCAAAACGTCCATAACCAGGGACACGGTTAACCATGATTAGTTTGTACACTCTGCAGAGGTTTGCGCACTTTTCCCCACAAGACTCGAATACATCCATGGTCGGACATTCGAGACACAGTCTTTCTGAAGCATTAACTCTCTACTTTGGGTAGACAGTACCACCTACAACCCACTACATCTGCTAGTCTACCTCTTCAAGAGCTTCACGCAACTTACTCAACTATGCCAAAGCCCATAATGGCTTGTGGCTGCACACGGAAGTTTCTAGCATGAATAATCTTATGATCCCTTTGAGCCTGGGTGGCGGGCCGTAGGATGATCACACGGGTCCTCCGGGATATCCTAGGACAACACTGGATTCTCCAGGTGCCCACAAGCAATCCACCCAGATGTGTATTTAAGCTGCCACCTTAAGTTGAACCATTAATTAACAAACTCACATCTGTCATGGATACTCTCAAACCCAATCCACGTCTACAAGCGTAGCATAGCAATATAAGCAACATAGAAGTAACTCCCATAGGTTTGATAATAAAAGGCAATAGGTTCTACCTCATCAACTACTTCCCAATACCCACATGTTATCACTTCCTAACCATGCAATGTTTGAGGGTTGATCTAATGCAATAAAACTGGGTAGTAAAGAGGTATGATCAAAGTGTTACTTGCCTTGCTAATGATCCGTGAAACCTAGAGACTCGTAGTAGCACTCTTCGCACTCCGGGTACTCTATCGCAAACGAACAAACATATGATAAGCATACAACTAGAATCACGGGTAAAACTCAAATAAGAGATCTGACCAGAAAGTTCAACTTAAGAACTCCGGTTTGCAAAAATATCAAATCAAAGGAAGCAACAAAACTCAAACTGCGAAAGAAACAAGATCCGTTTAGTAATCTGGACTTAAGCAAAATTTTACAGTAGAAAAATCTTGTTGAAGTTGGTTAAACAGAAAGAGGGCTTCGAAATAAAGATCTGGGCGCTTGAATTGCCTGATTTCATTAAACGAGCGAAAAGATAAACCAAAACAAAAATCGGGTCAGAAATCGCGATGGAAAATAATCGCAGAAAAACCCTGGAAAAAGAAAAACTGACGAACAGGCTAACGAAGGAACGTTCGCTGTCTGCGGCTAATGAGTGAAAATCGTTCGTTAAAATGAACGTACGAACGGGCGTTCGCTAAATAATTAAACCGATAAAAAATAAAACCGATCTAAAAAAATAACCGCAGGTTTCTAAAAAAACGAACGGTTTTTTGACAAAAACCGGCGGCTACCTCGGTTCACGTGGCGGCGGCGGTCAACTCCGGCGGCAAGGTCGGCGGCGAGGGCGGCGGCGGCGACGCGGGGTCGCGGCGCGACGGCAGCGGCACGGTCGCGGGTTAGGGTTAGGGTTCGGTGGCGGCGGCGGGTGGGCTGGGGTGGGCTGCGGGATCGGTGGGCGGCTTATAAAGCCTGGGGCGGCGGAAGTCCTAGTCGGGAACGGCCCGACTATGTTGGTTGACTTCAAAAATATCCGCGCAGAAAAACAAAGAAAAGAACTACTAAACGGACTCCAAAAATTCTGAAATAAATTTTCCCCGTCCTCTAAAAGTATAGCGGACAGGGTGAACTTTTATTTGGGCCTCTAATGCAATTTTTGAAAAACGCATATTTTTCCTAATTCAAATAAAATAGCGATAAAACTCCAAATAAAATCCTTATTTGATTTTAATATTAAATCTCCAATCTTTATTTTGGGGAAGTCATTTTATCCCCTCTTTTTTATTTTCATAAAAGAAATATTTTGAAGAGAAAATAATTAAAATCAAACGATCCTCTTTTCAAAATTTGAGAAAACTCAAATATGAAAATAACGAAATCCCCAACTCTCTCCGTGGGTCCCTGAGTTACGTAGAATTTCTAGGATCAAACCAAAATGCAATAAAAATAGGATATGCAATGATGATCTAATGTATAATATTCCAAATTGAAATTTTGGGATTTTACAAACCTACCCCCCTTAAGATGAATCTCGCCCTCGAGATTCTGGTTGGCTAGAAAATAGGTGAGGGTGTTCTTTCCGTAGGTCTTCCTCTCGTTCCCAGGTGGCCCCATCCTCGGTATGGTGGCTCCACTGAACTTTGCAGAATTTGATAACCTTACTGCATGTGACTCAGTTGGCATACTCGAGAATCTTCACTGGTTTCTCCTCGTAGGTCAAATCGCTATCCAACTGAATCGCTTCTAGTGGCACTGTATGTCTCAAAGGAATATCAGCCATCTCTGCGTGGCACTTCTTCAACTGAGAAACATGGAACACATCGCGAACTCCTGACAATCCTTCGGGCAATTCCAACTTGTAAGCAACTTCTCCCATATGTTCCAAAACCTTGTATGGTCCCACAAAACGTGGTGCTAACTTTCCCTTAACTCCAAAACGCTTCACTCCTCGAAGTGGTGATACATGAAGATACACTCTGTCTTCGACTTCGTAAACTGTCTCCTTGTGTTTAGCATCCGCATAGCTCTTCTGCCTGGACTGGGCTACCTTGAGTCTATCGTGTATCAGCTTAACCTTCTCTTCAGACACTTTAACCAAATCTGGTCCAAACAACTAACGGTATCCAACTTCATCCCACAACAACGGTGTCATGCACCTCCTTCTGTACAATGCTTCGAAAGGGGCCATCTTCAAACTGGCTTGATAGATGTTGTTGCAAGAGAACTCTGCATATGGCAAATTGTCGTCCCAACTAGATCCATAGTCTAGCGCACAAGCTCTCAACATGTCCTCCAAAATCTGATTGACTCTCTCAGTCTGTCCATCTGTCTGCAGATGAAAAGCTATACTGAACTCTAGCCTGGTTCCCAAAGTCTCATGCAACTGATTCCAGAATTTTGAAGTAATCTGGGTTCCTCTATCTGATACAATGGTCCTCGGAACTCCATGTAGACATACGATCCTGGTCATATATATCTTTGCCAACTTAGCACTGGTGTAAGTGGTCTTAACTAGGATGAAATGAGCTACCTTCGTCAAATGATCGACTACAACCCAAATCGAGTCATAGCCTGAACGAGTCCTGGGCAATCCCATGATAAAGTCCATGCCTAGTTTATCCCACTTCCATTCGAGTATCGGCAATGGCTATAACAATCCAGTTGGCTTCTAATGTTCTGCCTTCACTCTCTGACATGCATCACAAACTGCTACATACTCCACAACATCCTTCTTCATTCTGGTCCACCAGAAACTAGCCTTCAAATCCAGATACATCTTGGTATTTCCTGGGTGAATTGAATACGGCGAATCATGGGCCTCTTGCAGAATCAACTTCCTGATCTCCGGATCATTGGGCGCATAAACACGGTCCTAAAACCATAAGGTATCGTGCTCATCCTCACGAAATCCTTTAGCCTTTCCTTTGCTCATTCTTTCCTTTATCTCGGCAATCTCATTGTCCGTTTTTGAGCTTCTCAGATCTGATCCATCAAAGTTGAATGAATCTCCAGTGTGGCTAGAAAACCTCTCGGAACTATTTCCAAACATAGCTCACGAAGATCCTCTGCTAACTCCTTGGGTAATCCTTCGGTCATGAGTGTATTGACATGACTCTTGCGGCTCAATGCATCGGCTACTACGTTAGCCTTTCCGGGATGATAATGCAACTTCATATCATAATCCCTAATGAGCTCCAACCATCTCCTTTGCCTGAGATTCAACTTCTTCTGTGTGAAGATATACCTCAAACTCTTTTGATCCGTGTACACCTCACAATGGTTCCGATCAGAAAATGTCTCCATGTCTTCAACGCATGTACTACGGCTGCTAACTCCAAATCATGGGTAGCATAATTCAACTCATGGGGTTTAAGCTGTCGTGAGGCATATGAGACAACTCTTCCCTCTTGCATAAGTACTGCTCCAAGTCCTCGACGAGAAGCGTCGCAATACACTTGATAATCCTTGCATTGATCTGGCAGAATCAACACTGGAGCTGTAACCAAGCGTTTCTTCAACTCCCAAAAACTGGCCTCACATTCCTTAGTCCATTTGAACTTAGTGTCCTTCTTTAGCAACTCCATCATGGGCTTTGCAATCTTCGAGAAATTCTCAATGAACCTCCGGTAGTATCCTGGGAGTCCAAGAAAACTCCGAATCTCTCCAACTGACATGGGTGCTTCCCAATTTGTCACAATGAAAACCTTGTTAGGGTCTATTGCTATTCCTTCTCCGGATATAACATGTGCGAGGAATCCAACTTCCTTCAACCAAAACCCACACTTGCTGAACTTGGCATATAACTGATGTTCTCTGAGCTTCCCAAGTACCAAACGCAAATGCTCTTTATGCTCCTCTTCATTCTTCGAGTAGACCAGAATATCATCAATGAATACCACGACGAACTTATCCAAAAACTCCATAAACACCTTGTTCATCCTGTTCATGAAATGGGCAGGTGTGTTAGTCAGACCAAATGACATAACGGTATACTCATATAGCCCGTACCTTGTGGTAAAAGTTGTCTTAGGTACATCCTGCTCTCGAATCTTCAGTTGGTGGTACCCTGATCGTAGATCGATCTTGGAAAACACCTTAGCTCCTTGCAGCTAGTCAAACAAATCATTGATCATCGGCAGTAGATACTTGTTCTTGATTGTCACCTCATTCAATCCACGATAATCAACAACCATCCTCAACGATCCCTCCTTCTTCTCCACTAGAAGCACTGGTGATCCCCAAGGTGACGAGCTTGGGCGAATATAGCCTTTATCCAGTAACTCCTTAATCTGCTTCTTAGTTTCCTCTAAATCCTTAGCGGGCATCCTGTACAGTCTCTTAGATATTGGCCCGGTGCCTGGCAAAAGCTCGATCAAAAACTCAATGTCCCTATCCGGTGGCATGCCTGGCAACTCTTCTAGAAATACATCCGGGAAATCCTTCACCACTGGTACTTCCTCCTGTACAACTCCTGATAAGGAATTCACTTGAGTCCTATTCGGCACATGCCGGGATACATACTTAATCCTTCTTTATTCCGGGGTGGTAAGCAAAATCGACTTAGTGGCGCGGTCAATGTTCCCTCCATACTTCGATAACCAATCCATGCCTAATATCACATCCAGTCCTTGTGACCCCAATACTATTTGGTCTGAGGGAAACAGGTAATTACCAACCCTTAATGGTAACCGCTCACACCATAGGCTAGCCATATACTCTGCTCCTAGTGAGGTTACTAACATGGGTGACCTAAGGGATTGGGTTGGCAGTTTAAACTTATCCACAAATCCCCTTGATATGTATGAATGCGATGCACCAGTATCAAAAAGAATGATTGCAGTAAATGACTTAACCATAAACTTACCTATTACTACATCGGGTTGCGCTTCAACCTCCTCCATGCTAACGTGGTTCACTTGTCCCCTGTTGAAAGGGTTGGGCTTCTCCCCAGAGCTTCCATTTCCATTTCC
Source organism: Aegilops umbellulata (assembly GCA_032464435.1). Lineage (NCBI taxonomy): Eukaryota > Viridiplantae > Streptophyta > Magnoliopsida > Poales > Poaceae > Aegilops > Aegilops umbellulata. Next base: position 374,635,699 of record CP136058.1, on the reverse strand, counting down.
ATTCTTTGCTTCAGAACACTCCATGGCATAATGTCCATTCTTGCCGCACTTGAAACAAGTAATGTGACTTAGATCCTTTTTGGCAGGTGTTGCTGGGTTGGAACGGTTCTGGACGTTGCTTCCTCCATTACCATTCCCGTTCCTGGGGCCACTATGGTTGTGCGAAATCCCTGCATTGTGAGTGTGACCTCCATGGTTATGTTGAAGGGGTCCTCCCGAGTTCGGGGTAAAACGGGGTCTCTGCTGAGCTCCAGAATTATACTTCCCTTGTCCATACTTCCTATTGCGGTTGTCAATCTGCTGCTGCTTCCCTCCAATCATGAGAGCTCTATCTACCAACTCCTGGTAGTTATTAAAAGTTGCCACCATCAACTGCATGCTCAGCTCATCATTCAGTCCTTCCAGAAACTTCTCCTGTTTAGCTGCATCCGTAGCAACGTCATCTGGGGCATAACGTGCTAGATTACTAAAGTCATCCACATACTGGCCAACGGTGTGTCCTCCTTGGTGTACGTTGTGAAACTCGCACTTCTTCATGGCCATAGCTCCTGCTGATACATGGGCAGTGCGAAAAGCCTGCTGAAACTGGTCCCATGTAACAGTGTCGATGGGGTAAGTGGCTGTGAAATTCTCCCACCATGATGTTGCGGGTCCATCAAGCTGATGTGCGGCAAAACACACTCTCTCCGCATCTGTGCATCCTGCAGTGGTCAACTCCCTTCCAATCTTGCGGAGCCAATCATCTGCAACTATCGGCTCGGAGCTACTGGAGAACACCGGTGGATTCAGCCTTAGAAAATGGGCTAAGTGATCAACAGCTGGTGGTGGTGGTGGGTTGTTGTTGTTGTTGTTCCCCTGGTTCTGATTCTGGACTAGTATCTGCATCAAAGCATTCTGCTGCTGGATCAACTGAGTGAGCTCCGATGGGAAAGCAAATCCATTGTCGCGTCTCGGAGGCATCTGATGGGTTTAGAAATGATGAGAAAACAGAATAAAATGAGGTCTAGGAGAAAACACTACCCATATGCACATAAGACAAACACAAACATATCACTTCAATCAATTCAAAACAAGGGCATACAACCGGTCTAACTGTTCTTACAAAAGTGCTCGGACAAAGCTATATACATGGGGGAAATACTACTACTGATACGGTGGTCGACTAGAAAAATTGATCGGTGGAAGACTCCATAATATCTGCTCCAGCTTCATCAACAAAGTCATCATCGCTATCGTCGGGGTCCGAGTCGGTGTCGTCGATGATGATGTAGTTCTCCGGGCAGGTGGAATCGTCGTCTTCTCCTCCTGGCAAGGGGTCTCCCATGAATACTCCCAGCTTCCTTGTCAGAACGTCATTCTTCTCCACGAGTATCCTCATTTCCTCCTTGTATCCATCGCATGTAGACTTGAGTTCTTCCTCCAGCTCCGTGATCCTCGTCATTGCCTTCTTCAGATCTATCATGCCTGCACACATCTGGTTCTCCTGGCGACGAATGTGCTGGTTTAACTCCTGGATGAAAGCTGTAATAGATCTATCCTTCCTGGTGCTTATCATCTCCCATTGTTCATCTCGGTGCCCACAAATCTGGTAAATAGTATCCTTGAGATCCTTGTGGTAAACTTCTCCAATGCGTCCCATGGTGATGTGGGCTGCCATGCTCTTTCCAAGACTCCGGGTGGGTGCATCAAAGGAAAACTCTATGGGCTCAGTAACTGGCGTGAACGTCATTCCTGGAACTTGAACTTGAATCATCCAACGCTTCACTTCTGGTAAAGTGGCATTGTAGGTCCCGGTGAAGCTTGGTATTCCGATGTTTAGGTACCTAGTGACTTCCTTCAAGTGTCGTCCAAAGGGTGTGTCTTCATCCGGTTGATTGAACTTGTTCCTCGAGTCCGCCATCCTAAGGAGTAGAAAATGGAGAGGAGTCCGAAATGAGAAGAGAGTAGTGATCTAGGGTTTTAGCTTAGTGGTCATGTCCTACAGTCAGCGTGTGCTCTGATACCATCTTGTAGCGACCAGACCACAAACAGTCTGATCTCTGTGCATCAGTGTCATCCCTGGATCGGTAATGCTGACACGCACAGTACTTGAGGATTTATAACAGAATAGCAATCACACACTTATTACATCGAATGTCTCAAAAGAGAACTTATTACAATAAATATGGCTTAAGGCCATCTAAAACGATAACAGCGGAAGGCTTGGAAGATAAAATGAGTCCATCAACTCCAACGACATCACTGAGTGAAAGACAACGACCTATGGCTCCTTACTCGTCGTCTGAAAAGTCTACAACACGAACGTTGCAGCCCGAAATGGGTCAGCACATGGAATATGCTGGCAATGTAACACATAGAATAACGAACAAAATAGTTGCTATCACTACATGCATATGTGGCTGGTGGAGGCTCTATGGTTAACATGTTTTTGCGAAAAGCCAATTTTTTCCTACAAAAAAGGAATAAATTTTATTTAACTATCATGGTGGTTGTTAAACATTGAGAAGGTTCCTCCAATTCAATCCCAACTAAGCATCATCATTAAACCCAATCAAATTATATTAAGAGTGATGAGATCAACATAATAATCCAAGAACTAGATACTCAAAACGTCCATAACCGGGGACACGGCTAACCATGATTAGTTTGTACACTTTGCAGAGGTTTGCGCACTTTTTCCCACAAGACTCGAATACATCCATGGTGGGAGATTCGAGACACAGTCTTTCTGAAGCATTAACTCTCTACTTTGGGTAGACAGTACCACCTACAACCCACTACATCTGCTAGTCTACCTCTTCAAGAACTTCACGCAACTTACTCAACTATGCCAAAGCCCATAATGGCTTGTGGCTGCACACGGAAGTTTCTAGCATGAATAATCTTATGATCCCTTTGAGCCTGGGTGGCGGGCCGTAGGATGATCACACAGGTCCTCCGGGATATCCTAGGACAACACTGGATTCTCCAGGTGCCCACAAGCAATCCACCCAGATGTGTATTTAAGCTGCCACCTTAAGTTGAACCATTAATTAACAAACTCACATCTGTCATGGATACACTCAAACCCAATCCACGTCTACTAGCATAGCATAGCAATATAAGCAACATAGAAGTAACTCCCATAAGTTTGATAATAAACAGGAAATAGGCTCTACCTCATCAACTACTTCCCAATACCCAGATGTTGTCACTTCCTAACCATGCAATGTTTGAGGGTTGATCTAATGCAGTAAAACTGGGTAGTAAAGAGGTATGATCAAAGTGTTACTTGCCTTGCTGATGATTCGTGAAACCTAGAGACTCGTAGTAGCACGCTTCGCACTCCGGGTACTCTATCGCAAACAAACAAACATACAATAAGCACACAACTAGAAGCACGGGTAAAACTCAAATAAGAGATCTGACCAGAAAGTTCAACTTAAGAACTCCGGTTTGCAAAAAAATCAAATCAAACGAAGCAACAAAACTCAAACTTTTATTTGGGCCTCTAATGCAATTTTTGAAAAAATGCATATTTTTTCTAATTCAAATAAAATAGCGATGAAAATCCGAATAAAATCCTTATTTGATTTTAATATTCAGTCTCCAATATTACTTTATTTTGGGGAAGTCATTTTATCCCCTCTCTTTTATTTTCATAAAAGAAATATATTGAAGAGAAAATAATTAAAATCAAACGATCCTCTTTTCAAAATTTGAGAAAACTCAAATATGAAAATAACGAAACCCCCAACTCTCTCCGTGCGTCCTTGAGTTGCGTAGAATTTCTAGGATCAAGCCAAAATGCAATAAAAGTATGATATGCAATGATGATCTAATGTATAACATTCCAAATTGAAAATAATTGCTATGACTTTGCTATGCTTAATGCTTGTCACTAGGGCCCGAGTGCCATGATTTCAGATTTGAACCTATTATGTTTTCATGAATATATGTGAGTTCTTGGTCCTATCTTGCAAGTCTATAGTCACCTACTATGTGTTATGATCCGGCAACCCCGTAGTGACAATAATCGAGACCACTCCCGGTGATGACCGTAGTTTGAGGAGTTCATGTATTCACTATGTGTTAATGCTTTGGTCCGGTACTCTATTAAAAGGAGGCCTTAATATCCCTTAGTTTCCAATAGGACCCCGCTGCCATGGGAGGGTAGAACAAAAGATGTCATGCAAGTTCTTTTCCATAAGCACGTATGACTATATTTGGAATACATGCCTACATTACATTGATGAATTGGAGCTAGTTCTGTGTCACCCTATGTTATGACTGTTACATGATGAACCGCATCTGGCATAATTCTCCATCACCGATCCAATGCCTACGAGCTTTTCACATATTGTTCTTCGCTTATTTACTTTTCCTTTGCTACTGTTACAATCACTACAAAACCCAAAAATATTACTTTTGCTACTGTTACCGTTACTATCATATTACTTTGCTACTAAATACTTTGCTGCAGATATTAAGTTATCCAGGTGTAGTTGAATTGACAACTCAACTGCTAATACTTGAGAATATTCTTTGGCTCCCCTTGTGTTGAATCAATAAATTTGATTGAATACTCTACCCTCGAATTTTTTTTGCGATCCCCTATACTTGTGGGTTATCAAGACTATTTTCTGGTGCCGTTGCCGGGGAGCATAGCTCTATTCTTTGAGTCACTTGGGATTTATATCTGCTGGTCACTATGAGGAACTTTAAAGACGAGAAAACCAAAATTTATCCCTCAACTACGAGGGGAGGTAAGGAACTGCCATCTAGCTCTGCACTTGATTCACCTTCTGTTTTGAGCAAGCTTGCGACAGCTAAACCTGATTCTGCTATTAATTCTGATATGTCGCATGTTATTGATGATGCCACTTCTGTTATGCATGATACTTGTGATGAAACTACTTCTATGCTTGATACTACTGTGCCACTTGGTGAATTTCTTGATAGAGAATGAAATTGTTGAAACTGATAATATTGATGAAAGTGATGATGAAGATTCTCCCCCTAAATATGAATTGCATGTTGTGCCTGAGGGCTATCTTATGGATGACGAAACTGCTAGAGACTTTCTTTCTTGCAATAATAGAAGTGATCTTAAGAAATTATTAGATAAGCTGAAACAAAAACTCTGAATGCTAGAATGAAGTATGATCCTGCTTATGCTACTTCAACTATCTTTGTTACTAATAAGGATTATGAATTCTCTATTGATCCTGACATAATTACTTTGGTTGAATCTGATCCTTTTTATGGCTATGAATCTGAAACTGTTGTGGCACATCTTACTAAATTAAATGATATAGCCACCCTGTTCACTAATGATGAGAAAACTCGCTACTATTATATCCTTAAGATATTTCCGTTCTCATTAAAGTGTGATGCTAAGATATGCTTTAATTCTCTTGATCCTGGTTGTGTGCGTAGTCCCCAGGATATGATTTATTACTTCTCTGCTAAATATTTCCCCGCTCATAAGAAACAAGCTGCTTTAAGGGAAATATATAATTTTGTGCAAACTGAAGAAGAGAGTCTCCCACAAGCTTGGGGGAGGCTTCTCCAATTACTTAATGCTTTGCCTGATCATCCTCTCAAGAAAAATGAAATACTTGATATCTTTTATAATGGACTAATCGATGCTTCCAGAGACCACATGGATAGTTGGGTTGGTTGTGTTTTCAGGCAAAGAACTACTGATGAAGCTGAAATTCTATTGAATAATATGTTCACCAACAAAAATAATTGGACACTTCCTGAACCAACTCCTAAGCCAACTCCAAAGAAAAGGGGTGTCCTATTTCTCAGTCCTGAAGATATGCAAGAGGCAAAGAAATCTATAAAAGAATAAGGTATACAAGTTGAAGATGTTTAGTATTTACCTCCTATTGAAGAAATACATGGTCTTAATTTACCGCCTGTTGAAGAAATATATGGTTTAAATCCATCACCTATTGAAGAAATACATGGTCTTTATAACCCGACACAGGTAGTAAAGGTAAATTCTCTCTATAGATATGATAAAGCTGAAATCCCTCCTACTAAGTTTGCCAGCCAATGTTTGGATGAGTTTGATAACTTTATGGTTAAGCAATAAGATTTTAATGCTTATGTTGGTAGACAATTAAAACAAAATGCTTATATGATTGAACACTTGAGTGATTATATGTCTAGAGTTAAAGGTGAACTTAAACTAATTAGTAAACATGCTTCTATGGTTACCACTCAAGTAGAACAAGTACTTAAAGCTCATAATGATTTTCTCAATGAATAAAATAGTAAGAAGAATGATAATGTTGTTAGAGTTATGACTAGAGGGGGTAAAATGACTCAGGAACCATTGTATCCTGAGGGCCACCCTAAAAAAATTGAGCAAGATTCTCAGAAAATTAATGATGATGCACCTAGTCCTTCTAAAAAGAAGAAAAAGAAAAATCATAGGACTTTGCCTGCTTCTAGTGAACCTGTTGTAGACACACATGAGAATCCCAATGATATTTCTATTTCTGATGCTGAAACACAATCTGGTAATGAACATGAACCTAGTGATAATGTTAATGATGATGTTCATGTCGATGCTCAACCTAGCAATGATAATGATGTAGAAATTGAACCTGGTGTTGATCTTGATAACCCGCAATCAAAGAACTAACGTTATGATAAGAGAGACTTTGTTGCTAGGAAGCACGGTAAAGACACTTGTAATCAGCACGTTCTTGTATCATCAATGCCAGAGTATCAAATGAGGAATCAAGCGATCTCAGCAATTTCTTCACCACCTCATGGTCGGTGATGTCAGTGGCACCAAGTGCTTGAAGCTCATTTGAGATGTTAGCGAGGCGATCGAAGGTTTGTTGAACATTTTCATTGTCGAGTCTTTTGAAGCGGTTGAAGAGATTGCGAAGAACATCAACTCGAGAGTCACGCTGGGTCGAGACTCCTTCATTGACTTTGGACAGCCTATCCCAGATAAGTTTAGCAGTTTCCAAAGCACTCACTCTTCCGTACCGTCCTTTGCTCAGATGGCCACATATGATATTCTTCGCTTGAGAATCGAGTTGCTTGAATCTCTTCACATCAGTAGCATTCAGAGAAGGTGTGACTGAGGGAACACCATTTTCCAGAACATACCAGAGATCGTTATCAATTGCCTCAAGATGCATTCGCATCTTATTCTTCCAGTAGGGGTAGTCCATCCCGTCGAAGGTAGGACAACCTGCAGAGACCTTAATCATACATGCGGTCGACATAACTAAAACTCCAGGCGGTTAAACCAAAATCACACAGAACAAGGGAGTACCTTGCTCTGATACCAATTGAAAGTGCGTTATATCGACTAGAGGGGGGTGAATAGGTGATTTTTATGAATTCTTCACTAAGGAATTTGCGGGTGAGGAAATTCCTTAGCGAAGAACTACTTGCAGCGGAATAAGTACTCAGAAGTAAACATAACAGAACACAAGCATAGTCATCATGATGAAATGAAGACAAGCACAGAGTACAGAAAGCGTAATCACAGGATAACACAGGATGAAGACAAACAGACTGAAGAAATTGAACTGAGGAAATTGAGAAAGTCTTCAGTTAAAGTCTTCAAACACAGATATGACAAGCACACAACACAGTAATGAGGAAATGAAAGAGTTGAGGAAATAGAACCGGATGGCTTGGTGAAGACAATGATTCGGTAGACCAGTTCCAACTGTTGTCTCAGTTGTACATCTGGTTGGAGCTGCTAGGTATTTAAACCTGAGGACACACAGTCCTCACCGTATTCTCCTTGAACTAAGGTCACACAGACCTCGTCCAATCACTCGTGGTAAGTCTTCAGGTGACTTCTGAACCTTCACAAACTCGGTCACTCGGCGACCCACAATTCCTCTTGGATGCTCTAGACCATGACGCCTAACCGTCTGGAAGAAGCACAGACTTCAAAGGTAACAAGCGTCGGATCCACGTAGGATCAATCTCTTCAGTGATGCTCAATCACTTTGGGTTTGTAGGTGTTTGGGTTTGGGTTTTTCCTCATTCGATGATTTTCTCTCAAAGTCCTCGGAGGATGGGTTGCTCTCAAATGACAAGTGTCAGTTACTCTCGGAGCAGCTAACCAGCTAGTGGTTGTAGGGGGGCGGCTATTTATAGCCAAGGGAGCAGCCCGACATGATAAGACATAAATGCCCTTCAATGATATTGACAGTTAGGTGGATAAGATATTTTGGGACAGCTGGCGCGTAGCACAGCAACGGTCAGAAATTTGAGGCTCAAATTCCTCAGGGCTATGATGTTCCTCACAGTGTAGGCAATCCGCACTGGTGAATTCCTAACTCCTTAGTCAGAACAAATTCCTCAGAGACCAGAAGAGCTTCGTCTCTGTCACTGAAGAATATGACTGAACTGTATGAGATTTCCAATGGCTTCGCTTGAAGGGATTGGTAGGTGTAGGATTTTGAGTTGAGCATCACATGGAAAGTTTTTCTTGGTATTTCCTCGACCCCCTTTAGCAGTACGGTGTTTCCTATGACTCAAGAAAGAGAAAATGAAACTATGAAAACAAAAGTCTTCACGCTTCATATTCCTCAAATGAATACCAAGTCTTCAAGGTCACACCAATTTCTTCACTTTCAAAGTCTTCAGAAATTCAAAGTATTCAGTCGAAGAGCTTCATTTTTAGGGGTCGACTTTCTCTGTAAATATCAAACTCCTCGTAGACTTATAGACCTGTGTACACTCATAAACTCATTAATCACTTAACCTATAAGTCTTCAATACACCAAAATCACTAAGGGGCACTAGATGCACTTACATTGCCGGATTATCATTTTTTAAAATTAAACCGCCTATACAGGTATGGAAGGTATAAATCTGAAATAACTAAGTGATGGAAAAACAGGTTTTGTAATTTGGCGTCGCAAAATTGGATCTACCGGTGTCAGAAAATGAAAAAATATTCTGATAATTGAACAGTCGAGGGATCCATATGGGATTTTTCTGCTATAGAGAGATGCACTAATGGAAAAAGGACTACAGATATCACTAAATGAAGGAAAAAATTAAGGTTTGAATCTAAGAGCCATGGCACAATGATGAACATCGACGAACTATGATGAACACTGAAACCCTAATGGCGGATCTAGAGCAAGGAAAAGGGAAACTTACTGATGCTAACGGAACAGCGGAGAAGCGCCGCGTGTCTCTGGTACGTTCAGGTTGATGCAGCAGCCGGAGTAGAGGTCGAGGGCGGAGCTTGACGACGGCGGCTGCGCGTGAGGGTTGGGTCGGCGCAAGGAAGAAGAAGAAGCGAGGAGGCACGGGGGGGGGATGAGAAGGACCCCCCGGTCTTATTTATGAGGAGAAGGGATAAGTGATAGGCGTGAAAATCGAGGAGCCCAAAAGTTGGATATGTGACAGAGTTGTCGCCTCGATTATCGGAGGCTCATTAATGAAGGTGAGATATATACAATTCTTAATAGCAGGTGACGTCATGGCGGTTTATTAAAATCTTGGAAGATGATGTCATGGCGGTTTACAAGGTTATGCGAAGGTGTTAAAAGGGGAATTTTCCTAAGTGTTGAAGATTGACATGAACAGGTTCAAATCAATCTGGGGCCTAATGTTGGGGATATTTGTAACGCCCGGATAATCTTGCTACAGTAATCCCACGATAATCGTGCCATGACACCTCGGTTACTGTTGCTATCCTCGCCAAATTCGAAATTGTTCAAATTCGAATCCAAATTAGTGACAACAATAAAAGTTTTCAAACATCAAAACTAAAATGTTCGGAGTGTGCCAAATAATGCCTAGGTATTTAAGGTGAAGGTACCACACTTTTACATGATGCCTAAATATTTTAAAGTGGATTAAAACGGAAAGGAAAATAAATAAAAGAAAAGGAAAATACAAATAGAAAACTAAAAGGAAAAGAACCCCCCCTGGGCCAGCCGACCCAACTGGCCGGCCCATTCGACCGGCCCACCCAGCCCAACCTACCGGCCGGCCCACCCCCTCTCCATAACCCCCGAAACCCTAGCCGTAACCCCCCCCCCGTCACCCCACTCGCTTTCCCTCCCACTCCCCTCGCTCTGGATCTGGATCGGGAGGAGCCCGATCCCCTTCTCCCGCGCTCGGCGCCCGACGCCGTTGCCCGTTGCCGCCTGGAGACCACGCCGCCCCGGACCACGTCGCCGGACTGCCTCCTCGATGCCGTCGTCTCCGCCCTCCTCCTCAACCCCCCACTGCCTAGACCCTACGCGCCCCTCCCCGTGAGCACCTCTCCTCCTCCTCCCCCTGGATCCACCGCGCCCCCCTCCTGGAGCTCTGCTCTCGCGCGCGCCCGCGCCGTGGCCGGCGCCCCTCCTGGGCGTGCCGACGCGCGCGCGCCTGCACCCCGCACCCTGGCCACGCCCGTCGCCCCATTTCGACGCGCCTCGCCGCGGTCACCGCACCCAGCGCACGCGCTACCAGCTGCGCGCCCTGCTGCCTTGCCCCGCTCCCATGACTGCTCGCCCGCGCCTCCCCGGTCGCCGGCGTGCTCCCTATCCGCACCTACCGCGCCTCGCCCGCTGCCCTGTTTGCTGCTGTTGCCGCTTTCTCCTATCGCCGCCGGAACCACTCGCGCCCTGGACGAGCCCCTGCCCCGCTTCGTTCGACGCGCCCCTGCACCTACTGCAGCCGCCGAGCCACTGCTGCTCAACCCCTTAGCGACGCCCCGCCTCTGCCCCGCGCCCTCCACCGCGGCCCCTCCCGCGCCGGAGCGCCCGCGCCCCGGCACCGCCCCGCCATCGCCTCCGCCGCCTGGCACAGCCAGGGTCGGCCTCGCCTCCCCTCGCATGGTGGGCGCCTGGGTGCGCCTCGCACCCACACGCCCGTAACCTGTCGCCCGTTTAGGCCCCCTATGCCTATGACAGGGGGGCCCCATGACCAGAATGTTTTAAAAAAAGAATTAAAATAATAATAATAAAGAAAAATTAAATAAATAATTATTATTAAATTAACTAATTAATTAAGGAATTAATTAAGTTAATTAATCATAATTAGATTAACCTAATGAACTGTTAGTTTAACCAAAACAGTAATTAGTTAGTTAAACCCTAATTAACCTAATCAGTGAATGACAGGTGGGTCCCACTAGACCCACACGTCAGTTTGACCAGTCAACACCCCCTGTTGACTGGTGACGTCATGCTGACATTAGCATGCACTCTTCTGGATAATGTTAGATTATAATAATTAAATAAATCCAAAATGTGATTTAAATCTTTTAAAATTAATAGAAAATAAACCGTAACCCGGATGAAAATACTTTCTACATGAAAGTTGCTCAGAACGACGAGACGAACCCGGATACATAGCCCGTTCGTCCGCCACACATTCCTAACATATCAACTCGCAAACTTTCCCCTCCGGCTCCTCTACCCGAAAACGCGAAACACCGGGGATACTTTCCCAGATGTTTCCCCCCCTTCACCGGTATCACCTCATACCGCGTTAGGGCACCCCTAGCACCGTTACTTGTCATGTCATGCATCGCTATGCATCTGTTTGCTTAAATATTTATTGTTTCTTCCCCCTCTTCTCTTGCTAGACACCGAGACCGACGCTGCTGTTGCCCCTTTCGACTACGGAGTTGACGACCCCTCTCTCTTGCCAGAGCAACCAGGCAAGCCCCCCTTGATCACCAGATATCGCCTATTCTTCTCTACTGTTTGCATTAGAGTAGTGTAGCATGTTACTGCTTTCAGTTAATCCTATACTGTTGCATAGCCTGTCCTTGCTACTACTGTTGTTACCTTTACCTGCTATCCTACTGCTTAGTATAGGATGCTAGAGTTCCATCAGTGGCCCTACACTCTTGTTCGTCTGCCATGCTATACTACTAGGCCGTGATCACTTCGGGAGGTGATCACGGGCAAATACTATATACTTTACACTGTTACATTACCTGTGATACTATTACTTTGTGGCGGAGCGACAGGGCAGGTTGAGACCACCTAGGAAAGAGGTGGCTTGGCCCTGGTCGGCGTTCGCGGATACTTAACATGTTTAACGAGATCTGGCTATTTGATCTGAGTCTGGCCATTTGGTCTATACGCACTAACCATCTACGCGGGAGTAGTTATGGGTATCCCGGCGTCGTGGTATCAGCCGAAGCCTTCGTGACGTCAGCGACTGAGCGGCGCGCGCCGGATTGGACTAGAACGCCACTAGGCTAGGTCTGCTTCCGGCCGCCCACGCAACGTGCAGGTGTGCTCAGGGCGATGGGCCCAGACCCCTGCGCGCTTAGGTTTAGACCGGCGTGCTGACCTCTCTGTTGTGCCTAGGTGGGGCTGCGACGTGTTGATCTTCCGAGGCCGGGCATGACCCAGGAAAGTGTGTCCGGCCAAATGGGATCAAGCGTGTTGGGTTATGTGGTGCACCCCTGCAGGGAAGTTTATCTATTCGAATAGCCGTGTCCCTCGGTAAAAGGACGACCCGGAGTTGTACCTTGACCTTATGACAACTAGAACCGGATACTTAATAAAACACACCCTTCCAAGTGCCAGATACAACCCGGTGATCGCTCTCTAACAGGGCATCGAGGAGGGGATCGCCGGGTAGGATTATGCTATGCGATGCTACTTGGAGGACTTCAGTCTACTCTATTCTATATGCTGCAAGACGAAGGCTGCCAGAAGCGTAGTCGTCGACAGGATTAGATATCCCCCTCTTATTCTGGCATTCTGCAGTTCAGTCCACTGATATGGCCCCTTTACACATATATACATGCATATGTAGTGTAGCTCCTTGCTTGCGAGTACTTTGGATGAGTACTCACGGTTGCCTTGTTTCCCCTTTTCCCCATCTCTCTACCCGATTGCTGCAACCAGACGATGGAGCCCAGGATCCAGACGCCACCTTCGTCGACGACTCCTTCTACACTGGAGGTGCCTACTACTACGTGCAGCCCGCTGACGACGACCAGGAGTAGTTAGGAGGATCCCAGGCAGGAGGCCTGCGCCTCTTTCGATCTGTATCCCAGTTGTTGCTAGCCTTCTTAAGGCAAACTTGTTTAACTTATGTCTGTGCTCAGATATTGTTGCTTCCGCTGACTCGTCTATGATCGAGCACTTGTATTCGAGCCCTGGAGGCCCCTGGCTTGTATTATGATGCTTGTATGACTTATTTTATTTGTAGAGTTGTGTTCTGATATCTTCCCGTGAGTCCCTGATCTTGATCGTACACATTTGCGTGCATGATTAGTGTACAATTAAATCGGGGGCGTCACAAGTTGGTATCAGAGCCGACTGCCTGTAGGAATCCCCCTTCCACACTCCTTGGCCGAAGTCGAGTCTAGACATTGCAAAAACTTTTGCAAACTTGGCTGTGTGCCTTACGGGCCCGCGTCGCCATCGGGTGGTACTAGGATCTTTTACTCCTCGACCTTTACTCTGGGACTCTGAACTCTCTTCTACTCGGGTTAAACGAATTTACTAACTCTGACACTAGGATCCCGTGACGACATTCACCCCAAAGTTGGATAAAAGCCATAGTTATTCCTTAGTATAGTGTTTTGAACAATTTCCACACTGTCATTTGACTCCGTTGAAACATCTTTGTTTTCAGATGGAACCCACGAGGCAGGTCGTGCGCCACACGGCGTCCATTGGTGCCTCGGGATCACCGGCTGTGCTAGCTGAGATGATGACCTATCCGGGTTATCGCTGGCACCCCGAGTACACCGTCACCGAGGAGTACCAGGACTTTAACCAGGAGCAGTACCGTGCCATCGTCCACCTCTACTCTCGGGAGTATGACTCCACTACTGTGCTGCACACCGCTTATGGTGTTGGAGTGACCATCGATATGGCAGTTCACGATGCTGCCTATGCTGCTCTGACACGCCTTCGTTGGGAGTACCGGGAGTTGGACACCTCTCCTTTCAGGCACATTGCTATCGCATCTGATATTGGTGCGGAGGGTTACTACACTGCTGCCTACTCCACTGTCACCCGAGAGCCCTTCTACCATCAGAACCTGGTTCTGCATGCTGATGGGCTGGATCGAGCTAACCGAGCTCTTCGCCATGAGTTATACACCACTCGTCAGCACCTCTACCGTGCTCTGACGATGTTGCACCCCTTTGTCGGATCTGGCGAGCTGCCGCGTTCTGCTATCTACCCAGCCAGGACCGTGATGCCCCAGGGTGTCGGTTGGCCAGAGGTGGGAGGCTACTCTCCCGCACTTGGTCCTCTTCTGCCGCATGAGCGTCGGGTTCAGCACCAGAGCACCCGCAGACCCCAGGTTGCCGACGTGGTGTACCCGTTGCCACACTACCAGCTTTCAGGCTACACCTACCTCCGCAGTGTCGCGTGGGACTGATGTAGGCTTGTTTAGCAGTGTTAGATGCATTCGCCGCGAGCCTGCGTGCCGCCTATGATGTCTTAGTCTATGTACTGAACTCTGTGTACCGAACCCTATGCATGATCTCTTTTGTAAGATGTGCCGACTATTATGTGGTATCTATCGTGTTGCTTTCATTATGCATGTTTCATCTTGAATGATTCTTATCTTTGCAAATATTCTCAAATGCTGAACTACCCCTGTTATATATTAGCAAGATGGTTAGACCAGGTGGTCGTGGTCGTGGTGGCAACTTCCCACCACCGCCTGAGTACATGGCTGGTATGATCCAATAGCTTGAGATGAATCGCTAGTTCATGGAGAACATGATGGCTCAGTTTCCTCGCCCCAATATGAACCAGCAGCCAAACACAGTAACTCTGCAGGATTTCATTCGCCTCAACCCAAGTGTGTACAGCAGCTCAACTCAGCCTCTGGACGCTGATGACTGGCTCCGTGACATCACCTATGAGATGGAGTCTGCTGATGTAGCCCCTGCCAGCTATGGCACGTTTGCTTCCTTCTTCCTGAAGGGACCCGCAGCTCAATGGTGGGACAGCCACAGGCGTACTCTGCCAGTTGGAACAATCATCACCTGGCCAGACTTCCAAGCTGCTTTCTGTGCCCGCTTCATTCCTCAGGGAGTCATGGACCGGAAGAAGCGTGAGTTCCGCAACCTCATCCAAGGCAACAAAACTGTTGAAGCTTATCAGCAAGAGTTTCTGGACTTGTCCCGCTATGCTGAAGAGGACATTGCAACTGATGCACGCAGACAGGAGAAGTTCCGTGACGGCCTTCAAGCTGACATCAAGCTCGCACTTCTAGTGCACGACTTTGCTGATTTCGCCACCTTGGTGAACAAGGCCATCAATGTCGAAACTGGTCTGCAAGAATACCAGAGCTCTCACAGGCGCAGCCGTGACACGGGCTCATCTTCGGGCCCGTCCTCGCAGAAGCGCAAGATATGGATTCCCAACAGCATGTACCAGCCGAATGCACCTGCCCCAAGGCAGTCCTATGTTGCACCTCGTCTGCCTACTGCTCCTGCTAGGCAGCCCAAACTTCCAGCACCGACACCCCAAGCTCCTGTTCCTACTCCCAAGAATGGTTTGTGCTTCAGGTGTGGACAACTAGGGCACCGTGCTAGGGAATGCAACCAGAAACATAATCAACTGGCCCTTCCAGCAACTGGTCGTGGAAACAATCATGCCCGCAACAACAACGCCAAGTCCTATGGTCGTGTTCATGCCAACCATGTTGATCTGAACGAAGCTCAAGACCAGCCTGCTACTGTGATGGGTACACTCCTCGTAAATTCAGTACCTGCATCTGTTTTATTCGATACAGGTGCATCACATTCATTCATGTCAGAAGATTTTTCATGCTTGCACGACATTAAATGTGAGGACATGAATGCTTCACTATTAGTACACACCCCTGCGGGCCAATGTCGAACCTCCATGATTTGCAACGACGTCCCTGTAGAAATTGAAGGACTGGAATTCCTTGTCTCTCCCATCGTACTGAAGTCCTGTAGCATTGATCTCATTCTGGGGATGAATTGGTTAAAAGCGCATACTGCTTCTATCGTTTGCGCCACCAAGACCGTCCATCTGCTACACCCTTCTGATGAAATATAAGCTACAATGCCCGTCTGGTTCAGAATGTCAAGGCAAGGCTCTATGCATTGAATGCATTGAACGCTGCACCCCTCGAGGGCATTGAAAACATTCCCGTCGTGCGTGACTTCCTCGACATCTTTCCTGAAGAACTTCCAGGGATTCCCCCTGCTAGAGCTATCGAATTCGTCATCGACTTGAAACCAGGCACCACTCCTATTGCCAAGCGACCCTACAAGATGCCGCCGCATGAACTCCTTGAGCTTAAGGAGGAAATCGACAAATCTCTTCAAAATGGTTTCATTCGCCCAAGTTGCTCTCCTTGGGGAGCACCTTCTCTCTTTGTCAAGAAGAAGGATGGGACAAACCGACTGGTCCAAGACTACCGTCCTATTAACCAAGCTACCATTCAGAACAAGTATCCTCTTCCTCGGATCAACGATCTGTATGATCAACTGGCTGGTTCATCAGTGTTCTCTAAACTCGACTTGAGGTTGGGTTACCACCAGATCCGTGTTCGTGAAGAGGATATCCCAAAGACCGCCTTTGTGACTCGTTATGGTTCATAGGAGTACACTGTCATGTCCTTCGGCTTAACCAATGCCCCAGCCACCTTCTCTCGCCTGATGAACTATATATTCATGGATTACCTCGACAAGTTCGTCGTGGTTTATCTGGATGATATATATCCTGGTATTTTCCAAGAACGAAGAAGAGCATGCTGAACATCTTCGTCTTGTGCTGGAAAAACTACGAGAGCACTAGCTATACGCCAAGTTCTCCAAATGTGAATTCTGGCTTCCCGAAGTAACCTATCTTGGACATGTCATCTCTAAGGATGGTATTGCCGTTAACCCTGAACGAGTTCAGGTTATTCTCGATTGGACTCCTCCGAAGAATGTCAAGCAAGTCAGGAGTTTTCTCGGTCTCGCCAGCTATTGCCGTCGATTCGTCAAGAACTTCTCCAAGATTGCCAGGCCTCTGACTAACTTGCTGCATAAGGGCGTCAAGTTCCAATGGACAGACAAGTGTCAGGAAAGCTTCCAGGCACTCAAGGACAAGTTAACTTCTGCCCCCGTGCTAGCTCCACCTAATACTAAGAAGGACTTCGTCATTTATTGCGACGCTTCCCGTCAAGGATTAGGATGTGTCCTAATGCAAGAGCGCAGAGTGATTGCCTATGCCTCTCGTCAATTGCGCCCTCACGAAGAGAACTACCCAGTTCACGACCTCGAGCTTGCTGCTGTCATCCATGCACTGAAGCAGTGGCGACGTTACCTTCTCGGTAATCGTTGCGAGATCTTCACTGACCACCAAAGTCTGAAGTATCTGTTTACTCAGCCGGACCTGAACCTCCGACAGTAGAGATGGATGGAGACGGTAGCAGACTTTGACTTGGGTATTTCCTATACACCAGGCAAGGCTAATGTAATGGCAGATGCCTTGAGCCGCAAGTCTTACTGCGACCACCTCCAGGTTCATAAAGTTCATCCCTCGCTTGTTGAAGAATTCAGAAAGCTGAACCTCCATATTGTTCCTCCGGGTGCACTCGCTCCCCCTCCTAAGGAGTTTCAGAAGATGAACCTCCGTGTTATTTCCCAGGGTTCCCTCTATACCCTGGCTGTCGAACCCGATCTCGTGAGCTCCATCAAGACAATACAGGGATACGACTCTGAAGCCCACAAGATTAAGCGCGACCTCAAGGAAGGAAAGCCCTCATACTTCACTATTGCTGGTGATGGCGCCTCGTACTTCAAAGGCCGCCTAGTGGTGCCGTGTAAGGAGGAAAACCTGAATATGACTCGGAAAGTTATGAAAGAAGCTCATGATACGCCTCTATGTATCCATCCTGGTAGTACTAAGATGTACCAGGACATTCGTCAAAGATTCTGGTGGTCTAATATGAAGCAAGACATTGCTCGCTATGTTGCCGAGTGTGACGTTTGCCGTTGTATCAAAGCAGAACATCAAAGGCCTACTGGAACTCTGCAACCTATCTCTATTCCTGAATGGAAATGGGACCATGTTGAAATGGACTTCATCACTGGTTTTCCCAAATCGCAGAAAGGTAATGATGCTATTCTTGTCGTCATTGACCGGCTTTCTAAAGTTGCACATTTTCTGGCGGTCAAGGAAACTATCACAGCTAGTCAGCTTGCAACTCTCTATATGTCCAGAATTGTTTCACTTCACGGTATTCCACTGGTTATCAGTTCGGACCGTGGCAGCTTATTCACTTCAAGATTCTGGGCAAGTTTCCAAGAAGCTATGGGAACTCATCTATCATTCAGTACTGCTTTTCATCCGCAGTCACAAGGGCAAGTTGAACGTGTCAACCAAGTTCTCGAAGACATGCTTCGAGCTTGTGTTATTTCCTTCGGCAAGAAATGGGAGGAATCTCTCCCGTATGCTGAGTTCTCTTATAATAATAGCTATCAAGCTAGCCTGAAGATGGCCCCCTTCGAAGTGTTATATGGACGAAAGTGTCGAACCCCTCTGAACTGGTCAGAAACTGGGGAACATCCACTCTTTGGTCCGGATATTATCCAACATGCCGAAGAACAAGTCCGCATTATTCGCGAGAATCTCAAGACTGCTCAGTCACGCCAAAAGAGTAATTATGACCGCCATCATAAAGACATGGTCTATCAACCTGGCGAAAAGGCCTATCTTCGAGTTACACAAATGAAGGGTGCACACCGCTTCGGGATCAAAGGAAAGCTAGCTCCCCGCTATATTGGTCCTTTCACTATTCTCGAGAGGCGTGGAAAAGTGGCATATCAACTGGAGCTTCTACCAAACCTTTCTCAGGTTCACGATGTGTTCCACGTGTCACAACCGACGCTGCTTCAAGGACCCAATCCGAGCAGTGGACCACGAAGTGCTCGAATTGCAACAGGACCTCTCCTATAAAGAGCATCCGGTCCGCATTCTCGACCAAGCTGAACGCCGCACACGTCAGAAGGCGATCAATTTCCTCAAGGTCCAGTGGTCGAATCACTCTGAGGACGAAGCCACCTGGGAACGCGAGGATCGTCTTCGTGATGAATACCCCGCACTGTTTCCTTCTACCTCCTAAATCTCAGGACGAGATTTCTTGTAGTGGACGAGATTTGTAACGCCCGGATAATCTTGCTACAGTAATCCCACGATAATCGTGCCATGACACCTCGGTTACTGTTGCTATCCTCGCCAAATTCGAAACCGTTCAAATTCGAATCCAAATTAGTGACAACAATAAAAGTTTTCAAACATCAAAACTAAAATGTTTGGAGTGTGCCAAATAATGCCTAGGTATTTAAGGTGAAGGTACCACACTTTTACATGATGCCTAAATATTTTAAAGTGGATTAAAAGGGAAAGGAAAATAAATAAAAGAAAAGGAAAATACAAACAGAACACTAAAAGGAAAAGAACCCCCCTGGGCCAGTCGACCCAACTGGCCGGCCCATTCGACCGGCCCACCCAGCCCAACCTACCGGTCGGCTCACCCCCCTCTCCATAACCCCCCGAAACCCTAGCCGTAACCCCCCGTCGCCCCACTCGCTTTCCCCCCCACTCCCCTCGCTCTGGATCTGGATCGGGAGGAGCCCGATCCCCTTCTCCCGCGCTCGGCGCCCGACACCGTCGCCCGTTGCCGCATGGAGACCACGCCGCCCCGGACCGCGTCGCTGGACTGCCTCCTCGACGCCTTCGTCTCCGCCCTCCTCCTCAACCCCCCACTGCCTAGACCCTACGCGCCCCTCCCCGTGAGCACCTTTCCTCCTCCTCCCCCTGGCTCCACCGCCCCCCCCCCCCCCCGCCTGGAGCTCTGCTCCCGCGCGCGCCCGCGCCATGGCCGGCGCCCCTCCTGGGCGTGCCGACGCGCGCGCGCCTGCACCCCGCGCCCTGGCCACGCCCGTCGCCCCGTTCCGACGCGCCTCCCCGCGGTCACCGCACCCAGCGCACGCGCTACCGGCTGCGCGCCCTGCTGCCTTGCCCCGCTCCCATGACTGCTCGCCCGCGCCTCCCCGGTCGCCGACGCGCTCCCTATCCGCACCTACCGCGCCTCGCCCGCTGCCCTGTTCGCTGTTGCTACCGCTTTCTCCTATTGCCGCCGCAACCGCTCGCGCCCTGGCCGAGCCCCTGCCCCGCTTCGTTCACCGCGCCCCTGCACCTACTGCAGCCGCCGAGCCACTGTTGCTCAACCCCCTGGCGACGCCCCGCCTCTGCCCCGCGCCCTCCACCGCCGGCCCCTCCCGCGCCGGAGCGCCCGCGCCCCGCCATCGCCTCCGCCGCCTGGCACAGCCAGGGCCGGCCTCGCCTCCCCTCGCATGGTGGGAGCCTGGGTGCGCCCCGCACCCACACGCCCGTAACCCGTCGCCCGTTTAGGCCCCCTGTGCCTATGACAGGGGGGCCCCACGACCAGAATGTTTAAAAATAGAATTAAAATAATAATAATAATAAAATAATAAAATAAATAATAATAATTAAATTAATTAATTAATTAAGGAATTAATTAAGTTAATTAATCATAATTAGATTAACCTAATTAACTGTTAGTTTAACCAAAACAGTAATTGGTTAGTTAAACCCTAATTAACCTAATCAGTGAATGACAGGTGGGTCCCACTAGACCCACACGTCAGTTTGACCAGTCAACACCCCCTATTGACTGCTGACGTCATGCTGACGTCAGCGTGCACTGTTCTGGATAATGTTAGATTATAATAATTAAATAAATCCAAATTTTGATTTAAATCTTTTAAAATTAATAGAAAATAAACCGTAACCCCGATGAAAATACTTTCTACATGAAAGTTGCTCCGAACGACGAGACGAACCCGGATACGCAGCCCGTTCATCTGCCACACATTCCTAACATATCAAACTCGCAAACTTTCCCCTCCGGCTCCTCTGCCCGAAAACGCGAAACACCGGGGATACTTTCCCGGATGTTCCCCCCCTTCACCCGTATCACCTCATACCACGTTAGGGCACCCCTAGCACTGTTACTTGTCATGTCATGCATCGCTATGCATCTGTTTGCTTAAATATTTATTGTTTCTTCCCCCTCTTCTCTCGCTAGACACCGAGACCGACGCTGCTGCTGCCCCGTTCGACTACGGAGTTGACGACCCCTCTCTCTTGCCAGAGCAACCAGGCAAGCCCCCCCCCTTGATCACCAGATATCGCCTATTCTTCTCTACTGCTTGCATTAGAGTAGTGTAGCATGTTACTGCTTTCAGTTAATCCTATACTGCTGCATATCCTGTCCTTGCTACTACTGTTGTTACCTTTACCTGCTATCCTACTGCTTAGTATAGGATGCTAGAGTTCCATCAGTGGCCCTACACTCTTGTCCGTCTGCCATGCTATACTACTGGGCCGTGATCACTTCGGGAGGTGATCACGGGCAAATACTATATACTTTACACTGTTACATTACCTGTGATACTGTTACTTTGTGGCGGAGCGACAGGGCAGGTTGAGACCACCTAGGAGAGAGGTGGCCTGGCCCTGGTCGGCGTTCGTGGATACTTAACACGCTTAACGAGATCTGGGTATTTGATCTGAGTCTGGCCATTTGGTCTATACGCAGTAACCATCTACGCGGGAGTAGTTATGGGTATCCCGGCGTCGTGGTATCAGCCGAAGCCTTCGTGACGTCAGCGACTGAGCGGCGCGCGCCGGATTGGACTGGAACGCCACTAGGCTAGGTCTACTTCCGGACGCCCACGCAACGTGCAGGTGTGCTCAGGGCGATGGGCCCAGACCCCTGCGCGCTTAGGTTTAGACTGGCGTGCTGACCTCTCTGTTGTGCCTAGGTGGGGTTGCGACGTGTTGATCTTCCGAGGCCGGGCATGACCCAGGATAGTGTGTCCGGCCAAATGGGATCAAGCGTGTTGGGTTATGTGGTGCACCCCTGCAGGGAAGTTTATCTGTTCGAATAGCCGTGTCCCTCGCTAAAGGACGGCCCGGAGTTGTACCTTGACCTTATGACAACTAGAACCGGACACTTAATAAAACACACCCTTCCAAGTGCCAGATACAACCCGGTGATCGCTCTCTAACAGGGCATCGAGGAGGGGATCGCCGGGTAGGATTATGCTATGTGATGCTACTTGGAGGACTTCAGTCTACTCTCTTCTATATGCTTCAAGACGGAGGCTGCCAGAAGCGTAGTCTTCGACAGGATTAGATATCCCCCTCTTATTCTGGCATTCTGCAGTTCAGTCCACTGATATGGCCCCTTTACACATATATCCATGCATATGTAGTGTAGCTCCTTGCTTGCGAGTACTTTGGATGAGTACTCACGGTTGCCTTGTTTCCCCTTTTCCCCATCTCTCTACCCGATTGCTGCAACCAGACGATGGAGCCCAGGATCCAGACGCCACCGTCGACGACGACTCCTTCTACACTGGAGGTGCCTACTACTACGTGCAGCCCGGTGACGACGACCAGGAGTAGTTAGCAGGATCCAAGGCAGGAGGCCTGCGCCTCTTTCGATCTGTATCCCAGTTTGTGCTAGCCTTCTTAAGGCAAACTTGTTTAACTTATGTCTGTGCTCAGATATTGTTGCTTCCGCTGACTCGTCTATGATCGAGCACTTGTATTCGAGCCCTGGAGGCCCCTGGCTTCTATTATGATGCTTGTATGACTTATTTTATTTGTAGAGTTGTGTTGTGATATCTTCCCGTGAGTCCCTGATCTTGATCGTACACATTTGCGTGCATGATTAGTGTACGATTGAATCGGGGGCGTCACAATATTACTACTGAGTATAAACTGGCCAGGAGGGGCCGGGTTATGACCATAAAGAGTTATTCATATTGAAGCCCATGAAGACAAGGAATATGGCGCTTTACGGAGGAGATTTAACATGAAGGCCCAAGGCCCAAGGGCAGATTAAGGCCTGTAGACATAAACCGCTATATAATATGTAACTTGTGTTGTAAGATAGGAAAGGGTAGAAACCGAGCCCGACACGTTTATGAGCCGGCCTCGGGATTCTGTAAACCGCCGGGTGTTAACCTATGTATATAGAGGGATGACCCACCGGCGGTTTAGAGACAAGAAACAACAACTCGAGAGCTAGGCATAGCGGATTCACTCCCTGGTCATCAAAACCCTGGCAATTCCACATCAACTGGATTAGGCCTTTACCTTCACCTCAAGGGGTCGAACCAGTATAAACCCTCGGTGTCCTTTGTCTCGCTTTAACCCCTTTAAGCTAACCCGTCGCGATGGCTCCACGACTAAGTCCTTTCACTAGGACATCTACTGTGACAAAACCACGACAGTCGGGAAGTACGACATCCTCGATGTAGAACCATTCGGAAGGCCACTCTTCGAACGCCTTCTTTGGTGTACCGGATAGGTATCCGATCTCGGCAATGCGCCATATTTCAGCTCCACCCACATCAAATATTGATCATTCATGATTACGTGGGACAAGGCAGAATAGCCTTCTCCAGAGTTCGAAGTGGGCCTCACAACCCAGGAATAACTCACAGAGGGAAACATAGCCCGCGATATGCAGGATGGAGGCCGGCGTGAAGTTGTGCAATTGGAGGACATAGTACTCCAGAAGCCCCCTGAGGAACATGTGAATTGGGAACCCGACGCCTCTTAGCAGATAGGGGACGAGACACACTCCTTCCCCCTCAGATGGATTGGGGAAATCCTCCGCCTGGGCCTCACCATTAAAGGAGTTCAACCCTGCCCAGACAGGGACCAGATCCACAAGGGGAAGGAACCCCTACGTCTGCAGCTTCTCTAGCTGATTATAAGGAACAGAGCACCTCTCCCACTTGCCTTTTTCTGGGCCACGGGAATGGGAGGAGGAGCTGGGAGCGCTAGCCATGTTAGAGTGGTCTTTCCTAGCAGTCTCTGGGGATTTTTTCGTGTGGTGTTGAATGGATCTGAGATCCAATCTATTTATAGGTGCTCCTTCTCGCATGGTTGGGGTGTTATGTGCAAAAAACACCCTGACCTCTCGCATTCGCTTGACACGTGGAAGCCAAAGTTGTTGATACACAGAAGCCGAGGGGTACGATATTAAATGGTAGGCCGAATACATCACTTTGAAGTCATCGGGAGAGGAACCCGTCTTGCAATGCCGAAGACAATCTATACGCCGAACACCTCGTCATACAAGACTGGTTCGGGGGCTACTGAGGGAGTCCTGGACTAAGGGGCCCTCAGGCATCCGACCTGTTAGCCATGGGCTGGACTGATGGGCTGTGAAGATACGAAGATCGAAGACTGCACCCGTGTCCGGACGGGACTCATCTTGGCGAGGAAGGCAAACTTGGCGACCCAATAATTAGATTCCTTTCTTTGTAACCGACCTTGTGTAACCCTAGATCCTCTCGGTGTCTATATAAACTGGAGGACTTAGTCCGGAGGGGAGAGACTCATTACCATAGTCAGAGCAACTCTAGCAGACCCCGCATCTGCCCCGACCCGCAAAATAACCGCCAAAATGCGGGTACGGGCCGGAAAGCCTGCCCGACCAGACCCCGCATTCCGCCCCGGCCCGCAAAATTGTTTAAGGGGTGCGGCAAATTCCCGGCCCCAACCCGGGAAAACGCGGGTTTCCCCCTCGCGGCTGCGGTGCCCTGCATCACAGAGAAGTAGTTGGCGGGAGGGACATTTCAGCTTGCGCTCTTTTCCCCCTTGCTTCCGCCACCGCAAGCCCTTGCTTTCGCCTGCCCACCGCCGGCGATTTCGGCCATATCTGCAGGTGGAATCGCTCTGCGGGGCCGCCCCACACCCTCCCGCGCCGAGCCACTGCACCGCCCCTCTGGATCCGGCGAGAAGAGTCGCCCCCCAGTCACCGCTGCCGCTGGGATCGACCAGCGCCGAGCGCACCACCCTCGTTGTCGCCCGGGATCACTCACCACCGGTTAGTCCCTTTTTTGTGACTTTTGCGAGCTGTGTAATAGATTGACGTGCCGACGTGCGTGTAGATGGAGTTGACCCAGTGCAAGAAGTTCTTGCTATCCGATTCGTCCGATTCGGATGACTCGGATGTGGAGACCATGCTTGCGACCTTTCGGCAGTAAACATTGGTCATGGCACTTGCCGTGAAGGAGCATGAAGACGAGTACCGAAAGAGGAGGCGAGGATCTACTGTCGGACGTCTGTGCATTCCGCGGAATCGCCATCTTGGAAACGAGATGTTGGTGCAAGATTATTTTTTGGAGAATCCTACATATCCTGCACACCTCTTCCGCAGAAGGTACCGAATGCGCCGATCCCTTTTTGTGAAAATTGTTGAAGCTTGCGAGGCAAATTGTTGGTATTTCACTCAGAGAAGGAATGCCGTGGGATTAAAGGGATCTGGTGCATATCAAAAAATCTCCGCATCTATGCGGTGATTGCATATGGCATTCCAGCTGACTATGCCGATGAGTATCTTCGCATTGGTGAAGATAGCACAATTGAGTCTGTGCGTAGATTTGCGAAAGTGATCGTCCGTGTCTTTGGTCCCGAGTATCTTCGGGCACCAAATGAAGATGACACAAAGAAATTGATGGCAGCTAATGAGAGGAGAGGTTGGCCTGGGATGCTAGGTAGCATTGATTGTATGCATTGGAATTGGAAAAATTGCCCCAAGGCTTGGCAAGGAATGTATTGTGGCAAGTCTCGTGATGCAACAATTGTGCTAGAGGCCATAGCATCCAAGGATTTATGGATTTGGCATTGCTTTTTTCGTATGCCCGACACACTCAATGATATCAATGTGTTGCAACGCTCTCATTTATTTGCTAGGCTTGCTAGTGGTGATGCTCCTGCTTGCAACTACACTATCAATGGGCATGAATACACAAAGGGGTACTATCTTGCAGATGGTATATATCCTCCTTGGTGCACATTTGTCAAGAGCATCAAAGAACCCAAAACAAAAAAACAATGTGAATTTGCAAGGGTGCAAGAGGCAGCCCAAAAAGACATTGAAAGAGCATCGGTGTTTTCCAATCTAGGTTTGCCATTGTCCGTGGTCCTGCTCGTTTTTGGGATCAGAAAACCCTGAAGAACATTATGACTTGCTGTGTTATCCTGCACAATATGATTCTTGAAGATGAGAGAGGAATGGACTTAGAATTCTTTTATGATAATGTGGGTAGCCGTGTCAAACCAGCTAGAGACCCAAACCGCATTAGAGCTTTTCTTCAGACAAACAAGGAGATTGAAAATGCAGACACACACTTTCAACTTCAGGAAGATCTCATTGAGCACCATTGGCAAAGGGCTGGACAGTGACTAATTTTTGTATTCATTTGTATTTGTATTTACGACAAGTTTTGTATTGCATTATTTTAAGTTTGCTACGGTGATTTGAATAATTATTTGTAATGCGGATGATTATTGTTTTATGTTTGATTTGAATAATTGAGTTTGTTTTCAATTGTTGAATTATGTTGGATTTGAGATTTGCGGGCTGATGATTTGCGGGGATGCAGCGGCGCAAAGAGCAGAACCCGCATAGTCGACCCGTAAAAAAGCATATTCCGCGAATATACTTTTTTACGAATCCGTTTGGGGGGTCTGCATCTGTGCCAGCCCGCGCCGGCCCGCAAAAACTGTTTTGCGCGAACTGCATACAAGTTTTGCGGGGTCTGCTAGAGTTGCTCTCATACAGGCTAGACTTCTAGGGTTTAGCCATTACGATCTCGTGATAGATCAACTCTTGTAATACTCATATTCACCAAGATCAATCAAGCAGGAAATAGGGTATTACCTCCATACAGAGGGCCCGAACCTGCGTAAACATTGTGTCCCATGTCTCCTGTTACCATCGACCCTAAACGCGTAGTTCGGGACCCCCTACCCGAGATCCGTCGGTTTTGACACCGACACCTGGGTTCTTTATTTCTTTTTCTGCAGATTTGTTTTTTTAAAACGTTTTATGTCTTGAACCGTTGGTCCAAATCCAAAACCATTCTCACTGCAGGATTTCTCGCATCAAGATCATCGAAATTAGATCTCGTGTCAATAGGTTTTGACAAAAAAAATTCACAAAAAAACAGAAAACCCGAAAGGAAGAAACTGTAGAAAGCATGTCTTTTTTTTTTACATTTTCCCCTTTTCGGGACGCACAGATCTTTGTCACCACGAGATGCAAATATGTTCTTCTCATGGAAGCACAAAAAACGTGATTTTTTTTATTTCGAGAAGCACAAGTATGTGCCTCTACGGGAACCAAATATGTGTCTCTCGTCAAAACAGAAAAACACGACTTTTTTTTCCTTTTCCAAGAAGCGTTGTGCGTTCTGCGTTCTGCGTTGTGCTTCTCCAAAAACAAATATGTGCCTCCACGATAAATAAATATGTACCTCTCGTGAAAGTAGAAACAAAATCACGATTAATTTTCTTTTCCGAGAAGCACAACGCTTCTCGCGGAAGCAAATCTGTACCTCCACAGGAAGCAAATATGTGCTTCTCGTGGAAGCAAAAAAATCACACAAAAAATCTTACTTTTTTCTTTTTTTTCTGAGAAGCACAATCATGCTTCTCTCGAAAACAAACATATGACTGCACGAGAAGCAAGTATGTGTTTCTTGTGGAAGCAAAAAAAATCATGCAAAAAAATGTTCAAATATTCTTTTTCTCCAAAACCTAGGAAAAACCGTAAACTCAAAGACAAAAAATCTAATACCCAAAAATGCGTATAGAAAAATTTAAAAACCTGGAGAGAACACCCAACACGCGACATGTGATGACGGCTAGACACATCATATGGCGTGCTCGCAGCCCACCAAAATGACCTTTGCGAGGCTCTCACAGCGGTACGTTTTAGTTAATTGCTCTCACAAAATAGCATGCCAATATGTATTGGGCTCTATGGGAATCTTGCATGAAGCCACTTTTAAATATGTGGCCCGCTCAACTCTCTTTATTAACCCTCTCTCTAGGCAGAAGCATGCAACTTCTCTCCCATTTTTTGAAGGGCAGCAAGCAGCTACATTCGTTGTACTAGCCAGTTATGCACATTCAAAAAGATTAAAAAGGTGTTGTGCTACCAAGTTATGCATAATTCAAATATTTGCTGTCCTAATTGTGATCTTTACCAAGCATAATGTAGTTTTTTAAGGATTTTACATGTAGTAAGGGTTTTAAAAATATTGGCAATTTTTTTAACAATGTTCATGAATTAGAAACCAAATCATGAATTTAAAGATCTTCAAGCATTTGGAAAAAACAAAAAGTTCAAAATTTCACAAGTTTAAAAGATTTTCATGAATTGTTCTATAAATATTCAGGAATTTAAAACATGTTCCAGATTTGCAAAGAGCTCATGATTTAGGAAAATGTATGTGAATTTGAATTCAAAAATGTTCATACATATTCAAAAAATATTTGCACATTGTAAAAATATTCCGATTTTGAATATGTAACAAATGGTTAAAAGAGCATTCGGCTGGCTACTATGGTTTCTTAATCTTTTTTTTTTTTGCTAGAAACTTCCAACCATCTTCAATCATGGCAGTACAAAGAACAATAGAGGTAATAAAAATTACAACCATGTATGTGGACCACCTAGCGACGACTATGAGCACTAGGGCGAGCCGAAGGTGCGCCACCATCATCGCTCCTCCCTCACTGGAGAGCGGCAAACCTTGTTGTAGTAGATAACCGGGAAGTCGTCGTGCTAAGACCTTATAGGACCAGCTCATCATAGCAACCATTGTCAATGAAGAAAGTCGTAGATCAGAAGGATCAAACCTATTAACACTCAAATGAAGACGAACAAACACCGAGTCGAATCACATCCACCGAAGACCAGTTCCGACTAAATCCCGCAAGAACCGACGGAGACACAGCTCCACACGCCGTCCGATGATGCTAGGCGCACCATACCGACGGGGATAGAATGTGGGAGACATTATTCTTACTAAGGGACATCACTGCGGCATCACAACCCCAACCAAAACACTGAATCTAATAAGAACAGGGACGGGGTGCCTCCCGCCAACGGGGGCCAAGAACCTCCACACTTCTATGGCCCAAAGGCCATCAGAGATGGAGCAGACCGACGGCGGCGCCAACGGGAGGTGAAAGGGCTTTTCTTGTGGACGATGAAAGAGATGCGCTTTGGCTATATCTATACCTACTATTAAAGGGAGATGTGTTTCTTTGAGTTTTTAATCCGTTCACTCATATTTTATAGGTGGTACTAAAAAATTATGCTGGAAACACGAAAAGGATATCGCAGGAGGCACCTGGGACTAGTACGTACATCACCCTGGCGAAAAATATAGCGTGGAGCAGGCCAGGAAAAGAAAGGCATAAAACTCTATTTGATGCTCTATGCATCAAAAGGTCGGATAATCGCACGTAATCAACTGGGCTGGCCTAGTGGTTTCTGAATCTTGTAATCTGTCAGTTAGAGATGTGTGTCTCTTGTACGATGTGGTGCTTGGTTGTATGTTGGTCCTAATAGTCCCAGTTGCTGGTAGGGTTGCAAGTGCTATTTGCAGTAACATTTGTTTCTTCTTTTTATCTTTGTGTGGGTTGTATCAAACTATTTTTTCCATTATGTTAAATAGTGGAACCTGGCTCCATTTTGGAGGCGTATGAAAAAAAGGAATGTTTCATCAATTTTCAAAAAATCATGAATTTTCAAAATAATTTACAAAGAAAAAAGAATTAAAAATAAAACAAAAAATACCAAATAACAGAAAGGAAAGGAAAATAATAACAATAAAAACGGCAAAGAAAACATAGAAAAAATGAACAAAAATGGCCCATAAACTTCTCAAAACCAGGTGAGAAGCTTCCTAAAATGGACCGAAGGAAATGGCTCCCATAGCGCTCAGCCGCCTCTAATAGGTCGGCCCAGCTATGGACACCAGTGGGCAATCCATGTGAGCGATAAATATAATTTGTGTGCCGCTAGCGAGCACTCTCAAGAACATCAGCATGCCGTATTTTTTTAAAGACCCTCATAGTGTGTAGATGTACTCTCCCTACTGTCCCAGCACTACATACCATGCTCACTAGAAGGATCCTGTGAGTGAACGACGTAGTTCACATTGTCAGGTCCATGCGGGTGACAAGTGCTAGCTCAGGGACAACTCAATTCCCCTCAGGTGTCCGCTATCAGACCATGATTGCTCCCTCCCTTCGCACATCGCTACCCCTACTCCTCAAAACCTTCGAAACGTTCCTTCTAAAAAAGAATTGCCATGCCATAGCACATAGAAAATGGCATGTTGTAGCATAGGGAATTTCCATGCCGCACCAGAGAAGATAGCCATGTATGTTTAGGAATTGCCATGATGCAATATAGAGAATTGCCATGTTACAGATCTATAAAATGGCGAAGGTGTAGCACTATAGCAAAGAATTGCCACGAAGGAGAAGGTTGCCACATGTTTTTTAGGATTTGCAACGCTACAACGAAGATAACTGCCACGACATGTAAAATTGCCATGCTGGAGAAGGTTGTCACATGTTTTCTCTTGTCCTCCCATGGTGGCAACATCCTCCCATGGTGGCAACATCAAGTTGCCACCATGTTCAGGAATTACCACTTTAAAATATAGAAGTTGCCATGCTCTAAAAATAGCCACTTTTTCATGATATTTGTAGGAATTTAAGTGGTATATCAGAGAAAATGTCATGTTTTTAGGAATTGCCATGCTATAGCTTAGACAGTTCAAAAGCCTGAAACTTATAAATTGCCATGCTATCAATAGCCACTTGTTCGAGATCTATTTGCACACACACAAAATTGAAAGGTTGTCGTCTCATGGGGTCCGGAGGAAAATAGTAAGCGATGAAAATAGTAAGCAACTAGATGGGAGGACAAGAAAAAGTAGTGCAAGTCACGTCGCGCAGAAAGGAGCGATGAAGTCAATGTTTGCGCCATTTCACACAAGTGAGCTATGAAGCAGACGGTTTCGCACCACAGGGTTGTCACGTTGTTGCCGCGTTGAGATTCACGCATGCGGTCAGAGGGCTAGTGTTGTGTCGCGCCAAAGCAAACGTTCACTCATTATGGTTTGCGAAAGAACATTTGATAGTTCTGCATTTGTCAAGTACATTTTTGTTTGAAAGTATAAACTTGAATGGCGGAGCTCACAATCTCTTTAGATTCTCTTTACATTGAGTCGGGATAGTCGTACTGGTTGGGTCAACCCCGTAAGCTCATTTGTATCACTACAGTTTTTTCTTACGATCAATAAAGCCCGGAGTACACTTCACCAAAAAATCGAGCATCTACCAAACTGTTCTCCAAAAACCAGCTTTTAGATCAATATTAATCCTACTTTGTGTTCATTTTTAAACATAGTTAACTCACAAATACAAAATTGATATCCTACTCCTACCTCATCAAAGAAGCTGTCGACGTTGACTACCATAGGGAATCAGTCAAACGAGGGGTTGCAAATTCCAGATCAAGAGAGAAACGAAGGGAAACAAAGCAAGAACATGTTTTTCTACATTTCCCCCTAGTTCTTTCAAGGTGGTTCAACTTTTCAGCTAGAAATGTCTCTCTACTTATACTACCTAAAAGAAACGGAACGCTCCGTTTCCCGTCATACATCAATTATTCGTCCAACCTCTTCATTCGCCCCTCCCCAACCCTCCTCTGGTTTTCCTCCCCGTCTCGATTTTCTATTTCACACGATTTTTATTTGACCGGCAGGATTGCATTAGTCTTTTGATGGTAACCTAATAAGTATTCTTTGGTAACCCAATAAATTCGGATCAGTCTCCTGTAATCAAGGGCCAATCTCCCTCACATAACCAATCCCCCAATCATTTAGTTGGAAAATAAATCCCAGACAATAGTTATGGAAAATATATCTTTCCCTGATTGTACTCCCGCAATCTCTTGCGCGTAAGGGCCTGTTTGGTTCCAATAAGTCACCTGACTTATAAGTCAGGTGACTTAAAACCAGTGACTTATAAGTCACGCCTGTTTGGTTGTCACCTGACTTATAAGTCACCTGACCACACCTTCTCACCTTGTTTTTTTATATAAAGGTGGTGGGACCCACGCAAAAGGGGGTGACTTATAAGTTTTAAGTTGGGGTAGAGCAACTTATGACTTATAAGTTGGGTCTGTTTGGCAAAATAAGTCACTTTTTTCATTTTTCGACTTATAAGTTGGTGGCTTATTTGGAACCAAACATGCCCTAAATATCTCTCTCCAGAGAAATTATCTGTCTCCCAATTTTGCCGCATCTCTTCCTCTCCCAGGCTATCGAACCTCTCTCTCTCTCTCTCTCTCTCTCTCTCTCTCTCTCTCTCTCTCTCTCTCTCTCTCTCTCTCTCTCTCTCTCTCTCTCTCTCTCTCTCTCTCTCTCTCAGCCGACCCTCTCTCCAAGAAAAACAACGCGGTCCGGAAAATCTCAGGTAGTGCCCTCTCTCTTCCAAGCCATGGATGAGTTCAAGCAAAAGAGTTGGAGGTGCAACGCAAAAATCAATATGCATGCCATCCTTCTTCGGGGATGCCTTGCATGGCCCATGTAAGAGATCATGTACGCCCTTGTAATTCCCATCTTGCGGGCTAGCGAATCAACTTGCTTCCCGTTGGACCGGGTTCCAGCATGCGTTTTCGTTTTTCTATTCTTGCTCTATTTTTGTGTGTGATGAAGGTGAGTCTTGATCTTGGCCTGGTTGATTTGTTTGTTTCTTCTAAGGCAGGGAATCCATGTTTCGTTAGTGAAGGAAGTACATTTTCCTCTTTCTTAATCATGAGTTTCAGGTTATTCTAAGTTAATTTAGTACATAGAATGTGTGCTATATATAAAAGGTCCACACGGGCTTGTACTAGATAGTTTACCGATTACGAGAGTAGACACAATGGGTTTTTGGTACATCTTGTAAAAGACATAGTTGCTCGAACTATTTTTAAACGATGGAGTTATATAGCATCTTGAGTTTAATTGATATTATGGCAATGTCATCACCCGCAGCACGACAGCAACAATGACGGCCAGCTCATGAAGCGAAGAAGAAGAAAAACAACAACAGAAGTTACTTATCGGCTAAAAAAAGTTGACAGTATTTATGTCCTAAGGGTAAATGTTATACATAATATTAGAGTTTGTATGACCCCGCTGCAACGCGCGGGCAATTACCTAGTTGTTTCTTTAACATCAATACGTGAAGGCATGTGCCAGAATTCTTGCACATGAACTCAAAGACATCTCGATCATGTGTTTTATTATTCATACTTTAAAATTTTCTGCAATTCATAGGATTTGAATGTTGTAGGTAAGTAGCCTTTTGTTTGCGAACTTCTGTTGTTCGGGAATACTAAATCTCAGTCGACTGGGACTTAGCGAACTCTGAGTCGATGCTATATCCGTAAGACCTTATGTGGAGATGCTGCAAAAAATTCTTTCAATTTTTTCTTTCGTTCTTTTATATGTTGTGCCACTTGACTGAGACTTGGTTAAGTCTCAGTTGACTGAGATCTAGCCACACCCTTTGTTGTTACGTACGTCATTTCAGTATGTTGCAGTCACACATATATGTTTGTTGCATACAGACGGTTGGTATGTTGTAGCGAAATCATATTTCATGCTTATCCTGCCCTGGATGTGTCACTCCACAAAATACGACCCTCCCGACTGAAGTAACATAATCTCCCCACCCCTTGCCCACGAGCACGATTGCATGCGCCGACCTTCCTAATTCTAGTCGAAATTAACTCCATTGTCACACACAAAGACGAAGTAACCGCAGGTGAGCTGGGGGTGATACCAAAGTGCAACCAACGGTGATTGGCGAGTTTACCGGAGTACAACATACTAGGCATGACCGCAAGGCATGCATATGGATGCCCGGCCGGTGGGCGGTACATGAGACGTAGAGTGTGTTTGGTTTGTATACATCCAAGTCTGTCCTACAAATTTTCGGTTGAGCTTCTTCACAAGAAAAGGTTTTTTGTTGTTGTTGTTGTTTGGGAAGATTCTCACAAGAAAAGTTGATCTTTTGATTACTCGTGAACTAACCAACATTGACTAAAACAACGAACTAGAGTTGCGAGCAAGCATTGACATGCCGAAAGTTGGCAATGATTCAAACCAGGATCAATGTACTACTCCACTTTAGGGCGTCTCCAGCCGCGTCCCAGGAAGGCTTCCCCAAGCGATTTTTTCGCGTCGGCGACGAAAAAACGGCCCAGTCACGCCTTCAGGAGCCCGATTTTCGCCGGCCTAGGCCGAAAACAGCGCCGGCGCACCCAGACCGAACCCGGCGCGCTGGGGGCGTCCGGGGGCGCCGGGGCGAGCTTTTTTGGCCCGGAAAAGACGCGGGCCAGCCACGTCAGCGATTCGGCGCCTCGTCTTCCCCCAACGGCCTCGGTTCCCGCGGGGAATCGATGGCAAGTCTGCCGCCGGTCAGCCCTGCCATTGATTCCTCACGAGCGGCGCGTCACGGGACGGCGCGCCGACGCCTCCCCTCCCTCGCACGCGTACACACGGGCACGGCCCGGCTATAAAAGCCGGCGGCCTTCCTCGCCTGTGCCCACACCAGCCCCGCTTCTCCCTCGCCGCCGTCCAGCCCCTCACTCTCCCCTCTCCCGAGCCCGAGCGCCGCCGCCCACCAGCCCCACTCCTCCCTCGCCGCCGTCCAGCCCCTCCCTCTCCCCTCTACGCCATGGCAGAACGCTTCCCCGGAGACGAGGCGGCGGCCAACGGCTTCGGCCGTCGTTCGCTCCGCGAACAGGAGTCCTGGCTCCAGTTCCAGGCGAACATCCCAGCGCCGCCGCACATGCGCGCCGGGCCAACGGGGTGGAGACTCAGCGCCGGGGGAGTGCCCATTCCCCCGTTGCCTGACGCCGTGGCGAAGCCGAAGTACTTCGCCGAGGAGGTCGACATCGTGCGCGCGTCCCTCACCGATGCGCAGCTCTCCCTCCCCCAGTACGCCGCCGACAACCACGCGGCCTGGGCGGCGTATTTCAGTGGTCAGCGGCCGGCAGAACAGCGACGGGCGCCGCCTCTGGTGGGGCGTCCCCGTCCGCACGCTCGAGGGCGTGCTCACGTACCTCGAGGGCGGCAACGACCCGCCGTTGGCGTACCCCCCGGCGAGGGCGGCCGGCCAGGCGCAGCACCGACGCGTCAGGCCATGGGCGCCAAGGAGGTTCGGCGCTTCCTCTTCTTCCTCCTCATCACGTTCTTCTTCGCACTCCTCCGGCTCTCCGGCGCTGCTCGGCGTCAAGGCCGAGCCCGCGGCGGAGACGCCGCTCGGCCGGCGCACTCGCAGCGCCGGCATCGTCATCAACGAGGGCGGCCGGCGCGCCTCGTCCTCGTCGGCTCCTCCGCGCTTCGTCAAGCCGAAGACGGAGCCGGGGCTAGCGCCGGTGAAGGCGGAGCCGGGGCTGGCGCCGGTGAAGGCGGAGCTCGACGACGACGACGACGCGGCCCTCGAATGGGCGCGCGAGGACTCCATTGCGATGGAGAAGGCGCGCCGGGAGAAGGAGAAGGAGCGCCAGCGCGCCGCCCTACGCCGCTTCGAGGAGCGCCGACGCGGCCGCGAGGAAGGCGGGGTCGTCGTCCTGTGCGACAGCGACGACGACGAGGACGCGCCGCCGCATGTTCGCCAAGGCGACGCCGGGCAGGGGTCCAGCAGGGGCACCCGCGTCAAGGACGAGAAGGCGGCCGCCGACGACGACGATGGCGGCGACGGCGGCGACGACTTCAGCGCCTTTCTTTTTTTTAAATAGGTTAATGTAATTCGCCGAAATTTGCCATGTTTGGCTGAAATTCAAATAGTTCTTGTCATAACTTGGCCGAACGGTTTTTTTTTTTAAATACGCGCCTGGGGACGCCCTTGACGCCGACGGCTGGGACCGACTCGCCTTAGGGCCATTTTTTGCGTCGGCTTACACCCAGCCGGCGCTTTTAGACGCCCCTGGGCCAACGGCTGGAGATGCCCTTACTGGCAACCCAAAGAGGGCATACTCGTCGCCTGCCGAGCAGGCACACAGGACGGGCCTCTGCGGCGGCGGCAGAGAGGTTCACGTGCCACAGTCGCGGATATGCATGCATCAGCATCTAGGAGCACTACCGTTCTCTGCGCGGCCGGGTGCTGCACCTGCACCGCGCGCTGTCTTCCGCTGAGGCGCTGGCTGGCAGGCAGGCAAAGCTCAAGGAGGAGCGTGGGCAGGGCAGCTAAAGCTAATCATGGTGTGTCCCATCGCACGTACGGCCTGGCCCGGCAAACCTCGTATCGTACCGTCTCGGGGCCGGCGGGCGGGCGGGCAGTCCGTCGGGACAAGAGCAGTGGAAGGCGGCAGCATGAGCGAGCGCAGGCAGCCGAGGCAGTGCGCCGTTCAGAAGCTGCGCAGCCTGAGCGACGCACGTGCCCTGCACCGGCTAGTTTTTTAACTCGCCATTATTCGAGCTGCCGGTGATAAACACAGCTGATGCTTCTCTCTTTTCTTTTCTTTTTTATAGGGAATTCTGATGCTTCTCGTCGACAACGCATCAGACCATCAGCGCATCGTGACCGAGCACCTCTCCGTCCATTATGCTGCTTCGGTCTTGCGGTCTCTCTGTATTGGTAGGAGTTCTGTTTATATATTCATCAGATAATAAGACTAGGAGTAAATTATGTTAGACAGGTGAAAGAGGATTTAAACACGAGACTGTGCATCCCGCAAAAAAAAAATTTATTTTTTCCCGCAAAAAAAACACGAGACTGTGCAAAAGGTACAAAATCTGCGCTGGCGATTGGGCAACGAGGCCCACCGGGCAGGCCCGTGTGGAGCCGCCACGCAAAGCGCGAGGGGGCAGCGCTGCAAAGCCAGCCTGCCTCTGCCTCCGCCGGCCCGGCCTGACTCACCAGCGAGCCGTTTCCCGATCACACACGCAGAGGTTCGCCCGGGCCGGGCCTACCGCCCACGTCCGCGTGGCCCACTGCGGGAGTGGAGAGGATGCATCGCTCTCATCAGTCAGGCAGGGCAGGCCCAGCCGGACAGAGCGCAGGTGACGCCTGTCGGGCATGTCGCAGGCCCACGGACAACGGCACAGCTCAACGTTAGTCTCCGTGTTCACAGTAGTAGCAAGTCGCCACTTGCATGCTACAGTAGAATGTTCAAATTAGACCCATGCACTCTGCCGATTTCAAGATCGGTTCGAGGACTAGATGAGCCGTGTGCTGTTTCAGAACCAAAGCTGACCATTGTATATTCGCAAAAAGAAAAACTGAACATTGTCGTGCTTGGACTTCCTTTCGTTTTTTCCTTCTCGACGTCAATAGGGAACTGACATAACCCTCGCGGAGACCCCATGGCGGACGGATCATTCCCTCAGGTAGGGGGGACGAGCGAATATTTCGGTTCACTACCAGAAGCGGACCCAACGGCAGGACATGCCCTTTCCCTTGTGCAAAAAAAAGAACAAAATGCAAAATCCAAAAGAAGAAGATTTGCCATGATTTAGGTAAAAAAAAGTCAGTATTACAGAAAAATATGCCAGGAAAAAAGTAAAGCGCACAAAATGCCATGATATATGGCAAGTAATTGCCAGATAGTCCGTAAAAATACACTATGGAAAATCTTTAGTTTGCGCTGGGTAATAGGAAAAACAAAAAAATCCTATTTTTTATGTGACTAGTAAAAATAGATTCCCTACGTATCTGCCATCGGACATGTATACAACTTACCATGTTAATAGAAAAATTGATTTGCCATCAAATATGTATATAGTTTGCCATGTGGTATGAAAAAGTGTTGCCGGTAGTTAGTATGAAATATGTTATGTTGAGACATTTTCATATGAAAAACAAACCAAGAAGTTTGCCATATGTTAAATTTTTTTTGGCCATTTTCAAGATTTATGAATTAAAAAATTATCTACACAACAAATTTGTCATGTTATAGAGCATAAAAATATCACATGTTTGGATATAAAAAATCATGTGGTAATTTTACAAAAAGAAATGTGTTTACTAAAAAATCATTGTAAAGATATAGAAAAAATGGTCATGTGGCAAATTAAGGGGAAATTATTCCTCAAAAGCATGGGAAATTTTGATTTTTTTGTAGTCATCACTCATCAAATAGATAGGGTTACCAAAACATAATTTCATAAAATAACGGCAAAAAACTTAAAAAGGAAAATTGTGAATAGTCACATAATTTGCCATGGTATGTTCAACAAAATTGCCATGGTATCTTCAAATAGTTTGCCAAGTTTGAAAAACATCTTTTTTAATGAATTTTCATGTGACCAGAGGAAAATATTTGTGAAATTGCCATGTGTAGAAAACAAGTTTCTTAGAAAAGGCAAAACAATATCTAGTAGTATGAAAAAAGTCATGTTCATATGAAAAACACATGAGGAAGTTTTCCATGTTGATAATCAAAATTCACCTCTATGTACAAAAATGTTTGGCAATTTTCAAGACTGATGAATTGAAATATTGCCATCTTATACACAACAAATTTGCCATGTTATAGAGCATAAAAATGTTGCCCGCTTTGGATAAATCACACTGTGATTTAACAAAAAGAAAATGTGCTTACTTAAAAATGGAAAATATTTAGAAAATTTGTAATGGTCATGTGGCAAATTAGGGGAATTATTACGTAAGAGCATGGAAAATTTTGAAAATTGTTTGCACTCATCACACAGCGAGAGTACCAAAAAACGTTTCATAAGATAATGTCAAAAAGATTGAATGAAAAACTTGAAATGGTAAGATAATTTGCCATGATATGTTCAACAAATTTGCCATGTTTGAAAACTAAAAAATAAATGATTTTTTCGTGTGACATTGTAACACCCTAGGGTTACCCTCGTGATAACTTAGAGCTAATAGTGCTGTTTGGATATTTAATTGTGTCTGAGTATGAAAGTTTGCTTCTTCTTTGAATCTTTTGAATTTGTTCTGTTTGAAATTTGAAGATCTCCTACTTGGATAAAGTGTTGTATCTCTTAGGAAAAAGCATGTAGCTATTGTACTCCAGTGCTTCATCCCAAAGTTCGGCCACTGACCATGCCTTGGGAATAGGTCATAAAAGTATTTTCTTACAAAATTAATTTGGCTAAAAAGTATTTTTAGATTTAGGTTTAAAAAACAAGTTAAGGCTTGAACTACAAGTACTATATTTAGGTAGAATAAAACCTTGCAAAGCTATATTTGGATCATATTAGTCATAGAACTTCCCAAAACCTGCAAAAAGTATTTAAGTAAATAAAAGTATTTATTTTACCAGCCTTTTCTTAAGACTAGAAATGGTCATTAATAGGAAAATCAATTTTTATCTTCAAAAATTATTTGAGAAAATTTAGAGAGACTCAGGAGACATATATTCTCCATATATAAGAGTTTTTCAACCCATTGCATGAAAAAAATCTCTCTAGACCTACAGATTTAGTTTCTGTGATTTTTAGGGTTTCAAAATTTTACAACGGAATTTTCTCTTACCCAAAATTCATGGAGCTATATTTGTTGTAAAATATTAGTCCTACCAAGTTTGAGAAACTAGATCATCCATTTGCTTTGAAGATCGTGTGTTTTTTGACTCATGGAAAAACTTTTTACCTCCAATTTTTAACAGGGCATTGCCATCCATGTATCTTCTCAGAAAAGGTTCAAAACCTCCTTGACTAACTTCTGGACAACATGTCCTTTCTTTCTTTCTTTCTCTCTCTCCCTCACCTCTACATTGCCACGCAGCCTCTCCTAGTCGACACCCATCACCTCCAGCAGCATGGCAAGCCTCTCCTAGTACGCCTTTGTAGCCACCCTTTCGTGCACGCGGCTGAGCAACTAGGCAGGCCCTGTGCATTTGAACGCTAAGTTTTTTAGATAATCTTTTCAATGCTAAGTAGCGCCCAATGAGCGTTTCTGCCACTCCAGATCTGCCCATTTTGGCCCACTGGGAATGAATCCTTTGTTGGAAATATGACCTACAGGCAATAATAAATTGGTTATTATCATTTTTCCTTGTTCATGATAATCGTTTATTATCCATGCTAGAATTGTATTGATCGGAAACTCAAATACATGTGTGGATACATAGACAACAACGTGTCCCTAGTGAGCCTCTACCAGACTAGCTCGTTGACCAAAGATGGTTATGGTTTCCTAGTCATGGACATGAGTTGTCATTTGGTAACGGGATCACATCATTAGGAGAATGATGTGATGGACCAGACCCAAACTATGAACGTAGCATATGATCGTGTCAAGTTTATTGCTATCGTTTTTTGCATGTCAAGTATATGTTCCTATGACCATGAGATCATGCAACTCATTGACACCGGAGGAGTACCTTGTGTGTAACAAACGTCGCAAGGTAACTGGGAGATTATAAAGGTGCTCTACAGGTATCTCCGAGGGCGTCTGTTGAGTTGGCATGGATCAAGACTCGGATTTGTCACTCCGTATGACGGAGAGGTATCTCAGGGCCCAATCGGTAATACAATATCACAATGAGCTTTCAAGCAATGTGACTAATGAGTTAGCCACGGGATCTTGTATTACAGAACGAGTAAAGAGACTTGCCGATAACGAGATTGAACTAGGTATGGAGATACTGGCGATCGAATCTCGGACAAGTAACATACCGATAGACAAAGGGAACTGCATACGGGATTAACTAAATCCTTGACATCAAGGTTTGACCGATAAGATCTTCGTAGAATATATGGGAACCAATATCGACATCCAGGTCCCGCTATTGGTTATTGACCGTAGAGGTGTCTCGGTCATGTCTGCATAGTTCTCGAACCCGCATGGTCTACACACTTAACGTTTGGAGACGATATAAGTATAGTTGACTCATTATGGTGGTTACCGAAGGTTGTTCAGAGTCCCAGATGACACCCCGGACATGACGAGAAACTCCGGAATGGTCCGGAGGTGAAGTTGATATATTGGATGAAGAGTATTGGAGTTTGGAAGTGTTCCGGGGGTACCGGGTGATGACCAGCATGACCGAAAGGGGGCTCAGGAGGACCCGGCAAGTGTTGGGGGGCTCATGGGCCTAGAGGAGGGGGCACACCAGCCCACTAAGGGGTTGTGCGCCCCAAGCCCCCTTCCCACGTTGCTTGAGGAGGTGGGTGCTACCTCTTGAGCATGTGTTGGTTTTCCCTTGAAGAGAAAAGGGTGATGCAGCAAAGTAGCGTAAGTATTTCCCTCAGTTTTTGAGAACCAAGGTATCAATCCAGTAGGAGAAAATGCGCAAGTCACCTAGTACCTGCACAAACAATCAAGAAACTTGGAACCAACGCGATAAAGGGGTTGTTAATCCCTTCACGGCCACTCGCAAAAGTGAGATCTGATAAATATAGTAAGATAAATATTTTTGGTATTTTTGTTGTATAGATTGGAAAGTAAAGATTACAAAATAGTAAACGGGATGCGGTGTAAATAAAAGAGATGCAATATAATAAGAAAGGGACCCGGGGCCATAGGTTTCACTAGTGGCTTCTCTCAAGATAGCATGTCTTACGGTGGGTGAACAAATTACTGCCGAGCAATTGATAGAAAAGTGCATAGTTATGAAGATATCTAAGGCAATGATCATGAATATAGGCATCACGTCCGTGTCAAGTAGACCGAAACGAGTCTGCATCTACTACTATTACTCCACACATCGACCGCTATCCGGCATGCATCTAGAGTATTAAGTTCATAAGAATGGAGTAACACATTAAGCAAGATGACATGATGTAGAGGGATAAACTCAAGCAATATGATATAAACCCCATCTTTTTATCCTCGATGGCAATAATACAATACGTGCCTTGCTGCCCTGCTGTCACCGGGAAAGGACACCGCAAGATTGAACCCAAAGCTAAGCACTTCTTCCATTGCAAGAAAGATCAATCTAGTAGGCCAAACTAAACTGATAATTCGAAGAGACTTGCAAAGATATCAAATCATGCATATAAGAACTCAGAGAAGAACCAAATAATATTCATAGATAGTCAAGTTCATAAATCCACAATTCATCGGATGTCGGCAAACACACATCAAAAGAGTATTACATCAAATAGATCTCCAAGAACATCGAGGAGGACTTTGTATTAAGAAGCAAAGAGAGAGAAGAAGCCATCTAGCTAATAACTATGGACCCGAAGGTCTATGGTAAACTACTCACGCTTCATCAGAGAGGCTATAGTGTTGATGTAGAAGCCCTCCGTGATCAATTCCCCTCTGGCAGATCGCCGGAAAAGGCCCCAAGATGGGATCTCACGGGTACAGAAGGTTGCGGCGGTGGAAAAGTGGTTTCGTGGCCCCCCTGATGTTTTTAGGATATAAGAGTATATATTGGCGAAAGAAGTACGTCGGTGGAGCTTCGTCGGGCCCATGAGGGTGGGTGTAAGTGCATCTAGTGCCACCCTAGTTGGTTTTGGAGTATTGACGACAAACCTGGTTGAGGGACTAATGTGTTTGTGAGAATTGCAGGATAACACAGGTAGTAGTCCCTCATTGATTCGGTTTACCTACCGGAGATGACCCCTAAAAATGTGTGAAGACAATGAAGACAATGGTGGTATGTGAAGATTTTCACAACGAAGATGGTGACTCGAGAAGACATTCACATGAAGACTATGAAGTACGAAGACATAGCTGTTTCGTAGTTTCCTTTTCTTCTTTGTTGAGTCATATGAACCACCATACTGTTAAGTGGGGTCCAAGTGAACAAAGTCAGAGTGATTGAAGTGATGCTCAACCAAATCCTATGTCTTCAAGCGAAGACAATGAGAGCAAATCT
Organism: Aegilops umbellulata; assembly: GCA_032464435.1. Lineage (NCBI taxonomy): Eukaryota > Viridiplantae > Streptophyta > Magnoliopsida > Poales > Poaceae > Aegilops > Aegilops umbellulata. The sequence goes on along the minus strand of CP136058.1, from coordinate 374,593,024 downwards.
TATCCAGAGCTGGATGAGTCAGCTTTACTTGTAGCCCAAGTCAAGCTGCCGCGTGTGTTTGAAATCTGACCGTTGGACACGCGTCAGTTCCTTAGTGACGCAGGGTCATTTCAGCCAAATTAGGTCGGGTTGCCGAGTGGCTATAAATAGCCCACCCACTATACCATAAATTAGTGGCTGCTCAGAGTTAGTGCACGGCTTTTGTCGTTTGAGAGCAACCCAACTCGAAGCCTTTGAGAGAAAGATCCTTGCGAGGACAAAGCCCAAAACACCCAGAGCCAAAGAGTGTTAGGCATCACTGAAGTCTTTCTGTCCGCGTGACCTGAAGACTTGTTACACTTGAGGACTATGAATCCTCCAGCCGATTAGGCGTCGCATTCTGATCATCCAAGAGTCATTGTGGATTGCCGGTGAACAGAGTCTGTGAAGGTCTGGAAGTCTACCTTGAAGACTTACCAGAGTGATTGGGTGAGGAATAAGTGTCCTTAGCTCAAGGGGAATAAGGTGAAGATGCGGTCTTCTAAGTTGATTCTTAGCCTCCCTAACCAGACGTACAATTGTCACAACAACTGGAACTGGTCCAACAAATCTTTGTCCTCATCAAGCAACTGGTTCTATCTCTTCCCTCACTTATTTACAGTTTGTCTTCGTGAAGTCATTTGCATGCTTGCCTTATCTGTTTGACTTCACTGTGTGACGACTATTGTTGTTTGGCTTCATACTATCTTCCATCTTGATCCATACTACCTAGCTACTAATAGTCTTTGTGCTTTAGCTTCATTACTTGCTTGACTATGGCTTGTCTAGTGTAGTCTACCTTCCGCTGCATATCAATAGGTTCATTTCTATTGTTTGTCTTCAAATCTCCCATGTTTTGAAGACTTTCATGAAAATCACCTGTTCACCCCTCTCTAGTCGATAACTAGCAATTTCAGTGGGGGCGCGCCCTCCTGCCTCGTGGCCGCCTCGCAGAGTTCCAGACTTCAACTCCAAGTCTTCTGGATTGCTTTTGTTCCAAGAAAGATCATCGCGAAGGTTTCATTCTGTTTGGATTTCGTTTGGTATTCCTTTTCTGCAAAACACTGAAATAGGCAAAAAACAGAAACATGCACTGGGCCTTCGGTTAATAGGTTAGTCCCAAAAATAATATTAAATAGCATATTAAATCCCATTAAACATCCAAAATAGGTAATATAATAGCATGGAATAATCAAAAATTATAGATACGTTGAAGACGTATCAAGCATCCCCAAGCTTAATTCCTGCTCGTCCTCGAGTAGGTAAATGATAAAAAAAGAATTTTTGATGTGGAATGCTACCTAGCTTATTTATCAATGTAATTTTCTTTATTGTGGCATAAAAGTTCAGATCTGAAAGATTCAAGACAAAAGTTTAATATTAAAATAAATATAATAATATTTCAAGCATACTAACAAAGTAATTATGTCTTCTCAAAATAACATGGCCAAAGAAAGCTCATCCCTACAAAATCACATAGTTTGGCTATGCTCCATCTTCGTCACACAAAAATGCTCAAATCATGCACAACCCCGATGACAAGCCAAGCAATTGTTTCATACCTTAGTATTCTCAAACTTTTTCAACTTTCACGCAATACCTGAGCGCGAGCCATGGACATAGCACTATAGGTGGAATAGAGTGGTGGTTGTGGAGAACACAAAAAAGATGAAGATGGTCTCACATCAACTAGGCGTATCAACGGGCTATGGAGATGCCCATTAATAGATATCAATGTGAGTGAGTAGGGATTGGCATGCAACGGATGCACTAGAGCTATAAATATATGAAAGCTCAACAAAAGAAACTAAGTGGGTGTACATCCAATTTGCTTGCTCACGAAGACCTAGGGCATTTGAGGAAACCCATTGTTGCAATATACAAGCCAAGTTCTATAACGAAAATTCCCACTAGTATATGAAAGTGACAAAATAAGAAACTCTCTATCATAAAGATCATGATGCTACTTTAAAGCACAAGTGTGGGAAAAGGATAGTAGCATTGTCCCTTCTCTCTTTTCTCTCATTTTTTTTCTTTTTTGGGCCTTCCTTTTTTGGCTTATTTAGCCTTTATCTTCTTTTTTTGTTTCCTCACACGGGACAATGCTCTAATAATGATGATCATCACACTTCCATTTATTTACAACTCACAGATTACAACTCGATACTTAGAACAAAATATGACTATACATGTGTGCCTCGGGCGGTGTACCGGGATGTGCAATGAATCAAGAGTGACATGTATATTAATTCACTAGCATGACTCTAATATCACCATCCTCATGTCTCAAAACAATCATCAAGTATCAAACTTCTCATAGCATCCAACGCACTTTATATGAAAGTTTTTATTATACCCATCTTGGGTGCCCATCATATTAGGACTAGTTTTATAACCAAAGCAAATTACCATGCTGTTCTAAAAGACTCTCAAAATAATATAAGTGAAGCATGAGAGATCAATAATTTATATAAAATAAAACCACCACCGTGCTCTAAAAAGATATAAGTGAAACACTAGAGCAAAATTATCTAGCTCAAAAGATATAAGTGAAGCACATAGAGTATTCTAATAAACTCCGATTCATGCGTGTATCTCCCAAAAGGTGTGCACAGCAAGGATTATTGTGATAAACTAAAAAGAAAGGACTCAAATCATACAAGACGCTCCAAGCAAAACACATATCATTTGGTGAATAAAAATATAGCCTCAAGTAAAGTTACCGATAGATAAGACGAAAGAGGGGATGCCTTCCGGGGCATCCCCAAGCTTAGGCTTTTGGTTGTCCTTGAATTTTACCTTGGGGTGCCTTGGGCATACCCAAGCTTAGACTCTTGCCACTCCTTATTCCATAATCCATCAAATCTTTACCCAAAAACTTGAAAACTTCACAACACAAAACTTCAACAAAAAATCTCATGAGCTCCGTTAGTATAAGAAAATAAACCATCACTTTAAGGTACTATAATGAACTCATTCTTTGGTTATATTGGTGTTAAACCTACTGTATTCCAACTTCTCTATGGTTCATACCCCCCGATACTACTCATAGATTCACCAAAATAAGCAAACAACACACGAAAAACAGAACAGTCTGTAGCAATCTGTAATGTTCGAATACTTATCTAACTCCAAAAATTTTGAAATAAATTGTTGGACGTGAGTAATTTGTCTATTAATCATCTGAAAAAAGAACCAACCTAAAATCACTCTCCAGTAAAAAAATGGTAGATGATCTCGTGAGCGCAAAAATTTCTGTTTTTTACAGCAAGATCGCAAAGACTTCACCCTAGTCTTCCCAAAGGTTCTACTTGGCACGAAAACTAATTAAAACATAAAACCACATCTAAACAGAAGCTAGATAAATTATTTATTACTAATCAGGAACAAAAGGTAAAATAAAATAAAATTGGGTTGCCTCCCAACAAGCGCTATCGTTTAACGCCCCTAGCTAGGCATAAAAACAAGAATAGATCTAGGTATTGCCATCTTTGGTATGCAATCCATAAGTGGATCTCATAATAGATTCATAAGGAAATTTAATTTTCTTCCTAGGAAAGTGTTCCATGCCTTTCCTTAATGGAAATTGGAATCTAATATTTCCTTCTTTCATATCAATAATTGCACCAATCGTTCTAAAGAAAGGTCTACCAAGAATAATAAGACATGTAGGATTGCAATCTATATCAAGAACAATGAAATCTGTGGGCACATAATTCCTATTTGCAACAATAAGAACATCATTAATCCTTCCCATAGGTTTCTTAATGGCGGAATCTACAAGGTGCAAATTTAAAGAACAATCATCAAATTCACGGAAACCTAGCACATCACACAAAGTTTTTGGAATCGCGGAAACACTAGCACCCAAATCACATAAAGCATAGCATTCATAATCTTTAATCTTAATTTTAATAGTAGGTTCCCACTCATCATAAAGTTTTCTAGAGATAGAAACTTCTAGTTCAAGCTTTTCTTCATGGGATTGCATTAAAGCGAGTAAATAGCATAAAACTACTAGTTTACAGGCTAGGGTTGCAAAAAACTACCAGATTTTAATTTTTCTCGGAAAGCTACCAAATGAGCGGTCGGCTATTTCGAAAAAACCAAAATGCCCGTGACTAGCGATTTAACCGTTTTCCTGACGAGCTGGGCCCACCTGTCAGACCACGTGGCCCAGCGCGTGGACGACGTAGCAGTTAACGGAAGTTAGCCGACCGACCCGGTCGGAACTGGGGTAAATATATGCCCCCTCGGTCGGTCGGGCGCACCTGCTCGCTCACTCTCTACTGCTCGCTCACTCCCCTGCTCTCACTCCCCTGCTCCAGTACGATCTCACCGCCGCTCGCCGTCTTCTAGGTCGGCCGCCGTCGACCTCCTTGCCGCAATGCCTTCCTGGAACGACGAGCAAACGAGCTCGGAGGAGGAGTGCGAGATCGTTAGCATGGACATGGGACTTATGGTAAGTTCTTTGCCACCTAGGGTTAGGGTTAGGGTTAGGTGCTAGTAGGCCTAGGCTACCGCCATGGATCTTGTTGAGTATAGTGTTGTTGTTGTTGTTGTTGTTGTTGTTGTTGTTGTTGTTGTTGTTGTTGTTGTTGTTGTTGTTGTTGTTGTTGTTGTTGTTGTTGTTGTTGTTGTTGTTGTTGTTGTTGTTGTTGTTGTTGTTGTTGTTGTTGTTGTTGTTGTTGTTGTTGTTGTTGTTGTTGTGTGTGATATTGTTCTTGATTAGTGAGGGTGGGGTTTGATTGTAGGATTGAGGAAACCTAGGGTTCATCTCTGTACAGTCTTAGGGTTCATGCTGATTTGGGTATTTTTTAGTGTTCGGGTTTAATGAACAGTGCAAGTCGATTCTGGTATTGAGTGCAGATTGAAACCAGTGTTTGTTAGTTATTTTGGTTGTAGGAGGAACCAGACACCACTGTGGAGCCCCTTTTCTGTGGCCAACTTGAGCTTGCTCATCCCAAGTGCATTCTGTACCAACTGAGGCCTATTAAGCGTGTTGCTTTTGAAGGGCCTGTAACAGGAAGGCGTTTATATGGCTGCCCAGTCCAGGTTAGATGCCAATTAACTTTTCTGCTATGGATGTTCACTGATGTTTGATATGATGCAGCAGTTTGTTTGATATGACAGTCACATATGTATTTTTGTTACTTTGGAAACTTAATCATGGCATTGTAATAACTTATCATATCTAATTTATGTTATTCATTGTTAGAAAATATCAAGTTTATCAAGTTAATCATGGAATTGAAATAAGCTACTAGTCCACCTGTAATAACTTATCACATTTACAAATGCAGGAAAATGGTGTGAATTGTGGTGTTGTAGAGTGGGTTGATGGGCCTTGGCCTACTGTTCTTCAGAGATGTTTGTGCAAGCTATGGGAAATGTTCCATGAGCAGAACTGTGGAAGGGTACTTGACAAGGAGAAGTTTGAGAAGGAGTTGGCCAAGCTTAAGAGTGAACATAAAAGGGAGTTGGCCAAGCTTAGGACTGAAAATGACAAGCTTTGCATTGAGTACACCAAGCTTGTTGATGATGTATCCAAGATGTTTGATTGGCAGGATGGTAGGGTGGACAAGAAGGTGTACCAGAAACAAGTGGAGGAGGAAGAACTTGAGAATAAGAAGAAGGAGCTAGAGGAGAAAGCTATGTTGGAGATGCAGATGGAAAATCTCAAACTTGCAAAAGAGCAGAGGTGCATTTTGCAGAGCCAAGCTGATATCATCAAGAACACCAGGAAGGCTATGAATGATGTTGAAGTTGACAGAGATGTTCTTAAGAAGGAGAAGGCAAAGCTTGAGCTTATTGTTGCTGAGCTGCTGAAAGATGGGTATGGCAGCAAGGAGAAGTTGGAGCAAATCAACGCCATCCTTGAGTAATGAAGTTGTTGTGATATGTTGATGAAGTAAGTACATCCAAGGCCTTTATATATAAAGATGTGTCCTAACAGTCTGAAGTGATTATGGGTGTACATTTTGGGGGAATGTGAAGTTTAACCTAGTATTTGGTCATGCATTTGAACTTTAGTTTCTTATGTAAGAACCTTATTTCCTATGTTCTTAAGTAAGTTGTAAGGATCACCTATGCTATTAAGTGTTGTAATGGATCTCCTATGCTATTAACTAGTGGAAATGGATCTCTTATGCTACTAAGTAGTGGAAATGGATCTTCTATGCTATTAAGTGTTCAAATTGATCTTCTATCTTTTATATGTCATTTGTTAGCCTACATATATTATTTCTGTGGGTAATTGGTTTTAGTGGCCCACTAGTCTCTGACCAAATGCAACCCTAGGCCTACTAAACCCAACCCCATCCATCTGTCAATATAAACCCCTCCCCATCCCCACCCTTTCCCAGTGACTCCACCAGCCGCCACCCAAAAGAAACCCTAGAGATGGATCCTGACATGGGAGATGTCACAGAGAAGGAGGGGAAGGATGTGGAGGTTAGGGCAGCAGCAGCACAGAGGAGGAGGAGGCGCAGGCAGAGGGCACTAGAGGCGGCCCAGGATGAGCAGCAATAGGAGTTAAACCGCCGACTCTCCGACAACGTACTGGATAAATGCAATGATGAAGAACTGGAGCTGGTTTTCACTGGTGGCAGGGGAAGGACATTCATGGAGATCATTAGCTGGGCAAGGATGAGGGCAGTCATGGCTCCCCAGCCAGCTACTAGGGCCAAGTGGGTCTGTTTCTTCGAGCGCTATGACTGGTCTGTCAATCTCATCTCATCCATCCATCTATATACCTATCTTTCTTTCTTTCTATCTTGGTGTTCTATGTAAGATCTGGTGTTCTATGTAAGATCTACTCTATTCTATGTAATAACTGGTGTTTGATGCTACTCTGAACCAATGTATCTATGTATTTATGCTACTCTCAATGAAAGTATGTTGTGGATCTGAAATGTACTGACTGAATTAACTGATAGAAGATACACTGACTGAATTTACTGACTGAATCAACACAGGAACGGCTGTCTGAATGAACTGACAGAATAGTAGTTATTACAAGGGAGAATTGAATTTATACCCTTAGTTGGGTCACCCTCGACTGATTTGCCCCTAATTTTTTAAAACACGCGGTCTTGCCCAGCTTTGACTGCTCCCCTTGCGTTTTTGCCCTTTCGGCACCTCTCCGTCCAGTCAGTGTCGTTTGACCGCAAACGACGCGTTACTTTGGACATTTTTGCCCCTGTCGGTGCTATACCTGATACCCCTTCGTCCGAAATGTGCCAGCGCAAGCAAACGGAGAAGAGCGAGAACACCGGCGAGGAAAAAGGACTGGGAGGCAAGGCGTGGCGCGGTAGAGCAAGGAGCGGCGACGCATAGCGAGCTCGGGCTCTTCCATCTTCTCGCTGGTGGTCAGAGAGGTAAGTAAAACTCCGGCAACGCTTCTTCCTCCCCTCCCCCAATGCGTTCTAGGGTTTGTGATAATTGGGGAAATTTTTGATTTAGGTTGATGGGGTCGGGATTGTGGAGCATGTCTCCGAGTTCTATCTTCCAAATGAAAGTTATTGCGGATTGGAGCTTTTATCAAAGCATTGTTGCCCTGGTCATGGCCTTGTTCCTGCCCGGCGTGTTGCGTGGGGAGGAGCTAACACTGGCAGCCGTTTTTTAGGGTGTCCTCTAGATGTAAGATCTTGTGAATTATACCATGTTTAAGATGGTGTTTATGCAGTCTCCAATGTTTTGTTAATTTGATGTTCAAGCAGTTACCACATGAGTGTCACTGGGTCGTTTGGGTTGATCCTCCTCCTCCATTGCGTGCTGCCCTTGCTTTTGAAGACCTGCATGCAGAGCTAGAACAAAGTTGGATCAGAAGCCACAAAATGCAGAAGCAAAACATGGAGTTGTCAAAGAAAAATCTAGCTTTGAAGAAGACAGTGAGAGAGAGAGAGAGAGATGAGATGCTGCTAGTTTTGGCATTGTTGTTTGTAGGAATGTGTGTTGCTGTGTTTTTCATGTTCTAGTTTCTAGCAGTTGTTGAAGAAAGTGTGTGTGAGAGAGATGTGTTGAATGTTGTTTATGATGCACTTTTCTATGCTAAATTTGAAGATCATTATGAACTACTGATGCTTGTGACACTGTACCAAATACATATTTATTCCATATGTAGTGCCAATTGTACCAAAAAGAGCACATATTTTACCAAATAGAGCACATAGAGCACATATTCAATCAGGTGCCAATTGTACCAAATAGACCACATATTCAACAAACTAACATTGTACCAAATAAAACAAACTGACATTGTACCAAATTCAACAAACTGATATTGTACCAAATATAGCAACTTCATAGTGCATTTAAGCACACTTAGTACTAGAACTTAAGTGCATAACAACAACATAACATCACTGGCAAATATAACATAGCACTAGAACTTAAGTTTCTTGCTCCTGGTATTCTTGGCTGGGTTTGGAGCTAGCATTGCCTTGCTTCTAGTGTTCTTTGATGGGTTTGGAGCTTCAATTGCTGCTGCTCTTTTTGGAGAGAAACCTTTGCTTTGAACAGTGCTTTCTTGCTCCTGTTCCACAACTATTTTCTGCTTGACACACCTGGGAGAAGCTCCTCCTGCTGCTGCCCTTTTATAATTTTTCCTAGGGCTAAAACAAGTGGAAGCATATCACAATTTGAAAGATTTTATAAAGAAAGCAGTAAGATCAAAACATGTAAGAATTTGTAAGCCAAGATCTTATACCTGACTGCACAACTAGCTCCTGTAGATGCATCATGTGACGGCTCCTTTGGTGGTGGCATCTGCTGCTGCAGAACATCAGGTGTTGTCTCATCCTCCTCCTCCTCTTGTATTTCTGCTTCTGCTAGTTCATTGGCTGTAGGATGATCATCTGCATTGTCTGCTCCCCAATGTTCATCTTCTCCAAAGGCTGGATCAACAGATTGTTTGCATCCCTTGGCTTTGTGTCCACATCTCACACACCTTTCGCACTTGTGCTTCCTAGGACCAAGGCCTTTTCCTTCAGTGCTACTTCTAATCCTTTGCTTTCTTGGTCTGCCTGGAGCTTTGTGTTGAACAGGAGCACACAATTTGAATCCAGGATCTATAATGTCCCACTGTTGCTTGCCTTCTAGAGCTGGTAGGTTCTCAGCATAAGTAGCTCTGAACATGTCAACTGAGTAATATTTGTGGACATATTGATCTATTCCACTTGCTTCACCTCTTAGAGCAGTGATAAATAAAAGTGCATGGATGCATGGTTTACCAGTGATCTGCCATTGTCTGCAACTGCAAGACCAGCGCTCTAAGTCAACAGGGTACCTCCATTCTCTCTTCTCACTGTCAGTAGCAGTCACCTCTGCCTCTGTTGAGCTTCTCCTCACTATACTCAATTGCAAACCTTTTGTTTTCTCCATTAACACCTTCATTACTGCTGGTATGATGTAGTGCCCAATGAAATGGTCAGAGGCAATTTTGTTTCTTAAGTCAAAGTTCTCCATGATATACTGCCTTATCTTGTCTAGCAGATCAACTATGTGCAGGCTCTTGTATTTTTTGATTCTGGAGTTGAATGACTCAGCTAGGTTGTTATTGACATAGTCAACTTTGCTCATCTCATTGAAATCAGCTCTTGCCCATATTTTTGTGTGGTGTTCCTCCAGATATTCCTTTACTTTAGGCTTGCTTTTCAACTGGTTCAAGTGATAGTTGTGTTTCTTGATGCTACAAGTTAGTGAGCATGGCCACAAATTATCATCATAAAACTTCCCCTTAAATTTCTTACTGAAATTTTGGGCCAAGTGCCTCATGCACTCTCTGTGCTCCACTCCAGGGTATACATCCTCAACAGCAGTTTCCAATCCCTTGCAAGCATCAGTATGTATCACTAAACCTTCTGGATGACCTATTACTTTCTTTAGGTTGCTAAAAACCAATTCCAACTCTCAATTGACTCCCCTTCCAAAACACCATATGCAACAGGAAACAACCAGTTGTGTCCATCTAGGGCACATGCTTCCACAAGTTGCCCTCTGAACCTACCAGTCAGTGCAGTAGCATCTACAGCTAGGTATGGCCTACACCTGAGGGAGTCCTGGATTAGGGGGTGTTCGGATAGCCGGACTCCAGGACTATGAAGATACAAGATTGAAGACTTCGTCCCGTGTCCGGAAGGGACTTTCCTTGGCGTGGAGGGCAAGCTTGGCGATGCGGATATTCAAGATCTCCTACCATTGTAACCGACTTTGTGTAACCTTAACCCTATCGCGTGTCTATATAAACCGGAGGGTTCTAGTCCGTAGGACAACTTCATATACAACAAACATACCATATGCTAGCTTCTAGGGTTTAGCCTCCTTGATCTCATGGTAGATCTACTCTTGTACCACCTATATCATCAATATTAATCAAGCAGGAGTAGGGTTTTACCTCCATCGAGAGGGCCTGAACCTGGGTAAACTTTGTGTCCCTTGTCTCCTGTTACCATCCGGCCTAGACGCATAGTTCGGGACCCCCTACCCGAGATCCGCTGGTTTTGACACCGACATTGGTGCTTTCATTGAGAGTTCCTTTGCGTCGTCGCTTTTAGGCCCGATGGCTCCTTTGATCATCAACGACGATGCAGTCCAGGGTGAGACTTTTCTCCCCGGACGGATCTTCGTCTTCGGCGGCTTCGCACTGCGGGCCAATTCGTTTGGCCGCCTGGAGCAGATCGAAAGCTACGCCCCTGGCCATCAGGTCAGGTTTGGAAGTTTGAACTACACGGCTGACATCCGCGGGGACTTGATCTTCGACGGATTCGAGCCACAGCCAAGCGCGCCGCACTGTCTCGATGGGCATGATCTAGCTCTGCCGCCGAACAGTGCCCTGGAGCCCGCACGCGCGTCGGTTCCGACCCTTAATTCGGAACCTGCGACGCTGATTGAGGGTGAGCGGTTGGACGTCACCACGGGGGCTGCGATCTCAAAAGCGATCGAGCCGAACGCCAGCCCCACACTCTGCATGACCCGTGACTCCGAGGACCCGGAATCCCCTCCGGACTCCGAACCTCCCGCGCCCCTGCCAATCGAATCCAATTGGGAGCCGGTCATGGAGTTCACCGCCGCGGACATCTTTCAGCACTCGCCCTTTGGCGACATCCTGAACTCACTAAAGTCTCTCTCTTTATCGAGAGAGCCCTGGCCGGACTATGGCCAGCAAGGATGGGATACGGACGATGAAGAAATTCAAACCCCACCCACCACCCACTTTGTAGCCGTTGTCGACGATTTAACCGACATGCTTGACTTCGACTCCGAAGACATCGACGGTATGGACGACGATGCAGGAGACGAACAGGAACCAGCACCTGTAGACGAACAGGAAGGCCACCTCGTCATATGATATATATATATATGGTGGATACTCCAAAATACGAAGATGGCGATGGAACAACGGAGGATGATACCTCCAAGAAACAGCCAAAGCGCCGGCGTCAGCGGCGCCGCTCAAAATCCCGCCAAAGCAAAAACGGTGATTCCGGCACGGGAGAAAATACTACCCCGGATAGTGCCAAAGAACACCCCCTCCAGCAAGATTCGGCACAGGAAGATGGAGAAGCCAGCCCTCATGAGAGGGCGGCAGACCGAGAGGTTGAGGACGATAACTACATGCCTCCCTCCGAAGACGAGGCAAGCCTCGACGACGACGAATTCGTCGTACCATCAGACCCCGCTGAACAAGAGCGTTTCAAGCGCGGGCTTTTAGCCACGGCAAGAAGCCTCAAGAAAAAGCAACAACAGCTTAGAGCTGATCAAAATCTCCTAGCTGACAGATGGACTGAAGTCCTTGCGGCCGAAGAGCATGAACTCGAACGCCCCTCCAAGCGTTACCCAAAGCGCAGGCTACTACCCCGATTAGAGGAGGAGGCACTTACATCACCAGCGCATGACATGGCCGACCGGCCACCTCGTGGCCACGACAGAGAGGCCTCCAAGCCCTCCACTCAAGCCATGCCCCGACGCCACTCAAAACATGCTAAGGCACGGGGAAACGCGCCGGACCTGTGAGATATACTGGAGGACAAGGCAAGGCAAACATGGTCGATCTACGGATCGCGCGGGCGCCCCACGACCCGTGACGGTGATCGTCACTCCGGATATGACAAATCCGGCCGGGCCGAACACAATGGACAAAGCTCCTCCGAGCTGCGCCGTGATATAGCCCAGTATAGAGTTAATCTTCGATATAGTCCCGTTTCGCAGTGGCTATCACGCCCTGCTCGGGCGAACCGCATTTGCAAAGTTCAATGCGGTGCCGCACTACGCATATCTCAAGCTCAAGATGCCAGGCCCTCGAGGAGTAATTATGGTCAATGGAAACACCCAGCGCTCCCTCCGAACGGAGGAACACACGGCGGCCCTCGCAATAGAAGTACAAAGCAGCCTTCTTAGGCAATTCTCCGGTCCGGCCGTTAAAAAGCCAGACACCGCCAAGCGCGCCCGGAATAACCTATAACAAGGCCGCCTGGCACGTTCTGAGCAAGCATAGCAGTGTGACCCCAACCCCAGCCCTCGCGACATAGCGAAACCAGTGCTTCGCGTACATAACTACGCTCTTGCAATACCATGGGCGCAGGGGAAGGGGCACAATAATGGCAAACCCAAAATACGGCCTAAAACGTACTAGGGGCTGCCAATTTTTTTTCTTTTCTCTTACTTTCAGGACTCCATACTTCGGACGACCTGTTCCGCAATTCAACCGCCGCACAAACGATGCAAGACCCAGGGAAGCAGACAAGCCATGCCGCACTATGGAACCCCAAGGTGGTCTCTGTTACGAGCAGTATACCTGTTTTTGAATACAATTCCGCGGCCTGCCCCTGGCAAGGACATGTTAAATAGTCCAATATCTTCTACTTATCGCACTATTTGTGTCGTTCTGCTTTGATAGCAGCCTCTATATAAACAATGCATAGCTTTTTTGTCTGTTTTTTGCATTATCCTTTTTTTATATATATGTTCATTAATGACATGTGGCACCCGTAGACTGTGGTACGGCAAATACGCCAGGGGCTTCAGTACCCCTTAATATGGTGTAAGAAGTCCGAACACTTCATAAGTGCGGCACCCCAAACTTATAGCACTATATGCATCGGCTCCGAATCATGATTTGGGTCAATAGTTGGGTTTGCCCGGCTCCTATGTTTTGGTGCCTTACGTTCCGCTATATCGACTAAGGTAGCACTAGGAGAACCACTGCGATTGTGCCCCGGTTGAGCTGGGTTAAGCACCTCAGTGGAGAAAGCTAAAACTGACTGTCATGATGAGGCGAGAGACCGGTCGCTGTTCGAGAGGTTTTTCGAGTCCCTAAAGACTTATGCCGCTTCGAGCGAGGAGCCGGCTTTGTCCGGACAAGGCGTGGATAGCGCCCAGAACTCGGTCTTCCGAACTAGGGGCTTCGCCGAAATTTGAAATTATAAAGTTCTATGGCTAAGTGAGAGTGTTCAAGCATTATAGTCCGATTGCCTGGTTCGTTGTGCTGAGCGCCTCCCTCGAAGGACCCAAATATGAGAAAAAGAGCGCTCAGGTTTATCCCGAACACCCCAGCACTAGTGGCATGGGGGCGGAAGCCGACGACTCGCCATCTCTCAATTTTTTGATAAACGGCCGCACAGAAAATTATATTTTAAATTCAACAAGCATTGCTTAGCGCATATGAACAAGTTTTCAGCGCACAGGATAAAAACGAGCGAGTTCATTCAAAAATTACATCCTTGGTACATTCATCCGCCACAAGGCGGGCACCCGCAAGAACATCCTTATAGTAGTTCTCGGGCTTGCGATGTTCCTTCCCCGGCGGCGGCCCGTCCCTCACAAGCTTCTCACCGTCTAGCTTACCCCAGTGCACCTTTGCACGGGCAAGGGCCCTACGGGCACCTTCGATGCAGACGGAGCGCTTGATGACATCGAGCCTTGGACAGGCCTCCACCAGCCGCCGCACCAGCCCGAAGTAGCTCCCAGGCAAGGCCTCTCTGGGCCACAGCCGAACTATGAAGCCCTTCATGGCCTGTTCGGCCGCCTTGTGGAGCTCGATCAGCTGTTTCAGCTGGTCGCTCAAGGGCACAGGGTGTCCGGCCTCAGCATACTGAGACTAGAACACCTTCTCCGTCGAGCTGCCCTCTTCAGCTCGGTAGAATGTGACGGCGTCGGATACGCTGCGGGGAAGATCTGCAAATGCCTCTGGAGAGCTCCGGATTCGGGTAAGTAACAAGTAGTTTACTTTTATATTTCTGCTTTGCATAAAGAATGCCTTACCCGCTGCTATCTTTTTCATCTCCTCCAACTCTTGGAGGGCCTTCTGGGCTTCGGCCTTGACAGACTTGGTAGTCTCAGAGGCCGCCGCGAGCTCGGACGCTTGCGTTTTTTACTCAAGCTCCAAACTCTCATGTTTTTTCATAAGAGCCTGAAGCTCTTGCCGCACCTCGCCGACCTGGGCCTCAAAATTCTCTCGCTCGGTGCGCTCCGCGGCTGCTTTCTTTTCGGCCTCGGACAACGCCTGCTTAAGGGTCGCCACCTCAGTCGTGGCCCCTACAATAAGCAGTACAATCCTGTTATTTTTTGCAATCACGTCTTTTTATAGGCATTTTTTCTGTAAGGTATTTCTTACCTTCTTTCTCCTCGAGCTGCCGCTTGGCAAGGCCGAGCTCTTGCTCGGTCTGCTCGAGGCCCTGTTTCAGGGCACCCACCTCCGCAGTCAGTGCGGCAGTGGCTAGCAGCGAAGCCTGCATACGCATATTTGACTCTTTTTTGTTAGACTCCTGCGAAATTTAATGGATCCTCTATTCGGCTTTTCTTTCCGAACGCCAAACAGAGCATCAGGGGCTACTGTCTATGCAGTTATATTCTTACATATTTTTTACTTACCTCTGTTAAAAGGCTAGCGCAAGCTTCGTTCAGTCCACTCTTGGCAAACTGAACCTTCCGGATCACCGTACTCATAATAGTACGGTGCTCCTCGTCGATGGAGGCGCCGTCAAGCACCTCCAGCAGACTGTCCGGCACCTCCGGTTGGACAGAGGCCGCCGGCTCAGAAGGCTTGCTCCTCTTGACAGGAGTTCGCCTGCCGCGGTCCAGAACCGTTGAAGATTCCGGCGCGGTGTCCGGCTCAAAGCCGGACTTGGAGCCCTGGGGGGTTTTGTCCCCTTTACTCCTGGAGTCCGGGAGGTCGCCTTGCGGCTCCTCCAGGACCACCTCCTCCTGCCCCGGAGCTCGTTGCGCCGCCACTTCGGCGTCGTCTGCAGTACGGGGGGAGACAGCGGGCGGAACTGAGTTCACGTCCGATGAATCCAGGGAGCCGCTCGACGACTCGTCGAGTTCGGCCCGGGGAGGGCTGCACAATTATGTTCGGCATTAGGGAAAGCTGAACGACAAAGGAATATCATGAGTTACTCTAGTGTCCGAATACTTACGATTTCGCCGGGCGCTTGGCCCTGTCCGTCCACTCCTCGTCGTCCTCGTTGGCGTTGGGGGAGTAGTCCGGCGGAGGGGTCTTCCTCCTCTTGGACCCTTCGGCCTCCCCCATTGGGGCGGCCTTCCTTTTCTTATCTCCCCCCGCTGGAGGGGGAGAGGTTTCTTCTTCCTCCTCCTCGTTTTCACGGGAGGAGAGCGTGTCGGACTCGTCAGATGACGAGTCCGACACCACCACGTTACGGGCACTCTTTCGAGTCCCCGTGGCATTCTTCTTCTTGATCTTCTTCTCCGGCACCACATAAGGCGCCGGAGCCAGCAGCTTCACTAGGAGAGCAGGGGCTGGGTCCTCGGGCAAGGGAGCCGGATAGTTAATCGGTCCGTATATCACCTGCCAAGCCTGTCAAAGGTAAGGGAGTTTAGATCCCGCATGGAGTCAAACTATGAAAAAACTTAAACATCCTGTGAAAGGTGAAAATAGCTTACCTCGCTAGCGTGACGCTGCGAGCTGTATCCACGGTCCTCGGAGGCGGATGTGGGAGCCTCGGCGCCTTTGGTTAGCACCTTCCAGACGTCTTCATACATCGTGTCAAAGAGCCTGTTGAGGGTTTGGTGCAGCGCCGGGTTGATCTCCCACGGAGTAAAGTCCCGTTGTTGACACTGGAGGATCCGGCGGACGAGCATAACCTGGACCACATTGACAAGCTTGATCGGCTTGTTCACCAGGGACTGGATGCATGATTGCAGCCCGGTCAGCTCTTTTTCGTCACCCCACGACAGGCCCGTCTCTTTCCAGGACATAAGCCGCGTGGGGGGTCCGGATCGGAACTCAGGGGCTGCGATCCATTTTGGATCGCGTGGCTCGGTGATGTAAAACCACCCGGATTGCCACCCCTTTAGGGTCTCCATGAAGGAGCCCTCGAGCCATAGGACGTTGGCTATCTTGTCCGCCATGGCGCCTCCGCACTCCGCCTGGCTGCCGCGCACCACCTTGGGCTTCACGTTGAAGGTCTTGAGCCAGAGGCCGAAATGGGGGCGGACGCGGAGGAAAGCCTCGCACACGACGATAAACGCCGAGATGTTGAGGACGAAGTTCGGGGCCAGATCGTGGAAATCCAGGCCGTAGTAGAACATGAGCCCCGGGACGAAGGGGTGGAGTGGAAAACCCAGTCCGCGGAGGAAGTGGGGAAGGAAAACTACCCGCTCATGGGGCCTTGGGGTGGGGAGAAGCTGCCCCTCCTCGGGAAGCCAGTGCGCGATGTCCTTGGACAAGTATCCGGCCTTCCTTAGCTTCTTGACATGGCCCTCCGTGACGGAGGAGACCATCCACTTGCCTCCCGCTCCGGACATTGCTGGAGAAGGTTGAGGTGGGAAGTGCGGGCTTGGGCGCTGGAGCTCGGGTGCGCAGAAGATGGATAGGCAAAGGAGGAAGAAGGCGTAGGTAAAAAGGTGGATCCTTATCCCCTTATATGGGCGGATGCGGCTATGCGTCCCCACCAGCCTAGTAAAACTCGCTTGCCTCCCAAGCGCCGTGATAAATGGCATGGTTGGGTTACCCACATCCGTATTAATGAGAATCCCATAAATGGGGGACACGATCTCTACTTTGACAAGACGTGCCAAGGAAACCGCCTCACAAAACACGCTGAGGTGGAAGAGTAAAAACGATTCGAGAAAAGGACTTGGTCGTAGTATGATGTCACGCTGCGGAATACGTCAGGAGATTAGATTTATGTTAATATTATTCTCTCTATGGCAATATGTGGAAACTTATTTTGCAGAGCCGGACACTACTCTTGGTGTTTACAAATCTTTTTATGAAGAACTTGGAGGAGGAACCTGCCTTGCAATGTCGAATACAATTTGCGCGCCGGACTCGTCGTCATTGAAGCCTGGTTCAGGGGCTACTGAGGGAGTCCTGGATTAGGGGGTGTTCGGATAGCCGGACTATACCTTCAGCCGGACTCCAGGACTATGAAGATACAAGATTGAAGACTCCGTCCCGTGTCCGGAAGGGACTTTCCTTGGCGTGGAGGGCAAGCTTGGCGATGCGGATATTAAAGATCTCCTACCATTGTAACCGACTTTGTGTAACCCTAACCCTATCCGGTGGCTATATAAATCGGAGGGTTCTAGTCCGTAGGACAACTCCATATACAACAATCATACCATAGGCTAGCTTCTAGAGTTTAGCCTCCTTGATCTCGTGGTAGATCTACTCTTGTACCACATATATCATCAATATTAATCAAGCAGGAGTAGGGTTTTACCTCCATTGAGAGGGCCCGAACCTGGGTAAACTTCGTGTCCCTTGTCTCCTGTTACCATCCGGCCTAGACACACAGTTTGGGACCCCCTACCCGAGATCCGCTGGTTTTGACACCGACAACACCCTTCCAGAAAACCTTTTTGACATGCTTTGAAGCACACAAACACCCTTCTAAAGCACTCCTTCTAGAACTTCTTGTTATTAAGCTTGTACTCAACTGTGTGCTTCTCAATTTCCACAATACTGCCTGGTGATGCCCTTTCTACTTCAGCTTTGAAAGTATATAATAGCTGAAAGCTATCACTATACTTTCCATACAGTTTGTCAAGTGCAATCTCTTTGCCATGGTAGCATCTGTCATATGGCACCTCCACACCATATTTCTCTAACAACTTGCTCTGAATTTCTTTAGTACCAATTCCTGGATTTGCTCTTATCCATGCCATAGAAGCATCTGCTATCCATCTTCTTTTTGCAGCTCTCAATCTCTGAGATCTATTCACACTAGGACATGTATGCTTATATGGGTTGACTTTAATCTGAAACAAACCAAAAAAAACAATGAGATTAGTACAGAAAATGCAATACCTAAAAATAAACTAAAACAAAAGGACAAAAATACAATACCTGAAACAGTGTGCTCTTCCTCGTTAAAGAGGCATGCAGTCTCCACTTGCATCTCTCATAAGCACATTTGACAGTAAACCTTGTTGGAATACTTTTCAGAGTAAGGAACTCAGTTTCAGACTTGATTGAGAAGCTTGCAACTGCATTTCTGCAGTCAACTGCACTAGAGAATACCACACCTTCATCAATACATGGATTTTCCCTGTCATACATCTTTACAGGTCTGTCCTCTTCTGCATCTTCAAAAACTCCCATCTCAACATCCTCTTGCTTCTCATCATCATCATCATCTGAAAATTCTGCAGGAATGTACTCTTTATCTGTTGCATCTCCTTCATCATTATTGTGCTGGACATATCCAGGATATAGAACCTCATCCTCCACACCAAGTGCATCAAGCAATGCCTCCTCCACAACAGGATCAAGTGGCTTCTTTTGGTTTTCTTGGCTTTCATTGACACTTGCAGTTGCATAAGCACTTGGTGTTCTAGGAGCACTTGGTGTTCTACTGCTAGCCCTAGTTCTAGATCCAGATGGCCTGGAACTAGATGTGTTCACACATCTCTGGCCTCTAGTTCTTTGTATAACTATGATTTCCAAATTGCATGACATAGTTGCTGCATTACTTGCAAACATCAGACCTAACTCTGCACAGGGACCCAACAAAGTTTGGAACTATCCCAATATCTGATCTCCACAGCATCAAACAATCCCCATGGATACTTGGCACAAATGGCAGCCCTAAAATTAGTATATGAACTAGTGTTGTCCACAACTAAAGGAAATGTCAATCCACAATCTTTTCCTTTTGTAACAGCAGAAACTAGAACAGTGGTCTCCATTCGAACTGAAAGAAAGAACGCTGTAGCTGGATCCATCCTATGGGGGAACAATATCCAGTGATAAAACGCACAAACTTTAGACTAAACCCTAAATCCAAGTAAATCTCCTATGAAAAAAACCGAGCAAATCAGGTCCAATACTAACCCTGGGGGAATTTGTCGTGCAGATCCGCCCCCGCTTGTCGCCATTGGTGCAGATCCGCCACCGCTTCTCGCCGTTGGTGCAGATCCGCCACAGGAGCTTCCCTTGTCGCCGTTGGTGCCTCTGCCGCCTTCTCCGCACTGCAATGGAGGTGTACTGTTCCTACCACTGAAGCGGCCACCGCCGACGCTTTCTCCACTCTCCCCCATAACCTTGCAATGGATCTGGCCGTCCGCCGCTCGTCGCCGCAATTTAGGGTTCGTCAGAGGGAAAAAGAGGGAGCAAGAGTGGGGAATGAGAGAGTGTGAGTGAGCACGGGGTGTGAGTGAGCACGGGGGCAAGCGATGTCCAAAGTAATGCGTCGTTTGCGGTCAAACGGCGCTAACTGGACGAAGACGTGCCGGAAGGGCAAAAATGCAAGGGGAGCGGTCAAAGCTGGGCAAGACCGCGTGTTTTCCAAAATTAGGGGCAAATCAGTTGAGGGTGACCCAACTAAGGGCACAGAAACAATTATCCCTTATTACAAACCATGGTAGTTCAACTGACTGAATATCTCTGAAACAAAATAAAGTATAGTCATTACAAACCATAGTAGACCCAAATCCATCCATATTTGTTCACTGACACAAACATAACCATGCCAAATGAACTCAAGTTCAGACCAAGACATGCTAGTTACTACTTGCATAAAAGTAGTCTTTCAGCCTACCACTTGGCTTCCTGATCCTCTTTGACCCCTCCTCGACAACAGCTGAAGTTGATTGCCTTGGTGCAATGAATGTTCTTCTTTGGGTACTTGAAGATCTGGTGTTCTTTGCTGGAGAAGTTGTAGATGATCTGGTGTTCTTAGCAGGAGAAGAAGTGTTAGCAGCAGAAGAAGTGTTAGTCCTGCTCCTCTTAGCTGGTGGTCCTTGTGCTATTGCTTCTGGAATAGTTGAAGGAACCCTTTTTTTGTCCTAGAAGTAGCAACTGGAGCTGGTGAAGGTGCAGAAATTGTAGCTCTTGCTGTAGCTGGTCTTGGTTCAGGTGTAGTAGCAGCAAGTACTCTTGGAGGCCTCTGAGCATTTGTAGCCATAGAAGAACTAGCTTGAGAGTAATTTACTCTATTTTCCTACACAATTAAGAAACATTGTAAGAAATTTAACAATGAAATGAAATGAAACATGGCCTCAAATGACCTGCTGATTGTTCATCCTCATCTGAAACTCAGGCTTCAAAGGGTCACCACAATTGTTGAACCTATGGCCCTGCTTCTTGCAATTGCTACATGTGACAATACCAATTCTTGAGGTGTCCTTTCTTGCTGGCACCTCAAATACACCTTTCCTCCTAGCAGTTTGCTTTTTGCCCTTCTTTTCTTTGAACACTGGTGGAGATATGTCATCTCGAGGTGTATGAGGCCAGTGGTCAGGACCTGGAACTGGGAAAATTATATGCTTGTATGTTTCACAGTACATGGGCTTTTTGAAGAAAGCATTGACAAATTCTTCAGGATGTAGCCTCACTTTCTACATTGCAGCAATGGAATGATTGCAAGGCACAACTGTCATGTCCCACCTCCTACAATCATAGGTATGGTTGTTCAAGTTAACACAATATGTGTTCTCAGCGCTACTAGTCACTTGCCAGACGCGTGGACCTGCCATGTATGCATCACAATACTTAGCCCACTTCTTGCCTTCTTCTAAAATTTCTGAGTAGGTTGGTGTGATCTCCCATCTGCATGACTCTGTTTTCACTCTGATTTTCTGAAACTTTATCATCAACTTTGTTCTTATGCCCTCCAGCATAGTCCTGATTGGCTTGTTCCTAACATCCAATATCATCTTGTTGAAAACTTCACTGAGGTTGTTAACAACCAGGTTAGTTTTGCAAACAGTATCCATTTTATATCTTGCCCATGTATGGCCTGGTATTTGTGACAACCACTGCCAAGGTTCAAAACTTTCTTTCTTCAAATTTTCCATCCCTTTTTCATGACCATTCTTAGTGAAGGAATAGGCAGTCTGATCTAAGTGTTTCTTGAGTTCCTCCCCTCTAAAACCAGTAGATTGGAAGTTGGCATATATATATATATATATATATATATATATATATATATATATATATATATATATATATATATATATATATATATATATATATATATATATATATATATGTCTAAGACAGAACCTCTATGGGGAGTCAGGGAATACATTACTGATTGCATTCAACAATCCCTATTAATTGTGATGGCTAAGTATGATGGTAAGTTTAAAGTGTGGTGGTCAAGAGTAGTGGAGCACATACCTTTTGCCTATCAGACATAATTGTGTACTTGCCAAACTTGTTCCCACTTCCAATAACAGTTCTCAGCTGTGTGAGAAACCATGTCTAGTTGTATGTCTCTTCCTTGTCAACAACACCAAATACAATGGGGAAGATGTTGTTGTTCCCATCCCTACCAGTAGCTGCCAATATCTATTGTCCAGTGCTGAGCTTGATGAAGCAACCATCTAAACCTGAAAATATGATCACATTAGTTATAAATAACATGAATGCAACCATCTTAGATATATGTGTAAGGATCATGTACCTATGAATGGCCTGCGTCCATTTAGAAAGCCCTCTTTGCATGCAAAAAGGCAGTAGAACATGTAGTGAAACCTGGGGGTAGGAGCTGGATTTTCTAGGTCCTCTTTTGTTGTCACTATGCATCTACTCCTGGATTAGTATCTAGCACACACTGTAGATAGTCCCTTAGTCTGTGATATTGGAGTTTGTGATCTCCTTACACAACTTCAAGTGCTTGCTTCCTTGCCCTATATGCCAAGCTTTTAGGCACATGAACACCAAATGTTTTCTTTGTGTATGACAGAATTGTCTCAACACCAGCTCCAGGGTTTGATCTAATGGTATCCTCACAAACCTTGGCAACCCAATTGACTGTAACCTTGGTGCTCTCTCCACTTTCTCCACAAGTGTGATCCAAATTCATCTTCTTGATGCTGAAAGTTGACTCATTAGCTATTCTAGAGGCCACTATGTAAAACTGACAACCTTGCTTTCTATCAGAGCACCAAGCAATAACCCTAGTTGGTTCATTTCTGTGATACTCAAAATTCCTAAGCGTCCTGACATGGAAATTTCTTAGTGCTTCTCTGAACTCCACAACATTTAGGAAGCACAAATGCAATGCAAACTGCTCATGTGCATCAGGGACTGATGGGTCATACCACCTCCTCTCCTTCCTCTTCTTCAACCTTCTCTTCCTACTAGAAGTAAACCTTGGAACTTTTTCTTCATCACTAAGGCCAAAATCACCTAGAAAGCAGTATTCATCAGGTTCAGGCACAAAATCTTCAAACTTGATGTGTTCAGGCTCACCATGTGACTTGCTAGTTGGGCCTGGTTTTCTGACAGGCTTAAGCTTCTTTGCTCCTTTCTCTGATACAACTGAAGGTTCTTCATGTTCAAAAAGGATTTGGTCTGCCTCCCAAAACTCTGATGGTTCTGAGTTTGCTCCACAATAGTGCTCTGCAGTATCTTCCTCTTCCCTAGGCTTATGGCTTGTCCCTGTGCCAGCATCATCTTCACCCCTACACCAAGCCTTGTATGATATTGTCTGCCCTTTGTAATCACCCCTAAAAAACTCAAAATCTGAAGAATATTTGTCCAGCTCATCTTCATTTTCATCTTCCTCATGTTCTACTTCTACATCTTCTTCTTCTTCCACAACATTTTTCCCCTTGTTGAAATTACAACTATGTTGTGTGTTAAGATAGGGCTCCTCAGGGATTACTTGTGCCAAAGTTGCATTCTGGAGTGGATATAGGACACCTTGTTGGGAAACACTATAAACAACTTGCTCACCAACATTACTAATGGGAATCTGTTCCTCAAGCATGATGTGATCCATATTAACATCTGTTGGGCTTGGATTAATAGGCTTTCTGACAGTGACGTTCAAGATCTTCTTATCAACAAATAAGTCAAGCATTTCCTCTAATGCCTCCTCACTATCCAGGACCTCCACCCCCTCCAAGCCCTTTCCCTCTTCCTTTACATAAGTCAGAAAAGCCTCCATTCCATAACCCTCCAACTCAGCCAATGCTAATATGGTCAGATAACTGATATCTGAAGAAACTGAATACTTTCTCTCCATATTATCCGTTCCTTGGAAATGCATCCTCACGTCCCAAATCTCTTCATCTAAGTTGTAGGAGATTTAATTGACAAACATTTATTTTTCAAGTAACTGAAGCTTAAAACAATGACCAAATGCACTGAACATTACTAAACTGCAGAAGCATGCCAACAAACAATTACACTGCTCATTCCCAATACTGCACTATCTTCTAACCCTAACTAGAGTACTTTTTTCCTAACCAAAACTATCATCTTCTAACCCTAATTTTAAAATCTCAACTAAAACTCTAACTAGTACTAAAATTTCTTACCTCACTCCACCAAACGAGGACGCCCACCTGTGGCCGCCATCTGGATCCGCGTGGATGCACTTGGCCACTGCCCTAGCAGCGCGGACTTCCGGATCTGAGCTCTCTCGATCCACCTGAGCCTCGGGCGGTGATGGCCGCGGCGACCACCGCGCTGGGAAGCTCGAGCTGCCTAGCCATGCCTGAACCGCTGAATGTCCACCGCCCTCCTCGCCGGTGACGCCTTGGCTCAAAAGCTCACCGCCGACGGCATTTCGCTGCGGCGCCGCCATCGCCAACCTAGGTCACTGCACGGGCTAGCGGGGGGAGAGTGAGAGGGAGAGGGAGAGCGAGTGCGACCGACCGACGGCTTTGGTTCCGAATGGACCGCACGAGCTAACGACCGTCAACGGCCGTGCCGTGAGTGCGCGTGGCCACATGCCCTGACATGTGGGTCTAGGCGGTCAGAAAAACGGTTAAATCGCTAGTCAAGGGCGTTTTGGGTTTTTTGAAACAGCCGACCGCTCGTTTGGTAGCTTTCTGAGAAAAAAAAAGAAGTGGTAGTTTTTTGAAAACCTAGCCTGTAAACTAGTAGTTTTATGCTATTTACTTCATTAAAGCATCAACGATGTGTTTGGTAAAAGCTTTATTTTGATTGTAAGCATGATAATAATTTAACACGGATTGCAACAAGGAAATACAATCTATCAAAGAACAATTATCATAATTAAATTCCTTGAAATCCAAAATAGTGGGTTCGTTGCTATGTAAAGTTTTGACCTATTCAATCCCACTTTTACCAATTTTTGCATCAAGATCTAAAAACTCTGAATCATTGAGACGCCTTTTAACTAAAGTTGACTCATCTCCAGTCCCATCTTTATCAAGATTCATATTGGAAAACAAAGATTTAATAGGAGTCACATCAATCACTTTTATATCTTCATCATTATCATCATAAAAACTAGAAGAACACGCTTTCACAAAGCAATCTTTTTAGCACGCATCCTAGCGGTTCTTTCTTTGCATTCATCAATGGAAATTCTCATGGCTTTGAGAGACTCATTGTTGTCATGCTTAGGTGGAATAGATCTAAGTTTCAAAGAATCAACATCAAGAGAAATTCTATCCACGTTCCTAGCCAACTCATCAATCTTAGGCAATTTTTTTTCGAGCAAAGCATTGAAATTCTTTTGCGAATTCATAAATACTTTAACACTAGTCTCAAAAACATAGGGCATCTGTAGCTCCAACACCTGTAGGACCACTTTGGTTATTTTTCATATAACAAGAGAAGTCCTAAAAAAGTGTTTCCAATATTTCCACAACCCTTTTATTTACTGCCTTGTTTTGTTGCTTATTGTGATTTTCTTTCAACGTTAGTTAACGAAGTAAACAGAGTATTTGGACAAGGACCATAATAGTTTGAAATTTGCTAAGCCAGACAAGCAACCTTTTGACCATGTTGATTACCCAAGTATTTTGCTCGTGAAGTAGATTATTTTCATGTAGCGAAAACTGTGGGTATGTGCATCGCTAGTCTAGAAGATCCTATTTACGAGAGCGTGTTCGGCATCGCCGGGGCACCATTTTTGTGGTTTATTTCACCGCCAATAGTATAAGGATGCATATAGGGCAGCGTCTTGTCTGCCCAAAGGTGTAGATGGGAATACACACAAGAATTTATACATGTTCACACCCTTGTCGGAGAGGTAACACCCTACTCTTGTGTGTGGTGTTTTGCTTTTGCATGTAAGGTTACCAGAGAGTTCAACTCTCAACTTGGTGCCCTTCTTCCAGCTTATATAGAGTGCGCTAGGAGGGTTGTGTAAATGAGTGGTATAATCGCTAGCATTAATGACTATACACAATTGACTGCTTCATGGCCATAACTAAGTGGTAACAACCACAATTAACTAGATATTGCAACATTGAGTAACGACTGTCTTTAATGCGAGGTGAAGATCGTGGACGACGTCCCCCATTTGCTGTCTAGCTGCTGGCCTGCCGGCATCCGACTGGGTCTTAGAATCCGATTGGAGGGTATGAGAGCCTGATTGTAGGCTAGACACTGACTGCCTGTTTGGCTGTCCCATGGGGTGTAATCTTCATGAGGCTGGGTTTTTAGCTGGGCCGTCTGTCGTCGTGGGCCTCTCCGTAGGCGTGCGCCGTCGGTTTTGCTTTTGCAAAAGTTATGTATCCAGTGAAAGTCACTAAAAAAATGTGAGTTCAGTTGCGCTGATGAGATTCTGACCTTTTGCAAAATAAATAAATAAATCCCGTACTCCATCCAAAGATCCACGACATAATAAGTTTTCGAGGTTCTCTTTGACCATTGATAAAATTACTATCACATGAGATGTATAATATAAAAACCATATCATCATAGTTACTCCTTCCACATATAAACTTGATGGTATGCTTTGTATAACTTGCATGTCATATTCTCCGCAAAAAAAGAAAAAAAATGTATGGCTCCAACTCATGATCAAAGGTAACCTCAAAAAACGTATTAAACCCTATATATTTGAATAGGGGGAGTATGCAGAAAGGAATGTAAAAAATTTAAAGCTTGAGAAATTAAGATGAGGACCGGAAGGGTCTCATGCTTGTTTGAGTTCTTGATCGGGTGTGGTACTTTATCTAGAGATCCACGAAAATCTGATCGAATAATCGTTTATTGTACTGCTACTTGGGGAAGACGAAGCACAGAAGAGCACACTTGCACACGGAACGACCCTGGGATGAACAGCGTAGCCCCTGCCCTCGCCCATCCCCCAAAAAGCACCGGCCGAAGCGAACGCTCACTTCAGCAACCGATCGCTCTGTCAGTCAGTCCCGGGCGCACGCCGCCGCACATGCGGCGCAGGCGCAGGCGCAGCGGGTGTGCAGTGCAGTGCAGATGCAGCGCGACGCGTGACGGCCATTACTCCGAAATGGAACCACCCTTCCCTTCCTCCGTCCCCTCCCTCCCTCGTGCGGCAGGCCGCAGCAGGCAAGGCACCGGAGAAGAGAAGAGAAGCGGTGGGAGGGGACGAGCGAGCGGGGGGAGGCATTGATTGATCCGGCCTGCCCGTTTCAAATCGGGCAACCCCGGCCGCTGCCACCGCTCTGCCGCGCCGGGCCCCTGCTACGGGCTGCCACTCCTACTACTGGTAGCACTAGTAGCCTGTAGCGAGCGCGCCCATCTTATCCTGGGCCCCCGGGCGGACGTGGACGCGTCAGTGAGTGTGAGTGTGGTTGCGTCCCTGTCCGAGCAAGCCGATCGAGGGCGCGGCCTCGTTCTGTCCCGTTGCCCCGCGGATGGCTTTTCCGTACGCCCGCCTACGGCTCGGGGGACGCGCCACCCCGGCCACCGTCACGCTCGTGGTGCTATACGTAGTACGTGATGGATCGTTCAGGACGCCGTGCGTGCAATCAATGTGGGCCGTGCGTGGCGCCACTGTTCCCCATTCGTCGCTGGCAAACTCAATTGATCACCCTGCAGCAGCCTTTTCCTTCATCAAACTCGGCACTATTTGCAATTCATCACTCCTACTACCAAGTGAAAGTGCTCGAACTCATAAAGCAACTCCAACGGCCGACCCAAAAGGACGGCGATTCCGTCTGCTTTTTGTTCGTTTGGTTCGATCGTCCGTCCGGCGCCGTCCTGTTTTTGATATCGGTCGGCAATACGCCCAACGTGCCGATCCGTACGTGCCGGCGTGGCCGACTGGCCGTCCAATTTTACATTAATTTGCATTTAACATATTGTCAAATGAAAATGTTTTACAAGCCAAATAGTCTGGCCGCCCAAATAAATAGTATAGTTTTACAAGCTAAATACAAATAAAAATGTTTCACATAGTTTTGCAAGCGAATAAAAGAAGATACATCTATTAGTTGTCAACATGAGCCCATATATGCTCAATCAAATCATTTTGCAGTTGCACGTGAGTTTCCCAATCACACATGTCTTCATGAAATTGAGTGAACTGCTCAAATGTTGCCGCTACTCCATGCTCAGACACAATATTCTCACCTTGAAACTGAAAGCCTTGATCGTACAGACGTTCTGGACGCTCGTCTTCTACGATCATATTGTGCATGATCACACAAACAGTCACCACCTCCCATAATTTCTGCATGCTCCAAGTATTAGCAGAATACCGAAGATGCCCCATCGAGATTGTACAACACCAAGGGCACGCTCAACATCCTTCCTAGCACTCTCTTGCTCTTGGGCAAATCTTTTCCTTTTCTCTCCGATAGGGTTGGGTATTGTCTTAACAATAGTGGTCCACTGAGAATAGAAACCGTCACCCAGATTGTACCCTCTGTCGTAGTTGTGGCCGTTGACAGTAACGTTCACCGATGGGCTGTTGCCTTCGGCAAGCCTAACAAACACCAGCGAGCGCTGAAGCACGTTGATATTATTGTGTGATCCAGCCATGCCAAAGAAAGAGTGCCAGATCCAGAGATCTTGAGACGCCACCGACTCTAGTATGACAGTGCAAGCCCTGACATGTCCCTTATATTGCCCTTGCCAAGCAGAAGGGCAGTTCTTCCACTCCCAGTGCATGCAGTCTATGCTGC
The DNA here is from genome assembly GCA_032464435.1 of Aegilops umbellulata. Classification (NCBI taxonomy): domain Eukaryota; kingdom Viridiplantae; phylum Streptophyta; class Magnoliopsida; order Poales; family Poaceae; genus Aegilops; species Aegilops umbellulata. Next base: position 374,564,719 of record CP136058.1, on the reverse strand, counting down.
CAAGTATCCCCGGGAAGCCCCTGCTGGCATTCATCGCCAACAAACGGGCTGTATCTTTAGCTGTCGGCTCTCTCAAGTACTCAGGGCCAAACACAGCAATAACAGCCTTGCAGAACTTATACAGGGACTCTAAGCATGTAGACTCGCGCATACGGACGTACTCGTCAATGAGATCACCGGGCACTCCGTATGCAATCATTCGGATGGCGGCATCGCATTTTTTATAAGAGGAGAAACCAATCTTGCTGACGACATCCTCTTTGCACTCGAAGTAGTCATCATAGCCGACCACTTCCTCTCTAATACGGTTGAAAACATGCCTACTCATACGGAAACGGCGGCGGAATTTGTGATGTTTGAACAACAGGTTTGTTGTATCAAAGTAGTCCTTTCAGAGAAGGAAATGCCCGCTCTCTCGGTTGCGATTCAACGCCGGAAGGTGGCCCGGAATGGAGTCACGGAACAACGGCCGCTGGCTGTTGAGGTGGTGATGGACCAACACGGCAGCCAATATCTCCTCCTCGTCGTCGGACAACGAATTGTCGGAGTCGCAAAGGAAATTGTGAAAAAAAAACTCATCAGCGGAGTCTATTTCGTACCTTGGCAAACTGTCAAACAGCTTACGGGCGTTGAAAAAGGAGACGGCAGACGAGGGAAGTCGCAGCACCCACAGACGAGCTAGCTGCCCTGCCGGCGTCCGACGAACGTGCCGGTCGGATGTGGCAAGGGCGGCGAGGCGGCTTCTTGGTCGCGGGCGGCTGTGCGGTGGGGGAAGTAGCGGTGGGAAGCAGTTTGCTCCCCGGCGACAAAAACGACGGCGGAGGGCGATAGGGGGAGGAGGGGCGGTGTTGCTGGGCGAATGTGGAGGCGGCAGCTGGAAGAGTCACCGGAAAAAATGAGCGACGGCGTCAGCGACGGAGGAGGCGGGCAAGGGTTGCTTGTTGGCCGGGGGTTGAGAGGGGAGATCAATGTGCCACAGACCAGCGGGCTCGGGGACACGAGTAGGCGAGCGCGCGCGTCAATCGCTTGTCCGTACCGAATCAAATCCGACTTAAAAATAAACCGGAAATGAGTCGCCCGCGAACGAAAAACGAACGCGCGTCCATTTGGCCACCCCATTGGAGTTGTTTCAACCATCGCTCCAACATGCTTCTGCAGTGGCATTTGTTTCCTTGGCAAACTGTCAAACAGCTTGCGGGCGTTGAAGAAGGAGACGACCGACGAGGGGAGTCGCTGCGCCAACAGATCAGCTAGCTGCCCTGCCGGCGTCCGACGAACGTGCCGGTCGGATGTGGCAAGGGCAGCGAGGCGACTTCTTGGTCACGGGCGGCTGTGCGGTGGGGGAAGTGGCGGTGGGAAGCAGTTTGCTCCCGGACGACAAAGACGGCGGCGGAGGGCGACGGGAGGGGGGAGGGACGGTGTTGCTGGGCGGATGTGGAGGCGGCAGCTGGAAGAGTCGCCGGCAAAAATGAATGACGGCGTCGGCGACGGAGGAGGCGGGCGAGGGTTGCTTGTTGGCCGGGGATAAGAGGGGAGACCAATGTGCCACAGACCAGCGGGCTCGGGGACACGAGTAGGCGAGCGCGCGCGTGAGTCGCGCGTCCGCACTGACGCAAATCCGACTAAAAAATAGACCGAAAATAGGTCACCCACGAACGAAAAACGAACGCGACGTTGGTTTGGCCGCCCCATTGGAGTTGCTCCAACCATCGCTCCAACATGCTTCTGGAGTGGCATTTGTTTCCTTGGCATTACGGGCGGCTGTTGTGCTGGCTCACGGTCGCTCGCCCACCCATACCGGGCGGGCGGGCGGACCCATGGCACATCACCGGCACGGACGAGCGCAGAGGCTCATCACAAGTCACGAACCGGCCCGCACAGTCGCCTCCTCCGTCCTCCCTTGATCTTCTTTCTCTCTCATTAAACCCCACCCCACCCCCGCCCTGCGGCTGCACTCTCTCTCTCTCTCTCTAAACCCCACGCGCCCTGCCCCCTCCCTCCCCTTTGCTATTATTGCCCGCGCAGCGCGAGCTATATGGAGAGACTCCTCGCCTCCGCCTTCATTTCCACCACCTGCTCTACCCTGCTCCGCTCCTCCCCAGCCCACGCCCCCGCCTCCATCCCCTCGCGTCGCACGCACGCACCTGCGCCGCTCAGATTCCTCACATCACCGCCGGCCAGCGCGCAACCACCGCTCCCCCGCGACTCCTGCTGCTAGCTGCCGCCCCGCCGCCGGCGCCGGCGCCTAATGCGAGCCGGTGGCTGAGCCTAAGCCCTCCGGGTCCGGGCGTGCGAGAGACAAAGAGACATGGGGGAGGGCGCGGTGGTGGTGCTGGAGGCGCCCAAGCCCAGGTCGCCGCCGAGGTACCCGGACATGTGCGGCCGCCGGCGCCTGCAGCTGGAGGTGCAGATCCTTGACCGCGAGCTCACGTTCCTCAAGGTCAGTCAGTCCCTCCACCTCCACCTCCACGGCCGCGTTTCTCTGAATCTCTCTCTGACCACCGCCTCGGCCGCCGCGCTGCTCACTGCTTCATTGCTCCTCCTTCTTCCTTTGACTTTGCCGATCCCATTTTTAAAACAAGATCCGATTTGCCTCTCGCTCGCTCATCTACTACTAGTAGACCCACACCCACGGGTAGTAGCAGTTGTTGGTGGTGAAGGGCGACGAACGCCACGTCGTCGTTGTTTATTTTCTACCCTCCGTAGGTACGGTTAGGCCGTTCAATTCTTTATTAATCTACTGCTGCTGCTCCTGCATCTGTGCTAGCTAGTAGGGTTATTTATCTCGGCAGCGTTCTGGGGATTCGAGCCTAATGAGAGCCGCGAACGGGGAGGGGAGGGGAGGGGAGAGGGGGAGGCGGCGTTGCTGCGTGCCCCGGCGTGCGCAGACAATCCGGGGCGGGACAAGCGTTTGCCCTCTTTGGGTGTGCCATGGATGTACCTTTGTCGTGTTTGGTCCGGTTCCTTGCGGGAAAAGAAGGCATGGGCAGTGACCAGTGATGATGATGAGTGGTGGCCCTGTCAGTCGCATGCATGTATGGAAGCGCTGTCGTGTCGCCGTTCTTGCTTGCTTGCTAGGACGAGTAGCCTGGGCATGGCCACGGCATGGCCCGTGGCCACGCATTATTCCGCCGTGCGAAGCTGGAGTTGATGGGCTGCCATCCAACTTTGGGGCCTTTTATGTGATATATAGATTTTGGGTTTTTCCTTGGGGGAGAAGAGAATAATGCCTTTTTTTTGTCTTTTTTTTTGTTAAAACACATGGTGCTCTGCTTTCAAGGAGCAGATTTCCGAAGGTGCTCAGGTGACGGGGTTCCCTTCTTCTTTACGCCTTTGTGCTAGGAGTTGCTTTAGAATCATATACCAACTTTGTTTAAAGCAGGAGCTAGTCTTGTCTACTCCAGACTACTGTTGCTGCTTTTAAGCATCCATTTGCTAGCACTGCCAAAGACAACCTTAATTTTGTCAGTCGATTTTCCATTTTATCGGTTATTCCCTCTTCTTGAATTATCTATAAAACATCTGAGGTCCTACATAGTATTTACAGTACCAATTCTTTGGTAATTTACCACATTCATGCATATCAAATGGAGAAAGATCTACCACCTACAGTGGCTGACTTTTGACATAAACACTGTTTCGCAGGACGAGCTACATTTACTTGAAGGGGCTCAACCAGTCTCACGTTCTGGTTGCTTGAAAGAGTATGTATACACCATCATCCTCGCTGCATTGCAAACTAGTATCCATGCAGTTGCCTGTTTCTGTCAAGTCGTTGCCATATATATATGGATTAGTCTGTATGTTGTACCTTCATACGGTTTCTATGTCGGTTTGGTCTCTGTAAATTTCTGTTTATCTGTTCCATATTCCAAACTTGAAGTCATGCTCTGAAAGCAGTACTCGCCAGCAAACCCCACTTGCATCAGAACATTTATTGTACGAGTTCATTTGGGAGTGACATTTCTTGGGTTTCATCCTTAAACGATATTGCTCTTGAAGTTGAAATAGCTGAAATGGAGAGCTAAATGCTTTGAGTGAACTCAAGCACAATTCTCTCGCAAAGCATTCTTTGCTTTGTTCATGGATAGAGCTAGCCCTTAATTTCTTATACATGTCGCCAATATCCTCGCACAATGCTTTTTTTTTGTCCATTGTCACAGGCTTTTTTTTTATCATGCTGCTAATATCCTTTTCAGGGTAAATGAGTTTGTTGGTACAAAACAAGACCCGCTAATACCAATGTAAGGCCCTCTATACTCAAGCATCCTATTTCTTTGAAGCATGCATAGTGTGTTTTTGACGGAACCAATTTGTTGCAGTAACAAAAGGAAGCACCGGTCCTGCCGTCTTTATTGGTGGATCAGGTATCTCTTCTGCCCTGTATTGCTTTCAGGCATTTAGTGGCGCGCAAGAGAAAATGACATTGCAGTAGCAGATAACACTATGAAAGATACGTATTCATTTGTAATTCTGAATACTTGTTTTCAGATGGCATGATAGTTATTTGCCCGAAACTTGTAACCTATCTTAGGTAGGGGTGCAATATTCATGTGTTAACTGAACCCGCCCAGGTCTAACTTGGGGGAAATGTTTTTCCTGCAGATCAAAACTGTGCATATGTGCTTCATGGCTATGCTGCTCCTGCCAATGCCTACCAACCTGCAAAAGACCAATGTGCTTGGACTGTTCATGCTGCAAACCAAATTGCTCATGCTGCAGCCCGAACTGCTGCAGCTGCTTCAAGATCCCTTCGTGCTGCAAACCAAGCTGCGGCTGCTTCGAGTGCTGCAGCTGCAGCAAACTACAGTGCTGCAGCAGCGGCTGTAACCCTTGCGGCGAGTGCAAGCCCGAGTGCGGCTCATGTTCCGGCGGCGGCTGCTGCGGCGATTGCAAGCCAAGCTGCAGCTGCTGCGGCGAGCAGTGCTGCTCCTGCCCTCGATGCACAGGCTGCTTCAAGCTCCCCAAATGCTCGTGCGCGCAGTGCTTCAACTGCCAGTCGTCGTGCTGCAAGGGGCAGCCGTCGTGCTTCAGGTGCCAGTCGTCGTGCTGCGACAAGGGAGGCTGCTGCAGCGGCGGGTCGTGCCTGAGCTGCCCGAAGCCGTCGTGCCCCGAGTGCTCCTGCGGGTGCGTGTGGTCGTGCAAAAACTGTACAGACGGATGCCGATGCGCCCGGTGCTGTGCTGGCGGGTGCCTGTGTTAAGTTAGGCCACATGGTGTTTAAGCCTTTCTCTTTTGGTAGTAGTTGGTCTTTGTGCTTGCTGTTTAAGCCTTTGTTTGGGACCGTTCGGGGCCTTGACGTATGGTGGTGTTTCACATGTAAAGAAATAACTTGACCTCCGGATCACAAGGCGGCATGAAGTAGCTCTAGTACCAGTAGCCAAGTTATATATATTGGTGATGCACATTGTCAACCATTTTACAGGGATTTTCTTTTATTTTGTTATTCGGGAGATGCATTGAGTTATTTTCCACGCTCAGGACCTCCTTCAAGATCTTGTTCTCGGACCGATGTATTTCCGTTACGATCACTAAAAAAAAGGAAAAAAGAACTAGTAATTGTGATCACTTTCGGCACGGTTAAAAAATGATTATGGTCATTTTCATGGTTTCGAGGAAAAACATGACCAGTTTTATGGCGTCATGCGGCGCCGTGCTCCGTGACGAAATCATAGAAACTTCACCAGATTTTCCACTGTTTCTTTACTCGACACGAGAAGGCCTTGAAATGCAGGCGCCGGCCGCCCCGCCCTGCCTTTCGTTTTCAGCAGGAAACTGGCACTTGCAGCGAGCCACAAGCTCCCCCACTCTCATTCACTGACCGTTGGGCCCATGGTTCGTCCAGGCCCACGAGTCAGTCAGCTTGTGCAGAGGCGCGAAGTCGTCGCCCGTGTCGAGATCGGCCGGTGCCATGGCCACGAGTCGCTGCGACCGTGCGACGTCGCCGCCGACGCGAAACGGGAGGCGCTTTGCTTCCCATGGAGTAGTATAAACAGCCGTCGCCAGTCGCATTCCATCCGCAGACGAGGGAACAATCCACACATCTTCCAGTGCTGTGCCGCCGTCGAACCCGCCGCCGGCGCCCCCGACGATGCGTGACCCGGAGGCGCCCGCCCAACTCCCCCGCTCCTCCGCCACCGCCGGGACCCATCCCCCGGCGACGCAGCCGCCGCCAGCCGCCGCGGCCAGCAACGGCTGCGGGAGATTGCGTCTCCTCCACCTCGCATTCCTCTGCCTCGCCGCGTCGACGGCGGCCGCGTGGTTCGTGGAGCCCTTCGTGGCAGCCGCGGAGTCCCGCCTGCCCGTGTCCGCCGTCGCCGCCACGGTCCTGCTCCTCGCCGCGTGCTTCCACCTCACGCTCCACCTCGTCCACTCCTTCGCCGCGCCCTGCCCCCCGCGCCCCGCCGTGGCCAAGGCCGCCGCGACGATCGCCGTCACCGTTGGGGTAGGGGTCGCTTCGTGCCTTCATGGCCCCTATGGAGCTCCGCACGAGTACAGAACAGCTTATAACTGAACGAAGCTCGGATTCGGGTATGTTGTTTCTGTGGTGTAGGTGCTGCTTTGATTATACTGTTACTGCTGTAATTACTGTGAAGGAAATATACCAGGAATTGGCAATATAAGGCTCTTCATTCAAGTGTCATAAGACATCGATTTGTTTGCATGCCGGTGGTGTCTGACCTGTTTATTGTCAGTAGGATCGATTCTAACAAGTCACACACTGTATTCAAGAGAAGGGGAAAAACATGTTGGACCCCCAAATATGTTCAAGTATATGCAATTGAAATTTAGGTGTTGTTAACAACACCTTTGTGATGTCCATGTCAATTTGGCACAATCATCGACTGACGACCGTAAGAAATTACCCTTTATTTTGAAGTCGGCTTACCTTTACAGTTTACATGTTTTACATAAAAGAATTTAGAGCTAGCAGAACAAGAGAAATTTTTTGATTCAGAAAATGAATTAAACCAATAGCAATCAAAGAATTGTGCACGAACCTGATTCCCCGCATATTTTTTTCAGTATATTTTGTTTCAGATATTAAATACTCCCTCCGTCTCATAATATAAGAACGTTTTTGACACTACACTAGTGTAAAAAACGTTCTTATATTATGGGACGGAGGGAGTATTGTATAATTTTGTGGCCAAATTCAGTATCGTTCTGCTGACTTGTATGATTCTCACATGTTTTAGTGAAAATATTTCCCGTTATTACTTGGGAAACCTTAATTTCCAATAGCTCAGTGACAGGATAGTTCTTAGTTAATAGGGAGATGGCGCAAATTACTGTGAAGATAAATGTTTCGATTTTCATAGCATCTATAAGAAGTATGCATGTGATATCTTATAACCGTTTGTTTTTTCCTAGTATTACCTAAGTGAAACTTCAAGGTCAACACATAGTAATTATTCTGCTCCTTATACAGTGTAGCCTAGACAAGCTCTTAACTCCAAGAACAGTAACGCTGTTTCAGAATGAGGATGCATAGATCACTTTAGCATTTAAGGTACCAACTTTATAATGTTCCTCACTAAAAGTTAAGCTATAAAATAAGTTGCTAAAATGTTTCCAAGTGCACTAAGCTGTGCCATTTGCTGTATCAATAAATATATCACCAGTACAAATAGCCATCGCAACTAAAAGTGCTTCTGTGTAGATGATGTCTAATAGCGCAATAGTTATAGGTCCTTCCGGTATGAAAGTGCCTCATGCATTTAAGTTACTGGCTACAACCGAAGTTCTCTACACGTACAGACAGTTTGTATCCTGTATGAACTGGGATGCTCTACGTGTGATCTCACTCCTTCAACATGTCTGTTTAAATTTAATAAATATGTACAATTGCTTTGTGCTTTCACTCTTTATCACATTGACGGTGTTATCAGAAGTTCGACTTCTATATGTACAACAATGAAGCACCCTGGTCATAAGCCCCAACTTAGATACATATCGCATATTATTTTATAAAGCTTCTGGAGTTAATACTTAAAGTTTGAACCTTCCATTCTGTAGCAACAATTTTCTTGATTGAGCTATATTGTCAGAGAAGAACATCTTATCTGTTCTTACTGAACCACGAAGAACTCTAAGTTTGATGCATCAGGACATCAGGGCGGGAAATGTAATGCATTCCTACCTATGGTCATGTTTTAATGAAGAGAAAAGCATGTTTTTAGTCCCTCAAGTTTCCAAAAAGTACGGACTTGGTCCCTCAAGATTTTTTGGTATACATTTCGTCCCCTAAGTATCAAAACCGGACAAATTTAGTCCAAAACCAGATTTTGACCATGTTTGACGGGTTTGACCGCGCAGACTTTGACCAGGTTTGACCAATGAACAGTAAATTCGTAAAAAAAATCAAAAACTGTTCAAAAAATCTGAAATTTTTTGTCATGCAACATGCTTACATGCGCAAGGTGCGTGCCAAATTTCCTGGTCTTTCGACACTCGTGGCGCCCGTGGCAAAAAAACAAAAACAAAAAATCTACTCTTGATGAACAGTAAAATCAAAAAATAGCAAAAAAATCAAAAAAATCTGAAATTTTGTGAGGTTCAATATACTGGTGTGCACAAGGCCCGTGCAAAATTTTGGCATCTTTCGACATTCGAGAAGCTCGTGGCAAAAGAAAAACAAATTTTGGCTTTTTTTTGCGAGCGAAAATTTGTTTTTTTTGCCACGAGCTCCTCGAAAGGCGAAAGATGCTAAAATTTTGCACGGGCCTTGTGCACAAAATTATATTGAACCCCACAAAAAATTAAATTGTTTTGATTTTTTTTGTTATTTTTCCGATTTTACTGTTCATCGGGAGTAGATTTTTTGTTTATTTTTTGCCATGGCGCCTCGAGTGTCGAAAGACTCGGAAATTTGGCACGCACCTTGAGCATGTAAGCATGTTGCATGACAAAAAAATTCAGATTTTTTTGAACTGTTTTTGAATTTTTTTATGAATTTACTGTTCATCGGTCAAACCCGGTCAAAGTCTACGCGGTCAAACCCAGTCAAAATCTGGTTTTGGACTAAATTTGTCCGGTTTTGAGACTTGAGGGATCTAATGTATACCAAAAAAATCCTGAGGGACCAATTCTGTACTTTTTGGGAACTTGAGGGACTAAAAACATACTTTTCTCTTTAATGAATGAGCCACTTGTATACTTGGAATGCATTTCTGATCCTCTGTTTCATGACCCAATCCTGGCACCTGAGACTGACTAGCCTCATCAATTGCACTTTTAAGGAAAATTGCTCATGGCATTCTGATCACACCTTGCATTTGCATCCTACAGAATCATCCTTGTGCAATTAATCCTGCAGTTTGATTCCTATTGATTTGCATATCTGTCAGATTTTTACTTGATTGGGTATCTGATGGCATCATTGTCTGGTGATAATGGTGTACACTTAGGTTTTCACTTCATTCTGTTATGTGTCATTTTCTATATGTTATTCTGAAGACGAAAACAATGCCAAATCACATGGAGCTTGGCATGACAAGTACATCATAGATTGTGCACGACTCTTGTATTTTTTTTCATCCCCTTTTTTCTCTGGACGTTCCTGATTAGAGCAGCAACATGATATTCTACAAATGATTCTGTTGTATGAGTGCTATATAGCTCAAATGATATTTAACATTTGGAGTACTCCTTTCCTTGGTCTTGGTTTCCAGATGCTCCGATGATGGTGCTCCCAAAAGTCTCTTCAAAATTTATTTGCAGTTCTTTTTCCAACTCAAGGCTTCTCAATTATAGTTTTTGCATATATGATTCATTAAGATTGATGTCCTATCAGATACTGATAATTTATGTATATCTTGTACACAGATGCGTAACAAACCTTCAGTTCTGGTGGTTGCATTCCTATTGGGCTATCTCTTGTCTCAGCTGGACGGGTGAGACTGAATTTAAAGAAACATGCATTTCAGTTAATCTATTGTCATGTAGCTAGCTTGCCAAACGTTCTTCTGTACAGTTTCACAGTTGAAGCTTATCATTGCAAAGCTGATGTTGACTTGACCTTAGTCCTTTTGCGTCAACCTTCAATATGTCAGGTGACATGTACTTGCCCATCCCCCAGCATTTATATTTACTGATAGACATGTGCTCGGTCCAGCTTGCCAGTATTAACTGACACCATCAACATTAACTTGTCACAGTGTTAGTTTCATGTTGCATTGTTTTCTCTATTTTCTTAAAGAATCACAAAAGCCCTGCATGCAATTTTTTCAAGTACACATTTCACTTTCTTAAAGAATCACAAAAGCCCTGCATGTCAGCTTTTTCAAGTACTCATTTCATTTGCGAACAATGGACGATATTGGACCAAAATTTATGCAAATGAAAGAAGCATTGGGCATCCCTTTGAACTAGACCATTGATTTGTAAACAACATCTTGATCACTCCTCTGGCATTTTGGTTTTCGCCCGGTTTCCGTCATAAACGGGGTCAATTTCTTTAGGTTTTCGATCCGGTTTTCCTTATAAACTGGATCAGTCCTCAGGCATTTTGGCCACTATATTCAGGTGGGGGAACTCCCCCCCCCCCCCGCGGTGATTCTCAAAAAAAAAAACATCTTGAACAACAATCCTTGCGAAAATCAAAACCGGACTTTTGTCACACTGTTTTGCATCCCTATATTTATCTAACACCCATTGTCACTATCAAGAAGAAAGGTGGGCGTAAGTCCCCTGAGACCTTTCCAAAAACTATAAAGAAGAAAAGAAACACAATCCACAAATCCGAAACAAACAAATCGATGTGATCATGTGACAACATATCACATCTCTATGGTATGTACATACCATTCTGTCCTACTCACTTCCCTACCTTAGTCCTATGCCCCCCTCTCCTGATTGTAGCTCGACGACCTTTGTTGCCGCCGCTGCGCACCGGTGAATCCGGTAATGAGCCCATCGCCGCGGCGGAGCACAATGCCGGCATGGATTGCTGAGTCGGGGTACTTCTGCCGGTGCCTGTCTTGATGGTTCTGGCGTGGGTGCTGGTGCTTCTCCTCGACCTCCACCTTCATGTCCACTACCTTATCCTCCTCCACAATGACCGTGAACACAAATGGGCCCACAGGGAAGAAGTCTTCCATGCCGAGGACGGGCTCGAGGGCCTTGACCACCTCCCTCATGGTGGGCCTAGACTTTGGGTTCTGGCTGAGACACTTGTATGCCACCAGTGCTGCCACCTCGGCGCCTTTGCATGAGTATTGGCACTCGAGAGCTGGGTCCATGACTTTGTACAACCTGTCAGAGCGCTTGAGGTATGGTCTAGCCCACTCGACCAGGTTCTGTTCCCTGAGTCGCCGTGCACGGTCCACTGACCGCAGCCCAGAGAGGAGCTCTAGGAGTACTACACCAAAGCTATATACATCGCTCTTGGCGGTCAAGTGGCCTGTCATGATGTACTCTGGCGCTGCATAACCATGTGTCCCCATGACACGTGTTGTCACGTGTGTCGCGTCGCCCTGAGGCCCGTCCTTGGCCAGCCCGAAGTCGGACAACTTGGTGTTGTAATCCTGAAATCAAGCATTGAAATTTTGTTAGGGAAATAGCACGAAGAGAAATACAATGCGTTACAAGCTGAACAATTTGCTCAAAGTAGATGTAAGGTAAATATATGTGGACAATTGTACTACTGTTCGTGAATTACTTATCTGTAGGTGTTTCTGTGAACTTGACATTGACTGTTAAATGTATCTCAATTAATTGGATTCCTCAGATTTGGCATTCATCCAAGAATCTTCAGAGTTTCAGTCAGGTCAGAGCTGCCCATAACACACTGGGCCAGCTAATAAGTTCAGAAACATGGCATCTTGGATGGTTCAACTGGTAAAAAGCTAAAGGTTGGAAATTAAGACTTGAGATCAAATTATTTTTCGTTTTTCAGACACTTTTGTAGTAATTCCAGCGTAAGAGGTGTGAAGTTGTGTTCGACCCCATTTGTTGGTAACCACTACTACAGTTCCCAAATGACAATCATTTTCAAAACTGCTTTTTTTCTTTGCAGAAAGTCTGAAGTTACAGGTGGCTTACCGAGTCGAGCAAGATGTTGGAGGCCTTGAAGTCGCGGTAGATCACCGGCGGGTCGGCATCGTGGAGAAAGGCAAGGCCTTTGGCCGCCCCGACAGCGATCTTCATCCTTGTCATCCACGGGAGAGAGCCATTGGTACCTGAAGGAAATATGATGTTTCAGGTCAGTTTCCTCCTCCACGTTGACCAAGAGTTGTAGTAACTTGCAAGCACCAGGAGTCCAGGAAGTTGGTAGGATAAATAATTTTTTAATCCGAAATATCCAGTATCCCTTTTTAGTAAATATCCAATATCCACACTCATCTGATTTTAAAAAGAGAAAGTGTGCGTTGTTCTTTTGGAAGGCAGAGAGCAGCTCAGCTATCCTCTTGACTTAGAGAAAAGAAACTTCAGGGGACAAGCACAGCTCATCGCTGATGGACCAGATGGCACTCGTACGTGCTACCCAGATTTCCAAATTAAAACAGTTCTTTATCTGGCTGGTCTCGAGAACCACCAAACGTACTACTAATCCTCAGAATGATCAATTGACAGCAGAAAGCAGTGAAGAAGTAACTCACTTTTGAAGAGGTGCGTCTCCAGGCTCCCGGCGTTCATGAACTCGTACACCAGCATCCGGTGCTCGTCCTCGTAGCAGTACCCGATCAATTTCACCAGGTTCTTGTGCCTCAGTTGCCCAAGGAAGAAAACCTCAGCCTGCAAGAACAACCCAGATAATGAGCTAGCTGTTCGTCGACCAGGCTTCGAAATTGATCTGCCAAGCATCTGATCATGCTTGAGAGTGCATTGCACTCTGTTCGGCACTCACCAGCCACTCCTTGTGGCCTTGCGTGCCGCAGTCCAGGTCGAGGTACTTGACGGCGACGGGCTGCGCGGCCAGCCCGGGGCGGAGCTTGTCGTCGACGGCGCCCTTGTAGACCGGGCCGAAGCCGCCGCAGCCGAGGTAGTTGGCGCGCGAGAAGCTCCCGGTCGCCGCGCGGAGCTCGGCGTAGGTGAAGGCGTGCAGGTTGGAGCCGGACAGCGTGATCGAGAGATCCTCCGGGGACAGCGTCCCCGACGAGCTCAGGCTCTTGAACGACATCCTCGACGACGACCTCGGGCAGCCTTTCCCCCTCCTCCGCCCGATCCACCGCTTGCAGTCGTTGTCGTCGTCGGCCACTCTGCCACCGCCGACGCAGCACGAAAACGGGTTCCAAGATTTCACGGCCATGGCAAGAACCGAGGAGCTCCGCGTATATCAATATCGTAGGAGGATCAAGAATGTTTCCCGCCACCCGGGGGCTGTGAATGCAGGGGAGCTCGGGCGAGGGAAGGAGAAGGTCAGGTCAGCAGGACTGGAGAGAAGGAGAAGGCGGGGATCGGCTTGGGTGGAGGATGGAGTGGCTAGCCGGGCCTTTATATAAGTGTGGAGCGCGGGCCTCGACCCTGCCGTAGGACTGTGATGGAGCAAACAGGGCAAGGGAGGGAAGGGAATGTGGTGGTGGTTGGTGGCGCGAACGGCTCGCCCCTCCAACGGACCAGAGTTTCTACCGGCGAGAGCGAGACGACGTAGGTTTTCATTCATGGAGTTGACTCAAACCTTGTTTGTGGGAACGAACATGGGTGGATCAAAGTGACGGGCATGTCACACCGCGGTTTCATATACCAAATCGAACCGCGGGTTCGCGTTTATATGGTGAAAAGTTTGTCCCGGGGTCGGGTGGACCATTGGACGTAGGCTATGATGATTAAATTGACCATTCAACTTCGCAGGTTAATTCGGTTTAGTGTACGTGGTTTTGCGCTACTGTCGCCGTGGGTTTATGCTACAGCTGCCTTTAGCCTTTTTTTAAGCCCTGACCGTGTAACAGTTGCTTCAATTTGCGCAGGGCCTGAAATAGAATTGACAGAAAGCGCAGGGCCTTTTAGCTAAACCATCCACCTTGGGAAATTCTAATTTGGACTTTGTGCAAGCCGTTCTGGTGAAAAGTAGAGTGAATTGCTCGAGGGAATGGAAGTTTCAAGATCAACAACACAGAGAAGAAAAGAACGGCCTGGTGAGCTGAATATTTTTTCTTATAAACACCCGAGTTGTTACTACCTGTATCTTTAAGAAATAGGCGAAATTCAAGGTAGCACACCCGTTTTACCGGTCAAAATTATACGATACTCCGTTTTACCGAGTAAACATGATAGAAGTTCCACAGTAGTCCAAAGCAAAAAAAAAAAAAAGAAGAAGAATTTCGCTTACTTTTTTTGCAGTCAATTTCGCTTACTTTAGTAGGCAGTACAGATTAATACAGTTTAGATTAGTCCTGGCTAGAGGAAATAAAACGCCGTTGGCTTATTTGTGTCGATATAGTTGTGTAGACTGGCAAAAATATGAATATCGTAAATTTTACACACATGAACCACATGTAGTCATTTTGGGAATAGGCACATGTAACCATAATCATCTTAAGCATTGTACAATTCCGCTAGAGTAAACTACGAATGTTGCTTTTCTGTCGGCTCTTGTGTAATAACAGTACAAGTGCACGCAGCCTTTGTGCATAATCATCGCATTCGATGCCGTGCAAGTCGTGCCGGAGAGGATTAGGGTTGAGTAGCCGACGTGGTCTACGTACAGCGGAGTAGGGGCTCAACCGGGAATCTCCTTTTGCCGGGTAATGCCATGCAGTGCCGACAGGGGGAGTGTTACCATCAGAATGTTTTACAAGTAAACTCAATCGTTCTTCTTTCTCAGGTTACTGTGTGCCTCTTTGCTACATGTAGATTAACTAGATTTGCTGCCTAGTCTTAGCTCACCCTTTACATCCTTGCTATCAAATTATCAAGTGGCCCAACTGGTAGAACCTTAGCCGGTTTGAAGCTATTTTTTCTGCCTAATCCTAGTTGCAAACTAGGCGAAGGAATTCGATTCCTAGAGTCTAGAGATGTAGAGCCTCATTCATTCACAAGATTTTTAAAACGCAGGAACAAGAAAATACAAAATTGAAGTGGCATGCCCACTTAATCCTATACATAGGATTAACAAACCACAAGATTTTGGTAGTACCGACGTTGTAGTAACAACGTTGACGTGCTCTGGACTCTATTTATTTCGTGTAGCGGTTGTACAACTTGATGCTTTGGTTGCTTCATGGATCATCATGATGTTCATGTCCGATGAACTTGTTAATAGCAAACCTGAAAACTGTTGTCCGTTAGTTCCACAAGACACCGCATGTAGCTGCATGCCCGTACCATATATGAACCACCCTAGGCACAGAATCTTTCACCAATTATATAGGACATGTTATAAGTAGTCGGAGGCTAGCGAACATCTTGTCCATTGCTAGAAAGACAAAGCGAATCATGAGGCCACACGCCATATATCTTGTAAACAAACCTGTAGAGGTCCACGTGTAGGTGCTCTAATCTCTGGCTCTGTCTTGTCTCCCTGCGAGTTGAATTCAAATATTTCCAAGGGAGATGTCGTATCGGCTCACCGCCGTTTCACATAGAAACAGCCTAGCTAGGTCACACGTTTGCGAATGTTATCTTTAATTCTTGCTCCAGAGGACTGTTTTTATTAGCCCACAGTCCCTCTTAGAAGAAGTCAATTGTCGAAACTTGTCTTCCTAGAAAATGGCAGGAAAAGGAAGGGAAGCCACGCAAGAAGGTCTTTTCGTGCGCAGACGATGAAAGAAACGTTCTGATGCGCTGTTCAATGCCTGCGTTGCCCAGCGATCTCATGTGCTCGATCATTCAACGGAAATGATTCTTAATTTACTTGAGGCTGGGATGCTTCGACGCACAACGGTTAATACTCTTCTTCTGATTCTGGATTGTTCTTCCCTCTCTGAATTCCTTTCTAGATTCTTCTTTTACTCCTGGTCGGGGAAGAGTTTTTACCATCACCCGCAAAAGAGAAGAAGAGTTTTTACAAGGTCGGTAGCGTTACGGCAACGACGATCTATGGTCAGGACTCCCGAGAGGGTGAAAGGTCTTGCAGTTTCTATATCCAGCGACGATAAAAACGTGCTTGCTTACCATGTCCGGTCAGACGTCCACGGCTCCGGTTGGCTTGCGTTGCGCCGAGAGTCTGAGACTGTGGCACTTAGGCTCTTTTTTTCTCTCCATGATGATAATGGATGGATGCACCGGCCAAACCAACAAGGCGCTCATTAGTCATTACCGAACTCGACCCCAGGGGACACTGACAGCGACCATTCCAAAGTCCAAAGGTAGTACCTAAAGTATATCCGGGATCCAACGAGGCCGCCCAAAATCCAGTTAACAATCGTTTCGAAAAGATGCACGAACAATATTGTACACTACTCGGATGCCAGTAGGGGATTCAGCTGAAACTGTTGCAACTTGCACCGCTTTCTATCCGGACGCCACGCCTCCACGCGCGCTCCGGACGCAAGCGACCACGCGGCGCACGAGCCACTCGGTCGGCCCGACGGCAGAGCAGCTAGGCGACACCGCCGGCGAGTCAACTAGTACAATCCCTCTCCGGCTTTTTACCTAGGCGAGGCGGGGTGGCACGGGAGGAAGCGTACGCGCGTACACGCTACACGGTCGGCGGTTCGCCCGTCGCTGGCAGCGCACGCGGACGCGTGGCTGGCCGTCGGGCTCACCGGCCCCGCGGAGCGGCGCACCGGCGTGTCGGAAAAGCTGCCGGTGGCCGGACGTGCGTGAGATCCCAGGGCTGGCATCGATCCGGGCCGATCAATTCTCCCTCTTCCGGCAGGTGAGGTGACCTCGAGCCCGCCGTATCCTGGGCCGTATCAGGCGGACGTTTTAGTCCACGCCGTCCGAACGATGGAAACCGGTTACTAGAATTTACAAACGGCGTCGTGTCGTTTTCGGGGCGGGGCAGGAGGACGCGACGGATTCTCGTGCGTGGGAAGCTGCTGAAAAGAGTAGAGTGGATGGATTTCGTGTACTCCCAGACTCCACTGCTACTGCGTGCGCACGACACTGCGACGTGCGGGTGGCAGCAGGAGAACGGCGTAACCTGATGGAACACTTGCAGATCGAGAGCCGATCGAGCAGCCGCATACCATACCCCCCATTCTGGGCTATGGCGCCGCCGCGGGCCACCGGGAGGGAAAAATGGGTCGGCAAACATCAAAGTACAGTAAACTTGCCATAACCAACCTCTGCGGGATCAGGTGGGCGTGTCAGGAAGATGATGGTGGTCCCCGCCTAGAGGTTTTCTTTGGGTGTACCGTCTCGATTAGGGTTTAGGCGACTCCTCCGCCGGCGGGAGATCTCCGTCTTGGAAATTGAAATACCGAATTGGGGGATCCCGAGGGTGTAGGGAGAGGGCTCAAGTTGGGAAGGACCGTCGGTTTCTTTCGCCATGGCAGCTTCGAGCTCAGCAACAGCGCCTGGGGCGGAAGAAGAGATAGATCTAGAGGAGATGCTCAAGAACATGAAACTGATGGATGAGGAACTTGACGACGTCGTGATCGGGGCAGAGGAGGCGAAGTCTATCAATGAGAAGGCGGGGTGGATGGCAATTGCTAGGGTTAACACCAATCGGACCTTCAGTCCGACAGCCTTTTCAGATAATATGAACTTCATATGGGGCTTGGCTCAGACTCCGGAATTCAGAGAAGCTGGAGAAAACTTATTCATCTTCAAGTTCTTCTGCCTAGGGGATTGGAAGAAGGTAGTTCATAGAGGGCCATGGTTTTTCAGAGGATTGGCGGTGGTGATCGAGGACTAGGATGGGAAGGCGGATCCAGAATTGGTGGTGCTAGATGGATTGTATGTCTGGGCACAGATCCATAAGATCCTAGAAGTTTACCGCCATGAACCGGTGGTGGATCAGCTTGCCCGAAGAATAGGGAAAGTCAAGGAGGTTCAGATGAGACCAACGCTCTACTACCAGAGGGACTATGTGAGGGTTAGAGCTAGGGTTCTTACTGTAAAACCCTTGACTCGTTTCACCCCATTGACTGTGGCAGGAGAAGGAACCCGGATGCTTGTGGTGAAGTACGAGAAGATTCCGTTTTTCTGCAAGGTGTGTGGAATCATGGGGCATAGTCATGAGGAATGTGGCAGGGGGTTTGGAAAGAAGAGGACAAGAAGTGGGGCTCTTGGATGATCGCAAAGCGCAGGACTGTCACGTACTCGCAGCCTTCTGGGAGAGGTTTTTTCAGAGGGGGAAGAGGGCATAGTAATGGTGGTACATCAGGTCAATCAAGAGGTGGGGGTAGAGGAGGAGCTGCGGCAGATTTTCAGCAGGACAAGGAGGGAGAGGGTGTAGACCCGAAGCAGCAACCTGACCCTACTGGAGTAAAATCAAACTTCAAGAGACCATCACAGGATAACACTTTGTTGGTGGCTGCGGCGTCCTCTGCCGAGGAGCGTCCCATGGAAGGCGGAGAAAACAGTGCTATGGTGGCGCTCCCGAATCCATCGGGGGTCCCTCCGTTGCCCCCTGTTTATGTGTCACCAAGGAAAGGAAGCAAGAGGTTGAAGAACTCGCTGAGTGAGCTGGGAGAAGGTACCAACGCAGGAGGGACAGAGAACACAGTTGCACCATCGGCGGGCTCTCCCGAGGAGTACCGCCGGGCACAATGAATATCATATGTTGGAACTGTCGGGATGCGGGTAAAGCCTCGACAGTTCGCGAACTTCGTGAGTTAGCGAAGAAATTTACCCCTATTGTGCTTTGTATTGTTGAAACTCAATTGGAGAAAGCAAGAGTAGAAGGTTTAGCTAGCTCCATAGGTTATGATAAAGCCTATGCAATAAGTAGTAGTGGTAGGAGTGGAGGTATTGGAATTTTTTGGAATAATTCAATAAATGTGGAGATTTTGGGCTACTTTGTGTATCATGTTGATTGCAAGGTGGATGGTGGGTGGAGGCTAACAGTAGTATATGGGGAGGCGCAGACTCATCTTCGCCACCAAACTTGGGACAAGCTCAAAGAAATATGTGGTTTATATGACCTCCCATGGCTATGTATGGGAGATTTTAATGAGGTGTTGAGGCCTGATGAGCACGAGGGGGTTGGGCAGCGGAGCAATGCACAAATGCAAGGATTCAGAGACATGGTGGATAGCTGCACCTGATGGATATTGGCTTCAAAGGCAGATTTTGGACTTTCGAAAGGAAAGTTACAGGAGGTACATGCACTAGAGTCAGACTTGATCGAGCTCTAGGGTCGGCTGAGTGGGGCGCCCAGTTTCCATTGGCTTGTCTCAGTCATTTGACTGCTGCGACCTCGGATCATGGGCCTATCTTATTGCAGCTCAAGGGGGAGAGTAACAGGTTCAGAGCTCCTCCTGTCTTCCGATATGAGACAGCCTGGGAATCTCATGGAAATCTGAAAGAAACTATAGTGGAAGAGTGGGCTGCAAACTAACACAGTGGTAGGGTGGAAGATATAAAGCAGAAGCTCTCCTCTCTCGTGACCAGACTTCAGAGCTGGAACGTCGACACCTTCGGGTCAGTCCGCAAGGAGATCAAAGGCCTAAAGAAAGAGCTTGAAAAACTCAGAAATGCGCCGCAAAGGGTGGGACCGAGTCAGGAGGAGATACAGATAAATGAAAGACTAGTTGAGTTATACCATAGAGAGGAGATGCTATGGAGGCAACGATCGAGAATCAATTGGCTAGCGGAGGCGGACAGAAACACAAAAAAATTTCATATCCGAGCCAGTATGAGGAGAAGGAAAAATATGATAAAAGCACTATCTAACTCCCTTGGAGTTGTGGTTGATGATCCGGTTGAATTAAAGATTTTGGTCTCAAATTTCTATAAGGATTTATACACTTCAGAGGGAGTTACAAACATGGAGGGAGTACTCGAGCATGTGCCAAGGAAAGTCACGGATCATATGAATGATATCCTATGTGCTACATACACGGGTGAGGAGGTAAAAACAGCTTTATTTCAAATGTTTCCGACAAAATCACCAGGTCCGGATGGATTTCCAGCACACTTTTACCATCGGCATTGGGATGTCTGTGGGGAAGAGGTAACGAAGGCATTGTTGAGAATAGTAAGAGGGGAAGAGAGTCCTGAATGCATTAATGATACTTTTTTGGTTTTGATCCCAAAGGTAATGAATCCAACTCTCCTGACTCAATTCAGACCAATAAGTTTATGTAATGTGTTATACAAGATAGCTTCGAAGGTGGTTTCAAATAGACTCAAGCAAATCCTTCCAGACATCATATCAGAGGAGCAGTCAGCCTTTGTCCCAGGGAGACTCATTACTGATAACATCATATCTGCTTATGAATGTTTACATTTTATGAAAAGAAGCAGGTCAAAGGTTAATAGCCATTGTGCCCTAAAGTTGGACATGATGAAGGCTTATGATAGGCTGGAATGGACATATTTGGAAGCAATAATGGGCAAACTGGGATTTGCCCCAAAATGGATAAAGTTGGTGATGGGAATGGTGAAATCAGTTTCTTTTGCAGTGTTGTTCAATGGTGAAAAACTTGATCAGTTTAAACCTTCTAGAGGGATTCGACAGGGAGACCCAATTTTTCCTTATCTTTTCTTGATCGCAACGGAGGGCCTCCCGTGCCTTTTGAAATTCAGTTCTCAGTCATCTAGTTTTGTGGGAGTTAAGGTGGCGCCGACAGCCCCGGTTGTCAACCACCTTCTCTTTGCTGATGATAGCCTGCTGCTATTCAGGGCAAGTAATGATGGAGCAGTTGCAGTGTCAAACTTGTTGGATATCTATTATAATGCGTCTGGCCAGAGGGTGAACAATGACAAATCTTCTATTTTTTCAGTAAGGGATGCCCTCAAACAGTGTGGGATGGCATAAAGGGAACGCTCAACGTTCACAATGAACAACTTAGCGAGAGGTATTTGGGTATGCCCACTGATGTGGGACACTCAAAATGGCACTTTCAAATATTTGAAAGATAGAGTTTAGGAGAAGATTAAAGGGTGGATGGAAAAGTTGTTATCTTATGCTAGCAAAGAGGTTCTGATTAAGGCAATTGCACAAGCTATCCCGGTCTACTCGATGGCCTGTTTCAGATTATCAAGAGGAGTTTGTGAAAGCATAACATCTCTAATCAGACAGTTTTGGTGGGGCAGTAAAAGAGGAAGGAGAAAGCCATGCTGGGTCTCTTGGGACGTGTGCACAAAACTGAAACATCTGGGAGGCCTAGGTTTCTGTGACATGGAGCTGTTCAACCTGTCTCTCTTGGCAAGGCAGGCGTGGCGGCTCCTTCAGGAGCCAATGACACTCAGTGCAAAAATATTGAAGGCAATTTATTTTCCCGCCACGAGCATTTTAGAAGCAGGCATAGGCGGTCATCCCTCTCAGGTATGGCGCGCGATTCTAGACGGGGGGGGGGGGCATCTTGTCCCAGGGCATCATTCGAAGAGTTGGAACTGGAGAAGAAACAAATATCTGGGAGCATAACTGGCTCCCCCGATAGGGAGTTAAACGACCTTTGAACGTGATGGTTGCTCACTCGCCTGAACTAGTTTCAGAATTAATTGATGCCACTTTAGCCACTTGGAGAGAAGATCTAATACGGGCCACCTTTAATCCTTATGACGCCCAAAGCATATTAAGGATCCCACTGTGTACTCGTAAGGTTGCTGATTTCTGGGCTTGGGGTGCTGATCACCGTGGGAGATTTTCAGTTAGCTCGGTTTACAGAATGCTCGTGAAAACAAAACTGCAGAGGGAAAGTTGGCTCGAAAATTCTGAAAGCCCTGCGGATGTTGCAGTGGAGGCGAAGAGGTGGTCTAATCTATGGCAGATTAAGGTTCCATCGAAGGTCAAGAACTTTTTATGGCGTTTGTGTCAGAATTCATTACCAACAACAGACTTGCTGAATCACCGTAACATGTCGACTTCTTTAGTCTGCGCTATTTGTTCAACTTCTGACAGTTGGAGGCATGCGCTGGTCAATTGCCATATGGCGGGTAGTGTCTGGGCGCTAGCTCTTTCTCAGATGGTGGAGCATATGCAAGCAAACTTGGAGCTGGAAGCGAAGGACTGGTTGTTTCTGATGCACGAAACTCTGGCCCAAAATGATTTCACAAGATTGGTGGTCACCTTGTGGGCAATCTGGAGAGATAGGAGGAAAGCTATACACGAGGAGATTTTCCAAAGTCCACTGTCAACTTTCTCTTTCATTAACTCTTTTCTGGATGACTTGGAGTCTCTTAAGCAGCCAGCTATTGCTCAAGCAAGGAATCAGCCGGCAAGAGCGCGGTTGTGGATTGCACCACCGTTGGGATATGTGAAACTGAACACCGATGCGGCAGTAACGAGGAATGGAAGCTATGGCTCAGTTGCGGCTTTGTGCCGTGACGCGGGAGGTACTTTTCTGGGAGCTTCATGCATAACATTTAGGAACATTTCGGATCTTGAGATTCTTGAGGCTTTGGCAGTAAGAGAAGCCCTGGCTTTGGCGAACGATCTTTATGAGCAAAAAATACATGTGGCATCGGACTGCCAGAATGTGGTGCACGGAATAAAGAAAGGATCAGCAGCGGAGTGTGGAGCTATAATTCGTGAAATCATAGACCATTTGACCTCGTTTACTTCTTGTAATATAGTTCACAAGCATAGAGCCTCGAACACCGAGGCTCACAATCCCGCTAAGCATGCTTTATCATTAGGGTTTGGCCACCATGTATGGTTTGGCCATCCCGGCGATCTTCTTTTTGTACCTGTAAACATTATGGTTACATGAATAAAGCTTGGCGAGACTGTCTCAAAAAAAAAACTTGCCATAACATGCCAATTAATGGTGTCATTAAGGGCATGTACAATGGTTGATAAGATATTTTTATCTTAAGTCTTGCATGTGATTTAGACATGACAAAAAAACATGTCTATAATGGGTCATCTTTTAGCCTTATCTTCAATAACTAGTTATTTCTAAAAACGTGGTAAGACATATTGAGGTAAGAGATCATCTCTTGTTTTCTTTTAAATAAGAGAAGACAAGTCTTTTCTTATGATTTCTTTCTCCTCCACCTCATCATTTATCCTACGTGAGATGCCTAAGATACTACATGCCCTAAAATCTGTTTTGAGATGCTCTTAGACATTTCTTTTTCTTTTTTTGGTGTCAGCTGACACTGACAGACACCAATGGCTCTACGCTGGACCCGTCACTAGCGGCAGCACCATCGCGCTCTGCCATGCTATTCCTTTCCATTGACGATGCCGCTGCAAGGATAGACTTCTCATTCCGGGGATATTTCGCGCCTGCTGAACCTCCTTTTGATTTTGGTTTTGATTTTGGGAGGAAAAGGGGCACACCCCATGTACTTTTGTCAAATATCTCGACCCTCCTGACAAGTGTTCGGCAACAACCGTAATATCAATATCGGGGTTGCTTCGGGCCGTCCGTCAACTCATGCTTGTTCATGCCAATACACTATAGAAAGGACGTTCTTGCAGCTAATTACCATCTCTCACTTCTTCGGTACGGTGCTGTGCTGTCCAAAACTTATCCGGCATCGATGCTTTCTCTCCTCTTCAGCTCAATCTTACATTACGTACGTGTCAGATGTCGCTGTGGCGTCCGAGCTGCATGCAAGAAAATATCTCCGGCCCAAACGGACTCCCAAATATCTTTCATGCCGTGAAATTATAAAGAATGAGGTCTGTGTTTCGTAACTTCTCTTCTTGAAGATAATAAACAGAACCAAAGTGTGCAAAACGACGGCACCGTCGGTGAATTACAGTGAAGAGAAGCTGCAGACGGAGGAATCACACAAAATACACCAAGCCAAGTCACGGCTGCAACTTGGAACTACTCCCTCCGTCCGAGAAAGGTTGTCCCTCAAATAGATGTATTTAACATCAAGTTAGTACTAAATACATCCATTTAAAAGATATGTTTGGGACAAGTTTTTTCGGACAAAGAGATTATCTATGAGCACTGTGCATAACTACTGTAGCAACGTGTGTACCAGTGCTTCTCCACTATACAAAACATATCTTTAGCTTTCTGTGGCATCGAATCTCAAGATCCCGTCGACTCGGTCTCTCAGATGTGTTTGCGGTAACTTTGTCAATCTCAAGTTCCGCCGGTTTAGTCTTTCGCATGTGCTCATACGGAGTAAGGTGTACGTGTGTGCGTTCATAGGGATGAGAGTACGTACATGTTTATGAGCATTTGCGTCGGTACTGTGTTTCTAAGAAAAGACTGCAACCTTTTTTATTTAATCCGCGGTCATTTTGACATGCACAAGACTCTCGTGACTCCCTGCCGCCACTATAGAAAAGCTCCTACCCGTGAGACACTGCCTCCCCCTCGTCACCGCCGTCAGCGGTTGCCTGACCGACCCATGGTGGCGGTGGGGCGGCCCTTCCTTCTCCTGCTCCCCTCTCTGTTCGACCCCGTGGCGGCTCCCGGTTTCCTTCACAACAGTTCGTGCTGCTGGTCCTAGTTCGCCTCAGCTCCAGTGATTTGATTGCTCATGGAGGCGACATGGCGGTGCCGGTGCCTCTCGATCTTGCTTCGGGGACCTATTCTAGCGTGGGTTCTCCTTGCCCGTTGTTGGCCTTTTCCCAGCCGGGCTCCCACTGGCGCGCCTCGAGCCAGGTTAGGGCGCGTTTGGTTACCTGCACCGTTTTTTGCCACTTTGCATACTTGTCCCAGTTGGGTCTGACTAAGCATATACATGCTAAAAATTAACATCTGCATGTTGATTGGTTGCCTGCATCTCCTCTAGGCTGAGTGTGCTAAAACGAAAGGCCTGCTATTTGGTTGCGCACTTGTTTGAGGGGAAACACAAGTCCGGTTGTTTGGTTACATCCAGGACAGTTGTGTGGTAACCTCCTACTCGATGTGCTGAGCTTACCAAAGGCACACATGAACTAGCAAGAACTAAACTAGTAGCAACAGAACGATCTTAGGCACAAACATAAGTCTTAACCACACAGAACAAGTTTTAAACCAACACAGTATGATAAGTTCTAAACGAAACCGAAGTCCTAAAAGCAAGAACAACCAAGGATTGGATCACACGAGCTCAGGCGGTCGCGGCGAAGGCATTGCCGTGCTCCTTGCACTTGGTGACCACCTCCACGCCCTCGTCGTTGAAGACGGTCACCTTCATGGTGTCGGGGGACAACAACTTGAACGTCAGCATGTACCCGATCATGATCTGGTGAACGGCGGCGAAGGTGGCCCAACCCTGATCAAGGACGACCCTGCCGCCGATCACCCTCATCGTCACCCTCCATGCGCAGTCGGTGTTCGTCTTTAGCTTGAACTCTGTAGGGATGGCGGGGAAGTACTTTCTGAAGTCCAGAGGCAATGGCAGACTCTCCAGCTTACGAGCAAGGATAACCTTGCAGAAGTGGTTTGACCCTGACTCCTGATGGAAATGGCCATAGTTCCTCCGCTTGGGGCTTGGGTGATCCAGCACTTGCACTTCGTCCAATGGAGGCACAACCTTCTTGCCCTTCTCCAATGGTGGCACCACCTCCTTGCCCTTGTCCATCTGCATTATGAACAACACACATATCAATGGTCATCATTCATTCATATCGGGCTAACGCTCCTATATTAACCCATCCCAGTAACCCAACACAGTAGCCAAGTACAGTCGGTACAAGGCGCCTCAAGACAGGCGCACCACAGCGTACTAGAGTAGTACGTTCGGGTTGTCGGAGTCCGACAATGACGAGGTGCAGATGGTGGCCAGGGCGCCGGCGACATGCGGCCATGCAAGACCCATCGTTCTTAACAAAGACGATGAGGATGAAGCCGATGAGGAAGAAAAGAAGATGAGTAAGCCCCCCTCCCATTGCTCGACACGACTCCAGGGTCGCCGCGGCTAGACAATCCAATCCCGCCCCCGATGTAATAAAAAAATAACCCATGAGCCCTAGAAGCAGAATCGATTGATGTCAATCCTTCCCCCTAATGTGTTCAATCCCCCCTAACTCTTCAATGGTGTGCTCTAATCGAATCTAGCCCGAGTCGAAAGCAGTGAATGTACAGAGAGGACGAGGTCTTACCGCCATGGTCGATGCGCTCCGGTGGAGGTCTACAGTCTCTCCGGTGGTTGCCGCCGCCGTCTTCGATCGATTCGCAGTAGAGCTCAGGTTGTTGCCATCGTCGTCGCCACCAGTGTGAGTGGGGAAGAGGGGAGAGAGCGGTGAGGAGGGGGAGGTGAGGGTAATTTATGACGACGTGTCTAGAAACAACGCGACGTCTCGGGACCGCACCCACGCATGCAACCGCCCACGCCCACATGCCTGGGGTTGCATCGCTCGGGCCTGGCTGAGGAAAAATGGCCGATTTGAGCGTTCACAGGGATGCAGGCCCAGAGGTGCTTTAATCTTCGTGCTATGCATGCCCTATAGTGAATGGGGGTAACCAAACATGCATTTTTCTTCCCACACGGGCCTGGCTGAGGTATATGCAGGTTACCAAACGCGTCCTTAAAGGCTTTGCCCATGCATGGTCTGGCTGCAACCAACTCTGTGTCCACTGAATCTGATGGCGCTTGGGTGCATGCTGGTTGCTGGCATCTGGATCTGCCCGGGACTCGTTCGGTGCTTCCGGACCTTCATTCTGAAGGGTATTGTGCGTGTCGTTGTTGAGGTGACTAGTGTGAAAACTATGGGTCTGACCCAAGTTGGTTTATACCTGATAATGACGACGTTTTTTTGCATCATTACATTGTTGGGGGCATGGCTCGAATATCTTCGGAGTTGTTCTTCAGGTGAAAATCTCTCGGCTCTTGTGGTTAGATCCGGTGACGGCAGCGCTTGAGCATCATTTTCTTCCTAAAGATGTTAATGTTGAAGAACATCATTGTCCTTGTGGTGTCGATCGTTGTCTACCGCTTTGGGGTCCTTTACTTTTCACTCACTAACAGTGTCCTGGATTAGGGGGTACTGACCTAGTCGGCCCACAGTCCATAGGCCGAGTTTATGGCACACCCTTTCTCTAAGGACTTTGGAAGCCTCATACTTTGGAGTAATCAAGATGGACTCTACTGAAGACTTGGCATGTACTCCAAGACCTGCACCGGCTCGGCGGTGCATGTAACCCTAGATCAGCAACCGATCATGTGTAACCCTGGGTACCCCTGGTGTCTATATAAAATAGGAGGTCTAGTCCATAGCGGGAGGATCACAATTGCAATCACCTAGCCTTAGGGTTAGAAATCTACTTACGGTCTCGAGGTAGATCAAACCTGTAATCGATACATCATCATCAATACAATCAAGCAGGACGTAGGGTATTACCTCTTCGAGCGGGCCCGAACCTAGGTAAATATTGTCTCCTTCATCCCTTGTTACCCATAGACTCGAGATCCATAGCTCGGGACCCCCTACCCTGACGTCTGCCGGTTTTAGTAACGATATAGGTGCTTTCATTGAGAGTTCCGCTGTGTGATCAGAAAAGGATCGATGAAATAGTCAGTTAATGACCATGGCCCTCACAGCACGACGCTCGCATCCTAATCGCCGATGGCCGAATCACACCCTCTTCATCAAGAGAGGGGCTCTGATGACCTCTCCATCTTCCCCCTCGCCCCCGGGCCAGAGTATCACCTGGCGAGTGAAGGCGAAGACGACCAAACAAAGGAAACCAAAGATCAGATCTCAAGATCAATTCGGCCACTCTGTCACCACACTGGTACGTGTCGGTGCTATACAAATGGTTTTTTAACCCCTTTCCGCGACGGCATTTGAAACCGTCGCTAAGTGAGTGTGGGCGATAGGGGGGTCCTTCCCACACGACCCAGAAACCGTCCGGGATAGGGAGCCAAGATGCATATACAATACTTCTACTCGTTTGTGCTCGCATTGCCATCGCAGTCGGTATTCTATGATGCTACGTTTATGATGCGCGGCCCATCACAAACGGTTCACTATTATAGAACGTGTATGATAAGCATACAATCACACACATTCACTTTTCCCAAACCGTATGCGATAACTAATTAAGAAGATTAGCTAATCGTTGTACGAGTGTCGGATAGGATTATGAAACGTCGGACCATCGTAACATCATCGTACATGACAACTACCGCACACGCTATTCTGTGGTGCAAAGTTTACGATGCATACTTCATCAGAAACAGTTCATTGTTGCAAATCGTATACGATAAGACAACTATCACAAACGTTTAGTTTGCTCGCACTATTTGTGATATTGTCTGACATCACACACGCTTTGCAAACGATAACTGTGTGCATGCTTGCACACATTTCCTCTCTGTGAACCGTGTCGGATTATGGTGTATATCGCAAATGTTTATGCTTTACCAACCGTGTGTGCCGTAACGACCTGGAGAGCATAATTTCACCATAATTTAATTGCGGCTATTTCAAATTGTATCGGATTTGTATTTGAATTTGAATTGGAATGTATGCTATAGCTTTATTCATATCCATCAGGGTCAAACAACTAATGCATTCTTCAATTCATAGCTACATATGTTCAAGAGTTCCAAAAGAACCAAATAAAGAATGATGAACCACAGTTGTATACTTGTACAATTAAAGATGGTAAAGAAAGAGGCGAAATACTTTCTGGTTGTTGAACAAGGTGAAGCGGAATGCCCATATTGTGCCCTCCTCCATGCAGAAGGCACGCACGACTCTAGTCCAAGCCCTTGTGATGGCCGACTGTCCATCCTTCACGGTCTTCATGAAAACTGTTGGAAATATGCCCTAGAGGCAATAATAAATGGATTATTATATTTCCTTGTTCATGATAATTGTCTATTGTTCATGCTATAATTGTATTGTTCGGAAATCATAATACATGTGTGAATACATAGACCACAATGTGTCCCTAGTAAGCCTCTAGTTGACTAGCTCGTTGATCAATAGATAGTCATGGTTTCCTGACTATGGACATGGGGATGTCATTGATAACGGGATCACATCATTAGGAGAATGATGTGATGGACAAGACCCAAACCTAAGCATAGCACAAAAGATCGTGTAGTTCGTTTGCTAGAGCTTTTGTGAATGTCAAGTATCATTCCTTAGACCATGAGATTATGCAACTCCCGGATACCGTAGGAGTGCTTTGGGTGTATCAAACGTCACAACGTAACTGGGTGACTATAAAGGTGCACTACAGGTATCTTCGAAAGTATCTGTTGGGTTGGCATGAATCGAGACTGGGATTTGTCACTCCGTGTGACGGAGAGGTATCTCTGGGCCCACTCGGTAAGACATCATCATAATGAGCTCAAAGTGATCAAGGTGTTGTTCACGGGATGATGTATTACGGGAACGAGTAAAGAGACTTGCCGGTAACGAGATTGAACAATGTATCGGTATATCGATGATCGAATCTCGGGCAAGTATCGTACCGATGGACAAAGGGAATTGAGTACGGGATTGATTAAGTCCTCGACATCGTGGTTCATCCGATGAGATCATCGAGGAGCATGTGGGAGCCAACATGGGTATCCAGATCCCGCTGTTGGTTATTGATCGGAGATCGTCTCGGTCATGTCTGCATGTCTCCTGAACCCGTAGGGTCTACACACTTAAGGTTCGGTGACGCTAGGGTTGTTAAAGATATTAGTATGCAGCAAACCGAAGGTTGTTCGGAGTCCCGGATGAGATCCCGGACGTCACGAGAGGTTCCAGAATGGTTCGGAGGTAAAGATTTATATATGGGAAGGTGTTGTACGGACACCGGAAAGTCTCGGGGGCATATCGGTATTGTACCGGGGCCACCGGAGAGGCACCGGGGGTCCACCTTGAGGGGCCAGCTCTCTCGGAGGGCCTCATGGGCCACAAGGGGCAGGGAACCAACCCCTGGAGGGCTGGGCGCGCCCCCTTCCCTTGGGCCCATGCGCCTAGGGTTGGGGGGAAACCCGAGTGGGGGCGCCCCCCTTGCTTGGGGGGCAAGCCCCCCACCCTTGGCCGCCGCCCCCCTGGAGATCCATCTCCAGGGTTGCGCCCCCCTAGGGGGCCTATATAAAGGGGGGAGAGGGAGGGCAGCCGCACCCCTGCTGCATTGGCGCCTCCATCTCCCCGTTGCACCTCTCCCTCTCTCCACATAAGCTTGGCGAAGCCCTGCTGGAACTCTGCTGCATCCACCACCACGCCGTCGTGCTGCTGGATCTTCATCAACCTCTCCTTCCCCTTGCTGGATCAAGAAGGTGGAGACGTCATCCCGACCGTACGTGTGTTGAACGCGGAGGTGCTGTCCGTTCGGCACTAGGTCATCGGTGATTCGGATCACGGCGAGTACGACTCCATCATTCACGTTCTCCTTGAACGCTTCCGTTGTGATCTACAAGTGGTATGTAGATGCTCTCCTATCCCCTCGTTGCTAGAATACTCCATGGATAGATCTTGGTGATGCGTAGGAAAATTTTAATTTCTGCTACGATCCCCAACAGTGGTATCAGAGCCAGGTTTATGCGTAGTTTCTATGCACGAGTAGAACACAAAGTAGTTGTGGGCGTCGAATTGTCAATTCTTCTTGCCGTTACTAGTCCTATCTTGGTTCAGCGGTATTGTGGGATGAAGCGGCCCGGACCAACCTTACACGTACGCTTACGTGAGACCGGTTCCACCGACTGACATGCACTAGTTGCATAAGGTGGCTGGCGGGTGTCTGCCTCTCCCACTTTAGTTGGATCGGATTCGATGAACAGGGTCCTTATGAAGGGTAAATAGAGATTGACAATTCATGTTGTGGTTTTAACGTAGGTAAGAAACGTTCTTGCTAGCAACCTATAACAGCCACGTAAAAACTTGCAACAACAATTAGAGGACGTCTAACTTGTTTTTGCAGCAAGTGCTTTGTGATGTGATATGGCCAGAAGTTGTGATGAATCATGTATGTGATGTATGAGATGATCTTGTTATTGTAATAGGAATCACGACTTGCATGTCGATGAGTATGACAACCGGCAGGAGCCATAGGAGTTGTCTTTATTTATTTATTACCTGCGTGTCAACTTAAATCGTCATGTAATTACTTTACTTTATTGCTAAAGCGTTAGCCATAGTAGTAGAAGTAATAGTTGACGTGACAACTTCATGAAGACACGATGATGGAGATC
This sequence comes from Aegilops umbellulata, assembly GCA_032464435.1. Taxonomy (NCBI): domain Eukaryota; kingdom Viridiplantae; phylum Streptophyta; class Magnoliopsida; order Poales; family Poaceae; genus Aegilops; species Aegilops umbellulata. The sequence goes on along the minus strand of CP136058.1, from coordinate 374,533,678 downwards.
ATGATGATGGAGATCATGGTGTCATGCCGGTGACGACGATGAACATGGCGCCCCGAAGATGGAGATCAAAGGAGCGAAATGATGTTGGCCATATCATGTCACTATTTGATTGCATGTGATGTTTATCATGTTTTACATCTTATTTGCTTAGAACGACGGTAGCATAAATAAGATGATCCCTCACTAAAATATCAAAAATGTGTTCTCCCTAACTGTGCACCGTTGCTAAGGTTCGTCGTTCCGAAGCACCACGTGATGATCGGGTGTGATAGGTCCTTACGTTCGCATACAACGGATGTAAGCCAGATTTACACACGCAATACACTTAGGTTGGATTGACGAGCCTAGCATGTACAGACATGTCCTCGGAACACGGAGGACCGAAAGGTCGAACATGAGTCGTATAGAAGATACGATCAACATGGAGATGTTCACCGATGATGACTAGTCCGTCTCACGTGATGATCGGACACGGCCTAGTTGACTCGGATCATGTATCACTTAGATGACTAGAGGGATGTCAAATCTGAGTGGGAGTTCATTCATTAATTTGATTAGATGAACTTAATTATCATGAACTTAGTCTAAATCTTTACAATATGTCTTGTAGATCAAATGGCCCACGCTAATGTCACCCTCAACTTCAACGCGTTCCTAGAGAAAACCAAGCTGAAAGATGATGGCAGCAACTATGCGGACTGGGCCCGGAACCTGAGGATCATCCTCATAGCTGCCAAGAAAGATTATGTCCTAGAAGCACCGCTAGGTGATGCACCATTCCCAGCAAACCAGGACGTTATGAACGCCCATCAGTCTCGTGCTGATGATTACTCCCTCGTTCAGTGCGGCATGCTTTACAGCTTAGAACCGGGGCTCCAAAAGCGTTTTGAGCAACACGGAGCATATGAGATGTTCGAGGAGCTGAAATTGATTTTCCAAGCTCATGCCCGGGTCGAGAGATATGATGTCTCCGACAAGTTCTTTAGCTGTAAGATAGAGGAAAATAGCTCTGTCAGTGAACACATACTCAAGATGTCTGGGTTGCACAACCACTTGACTCAGCTGGAAGTTAATCTCCCGGATGAGGCGGTCATTGACAGAATCCTTCAGTCGCTCCCACCTAGCTACAAGAGCTTCGTGATGAACTACAATATGCAGGGGATGGAAAAGACCATTCCCGAGTTGTATTCAATGCTGAAATCTGCAGAGGTGGAGATCAAAAAGGAACATCAAGCGTTGATGGTGAATAAAACCACTAAGTTCAAGAAAGGCAAGGGTAAGAAGAACTTCAAGAAGGACGGCAAGGAGGTTGCCGCGCCTGGTAAATCAGTTGCCAGGAAGAAGTCAAAGAATGGACCCAAACCTGAAACTGAGTGCTTTTATTGCAAGGGAACCGGTCACTGGAAGCGGAATTGCCCCAAGTACTTAGCGGATAAGAAGGCCGGCAACACTAAAGGTATATGTGATATACATGTAATTGATGTGTACCTTACCAGTGCTCGTACTAGCTCCTGGTATTTGATACCGGTGCCATTGCTCATATTTGTAACTCAAAACAGGAGCTGCGGAATAAACGGAGACTGGCGAAGGACGAGGTGACGATGCGCGTCGGGAATGGTTCCAGGGTCGATGTGATCGCCGTCGGCACGCTACCTCTACATTTACCTACGGGATTAGTTTTAAACCTCAATAATTGTTATTTAGTGCCAAGTTTGAGCATGAACATTGTATCTGGATCTCGTTTAATACGAGATGGCTACTCATTTAAATCCGAGAATAATGGTTGTTCTATTTATATGAGTGATATGTTTTATGGTCATGCTCTGATGGTTAATGGTTTATTCTTAATGAATCTCGTACGTGATGTTACACATATTCATAGTGTGAATACCAAAAGATGTAAAGTTAATAACGATAGTCACACATACTTGTGGCACTGCCGCCTTGGTCACATTGGTGTCAAGCGCATGAAGAAGCTCCATGCTGATGGACTTTTAGAGTCTCTCGATTATGAATCATTTGACACGTGCGAACCATGCCTCATGGGCAAAATGACCAAGACTCCATTCTCAGGGACAATGGAGCGAGCAACCAACTTGTTGGAAATCATACATACAGATGTGTGTGGTCCAATGAGCGTTGAGGCTCGCGGAGTCTATCGTTATGTCCTCACTCTCACTGATGATTTGAGTAGATATGGGTATGTCTACTTAATGAAACACAAGTCTGAGACCTTTGAAAAGTTCAAGGAGTTTCAGAGTGAGGTTGAGAATCAACGTGACAGGAAAATAAAGTTCTTACGATCAGATCGTGGGGGAGAATATTTAAGTCACGAATTTGGCACACACTTAAGAAAATGTGGAATCGTTTCACAACTCACGCCGCCTGGAACACCTCAGCGTAACGGTGTGTCCGAACGTCGTAATCACACTCTATTGGATATGGTGCGGTCTATGATGTCTCTCACAGATCTACCGCTATCATTTTGGGGATACACTCTAGAGACAGCCGCATTCACTTTAAATAGGGCACCGTCTAAATCCGTTGAGACGACACCGTATGAATTATGGTTTGGAAAGAAACCTAAGCTGTCGTTTCTGAAAGTTTGGGGTTGCGATGCTTATGTCAAGAAACTTCAACCTGAAAAGCTCGAACCCAAATCGGAAAAATGCGTCTTCATAGGATATCCCAAAGAAACAGTTGGGTATACCTTCTACCTCAGATCCGAAGGCAAGATCTTTGTTGCCAAGAACGGGTCCTTTCTAGAGAAAGAGTTTCTCTCGAAAGAAGTAAGTGGGAGGAAAGTAGAACTTGATGAAGTACTACCTCTTGAAAAACAGAGTAGCGTAGCTCAGGAAAATGTTCCTGTGGTACCTGCACCGATTCAAGAGGAGGTTAATGATGATGATCAAGATACTTCTGATCAAGCTCCTACTGAACTTCGTAGGTCCACAAGGATGCGTTCCGCACCAGAGTGGTACGGCAACCCTGTCCTGGAAATCATGTTGTTGGACAACGGTGAACCTTCGAACTATGAAGAAGCGATGGCGGGCCCAGATTCCGACAAATGGCTAGAAGCCATGAAATCCGAGATAGAATCCATGTATGAAAACAAAGTATGGACTTTGAATGACTTGCCCGATGATCGGCGAGCCATAGAAAATAAATGGATCTTTAAGAAGAAGACAGACGCGGATGGTAATGTGACCATCTATAAAGCTCGACTTGTCGCTAAGGGTTATCGGCAAGTTCAAGGGGTTGACTACGATGAGACTTTCTCTCTCGTAGCGAAGCTGAAGTCAGTCCGAATCATGTTAGCAATTGCCACATACTATGATTATGAGATATGGCAAATGGACGTCAAAACGGCATTCCTTAACGGCTTCCTTAAGGAAGAATTGTATATGATGCAGCCGGAAGGTTTTGTCGATCCTAAGAATGCTAACAAAGTATGCAAGCTCCAGCGCTCTATCTATGGGCTGGTGCAAGCATCTCGGAGTTGGAACATTCGCTTTGATGAGATGATCAAAGCGTTTGGGTTTATGCAGACTTATGGAGAAGCCTGCGTTTACAAGAAAGTGAGTGGGAGCTCCGTAGCATTTCTCAAATTATATGTGGATGACATACTATTGATGGGAAATGATATAGAATTCTTGGAAAGCATAAAGGCCTATTTGAACAAGTGTTTTTCAATGAAGGACCTTGGAGAAGCTGCTTATATATTAGGCATCAAGATCTATAGGGATAGATCGAGACGCCTCATCGGTCTTTCACAAAGTACGTACCTTGACAAGATTTTGAAGAAGTTCAAAATGGATCAGTCCAAGAAGGGGTTCTTGCCTATATTGCAAGGTGTGCGATTGAGCACGACTCAATGCCCGACGACGGCAAAAGATATAGAAGAGATGAGTGTCATCCCATATGCCTCAGCTATAGGGTCTATTATGTATGCCATGCTATGTACCAGACCCGATGTAAACCTTGCCGTAAGTTTGGTAGGTAGGTACCAAAGTAATCCCGGCAAGGAACACTGGACAGCGGTCAAAAACATCCTGAAGTACCTAAAAAGGACTAAGGATATGTTTCTCGTTTATGGAGGTGCCGAAGAGCTCGTCGTAAAGCGTTACGTCGACGCTAGCTTCGACACAGATCTGGATGACTCCAAGTCACAAACCGGATACGTGTATATTTTGAATGGAGGGGCAGTAAGCTGGTGCAGTTGCAAGCAAAGCGTCGTGGCGGGATCTACATGTGAAGCGGAGTATATGGCAGCCTCGGAGGCAGCACAAGAAGCAGTCTGGGTGAAGGAGTTCATTACCGACCTAGGAGTCATACCCAATGCGTCGGACCTGATGACTCTCTTCTGTGACAACACTGGAGCAATTGCCCTTGCGAAGGAGCCCAGGTTTCACAGGAAGACCAGGCATATCAAGCGTCGCTTCAACTCCATTCGTGAAAGTGTTCAAAATGGAGACATAGAGATTTGTAAAGTACATACGGACCTGAATGTAGCAGATCCGTTGACTAAACCTCTCCCTAGAGCAAAACATGATCAACACCAAAATTCCATGGGTGTGCGATTCATCACAATGTAACTAGACTATTGTCTCTAGTGCAAGTGGGAGACTGTTGGAAATATGCCCTAGAGGCAATAATAAATGGATTATTATATTTCCTTGTTCATGATAATTGTCTATTGTTCATGCTATAATTGTATTGTTCGGAAATCATAATACATGTGTGAATACATAGACCACAATGTGTCCCTAGTAAGCCTCTAGTTGACTAGCTCGTTGATCAATAGATAGTCATGGTTTCCTGACTATGGACATGGGGATGTCATTGATAACGGGATCACATCATTAGGAGAATGATGTGATGGACAAGACCCAAACCTAAGCATAGCACAAAAGATCGTGTAGTTCGTTTGCTAGAGCTTTTGTGAATGTCAAGTATCATTCCTTAGACCATGAGATTATGCAACTCCCGGATACCGTAGGAGTGCTTTGGGTGTATCAAACGTCACAACGTAATTGGGTGACTATAAAGGTGCACTATAGGTATCTCCGAAAGTATCTGTTGGGTTGGCATGAATCGAGACTGGGATTTGTCACTCCGTGTGACGGAGAGGTATCTCTGGGCCCACTCGGTAAGACATCATCATAATGAGCTCAAAGTGATCAAGGTGTTGTTCACGGGATGATGTATTACGGGAACGAGTAAAGAGACTTGCCGGTAACGAGATTGAACAAGGTATCGATATACCGACGATCGAATCTCGGGCAAGTATCGTACCGATGGACAAAGGGAATTGAGTACGGGATTGATTAAGTCCTCGACATCGTGGTTCATCCGATGAGATCATCGAGGAGCATGTGGGAGCCAACATGGGTATCCAGATCCCGCTGTTGGTTATTGATCGGAGATCGTCTCGGTCATGTCTGCATGTCTCCCGAACCCGTAGGGTCTACACAGTTAAGGTTCGGTGACGTTAGGGTTGTTAAAGATATTAGTATGCAGCAAACCGAAGGTTGTTCGGAGTCCCGGATGAGATCCCGGACGTCACGAGAGGTTCCAGAATGGTTCAGAGGTAAAGATTTATATATGGGAAGGTGTTGTACGGACACCGGAAAGTCTCGGGGGCATATCGGTATTGTACCGGGGCCACCGGAGAGGCACCGGGGGTCCACCTTGAGGGGCCAGCCCTCTCGGAGGGCCTCATGGGCCACAAGGGGCAGGGAACCAGCCCCTGGAGGGCTGGGTGCGCCCCCTTCCCTTGGGCCCATGCACCTAGGGTTGAGGGGAAACCCTAGTGGGGGCGCCCCCCTTGCTTGGGGGGCAAGCCCCCCACCCTTGGCCGCCGCCCCCCTGGAGATCCATCTCCAGGGCTGCGCCCCCCCTAGGGGGCCTATATAAAGGGGGGAGAGGGAGGGCAGCCGCACCCCTGCTGCATTGGCGCCTCCATCTCCCCGTTGCACCTCTCCCTCTCTCCACTGAAGCTTGGCGAAGCCCTGCTGGAACTCTGCTGCATCCACCACCACGCCGTCGTGCTGCTGGATCTTCATCAACCTCTCCTTCCCCTTGCTGGATCAAGAAGGAGGAGACGTCATCCCGACCGTACGTGTGTTGAACGCGGAGGTGCTGTCCGTTCGGCACTAGGTCATCGGTGATTCGGATCACGACGAGTACGACTCCATCATCCACGTTCTCCTTGAACGCTTCCGTTGCGATCTACAAGTGGTATGTAGATGCTCTCCTATCCCCTCGTTGCTAGAATACTCCATGGATAGATCTTGGTGATGCGTAGGAAAATTTTAATTTCTGCTACGATCCCCAACAAAAACATCTAGATAATCGTCGTGTTTTGGTAGAAATACTTTAAACTTTGCATGCTCACCAACCATGTAGTTTGAGAGGTAATCTTTAGTAAACTGCTTTGTGAACCACTGCAAAGGAAAAATATTCAGACATTGTCATCTAACACAACTCATTATGGGCAGTAAAAAGAAGACTGCAGAGTTCTTACTTACCATCCTGCAGTTCGCTGTTGTATTGGATAAAGTGTAAACAAATAGTTTAATTGCCATCTTTTGACCCATTTTACCAACAATCTTTATCAGCTTCCTCACTTGATGCTGGTTCATCGCATCTCATTGCCCCATACGCAGAAAGGGTCGAAGTGCGGATCTTTACCAATGACATATGTACCTAAAAGCACCAAGTTAATATTATAAGCTAAGCAGCAATTGCACAATGATGTAGTACAACACTCTTTTATAATATCTTATAACATCCAATATACTCATGTATTAGATGAATTAACATCTTATATTATGGCCTGGAAGGAGTTTATTGCATTCTTACAAATTATCGGTTGATTAACTGCTGCTGTATCCATGGGTTAGAGTTAGTTTGAGCTAGTTCGGGCTCAAATAGCCCTAAAGTATATCCAAACACGAGGGCTAGTTTGAGCTAGTTGCATCTAACCCACCCAAAAAAACTATCCAACCCAAGAGGTGCTAATTGGAGCTAGGTCTCCTAGTGCATTTATTGTCAATCTAACCCTGCCATCCAAATACCTCTTTGGATGGAGTTAGTTCAGGGTTAGTCATGAGCTAGAAACTAACTCTAACCTCTAGCTAAGTTGAGTATCCAAACAAGGCTGTGTTGTTGTTGTTGCCGCTGCTGCTCTCCTACGTATATCTAGACATCATCAGAACATTAAGGTAACACTCTTCCTTGTTGCCATGTAGCCTAGGATTGCATATTTAGACATTAAGTACAGTGCATGTTGCTATGTAGCCTTAGATATATTACATATGGCCCTAGTTAACCTAACGATCAATGGGTTGCTGATATATTCAATTAAAAGTCCGATTCACCGATTAGTCCCTTGTCAACGCCCGACCTATATGATACCAGCTACCGATATCTAGAACAGTGAGCATATATAAGCCATGTGATGAAACTAACCTCGATGGAAAACAACAGTCTTTCCCAAAATTGTCCTGTGTAGGTACATTGAGAGGCATGTTAAGCACAACAGGCTGAACATCAACCAAAATTATCCATGGAAGACAAAATAATCTTCAAAAGATAGCTTTAGTGTGCAGGTTTAAGCACGCTAGTAAAGCAAAACAAGTGAAAAGGTGTGTTAACTGCAACTGGCCTAACATTTAACAACAAGCAAACATAGTCATTCAAACTGGTATTGTGCCGGTCTAAGTACACTGGTTATTGTTAAATAAAAATGGAAAGGTGTGTTAACTACAAGATGCAGCAACCAAATATAGTCATTCATAGTGGTATTGTTGAAACTGGTATTGATGAAATTGAACTGCATAGTTCATACTTGCACATATAGAACATCATGTTGTGAATAACTGGAATAAACAAGGAATACTATGAACAACCAAAGATAGCATTTGAAACTGGACATATGCTAACTACAAACAACTGAACAATCAAAAACTTTAAAAGAGGCATATGCTAGCTATAGCAGGCTTAACAACAAGCAAATATATGCATTCCTATTGCTATGTTTAAAAGTGGATTGATGAAATGTATTGCACAGTAAATAATTCCACATATAGAGCATCACATTGTGAACAACTAAAATAAACAAGGCATACTGCAAACAACCAAATATAGCAATTAAAACTGGACATATTCTCACTACACAACAAAAGGGACTCGACAAAACAAATCATGGGTTTTCCCCTGTGAAGAGGCACGGAAAAACAAATCATGGGTTTCCTCACTTGTCACAAATGAGCTCGTTCCCGTGGGAAGAGCGCGGACCCTGGATGCGCTCCATGTTGTCGCAGATGGGCCCCTTCCCCTTGGAAGAGCACGGCTGTAGGGTGCCCTCCCTAATGTTGCAGACGAGCTCTTTCCCCTTGGAAGAGCAGATGCGCACTTTCCTCTTGGAAGAGCCGGAGAGGGTGCCCTCCTCGTGGTCGCCATTGATGAGGTCTGACTTGGAAAATGTGGATCCCAAGCCAGCGTCACAAAACATGTCCTTCAGAAATGACAAAAGGGGCTCGATGGCGATGTAGGATGGCAAATTCTTGACAGCGAGCCAAAGCATATCAGCTGCGGGGCCATGGATGATAACAACGGCGCTTGAACCCGAGGGGTTGGGGGTGGGCCACTTAACCTGTGACATAGCCCGCCTCAGGCCGTCGCTGTCGACGACCACGGTGTCATAGCCGGCGTCCGCAACATACTCGCATACTCTAGCCCGCTGATTGAGTGCCTGCGACCAATAATGGTCGTCAGCTTCCTCGGCGACGTCGGGCGAAGAGACCGCGATACACCTGTTTTGGGCCAGTCGCTCCTCAAGCTCCACGGGAAGCGTAGCCAGGCTTAGGCTGCGACGCTCTGGAGTGGGGGATGGGGATGGAGACGGGGATCTATGGGAAAGGGGGCGTTTGACAGGTGTCATCTAAGAAACTTAGGGCGGCCTGGGTACGGAGATCGGTGGGTAAGCTGCACGGGCAAACCAGCAGATGTTGACAATGGAGGCCTTGCGGCGGCGGCGAGGACCTTGCTAGGGTTTCAAGCGAGGGAGGGTGTGCATGTGTGTGTGCGCACCGAGGAGGTTTTGGGGTGTGTGTGTGTGTGGAGGGGGGGGGGGGGCGGGGGTGTGTTTGAGGAAATGACGCGGGTACTGAAAATTTCACTACGCGGGAGTCAAACGCAGGAGTGAAATGCCGGGGCTATTGAAATTTTTGATGATGGTGCATCGCACACGGTCCGGAGATAACAACCGTGTGTTATGAAATAGAAAAACCCTCGAGGCGGGTAGATATTTTCGAAGGATGCAGGCGGGATTGGAAACAAGAAACATCACCCACGGTCGAAACACAATAACTGTGTGTTATCAAACAGAAAAAGCTGCAGGCGAGTAGATATTTTTGAGAGGGGAAGCCTCGTGGAGCCCAATGTACAGTGCGGATGTGTGCGTGACAGGGGCACCGACATGGCACACAGTTAGTTTGAGTGAACCGTGTCTGTTGTGTCATCCGACTTGTCTAATGTTCATAAATTTGGCGAAAAATGACGTGGGAGAGGGTCAGAACACGAACACACTTGCATGTGGACCAAATTTATGTATGAAAAGGGTGGTTTGATGTTCAAATACCAAGTGCAACTTTGATGTGGCACCTATCTCGCAAAGCGCATGGTATTGCTTGCCCCCCTCGTGTCGGCACTAAGCTATGAATGCATGCCCCCCAACCGAGGTTCACCTAGCAAAGTGCGAAGTAGCTAGCACTCCCCCTCGTGTCGGCACGAAGGGAATCCTAAGCTATGAATGCATGCCCCCCTCAACTGAGGTTCACCTAGCAAAGTGCGAAGTAGAAGCCCCCCCACACTTTCAGTCGGCGGGCCAGAGAGGCATCTCACCAAGATGGATCATAAAACGGACCAAGAATAATCCACCTTGGTCGTACAACCTCTCTCTTGTTGTGGGTCAAAGTGATGGCCGTCCATGCGACCCTGGAGATGGGCTAGCTCGCCAATAATCACGCATGTAGCTAGTCCCCGAAGACAACCGCAACATGCGTGTGGCCCAAACATATGTATGGAGAGGTGTGTTTTTGAATACACAATGGAACAACTTTGATGTGGCACCGTGATTTCGGACTAGAAATCCCCATACTAAGTGAGGGTTAGGTTGACAATGCATATGTATGTTACACCACACTTCAAGCCAACGACGGTGATTCATGCATGCATGTGTGCATAGTATATGCGCTCAAACTTAATTAGCTCTGAATCTCACCATGACCTATTGTCGGTGTCAAAACCGGCGGATCTCGGGTAGGGGGTCCCGAACTGTGCGTCTAGGCGGATGGTAATAGGAGACAAGGGACACGATGTTTTTACCCAGGTTCGGGCCCTCTCGATGGAGGTAAAACCCTACTCCTGCTTGATTAATATTGATGATATGGGTAGTACAAGAGTAGATCTACCACGAGATCAAGGAGGCTAAACCCTAGAAGCTAGCCTATGGTATGATTGTTGTTCTGTTGTTCGTCCTACGGACTAAAACCCTCCAGTTTATATAGACATCGGAGAGGGCTAGGGTTACACAGAGTCGGTTACAATGGTAGGAGATCTACATATCCGTATCGCCAAGCTTGCCTTCCACGCCAAGGAAAGTCCCTTCCGGACACGGGACGAAGTCTTCAATCTTGTATCTTCATAGTCCAGGAGTCCGGTCGAAGGTATAGTCTGGCTATCCGAATACCCCCTAATCCAGGACTCCCTCAATAGCCCCTGAACCAGGCTTCAATGACGACGAGTCCAGCGCACAGATTGTCTTCGGCATTGCAAGGCGGGTTCCTCCTCCAAGTACTTCACAGAAGATTTCGAACACCAGGATAGTGTCCGGCTCTGCAAAATAAGTTTCCATATATTGCCATAGAGAGAATAATATTTACACCTATCTAATCTGCTGACGTATTCCGTAGCGTGACATCACACCACGGCCAAACCTTTATTCGAATCGTTTTATTATCCCACCTCAGCGTGTTATGCGAGGCGGTTTCCTTGCCACGTCTTGTCAAAGCAGAGATCGTGTCCCCTTAATTTACGGGATTCGCATCATTACGGACGTGGGTAACCCAGTCGTGCCCGTTGGTATGTTTTCTCGATCAAAAGCGAGTCTCAAACGGACACGAGGAGGGCCCTTGGTATTCGACCTCTTATAAAGAGACCAAGGCCTTACTCCTTTCTTTCAATCTCAAACAAGTTCGCCCTTCGCCTTGACTTCCAACACCCAAGGCCCCAGATTTCAGGCGCTTCGGACCTCTGATAATGTCTGGATCCGACCTTCAAGGCCGATGGATGCCCTCCTCCGTCACGGAGGAGGACGTGCTGAAGCTGAGAGAGGCCAGGTTCTTGACCGGTGAAATCTCGCATAGGCTGCCTGCTCAAGGGCAGGTCATTCCTACTCCCAAGCCCGGTGAGAGCGTGGTGTTTATGTCTCACTTCCTTTGGGGGCTGGGCTTCCCTATGGACCCCTTCGTAAGGGGGCTCATGTTTTATTATGGGCTGGAATTTCACGATTTGGCTCCGGAGTCCATCCTCCATATCTCATCGTTCATCGTCGTGTGCGAAGCCTTCCTCCGCACTCCTCCTCACTTCGGATTGTGTCTCAAGACTTTTAAAGTAGAGCCGAAGATGATCGAGGGGCGGTACGCGGAGTGCGGAGGTGCTTTTATAAGCAAAAGTGCTGGTGCTCCATGGTCCGAGGGCTCCTTTCAAGAGGAGTCCAGCTTATGGCAACGAGAGTGGTTTTACATCACCGCTCCCAGGGGCACCAAGTGGGTGGCGCCACCCGCCTTTCGCTCGGGTCCCCCACCACGGCTAGCGTCATGGGTCAATAAAGGACTGGACTGGGGGCCATCCAAGGATGTGCCTTTGCTCCAGGGCCGTATCCGAGATCTCCTAGAAAGAGACATCAGTCTGGTCATAGTAGCGCAGGTCATGCTGATTCGCCGGACCTTGCCCTGCAAACGTCGCCCCCTCCGCCTGTGGGAATTCAATCCGGAGGGACCACAAGCTCTCCAACATTTTATGGGCACGACGCCCATGGAGATGTATCAATTGTTCTTTGGATCACAAGCAATGTGCCCGGACTCGACCGAGGATGCAGGTCTGAGCTGCAATCGTCCAGACACTCAAGTAAGTAGCCCCGTACCCGGACACTCTATCCATATTGTTATCATAAAATTGTCCTTAAAAGAACTGTCCCTTAAGCAGGAGTGGATAGCGAAAGCGAAGCTAATTAGGTGTCTGGCCCCCCTCCCGGAGACCACGCCGGATCCCTTGTTAACCAGAATGCTGGAGGTCGCGCCTTTGGAAGAAGGCGAAGGGGGGAACAAGGAAGCTACCGCCTCCTCAAAGGAGGCTGTCGGAAAAGGAGGAATCGAGAAGTCCTCTACCCAGGGGAAGAAGAGGACGGCCTCTGAAGACCCGGAAACCATGGTCTCAAAGCGGGGGAAGAAATCTTCATCAGAGGGTCCTGCGCCGGAGGATGCCTCGGCCGCACTGTTTCCCCAAGGGGATCAGCCCTCCACCGAGCCGTAAGTAAAGAGGGGAGTTTAAAATGAGAGACATCCCCGTTTTTATTTACGAGGAAAATAACCGAAATTTTACCTTGTAGTTCGGATCTCCGCCCTTCTCAACAGAGCTCATCTTCAAGGGATCTTCTTCCTGAGATGATGGAGAGCGGCACGCCTCCCCCTGCCGTACCGCCTTGTGAGGCGGGCGACACTGAGGTGTCGTCACGGAGGTTTCTCCGAATCCGGCAGGGCGGGAAAGTAGTCGCGCCCCCCCCCCCCAAAGCCCTCCATGTCCGGCCTTCGGAGAAGGTCATCGGGCAAGTCCAGCACAGTCTGGTGCACGGGCGGAGGAGCTGAAGGATCTGCTCGGGCGAGCGTCTATCTTGGAAGAACACCGTGCGTTGATGGGTACGGTGATTGAGGGGATTGCATCCGCGGAGAACGGGTTGCACGAGGCTGTCAGGAGTTTGCTGACAGGTTTTGAGGTACGCAAAATGATGCACCTTTTGACAATTTCGCGTATATAAGATGCGTCCTGTATAGATAGTAGCCCCTGTCAAAAATGACGGTACGCGGAGGATCATAATCCCAGGTATAATGTGTCGCCTTTCTGATGCAGGTGGCGAAGTGTCCGGTGGCCAGTCGGACTGATGAATTTGTCGAGCTCAAGCGGCAGCTTGACGTGGCAAATGCCGACACCGCGCTTGCCAACAAGCGGCTTGACGAGGCACAAGGTATGTTATTTCTCCGGTGGAATTTAGTAAGAGGAGCTTGGCGCTAGTATATTACGACGTGTGCGCTTGATGCAGATGGCGCTGCCGCCGTGGAGGGTCTTCGGGCGGAACTTGCCCGAGCCAAGGAGCAAGCCAGAAAAAGTGATGCGGCTGCCGGAAAGGCAGTTGAAGAGCTGAAAGCCGAACAGGCTGCTCACTGCCAAAGCAAGAGGGAAATGGCCGAGATGGCCGTGAAGCTGAAAAGCGCTGCTGACCGTTGAATGCTTCTTGAAAAAGAAGACCGGGCGGAATAGACGGACCTGGAGAAGGCCGTTGCCGATGCCAAGGATGCTCGCTCTGCGATGAGAGCTATGAAGGAGGAGCTACGTCAGGCCAGAGAAATCGCGGCTGGAAAGCCCTTTATGCTGCGGAGGAAGTTTTGTGATCCGAAACATGCTCCGTTGGACCGGATGTGGAGTACGGCGGACACCTATCTGGATTTGGTAGCGAGTGCCGCAGATGAGGCCGAACACTTCCGGGATCAAGAAGATCGCGAAGTGGAAAAGCTTTTCTGGTCGCAGTTCCACAATCCAGAGCGTCCACTGTCGTTAGACGATCGTTTAGCCGAATGGGCCGAGCTAAATAGGATGTCCGGACTCGCCATGAAATATGTCATGAGTCACCTGTGGCCGGGGAGGCCAGAGCCGAAGAGTTATTTCAACTTGGTGCAACAGTTCCTTGGTGCGGTGCCACATATCAATGCAATGAAGAAGTCAACGTGCATAGAGGGTGCGCGGATGGCTCTTGCCCATGTCAAGACATACTGGGCGGAGATGGAGACCACCGCTATTGCATCCCAAGACTTGGACGAAAGCCGAGTACCTGCCGAGCACTATTTTCAGGAAGTTCTGCAAGGCGCTCGTTTAATAGAGACGCAGTGCTCGAAGGATACTATGTTCGAATAGCATATATTGTTGTAAAATGATCCTTTAATAAATTTGTAGAAGCTTTTTATACCTGTGCATGCAAGTTATTATAATACCTCCTGTGCGTCCGTTTAAGATAAATGTATATATAATTTGAAAGATGGCAGTCGTCGGCTTCAGCCCCCACGCAAATAATACGGGGGTGTTCGCAGAAGGCGCATTTTCACACTTGATCCAACGTCTTGGTCCTACAAAGGAGGTGATAGCGCAGCGAACTAGGCAACCGGACTATGATGCTTTATCACTTTCACTTGGCCATAGGAGCTTGACAGTGAGGCTACTTATATAGCCCCTGGTGGCGCCTGCGCTTGCCCGAACTCGGGGCGCATATGTGCCTAGCCGGGAAACGGCCCTTCGTTAATGTGGAGGAATCCTAAAGATTCCGGTAAGTCATCGAGTGGTTGACCAGTCTCGCGCTATATCATGACAGTCAGTTTTTGGCTTTCTCTACTGAGGTGCTCGCCTGGCCGAACCGGGGCACAATCGCAGTAGTTCTCTTGGTGCCGCCTTAGCCGATAGAGCGGAACGTAAGGCAGCAAAACACAGGAGCCGGGCAAACCCAACATTTGACCAAAGACATGATTCGGAGCTGATGCATATAAGGCCAAACTCGCGACGCCGAACACTCCCTAAGGTATTCGGTCTTTTATGGAATAGGGCGGAACATCACCCTTGGTTATAAGCCTCTGATATCCAGGTACGTGCAAAACTCTGACGTGGCCACATGCCAAAACGCCAGCCTCCTCCTTGGCTGTACAGATAATCCGGGGGATGTGTATCAACAAGAGACAGTAAAAAAGGTTTACGCAGGGTCTTAATCTAAAAAGAATCCTTGAGACGGGTCCCTGCTGCACGTCTGCGCCTGTGTCTCCGTTGTGCCGTGTCCTGGACGGGTGTAGCATGGTGTTCATCTGGAAGAGAGAGGAATTTAGCTGGAAAAGAAAAGAAAAAGAATAGTAGTGCGGAATGTACGCTGTACTGGATAAACAATGTATAATTGTAGGACAGGTGAACTGGAGCCTTATTGTCGTGTATTTTATATACGCGAAGCCCCTTGTATAGGGGTGTATGGCTACTAAACCTTTATCCGTTATTTGTTTGCTCCGGACTCGCCTAACCGAGCCCGTGGTCTTGACGACCTGGCAGATGCTTTCGTTTGTGAAGCTGTTTTAAGTCATGGCTGTCGAGGCAGCCGCATATTCTTTCGCGCTCGAGGGACACTTAATATTGCCCCTTATTGAGATGAGGCCTCGTGGACCGGGCATTTTGAGCGTAAGAGACGCATAATGCGGTATTGCGTTAAAGCGGGCGAAAGCTTCTCGTCCCAGTAGTGCTTGATAGCTACTTGAAAATGGGGCGATATGGAAGGTTAGCTTTTCGCGGCGAAAGTTGCCGGGGAAGCCGAACATAACTCTAGCCGAAGAGAACCCATGCAATGGGCATCCGGGCCTGGCGTTACTCCTTGAAAGGAAGTATTGTTATGGCGAATTCTTGTTGGGTCTATTCCAATTTTGCGGATTGTGTCCTGATATAGCAGGTTTAAAGCACTGCCGCCATCCATCAGGACATTTGTAAAGTGGAGTCCGTCGATTAGCGGATCTAATACCAGGGCAGTCCAACCTGCGTTCCGTATACTTCTAGAGTAATCCTGGTGATCGAAGGTGATTGGTTTTGACAACCATGGGCGAGACTCCTTTGGGATAGGCCGTATGGCGCGAATCTCTGTTGGCGCCACTCTGTTCACCACGTGAAGTAATTTTACTTTTTTAACTTCTTGTGGGAAATCCTTTTGTTTCCTGGTGCTCTACTCGTTGGGTCCGTCATCGTCCTCACTTGGTGTGTCGATCCCCTTGTGTTCGGCGTTGAGTTTGCCGGATTGCTTGAAAACCCAACAATCTCTGTGGGTATGGTTCGCAGGCTTCCCAGGAGTACTGTGAATTTGACATATCTTGTCCAGGATTTTGTTCAGGTGAGATAACTCATCCCTGTTATCCTTAAGGGGCAGCTTTCTCTGATTCTGCCAAGAGCTTTTGAATCCGGCGTTGACTGTCGCGCTCTTCGGACTGCTTCCCTTAGTCCGACGCTGGTCCTTGTTGCGTCGTGGTTTCCAATTTCCATCCCTAAATTCGGATGTACTTGGGTCGCTGGTGCTTCATCTTGCCAACCAGCTATCTTCTCCCGCACAAAATCGGGTCATGAGGCTTGTTAATGCGGCCATTGTTCTTGGCTTTTCTTGGCCGAGGTGTCTGGTGAGCCATTCGTCTCGAACGCTATGTTTGAAAGCCGCTAAGGCTTCGGCATCCGGACAGTCGACTATCTGATTCTTTTTAGTAAGAAATTTGTTCCAGAGTTTCCGGGCTGACTCTCCGGGCTGTTGAGTTATATGGCTCAAATCGTCCGCATCCGGAGGTCGGACGTAGGTCCCTTGAAAATTTGCCCGAAAAGCATCCTCGAGATCCTCCCAACTTCCAATGGTGTTTTCGGGAAGGCTTTTAAGCCAATGCCGTGCTGGCCCTTTGAGTTTGAGGGGTAAGTATTTTGTGGCGTGGAGATCATCTCCTCGGGCCATGTGTATATGGAGGATATAGTCCTCAATCCAGACTCCAGGGTCTGTTGTTCCGTCGTACGCCTCTATGTTTACGGGCTTGAATCCCGCTGGAAATTCATGGTCCAGCACCTCATCGGTGAAACATAGGGGGTGTGCGGCACCCCTGTATTTGGGTGTGACGTGATGTTTGGATATTTGCTGTGTTGCTTTGCTTAGTAGAGCTTGCTTTCTTGGCCCATAGATAGATCTGGCTGGGCCGTCCTTTTGACACGATTCCTTGAGTGGATCGTGTGTCGGCTTGTGTGCGGTGCCGCTTGCCGCTCCCTGTTGGCCATGGGGTCGTCTATCCGACCGGGTGGCTTTCTTATTTTTTGATTGCGGGGGCTCTAAGGCCTCCTCGTCAAATTCAGGTAGTAGCTTTCGCTTCGGATAGCTTTTTGTGCGGCAACTGCCGCTATGTTTGTCTATGGTGTTGAGTATTTTGCTCCATCTGATTCTGAGCGCCTCTTCCGCGGTTTTGAGCTTCTGCTTCTGTTTTTTCAGGCTACGTGCAGTAGCGACAAGCCTATTGTG
The DNA here is from genome assembly GCA_032464435.1 of Aegilops umbellulata. Lineage (NCBI taxonomy): Eukaryota > Viridiplantae > Streptophyta > Magnoliopsida > Poales > Poaceae > Aegilops > Aegilops umbellulata. Next base: position 374,516,283 of record CP136058.1, on the reverse strand, counting down.
GAGGTTCTTCTGTTCCATGAGCGTATTTGGCGTGAGGTCGTCTGGCCTGTTGTTTCCGCCGGGGACGGTTTGTTTGTCGGAGTTGCCCTGTTCGGATGATTGTTCCAAGGCATCTTCGTCGTCCGCCGGCTCATCCTGCTCTATGGCTGGGGCTGTATCACTGCCGTTTCTGTCGAGGCGGGGCTTGGAGCGGCGCTTACGTCGCCGCTTTGATTGCTTTTCGAGTGAACGATCCCTCGTTGCATCCCTATGTTCCTCGTCATCGCTTCCTTTGGGTGTGTTCACCATGTATACATCATGAGATGAGGTGGCAATCCAGTGCCTTATAGGCGTTAGTTCATGTTCGTCTCCTACATCGTCGTCCATACCGTCGATGTCTTCGGAGTTGAAATCGAGCACGTCGTTTATCGACAGTGGCTACGAAGTGGGTGGTGGGTGGGTTTTGAATTTCTTCATCATCCGCATCCCAACCTTGCTGACCGTAGTCCGGCTAGGGCTCTCCTGATAAAGAGAGAGACTTTAGTGATTTCAGAATATCGCCGAAGGGCGAGTGCTGAAAGATGTCCGCGGCAGTGAACTCCATAATCGGCGCCCAATCGGATTCGATCGGCAGGGGCGCTGGGGGCTCGGGGTCCGGAAAGGAGTCCGGCACCTTGGAGTCACGGGCTTCGCGAGGGACAAAGCTGGTGTTCGGCTCAATCGCCGCAAAGATTTTGGCCTCCGAGGCGGCGTCCAACCGCCCGTCCTCGATCGGCGCGATCGGCTCCGAACTAAGGGTCGGGGCCGATGTGGGCGCGGCCTCCAAGACACTGTTCGGCGTCAGAGCTAAATCATGCCCTTCGTGACAGTGTGGCGCTCTCGGTTGTGGTTCGAATCCGTCGAAGATCAAGTCTCCACGGATGTCAGCCGTATAGTTGGCCCGCAGTGCAAAGCCGCCGAATACGAAGATCTGTCCGGGGAGAAAAGTCTCACCCCTGACCGCATCGCTGCTGATGATCGGAGAAGCCATCGGGCCTAAAAGTGACGACACAGAGGAACTCTCAATGAACGCACCAATGTTGGTGTCAAAACCGGCGGATCTCGGGTAGGGGGTCCCGAACTGTGCGTCTAGGAGGATGGTAACAGGAGACAAGGGGCACGATGTTTTTACCCAGGTTCGGGCCCTCTTGATGGAGGTAAAACCCTACTCCTGCTTGATTAATATTGATGATATGGGTAGTACAAGAGTAGATCTACCACGAGATCAAGGAGGCTAAACCCTAGAAGCTAGCCTATGGTATGATTGTTGTTTTGTTGTTTGTCCTACGGACTAAAACCCTCCGGTTTATATAGACACCGGAGAGGGCTAGGATTACACAGAGTCGGTTACAATGGTAGGAGATCTACATATCCGTATCGCCAAGCTTGCCTTCCACGCCAAGGAAAGTACCTTCCAGACACGGGACGAAGTCTTCATTCTTGTATCTTCATAGTCCAGGAGTCCGGTCGAAGGTATAGTCCGGCTATCTGAACACCCCCTAATCCAGGACTCCCTCACCTATACTACGATAACACGAACCAAAGGAAGAACCCTATGGTAACCTATCTTGTTGTCGGTCAAGGTGATCATGGATGTCCATGCGGGCCCACAAATATATAGGCTTGTCGCCGATAACCACGCAAGGGAGTGTGCCGTTCGAACACAACCACTACATGCATATGTATGGAGGTGATGCGTGCATGCATGTTTGAATACCATTTCACAACATTGATGTGGCGCGTGCATCGAAAATCTTACACTCCCCACACAAAGCGAGATCGGTTCATGACGTGTCATTGTACTAGCCACTTCGACTCGATGTGAGGGATTCATGCATACACATGCATGTGTGTGTGCTCAAACTATATCATGTCATCCCAGAGCATGACCTATATATATATACCATATTACAAGCAAAAAATAATCCCCTCCTAAGTCAAATTAACCTCTCTCGTTGTCAGGCAAAAAATAGTGATGGACCAAGCGGGCCCACAGATGGAAAGCATCGATATAGCTGATAACTGCTTAAGTGGGCGCGAGAGGACAACCACCATCGCTTTGCATGTCGGCGAAACATATGTTGAATACCCAAGATGCACAACTTTGATGTGCTACATGCCTCAAAAACCATAAACCACCCACACAGAGCGAGGTTCATGAAGCGTACTACATATGATGGTCCCCTCCCCCACTTCGGCGCATACTATATACTCCTACCATAATACAACCCATAAAGAATCCCCTTTGATGGTGAAATTAATTAACCTTTCCCGACATAGGTCAAAGTGATGCATGCATCGACGATGGCCTTGTGGGCCCACAGATGGAAGCATCACACGTGAGTGTCCTAGCTAGGATAACCACCGTCTGCATGCATGTGTCCCAAAGAGGTGTTGTGTGATGTTTGAATAGCCAATTTCACAATTTTGATGTGGCACGTGCCTCGTAAACCGAAAAGTCCCGACACTGAGTGAAGTGTACTTGTTCATGGACGCGTACGTATAGTATATATGCTAGTACCGTCCCACCTCTTCGACAAGTACTATATACCACCATAACACAAACAAAAAAGATTCTACCTTGCTGGTCAAATTAACCTCACTGCCGGCTGTTCGTCAAAGTGATGGACGACGACCTCACGGGCCCTGATAAAGCGTCACACGCTAGTATGGAGTGTCGTGTAGGACAACCATCGACTGCATGTGGCCAAAACATGTATGTATAAAAGGGTTGTGTAATGTTTTAAATAACGAATTCACGACTCTGATGTGGCACCTGCCTAACAAAACGGCCAACCCACACGGTGGCTCACAACTCATAGTGTACTGCGAGCCACCCGCCACCCCCAAACGCGCGCACGCGTGCGCGCACACACACACACACACACTGTGAATCCACCACAACTACAATGCATGTTAAATTAATTATCCCGCGGTGAACATATGTTACCAAAGGAGGGACATTTTAATTTAGTAAATCAGAGATCATTAAGATGTTTTAGTACATTAATTGATTGATTTTCTACGGGTATAATCTGCAAAAATCAAATTTGAGCTACATGCACACGTGACAGTGCACCTAAATGGATTGCAAAATCACATGTGTCTCATTGGGTGCATGTTTACTCCCTGTGCAATAAATTTCAAACATTGAGAATCTTGATTTTTAAATTCTGGTACATCCAAAACTTATTTGAAGTTCATGAAACTTATCGTGTTGTCATATGGACACCAATATAAAGTGGCATTGTACTTTTTTGTCAAATTTGAGACCAGTTTTGATTTAATCTTTATCTAATTACAAATGAGAGATTATTAATAATTGGGAATCAGTATCGCAAACGGATTATTTATTCGAACCGTGAGCACTAGACCAACAATGTATACGTGCTATGCTTCAGTTAAGCAATAAAGTGGCAACATTAATCATCCAAATAGAAAAATAATATACGTGCCGCCACGCGACCCGTGTGCCGTGCGAGCAGGCGTGAGTTGATAGGACGCATGCGAGCAGTCCGCCGCGCAGGCAGACCGGGAGGCGTGTGTGCAGGTGTGTGAATTGACGGATGCATGCTCGCTGCGCAGTGTCATCGGGAGGTGTGCGAGTAGCGGTGTGAAACGACGGTAGGCATGGCAGCAGTCCGGTGCGTAGGCTCACCGGGAGGCGAGCTAGCGGTTTGACTGCCGCCCGCCTCTCTCCCACTACTCCATATTAATGGTGCGCCCGAGCGGCCATGCCCCCCATCCTCACCACCCACACAATCCACTCTCTCCGCTTGCATCCTCGACGCCGCTCTCAGTCCTCACAGCCGTCAGTGTACGAGGATGCCGCCGAAGCGCCCCATCAGAGGGAGTGGCGACGCCGGGGCTGCTGAAGCAATGGAGACAGAGGTTGCCGTCACCATCGGCGAGTTTTCGCTTCACCCTGACATCGTCGACGGTGTCGAGCTTCCACAGCCGGAGGTGAAATTCCACACCAACTCTGGTAATGACTCGGGCGACGACCCCGGCGACGACTCCGATGACCACTCCGGTGACGACTCCGACGACGACGAACAACTGGTTAGTCATCTATACCCATTTATGTGTCAAATAGATCCTAGGGTTTCTCGGGTTACTCCTGCCTCCCCCTTTTTGGAATAGAAATCCTATGGTTATGTTCTCCCAATCCATTAAATTTGAGTAAGTTTTGTCAGATCCATGTAGTGTATTGATTGTTTGAATGGTACAAGTGATAAGTGATTAGTTGTTTCATCTGTGGAAATGATTTCTAGTAGTAATTCAACTAGGGATAGTGTTCGTGCTAATAATTCCTATCTAGGACTTGACAATTGATTTCGAATGACTTACATATGTTTGTGCCATTAATTTCTTCGAGATTGTTCTGTACATAGATGAATGTGCTTAAAAATCGAACCATAACTCTGGATATGTATAAATAAATAGCCATAAATTCCTAATCCTACTTCACGGCATGTAATCATTGATTTGATGCTAATTTTTGACAACTGCCTAATGTTCACTTGAGATTAGTTTGTAAACATTAATTTGACGCCACATTTTTTACTATTTGTATAGCTGTTGTCTGACGATGTGGATAACGAGGATGAAGATGTCCAGAGGAGGTACAAGAGGCAAATTCTGAGGGAGCTTTATGCGGGAATGCATAACAGGCGTATTAGGACCATGGATGGCGGCTATTGATGCCCATTTTGCAACCACAAGCTTCATGACGCGTATCAAAGTGTTCTGGCGCATGCAAGAGGACGGACCGTTGGCTCCTTCAAGCAGAAGTACTCTCTCAAAGTGGCGCACGACGCGTATGCCGAGTACCTGGAGAAGCTTTAGGATCATGTCGGCATGTGAGATGAGATGTGGGATCGAACCATGTACGCTTGAGCATGCTTAATGACGGTTGAACTATGTACTTATGGTTGAACTATGCTTGTGTACGTGTACACTTATTATCTATGTCTGAGTATGTTTAATCTATGTTTACTTATGTCTAACTGTGGGATATGGATGCAATCAGTTCGGTTTATGGAGTCTACCTCCGTCCTCGTTTATTGGTCCCCTTTGTAATTTGTGTTAAATGTTGACCAAAGATTTAATTGACAAAATGTTAGTGCAAGTCAGCAAAAATTATATCATTGGATGCGTATTTGAACATTGCGTTCAATGATATAATTTTTGGTGACATGCATAAATATTTCTTAGTTAAATATTTGGTCGAAATTTGGTACAAATTACAAAGGGGGCCAATAAACCAGGACGGAGGTAGTACGTCAATCACACACGGTTCCCAAAATTGGAACCGTGTGCAATGACCTTCATTTTTCCTGTTGCGTCAATCACACACGGTTGGCTCTAGCAAACCATTGCCTCCGAAATTCTGTGAGACAGAAAACCCTCACCATCCAATTCAAAAAAGAAAAAAGAAAACGCTCACCATCCCCACGTCACAAAAACCCACACCCCGCCCGCCACCCCCTCCGATCCCCATTCACACATGCACAAGCTTCTCTGCGTCTATGCATGGCACCGGCTATCGCGGCGGTAACCACTTAGCTCGACGCCTGCCGCCGCCGCCAGGCAACCGGCAAACCCCACCGCATTTCGACACTTCCGCTTGCCGCCGCCTATCGCCATCGACTTTCTCGACGCTGCTCGCGGTTGACCCAGCTCCGCTCGGTTGGAGAATCTACCATACTGAGGGTTCTTTCTCATGACAACAAGGTAACTAATTTAATGAGATATTATCTCATCTCTTATCCCAGTTCATCTGCCTCCTTTAATCCTCCTTTTTATTCAAGTTGATTTGAGGGTTTTCTTTCATTCATAGAGTGTATGGTGCGCGGACACATCAGGACTTTGCGGCCTCTGCCAGACATTCCATCTCATCATACCAGATGACATGAGGATGCGTGCGGTATGTTCAACCTCACCCTAAATCGGTTGGCATGGCCTATGTCGGTGTTCTGGGAACGGGGGTCCCCAGACTTGCCTGCCTGCGGCCTGCGGCGTGGCTCAAGTGGGGCCCCAGCGTGGCCCATCTTCATCAGCTCAAGACCAAGACCCTCGCGAGGGGCCAAGCCTCGCGGGGCGGACAATAGGAAGCTTCCTCAGAGGCAGCCTCATCAGGCAGGCTCGCGAGGAGGCGGAGAGATCAAGGCGGGGGTACCTCGCGAGGAGCCCGTGACGCAAGCCATGACGAATCAAGGCCAGGCGGGCGCCAGCCTGCGCAGAGTCCTTGTTTCCCTTTCGGTGCAAAGGAGGCAAGCACAGGCCAAGGCATCAGGAAAAGGTTACCATTCTGGTGCAACGAGACCAAGAACAGCCAGACGGCAAGACGGAGGTAACCGTGGAGCCCAAAGCGGCGTCACCACCGGTGCTTTTGGCAGCCGAAGACCACCTTTGATCAGGATAACTTGTACTAGATGTTCCCCTTCAAATTGGCCAATGGTTGGCGCCCTTCCCGCTCATTATTTGGGGAGAGGCCCAGGGCATCTATAAATAGAGCTAGCCACCACAGAGTAGAGGCATCTGATCTGAAAATCCATTAGAGGCATCTAGGAATCTGGTAGAGCCGAAGTATAGAGAGATAGAGAGGTGACTGAACTCACCCAAGCAGTTCACTGCACCAGCTCAAGAACACCTCTCGCGAGGCGGTTCTACCCCTGTACTATTCATCATCAGCCCCTAAGGCAATCCACCACACCACACACTTGAGTAGGGTATTACACCACAACGGTGGCCCGAACCAGTATAAATCTCGTATCCCTTGTGTTGTTCATCGTTTCCAGCTTAGATCGCTCGGGGGATCGGACGTTGAACGGTAGGGGAGAGATTTCCGTGCGCACCCTAGTGTTCGAACCTCAAGGGCTGCCGGAACCCGAAATCCGACATTTGGCACGCCAGGTAGGGGTGCGCCGGAATCTTTCTTCCGCTGTTCGCCGTGATCTTCCGTCGTGTCCATGGCTGACGATCGCCGGGCTCGCGCCGAGCGCCGGGCTGCACGCGCCACCCACGTCGCCCAGACGGCGCCAGTCGGCGGCCACCCTCGTCGTTCCCCATCGCCTGCCTCCAACGCCGCGACCGGCCCGACGGGGAATGAGCACCAGGCCTCGTCTCAGCATCCTTCGATGCAGCGGGATGGCCGCACCGCCACCCCGTCACTGGCTCCAGCCGGCTCGTCGTCCCACGCCCGTCACGCTCACATGGATGCGCATGCTTCGCTGCTCCTGGCAAGATAGCTCCTGCACTACCGCCCCGTCGACGACCTCTATGAGGACTGGCTCGCCCGCATCACCGAGCTTGTCAGCGTCGCAAGGGGATCCCCTTGCGGTCCCTCTCGCTGCCTCGCCCTCCATTCCGTGCAGGGGGCGGGGATCAGGAGGTGCCTCCACCACCTCCTCCCCAAGAAGGCGCCCTGGCTCCAAGGCATGCAGCCCCGGGGCGAGGCCCCCTGCACCCTGCGCTAGCGCAGCAAGAAAGGAGTTGCCAAGAGATCCCTCATCCCCAAGAAGGTGCTCACGCGCTCCCAGCGCCGGCGCGCCAAGATCGCGTCCCTGCACCCCTACGCCAAGACCCTGTGCTGCTCCAACCGGCGGTGCACGGTGATCCCCAGCAGCAAGCCCAACACCAGCAAAAGGCGCCGGTGTCCACAGCGGGCTGCCGCACCCTCACCCCCGAGCTACGCGGCATCGCATGGCCAGGCAAGTTCAAGCCTGACCTCCCCCCTCGCTACGATGGCACGGCGGACCCGGCGGAGTTCCTACAGCTCTACGAGCTGTGCATCAAAGCCGCCAACGGAGATGAAAGGGTCATGGCGAACTGGTTCCCCATGGCGCTCAAGGACGGGGCCCGCACCTGACTCCTGAACCTGGCTCCTGGCACGATCTCCTCCTAGGACGAGATGCGCACTCGCTTCATCGCCAACTTCCAGGGTACTCGCGACCGGCCCCCTGCCGTGAGCTACCTGCGCCGCATCAAGCAACAGCAAGGGGAGACCCAGCAGAAATACATCCAGCCCTTCAACAGCACCCGCCTCAAGATCCCCAAGGTGACTGAAGAAGCCATCATCTCGGCCTTGTCCGACGGCGTACGCGACATCAAGATGAAAGAGGAGCTAGCAATCCATGAAGACCTATGCACATCCCTGGAGCTGTTCAACTTGGCGACCAAGTGCGCCAGGGCCGAGGAAGGACGTCTCTCCCTCCTCGAACTCCCGGCAACCGACCCAGAAGAAAAGAAGCCCAAGTCCAAGGACGTGAAGCGCAAGGGGGCTGCCGTGCTTGCAGCAGAACCGGACACCAAGCAAGGCAAGGATCAGCCTGAGTCATCCAAGGGCAGCCGATACTGCGTGTACCACGACCTCCACACCCACAACACCAACGAATGTCAAGAGCTCAGGGCCTTGCGATACGGGCGAATCGGCGGATGCCCCGAGCGCAACGGGAGGGGCTATGGCCGAGGAGGAGGAAGAGGTGGAGGACGATGGGAAGACCGTGGCCCTCACCAAGGGTGGCGTGACCGACCTCGTGAGGATCACTGGCAGGACCAGCCTCGCGAGGGAGGTTGGAGGGATCAACCTCGCGAGGATCGACCACGCGGAAATGCAGGCCTTCCTCCTTTGCCGCCACCACAAGGAGGCACGAAGACCAGCATCAGGACGAGGGGGCTGGGGGCTTCCAGGAGCCGCGCGCAATCGCTTGCATCTTGGGAGGCGCGCAGGCCCCAGCCTCACAGTGCATCTTCAAGCAGTTTGCTTGCGAGGTGAATGGAGTCCTTCCCAGGCTCGAGGCCACGCGCCCTCTCAGGTGGTCTGCGTGCGCTATCACGTTCAGCTCAGCGGATCAACTCAAGTGCGCCGCAATGGCCGGAGTCTTCCCTATGCTCTGCTCCCCAGTCATCAGCAACATGCAGGTCACCAGGACCCTCATTGACGGCGGGGCAGGGCTCAACGTCCTGTTCGTCGAAACATTTGATGATCTCCAAGTGCCGTACGATCAGCTTCAGCCAACCAAGCCTTTCTCAGGAGTCACCGATGGTTCCACTGTTACAATAGGGCAAGTTCGCCTTCCGGTCACCTTCGGGCAGCGCAACAACTACCGCACCGAGCTCATCGACTTCGACGTCGCCCACATTCGTCTGCCGTACAACGCCATCCTCGGGTACCCAACCCTGGCCAAGTTCATGGCAGTGACTCACCATGGCTACAACGTCCTCAAGATGCCGGGAAGTGGCCAAACGGCGTGTCTCTATGTTGCATCTCCAGAGAGCAGGGGAAGGAGCTACTGGCGGACATACACGACGGAGACTGCGGGCACCACTCGTCATCACGAACCCTCGTCGGCAAGGCGTTCCGTAGTGGATTCTACTGGCCCACAGCACTCAACGACGCCGTTGAGCTGGTGAAGACTTGTGAGGCCTGCCAGTTTCACGCCAAACAGATCCATCAACCTCCGGGGTGTCTGCAGACTATACCCCACTCATGGCCGTTCGCGGTTTGGGGACTGGACATTATGGGCCCGTTTCCTCGGGCGCCAGGGGGCTATCGCTACCTCTACGTCGTCGTGGACAAATTCACCAAGTGGGCTGAGGTGGAAGTTGTCCGCACAATCCCGGCAGGCTCCGCAGTCAAATTCATCAAGGGGCTCGTGAGCCGATTTGGGGTGCCTAACCGCATCATCACCGACAACGGTTCGCAGTTCACGAGTAATCTCTTCAAAACATACTGTGCTAACCTTGGAACGCAGATATGCTACGCTTCGGTAGCGCACCCCCGGAGCAACGGCCAGGCCGAGCGAGCCAACGCGGAGGTCCTGAGGGGCCTCAAAGCCAGGACCTTCAAGAAGAAGCTGGAGGCATGTGGCAGGGGCTGGTACGACGAGCTCCAGTCTATGCTGTGGTCAATCCACACAACTGCGACCAAGCCGACTGGCGAGACCCCGTTCTTCCTCGTCTACGGAGCAGAGGCTGTTCTCCCTGACGAGGTCAGGCGTCGCTCCGCACGGGTCCTGGCGTTCGACGAGATGCAGCAGGACGCCATGTGGGGACGGATCTCGTGCTGGGGGAGGAAATCCGTCGGGAAGCCGCGATGCGAGCAGCGAGGTATCAACAGGCGCTACGACGATACCACTGCAGCAACATCCGCCCCATAACTCTTGAGGTAGGAGATCTTGTGTTCAGACGGGTTCTCTCCAGGGAGGGGCTGCACAAGCTCTCTCCCATGTGGGAGGGCCCGTTCAGGGCTGTTCATGTTTCTAGGCCTGTCTCCGCGCGCTTGGAGACTCAGGAGGGAGTGCCCATCCAGAACGCATGGAACATTCAGCATCTCCTGAGGTTCTATCCCTGAGCGAGACCTAGCGTTTTGGGAAGGCCCGGTGCCTGTGAAGAAGGCAAACGCCTATGAAGCTGCCGCATTTTGGAAAGGCCCGATGCCTGTGAAGAAGGCAAACACCTATGATGCTGCCGCGTTTTGGAAAGGCCCGGTGCTTGTGAAGAAGGCAAACGCCTGTGAAGCTGCTGCGTTTTGGAAAGGCCCGGTGCCTGTGAAGAAGGCAAACGCCTGTGAAGCTGTTGCGTTTTGGAAAGGCCCGGTGCCTGTGAAGAAGGCAAACGCCTGTGAAGCTGCCGTGTTTTGGAAAGGCCCGGTGCCTGTGAAGAAGGCAAACGCCTGTGAAGCTGTCGCATTTTGGAAAGGCCCGGTGCCTGTGAAGAAGGCAAACGCCTGTGAAGCTGCCGCGTTTTGGAAAGGCCCGGTGCTTGTGAAGAAGGTCAATGCCTGTGAAGCTCGCCGCCCGTGACACTCTCACGTAACAATGAGTGGGGCTGTACACGCCCCGGAGTCTCCGAAGTGCCGCCCTTGGGCCTCGGGGGCTCCCGCCCACGCCCAGTGGCAGCACTTAGCTCCGCGCTGGTGAGAAGATGTCGAAGACTAGAATAGGTGCTGGACGCGGTTTTTTCATTTGCTTTCTGCAGTTGGCGTGTTTATTCTCGTTTGAAGTCTTATTGGAGTTGTTGGCGTTCATGGCTTGAGACCCTTTGTCTTTTTTACTCGCTTGCCTCGTTCTCTCTCGCGTAAGCCTCACGAGGGAGGTTTGCGGGCACCCTCGCGAGCGTTTTCTGCCCCAGTCATTTGAGGGTTTCCCGTCCGAGTTCTCTGCGGGAGCACCCCTCCCGGTCTGTGCCTTACAGGCATCGCGACATGAGCGCAGGACCTGGCCGATCGCCTCCACAACCCCGACCGAAAGTTACCCCTCCTGCTGATCTTTGTAGGGCACGAAGCACGCGGCAAAGCCTCGGCCTCGCAAGGCGGGGACTGCATCAGGCCCCACCAAGCTGAAACAATCCCCGCACGCGGGCTTGCGGCGCGGAAACACGGTGCAGAAATAGCGGAAGCTGCACGGTCATTAACGGCAACAGTTCTAACGCGCCCCTGCGGGGCCCTATGCTACCCTCCTTTTGCGCAGGAGAAGAAGAAAAGCAAAATGGGCACGGCTCGCCTGTCACCAACCTACAATGAAAGCTCGAGCTATTCCTGGGGCTCAGGCGGACCCCGCCTCTCGCTTCACCAGGGCGTGACAGCGGGCTGACCCGCTGCCTTCACCTAGGCGTGCACGACGGCGCGGGGGCTGGTCGCGGCACCCGCTGGAGGAGCTGCTGCCTGAGCGAGAGTCGCTGAAGCTTGGCGAACCTCGAGCACCGCCGCCTGTACGCCTGCCGCCGTCTTCATCTTGGTTAGTACCAGGGCTGGGCAGGCGACCGCGATCATCGTCTTCGGGACAGCACCCAGCGCGGCGACCGTCTTCCCCGAAAACCCTCACGTAGAGGGTGGCGTCACCGTCAAACTTGAAGTGCAGGGTGCACCGTAGGCTCAGGCCGCGTGCGCGGGCAAACGTTTGCCAACCGCGAGTCAGGGCCCCATTCCCAGAAGCAGAGACCTCCAACGAAGCCCAGGAGGCCCTACTGCAGCAACCATCCGCCTGAAGCCAGAAGCCGCACCAGGCGCTGGCCGGCAGCTCACCCACGAAGAAGCGGGGGAGCTGGAGCCGGGTGCTGGTCGGGTCCGCCGACCACATGACGAACTCCGGCAGCACCTCCGCTGAGTGAAAGCACGACCTGAGGGCCACGCGGACACTGCACGCCTCCTCTCGGCAGCCGGGTGCTCGCCACCGCACAAGGAACCGCCTCTGTGGCCGCGGGAAGCCGCTACGGAGACCGCGAGATACTTGAAAGGGCGACCACGGCCACGCTTGGTCGGGGGAGAGTCAGGCCCTGTCTGGCGGGCCTTTCCTTTCTCTGCGAACGAGAACCTCTACGGAGCCATGGGAACGGCAGGCAACCAAGAAGAAGAAAAAGAGGAGTAGCAGAAGGGATGGACTGAAGGAGCTCACGCAGCCCTGTACTTATAGCCGGAGGAGGCCAACCGCCGAGCACCACGATCGCAGGTAATCATGATCCGTTCCTATGCATGTAGGGACTTGTCAAGTCGTGCGGTCACTGAGGCGTCGTGGGGAAGCGCAGTCGCCCACGTCCAATCAACCGCCACGCGGCGCCCAAGGCCATAGGCTTTTGGGGCCCACGGCGCTTCGCGCTTGCCCCTTCGATTCTCTGCTAGGCCAAGCCCGCGCGCGCGATGGGCCCGGGGGCTACTGTCGGTGTTCTGGGAACGGGGGTCCCCAGACTTGCCTGCCTGCGGCCTGCGGCGTGGCTCAAGTGGGGGCCCAGCGCGGCCCATCTTCATCAGCTCAAGACCAAGACCCTCGCGAGGCGGACGACAGCAAGCTTCCTCAGAGGCAGCCTCATCACGCAGGCTCGCGAGGAGGCGGAGAGATCAAGGCGGGGTTACCTCGCGAGGAGCCCGTGACGCAAGCTATGACTAATCAAGGCCAGGCGGGCACCAGCCTGCGCAGAGTCCTTGTTTCCCTTTTGTTGCAAAGGGGGCAAGCACAGGCCAAGGCATCAGGCAAAGGTTACCATTCTGGTGCAACGAGACCAAGACCAGCCGGACGGCAAGACGGAGGTCACCGTGGAGCCCAAAGCGGCGTCACCACCGGTGCTTTTGGCAGCCGAAGACCACCTTTGGTCCGGATAACTTGTACTAGATGTTCCCCTTGAAAATGGCCAATGGTTGGCGCCCTTCCCGCTCATTATTTGGGGAGAGGCCCAGGGCCTCTATAAATAGAGCTAGCCACCACAGAATAGTGGCATCTGATATGAAAATCCGTTAGAGGCATCTAGGAATCTGGTAGAGCCCAAGTAGAGAGAGATAGAGAGGCGACTGAACTCACCCAATCAGTTCATCGCACCAGCTCAAGAACACCTCTCGCGAGGCGGTTCTACCCCTGTACTATTCACCATCAGCCCCTGAGGTAATGCACCACACCACACACTGGAGTAGGGTATTACACCACAACGGTGGCCCAAACCAGTATAAATCTTGTGTCCCTTGTGTTGTTCATCGTTTCCAGCTTAGATCGCTCGGGGGATTGAACGTAGAACGGTAGGGGAGAGATTTCCATACGCACCCCAGTGTTCGAACCTCAAGGGTCTGCCGGAACCCGAAATCTGACAACCTACTTTCCTGAACATATGCTAAATATTGCTACATTTGGATAAAAGGTGCCACATGCACCATATACGTCGAAAGGGATTTTCCCCTCTTCTTTCTATATTAGGCAAATTAATAATGTATTGTTATTTCGATTACTCTCACATTTCCATGACATCATGTTTATCCTATCTGTTTAATTATAGATTTTTGTCCTTCGATTTCAACTATTGAACAGTTCTTTCAATTTGGGCCCATATTTGCATGTTACCATATTTTGTTTAACAATCCTACCATTTTCTGCAAAGCATCCCTTGCTATGCAACATAATCTGTAGTGCACAATCTTTCCCTTTACATAAATCAATACTGTAGGGATGTCCTACTGAACACAAACCATGGATTTACAATCGTTACTACTGTAAGACTTGATGAACATGGTGACTCCTATTTTGGCACTGGCCTTTGGAAAGGAATTTCTAAGTTTTATGTACTGAAAGGTGACACTAAAATTGCACTGCACATAAAAGAGCCTGGTCATGAGATATATGCTAACTTCCCCGAGGATATCATCCGTCCAGACTTTGTTCGTAGTAAGTTCTCTTTTCAAGTATCTGCATGTTGTCCCCAGCAATATCAAATGAATTGTGTAGTATTTAAGCAACCAATTGTTATTCCCTTTTCTTACTATATTCCTACCTAATAACTTCTAGTTATCAATACACTTTTCTATTGCCCTGTTTTAACTAAATATTCCCTGTACTCCCACTTCTTTCAGAAAGCGCTGCTGATAAGGAGACTCCAGAGGTGGAGAACGGGGCTGCCAACAAGTGGAGGCGGGGCGAGCAAAGAACCGCAAGCGACTCCAGCAGGCCTAGACTTCATCAGCAGCCTCCCTGATGATATGTTGACAGTCATCATCTCCCTCCTCCCAATCCAATATGGGGCGCGGACAACCGTCCTTTCCCGGCGGTGGCGCCCCTATGGAACTCCACCCCTCTCGACCTCATCGACACCCACGAGCTCTGCCATGGCTATCGCAAAAGCTTGGATGCATTCTCCAAGATCCTTGGCAGTCACCTTGGCCCAACCAGAGGCCTTAGAATGGGCAAGTTCCGTTCCAACGGCAAGGACCGAGCCAAGCTTGACGTCTGGTTCCGATCCCCCACCCTAGATCAGTTCGAGGAGCTCACTTTTGATGATGGGAATATGCACTCGCTGCCAACGTCCACGCTCCGCCTCGCACCCATGCTGCGCGTTGCCAAGTTCAGGAACTACCATCCTCCCCTTAGTGACGCGCCCGCTCTTATTCTACCACGACTGAAGTACCCCGAGCTCGTCGTCGTCTGCCTCCCAAACAGTGACATGGGGTGCCTACTCCGTGGCTGTACTGCACTCGAGTAGCTTCGTCTTCAGGCGATCAATGGGTTGTGTAGCTTCCACATCACTTCCATGACTCTCCAGACTATTTATGTGTGTTGCTGGTTCGGCAGGAAGACATTGCAAGATGTGTACCACGGTATGGTCACTGAGGACACACCTGCACTTGAGAGATTACTTGTAGTTGATCAAGTAGGTCCAACAAGAATCAATGTCATTTCTGCGCCGAAATTGACAGTGGTGGGCTACTCGTTTGACAAATACTCCAAACTTGTTATTGGATCCACACCCGTTCAGGCACAACGGCCGCCTTCTACCTCTCCTTCTACAAATTAACATTATTTCTAATTTTGAAGATGTTTGTTCGTCTGTCATCCAGAAAATGATTCCGACAAGCTTGACCCCGAAACTGCGCACAATGAAGGTCTTCGCACTAGAATCTATCGGACCCAACCTAGAGCAAGTTGTCAGTTTCGTGAGATGCTTTCTTTGCCTGGAGAAGCTATATATCAAGGTGATGTTCCTTTTCCGTTAAATGTTAACCATAAGGGAGTTCAATTTGTGACACCTTTTTCCAACTTTACAATGACAATGTACTACGATTTCTGAAGGATTCTTTTGGAGGATTTCAGTACATACATGTCCCCCCCATATTGGTTTCTTGATCCATATGGTTACAATCCATAAGCATTTCTCCTTTCGATTCATCTGTACTAGTTTTCTTAGGGAACTTTTCATCCACTCCAACCTCTTGTGAAGAAGGCTACATTTTTCTAGAATGTAATCAAATGCCCATGTTAATCATGTCAGATCGAAGATGGCATGTTAGTGCATTTACAAATCCTGCAAACCAAATATGCCTGTAGTAGTGTTCAAAACTGCATGTAGGCACTAACACGTTTTCTTCTTTTGCAGATAATATTAGGCCCAGTGGTGGATAATGTGATACAATATAGCAATCACGTCGAATGCCTAGATCTGCATCTCTCAGAAATTACTTTGAACTCCTACCGAGGGACCTTACTGGAGATTATATTCATCAGGTTCTTTGTTGTCAGAGCAAGGGTGCTGAAGGTAATGATGTTTGCCCTACATTTATTTCACAAAAATGAATGGTTTGTTGATCAGTGCTGGCGCCTGCGGCAAAATGGAATAGGCTCCGAAAATGCTGAATTTCTTTTTGGAACTTCAGATGACAGAGTAATCGGAAGTCATCTTGTCAATCCCATACAAAAATTATGAGGTTTCGAAACCAGATTAGAAGTGGTAATATTAGTTTGAACCTGTCTTATATCCATGTTCAGCAGATCTGCGCGAGCGTTTGCAGCTGATGAGCTGAACTTCGTTTCTAATATTAGTTTAATCTTCAAATTTGAGCCATATAACTCTGGAATTTGAACCTTGTAATATTCCAAGCTTTTGTGGTACAATCGTTGAAATGGCATCGTATGAGACTCGCATATTGCTAGCACTATTTTGACCTTAATATGCAATGGTCTTAGATTTTATTAACCATTCTCGAATCTGTTTACCTTGTCGATCTCACAGCACACGATCTGTATAGCTAACTTGACTATGATCTTGGACATTATTGCACACAGTTGGTTTCTTCCACTGTGTGCCCTATAGAGCGCATAATTAATTATCGCACTCGAGTGTCCATCATCACCCTTCTGTGTAACTTTGACCTCATCACCCACGGGTAAACTATGACCGAAGTCATTCCACACACTTCGTTTTTACAAAGCCTTTTGCCAATAAACTCCCAGGATTTGTCCCTCTTCTAGCAGATGTGTGGCCAAACTAGCCGGGCGGGAATCTTGCATGGTAAAATGCGCGGTAGAGCGGGAACAAGCTCACCGATGATACATTTGGCGCCTCTTTGAGCCCACGCGTGCTCAAAGGAAACGCGTGCAGTGCGGTGTTGTCAAGCGTGCGCTAGAATCCTCCGCTATGAACGCCGTGACAAGACGTGATGATTACAGGCCGGTCGACCTCCATTTATTACACCGGCCATTTAACCCTTGTGTCTCTTCAACCTTTTGATCATGCCCCACCATTGCAAGAAGCACACCCACCACGACAAATTCTTAGAGGGTATCCTGCGCGGCTCCAATGGCGCTCCGAGCGGCTGTCGATGACAAGCAGCAGTTCACCATGCATGCCGTGGTGGACACCCACGGAAGGTTCACGGAGCTCTTGGTGGTGTACACCAACAACCCGGTCTGGGTGGAGCACTCTATCCACATCATGGAGTTGTTGCTTGCCGATGAGAAGTACAAGGTGATTGGGTTCGACCTCGAGTACACCCGCGCTCGTGCCGAGTCTCGTCCCAAGGTCATCGTCGCCCAGATGTGCGTGCGAAACCACGTCCTTGTCTACCACTACTGCCTGGCCACAAGGCCTTGCGAGCGTTTCGCCAGGTTTGTCAATAGCCCCCACTACATGTTCGCTACGGTGGACATCACCAACGATGTAAAGGTGCTCAAGAATTCTGGCATCGCCTGCCAGAATCTTCTCGACATCCAGGGCCAATACAAGATCTGGGGCAGGAAGGAGCATGAGAAGGACTCACTGGTTCACCTCACCGAGGCCATCATCGACCCCTACTACAGAGACATGAAGGATTCTTGCAACAAGGACAAGCGTGCCTGGCACTCAGCCTGGATGGAAAAACTCGACAAAGCTCACGTCGTGTATGCGGCCAAGGAGGAGTACACGAGCTACGACATGTACATGCGGATAGTTGAGATGAGGAAGTGCCTCCTTTCCCAAAACGGCCAGGGATCCAGCCAGAAGCAGAGCAATGGCAAGCGTCATCACAACAAGAAGTAGATGATTAGATCCTCGTTTCTCCTAGTTTAGTATGCATGTAATTGCTTACTTTGGTGTTTGGAAATGTTATGTGTGTAGTCAATTGTGTAATTGTATGCTTAATTTGGTTATGCAATGCTGTCTTTTTAAGTATATACGTTGATGCTCTGTAGACAGAGCAAATCACATCGCACATGAACTAAACAATGGAACCCGTCGGTGATGATTTCATCAATCACTGACAATTGTATACCTGCAATCGTTTGCTCACAACACACACGGCTTGTTAACAGGAATTGTCTGTGTTGTTATCGGTCTTCCCACACATTTCCGAGTATAGACCTATTTGCCGCGTATCACACACATCTTGTTAAGTTGAACCGTTTCTGTTCTCTTGGCTCAATGCAAACAGTTCATCCGAGTGAACTGTATGTCGTATATCGCACACACCTTCATCTGGCTACCCGTTTCTATTGTTCCACCTCATCACGAACAATTCTTCCGAGTGAATCGTATGCTCTATATCACACACGCCTTCATCTGGTTGCCCATTTCTTTTGTTCCTCCTCATCTCAAATAGTTAATTGAACTGAACCGTATGCCCTGCATTGCACACGCAACTAAAATCTGAACCGTGTTTGATGCATCCGTCATCGCAATCATTTTGCATCCTTCTTGATGGTTTTTTACACCACTGTTTGCGATTATTGCACCGCACACAGTTTCGTCGAAGGGTCTCTGATCGTAGTGTCGCGTTAGCAGCATCCTGCAGTAGTGCCAATATGTCCTTCTCAGGACGACGTCGCCCGAGCCTCAAGCCCAGGGGCGGCAGGATCGATTTTTTGCTCCCACCCACCCACCACATTGAGTACTGCCTGAGTAACTCCGGGCCATTCAATGTCTGGGATATTGTCTACATACAAGAACAACCCGGAGAAACAGTGAGGCAATTCTGGGCCATATT
This sequence comes from Aegilops umbellulata, assembly GCA_032464435.1. Lineage (NCBI taxonomy): Eukaryota > Viridiplantae > Streptophyta > Magnoliopsida > Poales > Poaceae > Aegilops > Aegilops umbellulata. The sequence continues at coordinate 374,497,553 of CP136058.1, read as the reverse complement.
CCTACTCGCCAAGAACATGATGGCAGATTGCCCCGACTCCGATATACTAGCCAACCTTCCAACACAATTGCAAGGACGAAGGCGTGTTTAATGCATTTGCTCGATGCTGCATCTGAACGTTCTCCGAGCGATCAGATCTGGTGTTAAAATTCTGCACTATAGAGGATATTTGATTGGCCCAAAGGGCGCAGTCATAGTCAATCTACACCAGAAGGAGAAAACGCGAAAGCCCAGCATTCCGGAATGGCTACCCTCTTTAGCAATCAATGGACGACTCACGTCGGAAGAGGAGAAAGCCTTTCATTCAAGCCAGGACCGTTCTGGATGGCCTGCGCGACAAACCAGGCCCAATACATTCCGTCTTGCTCAATATCAGCCATTCCCATAGTCTTTGAGATTGTTGGGTAATCAAACAAGTGGCCAGGGGAGGTGAAGCCCTCCTCGAGAGTAAGGAAGAATGCAGGCATCTGGCAACATCCTCGGATGAGGCCGATGTCCTTATGATATATGAATCTTTGAAGTCCAAAAATCAGAGAAAAAGAACCCTGCGGCTGCCGTCCCTCCTCTTCGGAGATACATCTTTGAAGGACTCCAGTAGTGCTTTTCTTGTAGAGCTCTCCTTTATGAACCTTGTAGGCTTTTGAACGTCAAACGATGCAACGAGCCTCATTCTAGTCCTCAGGGAGCTCCTGCCTATTAAGGTAGGCCAAGAAGGGTTCGGTCCATGGGGCGATTACCGCCATGATTACAGGGGCGGAAGGCGTTGGTTCTATGCCCGAGCCCCCGATGATGTCCGAATGATATTCGTCATTCGGGGGTGTGATCGGCGCCTGACTGGTATTTCCGCTCTGGTCCTGCCATACCACGGATGGCTTAAAGAGCCTTTCCACGAGGGTGTTAGGCGGGATGGGGTCGCGTTTAGCGCCCATTTGAGCAAGGATGTCCGCTGCTTGGTTACTGTCTCTGGCCATGTGATGAAACTCGAGCCCCTCGAACCGAGCTGATATTTTGAGCACGACATTGCGGTAAGCTGCCATCCTTGGATATTTTGCATCGAATTGTCTGTTTATTCAGGATATTGCGAGGTTTGAATCCCCGTGCACCTCGAGGCATTGTATGCCCATAGAAATAGCCATCCGTAGAACATGCAGTAGTGCCTCATATTCGGCTGCGTTATTGGAGTTTGTGTACATGATTTGCAATACTTAACGAACTGTGTCCCCTGTAGGGGATGTTAGGATGACACCGGCCCCCAAGCCGGCTAACATTTTAGAGCCGTCGAAGTACATCACCTAGTTGGAGTATGTGCCGTACTCTTTAGGGAGTTCGCCTTCTGTCCATTCGGCGACGAAGTCGGCCAACACCTGAGATTTAATAGCCCGGCGTGGTTTGTACGTTATTTCGAATGGTAGGAGCTCGATGGCCCATTTTGCAATGGGGCCGGTAGCATCTCGATTGTTTATAATATCATTCAATGGTACCTCGGAGGTCACTGTGATCGAACACTCTTGAAAGTAGTGTCACGGCTTCCGAGATGCCATGAAAACCACATATGCTATCTTTTGATAGTGCGGGTACCGAGATTTGCATGGTGTGAGAACCGCTTATACGTAGTATACAGGTTTTTGGAGTGGGAATTTATGTCCCTCTTCCTCTCGTTCGACAATGAGTACTGCGCTCACCACCTGGTGAGTTGCAGATATGTACAGTAGCATGGGTTCGCCGGTGTTAGGCGCGGCAAGGATTGGGTTGTTTGCTAGCAGAGTTTTTATTTCTTCCAACCCGGCTGTTGCCGCGTCCGTCCACTCAAAGTGGTCGGTACGTCGAAGCAGGCGATATAGCGGCAATGCCTTCTCTCCCAATATGGAAATAAAGCGGCTCAAGGCTGCCACACACCCATTTAGTTTTTGGACCTGCTTTAAGTCTGTTGGAATTGCCAACTGTGACAAGGCTCGGATTTTGGCCGGGTTTGCTTCGATTCCTCTATTGGAAACAATGAACCCAAGCAGCTTTTCGACCAGAATGCCAAAAACGCATTTTTCCGGATTGAGTTGTATGTCATATGTTCGAAGGTTGTTGAATGTAAGACGTAAGTCATCCACCAATGATTCGACATGTTTAGTTTTGATGACTACATCATCTACATATGCCTACACCATCTTGCCAATTTGTTTTTCCAGCCATGTTTGAATCATGCGTTGGTAGGTGGTGCCGGCATTTTTGAGTCCAAAAGGCACAGTGTTGAAGAATGGCCCGTACGGGGTAATGAATGCCGTTGCGGCCTGGTCGGATTCCTTCATCTTAATTTGATGGTATCCAGAGTATGCGTCGAGGAAACATAATGAATCGTGCCCTGCGATTGCATCAATGATCTGGTCAATGCGGGGCAGTGGGAAGGGGTCCTTAGGGCAGGCTTTATTGAGGTCTTTAAAATCGACACAAAGGCGTCATGATTTGTCCTTCTTTGGTACCATGACCAGGTTTGCTAGCCAATCTGAGTGTTTTGTCTCTCGAATAAACCCGGCTTCAAGTAGTTTGGCTAGCTCATCCCCCATATCTTGTCGCTTGGGTTCGGAAAATCGACACAGCATTTGCTTGACTAGCTTGAACCCCTTTATTATGATGAGGCTGTGTTCGGACAGTCTGCGTGGGATTCCTGGCATATCCGAGGGGTGCCAGGCAAAGATGTCCCAATTCTCGCGCAGGAATGGTCTTAGAGCAGCATCGACCATCGGATCCAGCTGTGCTCCAATGGCTCCTGTTTTATTAGGATCCGTCGGGTCGACTTGGAATTTGACTATTTCGTCTGCTGGCTTGAAAGAAGTGGATTTAGGCCTTTTATCGAGAATTATGTCGTCTCTATCCACCATGGAGCACAGAGCGGTGAGCTCCTCGGCCGCAAGGGCCTCGGATAGTTCCTCGAGGGCCAGTGATGCGGTTTTGTTTTCGGCGCGGAGTGCTATGTACGGATCACTAGCGATAGTGATAACTCTGTTCGGCCCGGGCATTTTGAGCTTCATGTACCCATAATGAGGTATATCTTGAAAGCGTGTGGATGCATCTCGCCCCAATAGGGCGTGATATCCATTGTTGAAAGGTGCCACCTAGAAGATTAATTATTCAGACATGTAGTTCTCAGGCGTGCCGAATACCACATCAAGTTTAATTTTTCCCGAACATCGCGCTTCTCGACTAGGATTAATGCCTCAAAAGGTTGTATTGCTCTGCTCGATGCAGCTCTTATCCATTTGCATTTTGTCGCCTCATAGATGAGGTTTAATCCACTGCCACCATCCATGAGCACTTTAGTGAGACGAAAGCTATCCACAATTAGGTTTAGAACTAGAGCGGCTGGTGGTCGGACTGATCGGGCCCGTGGTTTGTTAGTAGCATTGATGGTTATTGCCATGTCATTCCAAGGATTGATTGCGGCTACTTGGTTGACTTCGGCGAGGTCGCGGAGCGCCCTTTTGCGTTGATTGTTTGAAGAAAAGGTCTCGAAGACCGTAAGCACATTGAGTTCGTTATCCTCCGGGGAGTACTTCTCTGGGGTAGTGTTGGTGAGGATGGCCTCACCGCTCTTAGCCACCTCCTGGAGTATCCAACATGCCCGAAGGCTATGTGTTGGTTCGGATTTTGGTGTCGTGTGTATCTGACAAGGCTTATCGAGCCATTGTTCAAGGACAGTTCTGTGTCCCGTTAAGGGCTTGATTTTCTTGTCCGTGGAGTGAAGATCAGGTGCCCCGTGAGGGTGCATCCTTTTTGCCCGACCAGTGGGTGGCTTAAAGGCCAGTGGTTCCCACCGAGCTGTTTGGGCTATCCATTGCGCAGTACTTCTGTACTATGTGTGCCAAATCTGCAAAGTGCAGTATGTGGCGTCGGTTGAGGGCATTGAGGATCCCTCGTTCGTACAATTGCGGTAAAAGACTGATACCGCGTCGTCATTGCAAAAATGTTTAATCTTGTTTTTAACAAGTAGGAATCTAGCCCAAAAGTGATGGACTGTTTTTCAAGGTTGCTGCCGTACATACATTAAGTCGCATATGTTCGGGGGGACCGGAATTGCTTGGAGAGTATTGCTTGTGGTGGATGGGTGGGTTTAAATCTGAGCCTTGACCCACTGTGGAATCCGGAATTTGAAAGATTCCTGAGGTTACCGGTCCAGGATCCGGAGTGTGCTGGGAATTTTTAGGCTCAATGCATGCTTCTATGTTCCGAGGACGAAAGGTCTCTTCTCGAAGATGGGTATCCGGCTCGCAGGGCTCGGAGATCCGAACATAGTTTGTTCTTAGTATAGGAGGAGAGGTATCCTCAACTTGCTCCTCCACAACTGTCACCAGGTGGGTGACAGGTGGGGACTAGATTTCCCTCTGATCGGGTTTAAGCCCAATCAGATCATAATCTATTACGACCCCCAGGGCGGCGATGCGATTTAGTAGTTCGTTCAAAGACGAGATATCTGTCGGATCCGTCTTATCGACGTTTTCGGGGTTGATGTGGAGATGATTTTTGGCGATCCAGGAGACCGCTTTGGGCTTAATGGCCGGGGGCGCCCATAGTGAAACTGCTGAGCTGGACGATCTGCCCAGGAGATAGGGCCCTTCCAGAGGTGATTTTGTCGTTGACAACAAGGCGAGCCATCGATCCTTCTATCGACAACACAGAGGAACTGTCGGCGTCCTGGGAACGGGGTCCCCAGACTTGCCTGCCTGCGGCCAATGGCATGGCTCCCCCAGCGGCCCTGTACGGCCCATCTGTAACGCCCTCGAAGCGGCTATATCTCCCACGTGTCGAAGCACGACTTAGAGGCATAACCGCATTGAAAGCAATGTCGCAAGTGAGGTAATCTTCACACAACCCATGTAATACATAAGGGAAAGAGATACATAGTTGGCTTACAATCGCCACTTCACGCAATACATGAGTAAAGCATTACATCAAACAGATACAATCAAGGTCCGACTACGGAACCAAAATAAAAGAAGACTACCCCAAATGCTACACAGATCCCCGATCGTCCCGACTGGGCTCCACTACTGAGCAACTGAAAAGAAACAACACAACGAACACGATCTTCGTCGAGCTCCCACTTGAGCTCGGTTGCGTCACCTGCACGGTTTCATCGGCACCTGCAAACTGGTTTTGGAAGTATCTGTGAGTCACGGGGACTCAGCAATCTCACACCCACGAGATCAAGACTGTTTAAGCTTATGGGTAGGAGAAGGTAGTGAGGTGGAGCTGCAGCAAGCGACTAGCGTATATGGTGTCTAACATACGCAAGTGAGAGCGAGAAGAGAAGGCAAAAGCATGGTCGAACATCTATGATCAAGAAGTGATCCTGAAACTTCTTACGTCAAGCATAACTCCAACACCGTGTTCACTTCCCGGACTCCGCCGAGAAGAGACCATCACGGTTACACACGCGGTTGATGTATTTTAATTAAGATCAACTTCGGGTTTTCTACAACCGGACATTAACAAATTCCCATCTGCCACATAACCGCGGGCATGGCTTTCGAAAGTTCAAACCCTGCAGGGGTGTCCCAACTTAGCCCATGATAAGCTCTCGCGATCAACGAAGGATATTCCTTCTCCCCGGGAAGACCCGATCAATCTCGGAATCCCGGCTACAAGACATTCCGACAGTAATAAAACAAGACCAGCAAAGCCGCCCGGATGTGCCGACAAATCCTGATGGGAGCTGCACATATCTCGGTCTCAGGGCACACCGGATTGTCCAAACTTCCGGTAGGCGAACCCAGAGTTGCCCCTGGTGGCCACCGGCGGCTGACGGTTTGGACCAGCACTCGAAGGAGAACTGGCCCGGGGGGGCTAAAATAAAGATGACCCTTGGGCTCCGGAAACCCAAGGGAAATAAAAGGGCATAGGTGAGGCAAATGGTAAAACCAATGTTGGGCCTTGCTGGAGGAGTCTTATTCAAAGCGAACTGTCAAGGGGGTCCCATAAATCACCCGACCGCGTTAGGGACGCAAAATCCGGGAACATAATACCGATATGACGGAAACTAGAGCGGCAAGAGTGGAACAAAACACCAGGCATAAGGCCGAGCCTTCCACCCTTTACCAAGTATATAGATGCATTAATAATATAAAAGGTATTGTGATAACCCAACAAGTAAACATGTTCCAATCAAGGAACAACATCTCCATGTTCCAACAAGGAACAAACTTCATCTTCACCTACAACTAACAACGCTATAAGAGGGGCTGAGCAAAGCGGTAACATAGCCAAACAACGGTTTGCTAGGAGAAGGTGGGTTAGAGGCTTGGTTTGACAATATGGGAGGCACGATAAGCAAGTGGTAGGTATCGCAGCATAGGCATAGCAAAAGAGCGAGCAACTAGCAAGCAAAGATAGAAGTGATTTCGAGGGTATGGTCATCTTGCTTGAAATCCCGCAAGGAAGAAGAACGAGTCCATGAAGACGAAAAATGGATGAAGTCAAACAAATCCTCACAACTCCGGAACGAAACCGAAGCTAACGAGAGAATCAACCCGGAAAGAAACAAACAACATAGTAAACAACCATCACATAAACATGGCATGATGCACAATCAAGTATGATGCATGTCCGGTTTAATGAGCATGGCATGGCAAAGTGCAACAAGCAATACTACAAGTTAAGTGGAGCTCAATATGCATCGGGATGCATATTGACGAAACTTCACAACATTTATTTAGTTCTCTCTCGTTTATGTACCCAACAATATTAAATGTTGTTAAACATGGCAAGAGATGAAACATATGAAAACTAACTATTTAGGCAAGTTTAAATGAGGCCGGAAATAACAAACAACAATTCCGGAAAATCCTCATATGCATATTTTGAATTTGGTACTGTTCTGCCCTAAACATAATTTTAATATTGTTAAATAGCAAAATGAAGTGCAACATGTTAATCTACGCATTTTTCTACCCCATTTACATATAAAGTTTATTAAATTCTGAGTTACGGTTAATTAGTTATGAAATAAATCATTTTAACATGGCATTTAAGCAAATTTAATCAAACAACATTTTAAACAAATTTAACAAGGAAGAAAGTGGCATATAATGAAACTAGACAGAAATCTAAGCATTTTACATATATAGTTTATTTAATTCTGATGCATGGTTAAATAGTTATTATATGCATGAACTCAAGGGGTTTTCTGTAAAACAGACGTTCCTGGGATAATAGCTAAATTCACAGATCTGAGAAAAAAAACACATCGGGCTGAAACTGGGCGGACTGGGCGCTCACCAAGGCCCAAGGCCTGAGTCGGTGGAGGTGCTGGGCTTGGAGGCTGCTGGGCAGGGACGCAGCCCACGAGGCCAGGTCAACAGGCGCAGTCGCTCGTTCATGGACAGAACCAGAAGCAGGGCGCGGAGGCGTTTGTCCTCCTCTGGACGCAGGGGAGGCAGCGGCGCAAAGCAGGGAGCAGCAGAGGGACTTGGCGGGGGCGGAGCGACGGGAACGGGAGGAGATCGCCGGATCCGAGACCAGGGAGGTGATGGAGCTCCATTCAGAGGTAGCTCGCAGCAGATCAGGCAGAGACGAGGCGGGGTCCTGGTTCAGAGAGAGAGAGATGTGAGAGGCGGAACTGAAAGCAGGGGAGGGGAAGGAAGGAGCGACGCGGGGCTCATCTGCTGGTCGGCTGGACGGCAAGGCAAGGAGAGGCAGCACGGGCGCTGGAGGCGTGGACGAACGGCGGCGCGGGGAAGGGGCTTCTGACACGGGGCTGCGAGGACAGACGGCGACCAAGACGGTTCCCTGCGAGAGAGAGATGAGTGAGATCGAGAGGAACGGGGGAAGCACTGGAAAGGGGAAGAAGAAGGGGGCAGCGGCGCTCATCTCGGATGAAGCTCACCGGTGCTCGCCGGACACACGAGGGCGTGGCTGGACTGCTGGGCTCGGCGCGGGCGTCTCCTTGTTCGAGGCAAAGGGGAGAGACAGAGAGATCGTGAGCGAGAGAGCACCAGAGAGGAAAAATAAGAAGGGAAGAGATAGAGGGAGGCACGGGTGAGGTCGCGGTGGAGCTGCTGCTCACCTAGATGAGGACGACGAGGAGGGCGCCCAAGGTATGGGTTTGAGTAGAGACTCGAGCGGCTGGGAGAGGATTCGAGGAGAGGGTGGAGTCTGCGAGTGGATCTGGAGGCTGGCTCGCGATTGGTGCGCGCGGAAAAGAAGAGGAAGATGGCGGCGGTGGTTTGGGTAGGTGGGATCCCGATGTGGGTGATGAGTGCGGCGGCGACTGCAGGGACAAATCCCCTAGAATTTAGGGTTGGGGCAGATACATATATAGCATGTGGATTTTTGGATATGGGCTGCCTCATCCCTACGATCGTAATCGGACGGTCGCGAATAGAATAGTTAGGGAGCCCAATTAACAAAACGGAGATGTTTTGTAGATGTTAGAGGTTGATCCGGATCCAACGGTGATGACTAGCCAGGTCGGGTTCGGGGGAGATTCGGACATGGTTGCGAGGGGTTTGCGGGATGTGCAGAGAGGTTAGGAAGCCAAATAGGAGGGAAACAAAATCTGGTTGGTCCCGAAACGGTAAATGATGGCAAGGGGAACGCGGCAACTACAAGTTTTATGCAAAACATGCGGATGCAATGCGATGATGAATGCAACAAACAAATAAAACACATGGCGGTCACGCAAAACATGGGAGGCGTCTGGAGCGTCGGTCTCGGGGCGTTACAACACTCCACCACTACGAGAGGATCTTGTCCCGAGATCTAGGATGGCACCGGAGAGAAACGGAAGAGGAAGAGAAGAGGTAACACTAAGTTGCTTCTTTGACAAACGAGTGAAACCAAAGAACCTTGAGAGGTTGAGCAAAATGAAAGAAAGAATACCATGGAGATGAACGAAATGAAATACTCCGTTAGAAAAGAGGAACATGGGATATGACGAGAACCCAATGGTTTAGTGATAAGATAGATATTGAAACCACTCCGGTTAAAACTAGATAGAGAAGGAATAAGATTGATATAATTTGGGCAGCACTCCGACTGAAAATGGAAGGGATTTGAACATGATCTTGACAAGATGAGAGGATACTTTCTGAAATTAACAACACACTGCCTCCGGAACTATTAAAAGAATGGCACAAGGGGTAAGAAAGATTTCAGACAGCACTCCGGCTGAGAAGAGATGCAAGACTTGATAAGATGAGAGAGCTCGAATGAAAACACGACACTCCAGTTAAATGGATAAGCAAGGAAAAGAACATGATCTCAAAAATGAGATGATGGGTCGAAGAAATCATCACAATGCCTTCGGGAGAAAAGAAAGAGTGGAATCAAGAGAACAGAGAAGAGAACAACAACTTCTATCACAATTGAATTTGAAAGAGCCTCCTTAAAAAGAAGGATTGACCGAAGTTGTTGGAAAACCAACAACGAAACGAATAGCTTGTAGCGGGCTTATGGAAACATCTCAAAATTATGAGGTGGGCTTTTGCCACTAACGAAAACAATAGATTGGATTGAGATCAACAAGGAGATGAAAACTTCTTCACCAAGATGATAGGAGAAAACTTGGATCATTAATAAGCACCACAATAGCAACATTCCCGGTGGAAGGCTTTAGGTGAAATATAACCCAAGATAATTCCAATGAAGAAATTTGTGGATTTAAAATATCTCCTTCTTGACAACATGTGAACCATGAAACGCGAACTCAAATTGTCGAGAATGACATAACACCACCTCAAATGATAAGGTAGAACGAATTGCTTTTTGGAATGCAGGAAGAAGAATATTTGAGCTCTTCAAAACAAAACATGTGTTGAACACCATGTTTATTTTAGAGTATAGCTTGGAGGATCTTAGTTTCGAGAGAATTCTTGAAGAACACTTGAAGAATGAAAAGAATCCTTAACGAACCACCATGTAGAGCCTCCATGAAGAACTCCGGTAATGAAAGGATGATAAAAAGAAAGAGAAGTTGAAAACACAAAGTGAAACCTTGCAATGATTTAGATGGGGCTTAGAAATGATATAACCAAGAAAACTTTGAACTTCGGCAAGAAAGATGAAACAATTGAAACCGAGAATTTATTCATCATGAACAAACTCCGAAAGAAGGAATTAATCACTTGGATGAAACAAGAACAAGAATTATGTTGTGCGCATCCTTCACCAATTAACTTGATGACAAGCAATGGATTTGGCATACTACTTATTCTCGTAGAAAGGATTAAGATAGATATGGCACAAACTTAGGAAGGTCTTCAACGAACCACCGGTAGGATTGGAAAGAACGAATGAATCAATATGATAACGAAGGAAGAGAACTCTTGAACGAACCACCGTAAGAATTGAAAATGAACAAGGGAAAAGATAAAGAAACACCGGGAAGAATTAGAAAATGAAGGAAGATACTTGAGAGAATTTGGATACAAGAGAACGAAGAGATCATGAACTGATTAGAGGATATTTGAACGATCCACCGGTAAGATTTGAAGAACGAGAGATGAATGTTGAGAACGAATAAATCTTTTGAAATGATGGCCTTCAGAGAATCAAACTGAAAAGACTCATGAATTGCTCCGGATGGGTGAAAAGAATTCTCACAATTGAAAACAATTATGAGAGGATGACATCAAGCTAGAACAATGAATCTTGAAGAGAATGAGGCAAGATTTAAGAGAAACTCTTCTTCGTTCTCCCAATGTTGAGAATGATGACGAGAAACACCACCGTGAATTGTTGAGATACTCCGGGATGAAAATTAGAAAGGTTGAACCAACGATGAAAAGAATTTGAAAGATCTTGGAGAAAGACATATGACTGATGAAAATTCATTCTTACGTCAAACTTTGAAAAGAATTTTAGAAGCTCCGGGAAAATTAGAAGAGTCAGGTAAGATCCTGGAAAAAGACCTATGGGTTAGGGCCCACTCAAAAGAAACACCGTTGAACGATTACTTGAAAGGGAGATTGCACCGGTTTATTTAAATGGCTAGAATGAGATAACAACCTCGAAATAGGTTGAACTGATCTTGAAAGACAAGACGAGCTTTCTGAGATATCTTCAGCACTCCCGAATAAATGAATAGCGAGAAGTGAATTATTATGAGGTGCACCGGTATGAGAAGGTATTGAAACGAGGAAAAGATGTGATCACCATCGAAAGATTGCATTGAACACAGCGGGGAAGATAAAAGAACAAATAATTATAAACTTGAGGCTCCGTTAGCATCTTCATGAGAAGCACCGGGTAAGAACATGAAGGAGACGAATGGAGAGGCTTCACATCAATAAAATGGATACTTGATCAAGAAATCTGCGTCCTTGAAGAAATAAGGGTGGGAGGGCGGGAAAAACAAAGACAACTTGGAACGGATGAAGCAAACACCGTTGAGAAGAACTGATAATTGATCTTGCGAATGTTGAAGTGATCGGATCCATTTGAAGAGGGACACACCGGTTGGAAAAGAATTGGCATGATAATCTTGATGATCAAGAAGGATTAGTATTTCCATAGAAATATGATAACACCGTTTAGAAAAGGTATGGAATCAACACTTGGCATTGAAGCAACTCGAATACCACAAATAAAACAAAACAAAGGATTTGGCTTGCAGAATAAGCCGGAACAAATACATATGATAGAGATTTACCCAATCCCATATCATGCATTTGTCGGAAAGATATTCTAGGAGCTACTTGAATTCCCACCTATAAACTCCCGAAACTTTCTGGTTATGCAATCAGGTGTTGGGTATACAGGGGACACAAAATATATCACCCAAACTAACAATACCTAGATCCAGCTGTATCCATCCTTCAACACATAACCAAGAAACCTTCGGAAATCGTTTACCTCAACCTTCGAAAAGCATCCGTTATACGAGTTATGGAAATACTCCCGCACTCGCCTCAGTACTGGGCTATCAGGTTTATCTCACCAACAGTTGTACAAAAGAGATTTTCGATGTCGGAGTACTAAACTCAGGTATTCCAGAACTGCAATGATAAAATTATGACGACAACACCTCAGAGCTCAACTCCCCGGGACACTTCCACTAAACCCCTGCTGACAGGAGGCACCAAGACAATGTTGTCATCACAAAACCATCGGAACGATTCCAAGATACCCGCGTGATCCTAATTTTTTTTTTGTGAAATTTGAGAAGAGAAGAGTCAAAACTCTACGTGAGGATGCCTTACCAGAGCGATGAGGAGACTGGGAAGTAAAAAGAATTCCTAAACTCTCCGATACATAATTCCTAAATGACTCAAAACATTTTCCTAGACACAACTCGACCGCTAAAAACGATCAATCAGTGGGGGCTCCTAAGGTCGGGGAAGGCTCTGATTACCAACTTGTAACGCCCTCGATGCAGCTATATCTCCCACGTGTCGAAGCACGACTTAGAGGCATAACCGCATTGAAAGCAATGTCGCAAGTGAGGTAATCTTCACACAACCCATGTAATACATAAGGGAAAGAGATACATAGTTGGCTTACAATCGCCACTTCACGCAATACATGAGTAAAGCATTACATCAAACAGATACAATCAAGGTCCGACTACGGAACCAAAATAAAATAAGACTACCCCAAATGCTACACAGATCCCCGATCGTCCCGACTGGGCTCCACTACTGAGCAACTGAAAAGAAACAACACAACGAACACGATCTTCATCGAGCTCCCACTTGAGCTCGGTTGCGTCACCTGCACGGTTTCATCGGCACCTGCAAACTGGTTTTGGAAGTATCTGTGAGTCACGGGGACTCAGCAATCTCACACCCACGAGATCAAGACTGTTTAAGCTTATGGGTAGGAGAAGGTAGTGAGGTGGAGCTGCAGCAAGCGACTAGCGTATATGGTGTCTAACATACGCAAGTGAGAGCGAGAAGAGAAGGCAAAAGCATGGTCGAACATCTATGATCAAGAAGTGATCCTGAAACTTCTTACGTCAAGCATAACTCCAACACCGTGTTCACTTCCCGGACTCCGCCGAGAAGAGACCATCACGGTTACACACGCGGTTGATGTATTTTAATTAAGATCAACTTCGGGTTTTCTACAACCGGACATTAACAAATTCCCATCTGCCACATAACCGCGGGCATGGCTTTCGAAAGTTCAAACCCTGCAGGGGTGTCCCAACTTAGCCCATGATAAGCTCTCGCGATCAACGAAGGATATTCCTTCTCCCCGGGAAGACCCGATCAGTCTCGGAATCCCGGCTACAAGACATTTCGACAGTAATAAAACAAGACCAGCAAAGCTGCCCGGATGTGCCGACAAATCCTGATAGGAGCTGCACATATCTCGGTCTCAGGGCACACCGGATTGTCCAAACTTCCGGTAGGCGAACCCAGAGTTGCCCCTGGTGGCCACCGGCGGCTGACGGTTTGGACCAGCACTCGAAGGAGAACTGGCCCGGGGGGGCTAAAATAAAGATGACCCTTGGGCTCCGGAAACCCAAGGGAAATAAAAGGGCATAGGTGAGGCAAATGGTAAAACCAATGTTGGGCCTTGCTGGAGGAGTCTTATTCAAAGCGAACTGTCAAGGGGGTCCCATAAATCACCCGACCGCGTTAGGGACGCAAAATCCGGGAACATAATACCGATATGACGGAAACTAGAGCGGCAAGAGTGGAACAAAACACCAGGCATAAGGCCGAGCCTTCCACCCTTTACCAAGTATATAGATGCATTAATAATATAAAAGGTATTGTGATAACCCAACAAGTAAACATGTTCCAATCAAGGAACAACATCTCCATGTTCCAACAAGGAACAAACTTCATCTTCACCTACAACTAACAACGCTATAAGAGGGGCTTAGCAAAGCGGTAACATAGCCAAACAACGGTTTGCTAGGAGAAGGTGGGTTAGAGGCTTGGTTTGACAATATGGGAGGCACGATAAGCAAGTGGTAGGTATCGCAGCATAGGCATAGCAAAAGAGCGAGCAACTAGCAAGCAAAGATAGAAGTGATTTCGAGGGTATGGTCATCTTGCTTGAAATCCCGCAAGGAAGAAGAACGAGTCCATGAAGACGAAAAATGGATGAAGTCAAACAAATCCTCACAACTCCGGAACGAAACCGAAGCTAACGAGAGAATCAACCCGGAAAGAAACAAACAACATAGTAAACAACCATCACATAAACATGGCATGATGCACAATCAAGTATGATGCATGTCCGGTTTAATGAGCATGGCATGGCAAAGTGCAACAAGCAATACTACAAGTTAAGTGGAGCTCAATATGCATCGGGATGCATATTGACGAAACTTCACAACATTTATTTAGTTCTCTCTCGTTTATGTACCCAACAATATTAAATGTTGTTAAACATGGCAAGAGATGAAACATATGAAAACTAACTATTTAGGCAAGTTTAAATGAGGCCGGAAATAACAAACAACAATTCCGGAAAATCCTCATATGCATATTTTGAATTTGGTACTGTTCTTCCCTAAACATAATTTTAATATTGTTAAATAGCAAAATGAAGTGCAACATGTTAATCTACGCATTTTTCTACCCCATTTACATATAAAGTTTATTAAATTCCGAGTTACGGTTAATTAGTTATGAAATAAATCATTTTAACATGGCATTTAAGCAAATTTAATCAAACAGCATTTTAAACAAATTTAACAAGGAAGAAAGTGGCATATAATGAAACTAGACAGAAATCTAAGCATTTTACATATATAGTTTATTTAATTCTGATGCATGGTTAAATAGTTATTATATGCATGAACTCAAGGGGTTTTCTGTAAAACAGACGTTCCTGGGATAATAGCTAAATTCACAGATCTGAGAAAAAAAACACATCGGGCTGAAACTGGGCGGACTAGGCGCTCACCAAGGCCCAAGGCCTGAGTCGGTGGAGGTGCTGGGCTTGGAGGCTGCTGGGCAGGGACGCAGCCCACGAGGCCAGGTCAACAGGCGCAGTCGCTCGTTCATGGACAGAACTAGAAGCAGGGCGCGGAGGCATTCGTCCTCCTCTGGACGCAGGGGAGGCAGCGGCGCAAAGTAGGGAGCAGCAGAGGGACTTGGCGGGGGGGGGGGGGGCGAAGTGACGGGAACGGGAGGAGATCGCCGGATCCAAGACCAGGGAGGTGATGGAGCTCCATTCAGAGGTAGCTCGCAGCAGATCAGGCAGAGACGAGGCGGGGTCCTGGTTCAGAGAGAGAGATGTGAGAGGAGGAACTGAAATCAGGGGAGGGGAAGGAAGGAGAGACGCGGGGCTCATCTGCTGGTCGGCTAGACGGCAAGGCAAGGAGAGGCAGCACGGGCGCTGGAGGTGTGGACGAACGGCGGCGCGGGGAAGGGGCTTCTGACGCGGGGCTGCGAGGACAGACAGCAACCAAGACGGTTCCCTGTGAGAGAGAGAGATGATTGAGATCGAGAGGAACGGGGGAAGCACTGGAAAGGGGAAGAAGAAGGGGGCAGCGGCGCTCATCTCGGATGAAGCTCACCGGTGCTCGCCGGACACACGAGGGCGCGGCTGGACTGCTGGGCTCGGCGCGGGCGTCTCCCTGTTCGAGGCAAAAGGGAGAGACAGAGAGATCGTGAGCGAGAGAGCACCAGAGAGGAAAAATAAGAAGGGAAGAGATAGAGGGAGGCGCGGGTGAGGTCGCGGTGGAGCTACTGTTCACCTAGATGACGACGACGAGGAGGGCTCCCAAGGCATGGGTTTGAGCAGAGACTCAAGCGGCTGGGAGAGGATTCGAGGAGAGGGTGGAGTCTGCGGGTGGATCTGGAGGCTACCTCGCGATTGGGGCACGCGGAAAACAAGAGGAAGATGGCGGCGGTGGTTTGGGCAGGTGGGATCCCGATGTGGGTGATGAGTGGCGGCGGCTGCAGGGACAAATCCCCTAGAATTTAGGGTTGGGGCAGATACATATATAGCATGTGGATTTTTGGATAGGGGCTGCCTCATCCCTACGATCGTAATCGGACGGTCGCGAATAGAATAGTTAGGGAGCCCAATTAACAAAACGGAGATGTTTTGTAGATGTTAGAGGTTGATCCGGGTCCAACGGTGATGACTAGCCGGGTCGGGTTCGGGGGAGATTCGGACATGGTTGCGAGGGGTTTGCAGGATGTGCAGAGAGGTTAGGAAGCCAAGCAGGAGGGAAACAAAATCTGGTTGGTCCCGAAACGGTAAATGATGGCAAGGGGAACGCGGCAACTACAAGTTTTATGCAAAACATGCGGATGCAATGCGATGATGAATGCAACAAACAAATAAAACACATGGCGGTCACGCAAAACATGGGAGGCGTCTGGAGCGTCAGTCTCGGGCCGTTACACCATCTTCATCAGCCAACACTCAAGACCCTCGCGAGGGTCCAAGCCTCACGAGGCGGACGATGCAAGACCTTCTCGGGGGTGGCCTCACTAGGCTGGCTCGCGAGGGGCGGAGAGATCAAGGCGAGGGGCACCTCGAGTGGTCCCTGTGACGCAAGCCATCACGACCGAGGCCAGGCGGGCGCCAGGCAGTCACCAGCGCGCGCAGTGTACTCGTTTCCTCTTTGGTGCTAAAGAGGCAAGCCCAGGCGAGGAGTCCCGAGGCATCATGCAAAGGTTTCTATATCGGTGCAACAAGACCAAGACCAGCAGGACGGTAGGAAGGAGGTCACCGTGGATCCCAAGACGGCGTCACCACCAGAGCCTTTTGCAGGCGAAGACCACCTTTAGTTAGGATAACTTGTACTAGTTGTCTCCCTTCAAATTTGGCCGTTGTTGGATCCCTTCCCGCCTACATTTGGGAAGAGGACCAGGGCCTCTAAATAGGACTAGCCACCACAGTAGGAGGCCACTGATCTTGGGCTATTCAGATCATCCTCATCCACACAAGCTCACCAAGCACAAGAGCACCTCTACTCAGGAGGTTGTTCTTCCCTTGTATCTATTCATCCCTAGCCCAAGAGGCAATCCACCACACCACACTGGAGTAGGGTATTACACCACATCGGTGGCCCGAACCACTATAAACCTTGTGTCCCTTTGTTCTGTGAGTTCGACGCGCTGAGCCTTGAGATCGCGGTGAGGGTGTGAGCTAGAGGGGGAGAGATCTTCGTGTGCACCCCAGAGTTCGAACCTCAAGGGTTTTGGCAGAACCCAAAATCCGACATTTGGCACGCTAGGTAGGGGGCGCTGAAGCTTTCCTTCCGTCGATCCATGCTCCGCCACCACCGCGTCTTGCCCCCATGGCCGGCATTGCTCTTCCAACTGGGATGACGGATGCCCATGGCGGGGCCAGGGGGCTCAGAGCCTTTGCCCCCGCCTTGCGGCAGGTGCAGTGGCCACCCAAGTGCAAGCCGGAGATGCCGCCGCATTACGACGGCGCGGCGGACCCGTCGACCTTCCTGCTGGCATATGAAGAGGCCGTCCTGAAGGCTGGGGGCGACGACAAGGTCATGGCCAACTGGCTTCCCATGGCCCTCATTGGTGCACCGCGCGCCTCGCTGCTCAACCTCCCAGGATCCACGATGGCATCTTGGGAGGAGCTGCGCGTCCTCTTCGCTGCACGCGTGCAGCACCGGCGCCCCTCGCTGTCGCGGCCCTCCTCGGCGGCTCGCAAGCGCCGCCCTCGGACCATCACACCAAGTTGTTCTTTTGCCAGATTGGCGCTGCTTCCGTGCGCAGGGAGCTCCCCCGGGTTGGGCGGCACCCAAGGCCGACCTGACCTTCGACTCGGGGGATCACCCTGTCACCACCATCGGCTCGGGCGTGCTTCCGATGCTTTGCACACCCACTATCTATAGTGTAGCTGTCACTAAGACCCTCATCGATGAAGGCACCGGTCTCTACGTGCTCTCTGTGGAGGCCTTTAGCCTTCTTCACGTACCACTCGAACGGCTCCGCCCCAGCAAGCCCTTCTCCGGGGTCGGCTGTGGATCCACCAACCCCTTGGGGCAGATCCGCCTTCCTGTGACCTTTGACACTCGCGACAACTACCGCACCGAGCTGATCGAATTTGACATTGCCCGCATTGGCCTCCCATACAATGCCATCCTTGGATACCCGGCTCTGGCTCAGTTTATGGCGGCAATCCATCCAGCCTACAACCTCATGAAGATGCCCGGGAGCAAGGACGTCATCACCGTAGTTGGAGACACCAAGGAGGCTCTGGCGGCGCTCAAGTATGCCCTCAAAACCGCCGCGACAGCGCGACGGACCACCGAGGCCACCCCTGGGGTTAAGGAGGCCGCGCCAGCAAAGAAGAAGCAGATGTTCACTCAAGATCGGGCCGAAACCAAGCAGGTGCTAGTCGAGGAAGATGGGTCCTCAGGAGCCACCTTCACCATAGGCGCCAACCTTGACCCGGATCAATAGGAGGCGTTGGTGAAGTTCTTCGCACAAACAAGGAGGTATTCTCCTGGGAACCCAAACAACTAGTAGGGGTCCCAAGAGGGGTGATCGAGCATCACTTGAGGGTGTGCCCCAATGTGCGCCCTGTGAAGTAGAAGGCGCGGGGACAGTCCACAGAAAAGCAGTCCTTCATCGTCTAGGAAACCCGCAAGCTGGAGGCAGCGGGTGTCATGCGTGATGTTCTGTACCCTGAGTGGTTGGCAAACCCCGTCGTCGTACCGAAGAAAGGAGGGAAGGAACTCATGTGTGTCGACTTCACCAACCTCAACAAGGCCTGCCCCCGAGACCCGTTCCCGCTTCCGCGCATCGACCAGATTGTTGACTCCACCGCCAAGTGCGACCTGCTATGCTTCCTGGATGCGTTTTCAGGCTATCACCAGATCAAAATGGCAGTAGAGGACGTGGAGAAGACGGCCTTCCTGACCCCGTGCGGGGTGTACTGCTACACTTGCATGCCATTCGGGCTGCGCAACGCAGGAGCGACCTTCCAACGGCTGATGCACATCGCCCTGGGTCAGCAGCTCGGGAGGAACGCTGAAGCCTACATCGATGACATTGTGGTAAAGTCTCGGGAGGCGATAACTTTGATTCAAGACCTGGAGGAGACCTTTGCGAGCCTGCGCCAGGTGGACTTGCGACTCAACCCAGAGAAGTGTGTGTTTGGTGTCCCCTCCGGCAAGCTGCTGGGCTTCCTCGTGTCCCACAGGGAGATCGAGGCCAACCCGGAGAAGGTTAAGGCGATCGAAGACATGAGCCCACCACAAACTCTCAAGGAGATGCAAAAGCTTGCCGGCTGCGTGACCTCGTTGGGGCGCTTCATCTCCAAGCTGGGAGAGCACACCCTACCATTCTTCAAGCTGATGAAGAAGAAGGGCCCATTCGAGTGGACCCCGGAGGCTGACCAAGCATTTCAAGACCTCAAAAGATACCTGACCAGCCCTCCGGTGATGGTGGCACCCCGCCCTCTCGAGCCCCTGGTGCTTTACCTTGCCGCCACTCCCTACTCCGCCAGCACAGCTCTAGTGGTGGTTCGGGAAGAGCGCCAGGACAAGGGTCTGCCGCGCCCCCAGTTGGGGCGGTGCGGGAACTGGAAGGCACCGCAAGGGCTACTGCAATGCCTGCGGGTGGCCAGGCCCGGCAAGGCGGCGGTCAAGGGCCAGCAGAGGCCCCAGAGGGTGACCAGGTTCTTGGAATCCCGTCATCTCAGGAGACGCCCCAACCACCGGCAGACGCAGGCTCGGTCGACGCTCCCGCCCTCGTCGAGCACCCAGTGTACTTCATCTGCACGGTACTACGGGATGCAAGGGCACGGTACCCCATGCCTCAAAAGCTCTTGCTCGCGCTCTTGGTGGCCTTGCGTAAGCTGTGACACTACTTCCAAGGTCACCCAATCAAGGTCGTCTTGGCCTACCCGCCGGAGAGGGTACTCAGGAGCCCCAACACTGCGGGAAGAGTGGCCGAATGGAACATCGAGCTACAAGCATTCCAGTTGGAGTTCAGCATGACCAGGGTCATCAAGGGAGCCACCCTCATCGACTTCGTAGCAGAATGGACTGACGCCCCGGGGTTTGAAGCAGGCGAGGACCGATCCCTCTCGCCAGGAAGCGAAGCACTAGATGGCTGGGTCATGTATTTGGATGGCGCGTTCACGCGCCAGGGTGCAGGAGCTGGAGCAGTGCTCATCTCGCCCACTTAGGACAAGCTCTACTATGCCGTGCATCTCTGCTTCCAGCAAGGCGAGAAGGTCTCCAAGAACATCGCATAGTACGAAGGCCTCATCGCTGGCCTTAAGGCTGTGGTGGCCCTGGGGGTGAAGCGCCTCACCATCAGGGGTGACTCGTAGCTCCTCGTCAACTTTTCCAACAAGGTATATGAGCCAAGAGACAAGCACATGGAGGCATACCTTGCGGAGGTACGCAAAATGGAAAAGCATTTCTTGGGTTTAGAGTCGCAGCACATACCCCGTGGCACTAACAAGGAGGCTGACGACATCGCCAAAAGGGCGTCCAAGCGGCAACCCCAAGAGCCTGGCGTCTTTGAGGAGCGACTCTTCAAGCCTTCCGCAGCACCTCTGCTTTCAAGACAGGCCTGACTCGGGAGGAACTCCCCCAACCACCTACATTGGGAGCTCCAGCCTGCGGCCCAACCTCGGGAGCGCGCCTGCTCCTGGCGCTCGAGCCTCAGGAGGGGTGCTAGACCAAGGAGTTCAAGGAATACCTGACGCAAGGGACGCTACTGGAGAAAGAAGAGGACGTGGAGCGCGTGGCCCGACAGGCTACTTCATACTGCATCCAGGACGGTGAGTTATATAGGAAGCGGCCAAATGATGTTTCCTTGCGATGCATCTCCAGGGAACAGGGGAACGAGTTGCTAGCTGATATACAAGGCGGAGACTGCGGGCACCACTCGTCGTCGTGAACCCTCATCGGCAAGGTGTTCCGCAGCGGGTTCTACTGGCCTATGGCGCTCAACAAGGCAACCGAGTTGGTGAAGTCCTGCGAAGCCTGCCAGTTCCACGCCAAGCAGATCCATCAGCCAGCTCAGGGCCTCCATACCATCCCGCTCTTGTGGCCATTCGCAGTCTGGGGGCTGGATATCTTAGGCCCGTTCCCTCGAGCGCCTGGGGGCTGCCGCTACCTCTACGTCTCCATCGACAAGTTCACCAAATGAGCGTAAGTAGAAGCTGTGCGCACCATCCCGGCCGGATCTGCAGTCAAGTTCATCAAGGGCCTCGTGAGCCGATTCGGGGTCCCCAATCACATCATCACTGACAACGGCTCGTAGTTCAGTAGAAATCTCTTCAAAACATATTGTGCTAACCTTGGAACACAGATCTGCTACGCTTCGGTAGCACACCCCAGGAGCAATGGTCAAGCCGAATGCGCCAACGCGGAGGTCCTAAGAGGCCTCAAGGCCAGGACCTTCAAGAAGAAGCTCGAGGCCTATGGCGGGGTCTGGAACGACGAGCTCCAGTGTGTGTTGTGGTCCATCCGCACCACCGCCGCCAAGCCAACGGGCGAGACCCCGTTCTTCCTCGTCTACGGAGCAGAAGCGGTTCTCCCTCATGAGGTCAAGCATCGCTCCGTGCGGGTCTCGGCGTTTGATGAGACGCAGCAGGACGCCATGCGTGGGATGGACCTTGTGTCGGGGGAGGAACGCCTCCGCAAAGCCATGCTTTGAGCGGCAAGATACCAGCAGGCGTTGCGGTGGTATCACTGCTGCATCATCCGCTCCAGGACGCTCGAGGTGGGCGACCTTGTCCTAAGGCGGGTGCTCTCCAGGGAAGGCCTGCATAAGCTCTCGCCCATGTGGGAGGGCCCGTTTAGGGTCGCCCACGTCTCCAGGCCTGGTGCCGTGTGCCTGGAGACGCAAGACGAGGTCCCTATCCAGAACGCCTGGAACATCTAGCACCTCAGAAGTTCTACACATGAAGCAAGGACCCGTGCCTGTGAAGGTCTCCGCTCGTGACACTCTCACATAATAATGAGTGGGTTGTACTCACCTCGGAGTCTCAGGAGTGCCGCCCTCGGGCCTCGGGGGCTCCCTCCCACGTCCTAGTGGCAGCACTTAGCTCCGCGCTGGTGAGAATACTAGATTAGGTGCCGGACGCGGCTTTTCATTTGCTATCCGCAGTCTGCTTGCCCATTTTTTTTAATGGAAATTTGCTTTCTGGTGTTTCTTGCCGGCCTGGTTCCATCGCCTTTTGCCTCCGTTTCTTCCCTTGGTTCCTTGTTTTGACCCGTACTCTCCCTCGCATGCGTCGCGAGGGGGCTGGACAGGCGCACTCGTAAGCATTTTTTCCTGTTCTTCGCGAGGCACCGATACGTCTCCAACGTATCTATAATTTTTGATTGTTCCATGCTATATTATATTCCTTTTGGATGATTAATAGGCTTCGTTATACACTTTTATATTATTATTGGGACTAACCTATTAACCGGAGGCCCAACCCAAATTGCTGTTTTTTGCCTATTTCAGTGTTCCGCAGAAAAGGAATAGCAAACGGAGTCCAAACGGAATGAAACCTTCGGGAACGTGATTTTTGGAACAAACGTGATCCGGAGGACTTGGAGTGGACGTCAAGCAACAGACGAGGAAGACACGAGGTAGGGGGGCGCGCCTACCCCCCAGGCGCGCCCTCCACCCTCGTGGGCCCCTTGTGGCTCCACTGACCTACTTCTTCCTCCTATATATACCTACGTACCCCCAAACCATCAGAGGCATCCACGAAAACCTAATTCCACTGCCGCAACCTTTTGTGCCCGTGAGATCCCATCTTGGGGCCTTTTCCGGCGTCCTGCCGGAGGGGGCATTGATCATGGAGGGCTTCTACATCAACACCATAGCCTCTCCGATGATGTGTGAGTAGTTTACCTCAGACCTTCGGGTCCATAGTTATTAGCTAGATGGCTTCTTCTCTCTCTTTGGATCTCAATACAAAGTTCTCCTTGATTCTCTTGGAGATCTATTTGATGTAACTCTTCTTTCGCGGTGTGTTTGTCGAGACCGATGAATTGTGGGTTTATGATCAAGTTTATCTATGAACAATATTTGAATCTTCTCTGAATTCTTTTGTGTATGATTGGTTATCTTTGCAAGTCTCTTCGAATTATTAGTTTGGTTTGGCCTACTAGATTGATCTTTCTTGCAATGGGAGAAGTGCTTAGCTTTGGGTTCAATCTTGCGGTGTCCTTTCCCAGTGACAGCAGGGACAACAAGGCACGTATTGTATTGTTGCCATCGAGGATAAAAAGATGGGGTTTATATCATATTGCATGAGTTTATCCCTCTACATCATGTCATCTTACTTAAAGCGTTACTCTGTTCTTATGAACTTAATACTCTAGATGCATGCTGGATAGTGGTCGATGTGTGGAGTAATAGTAGTAGATGCAAAATCAATTCGGTCTACTTTTCACGGACGTGATGCCTATATACAAGATCATACCTAGATATTCTCATAACTATGCTCAATTCTATCAATTGCTCGACAGTAATTCATTCACCCACCATAATACTTATGCTCTTGAGAGAAGCCACTAGTGAAACCTATGGCCCCCGGGTATATTTTCCATCATATTAATCTCCCGTTATTTCCCTTACTTTTTATTTGCTTTATTTACTTTTACTCTTTATCATAAAAATACCAAAAATATTATCTTATCATATCTATCAGATCTCACTCTCGTAAGTGACCGTGAAGGGATTGGCAACCCCTTTATCACGTTGGTTGCAAGGTTCTTATTTGTTTGTGTAGGTGCGTGGGACGCGAGCGAAGTCTCCTACTGGATTGATACCTTGGTTCTCAAAAACTGAGGGAAATACTTACGCTACTTTACTGCATCACCCTTTCCTCTTGAGGGAAAACCAACGCAGTGCTCAAGAGGTAGCAAGAAGGATTTCTGGCGCCATTGCCGGGGAGTCTATGCACAAGTCAAGACATACCAAGTACCATCACAAACTCTTATCCCCCGCATTACGTTATTTGCCATTTGCCTCTCGTTTTCCTCTCCCCCACTTCACCCTTGCCGTTTTATTCGCCCTCTCTTTCCGTTCGTGTCTTTCTCGCTCGCCTTTTTTACTCGTGTGTTGGATTGCTTGCTTGTTACGATGGCTCAAGATAGTACTAAATTGTGTGACTTTACCAATACCAACAATGATGATTTTCTTAGCACTCCGATTGCTCCTCTTACCGATGCTGAATCTTGTGAAATTAATGCTGCTTTGTTGAATCTTGTCATGAAAGATCAATTCGCCGGCCTTCCTAGTGAAGATGTTGCTACCCATCTAAATAGCTTCGTTGATTTGTGTGATATGAAAAAGAAGAAAGATGTGGACAATGATATTGTTAAATTGAACCTATTTCCTTTTTCTCTTAGAGATCGTGCTAAAGATTGGTTTTTGTCTTTGCCTAAAAATAGTATTGATTCTTGGAATAAGTGCAAAGATGCTTCTATCTCTAAGTATTTTCCTCCCGCTAAAATCATCTCTCTTAGAAACGATATCATGAATTTTAAGCAACTTGATCATGAACATGTTGCACAAGCTTGGGAGAGAATGGAATTAATGATACGTAATTGCCCTACTTATGGTTTGAATTTGTGGATGATTATACAAAAATTTTATGCCGGATTGAATTTTGCTTCTAGAAATCTTTTAGACTCGGCCGCGGGAGGCACTTTTATTGAAATCACTTTAGGAGAAGATACTAAACTCCTAGATAATATTATGGTTAATTATTCTCAATGGCACACCGAAAGATCTACTAGTAAAAAAGTGCATGCGATAGAACAAATTAATGTTTTGAGTGGAAAGATGGATGAACTTATGAAATTGCTTGCCAACAAGAGTGTTTCTTTTGATCCCAATGATATGCCTTTGTCTACTTTGATTGAGAATAATAATGAATCTATGGATGTGAATTTTGTTGGTAGGAATAATTTTGGTAACAACGCATATAGAGGAAACTTTAATTCTAGGCCGTTCCCTAGTAATTCCTCTAATAATTATGGTAATTCCTACCACAACTCCAATGGAAATTTTAACAAGATTCTCTCTAAATATGAGACCAGTGTTAAAGAATTTAAGATTTCTTAAAAGAATTTCAATGCTTTGCTTGAAGAAAAATTGCTTAAAGTTGACGAATTGACTAGGAACATGGATAGAATTTCTCTTGATGTTGATTCTTTGAAACTTAGATCTATTCCACCTAAGCATGATATCAATAAGACTCCCAAAGCTTTGAGGATTTCCATTGATGAGTGCAAAGTAAGAACCGCTAGGATGCGTGCTAGGAAAGATTGCTTTATAAAAGCGTGTTCTTCTAATTTTTATGAGTTAAAGATGAAGATCTAAACGTTATTGATGTGTCCCCTATTAAATCTTTGTTCTGCAATATGAATCTTGATAATTATGGGATTGGAGATGAGTCAACTTCAGTTAGAAGACGTCCCAAAAATTCGGAGTTTTTTTATCTTGATGCAAAAATTGGTAAAAGTGGGATTGAAGAGGTCAAAACTTTAAATATCAATGAACCCACTATCTTGGATTTCAAGGAATTTAATTATGATAATTGCTCTTTGATAGATTGTATTTCCTTGTTGCAATCCGTGCTAAATTCTCCTCATGCTTATAGTCAAAATAAAGCTTTTACTAAACATATCGTTGATGCTTTAATGCAATCTTATGAAGAAAAACCAGAGTTGGAAGTTTCTATCCCTAGAAAACTTTATGATGAGTGGGAACCTACTATTAAAATTAAAATTAAAGATCATGAATGCTATGCTTTGTGTGATTTGGGTGCTAGTGTTTCCATAATTCTAAAAACTTTATGTGATTTGTTAGGTTTCCGTGATTTTGATGATTGCTCTTTAAACTTACACCTTGCGGATTCCACTATTAAGAAACCTATGGAAAGAATTAATGATGTTCTTATTGTTGAAAATTGGAACTATGTGCCCGTAGATTTTATTGTTCTTGATATAGATGTAATCCTTCATGTTCTATTATTCTTGGTAGACCTTTCCTTAGAACGATTGGTGCAATTATTGATATGAAGGAAGGGAATATTAGATTCTAATTTCCGTTAAGGAAAGGCATGGAACACTTCCCTAGAAAGAATATTAAAGTACCTTATTAATCTATTATGAGATCAACTTATGGATTGCCTACCAAAGATGGCAATACCTAGATCTATCCATGTTTTTATGCCTAGCTAGGGGCGTTAAACGATAGCGCTTGTTGGGAGGCAACGCAATTTTATTTTTTATTTTTTGTTTTTTGGTTCTGTTTAGGAATAAATCTTTGATCTAGCCTCTGGTTAGATTTGTTTTTATGTTTTAATTAGTGTTTGTGCCAAGTTAAACCTATAGGATCTTCTTGGATGATAGTTATTTGATCTTGCTGAAAATTCCAGAAACTTTCTGTTCATGAAAACAATTATTAAAAATCACCAGACCGTGATAAAATATTGATTCCAGTTGCAGCAGATCAATAAACAAATTATTTAGGTCTTACTATTTTGGTAGAAGTTTTTGAGTTCCAGAAGTTTGCGTTAGTTACAGACTACTATAGGCTGTTCTGTTTTTGACAGATTCTGTTTTTCGTGTGTTGTTTGCTTATTTTGATGAATCTATGGCTAGTAAAATAGTTTGTAAACCATAGAGAAGTTGGAATACATTAGGTTTAACACCAATATAAATAAATAATGAGTTCAATACAGTACCTTGAAGTGGTGTTTTCTTTTCTTTCGCTAACGGTGCTCACGAGATTTTTTGTTGAGTTTTGTGTTGTGAAGTTTTCAAGTTTTGGGTAAAGATTTGATGGATTATGGAACAAGGATTGGCAAGAGCCTAAGCTTGGGGATGCCCATGGCACCCCAAGGTGAAATTCAAGGATAACCAAAAGCTTAAGCTTGGGATGCCCCGGAATCCCCTCTTTCGTCTTTGTCTATCGGTTACTTTACTTGGAGCTATATTTTTATTCGCCACATGATATGTGTTTTGCTTGGAGCGTCTTGTATGATTTGAGTATTTGATTTTTAGTTTGTCATAATCATCCTCGCTGTACACAACTTTTGAGAGAGACACACATGATTTGGAATTTGTTAGAATACTCTATGTGCTTCACTTATATCTTTTGAGCTATATAGTTTTTTCTCTAGTGCTTCACTTATATCTTTTAGAGCACGGCGGTGGTTGTATTTTATAGAAATTATTGATCTCTCATGCTTCACTTATATTATTTTGAGAGTCCTACAAAACAGCATGGTAATTTTCTTAAATTGGGAAATTAGTCCTAATATGCTAGGTATTCAAGATTAGTAAAAACTTTCTTATGAGTGCGTTGAATACTAAGAGAAGTTTGATGCTTGATGATTGTTTTGAGATATGGAGGTAGTGATATTAAAGTTGTGCTAGTTGAGTAGTTGTGAATTTGATAAATACTTGCGTTGAAGTTTGCAAGTCCCGTAGCATGCACGTATGGTAAAGGTTATGTAAAAAATTTGAAACATGAGGTGTTCTTTGATTGTCCTCCTTATAAGTGGCGGTCGGGGACGAGCGATGGTCTTTTCCTACCAATCTATCCCCCTAGGAGCATGCGCGTAGTACTTGGTTTTTGTTGACTTGTAGATTTTTGCAATAAGTATGTGAGTTCTTTTTGACTAATGTTGAGTCATGGATTATATGCACTCTCATCCTTCCATCATTGCTAGCCTCTTCGGTACCGTGCATTGCCCTTTCTCACCTTGAGAGTTGGTGCAAAATTCACCGGTGCATCCAAACCCCGTGATACGATATGCTCTATCACACATAAACCTCCTTATATCTTCCTCAAAACAGCCACCATACCTACCTATTATGGCATTTCCATAGCCATTCCGAGATATATTGCCATGCAAATTTCCACCGTTCCATTTATCATGACATGTTTCATCATTGTCATATTACCTTGCATGATCATGTAGTTGACATCGTATTTGTGGCATAGCCACCATTCATAATTTTTCATACATGTCACTCTTGATTCATTGCCCATCCCGGTACACCGTTGGAGGCATTCATATAGAGTCATACTTTGTTCTAGTATCGAGTTGTAATCATTGAGTTGTAAATAAATAGAAGTGTGATGATCATCATTCATAGAGCATTGTCCCAAAAAAGGCCCAATAAAATAAAATAAAATAAAAAGGGACAATGCTACTATCCGTTTTCTACACTTGTGCTTCAAAGTCGCACCATGATCTTCATGATAGAGAGTCTCTTGTTTTGTCACTTTCATATACTAGTGGGAATTTTTCATTATAGAAATTGGCTTGTATATTCCAACAATGGGCTTCCTCAAATGCCCTAGGTCTTCATGAGCAAGCAAGTTGGATGCACACCCACTTAGTTTCTTTTGTTGAGCTTTCATGCATTTATAGCTCTAGTGCATCCGTTGCATGACAATCCCTACTCCTTGAATTGACATCAATCGATGGGCATCTCCCTAGCTCGTTGATTAGCCGCATTGATGTGAGACTTTCTCTTCTTTTGTCTTCTCCACATAACCCCCATCATTATATTCTATTCCATTCATAGTGCTATATCCATGGCTCACGCTCATGTATTGCGTGAAAGTTGAAAAAGTTTGAGATTACTGAAGTATGAAACAATTGCTTGGCTTGTCATCGGGGTTGTGCATGATGAGAGCATTCTTGTGTGACGAAAATGGAGCATGACCAAACTATATGATTTTGTAGGGATGAACTTTCTTTGGCCATGTTATTTTGAGAAGACATAATTGCTTAGTTAGTATGCTTGAAGTATCATTACTTTTATGTCAATATTAAACTTTTACCTTGAATCTTTCGGATCTGAATATTCATACCACAAATAAGAGAATTATATCAAAAATTATGCTAAGTAGTATTCCACATCAAAAATTCTATTTTTATCATTTACCTACTCGAGGACAAGCAGGAATTAAGCTTGGGGATGCCTGATACGTCTCCAACGATCTATAATTTTTTATTGTTCCATGCTATATTATATTCTGTTTTGGATGATTAATGGGCTTTATTATACACTTTTATATTATTTTTGGGACTAACCTATTAAGCGGAGGCCCAGCCCAAATTACTGTTTTTTTTGCCTATTTGAGTGTTTCGCAGAAAAAGAATATCAAACGGAGTCCAATTTGAATGAAACCTTCGGGAACGTGATTTTTGGAATAAACGTGATCCAGAGGACTTGGAGTGGACGTCAAGCAACAGATGAGGAAGCCACGAGGTAGGGGCGCGCCTTCCCCCAGGCGCGCCCTCCACCCTCATGGCCCCCTCGTGGCTCCACCGACCTACTTCTTCCTCCTATATATATATGCCTACGTACCCCCAAACCATCAGAGGCATCCACGAAAACCCAATTCCACCGCCGCAACCTTCTGTACCCGTGAGATCTCATCTTGGGGCCTTTTCCGGCGTCCTGCCGGAGGGGGCATTTATCATGGAGGGCTTCTACATCAACACCATAGCCTCTCCGATGATGTGTGAGTAGTTTACCTCAGACCTTCGGGTCCAAAGTTATTAGCTAGATGGCTTCTTCTCTCTCGTTGGATCTCAATACAAAGTTCTCCTCGATTCTCTTGGAGATCTATTTGATGTAACTCTCCTTTTGCAGTGTGTTTGTCGAGACCGATGAATTGTGGGTTTATGATCAAGTTTATCTACGAACAATATTTGAATCTTCTCTGAATTCTTTTATGTATGATCTGTTATGTTTGCAAGTCCCTTCGAACTATCAGTTTGGTTTGGCCTACTAGATTGATATTTCTTGCAATGGGAGAAGTGCTTAGTGTCGGTGTCAAAACCGACGGATCTCAGGTAGGGGTCCCAAACTGTGCGTCTAGGTGGATGGTAACAGGAGACGAGGGACACAATGTTTTACCCAGGTTCGGGCCCTCTTGATGGAGGTAAAACCCTACGTCCTGCTTGATTAATATTGATGATATGGGTAGTACAAGAGTAGATCTACCACGAGATCAAGGAGGCTAAACCCTAGAAGCTAGCCTATGGTATGATTGTTGTATATTGGGGTTCTGTCCTACGGACTAAAACCCTCTGGTTTATATAGACACCGGAGAGGGTTAGGGTTACACAAAGTCGGTTACAATGGTAGGAGATCTGAATATCCGCATCGCCAAGCTTGCCTTCCACGCCAAGGAAAGTCCCATTCGGACACGGGATGAAGTCTTCAATCTTGTATCTTCATAGTCCAGGAGTCCGGCTGAAGGTATAGTCCGGCTACCCGGACACCCCCTAATCCAGGACTCCCTCAGTAGCCCCTGAACCAGGCTTCAATGACGACGAGTCCGGCACGCAGATTGTCTTCGGCATTGCAAGGCGGGTTCCTCCTCCAAGCTCTTCATAAAAGTTTGTAAACACTAAGGGTAGTGTCCGGCTCTGCAAAATAAGTTTCCACATATTGCCATAGAGAGAATAATATTAACACAAATCTAATCTGCTGACGTATTCCATAGCGTGACATCACACTATGGCCAAGCCTTTATCCGAATCATTTTTACTTCCCCACCTCAGCACGTTTTGCGAGGCGGTTTCCTTGGCACGTCTTCTCAAAGGAGAGATCGTGGCCCCTTTATTTACGGGATTCTCATCAATACAGACGTGGGTAACCCAACCGCGCCATTTATCACGGTGCTTGGGAGATAAGCGAGTTTTACCAGGCTGGTGGGGACGCACAGCCGCATCCGCCCATATAAGGGGATAAGGATCCACCTTTTTACCTACGCCTTCTTCCTCTTTTGCCTATCCATCTTCTGCGCACCCGAGCTCCAGCGCCCAAGCCCGCACTTCCCACCTCAACATTCTCCAGCAATGTCCGGAGCGGGAGGCAATTGGATGGTCTCCTCCGTCACGGAGGGCCATGTCAAAAAGCTAAGGAAGGCCGGATACTTGTCTAACGACATCGTGCACCGGCTTCCTGAAAAGGGGCAGCTCCTCCCCACCCCTAGGCCCCATGAGAGGGTTGTATTCCTTCCCCACTTCCTCCGTGGACTGGGTTTTCCTCTCCACCCATTCGTCCGGGGGCTCATGTTCTACTATGGCCTGGATTTCCACGATCTGGCCCCGAACTTTGTCCTCAACATGTCGGCGTTTATCGTCGTGTGCGAGGCTTTCCTCTGCATCCGCCCCCATTTCGGCCTCTGGCTCAAGACCTTCAACGTCAAGCCAAAGGTGGTGCGCGGCAACCAGGCGGAGTGCGGAGGCGCCATGGCGGGCAAGATGGCCAACGTCCTATGGCTCGAGGGCTCCTTCATGGAGACCTTGAAGGGGTGGTAGTCAGGGTGGTTTTACATCACCGAGCCGCGTGATCCGAAATGGATCGCCGCCCTGAGTTCCGGTCGGGACCCCCCATGCGGCTCACGTCCTGGAATGAGACGGGCCTGTCGTGGGGCTACCAAGACGAGGTGACCGGACTGCAAAAATGCATCCAAACCCTGGTGAACAAGCAGCTAAAGCTTGTCAATGTAGTCCAGGTTATGCTTGTCCGCTGGATCCTCCCGTGCCAACAACGGGACTTCAATCTGTGGGAGTTCGACCCGGCACAACACCCAACCCTTTGCAGGCTTTTCGACACGACATACTAAGAAGTCTGGAAGGTGCTAACCAAAGGCGCCGGGGCTCCCGCATCCGCCTCCGAGGACCGCGGATTCAGCTCGCAGCATCACGCTAGCGAGGTAAGCTATTTTCACCTTTTACAAGATGTTAGTTTTTCATAGTTTGACTCTATGCGGGATCTAAACTCCCTTACCTTTGACAGGAATGGCAGGCGAAGTCCGGACAGATCGACTGTCCGGCTCCTTTGCCCGAAGATCCAGCAGATGCTCGTTTATCGAAGCTGCTGGCTCCGGCACCATACGTGGTGTCGGAGAAGAAGGCCAAGAAGAAGGCCACGGGGAATCGGAAGAGTTCCCGCCGTACGGTGGTGTCGGACTCATCGTCCGACGACTCCGAGGCGCCCTCCACCCGTGAAGACGAGGAGGAGGAAGAAGAAACCTCTCCCCCTCCAGCGGGGGGAGGAAAGAAGAGGAAGGCCGCCCCAACAGGGGAGGCCGAAGGGTCCAAGAAGGGGGAGACCCTTCCCCCGGACTACTCCGACGCCGACGAGGGCGAAGAGGAGTGGCCGCAAAGGGCCAGGCGCCCGCGGGATCGTAAGTATTCGGATACCAGAGTAACTCATAGCATTCCCTTGTTGCACAGCTTTCCCTTATGCCGAATGTAATTATGCAGCCCGCCCAAGGCTGGGCTCGACGAGTCGTCGAGCGGCTCCCTGGATTCATCGGACGTGAATTCAGTTCTGCCCGCTGCCTCCCCCCGCACTGCGGACGATGCCAAAGTGGCGTCGCGACAAGCTCCTTGCCAAGAGGAGGTGGTCCTGGAGGAGCCGCGAGGTGACCTCCCGGACTCCAGGAGTAAAGGGGATAAGACCCCCCAGGGCTCCAAGTCCGGCTTTGAGCCGGACACAGCGCCGGAATCTTCAACGGTTCTGGACTACGGTTGGCGAACTCCTTCCAAGAGGAGCAAGCCTACTGAGCCGGCGGCCCCCGTCCAACCGGAGGCGCCGGACAATCTGCTGGAGGTGCTTAACAGCGCCTCCATCGACGAGGAGCACCGTACTATTATGAGTACGGTGCTCCAGAAGGTTCAGTCCGCCAAGAGCGGACTGACTGAAGCTTGTGCTAGCCTTCTAACAGGCTTCGAGGTAAGTAAAAATATGTAAAATATTACCGCATAGACAGTAGCCCCTGATGCTCTGTTTGGCGTTCGGAAAGAAAAGCCGAATAGAGGATCTAATAAATTTCGCAGGAGTCTAACAAAAAAGAGTCAATATGCGTATGCAGGCTTCGCTGCCTGCGACCGCCGCACTGACTGCGGAGGTAGGCACCCTGAAGCAGGGTCTCGGGCGGTCCGAGCAAGAGCTCAGCCTGGCCAAGCGGCAACTCGAGGAGAAAGAAGGTAAGAGATACCTTATAGAAATATATAAAAAGATGCAATTGCAAAAAATGATAGGATTATGCTACTTATTGCAGGGGCCACAACTGAGGTGGCGACCCTCAAGCAGGCGCTGTCCGAGGCCGAGAAGAGAGCGGCCTCAGAGTGCACCGAGCGGGAGAAATTTGAGGCGTAGGTCGGCGAGGCGCAGCAAGAGCTTCAGGCTCTCATGAAAAAACATGAGAGTTTGAAGCTTGACTCGAAGACGCGAGCGTCCGAGCTCGCCGTGGCCATCGAGACTGCCGAGTATGCCAAGGCCGAAGCCCAGAAGGCCCTCCAGGAATTGGATGCGGTAAAAAAGATAGCGGCGGGTAAGGCATTCTTTATGCAAAGCAGACATATAAAAGTAAGCTACTTATTACTTACCCGAATCCGGAGCTCTCCAGGGGCGTTCGTAGATCTTCCCCATAGTGTATCCGACGCCGCCGCATTCTATCGAGCCGAAGAAGGCAGCTCGACGCAGAAGGTGTTCTGGTCTCAGTATGCTGAGGCCGGACACCCTGTGCCCTTGAGCGACCAGCTGAAGCAGCTGGTCGAGCTCCACAAGGCGGCCGAACAGGCCATGAAGGGCTTCATAGTTCGGCTGTGGCCTGGAGAGGCCCTGCGTGGGAGCTACTTCGGACTGGTGCGGCGGCTGGTGGAGGCCTGTCCAAGGCTCGAGATCATCAAGCGCTCCGTCTGCATCGAAGGTGCCCGGAGGGCCCTTGCCCGCGCTAAGGTGCACTAGGGCAAGCTGGACGGCGAGAAGCTTGTGAAGGACGGGCCTCCGCCAGGGAAAGAGCATCGCAAACCTGAGAACTATTATAAGGATGTTCTGAAGGGCGCCCGCCTTGTGGCGGATGAATGTACCAAGGATGTAATTTTTGAATGAACTCGCTCGTGTTGTCCTGTGCGCTGAAAACTTGTTCATTTGCGCTAAGCAGTGCTTGTTGAATTTAAAATATTACTTTCTGTGCGGACGTTTATCAAAAATTGAGAGATGGCCAGTCGTCGGCTTCTGCCCCCATGCCACTAGTGCTGGGGTGTTCGGGATAAGCCTGAGTGCTCTTTTTCCCATGTTTGGGTCTTTCGAGGGAGGCGCTCAGCACAACGAACAAGGCAATCGAACTATAATGCTTGAACACTCTCACTTAGCCATAGAACTCTATAATTTTAAATTTCGGCAAAGCCCCTAGTATTCGGAAGACCGAGTTCGGGGCGCTATCCACGCCTTGGCCGGACAAAATCCGGCTCCTCGCTCTAAGCGGCATAAGTCTTAAGGACCCGAAAAACCTCTCGAACAGCGACCGGTCTCTCGCCTTATCATGACAGTCAGTTTTAGCTTTCTCTACTGAGGTGCTCAGCCCAGCTCAACTGGGGCACAATCGCAGTAGTTCTCCTAATGCTACCTTAGCCGATATAGCGGAACGTAAGGCACCAAAACATAGGAGCCGGGCAAACCCAACTATTGACCCAAATCATGATTCGGAGCCGATGCATATAGTGCTATAAGTTCGGGGTGCCGCACTTGTGAAAGTGTTCGGACTTCTCACAATATATTAAGGGGTACTGGAGCCCCTGGCGTATTTGCCGTACCACAGTGTACGGGTGCAACATGTCATTAATGAACATATATATATATATATATATATATATATATATATATATATATATATATATATATATATATATATAAAGAGTAATGCAAAAAATAGACAAAAAGCTATGCATTGTTTATAAGAAGGCTGCTATCCAAGCAGAACGATACAAATACTGCGATAAGCAAAAGAAATTGGACTATTTAACATGTCCTATCCAGGGGCAGGCCACGGAATTGTATTTAAAACAGGTATACTGCTCGTAATAGAGACCACCTAGGAGTTCCATAATGCGGCATGGCTTGTCTGCTTCCCTGGCTCTTGCATCGTTTGTGCGGCAGTTGAATTGCCGAACAGGTCGTCCGAAGTATGGAGTCCTGAAAGTAAGAGAAAATAAAGAAAAAATTCGGCAGCCCCTAGTACGGTTTAAGCCGTGTTTTGGGCGCACCGTGATGGTGCCCCTTCCCCTGTGCCCATAGTATTTTGAGAGCGTAGTTATGTACGCGAAGTGCTGGTTTCGCTATTTCGCGAGGGCTGGGGTTGGGGCCGCATTGCTACGCCTACTCGGAACGTGCCAGGCGGTCTTGTTGTAGGTTACTCCTAGCGCGCTTGACATTGTCCGGCTTTTTGAAGGCCGGACTGGAGAATTGCCTGGAGAGGCCGTATGCTCCTCCGTTCGGAGAGAGCGTTCGGTGTTTCCGTTGACCGTGATTACTCCTCGAGGGCCTGGCATCTTGAGCTTGAGGTATGCATAATGCCGTACCGCATTGAACTTTGCGAATGCGGTCCGTCCGAGCAGTGCGTGATAGCCACTGCGGAACGGGACTATGTCGAAGATTAACTCCTCGCTTCGGAAGTTATCCGGAGATCCGAAGACCACTTCAAGTGTGACTGAACCTGTACAGTTGGCCTCTACACCTGGTATGACACCTTTGAAGGTCGTTTTGGTGGGCTTAATCCTCGAGGGATCTATGCCCATTTTCCGCACTGTGTCCTGGTAAAGCAGGTTCAGGCTGCTGCCGCCGTCCATAAGGACTCTTGTGAGATGAAATCCGTCAATAATTGGGTCTAGAACCAATGCGGCGAACCCGCCATGACGGATGCTAGTGGGGTGGTCCCTTCGATCAAAAGTGATCGGGCAGGAGGACCATGGGTTGAACTTTGGGGCTACTGGCTCCAGCGCATATACGTCCCGTAATGCACGCTTCCGCTCCCTCTTGGGGACGTGGGTTGCGTATATCATGTTCACCGTCCGCACTTGTGGGGGAAAACCCTTCTGTCCACTGTTGTTCGGCGGCCTGGGCTCCTCCTCGTCGTTGCTACGTAGCCCCTTGTCTCTATTATTAGCATTTAACTTGCCTGCCTGCTTGAACACCCAACAATCCCTGTTGGTGTGATTGGCTGGCTTTTCGGGGGTGCCATGTATCTGGCACAAGCGGTCGAGTATTCGGTCCAAACTGGACGGGCTCTGAGTATTTCTTTTGAATGGATTTTTCCGCTGACTGGATTTGTAGCCTCGGAATCCCGCATTGACTGCCGTATCCTCGTTGTTATCGCTGTTAACACGACGTTTTTGCTTGTTCCGGCGGGACCTGCCACTTTTGTCCTTGGTATCCGAATTACCAAGGTTCTTGGTTAAGTTGTTGCTGCGAGCTAGCCAGCTGTCTTCTCCCGCGCAAAAGCGGGTCATGAGTGTCCTGAGGGCTGCCATAGATTTCGGCTTTTCCTGTCCAAGGTGCCTGGCAAGCCACTCGTCGCGGATATTATGCTTGAAGGCTGCTAGGGCCTCTGCGTCCGGACAGTCGACTATTTGGTTTTTCTTTGTTAGGAACCGTGTCCAGAATTGCCTGGCCGATTCCTTTGGCTGCTGAATTATGTGGCTTAGGTCATCAGCGTCTGGTGGTCGCACATAGGTACCCTGGAAATTGTCGAGGAATGCGGCTTCTAGGTCCTCCCAAGAACCGATCGAATTTGCTGGCAAGCTGTTAAGCCAATGCCGGGCTGGTCCCTTAAGTTTGAGTGGGAGGTATTTGATGGCGTGTAGATCATCGCCGCAGGCCATGTGGATATGCAGGAGATAATCCTCGATCCATACCGCAGGATCTGTTGTGCCATCATATGATTCGATGTTCACGGGTTTTAAACCCTCAGCGATTTTATGATCCATTACTTCATCTGTGAAGCATAGTGGGTGTGCGGCGCCTCTGTATTAGGCTATATCATGACGCAGCTCGAATGAGCTTTGTCTACAGTGTTCGGCCCGGCCGGATTTATTATGTCCGGAGTGACGATCCCCGTCACGTGACGTAGGGTGCCCACACGATCCGTAGATCGATTTTGTTTGTCTTGCCTTGTCCTCTAGTATCTGTCGCAGGTCTGGCGCATTTTCGCCTGCCTTAGTATGTTTTGAGCGGTGCCGGGGCACGGCTTGAGTGGAGGGCCGAGAGGCCTCTCTGTCACGGCCACGAGGTGGCCGGTCGGCCATGTCATGCGCTGGTGATGTAGGTGCTTCCTCCTCTAATCGGGGTAGCAGCCTGCGCTTTGGGTAACTCTTGGAGGGGCGTTCGAGTTCATACTGTTCGGCCGCAAGGACTTCAGTCCATCTGTCAGCTAGCAAATCTTGATTAGCTCTAAGCTGTTGCTGCTTTTTCTTGAGGCTGCTTGCCATGGCCATAAGCCTGCGTTTAAAACACTCTTGTCGGCTGGATCCTCTAGCACGACGAATTCGTCGTCGTCGAGGCTTGCCTCGTCTTCGGAGGGAGGCATGTAATTATCATCCTCAACCTCTTTGTCTGCCGCTCTCTCGTGAGGGCTGGCTTCTCCATCCTCCTGTGTTGAATCTTGCTGGAGGGGGTGTTCTTCGGCGCTATCCGGAGTATTATTATCTCCCGTGCCGGAATCACCGTTTTTGCTTTGGCGGGATTTAGAGTGGCGCCGCTGACGCTGGCGCTTGGGGTGTTTCTTGGATGTGTCATCCCCCGCTGTTCCATCGCCATCTCCGTCTTTTGGAGTGTCCACCATATATATGTCGTATGACGAGGTGGCCTTTCAGCGCCCTACAGGTGCTGGTTCTTGGTCGTCTCCTGCATCGTCG
This sequence comes from Aegilops umbellulata, assembly GCA_032464435.1. Classification (NCBI taxonomy): domain Eukaryota; kingdom Viridiplantae; phylum Streptophyta; class Magnoliopsida; order Poales; family Poaceae; genus Aegilops; species Aegilops umbellulata. Next base: position 374,459,966 of record CP136058.1, on the reverse strand, counting down.
TCCATACCGTCGATGTCTTCGGAGTCGAAGTCGAGCATGTCGGTTAAGTCGTCGACAGTAGCTACGAAGTGGGTGGTGGGTGGGCTTTGAATTTCTTCATCGTCCGTATCCCAACCTTGCTGACCGTAGTCCGGCCAGGGCTCTCCTGATAAAGAGAGAGACTTTAGTGATTTCAGGATGTCGCCGAAGGGCGAGTGCTGAAAGATGTCCACGGCGGTGAACTCCATGATCGGCGCCCAATCGGATTCGATCGGCAGGCGCGCTGAGGGCTCAGAGTCCGGAGAGGAATCCGGCCCCTCGGAGTCACAAGCCTTGCGGAGTGCGGGGCTGGCGTTCGGCTTGATCGCCTTTGAGATTGCAGCCCCCGAGGCGGCGTCTAACCACTCATCCTCGATTGGCGCTGTAGGCTCCGAATTAAGGGTAGGAACCGAAGCGTGTGCGGCCTCCAGGGCACTGTTCGGCGACAGAGCTAGATCATGCCCATCGAGACAGTGCGGCGCGCTCGGCTGTGGCTCGAATCCGTCGAAGATCAAGTCCCCGCGGATGTCAGCCGTGTAGTTTAAACTTCCAAATCTAACCTGATGGCCAGTGGCGTAGCTTTCGATCTGCTCCAGGTGGCCAAGCGAATTGGCCCGCAGTGCGAAGCCGCCGAACACGAAGATCTGTCCGGGGAGAAAAGTCTCACCCTGGACCGCATCATTGTTGATGATCAAAGGAGCGATCGGGCCTAAAAGCGACGACACAGAGGAACTCTCAATGAAAGCACCAATGTCAGTGTCAAAACCGGCGGATCTCGGGTAGGGGGTCCCGAACTGTGCGTCTAGGCGGATGGTAACAGGAGACGAGGGACACAATGTTTTACCCAGGTTCGGGCCATCTTGATGGAGGCAAAACCCTACGTCCTGCTTGATCAATATTGATGATATGGGTAGTACAAGAGTAGATCTACCACAAGATCAAGGAGGCTAAACTCTAGAAGCTAGCCTATGGTATGATTGTTGTATATTGGGGTTCTGTCCTACGGACTAAAACCCTACGGTTTATATAGACACCGGAGAGGGTTAGGGTTACACAAAGTTGGTTACAATGGTAGGAGATCTGAATATCCACATCGCCAAGCTTGCCTTCCATGCCAAGGAAAGTCCCATCCGGACACGGGACGAAGTCTTCAATCTTGTATCTTCATAGTCCAGGAGTCCGACTGAAGGTATAGTCCGGCTACCCGGACACCCCCTAATCTAGGATTCCCTCACTTAGCTTTGGGTTCAATCTTGTGGTGTCCTTTCCCAGTGACAGCAGGGGCAGCAAGGCACGTATTGTATTGTTGCCATCGAGGATAAAAAGATGGGGTTTATATCATACTGCATGAGTTTATCCCTCTACATCATGCCATCTTACTTAAAGCGTTACGCTGTTCTGAACTTAATACTCTAGATGCATGCTGGATAGCGGTCGATGTGTGGAGTAATAGTAGTAGATGCAGAATCGTTTCGGTCTACTTGTCAGAGACGTGATGCCTATATACAAGATCATACCTAGATATTCCCATAACTATGCTCAATTCTATCAATTGCTCGACAGTAATTCATTCACCCACCGTAATACTTATGCTCTTGAGAGAAGCCACTAGTGAAACCTATGGCCCCCGGGTCTATTTTCCATCATATTAATCTCCCGTTATTTCCATTACTGTTTATTTGCTTTCTTTACTTTTACTCATTATCATAAAAATACCAAAAATATTATCTTATCATATCTATCAGATCTCACTCTCGTAAGTGACCATGAAGGGAGTTACAACCCCTTTATCGCGTTGGTTGCGAGGTTCTTATTTGTTTGTGTAGGTGCGTGGGACGCGATCGTAGTCTCCTACTGGATTGATACCTTGCTTCTCAAAAACTGAGGGAAATACTTACACTACTTTACTGCATCACCCTTTCCTCTTCAAGGGAAAACCAACGCAGTGCTGAAGAGGTAGCGGACACCCTTGCTTGGGCCCGCAAGGTGGCGCACCTCTCTCAATCTATGCCCCTTGGGCACCGCGATGCGAAGTGCCGGGTCATGGCCGGCTACGCCTGCGACCAAGGCTCGAAAGAATAAGAGTTTCCTATCAAATTTTTGCAGTTCCTAGATGTCTCCCGGGCTAAGGAGGTCTCGCCAAGTACTGGGAAATGCGTGCCTCACGAGGTGGAAACTTTTAGACACGTCAAGATAAGCTATCTCCACATGTTTACACAAAATATGAATACCGCAACACGACACATGAATGATAAAGATAACACAACAACTTGGAAATCACAGTTCATTGCACGCCCCCGCGGGGCTCCATACTTGTCTCTTTCTTCATGCAGGAAGAAAAGGAAGAACAAACAAAAGTGGCGTGCACCCTCGCAGCGGTTCGCGAAGGTGGACCCATGGCGCTCTCCTGGTCTCAGCCAGACCCCTCCTTGCGCTTCACTAGGGCGCGATGACGAGACGACCCGCTCCACGCTCGAAGCGGGCACGATGGCATGGTGGTTGGTCCTACCCGCCGCTGCTGGAGCTGTCGCCGAAAGAAGAGCCGCCGTAGCTGGACGAGCTAAGGCCGGCGCCGAGGACAAGCCCGCCTTCACCCTCGTCGCGACCGTCACCAAGGCTGAGCACCTCGCCGTCATCGTTGTCCTTAGGGCAGCACCCGACGCGACGACCATCTTCCCCTAACGCCCTCACATAGAGGGTTGCGTTGCCATCGTACTTGAAGTGGAGGGTGCACCGCCTGCCCAGGTCGCGCACACGGGCAAATGTCTGCCAGTCGCAGGCTAAGGCTGCGTTGCCCGCGACGGAGACCTCCACCGCGACCCACGAAGCCTTGCTGCAGCAGCCGTCAGCCTGCAGCCAGAGACCGCTTGGACCCATGGCTGGCAGTTCGCCGGTGAAGAAGCGCGGGAGCTGAAGCTAGGTGCCGGCCGGGTTCTCTGACCACACAACAAACTCCGGCAACACCTCCGCCGAGTGGAAGCGCGTCCGGGGAGGCCGCGCAACCATGGTGCACCTCACATCATCGACGGGGCTGCCACAACCTGGGCGACTCCCACCACGCGAAGAGGCGCCGCCGCGGCCGCGAGGGGCCACGGTGGGGGTCGCGGCGTGCTTGCGAGGGCGGCCCCACCCCCTCTTGGGCGGCGGTGAGCTGGGCCCCTCCTGGCGGGCCTTCCCCTTCTCTGTGGCCGAGAACCTCTTCACACGTGCCATGGGTGTCGCTACTAGCAATGAAGCAAGGGATAGGAAGCGAGCGGAGCAGGAAGAGATGAGTGACGGGGGCTCCGCCCCCCTCCTCATTTATAGCGGAGAACGCCAACTAGTGACCCCCACGATCACTTGTAATGATGATTTTTCTCTGCATGTAGTAGGGACTAGTCAAGTCGGGCAGTTGCCGAGGCAGCGTGGGGAAGCGGAGACGCCCACGTACTATCAATCGCCACGCGTCAACCGAGGCCGCAGGCTGTTGGGGCCTGCGGCGCTTCGCACTTGCCCCTTGGCTTCGCCTCGAAGCCAAGTCCGAGCGCGTCTTGGGCCCGGGGGCTACTGTAGGCGTCCTAGGAACGGGGGTCCCTAGACTTGCCTGCCTGCGGCCCATGGCATCGCTCCTCCAGCGGCCCTGTACGGCCCATCTTCATCAGCCAACACTCAAGACCCTCGCGAGGGGCCAAGCCTCACGAGGCGGCCTCACTAAGCTGGCTCGTGAAGGGCGGAGAGATCAAGGCGAGGGGCACCTCGTGAAGTCCCTGTGACGCAAGTCATGACGACTGAGGCCAGGCGGGCGCCAGCGCACGCAGTGTACTCATTTCCTCTTTGGTGCTAAAGAGGCAAGCGCAGGCGAGGAGTCCCGAGGCATTAGGCAAAGGTTTCCATATCGGTGCAGCAAGAACAAGACCAGTAGGACAGCAGGACGGAGGTCACCGAGGAGCCCAAGACGACGCCACCACCAGAGCCTTTGGTAGGCGAAGACCACCTTTAGTCAGGATAACTTGTACTAGTTGTCTCCCTTAAAATTTGGCCGTTGTTGGATCCCTTCCCACCTACATTTGGGAAGAGGACTAGGGCCTCTATAAATAGGACTAGCCACCACAGTAGGAGGCAACTGATCTTGGGCTATTCAGATCATCCTCATCCACACAAGCTCACCAAGCACAAAAGCACCTCTCCTGAGGAGGCTGTTCTTCCCTTGTACCAGTTCATCCCTAGCCCAAGAGGCAATCCACCACACCACACTAGAGTAGGGTATTATACCACATCGGTGGCCCGAACCAGTATAAACCTTGTGTCCCTTTGTTCTCTGAGTTCGGCGCGTTGAGCTTTGAGATGGCGGTGAGGGTGTGAGCTAGAGGGGGAGAGATCTTCGTGCGCACCCTAGAGTTCGAACCTCAAGGGTTTTGCCGGAGCCTGAAATACGACAGACACTCTCAATGAAAGCACCAATGTCGGTGGCAAAACCGACCTATCTCGGGTAGGGGGTCCCGAACTGTGCGTATGTGGATCGAAGGTAACAGGAGGCAGGGGACACGATGTTTACCCAGGTTCGGGCCCTCATAATAGAGGTAATACCCTACTTCCTGCTTGATTGACTTTGATGAGTATAGGGGTTACAAGAATTGATCTACTTCGAGATCGTAATGGCTAAACCCTAGATTTCTAACCTGTATGATTGTGATTGCCTCTATGGACTAAACCCTCCGGTTTATATAGACACCGAAGGGGGTCAGGGTTGTACAAAGTCGGTTTACACAGATAGGAAACTATGCGACTAGCCGCCAAGCTTGCTATCCATGCCAAGGAGAGTCCCATCCGAACATGGGGAAAAGCCTTCATCTTGTACCTTCACGGCCCATTAGTCCGGCCCATGTCACACGGCCTGACCATCTGAGGACCTCGTAATCCAGGACTCCCTAACCGGGGGCCATGGGTTTCACAAGAGGCTTCTCTCAAGATAGAAATTGTTACGGTGGGTGAACAAATTACTGCCGAGCAATTGATAGAAAAGCGCAAAGTTATGACGATACCTAAGGCAATGATCATGAATATAGGCATAACGTCCGTGTCAAGTAGACCGAAACAATTATGCATCTACTATTATTACTCCACACATCGACTGCTATCCAGCATGCATCTAGAGTATTAAGTTCATAAAGAATGGAGTAACGCCTTAAGCAAGTTGACATGATGTAGAGGAATTAACTCAAGCATTATGATGAAAACCCCATCTTTTTATCCTCGATGGCAACAATACAATACGTGTCGTTTCCCCTTCTGTCACTAGGATCGAGCACCACAAGATTCAACCCGAAGCTAAGCACTTCTCCCATAGCAAGAAAAACCAATCTAGTTGGCCAAACCAAATCGATAATTCAAAGAGACTTGCAAAGATATCAAATCATGCATATAAGAATTCAGATAAGATTCAAATAATATTCATAGGTAAGCTGATCATAAATCCACAATGCATCGGATCTCAGCAAACACACGGCAAAAGAGTATTACATCGAATAGATCTCCAAGAACATCGAGGAGAACTTTGTACTGAGAATCAAAGAGAGAGAAGAAGCCATCTAGCTAGTAGCTATGGACCCGTAGGTCTGTGGTAAACTACTCATGCTTCGTCGGAGAGGCAATGGTGTTGATGTAGAAGCCCTGCGTGTCGAATCCCCCTCCGGTAGGACGCCGGAAAAGGCCCCAAGATGGGATCTCACGAGTATAGAAGGTTGCTGCGATGGAAAAGTGGTTTCGTGGCTCCCCCGGAAGTTTTTGGGATATTTGAGAATATATAAGAGGAAGATCTAGGTCAAGGGTCGATGAGGGGTCCACAAGGTCGGGGGGCGCGCCCTACCCCCCCGGGCGCGCCCTCCACCCTTGTGGCTGCCTCGTGGCTCTTCTGACTTGCACTCCAAGTCTCCTGGGTGTCTTTTGGTCCAAGAAAAGTCATCGCGAAAGTTTTATTCCGTTTGGTATTCCTTTTCTACGAAACTCTAAAACAAGGAAAAAACAGGAACTGACACTGGGCTCTAGGTTAATAAGTTAGTCCCAAAAATCATATAAAATAGCATATTAATGCATATAAAACATCCAAAATAGATAATATATAAGCAAAGATAATTCAAAAGTTATAGATATGTTGGAGACATATCACACATCATGAATGGTAGCATCATGTTCATGTTCATGCCCATGCTTTAAATCTGTTAAATGCCTTGTTATTGTTTGTCGTGTTTACATTGGTTGTTGTGTGTTTGTGCAGACTAATGGAGAAGCCTGCGTTTACAGGAAAGTGAGTGGGAGCTCCGTAGCATTTCTCATATTATATGTAGATGACATACTTTTGATGGGAAATGATATAGAACTCTTGGACATCATTAAGGCCTACTTGAATAAGAGTTTTTCAATGAAGGACCTTGGAGAAGCTGCTTACATATTAGGCATCAAGATCTATAGATATAGATCAAGACGCCTCATAGGTATTTCACAAAGCACATACCTTGATAAGATATTGAAGAAGTTCAATATGGATCAGTCTAAGAAGGGGTTCTTACCTGTATTGCAAGGTGTGAAATTGAGCTCAACTCAATGTCCGACCACGGCATAAGATATAGAAGAGATGAGTGTCATCCCCTATGCCTCAGCCATAGGGTCTATTATGTATGCCATGCTGTGTACCAGACCTGATGTAAACCTTGCCGTAAGCTTGGTAGAAAGGTACCAAAGTAATCCCGACAAGGAACACTGGACAGCGGTCAAGAATATCCTGAAGTACCTGAAAAGGACTAAGGACATGTTTCTCATTTATGGAGGTGACGAAGAGCTCGTCGTAAAGGGTTACGTCGACGCTAGCTTCGACACAGATCTGGATGACTCTAAGTCACAAACCGGATACATGTATATGTTGAATGGTGGAGCAGTAAGCTGGTGCAGCTGCAAGCAGAGCGTCGTCGCGGGATCTACATGTGAAGCGGAGTACATGGCAGCCTCGGAGGCAGCACACGAAGCAATTTGGGTGAAGGAGTTCATCATCGACCTAGGAGTCATACCCAATGCGTCGGGGCCAATCAAACTCTTCTGTGACAACACTGGAGCTATTGCACTTGCCAAGGAGCCCAGGTTTCACAAGAAGACCAGGCACATCAAGCGTCGCTTCAACTCCATTCGTGAAAATGTTCAAGATGGAGACATAGAAATTTGCAAAGTGCATACGGATCTGAATGTCGCAGATCCGTTGACTAGACCTCTTCCGCGAGCAAAACATGATCAACACCAGAACTCTATGGGTGTTCGATTCATCACAATGTAACTAGATTATTGACTCTAGTGCAAGTGGGAGACTGTTGGAAATATGCCCTAGAGGCAATAATAAGAGGATTATTATTATATTTCCTTGTTCATGATAATTGTATTTTATTCATGCTATAATTGTGTTATTCGGAAATCGTAATACATGTGTGAATACATAGACAAAAACATGTCCCTAGTAAGCCTCTAGTTGACTAGCTCGTTGATCAACAGATAGTCATGGTTTCCTGACTATGGACATTGGATGTCATTGATAACGAGATCACATCATTAGGAGAATGATGTGATGGACAAGACCCAATCCTAAGCATAGCACAAGATCATATAATTCGTTTGCTAGAGCTTTTCAATGTCAAGTATATTTTCTTTAGACCATGAGATCGTGTAACTCCCGGATACCGTAGGAGTGCTTTGGGTATACCAAACGTCACAACATAACTAGGTGACTATAAAGGTGTACTACGGGTATCTCCGAAAGTGTCTGTTGGGTTGACACTGATCGAGACTGGGATTTGTCACTCCGTATGACGGAGAGGTATCACTGGGCCCACTCGGTAATGCATCATCATAATGAGCTCAATGTGATCAAAGTGTTTGATCACGGTATCATGCATTACAGTACGAGTAAAGTGACATGCCGGTGACGAGATTGAACGAGGTATTGGGATACCGACGATCGAATCTCGGGCAAGTAAAATACCGATTGTCAAAGGGAATTGTGTACGGGATTGATTGAATCCTCGACATCGTGGTTTATCCGATGAGATCATCGAGGAGCATGTGGGAGCCCACATGGGTATCCATATCCTGCTGTTGGTTATTGGCCAGAGAGCGGTCTCGGTCATGTCTACGTGTCTCCCGAACCCGTAGGGTCTACACACTTAAGGTTCGGTGACGCTAGGGTTGTATAGAGATAAGTATGCAGTAATCCGAAAGTTGTTCGGAGTCCCGGATGAGATCCTGGACATCACGAGGAGTTTCGGAATGGTCCAGAGGTGAAGAATTATATATAGGAAGTGCAGTTTCGGCCATCGGGAGAATTCGGGGTCATCGGTATTGTACCGGGACCACCGGATGGGGCCACCTATCCCGGAGGGCCCCATGGTCTGAAGTGGGGAGGGGAACCAGCCCATAGTGGACTGGTGCGCCCCCCTAGGCCCACCCCCTGCGCCTAGGGTTGAAACCCTAGGGTGGGGGGGCCCCACTTGCCTTGGGGGGTACTCCACCCCCCTGGCCGCCGCCCCCTTGGGAGATTGGATCTCCAGGGCCGGTGCCCCCCCAGAGGGCCTATATAAAGGGGGGAGGGAGGGGCAGCCGCACCTTGAAGCTTTGGCGCCTCCCTCTCCCCTGCTACACCTCTCTTTCTCTCACAGAAGCTCGACGAAGCCCTGCTGCGGTGACTGCTGCATCCACCACCACGCCGTCGTGCTACTGGATCTTCATCAACCTCTCCTTCCCCCTTGCTGGATCAAGAAGGAGGATACGTCATCCGCTCCGTACGTGTGTTGAACGCGGAGGTGCCGTCCTTCCGGCACTTGGTCATCGGTGATTTGGATCACGGCGAGTACGACTCCATCATCCACGTTCTAGTGAACGCTTCCGCTCGCGATCTACAAAGTTATGTAGATGCATCCAATCACTCATTGGTAGATGAACTCCTAGATGGATCTTGGTGAAACCGTAGGAAATTTTTTGTTTTCTGCAACGTTCCACAATAGTGGTATCAGAGCTAGGTCTATGCGTAGTTCTCTTTGCATAAGTAGAACACAATTTGTTGTGGGCTTAGATGTTGTCAACTTTCTTGCCGCTACTAGTATTATTTTGCTTCAGCGGTATTGTGGGATGAAGCGGCCCGGACCAACCTTACACGTACGCTTACGTGAGACCGGTTCCACCGACTAACATGCACTAGTTGCATAAGGTGGCTGGCGGGTGTCTGTCTCTCCCATTTTAGTTGGAGCGGATTCGACGAAAAGGGTCCTTATGAAGGGTAAATAGAAGTTGACAAATCATGTTGTGGCTTTTACGTAGGTAAGAAAACGTTCTTGCTAGAACCCTATTGCAGCCACGTAAAACTTGCAACAACAATTAGAGGACGTCTAACTTGTTTTTGCAGCAAGTGTTCTTGTGATGTGATATGGCCAAAGTTGTGATGAATGGTGAATGATATATATGTGATGTATGAGATCATGTTCATGTAATAGGAATCATGACTTGCATGTCGATGAGTATGACAACCGGCAGGAGCCATAGGAGGTGTCTTTATTTTTTGTATGACCTGCGTGTCATTGAGAAACGCCATGTAAATTACTTTACTTTATTGCTAAACGTGTTAGCCATAGTAGTAGAAGTAATAGTTGGCGAGCAACTTCATGGAGACACGATGATGGAGATCATGATGATGGAGATCATGGTGTCATGCCGGTGACAAGATGATCATGGAGCCCCAAGATGGAGATCGAAGGAGCTATGTGATATTGGCCATATCATGTCATTATTATTTGATTGCATGTGATGTTTATCATGTTTTTGCATCTTGTTTACTTAGAACGATGGTAGTAAATAAGATGATCCCTCATAATAATTTCAAGAAAGTGTTCCCCTTAACTGTGCGCCGTTGCGACAGTTCGTTGTTTTGAAGCACCACGTGATGATCGGGTGTGATAGATTCCAACATTCACATACAACGGGTGTAAGACAGATTTATACATGCAAACACTTAGGTTAACTTGACGAGCCTAGCATGTACAGACATGGCCTCGGAACACAAGAGACCTAAAGGTCGAACATGAGTCGTATAGAAGATACGATCAACATGGAGATGTTCACCGATGATGACTAGTCCGTCTCACGTGATGATCGGACACGGCCTAGTTGAATCGGATCATGTTTCACTTAGATGACTAGAGGGATGTCTAATTTGAGTGGGAGTTCATTTTATAATTTGATTAGATGAACTTAATTATCATGAACTTAGTCCAAACAAACTTTGCAATATGTCTTGTAGATCATGTGGCCCACGCTAATGTCAACCTCAACTTCAACGCGTTCCTAGAGAAAACCAAGCTGAAAGATGATGGCAGCAACTATACGGACTGGATCCAGAACCTAAGGATCATCCTCATAGCTGCCAGGAAACAATATGTCCTAGAAGCACCGCTAGGTGAAGCACCCATCCCAGAGAACCAAGACGTTATGAACGCATGGCAGCAGCGTGCTGATGATTACTCCCTCGTTCAGTGCGGCATGCTTTACAACTTAGAACCGGGGCTCCAAAAGCGTTTTGAGCAACACGGAGCATATGAGATGTTCGAAGAGCTGAAAATGGTTTTCCAAGCTCATGCCCGGCTCGAGAGATATGAAGTCTCCGACAAGTTCTACAGTTGTAAGATGGAGGAAAATAGTTCTGTCAGTGAGCACATACTCAAGATGTCTGGGTTGCACGACCGCTTGTCCCAGCTGGACATTAACCTCCCAGACGAGGCGGTCATTGACAGAATCCTTCAGTCGCTCCCACCTAGCTACACGAGCTTTGTGATGAACTACAATATGCAGGGGATGGAAAAGACCATTCCTGAAGTATTTGCAATGATGACATCAGTGGAGGTAGAAATCAAAAAGGAACATCAAGTGTTGATGGTTAATAAAACCACCAAGTTCAAGAAAGGCAAGGGTAAGAAGAACTTCAATAAGGACGGCAAGGATGTTGCCGCGCCCGGTAAGCCAGTTGCGGGGAAGAAGTCAAAGCATGGACCCAGGCCTGAGACTGAGTGCTTTTATTGCAAAGGGAAGGGTCACTGGAAGTGGAACTGCCCCAAATACTTAGCGGACAAGAAGGCCGGCAACACTAAAGGTATATGTGATATACATGTAATTGATGTGTACCTTACCAGTGCTCGTAGTAGCTCCTGGGTATTTGATACAGGTGCCGTTGCTCATATTCGTAACTCAAAGCAGGAGCTGCGGAATAAGCGGAGACTGGCAAAGGACGAGGTGACGATGCGCGTCGGAAATGGTTCCAAGGTCGATGTGATCGCCGTCGGCACGCTGCCTCTACATTTACCTACGGGATTAGTTTTAAACCTCAATAATTGTTATTTAGTGCCAAGTTTGAGCATGAACATTGTATCTGGATCTCGTTTAATACGAGATGGCTACTCATTTAAATTCGAGAATAATGGTTGTTCTATTTATATGAGTGATATGTTTTATGGTCATGCTCCGATGGTCAATGATTTATTCTTAATGAATCTCGTACGTGATGTTACACATATTCATAGTGTGAATACCAAAAGATGTAAAGTTGATAACGATAGTCCCACATACTTGTGGCACTACCGCCTTGGTCACATTGGTGTCAAGCGCATGAAGAAGCTCCATGCTGATGGACTTTTAGAGTCTCTCGATTATGAATCATTTGACACATGCGAACCATGCCTCATTAGCAAAATGACCAAGACTCCATTCTCCGGAGCAATGGAGCGAGCAACCAACTTATTGGAAATCATACATATTGATGTATGCGGTCCAATGAGTGTTGAGGCCCGCGGAGGATATCGTTATATTCTCACTCTTACTGATGACATGAGTAGATATGGGTATGTCTACTTGATGAAACACAAGTCTGAGACCTTTGAAAAGTTCAAGGAATTTCAGATTGAGGTAGAGAATCAACGTGACCGAAAAATAAAGTTCTTACGATCAGATCGTGGAGGAGAATATTTAAGTCACGAATTTGGCACACACTTAAGGAAATGTGGAATCGTTTCACAACTCACGCCGCCTGGAACACCTCAACGTAACGGTGTGTCCGAACGTCGTAATCGCACTCTATTGGATATGGTGCGATCTATGATGTCTCTTACTGACTTACCGCTATCATTTTGGGGATACGCTCTAGAGACAGCTGCATTCACTTTAAATCGGGCACCGTCTAAATCCGTTGAGACGACATCGTATGAATTATGGTTTGGGAAGAAACCTAAGCTATCGTTTCTAAAAGTTTGGGGATGCGATGCTTATGTCAAGAAACTTCAACCTGAAAAGCTCGAACCCAAGTCGGAAAATGCGTCTTCATAGGATACCCTAAGGAAACCATTGGGTATACCTTCTACCTAAGATCCGAAGGCAAGATCTTTGTTGCCAAGAACGGATCCTTTCTAGAGAAAGAGTTTCTCTCGAAAGAAGTAAGTGGGAGGAAAGTGGAACTTGATGAAGTATTACCTCTTGAATCGGAGAGTAGCGCAGCTCAAGAAAATGTTTCTGTGGTGCCTCCACAGATTAGAGAGGAGGTTAATGATGATGATCATGAAACTTCAGATCAAGTTGCTACTGAACTTCGTAGGTCCACAAGGACACGTTCCGCACCAGAGTGGTACGGCAACCCTGTCCTGGAGATCATGTTGTTAGACAACGGTGAACCTTCGAACTATGAAGAAGCAATGACGGGCCTAGATTCCAACAAATGGCTTGAAGCCATGCAATCCGAGATAGGATCCATGTATGAAAACAAAGTATGGACTTTGACAAACTTGCCCGATGATCGGCGAGCGATAGAAAATAAATGGATCTTTAAGAAGAAGACGGACACAGATGGCAATGTTACCATCTATAAAGCTCGACTTGTCGCTAAGGGTTATCGACAAGTTCAAGGGGTTGACTAAGATGAGACCTTCTCTCCCGTAGCGAAGCTAAAGTCCGTCCGAATCATGTTAGCAATTGCCGCATACTATGATTATGAGACATGGCAAATGGACGTCAAAATGGCGTTCCTTAACGGTTATCTTAAGGAAGAACTGTATATGATGCAGCCGAAAGGTTTTGTCGACCCTAAGAATGCTAACAAGGTATGCAAGCTCCAGCGATCCATTTATGGTCTGGTGCAAGCATCTCGGAGTTGGAACATTCGCTTTGATGAGATGATCAAAGCGTTTGGGTTTGCGCAGACTTATGGAGAAGCCTGCGTTTACAGGAAAGTGAGTGGGAGCTCCGTAGCATTTCTCATATTATATGTAGATGGCATACTTTTGACGGGAAATGATATAGAACTCTTGGACAGCATTAAGGCCTACTTGAATAAGAGTTTTTCAATGAAGGACCTTGGAGAAGCTGCTTACATATTAGGCATCAAGATCTATAGAGATAGATCAAGACGCCTCATAGGTCTTTCACAAAGCACATACCTTGATAAGATATTGAAGAAGTTCAATATGGATCAGTCTAAGAAGGGGTTCTTACCTGTGTTGCAAGGTGTGAAATTGAGCTCAGCTCAATGCCCGACCACGGCAGAAGATATAGAAGAGATGAGTGTCATCCCCTATGCCTCAGCCATAGGGTCTATTATGTATGCCATGCTATGTACCAGACCTGATGTAAACCTTGCCGTAAGTTTGGTAGGAAGGTACCAAAGTAATCTCGGCAAGGAACACTGGACAGCGGTCAAGAATATCCTGAAGTACCTGAAAAGGACTAAGGACACGTTTCTCGTTTATGGAGGTGACGAAGAGCTCGTCGTAAAGGGTTACGTCGACGCTAGCTTCGACACAGATCTGGATGAATCTAAGTCACAAACCGGATACGTGTATATGTTGAATGGTGGAGCAGTAAGCTGGTGCAGCTGCAAGCAGAGCGTCGTGGCGGGATCTACATGTGAAGCGGAGTACATGGCAGCCTCGGAGGCAACACATGAAGCAATTTGGGTGAAGGAGTTCATCACCGACCTAGGAGTCATACCCAATGCGTCGGGGCCGATCAAACTCTTCTGTGACAACACTGGAGCTATTGCACTTGCCAAGGAGCCCAGATTTCACAAGAAGACTAGGCACATCAAGCGTCGCTTCAACTCCATTCGTGAAAATGTTCAAGATGGAGACATAGAAATTTGCAAAGTGCATACGGATCTGAATGTCGCAGATCCGTTGACTAAACCTCTTCCGCGAGCAAAACATGATCAACACCAGAACTCTATGGGTGTTCGATTCATCACAATGTAACTAGATTATTGACTCTAGTGCAAGTGGGAGACTGTTGGAAATATGCCCTAGAGGCAATAATAAAAGGATTATTATTATATTTCCTTGTTCATGATAATTGTCTTTCATTAATGCTATAATTTTGTTATTCGGAAATCGTAATACATGTGTGAATACATAGACACCAACATGTCCCTAGTAAGCCTCTAGTTGACTAGCTCGTTGATCAACAGATAGTCATGGTTTCCTGACTATGGACATTGGATGTCATTGATAACAAGATCACATCATTAGGAGAATGATGTGATGGACAAGACCCAATCCTAAGCATAGCACAAGATCGTATAATTCGTTTGCTAGAGCTTTTCCAATTTCAAGTATCTTTTCCTTAGACCATGAGATCGTGTAAATCCCGGATACCGTAGGAGTGCTTTGGCTATACCAAACGTCACAACGTAACTAGGTGACTATAAAGGTGTACTACGGGTATCTCCGAAAGTGTCTGTTGGGTTGACACGGATCGAGACTGGGATTTGTCACTCCGTATGACGGAGAGGTATCACTGGGCCCACTCGGTAATGCATCATCATAATGAGCTCAATGTGATCAAAGTGTTTGATCACGGGATCATGCATTACGATACGAGTAAAGTTACTTGCCGGTGACGAGATTGAACGAGGTATTGGGATACCGACGATCGAATCTCGGGTAAGTAAAATACCGATTGACAAAGGGAATTGTATATGGGATTGATTGAATCCTCGACATCATGGTTCATCCGATGAGATCATCGAGGAGCATGTGGGAGCCAACATGGGTATCCAGATCCCGTTGTTGGTTATTGGCCAGAGAGCGGTCTCGGTCATGTCTACGTGTCTCCCGAACACGTAGGGTCTACACACTTAAGGTTCGGTGGCGCTAGGGTTGTATAGAGATAAGTATGCAGTAATCCGAAAGTTGTTCGGAGTCCCGGATGAGATCCTAGACGTCACGACGAGTTTCGGAATGGTCTAGAGGTGAAGAATTATATATAGGAAGTGCAGTTTCGGCCATCGGGAGAATTCGGGGTCATTGGTATTGTACCGGGACCACCGGATGGGTCCCGGGGGTCCACCGGGTGGGGCACCCATCCCGGAGGGCCCCATGGGCTTAAGTGGGGAGGGGAACCAGCCCATAGTGGGCTGGTGCGCCCCCTTGGCCCACCCCCTGCGCCCAGGGTTGAAACCCTAGGGTGGGGGGAGGGCGCCCCACTTGCCTTGGGGGGTACTCCACTCCCCTGGCCGCCGCCCCCTTTGGAGATTGGATCTCCAGGGCCGGCGCCCCCCAGGGGGCCTATATAAAGGGGGGAGGGAGGGGCAGCCGCACCCTGAAGCTTTGGCGCCTCCCTCTCCCCTACTACACCTCTCTTTCTCTCGCAGAAGCTCGGCGAAGCCCTGCTGCGGTGACTGCTGCATTCACCACCACGCCGTCGTGCTACTGGATCTTCATCAACCTCTCCTTCCCCCTTGCTGGATCAAGAAGGAGGAGACGTCATCCACTCCGTACGTGTGTTGAACGCGGAGGTGCCGTCCGTTCGGCACTTGGTCATCGATGATTTGGATCACGGCGAGTACGACTCCATCATCCACGTTCTAGTGAACGCTTCCGCACGCGATCTACCAAGGTATGTATATGCATCCGATCACTCGTTGCTAGATGAACTCCTAGATGGATCTTGGTGAAACCGTAGGAAAACTTTTGTTATCTGCAACGTTCCCCAACAATGGTATCAGAGCTAGGTCTATGCGTAGTTCTCTTTGCATGAGTAGAACACAATTTGTTGTGGGCGTAGATGTTGTCAACTTTCTTGCCGCTACTAGTCTTATTTTGCTTCAGCGGTATTGTGGGATGAAGCGGCCCGGACCAACCTTACACGTACGCTTACGTGAGACCGGTTCCACCGACTAACATGCACTAGTTGCATAAGGTGGCTGGCGGGTGTCTGTCTCTCCCATTTTAGTTGGAGCGGATTCGACGAAAAGGGTCCTTATGAAGGGTAAATAGAAGTTGACAAATCACGTTGTGGCTTTTACGTAGGTAAGAAAACGTTCTTGCTGGAACCCTATTGCAGCCACGTAAAACTTGCAACAACAATTAGAGGACGTCTAACTTGTTTTTGCAGCAAGTGTTCTTGTGATGTGATATGGCCAAAGTTGTGATGAATGATGAATGATATATATGTGATGTATGAGATCATGTTCATGTAATAGGAATCATGACTTGCATGTCGATGAGTATGACAACCGGCAGAAGCCATAGGAGGTGTCTTTATTTTTTGTATGACCTGCGTGTCATTGAGAAACGCCATGTAAATTACTTTACTTTATTGCTAAACGTGTTAGCCATAGTAGTAGAAGTAATAGTTGGCGAGCAACTTCATGGAGACACGATGATGGAGATCATGATGATGGAGATCATGGTGTCATGCCGGTGACAAGATGATCATGGAGCCCCAAGATGGAGATCGAAGGAGCTATGTGATATTGGCCATATCATGTCATTATTATTTGATTGCATGTGATGTTTATCATGTTTTTGCATCTTGTTTACTTAGAACGATGGTAGTAAATAAGATGATCCCTCATAATAATTTCAAGAAAGTGTTCCCCCTAACTGTGCGCCGTTGCGACAGTTCGTTTTTTCGAAGCACCACGTGATGATTGGGTGTGATAGATTCCAACGTTCACATACAACGGGTGTAATACAGATTTACACATGCAAACACTTTGGTTAACTTGACGAGCCTAGCATGTACAGACATGGCCTCGGAACACAAGAGACCGAAAGGTCGAACATGAGTCGTATGGAAGATATGATCAACATGGAGATGTTCACCGATGATGACTAGTCCGTCTCACGTGATGATCGGACACGGCCTAGTCGAATCGGATCATGTTTCATTTAGGTGACTAGATGGATGTCTAATCTGAGTGGGAGTTCATTATATAATTTGATTAGATGAACTTAATTATCATGAACTTAGTCTAAATAAACTTTGCAATAAGTCTTGTAGATCAAATGGCCCAAGCTAATGTCAACCTCAACTTCAACGCGTTCCTAGAGAAAACCAAGCTGAAAGATGATGGCAGCAACTATACGGACTGGGTCCGAAACCTGAGGATCATCCTCATAGCTGCCAGGAAACAATATGTCCTAGAAGCACCGCTAGGTGAAGCACCCATCCCAGAGAACCAAGACGTTATGAACGCTTGGCAGCAGCGTGCTGATGATTACTCCCTCGTTCAGTGCGGCATGCTTTACAGCTTAGAACCGGGGCTCCAAAAGCGTTTTGAGCAACACGGAGCATATGAGATGTTCGAAGAGCTGAAAATGGTTTTCCAAGCTCATGCCCGGGTCGAGAGATATGAAGTCTCCGACAAGTTCTACAGTTGTAAGATGGAGGAAAATAGTTCTGTCAGTGAGCACATACTCAAGATGTCTGGGTTGCACGACCACTTGTCCCAGCTGAACATTAACCTCCCAGACGAGGTGGTCATTGACAGAATCCTTCAGTCGCTCCCACCTAGCTACAAGAGCTTTGTGATGAACTACAATATGCAGGGGATGGAAAAGACCATTCCTGAAGTATTTGCAATGCTGAAATCAGCGGAGGTAGAAATCAAAAAGGAACATCAAGTGTTGATGGTCAATAAAACCACCAAGTTCAAGAAAGGCAAGGGTAAGAAGAACTTCAAGAAGGACGACAAGGATGTTGCTGCGCCCGGTAAGCCAGTTGCCGGGAAGAAGTCAAAGCATGGACCCAAGCCTGAGACTGAGTGCTTTTATTGCAAAGGGAAGGGTCACTGGAAGTGGAACTGCCCCAAATACTTAGCGGACAAGAAGGCCGGCAACACTAAAGGTATATGTGATATACATGTAATTGATGTGTACCTTACCAGTACTCGTAGTAGCTCCTGGGTATTTGATACCGGTGCCGTTGCTCATATTTGTAACTCAAAGCAGGAGCTGCGGAATAAGCGGAGACTGGCGAAGCACGAGGTGACGATGCGCGTCGGAAATGGTTCCAGGGTCAATGTGATCACCGTCGGCACGCTGCCTCTACATTTACCTACGGGATTAGTTTTAAACCTCAATAATTGTTATTTAGTGCCAAGTTTGAGCATGAACATTGTATCTGGATCTCGTTTAATACGAGATGGCTACTCATTTAAACCCGAGAATAATGGTTGGTCTATTTATATGAGTGATATGTTTTATGGTCATGCTCCGATGGTCAATGGTTTATTATTAATGAATCTCGTACGTGATGTTACACATATTCATAGTGTGAATACCAAAAGATGTAAAGTTGATAACGATAGTCCCACATACTTGTGGCACTGCCGCCTTGGTCACATTGGTGTCAAGCGCATGAAGAAGCTCCATGCTGATGGACTTTTAGAGTCTCTCGATTATGAATCATTTGACACATGCGAACCATGCCTCATGGGAAAAATGACCAAGACTCGGTTCTCCGGAACAATGGAGCGAGCAACCAACTTATTGGAAATCATACATACTGATGTATGCGGTCCAATGAGTGTTGAGGCTCGGGAGGATATCGTTATATTCTCACTCTTACTGATGACTTGAGTAGATATGGGTATGTCTACTTGATGAAACACAAGTCTGAGACCTTTGAAAAGTTCAAGGAATTTCAGAATGAGTTAGAGAATCAACGTGACTGAAAAATAAAGTTCTTACGATCAAATCATGGAGGAGAATATTTGAGTCACGAATTTGGCACACACTTAAGGAAATGTGGAATCGTTTCACAACTCATGCCGCCTGGAACACCTCAACGTAACGGTGTGTCCGAACGTCGTAATCGCACTCTATTGGATATGGTGCGATCTATGATGTCTCTTACTGACTTACCGCTATCATTTTGGGGATACGCTCTAGAGACAGCTGCATCACTTTAAATCGGGCACCGTCTAAATCCGTTGAGACGACACCGTATGAATTATGGTTTGGGAAGAAACCTAAGCTGTCGTTTCTAAAAGTTTGGGGATGCGATGCTTATGTCAAGAAACTTCAACCTGAAAAGCTCGAACCCAAGTCGGAAAAATGCGTCTTCATAGGATACCCTAAGGAAACCATTGGGTATACCTTCTACCTAAGATCCGAAGGCAAGATCTTTGTTGCCAAGAACGGATCCTTTCTAGAGAAAGAGTTTCTCTCGAAAGAAGTAAGTGGGAGGAAAGTGGAACTTGATGAAGTATTACCTCTTGAACCGGAGAGTAGCGCAGCTCAAGAAAATATTTCTGTGGTGCGTCCACCGATTAGAGAGGAGGTTAATGATGATGATCATGCAACTTTAGATCAAGTTACTACTGAACTTCGTAGGTCCACAAGGACACGTTCCGCACTAGAGTGGTACGGAAACCCTGTCCTGGAGATCATGTTGTTAGACAACGGTGAACCTTCGAACAAAGAAGAAGCAATGGCAGGCCCAGATTCCAACAAAGCGTTTGGGTTTGCGCAGACTTATGGAGAAGCCTGCGTTTACAGGAAAGTGAGTGGGAGCTCCGTAGCATTTCTCATATTATATGTAGATGACATACTTTTGACGGGAAATGATATAGAACTCTTGGACATCATTAAGGCCTACTTGAATAAGAGTTTTTCAATGAAGGACCTTGGAGAAGCTGCTTACATATTAGGCATCAAGATCTATAGAGATAGATCAAGACGCCTCATAGGTATTTCACAAAGCACATACCTTGATAAGATATCGCAGAAGTTCAATATGGATCAGTCTAAGAAGGGGTTCTTACCTGTGTTGCAAGGTGTGAAATTGAGCTCAGCTCAATGTCCGACCACGGCAGAAGATATAGAAGAGATGAGTGTCATCCCCTATGCCTCAGCCATAGGGTCTATTATGTATGCCATGCTGTGTACCAGACCTGATGTAAACCTTGCCGTAAGTTTGGTAGGAAGGTACCAAAGTAATCCCGGCAAGGAACACTGGACAGCGGTCAACAATATCCTGAAGTACCTGAAAAGGACTAAGGACACGTTTCTCGTTTATGGAGGTGACGAAGAGCTCGTCGTAAAGGGTTACATCGATGCTAGCTTCGACACAGATCTGGATGACTCTAAGTCACAAACCGGATACGTGTATATGTTGAATGGTGGAGCAATAAGCTGGTGCAGCTGCAAGCAGAGCGTCGTGGCGGGATCTACATGTGAAGCGGAGTACATGGCAGCCTCGGAGGCAGCACATGAAGCAATTTGGGAGAAGGAGTTCATCACCGACCTAGGAGTCATACCCAATGCGTCAGGGCCGATCAAACTCTTTTGTGACAACACTGGAGCTATTGCACTTGCCAAGGAGCCCAGGTTTCACAAGAAGACCAGGCACATCAAGCGTCGCTTCAACTCCATTCGTGAAAATGTTCAAGATGGAGCCATAGAAATTTGCAAAGTGCATACGGATCTGAATGTCGCAGATCCGTTGACTAAACCTCTTCCGCGAGCAAAACATGATCAACACCAGAACTCTATGGGTGTTCGATTCATCACAATGTAACTAGATTATTGACTCTAGTGCAAGTGGGAGACTGTTGGAAATATGCCCTAGAGGCAATAATAAAAGGATTATTATTATATTTCCTTGTTCATGATAATTGTCTTTTATTCATGCTATAATTGTGTTATTCGGAAATCGTAATACATGTGTGAATACATAGACACCAACATGTCCCTAGTAAGCCTCTAGTTGACTAGCTCGTTGATCAACAGATAGTCATGGTTTCCTGACTATGGATATTGGATGTCATTGATAACGAGATCACAACATTAGGAGAATGATGTGATGGACAAGACCCAATCCTAAGCAAAGCACAAGATCGTATAATTCGTTTGCTAGAGCTTTTCCAATGTCAAGTATCTTTTCCTTAGACCATGAGATCGTGTAACTCCCGGATACCGTAGGAGTGCTTTGGGTATACCAAACGTCACAACGTAACTGGGTGACTATAAAGGTGTACTACGGGTATCTCCGAAAGTGTTTGTTGGGTTGACACGGATCGAGACTGGGATTTGTCACTCCGTATGACGGAGAGGTATCACTGGGCCCACTCGGTAATGCATCATCATAATGAGCTCAATGTGATCAAAGTGTTTGATCACGGGATCATGCATTACGGTACGAGTAAAGTGAGTTGCCGGTGACGAGATTGAACGAGGTATTGGGATACGGACGATCGAATCTTGGGCAAGTAAAATACCGATTGACAAAGGGAATTGTATATGGGATTGATTGAATCCTCGACATCGTGGTTCATCCGATGAGATCATCGAGGAGCATGTGGGATCCAACATGGGTATCCAGATCCCGCTGTTGGTTATTGGCCAGAGAGCGGTCTCGGTCATGTCTACGTGTCTCCCGAACCCGTAGGGTCTACACACTTAAGGTTCGGTGACGCTAGGGTTGTATAGAGATAAGTATGCAGTAATCCAAAAGTTGTTCGGAGTCCCGGATGAGATCCTGGACGTCACGAGGAGTTTCGGAATGGTCCGGAGGTGAAGAATTATATATAGGAAGTGCAGTTTCGGCCATCGGGAGAATTCGGGGTCATCGGTATTGTACCGGGACCACCGGATGGGTCCCGGGGGTCCACCGGGTGGGGCCACCCATCCCGGAGGGCCCCATGGGCTGAAGTAGGGAGGGGAACCAGCCCATAGTGGGCTGGTGCGCCCCCCTTGGCCCACACCCTGCGCCTAGGGTTGAAACCCTAGGGTGGGGGGGCGCCCCACTTGCTTTGGGGGGTACTCCACCCCCCTGGCTGCCGCCCCCTTGGGAGATTGGATCTCCAGGGCCGGCGCCCCCCAGGGGGCCTATATAAAGGGGGGGAGGGAGGGGCAGCCGCACCCTGAAGCTTTGGCGCCTCCCTCTCCCCTGCTACACCTCTCTTTCTCTCGCAGAAGCTCGACGAAGCCCTGCTGCGGTGACCGCTGCATCCACCACCACGCCATCGTGCTGCTGGATCTTCATCAACCTCTCCTTCCCCCTTACTGGATCAAGAAGGAGGAGACGTCATCCGCTCCGTACGTGTGTTGAACGCGGAGGTGCCGTCCGTGCGGCACTTGGTCATCGGTGATTTGGATCACGGCGAGTACGACTCCATCATCCATGTTCTAGTGAACGCTTCCGCTCGCGATCTACAAAGGTATGTAGATGCATCCGATCACTCATTGCTAGATGAACTCCTAGATGGATCTTGGTGAAACCGTAGGAAATTTTTTGTTTTCTGCAACGTTTCCCAACAGTCTTTGGGTGATCGGAGTGTGCAGTTGCACTTGAATGTTGCATTGCATGCATATAGTTTACTTTTGTTGCTGATCAGCTAATGTTGTGAGTGTAGATGGAACTTGTTCCGTATCTGTATCATCCTGATCCAGCACCTTCAACTTTTCCACACCTGCTTCACAACATTTGGCTCCGACTCTACCCCGACGGTGATGACCCTGTGTACTAGGTGTACCGAGTGTAGCTTGCAGACGGTGTGTACGAGTATCACGTGGAGGTCATTATGCACAATAGCACATCAGTGGTTACCTACACCCATTCCTCCAAGGGCGGGACTACTTCTACACCTGAACAGGCGATCCAGTTCAGCGCATTCATGTCTCTCACCGACTTGCGGTACAACGAGATTCAGATGCAGACGCAACCATTTTTCTATTTCTACCTGTCCCTGTTCATCATAGGGCGAGTCTGTTTCCCTATCATTGATTCGGAGTGTGATCGTTCAGCCAACCACATGTCTCGCTACATAACGGTTGGGTACTTTCTGATCCACAATTTATCCCAGGAGCTGAACCGCACTCGAGACTCCCTCGCAATCGCTCGAGTTGCATGTACCCACCTTCACTTTCGTTTACACTACTCATCCCTCCAGTTACTTCCCCACCCACGTCTGGTATGTCCGTACTTCCCCAGAGTAACTCGGATACCTCGACTGTGACACCTCATGAGTCTCCAGCCAAGTGGGATTTACTTCTCGCCACCCTAGCTGCTCCAATGATTCGGAACCATCCTACCCCAGACTCTGAGGGAGAGCCATCTTGTTAGCGTCGTTGTGTTTCCTTTGCTTTGAAGCTTTCCGTTATTATCATCAGTTCCGATTCAGAGTTCGAGACAGATTGGACGCCAGCTGGATTCTCAGCTTGCCAATGAGATTTGTGCAGCCACAAGTAGACGAGTATGATGTTGATGTATGGTCGTATGCCTGTAGTAGTACTATCTATTATGCCGTATTTCCATGTATGATGTGGGATGTTATGTATAATTATGTCGTTTTATTTTATTCGTCTTGGTTTTTCCCTCGCCTTTTCAGGGTTTGAAAGGATCGAGAAGAGGGGTCTATAGGGGTGATTAGACCCTCAACAAGCAAAAGTGGCAGTTTTTAATTTCTTCAAGTTGAGGTTGAGTTTAGCACATGTTAAAGCATTCACAATACATTTCAAGCAAGCATGACAAATCATATATAGGTAGCGGAAAAGGTAAAGCATGTTGGGAAGCGTAGCATGCAATTTCAAAAAAATCCTACGCTCACGCAGGATCTATCTAGGAGATGCATAGCAACGAGAGGGGGAGAGTGTGTCCACGTACCCTCGTAGACCGAAAGCGGAAGCGTTTGACAACGCGATTGATGTAGTCGAACTTCTTTTCGTTCCGACCGATCAAGCACCAAACGTACGACACCTCCAAGTTCTGCACACGCTCAACTCGATGACGTCCCTTGAACTCTTGATCAAGCAAAGTGTCGACGGAGAGTTCCGTCAGCATGATGGCGTGGTGACAGTGATGGTGATGTGATCTGCGCAGGGCTTCGCCTAAGCACTACGACGATATGACCAGATGAGTAAACTGTGGATTGATACATCTCCAATGTATCTATAATTTTTGATTGCTCCATCCTATTATACATTCTGTTTTGGATGTTTAATGGCCTTATTTATACTCTTTTATATTATTTTTGGGACTAACCTATTAACCGAAGGCCCAACCCGAATTGTTGTTTTTTTGCCTATTTCAGTGTTTCGCAAAAAAAGAATATCAAACGGAGTCCAAACGGAATGAAACCTTCGGGAGCGTGATTTTTGGAACAAACGTGATCCAGAGGACTTGGAGTGGACGTCAAGAAACATACGAGGAGGCCATGAGGTAGGGGGCACACCTACCCCCCTGGACACGCCCTCCACCCTCGTGGGCCCCTTGTGGCTCCACCGACCTACTCCTTCCTCCTATATATACCTATGTACCCCCAAACCATCGAGGAGCACTATGAAAACCTAGTTCCACCGCCGCAACCTTCTGTACCCGTGAGATCCCATGTTGGGGCCTTTTCCGGCGTCCGGCCGGAGGGGGCATTGATCACGGAGGGCTTCTACATCAACACCATAGCTTCTCCAATGATGTGTGAGTAGTTTACCTCAGATCTTCGGGTCCATAGTTATTAGCTAGATGGCTTCTTCTCTCTCTTTGGATCTCAATACAAAGTTCTCCTTGAATCTCTTGAAGTTCTATTCAATGTAATATTCTTTTGCGGTGTGTTTGTCGAGATCCGATGAATTGTGGTTTTATGATCAAGATTATCTATGAACAATATTTGAATCTTCTCTGAATTCTTTTATGTATGATTGCTTATCTTTGCAAGTCTCTTCGAATTATTAGTTTGGTTTGGCCTACTAGATTGATATTTCTTGCAATGGGAGAAGTGCTTAGCTTTGGGTTCAATCTTGCGGTGCTCGATCCCAGTGACAGTAGGGGAAATGACACGTATTGTATTGTTGCCACCGAGGATAACAATATGGGTTTTATATCATATTGCATGCGTTTATCCCTCTACATCATGTCATCTTGCTTAAGGTGTTACTCTGTTCTTATGAACTTAATACTCTAGATGCATGCTGGATAGCGGTCGATGTGTGGAGTTATAGTAGTAGATGCAGGCAGGAGGCGGTCTACTTGTCACAGACGTGATGCCTATATACATGATCATACCTAGATATTCTCATAACTTTGCTCAATTCTATCAATTTCTCGACAGTAATTTGTTCACTCACCGTACTAGTTATGCTATCTTGAGAGAAGCCACTAGTGAAACCTATGGCCCCCGGGTCTATTCTCCATCATATTAATCTTCCGTCAACAAGCTATATCTATATTTGTTTACTTTGCAATCTTTACTTTCAATCTTTACCATAAAAATACCAAAAATATTATCTTATCATCTGTATCAGATCTCACTTTTGCAAGTGGCCGTCAAGGGATTGACAACCCCTTTATCGCGGTTGTTCCAAGGTTCTTATTTGTTTGTGTAGGTGCAAGGGACTTCAGTGTGGCCTCCTACTGGATTGATAACTTGGTTCTCAAAAACTGAGGGAAATACTTATGCTACTTTGCTGCATCACCCTTTCCTCTTCAAGGGAAAACCAACGCAGTGCTCAAGAGGTATCATACACCCACCATATACCTTCCTCAAAACAGCCACCATACCTACATATTATGGCATTTCCATAGCCATTCTGAGATATATTGCCATGCAACTTACCACCATTCCGTTTATTATGACACGCTTCATCATTGTCATATTGCTTTGCATTATCATTTAGTTGACATGTATTTGTGGCAAAGCCACCTGCATAATTCTTTCATACATGTCACTCTTGATTCATTGTGTATCCCGGTACACCGCCGGAGGCATTCACATCGAGTCATAGTTTGTTCTAAGTATTGAGTTGTAATTCTTGAGTTGTAAGTAAATAAAAGTGTGATGATCATTATTAGAGCATTGTCCCAAGTGAGGAAAGGATGATGGAGACTATGATTCCCCCACAAGTCAGGATGAGACTCCGGACGAAAAAAAGAGAGAAAGAAAAGAGGCCAAAAAAAGATAGAAAGCCCAAATAAAAAAAGAGGAAAAAATGAGAAAAAGAGAGAGAAGGGACAATGCTACTATCCTTTTTTCCACCCTTGTGATTCAAAGTAGCACCATGATCTTCATGATAGAGAGTCTCCTATGTTTTCACTTTCATACACTAGTGGGAATTTTACATTATAGAACTTGGCTTGTATATTTCAATGATGGGCTTCCTCAAAATGCCCTACGTCTTCGTGAGCAAGCGAGTTGGATGCACACCCACTTAGTTTCTTTTGATGAGCTTTCATACACTTATAGCTCTAGTGCATCCGTTGCATGGCAATCCCTACTCACTCACATCGATATCTATTGATGGGCATCTCCATAGTCCGTTGATACGCCTAGTTGATGTGAGACTATGTTCTCCTTTTTGTCTTCTCCACAACCACCATTCTATTCCACATATAGTGCTATGTCCGTGGCTCACGCTCATATATTGCGTGAAGATCGAAAAAGTTTGAGAACATCAAAAGTATGAAACAATTGCTTGGCTTGTCATCGGTGTTGTGCAAGATTTAAATACTTTGTGTGACGAAGATAGAGCATAGCCAGACTATATGATTTTGTAGGGATAACTTTGCTTGGCATGTTATTTGAGAAGACATGATTGCTTTGTTAGTATGCTTGAAGTATTATTATTTTCATGTTAATATTAATATTTTATCTTGAATATTTCGGATCTGAACATTCATGCCACAATAAAAAGAATTACATTGAAGAATATGTTAAGAACCATCGACATCAAAAATTCTATTTTTATCATTTACCTACTCGAGGACGAGCAGGAATTAAGCTTGGGGATGCTTGATACATCTCCAACGTATCTATAATTTTTGATTGCTCCATGCAATTATATATTCTGTTTTGGATGTTTAATGGGCTTATTTATACTCTTTTATATTATTTTTGGGACTAACCTATTAACCGGAGGCCCAGCCCAAATTGTTGTTTTTTGCCTATTTCAGTGTTTCGTAGAAAAAGAATATCAAAAGGAGTCCAAAACGGAATGAAACCTTCGGGAGCGTGATTTTTGGAACAAACATGATCCAGAGGACTTGGAGTGGACGTCAAGAAACATACGAGGAGGCCACGAGGCAGGGGCGCGCCTACCCCCTAGGCGCGCCCTCCACCCTCGTGGGCCCCTTGTGGCTCCACCGACCTACTTCTTCCTCCTATATATACCTACGTACCCCCAAACCATCGAGGAGAACCACGAAAACCTAGTTCCACCGCCGCAACCTTGTGTACCCGTGAGATCCATCTTGGGGCCTTTTCCGGCGTCCTGCCAGAGGGGGCATTGATCACGGAGGGATTCTACATAAACACCATAGCCTTCCGATGATGTGTGAGTAGTTTACCTGAGACCTTCGGGTCCATAGTTATTAGCTAGATGGCTTCTTCTCTCTCTTTGGATCTCAATACAAAGTTCTCGTCGATTCTCTTGGAGATCTATTCGATTCTTGCAATTGGGGAAGTGCTTAGCTTTTCGTTTAATCTTGCGGTGCTCGATCCCAGTGACAGTAGGGGAAACGACACGTATTGTATTGTTGCCATCAAGGATAACAAGATGGGGTTTATGTCATATTGCATGAGTTTATCCCTCTACATCATGTCATCTTGCTTAAGGCATTACTGTGTTCTTATGAACTTAATACTCTAGATGCATGCTGGATAGCGGTCGACGTGTGGAGTAATAGTAGTACATGCAGGCATGAGTCGGTCTACTTGTCACGGACGTGATGCCTATATACATGATCATACCTAGATATTCTCATAACTATGCTCAATTCTATCAATTGCTCGACAGTAATTTGTTCACCCACCGTAATACTTACGCTATCTTGAGAGAAGCCACTAGTGAAACCTATGGCCCCCGGGTCTATTCTCCATCATATTAATCTTCCGTAAACAAGCTATTTCTATCTTTGTTTACTTTGCAATCTTTAATTTTAATCTTTAAAATAAAAATACCGAAAATATTATCTTATCATCTCTATCAGGTCTCACTTTTGCAAGTGGCCGTGAAGGGATTGACAACCCATTTATCACGTTGGTTGCAAGGTTCTTATTTGTTTGTGTAGGTGCAAGGGACTTGAGCGTGGCTTCCTACTGGATTGATACCTTGGTTCTCAAAAACTGAGGGAAATACTTACGCTACTTTGCTGCATCACCCTTTCCTCTTCAAGGGAAAACCAACGCAATGCTCAAGAGGTAGCATGGAGGGGGGCACCGCACACGGCTAAGAAACAACCGTTATACTTTGGGGTTCCCCCTTCCCCCGTATATAAAGGAGGAGGGGAGGAGGTCGGTGTCGGCGTATTGGGAACCAGGGTACCCAGACTTGCCTGTCTGCGGCCCACGTCGCGTTCCTGGTATGGCCTGGTAAAGCCCAGCTGATCGACCAGCTGCTCAAGACCCTCGCGAGGGGGCCAACCATGGCGAGGAGAACGACCAAGACCTCCTCAGGGAGCGGCCTGACCTAGGCTTCTCCGGAGGGGCGACCAAGACCTCTCCCAAGAGTGGCCTCAGCTAGGCTACTTCGAGAGGGCGGAAATCTCAAGGCAAGGGCTACCTCAGGAGGAGGTTGTGACGCAAGCCTTGACGAACCGTGCCAGAGGGCGCAGTTTCCATCTCGGTGCAAAGGAGACCGCACAGGCGCAGGTTCCCGAGGGGCGAGACAAAGGTATCCCCTTTGGTGCAACAAGACCGAAGACCGCAAGGACGGCAGGAAGGATGTCATCGCCGAGCCCACCACCGCGTCACCGCCTGCCATCTTGGCAGGCGAAGACCACCTTTTGTCAGGATAGGAATGTCCTTGTGTTCCTGCTCAAATGGCTGTTGTGGGATTCCCTTCCCACCTAAACATTTCGGGGGAAGAGGACCCTGGCCGTCTATATAAGTAGCTAGGGTTCCTAGCATAGTGGGAGAGGACCAACTCTTTAGCACTTAGCAAAGCGAAGGAGCAAGAACACCAACCTCATCATCCTTCTTGGGCTCTCCCCCTGAGCTTAAGAAACCACTGTACTTGTTCATACTCGTGCCCTCGCGAGGCCAATCCACCAAAGCAGGAAGTAGGGTTTTACACCGCAAGGTGGCCTGAACCTGGGTAAACTCTTGTGTGTTCTACTTGTTTGTTTGCTTGCTTGCGTCCCATTCCCACCACCAGGAGAAGAGCGAGGCGCTAGGTAGACGTGTAGTGGGAGAGATCTTCATCGCGCCCCTTTGTTCGAATCTTAAGGGTTTTGCGGAGCCTGAAACCCGACATTTGGCGTGCTAGGTAGGGGGCGTGTTGAAATCTTGCTTCTCCGACGACCTCGCTGCGCTCTTCTCCGTCGACCTCGTTTCGCCTCCATGGTGGACACTTTCCGAGCACGTGCCGCCCGTCGCGCCGCCAATGTCGCTCAGACGGCGCCCGCGGGTAATGGCGCACCATTCCGGCCCAACTCGCCGGTCGCCAACACGGCCACGGACCCAGCCGTCCATGAGCAGCAGGACTCGTCGTTGCCGCTGTCCGTGCGGCGTGAAGGCCGCACGGCGACCCTGTCACCTACACCGGCCACGGCGTCATCCTCGCTGGTCCGCCGCAGGCCAGTCTACCAGAAGCCTGCGCTACTGATGGCGCGGGAGCTCCTACGCTACCGTCCGGCGGACGACCTCTATGACGAGTGGCTCCACCGCATCACCAAGCTCGTCAACGCCGCCGGGGAGGCGCCCGCGCCGACTCACTCCTCTCCCCCCCCCCCCGTCGCTCATGGCGGGGAACGAAGACCACGGCGCTCCGCCCCCACCTCCACCGCGCGGCGCCGGCCAGGGGCTCAGGCGCGAGGCTCCACGGCGCGAACAACCCCGCAGGGCCCCCGCACGCGGCGAGGAGAGCTGCCAGGTGGTCCCACACCCCCAGGCAGAAGCGCGTGTGCTCCCCGCTCAGCAGTACCAGATCCGCGCCCCACAGGAGGTGGTGGCGCCCGCACCCCAAGATCCAGCACCACAGGCACGGGGGACGCCAGCAATCATGAGCGTGGCTGGATGCCGCGCCCTAGCTCCTGAGCTACGGCACCTCGTCTGGCCCGGCAAGTTCAAGCCGGATCTGCCTCCGCGTTACGACGGCACCGCCGACCCGGCGGAGTTCCTCCAGCTCTACGAGCTCAGCATCGAGGCGGCAAACGGCACCGAGCAGGTCATGGCGAATTGGTTCCCCATGGCCCTCAAGGATGATGCACGCTCCTGGCTCCTGAACCTTCCTCCAGGATCCATCTCTTCTTGTGGGAAGCTTCGTGAGCGCTCCATCGCCAACTTCCAAGGTACCCGTGATTGAGCTCCAGCGGCCGCAGACCTGCGCTGCGTAAAACAGCAGCCTGGGGAGACCCTGCAGAAGTACATCCAACGCTTCAACACCGTGCGCCTCAAGAGCCCCAGGGTCTCCGACGAGGCCATCATCTCGGCGTTCTCCAACAGTGTCCGCGCCGTCAGGATGAAGGAGGAGCTTGCCATCCACGAGGACCTGTGCACGGCCCTCGAGATGTTCAATCTCGCGGCAAAGTGCACCAGGGCAGAGGAAGGCCGCCTCTCCCTCCTGGAATAGCCTGAGGCGGAAGCCGACGACAAGAAGACCAAGGCCAAGGAAGCAAAGCGCAAGGGACCTGCCGTGCTGGCTGTGGAGCCAGAAGTGAAGCGCGGCTGCGGATACAACGATCCTCCAAGAGACATCCGTCTGTACTGCGTCTTCCACGACGTCCATAGCCATAACACCAACGACTGCCAAGAGCTCAGGGCGATGCATGGTGGGCGCGTCTGGCAGCGCCCTGAGCGCGACAACCATAGCTACGGCCGCGGAGGAGGCCGTGGCGGAGGACGCTGGGATGGCAGGAACTCACGCCAAGGATGGCATGATCAGCCTCGTGAAGACCGCTGGCAGGAGCAGCCTCGTGACGCCCCCTGGCGTGACCAACCTCGTGAGGGTCGCCCTCAGGGCAACGCGGGCCTGCCTCCGCTGCCACCACCGCCAAGAAGGAACGACGACGACCGCCAGGGAGATGAAGCGGGGGGCTTCTAGGAGCCACGCGGGGTCGCGTGCATCTTGGGAGGAGCCCACGCTCCGGCTTCTCACGAATCTTCAAGCAGTTTGCTCGTGAGGTGAACGCGGCGCTCCCCAAGCCTGAGGCCGCGTGCAACCTCAGGTGGGCCAAGCAGATCATCGCCTTCGACCCCAAGGATCAGCTCAGGTGCACCGCCGCGCCAGGCACTCTCCCGATGCTCTGCACCCCGACCATCAGTAACGTCCGCGTGACCAAGACCCTCATCGACGGTGGGGCAGGGCTCAACGTCATCTCCGTCCAGATCTTTGAGACTCTTCAAGTACCCTACGATCAGCTGCACCCGACCAAGCCATTTTACGAAGTCATACATGGTTCCACCCTCCCGATGGGGCAGGTCCGCCTCCCCGTCACCTTCGGTGACCGCGACAACTACCACACCGAGCTCATCGACTTCGACATCGCCAACATCAACCTCCCGTACAACGGCATCCTAGGGTATTTGGCCCTCTCCAAGTTTATGGCGGCGACCCATCACGGCTACAACGTCCTCAAGATGCCTGGAAGTGGCGGCGTCATCATGATCGCCTGCGACGAGAAGAAGTAGTACGTTCTCTGGAGCGCGCCTACCAAACTGTGGAGATCGAGAGCTCCAACGGAGACGGAGCCATCTTCGCCCTGATGACCGCCCCCAAGAAGAAGAAGCAACTGACCGACTCTCAGGCCTTGGGGGCTCCCGATGGCACCACCTCAAGCTCCACGCCTGCTGACAAGGCGCCCTCCGCACTCGCATAGGGAGGCGCGCCCGGCGCCCCTCTCAGGACGGGCTCGGGGGCTCCCCTCGGGGGGGCCCCGGACCTGGTCGTGAGGAGGGTGCCCAGGCACCACTCGTGGGCGCTCCCCGCCGTGCGTTGTCCTGAGCCCAGCGTGAGCCTCATAACGCTGGGGGCTTAGGACCCCATCGACCAAGCTACCAAGGAACCTTACCCACCTACTCAAAACCAAAGCAACCAGTTTCGCGTCTGCATCGACATCCCGAGCCTCAACAGGGCTGCAGCCCAGGGCCTCTTCCAGCCGATGGCGGTTGGCTGGAGGAGGGCCTTCCCCTATGGCCTCTGCAACGCGGCTGCCACATACCAGCACTTCGTACAACAGGCCATGGGGGCTCAGGAGGCTCAGCGGCAGGCGGTCCTGATGGAGCAGGACTAGGACCCCCGCGACCGCTGAGGGCCTCCGGAGCCCCTGGGCCTTGGGAACTTGGCTCTCCTCAGGACCAACCCGCGTGGCTCGCGACTCCAGCTACCCCAACTCCTTTTCAGCGACAAGTACTAGGTGATGTCTCAGGTATTCCGTCGAGGGCGCCCCTCGGGCTGCATCATCCTTGAGCCGTTGGGGGCTTACCCCCACAGCCGTCTCCTTTTTGCGCATGAATTAGAACTGGTTGCTTCCTTTCGCATTATCTATATGGTTGGCATACTCACCGCCACTAAGGTCATGAGCCCTTGTGAGCCCATCCGCGACCGCCCCATGATTAAGGACAGGCACGGCGTCTGTGCTCGGGTCCGTCCCTGCAGCGTCGCTAAACCCAAGGGCTGAGCTCTGTCTCGCGAGCCATTCCCGTGACGTCACCTCCCGTGGTCCTTGGTGCCTTGTTCTCGCATGGGCTAATCGTTGGTGGGCAAGTAGGGGCCCGTGGCAGGTGCCTCGCTTCCGTGGGAACCGCGCGCCAGTTGTTTATCCTTTGGACTATAGCATGAGAAGACTGGGCACGACATTTGTGCTCGGGTCCGTCCCTGCAGCGTCGATAAATCCAGCGGCTGAGCTCTATCTTACGGGACGGTCCCGCTAACGTCACCTCCTGGGGTCGTTGGTGCTGCGGCCTTCTCATGCAATGCCCTCTGGAGATGCATTCGGCGCAGGTCCAGGCAACCCATCTCTTTTCACATTTTGCAGAAGAAGACTTAGGCGCAACCCGCCTCAGGCACAACCCGCCTCAGGGTAGTGTCTCGTGAGTGATGCGTAAGCTCGCGAGAACTTCCTCAGAGTCGTTCAGCTTGTCCTGAGGAGGGCCCATATACACCCTGGCTGTCCCGCCGTGCAAGCCACGTGTCCGTACAGGCTGTACACGCCCGGGAGTCTCTCCCGGTGGGAGGCTCCCCTCCCACGATCCAGTGGAAGTGCTTAGCTCCGCGCTGGCAAGACCGAGGAGCGGTTGTGCCCACGAACCAGTGGAAGCACCAAGCTCTGCGCTGGCCGATACGACAGAGGAGCGGTTATGCCCACACTCCGCGCAAGTGTGGTAGCTCTATGCTCCGCGCTAGTTATAAACAACTGAGGGCGACCCCCAGCGGTCGCACCAACCTCAGGGAGCTTTTCAGCTCAAGACGCTCACAGCTTCTCCTTGGAAGGGTATCACGAGGGGGGCTAGGCACGGGGGCTATGCTCAAGTCACGCCTGGCAGACGCCACCCTACCAGTTGCCCAGACACCTGGCTTTCTCGTGCCCCCATCCTAGGCGAAGGCTCGTGAGCAAGGTATGGTGCTCGTTCTCCCTCATGAGAGCCGTTCGTACGTCAAGGGGGCCCCCTGGGCATCGCGACCCAGGGGCCTCACTAGTCACGTAGCCCCTCACTCCTTGGGCCCGGTGCTCAACGGCGGTCGAGGTATGCGCGGGGCTGAGCCCTGCCGGCGAAGAACGCAAACGGGTCGCTTGAGCGTTAAGGGGGACCCTTGGGCATCGCGGCCCAGGGGCCTAACTAGTCACGTAGCCCCTCATTCCTTGAGCCTGCCCTGGTGACCCGGAGGGCTCAATGGCGATCGAGGTATGCGCGGGGCTGGGCCCTGCCGACATAGAGCACTTAAGCAAGCATGAATGGAAGCAAGCACAGAAATCACAGAATTCAAAGCCTAGCTATTAAAATAAGCTCAAGTTCATCAAATTCAAACAACTCTCACGCCTCCCCGAGGCACTCGCATTCTCCTCAGCAGGAACAGGTCAGGCATCGCCAGACGCGCCGGCATCAGCTTCTGCCTCTTCAGACAGCAGCCGGAAGGAACGCCTCCACCAGCTCTTTGAACTTCTCCACCACACACTCAGCAGTCGCGCCCTCCAGGCTCGCGTCCAGCGGTTGGGACAGCGTGGACAGGTCGAAGCTGGGGTCATGAAGGAAGAAATGGCCGCACACCTGCGCCAAGGCAGAGGTAAGAAGCGATCGGCCCTCAGTATTAGCTAGCTGACCGATTGCAGATGCCACGTCGCCCAGGGCCTTCATGAGTGCAGCTAGGAGCCCGGTGGCGCCATCCTCCGGGGTGGACAGTGGCTCTTCGAACCCCTCCCCATAGGCGATCCGCAGCAGCCTGCGGGCCTCAAGCTCGAAGGCGGAGAGGGCCTCACGACCCACCGTCGCCGTCTTCTCCAAGGCTGCGAGGGCGTCCTCCCTGGCCTTCAGCTCGTCCTCGCGCTTGGCTTGGGACACCTTGGCTTCCTCGGCCTCCGTCTTTAGCTTCTCCAGGCTCGCACGGTCGGCGAGCTGCTCCTCCTGTAACCGCGATGTCTCGGCCTTCTCGCCCTGGAGCTCCTTCTCCAACCTCTCAAGCTCCAGGGCGTGCTTCGCGCTCTCCTTATAGAGGGTCTTAAGTTCGTCTTCCGACTCCTGACGACGCTTCTCGGAGGTCGCTGCCTGGGCTTCTATGGTCTTCCGCGCCCGTGCAGCCGAGACAGCGTCCTCCCAACCCTCGGCGATGGCCGCCGAAGCTTGACTCCAGGTGGCCTGCACAGACTCCTCCGCTTGCAGCCACCCCGAGAGTAGGCCCAAGTGGGCGTCCACCGCACGATCATCTCTGTCCCGAAAGACAACGCGGAGCTGGTTCAGCATAGCACAGGCCGCCTCCAGGTCCTCGGGACCAGACCTCACCCGCTGACGAGGGGGCGCCGCCACGACCGCCTGCTCGGCTGAGGGCTTGGGGGCTCCCGGTCCCTTCGCTGGCACGGCGGGAGTAGGGGTCGCCTAGGCCACGCGAGGAGCTACAGCGGAGTCCACTGGAGGCGTCTCCACCACGCGTTCAGCAGTTTGGCTAGATGAGGTGTGTGGCACCACGACGGCGGCGGCAGCAGCAGCAGGAGGGGCGGGGCTTCATGAAGTGGCCCCTCCCTTCATCTTCTTCAGCACGCCGCCAATGCTACTTCATCAAGAAACGCGCGTCAGAAGCGCAACGGGCAATAGAACAACGGAAGAACCTGCACTTACGCGTCAGAGGCCTGGCGCGCCCTCCTCTCCGCCAGCACATCGGCAGCGGCTTCCTTCGTAGGGGGCACGCCGCTGGCCCGAACGTTGGCAAGACGCGAGGCCAAAGATTTGGGCACAACAGTGTCCGCTGGCCTTGTCGGGGCAGAGCTCCGCCCGGGAGTCGCTGCGTCGCCCCCTCCGGACGAAGAGCGTCCAGATCGATGCGGGGTGACGACCTTGGGCTGCCCAGCAGATCCAGCCCTCAGCGGCAGTGCTACCTCTTGAGCACTGCGTTGGTTTTCCCCGAAGAGGAGAGGATGATGCAGCAAAGTAGCCTAAGTATTTCCCTCAGTTTTTGAGAACCAAGGTATCAATCCAGTAGGAGGCCACGCTCAAGTCCCTCGTACCTGCACAAAACGATAGCTACTCGCAACCAACGCAATTAGGGGTTGTCAATCCCTTCACAGTCACTTACGAGAGTGAGATCTGATAGAGATGATAGATAATATTTTTGGTATAGAGATACAAAGTAAAAAAGTAAAAGGCAAAATAAAAAGCAAAGCAAGATTAAAGTGATGGAGATTGATATGATGAGAATAGACCCGGGGGCGATAGGTTTCACTTGTGGCTTCTCTCAAGAGCATAAGTATTCTACAGTGGGTGAACAAATTACTGTTGAGCAATTGATAGAATTGAGCATAATTATGAGAATATCTAGGTATGATCATGTATATAGGCATCACGTCCGAGACAAGTAGACCGACTCCTGCCTGCATCTACTACTATTACTCCACTCATCGACCGCTATCCAGCATGCATCTAGAGTATTAAGTTAAAAATAGAGTAACGCCTTAAGCAAGATGACATGATGTAGAGGGATAGTTTCATGCAATATGTTGAAAACCCCATCTTGTTATCCTCGATGGCAACGATGCAATACGTGCCTTGCTGCCCCTTCTGTCACTAGGAAAGGACACCGCAAGATCGAACCCAAAGGTAAGCACTTCTCCCATGGCAAGAAAAACCAATCTAGTAGGCCAAACCAAACTGATAATTCGAAGAGACTTGCAAAGATAACCAATCATACATAAAAGAATTCAGAGAAGATTCAAATATTATTCATAGATAGACTTGATCATAAACCCACAATTCATCGGTCTCAACAAACACACCGCAAAAAGAAGATTACATCGAATAGATCTCCACAAGAGAGGGGGAGAACATTGTATTGAGATCCAAAAAGAGAGAAGAAGCCATCTAGCTAATAACTATGGACCCGAAGGTCTGAGGTAAACTACTCACACTTCATCGGAGGGGCTATGATGATGTAGAAGCCCTCCGTGATGACGGCCCTCTCCGGCGGAGCTCCGGAACAGGCCCCAAGATGGGATCTCGTGGATACAGAAAGTTGCGGCGGTGGAATTAGGTTTTTGGCTCCGTATCTGATCATTTGGGGGTATGTAGGTATATATAGGAGGAAGGAGTACGTCGGTGGAGAAACAGGGGGCCCACGAGGCAGGGGGTGCGCCCTAGGAGGGGGGCGCACCCCCCACCCTCGTGACTGCCTATCTTGTCCCTTGGAGTAGGGTCCAAGTCTCCTGGATCACGTTCGGTGAGAAAATCACGTTCCCGAAGGTTTTATTCCGTTTGGACTCCGTTTGATAGTCTGTTTCTCCGAAACTCTGAAATAGGCAAAAAAACAGCAATTCTGGGCTGGGCCTCCGGTTAATAGGTTAGTCCCAAAAATAATATAAAAGTGGAAAATAAAGCCCAATATAGTCCAAAACAGTAGATAATATAGCATGTTGCAATCAAAAATTATAGATACGTTGGAGACGTATCCGGCATCCCCAAGCTTAATTCCTGCTCGTCCTCGAGTAGGTAAATGATAAAAAGAGAATTTTTGATGTGGAGTGCTACTTGGCATAATTTCAATGCAAATCTTCTTAATTGTGGTATGAATATTCAGATTTGAAAGATTCAAGACAAAAGTTTATGTTGACATAAAAATAATAATACTTCAAGCATACTAATAAAGCATTTATGTCTTCTCAAAATAACATGGCCAAAGAAAGTTATCCCTACAAAATCATATAGTCTGGCTATGCTCTATCTTTACCACACAAAATATTTAAATCATGCACAACCCCGATGACAAGCCAAGCAATTGTTTCATACTTTAACATTTTCAAAACTTTTTCAATCTTCACGCAATACATGAGCGTGAGCCATGGATATAGCACTATATGTGCAATAGAGTGGTGGTTGTGGAGAAGAAAAAAAGAGGGGAAGATAGTCTCACATCAACTAGGCGTATCAACGGGCTATGCAGATGCCCATTAATAGATATCAATGTGAGTGAGTAGGGATTGCCATGCAACGGATGCACTAGAGCTATAAGTATATGAAAGCTCAACAAAAGAAACTAAGTGGGTGTGCGTCCAACTTGCTTGCTCACGAAGACCTAGGGCAATTTGAGGAAGCCCATCATTGGAATATACAAGCCAAGTTCTATAATGAAAATTCCCACTAGTATATGAAAGTGATATCATAGGAGACTCTCTATCATGAAGATCATGGGGCTACTTTGAAGCACAAGTGTGGTAAAAGGATAGTAACATTGTCCCTTCTCTCTTTTTCTCTCATTTTTTTATTTGGGCCTTTTCTTTTTTATGGCCTCTTTTCTCTTTTTTTTAATTTTTTATTTTTCATCCGGAGTCTCATCCCGACTTATGGGGGAATCATATTCTCCATCATCCTTTCCTCACTTCGGACAATGCTCTAAAAATGATGATCATCACACTTTTATTTTTCTTACAACTCAACAATTACAACTCGATACTTAGAACAAATATGACTCTATATGAATGCCTCCGGCGGTGTACCGGGATATGGAATGAATCAAGAGTGACATGTATGAAAGAATTATGAATGGTGGCTTTGCCACAAATACGATGTCAACTACATGATCATGCTAGCAATATGACAATGATGAAGCGTGTCATAATAAACGGAACGGTGGAAAGTTGCATTGCAATATATCTTGGAATGGCTATGCAAATGCCATGATAGGTAGGTATGGTGGATGTTTTGAGGAAGATATATGGTGGGTGTATGATACCGGCAAAAAGTGCGCGGTATTAGAGAGGCTAGCAATGGTGGAAGGAAGGGAAAAAGTGTATATAACCCATGGACTCAACATTAGTCATAAAGAACTCATATACTTATTGCAAAAAATTAGAAGTTATCAAGGCAAAGTATTACGCGCATGCTCCTAGGGGGATAGATTGGTAGGAAAAGTCCATCCCTCGTCCCCGACCGCCACTCATAAGGAAGACAATCAAAAAATAAATCATGCTCCAACTTCATCACATAACGGTTCACCATACGTGCATGCTACGGGAATCACAAACTTCAACGCAAGTATTCTTTGAATTCACAACTACTCAACTAGCATGACTCTAATATCACCATCTTCATATCTCAAAACAATTATCATGCTTCAATCTTTTCTTAGTATTCAATGCACTCAAAAGAAAGTTTCACATATCTTGAATAGCAAGCATATTATTATTAAGCAATTTACCATGCTATTAAGACTCTCAAAATGATCTAAGTGAAGCATGAGAGATCAATAGTTGATTTAAAACAAATCCACCACCGTGCTCTAAAAGATCTAAGTGAAGCACATAGAGCAAAATTATAACGCTCAAAAGATATAAGTGAAGTACATAGAGGAAAACTACAACGCTCAAAAGATATAAGTGAAGCATATAGAGTATTCTATCAAATTTTAATTCATATATGGCTCTCTCAAAAGGTGTGTACAGCAAGGATGATTGTGGCACACTAACAAACAAAGACACAAATAATACAGGACGCTCCAAACAAAACACATATCATGTGGTGAACAAAAATATAGCTCCAAGTAAAATTACCGATGGAAGTAGACGAAAGAGGGGATGCCTTCCGGGGAATCCCCAAGCTTTGACTTTTTGGTGTCCTTGGATTATATTGGGGGTGCAATGGGCATACCCAAGCTTAGGATCTTGCCACTCCTTGTTCCATAATCCATCAAAAGATTTCACCCAAAACTTGAAAACTTCACAACACAAAACTCAATAGAAATCTCGTGAGCTCCGTTAGAGAAAGAAAACAAAAGACCACTTCAAGGTACTGTAATGAACTAATTATTTATTTATATTGGTGTTAAAACTACTTTATTCCAACTTATCTATGGATTATAAAGTATTTTACTAGCCATAGATTCATCAAAATAAGCAAACAACACACAAAAAACAGAATCTGTCAAAAACAGAACAGTCTGTAGTAATCTATAACTAACGCAAACTTCTGGAACTCCAAAAAATATACCAAAATAGGAAGACCTAGAAAATTTGTTTATTGATCAGAAGCAATTGGAATCAGTATTTTATCACGTTTTGGTGATTTTTAACAATTGTTTTCGTGAACAGAAAGATTCTGGAAATTACAGCAAGATCAAATAACTATCATCCAAGAAGATCCTATAGGTCTAACTTGGCACAAACACTAATTAAAACACAAAACCACATCTAAACAGAAGGTAGATGGATTATTTATTCCTAAAAATAAGCGAAAACAAAAAAACTAATATAAAATTGGGTTGCCTCCCAACAAGCGCTATCGTTTAACGCCCCTAGCTAGGCATAAAAGCGAGGATAGATTTAGGTATTGCCATCTTTGGTAGGGAATTCTTCGATGAGGCATCTACCTTCTTTATAAATTTCTTTCTTCCTAGTAATTATCAAAATTTTAGGCACAAGATCGAAAAATTCATTTGTCGCAAATGGTTCCTTAATGATAGCAAAAAGATCGGGATGAACACTTATAGATTTAAGATCCGCAGTTTCCTTAGAGGAATCACCCTTATTTTTAGGAACATACATAAGCTTGGCAATTTTAGTAGGAGGACTTGGAGTATTCTTTACGGAAGAAAAAACGGTTCCCAAGTTTGTAATGATACCCTCAAGTTATCGAATCTAGTGGAATCTAGATTTATTTTCTCATTAACTATGGGTTCCTTTTCCTTAATATTTTTCAAAGTCATTCCTACCTTAGATCCATATTGAGTAATTTGATTGTGGATCTTTTTATCTAGATTTTCAATTGATCCAATGGTAGCAACTTTATTTTCAATAATTTCAAGCCTTTGCATAACAAGCTCCAAAGTTAACGTAGTTCCATTAACCAAAAGAGGTGGTGAACCAAATAAGTCTATCATGGCATTATAAGAATCAAAAGTATGGCTACCCAAAAAATTCCCTCCGGTAATGGTATCAAGGATATATCTATACCAAGGATTGGCACCTACATAAAAATTGCAAAGAAGAACTGAAGTAGATTGCTTCCTGGTAGATCTATTTTGAGCAGTGCAAATTCTATACCAAGTGTCTTTTAGATTTTCTCCCTCCCTTTGTTTAAAATTTAGAACTTCGTTCTCGGGAGATAACGGAGAAGATATAAGACTAGCCATGACGATAAGGCAGGCGAGAAAAAGGCAAACGGAAAGAGAGAGGAGGAGATTGGGAAAGAGAGGGCGAATAAAACGGCAAGGGCGAAGTGGGGAGAGGAAAACGAGAGGCAAATGGCAACTAATCTAATGCAAGAGATAGGGATTGTGATGGGTACTTGATATGTTGAGTTTTTGCGTAGATTCCCCGGCAACGGCGCCAGAAATTCTTCTTGCTACCTCTTGAGCACTGCGTTGGTTTTCCCCGAAGAGGAGAGGATGATGCAGCAAAGTAGCGTAAGTATTTCCCTTAGTTTTTGAGAACCAAGGTATCAATCCAGTAGGAGGCCACGCTCAAGTCCCTCGTACCTGCACAAAACGATAGCTACTCGCAACCAACGCGATCAGGGGTTGTCAATCCCTTCACGGTCACTTACGAGAGTGAGATCTGATAGAGATGATAGATAATATTTTTGGTATTTTTGGTATAGATATACAAAGTAAAAAGTAAAAGGCAAAATAAAAAGCAAAGCAAGATTAAAGTGATGGAGTTTGATATGATGAGAATAGACCCGGGGGCCATAGGTTTCACTAGTGGATTTTCTCAAGAGCATAAGTATTCTACGGTGGGTGAACAAATTACTGTTGAGCAATCGACAGAATTGAGCATAGTTATGAGAATATCTAGGTATGATCATGTATATAGGCATCACGTCCGAGACAAGTAGACCGACTCCTGCCTGCATCTACTACTATTACTCCACTCATCGACCGCTTTCCAGCATGCTTCTAGAGTATTAAGTTAAAAATAGAGTAACGCCTTAAGCAAGATGACATGATGTAGAGGGACAGTTTCATGCAATATGATAAAAAACCCATCTTGTTATCCTCGATGGCAACGATGCAATACGTGCCTTCCTGCCCCTTCTGTCACTGGGAAAGGACACCGCAAGATCGAACCCAGAGCTAAGCACTTCTCCCATGGCAAGAAAACCAATCTAGTAGGCCAAACCAAACTGATAATTCGAAGAGACTTGCAAAGATAACCAATCATACATAAAAGAATTCAGAGAAGATTCAAATATTATTCATAGATAGACTTGATCATAAACCCACAATTCATCGATCTCAACAAACACACCGCAAAAAGAAGATTACATCGAATAGATCTCCACAAGAGATGGGGAGAACATTGTATTGAGATCCAAAAAGAGAGAAGAAGCCATCTAGCTAATAACTATGGACCCGAAGGTCTAAGGTAAACTACTCACACTTCATCGGAGGGGCAATGATGATGTAGAAGCCCTCCGTGATGACGGCCCTCTCCGGCGGAGATCCGGAACAGGCCCCAAGATGGGATCTCATGGATACAGAAAGTTGCGGTGGTGGAATTAGGTTTTTGGCTCCATATCTGATCGTTCAGGGGTACGTAGGTATATATAGGAGGAAGGAGTACGTCGGTGGAGCAACAGGGGGCCCACGAGGCAGGGGGCACGCCCTAGGAGGGGGGCGCGCCCCCACCCTCGTGACCGCATCTCTTGTCCCTTGGAGTAGGGTCCAAGTCTCCTGGATCAGGCTCGGTGAGAAAATCACGTTCCCGAAGGTTTTATTCCATTTGGACTCCGTTTGATATTTTGTTTCTCCGAAACTCTGAAATAGGCAAAAAACAACAATTCTGGGCTAAGCCTCCGGTTAATAGGTTAGTCCCAAAAATAATATAAAAGTGGAAAATAAAGCCTGATATAGTCCAAAACAGTATATAATATAGCATGGAGCAATCAAAAATTAAAGATACATTGGATACGTATCAGGCAGCTCCTCAATGGATTCCGCGGAGGAGGTGTCATCAAGATTCAGGTCCAGGTCCCCGAGGGCCTTCTCAGAGTCTTCCTCCTCCTCCTCGCTCTCCTTTTCGCCACCAGAAGACACATCAACCGTGGCCGGAGCTGGCGCGGCCACCTCGACATAGCCCGACACGGCCTTCAGTTGCTCGACCTTGTCAGGACGGCGGTACAGCGGCAGGTGGGCCACCGGAAGGTCCGCGGGCATCGTCTCCAGGAGGATGCTTGAGGTGAAGTCCAGATCAGAAGAGGGAAGCATCCCCGAGCATAGTCGGAGCTTGTCGTCATCCCCCATCAGATCCCACATGGGACGCGAGTGCGCCTGGAGTGGCGCCAGGCGCTGCCTCAGGAACTCCTTCATGATTTGTCCCCCCTCGAGCCTCGAGGCCATTTCGGCCTCAATCCTTGCCAAAACGGGCCCGGCCTCGGGATCAGTAATCTTCACATGGCTCCAACAGGCGCACTTCCACGAACAGGCGGTAGGCAGCGCCAGTAGCGGGTGCGTACGCTGAGCATCCAGATAAACCCATCTCTTCCGGTGGGTGCCTATCTTCTTCCCGGCCTTCATCAACCGGCAGCCCTTGCGCTGAAAGACAAAGGAGATGCACGCCGAGCACGGGCCCTCCTCGTACAGTCGGACGGCGAAGAGGTGGCGGAAGAGGGCGACAGTCGGCCTCACCCCCACGAATGCCTCGCAGTAGAAGGTGAACAGCGACAAGACGAGGAGGGAGCGAGGCTGGATATGAAGGGCGTGCACCTGGTAGTGGTCCAAGATGGCGTAGAAGAATTCAGGTCCACGGAGCAGGCATCATCAAGATTCAGGTCCAGGTCCTTGAGGGCCTTCTTAGAGTCTTCCTCCTCCTCCTCCTCCTCGCTCTCCTCTTCGCCACCAGAGGACACATCGGCCGTCGCCGGAGCAGGCGCGGCCACCTCGACATAGCCTGACATGGCCTTCAGTTGCTCGGCCTTGTCAGGACAGCGGTACATCGGCAGGTGGGCCATCAGAAGGTCCGCG
This sequence comes from Aegilops umbellulata, assembly GCA_032464435.1. Classification (NCBI taxonomy): domain Eukaryota; kingdom Viridiplantae; phylum Streptophyta; class Magnoliopsida; order Poales; family Poaceae; genus Aegilops; species Aegilops umbellulata. Next base: position 374,416,098 of record CP136058.1, on the reverse strand, counting down.
GGCATCGTCTCCAAGAGGATGCTTGAGGTGAAGTCCAGATCAGAAGAGGGAAGCATCCCCGAGCGTAGTCGGAGCTTGTCGTCATCCCCCATCAGATCCCACATGGGACGTGAGTGCGCCTGGAGTGGCGCCAGGCGCTGCCTCGGGAACTCCTTCATGATTTGTCCCCCCTCGAGCCTCGAGGCCATATCGGCCTCAATCCTCGCCAAAACGGGCCCGGCCTTGGGATCAGTAATCTTCACATGGCTCCAGCAGGCGTGCTTCCGCGGACGGGCGGTAGGCAGCGCCAGCAGCGGGTGCGTTTGCTGAGCATCCAGATAAACCCATCTCTTCCGGTGGGTGTCTATCTTCTTCCCGGCCTTGATCAACCAGCAGCCCTTGCGCTGAAAGACAAAGGAGATGCACGCCGAGCACGGGCCCTCCTCGTACAACCGGACGGCGAAGAGGTGGCGGAAGAGGGCGACAGTCGGCCTCACCCCCACGAATGCCTTGCAGTAGAAGGCGAACAACGACAAGACGAGGAGGGAGCGAGGCTGGATATGAAGGGCGTGCACCTGGTAGTGGTCCAAGATGGCGTAGAATAATTCAGAGAAGGTCGGCACAAGCCCAACGGAGATATTGTGGAGGAAGAAGGGGTAGCAGGTCACCGTCAAGGCCGGCGCAGTAGCCGACCCAACCAGGATCTTTGTCGGGCCATGCTCGTTATGCTCGCTTGACAGGAAGGACTTGACTTCCGCGTAGTCCCCCTCTGTGGCGACAGAAGACTCCTCGAGCGCCGCCACGAGAGAGGAACCAGACCTAGACGCCTGCGTGGCGCCCTTGCCCTTCTTCGCCATTGCCAAAGGCATCGGGGAAAGCAAGGGATTCGAGAAGATTGGAGGCGGAGGAGAAGGGGATCTGAGCAAGAAGGAAGGGGAGAAACAAACCCTGTGCGGCGAAGATAGTCTCCTTTGTCAAGTGACACGGTTACCAAGGCTGCATGGGGAGTGGAGTCGCCACGTCCCATCCAACCGTTACGCGCCAGCCTGGCCCGCAGTCTTTGGGGCCTGCGGCGCTCCGTTCTTGGCTAGGCTTCGCCTAGAGGCCAACTCCGCGTGCGCCTCAGGGGGCACGCCGCTGGCCCGAATGTTGGCAATACGCGAGGCCAAAGATTTGGGCACAATAGTGGCCGCTGGCCTTGCCGGGGCAGAGCTCCGCCGGGGAGTCGCTGCGTCGCCCCCTCCGGACGAAGAGCGTCCAGATCGACGCGGGGTGACGGCCTTGGGCTGCCCAGCGGCTCTAGCCCTCGGCGGAAGCTCCTCGACGGATTCCGCGGAGGAGGCGTCATCAAGATTCAGGTCCAGGTCCTTGAGGGCCTTCTTAGAGTCTTCCTCCTCCTCCTCCTCGCTCTCCTCTTCGCCACCAGAGGACACATCGGCCGTCGCCGGAGCAGGCGCGGCCACCTCGACATAGCCCGACATGGCCTTCAGTTGCTCGGCCTTGTCAGGACAGCGGTACATCGGCAGGTGGGCCATCAGAAGGTCCGCGGGCATCGTCTCCAGGAGAATGCTTGAGGTGAAGTCCAGATCAGAAGAGGGAAGCATCCCCGATCGTAGTCGGAGCTTGTCGTCATCCCCCATCAGATCCCACATGGGACGCGAGTGCGCCTGGAGTGGCGCCAGGCGCTGCCTCAGGAACTCCTTCATGATCTGTCCCCCTCGAGCCATGAGGCCATATCGGCCTCAATCCTCGCCAAAACGGGCCCGGCCTCGGGATCAGTAATCTTCACATGGCTCCAGCAGGCGCGCTTCCACGGACGGGCGGTAGGCAGCGCTAGCAGTGGGTGCGTACGCTGAGCATCTAGATAAACCCATCTCTACCGGTGGGTGTCTATCTTCTTCCCAGCCTTCATCAACCGGCAGCCCTTGTGCTGAAAGACAAAGGAGATGCACGCCGAGCACGGGCCCTCCTCGTACAGCCGGACGGCGAAGAGGTGGCGGAAGAGGGCGACAGTCGGCCTCACCCCCATGAATGCCTCGCAGTAGAAGGCGAACAGCAACAAGACGAGGAGGGAGCGAGGCTGGATATGAAGGGCGTGCACCTGGTAGTGGTCCAAGATGGCGTAGAAGAATTCAGAGAAGGGCGGCACAAGCCCAACGAAGATATTGTGGAAGAAGAAGGGGTAGCAGGTCGCCGTCAAGGCCGGCGCAGTAGCCGACCCGACAAGGATCTTCGTCGGGCCATGCTCGTTATGCTCGCTTGACAGGAAGGACTGGACTTCTGCGTAGTCCCCCTCTGTGGCGACAGAAGACTCCTCGAGTGCCGCCACGGGAGAGGAACCAGACCCAGATGCCTGCGCGGCGCGGCGCCCTTGCCCTTCTTCGCCATTGCCGAAGGCGTCGTGGAAAGCAAGGGATTCGAGAAGATTGGAGGTGGAGGAGAAGGGGATCTGAGCAAGAAGGAAGGGGAGCAATAACCCCTGTGCGGCGAAGATAGTCTCCTTTGTCAAGTCACACAGTTACCAAGGCTGCGTGGGGAGTGGAGTCGCTACGTCCCATCCAACCGTCACGCACCAGCCTGGCCCGCAGTCTTTGGGGCCCGCGGTGCTTCGTTCTCGGCTAGGCTTCGCCCAGAAGCCAACTCCGCGCGTGACTTGGGCCCTGGGGCTACTGTCGGCATACTAGGAACCAGGGTACCTAGACTTGCCTGTATGCGGCCCACGTCGCATTCCTGGTACGGCCCGGTAAAGCCCAGCTGATCGACCAGCTGCTCAAGACCCTCGCGAGGGGACCAGCCCTGGCGAGGAGAACGACCAAGACCTCCTCAGGGAGCGGCCTCACCTAGGCTGCTGCGGAGGGGCGACCAAGACCTCTCCCAAGAGTGGCCTCAGCTAGGCTGCTTCGGGAGGGCGGAGATCTCAAGGCAAGGGCTACCTCAGGAGGAGGCAGTGACGCAAGCCATGATGAACCGTGCTAGCGGGCGCCAGCACGCGCGAGCGGGCGCAGTTTCCATATCGGTGCAAAGGAGACCGCACAAGCGCAGGTTCCCGAGGGGCGAGCCAAAGGTTTCCCCTTTGGTGCAACAAGACCGAAGACCGCAAGGACGGCGGGAAGGATGTCATCGCCGAGCCCACCACCGTGTCACCGCCTGCCCTCTTTGCAGGCGAAGACCACCTTTTGTCAGGATAGGAGCATCCTTGTATTCCCGCTCAAATGGCCGTTGTGGGATTCCCTTCCCGCCTAAACATTTCGGGAGAAGAGGACCCTGGCCATCTATATAAGTAGCTAGGGTTCCTAGCATAGGGGGAGAGGACCAACCCATTAGCACTTAGCAAAGCAAAGGAGCAAGAACACCAACCTCATCATCCTTCTTGGGCTCGCCCCCTGAGCTGAAGAAACCACTGTACTTGTTCATACTCGTGCCCTCGGCCAATCCACCAAAGCTGGAAGTAGGGTTTTACACCGCAAGGTGGCCTGAACCTGGGTAAACTCTTGTGTGTTCTACTTGTTTGTTTGCTTGCTTGCATCCCATTCCCACCACCAGGAGAAGAGCGAGGCGCTAGGTAGACGTGTAGTGGGAGAGATCTTCGTCGCGCCCCTGTGTTCGAATCTTAAGGGTTTTGCGGAGCCCGAAATCCGACAGTCGGCCCTAGGGGCGCGCCCAAGTGGGGGAAACTGACTAGGACTCCCAATTCAGACTTCCTTGGGGGGCACCCCTTGCGGGCTCCCCTCTCTCCCCTATAATCCATGTAGACGCAATACTTCCCCAGGGGGTTCCGGTAACCCCTCGGTACTCTGATAAATACCCGAACATCTCCGAACCCATTCCGGTGTCCAAATACCATCATCCAATATATCAATCTTTACCTCTCGACTACTTGGAGACTCCTCGTCATGTCCGTGATCTCAACCGGGACTCCGAACAATCTTCGGTGACCAAAACACGTAACTCATAATACAAATCGTCATCGAACGTTAAGCGTGCAGACCCTACGGGTTCGAGAACTATGTAGGCATGACCGAGACATATCTCCGATCAATAACCCATAGTAGAACCTGGATGCTCATATTTGTTCCTACATATTCTACGAAGATTTTTATCGGTCAAACCGCAATGACAACATACGTCATTCCCTTTGTCATCGGTATGTTACTTGCCCGAGATTCGATCGTCGGTATCCTCATATCTAGTTCAATTTCGTTACCGGCAAGTCTCTTTACTCGTCCCGTAATGCATCATTCCGCAAGTAACTCATTAGTCACATTGCTTGCAAGGCTTATCATAATGTGCATTACCGAGAGGGCCCAGAGATACCTCTCCGATACTCAGAGTGACAAATCCTAACCTTCGGAGACACCTGTAGAGCATATTTATAATCACCCAGTTACGTTGTGACGTTCGATAGCACACAAGGTGTTCCTCCGGTATTCGGGAGTTGCATAATCTCATAGTCAGAGGAATATGTATAAGTCATGAAGAAAGCAATAGCAATAAAACTTAACGATCATTATGCTAAGCTAACAAATGGGTCTTGTCCATCACATCATTCTCCTAATGATGTGATCCCGTTCATCAAATGACAACACATGTTTATGGTCAGGAAACTCAACCATCTTTGATTAACGAGCTAGTCAAGTAGAGGCATACTAGGGACACTTTGTTTTGTCTATGTATTCACACATGTATCAAGTTTCCGTTTAATACAGTTCTAGCAATAAACATTTATCAGGACATAAGGAAATATAAATAACAACTTTATTATTGCCTCTATGGCATATTTCCTTTAAAGCATGCAATTTGCAAGAAAGTAAAGGGAGGGGATTGGAGAGTGCAAACGTGATGGAGACACGGAGATTTTTGGCGTGGTTCCGATAGGTGGTGCTATCCTACGTCCACATTGATGGAGACTTCAACCCATGAAGGGTAATGGTTGCACGAGTCCACAGAGGACTCCACACACGAAGGGTCCACGAAGAAGCAACCTTGTCTATCCCACCATGGCCATCGTCCACGAAAGACTTGCCTCATGCGGGTAGATCTTCATGAAGTAGGCAATCTCCTTGCGCTTACAAACTTCTTGGTTCAACTCCACATCATGTCGGAGGCTCCCAAGCGACACCTAACCAATCTAAGAGACACCACTCTCCAAAAGGTAATAGACGATGTGTTGATGATGAACTCCTTGCTCTTGTGCTTCAAATGATAGTCTCCCCAACACTCAACTCTCTCTCAGATTTGGCTATGGTGGAACAGATTTGAGTGGAAGGCAACCTGGGGAAGGCTAGAAATCAAGGTTCAAATGGTAGGAATGGAATCTCTTGATATCAACACATGAGTAGGTGGTTCTCTATCAGAAAATGAATTGTGGAAGTGTAGGCACGTTCTGATGACTCTCTCTCAAATGAAGACGGGGGTGGAGGGGTATATATAGCCTCCACACAAAATCCAACCGTTACACACATTTGACTCATCTCGGTGGGACCGAATGGTTAAACTCGGTGGCGCCGATCAGTTCAAAAATGTGAACGTTAGGAATCTTGGTGGGACCGACTGGAACAACTTGGTGGGACTGATGTGCTAGACAAACCTCATATCGGTGGCGCCAATTGCATCAGCTCGGTGAGACCAAAGTGAAGCAATAGGGCCATCGAGAGGTGGTCAAGCCATCTCGGCGAGACCGATTGCAATTCTCAGCGTGACCGAAATAATTGCAACAAGAAACAGACAGTTGGCAAGGCCATCTCGATGAGACCGAGATACATATCGGTGAGACCGAACTGTTAGGGTTTTAGGCAGTGGCTATGTCATATGAACTCAGTGGCTTCGGGTAGAAAGAATCGATGGGGCCGAGTTGGAATTTTGGGTTTGGACATATTTGGATGGAGAAAGTGGCTGAGGGATTTGGAGCAATATCAAAGGATTTCAGCAAGTAAGCCATTAAGCAACATCTCATCCCCTTTTAATAGTATTGTCTTTCCTATGGACTCAATGTGATCTTGGATCACTAAAATAGAAATGAAGGGTCTTGAGCTTTTCCCAATCTTGTCCTTAGCATTTTGAAGGGGGTTCGACATCCTCTTGTTCATGCCATGCCATTGTTGAACTTGTCTGAAATACACCAGATAAAACTATTAGTCCAACAAGAGATATGTTGACATTAATTACCAAAATCACCCAGGGAGCACTTGTGTTTTCAATCTCCCCATTTTTGGTAATTGATGACAACATTGTTGGGGAGCGTAGTAATTTCAAAAAAAATCCTATGCACACGCAAGATCATGGTGATGCATAGCAACGAGAGGCGAGAGTGTTGTCCACGTACCCACATAGACCGAAAGCGGAAGCGTTATGACAATGCAGTTGATGTAGTTGTACGTCTTCACGATCGACCGATCCTAGTACCGAACATACGGCACCTCCGTGATCTGCACACGTCCCACGAACTCATGATCCAGCAGAGTGTCGAGGGAGAGCTTCGTCAGCACGACGGCATGGTGATGGTGACGATAAAGCTACCGGCACAGGGCTTCGCGTAAGCACTACGATGATATGACCGAGGTGGATTATGGTGGAGGGGGCACCGCACATGGCTAAGAGATCAATGATCAACTTGTGTGTCTATGGGGTGCCCCCTCTCCCGTATATAAAGGAGTGGAGGAGGGGGAGAGGGCCAGCCTCCTAGGCGCGCCCCAAGGGGAGTCCTACTCCCACAGGGAGTAGGGTTACCCCCCTTCCCTAGTTGGACTAGGAGAGAAGGAAGGGGGAGATAGGGGGAAGGAAAGGGGGGCGCCCCCCTACCTAGTCCAATTCGGACCAGAGGGGGAGGGGGCGTGCGGCCTGCCCTGGGTGCCCTTCTCTCTCTCCACTAAGGCCCATTAGGGCCCATATACCCCCCGGGGGGTTCCGGTAACCCCCCCCCCCCCCCGGTACTCTGGTATATGCCCGAACTCTCTCGAAACCTTTCCGATGTCCAAACATAGTCATCCAATATATCGATGTTTATGTTTCGACCATTTTGAGACTCCTCATCATGCCGTGATCATATCCGGGACTCCGAACTACCTTCGGTACATCAAAACACATAAACTCATAATACCGATCGTCACCGAACGTTAAGCGTGCGGACCCTACGGGTTCGAGAACCATGTAGACATGACCGAGACACGTCTCCGGTCAATAACCAATAGCGGAACCTGGATGCTCATATTGGCTCCCACATATTCTATGAAGATATTTATCGGTCAAACCGCATAGCAACATACGTTGTTCCCTTTGTCATTGGTATGTTACTTGCCCGAGATTCGATCGTCGGAATCTCAATAGCTAGTTCAATCTTGTTACCGGCAAGTCTCTTTACTCGCTCCGTAATGCATCATCCCGCAACTAATTCATTAGTCACATTGCTTGCAAGGCTTATAGTGATGTGCATTACCGAGAGGGCCCAGAGATACCTCTCCGACAATCAGAGTGACAAATTCTAATCTCGATATATGCCAACTCAACAAGTACCATCGGAGACACCTGTAGAACACCTTTATAATCACCTAGTTACGTTGTGACGTTTGGTAGCACACAAAGTGTGCCTCCGGTATTCGAGAGTTGCATAATCTCATAGTCATAGGAACATGTCACTGGTGCATGTCGGTCCTAAACAAACGGTTTTTTACCCCTTTCCGCGACGACATTAGGAACCGTCGCCAAGTGAGTGTGGGTGATAAGGGGGTCCTTCCCACATGACCCAGAAACCGTCGGGGATAGGGAGCCTTTGTCGGCGTTCTGGGAACGGGGGTCCCCAGACTTGCCTACCTGCGGCCTGCAGCGTGGCTCGAGTGGGGGCCCAGCGTGGCCCATCTTCATCAACACAAGGCTCAAGACCCTCGCGAGGGGCCAAGACTCGCGAGGCGGACGACATGATGCTTCCTCAAGCACGGTCTCCTCAGGCTGGCTCGCGAGGAGGTGGAGAGATCAAGGTGGGGTACCTCACGAGGTGCCCATGACGCAAGCCATGACGACCAAGGGTGTCAGGCGGGCGCCAGCCCGCGCAGCGTCCCCCTTTCCTCTTTGGTGCAAAGGGGGCAAGCGTAGGCGAGAGGATCAAGCAAAGGCACCCATTTCGGTGCAACGAGACCAAGACCAGTCCAACGGTGGGAAGGAGGTCACCCCGGAGCCCAGGATGGCGTCACCACAGGGCCTTTGGCAGGCGAAGACCAAATTTAGTCAAGATAAGTGTACCAGATGTTCCCCTTCGAATTGGCCAATTGTTGGCACCCTTCTCGCTCAATATTTGGGAGGAGGCCCAGGGCCTTTGCCTATAAATAGGACTAGCCACCCCCAGGGTAGGGGGAGGAATCCAGCATCTAGAGAGAGAGAGAGAGAGAGAAGGGCAATCGAACTCCCCCTAGCAGTTCATCCCCTAGCCAAGAACAGACCCTCGCGAGGCTGTTCTTCCTTGTACTGTTCTTCATCATCAGAACAAGAGGCAATCCACCCACCACAAACTAGAGTAGGGTATTACACCACAACGGTGGCCCGAACTAGTATAAACCATGTGTCTCTTGTGTCGTTCTTCTTGTAGTTAGATCCTTTCGAGACGGAGAGGTAGAAGGCACGATCTCCGCGCGCACCCCAGAGTTCGAACCTTAAGGGTCTGCCGGAACCCGTGATCCGACATTTGGCGCGCCAGGTAGGGGTGTGCCGGAATCTGCCTTCCACCGCTCCGTCCTCCCCCGGCTGCCGCATCCATGTATGGCGCACGTCGAGCTCGCTCGCGCTAGCGGCCCTCGCTGGCGGACGTCCTCGCCGTTCCCCGTCGCCCGCCATCTACACCGCCACCGGTCCAGCGGGAGGCGAGCAGCAAGCACCACCCCGGCGTCTGCCTATGCGACAGGGCGGCTGCACCGCGACGTCGACGCTCCCGGTCGTCGCGGCCCTCCTGTGCGGCTCGCAGGCGCCACCCACGAGCCGCCACGTCAAGCCGTTTGCCCGCCAGATCGGCGCCGCTTCCGCGCGGCAGGGGGCTCCCCCGGACCGGGCGGCGCGTGAGGTTGGTCTGATCTTCAGCTCGGAGGACCACCCCGCTAACTTGGCCGGCTTGGGCGCGCTCCCCCTGTTGTGCACCCCCACCATCTGCCAGGTGGCCGTCACCAGAACCCTCGTCGATGGCGGCGCGGGCCTCAGCATGCTCTCGGTCGAGACCTTCAACCTCCTCTGCATACCCCGGGAGCGACTGCAACCCAGCCGATCCTTTTCGGGCGTCGGGGGCGGGTCGTCTGACTCCTTGGGACAGATCCCGCTCCCGGTAACCTTCGGCACCTACGACAACTTCCGCACGGAGATGGTTGACTTCGACATCGCCCCCATCGGCCTCCCTTACAACGCCATCCTCGGCTACCCGGCACTGGCTCAGTTCATGGCCGCCACGCACCCAGCGTACAACCTCATGAAGATGCCCGGGAGCAACGGTACCCTCACCGTGCACGTAGACATCGGGGACGCCCTGCGAGTACTCAAGCTCGCCTTCAAGATGGCGGCATCGGCATAGCCCGCCGACGCAGGGACCCCTGAGCCCAAGGGGGTTGCGCCTACCAAGAAGAAGCAGTTGTTCACCCAGGACAAGGCAGAAACCAAGCAGATACCCGTCGACGAGGACGGGTCCTCCAGCGCCACTTTCACCATTGGTGCCAACCTGGGGCCTGAGCAGGAGGAGGCCCTGGTCAAGTTCCTGCGTGCAAACAAGAAAGTGTTTGCTTGGGAGCCCAATCAGTTGGCAGGGATCCCCAGGGACGTCATCGAGCACCACCTCAACGTGTGCCCAAATGTGCGCCCCGTGAAGCAGAAGGCCAGGCGGCAGTCCACAGAGAAGCAGGCCTTCATCGTCCAAGAGACCCGCAAGTTAGAAGCCGCTGGAGTCATTCGCGAGGTCCGGTACCCAGATTGGTTGGCCAACACTGTCGTTGTGCCCAAGAAAGGGGGGAAGGAGCGCATGTGTGTCGACTTCACCAACCTCAACAAGGCATGCCCGCAAGATCCGTTCCCGCTCCCTCGCATCGACCAGATCGTCGATTCCACCGCCGAGTGCGACCTGCTGTGCTTTTTGGATGCCTTCTCCGGATATCACCAGATCAAGATGGCGATAGAAGACGTTGAGAAGACCGCCTTCTTGACCCCGTGCAGGGTATACTGCTATACATGCATGCCGTTCGGACTACGTAACGCAGGGGCAACTTTTCAGCAGCTGATGCATATCACCTTTGGCCCGCAGCTCGGGAAGAATGTTGAGGCATACGTTGATGATATTGTGGTGAAATCTCGAGAGGCCAAGACCCTGATACAAGACCTGGAGGAGACCTTCGCGAGCCTCGACGCAGTGAACCTGCGGCTCAACCCGGAGAAATGTGTGTTTGGCGTTCCCTCGGGCAAGCTTTTGGGATTCCTCGTATCTCACCGTGGCATCGAGGCCAACCCCGAGAAGGTCATGGTGGTCGAGGACATGAGCCCGCCAAAGAACCTCAGAGAAATGCAGAAGCTCACTGGGCGTGTGACCGCACTAGGGCGCTTCATCTCCAAATTGGGGGAACGAGCGCTGCCTTTCTTTCAGCTGATGAAGAAAAAGGGGCCCTTTGAATGGAATGAAGAGGCAGATAAGGCGTTTCGGGATCTCAAGAGGTACCTAACCAGTCCCCCAGTCATGGTGGCTCTGCGTCCTCAAGAGCCCCTGCTGCTCTTCCTCGCTGCCACCCCCTACTCCGCCAGCGCGGCCTTGGTGGCGGTCAGGGAGGAGCGCCAGGTCAAGACCGCAGCGGCAGCCCGAGGCAAGGCAAAAAGGGAACAAGGAAAGCCCGAGGAAGCCAAAACCGTAGATGAGGAGGATCAACCGCCGAAGAACGCACTGGAGACAGGAGAGGCCGCACGCCCGGATGGTCCACCTCCCGAGGTCATGTCGTCCTGTGAGGTGCCCTCACCTCCCGAGGGCGCCGCGACTCAAGATGCTCTCAGCCTTGTTGAGCACCCGGTCTACTTCGTTAGCACGGTGCTACGGGACGCGAGGGCACGATACCCGATGCCTCAGAAGCTCCTCCTCGCGCTGCTAGTGGCCTCGCGCAAGCTGCGTCACTACTTCCAAGCTCACCCGATCAAGGTCGTCTCATCGTACCCCCTGGAGAGGGTGCTCAGGAGCCCTAACTCGGCCGGAAGGGTCGCTGAATGGAACATAGAGTTGCAGGCGTTTCAGCTCGAGTTCAGCACAATAGGGTTATCAAAGGAGCCGCATTGGCGGATTTCGTGGCGGAATGGACAGAGGCGCCAAGCCTCAAGGACAACGAGGATCGTTCCATCTCCCCAGGGAGCGAGGCGCCAGAAGGCTGGGTCATGTACTTCGACAAGGCATTCTCCAGGCACGGCGCGGGGGCTGGTGCGGTGCTTATATCACCCACTCAGGATAAGCTCTACTATGCAGTACAGCTCTGTTTCTAGCAAGGAGAAAAGGTCTCCAACAACATAGCAGAATACGAGGGACTGATAGCCGGGTTGAAGGCCGCGGCGGCCCTGGGAGTGAAGCGCCTCACCGTCAAAGGCGACTCACAGCTCCTAGTCAACTTCTCCAATAAGGTGTATGAGCCGAAGGACGAGCATATGGAGGCCTACCTGGCGGAGGTCCGCAGGATTGAAAAGCAGTTCTGGGGGCTGGAGCTGAAGCACGTGCCCCGTGCCACCAACCAGGAAGCTGACGACATAGCTGGACGAGCGTCCAAGCGGCTGCCGCAGGAGCCTGGTGTCTTCGAAGAGCGTCTCTTCAAGCCTTCAGCGCAACCAACGCTATCAAGCACGGCTCAGCCTCGAGAGGAGCTCCCTCAGCCGCCAGCCTCGGGAGCCCCGGCCTGCGGACCGCCCTCAGGAGCACGTTTGCTCCTGACGATGGAACCTCAGGAGGAGTGCTGGATCACAGAGCTCCGGAATTACCTGACACATGGGGCCCTGCCAGAGAAGGAGGAGGAAGCAGAACGTGTGGCGCGGCAGGCCACGGCATACTGCATCAGAGACGGAGAACTCTACCAGAAGCGACCCAACGACGTATCTCTACGCTGCATCTCCAGGAAGCAAGGAAGGGAACTACTGGGGGACATACACGGCGGAGACTGCGGACAACACTCATCATCACGGACCCTCGTCGGCAAAGCATTCCGTAGTGGGTTCTATTGGCCCACCACGCTCAACGACGCAGTCGAATTAGTAAAGGCTTGTGAGGCCTGCCAGTTCCATTCCAAGCAGATCCATCAACCAGCGGGGAGCCTGCAGACTATACCCCTCTCGTGGCCATTCGCAGTTTGGGGGTTGGATATTCTGGGCCCGTTCCCCCGGGCGCGAGGGGGCTACCGTTACCTCTACGTCGCCATTGACAAGTTCACCAAGTGGGCAGAGGTGGAGGTTGTCCGTACCATCCCCGCGGGCTCCGCGGTCAAGTTCATCAGGGGTATCGCGAGCCGGTTCGGGGTGCCGAACCGCATCATCACAGACAACGGTTCGCAGTTCACCAGTAATCTCTTCAAAACATACTGTTCTAACCTTGGAACGCAGATATGCTACGCTTCGGTGGCACACCCGCGAAGCAATGGGCAAGCCGAACGAGCCAACGCGGAGGTCCTGAGAGGCCTCAAGACCAGAACGTTCAAGAAGAAGCTGGAGGCCTGCGGCAGGGGTTGGTACGACGAGCTCCAATCCGTGCTGTGGTCCATCCGCACAACCGAGACCAAACCAACCGGGGAAACCCCGTTCTTCCTGGTCTACGGAGCCGAAGCAGTCCTTCCTCACGAGGTCAGGCGTCGCTCCATGCGGGTCCTGGTGTTCGACGAGGCGCAGCAGGACACCATGCGGGGGATGGACCTCGTGCTGGGGGAGGAACGCCGCCGGGAAGCCGCGCTGCGAGCGGCAAGGTACCAACAGGCGCTACAACAATATCACTGCCGCAACATCCGCCCCAGGACCCTCGAGGTAGGAGACCTCGTACTCAGGCGGGTCCTCTCCAGGGAAGGGCTGCACAAGCTCTCTCCCATGTGGGAGGGCCCGTTCAAGGTTGTTCATGTTTCCAGGCCTGGCTCCGTTCGCTTGGAGACTCAAGAGGGAGAGCCGATCCAGAACGCGTGGAACATCCAGCACCTCCGGAGGTTCTACCCCTAAAAGGCCCTGAGCCTGTGAAGAAGGCGAACGCCTGTGAAGATCGTCTCCTTTCGGAAAAGGCCCTGAGCCTGTGAAGAAGGCGAACGCCTGTGAAGATCGTCTCCTTTTGGAAAAGGCCCTGAGCCTGTGAAGAAGGCGAACGCCTGTGAAGATCGTCTCCTTTTGGAAAAGGCCCTGAGCCTGTGAAGAAGGCGAACGCCTGTGAAGATCGTCTCTTTTTGGAAAAGGCCCTAAGCCTGTGAAGAAGGCGAACGCCTGTGAAGATCGTCTCTTTTTGGAAAAGGCCCAGAGCCTGTGAAGAAGGCGAACGCCTGTGAAGCTCATTACCTCTAAGGAGAAAGGCCCAGAGCCTGTGAAGAAGGCGAACGCCTGTGAAGCTTATTACCTCTAAGGAGAAAGGCCCGAAGCCTGTGAAGAAGGCCAATGCCTGTGAAGCTCGCCGCCCCGTGACACTCTCACGTAATAATGAGTGGGGTTGTACACGCCCCGGAGTCTCAGGAGCGCCGGCCTCAGGCCCTGGGGCTCCCTCCCACGCCCAGTGGCAGCACTTAGCTCCGCGCTGGTGAGAAGACGTCGAAGACTAGACTAGGTGCCAGACGCGGCTTTTTCATTTGCTTTCCGCATTTGACGTGTCTTACTTGGATCTGAAGTCTTATCGAAACTATCACCGTTGCTGATTTGTGGTTTGTCGATTTTCGCCCCTCGTTTTGATTTTCTCTCATGAAAGGCCTCGCGAGGGATGGGACTCGAACGCCCTCGCGAGCGTTTCTGCTTTAGCCGCTTAAAGGTTTTCACGGCCCGGGCTCTCTACAGGAGCACCCCTCTGGTCCGTGCCCCTCGGGCACCGCGACATGCACACAGGGCCTGGGTCGGTCGCCCCCCGGCTGGGGCCGCAAACTACCTACGCGAGGGCAAATAGTTGAGAAGCGCAACAACAAAATCAAGGTAATGGCTACAACGGCAATGATTCTCAACACGCCCCCACGGGGCTCCATGCAGCTGTCTTATCTTACACAGGGAGCAAAAGGAAAAGGAAAGGGCGAGCCCGGCGCGGCCCGCCTCACGTCGGCCTGCAGAGGCGGCACCGGATGCCTCCGGAGCTTAGGCGGACTCCCTCTCGCGCTTCACCGGGGCGCGGCGATGGGCGGATGAACAGCCACCCCCCAAGCAAGCGCGGCGACGAGGGGGCTGGCTGTGGCCGCCGCTGGAGGAGCCGCCCGAACAAGAGTTGGCGGAGCTTGGGGAGCCTCGGGCGCCGCCATTAGAGTGGGCGTTGTCTCCTCCATCGTCGTCGGAGCGAGGCCCCTGGCCACGGTCGTCGTCCTCGGGGCAGCATCCTGCGCGGCGACCATCTTCCCCAAACACCCTCACGTAGGTGCCGTCGCCGTCGAACTTGAAGTGCAGGGTGCACCGTCGGCCTAGGCCGCGCGCGCGGGCAAATGTTTGCCAGCCGCGAGTCAGGGCCCCATTCCCAGAAGGGGAGACCTCGAGCGAAACCCAAGAGGCCCTACTGCAGCAACCGTCAGCCTGAAGCCAGAAGCCGCACCGGGCGCTGGCCGGCAGCTCGCTGATGAAGATGCGAGGGAGCTGGAGCCAGGTGTTGGTCGGGTCCGCCGACCACACGACGAACTCTGGCAGCACCTCCGCCGAGCGAAAGCGCGGCCTGGGGGGCCGCGCAGCCACATCCAACCTCCCCTTGGCAGCCGAGCGCTCACCACCACGCGGAGAACCACCCCTGTGCCCACGGGGAGCCACAGCGGGGACCGCGGGATGCTTGCGGGGACGACCCCGGCTGCGCTTGGCCGGAGGGGAGTCGGGCCCCGCCCGACTAGCCTTCCCCTTCTCCGCGACTGAGAACCTCTTCAGAGCCATGCGAGCGGCGGCGGCAAAGGAGAGGAAGAAGAAGAGAAGCGGGAAGGGGTGGACTGGCGGAGCTTGTGCGGCCTCGCACTTATAGCAGGAAGAGGCCAACCGTCGAGCACCACGATCGCAGGTAATAATGACCCATATCTATGCATGCAGGGACTAGTCAAGTCATGCAGTTGCCAAGGCGTCGTGGGGAAGCGGAGACGCCCACGTCCTGTCAAACCGCCACGCGGCGCCCAAGGCCGCAGGCTGTTAGGGCCCGCGGCGCTTCGCCCTTGCCCTTTCACCTCTCGGCACGGCCAAGTCCATGCGCGCCTTGGGCCCGGGGGCTACTGTCGGAGTTCTGGGAACGGGGGTCCCCAGACTTGCCTGCCTGCGGCCTGCAGCGTGGCTCGAGTAGGGGCCCAGCGTGGCCCATCTTCATCAACACAAGGCTCAAGACCCTCGCGAGGGGCCAAGCCTCGCGAGGCGGACAACACGGCGCTTCCTCAAGCACGGTCTCCTCAGGCTGGCTCGCGAGGAGGCGGAGAGATCAAGGTGGGGTACCTCACGAGGTGCCCATGACGCAAGCCATGACGACCAAGGGTGCCAGGCGGGCGCCAGCCCGCGCAGCGTCCCCCTTTCCTCTTTGGTGCAAAGGGGGCAAGCGCAGGCGAGAGGATCAAGCAAAGGCACCCATTTCGGTGCAACGAGACCAAGACCAGTCCAACGGTGGGAAGGAGGTCACCCCGGAGCCCAGGATGGCGTCACCACAGGGCCTTTGGCAGGCGAAGACCAACTTTAGTCAGGATAAGTGTACCATATGTTCCCCTTTGAATTGGCCAATTGTTGGTGCCCTTCCCGCTCAATATTTGGGAGGAGGCCCAGGGCCTTTGCCTATAAATAGGACTAGCCACCCCCAGGGTAGGGGGAGGAATCCAGCATCTAGAGAGAGAGAGAAGGGCGATCAAACTCCCCCTAGCAATTCATCCCCTAGCCAAGAACAGACCCTCGCGAGGTTGTTCTTCCTTGTACTGTTCTTCATCATCAGCCCAAGAGGCAATCCACCCACCACAAACTAGAGTAGGGTATTACACCACAACGGTGGCTCGAACTAGTATAAACCCTGTGTCTCTTGTGTCGTTCTTCTTGTAGTTAGATCCTTTCGAGACGGAGAGGTAGAAGGCACGATCTCCGCGCGCACCCCAGAGTTCGAACCTTAAGGGTCTGCCGGAACCCGTGATCCGACAGCCTTGATGCATACAGTTGTCCCTGTATAACCGTTTCTGATATCTCGAATATCCCAAATGCTTCATCCATGCTACTCGTTTGTGCTCGCATTGCCATCGCAGTCGGGGTTTTGTGGTTCTGCCTAAAACTAGGCAGATTCTAGGCACAGGAGCTTTCCAGGCAGATTTTAGGCAGATTCCAGGCACGGGAGATTTACGACGCCTGGCACATCACAAACAGTTCATGATTATAAACCGTGTACAATAGGTAGACAATCACACACATTTAGTTTTCCCGCACCGTATGTGATAGTGTCTGACATCACACACGCTTTGCGAACGGCAACTGTGTGCATGCTTGCACTCGTTTCCTCTCTGTGAACCGTCTCGGATTATGGTGTATATCGTAAACGTTTGTGTTTTACCAACCATGTGTGCCGTAATGACCTGCACAACGTAATTTCTCCCTAATTTAATTGCTTCTATTTAAAATTGTACCTAATTTAAACTTGAAAGTAGGCTATTGCTTTATTCATATCCATCAGGTTCAAACATGGTCACAGGAACATATGTTTAAAATTTACAGAAGCACCAAATAAAGAATGATGTACCAGGGTTCTATACTTGGACTATTACAGATGGTAAAGAAAGAGGCGATAGACATTCCAGTTGATGAACAAGGTGAAGCGGAATGGCCTATTGTGCTCTCCTAGATGCAGAAGGCATGCAGGACTCTAGTCCAACCCCTTGTGATGGTCGGCCGCCAATCATGTAGTTTGAGAGGTACTCTTGAGTAAACTGCTTCAGGATCCACTGCAAAAGAAAAAAAGATTCAGATATTATCATCTAACACAACTCATTACGGGCAATAAAAAGAAGGCTACAGGGTTCTTACTTACCATCCTACAGTTCACTGTTGTCTTGCATAAAGTGTAAAAAAATAGTTCGATTGACATCTTTTGACCCATTTTAGTAACAATCTTTATCAGTTTCCTCACTTGATGTTTCTTCATGAATATCCCATTGCCCCGTGCGCAGAAAGGGTCGAAGTGTGGATCTTCGGCAATGATATATGTACCTAAAAGCATGTAGTTAATGTTAGAAGCTAAACAAAAATTGAAAAATGATGTAGTACAACATTCCATCCATCCCATTATATAAGATTTTATTACATGTATATCTAGACATCATCAGAACATTAAGGTAACACTCTTCCTTGTTGCTATGTAGCCTGGGATTGGATATTTAGTCATTCAGTACAATGCATGTTGCTAAACAACAATTGAAAAACGAAAAGGCAAGTTAACTGCAATATCCTTAACAGCAGCTGGTAACCCACAAGTATAGGGGATCAATTGTAGCCTCTTTCGATAAGTAAGAATGTCGAACCCAAAGAGGAGCTAAAGGTAGAACAAATATTCCCTCAAGTTCTATCGACCACCAATACAACTCTACGCACGCTTGATGTTCGCTTTACCTAGAACAAGTATGAAACTATAAGTACTTTGTAGGTGTTGTTGGATAGGTTTGCAAGAATATAAAGAGCACGTAAATAAAAACTAGGGGCTGTTTAGATAAAGAAGCAATAAAGTTAGTATAGCGAGTGTGGAAAAGTGGTGGCAGGAGTTGCGAAATTGTCCCTAAGCAATTGACTACTTTACTAGATCGATAGCAAGTTTTATGTGGGAGAGGCCACTGCTAGCATGTCATCCCTGACTTGGAATTCTATGCACTTATGATTGGAACTATTAGCAAGCGTCCGCCACTACTAATGTTCATTAAGGTAAAACCCAACCATAACATTAAGATATATTGGCCCCCCTTCAATCTTGTATGCATCAATTTCTATGCTAGGTTGAAGCTTCTATCACTCTTGCCCTCCAATACATAGTCCTATCAACATACAACTAACCCTATGGTGTGATCCACGTGCGCGCTCATATGATGGGCACCAAAGGACAACAACATAACCACAAGAAAATTAAATCAATCATAGCAATTCATCAACTACCGATAGGACAACGAAAATCTACTCAGACATCATAGGATGGCAACACATCATTGGATAATAATATGAAGCATAAAGCACCATGTTCAAGTAGAGGGTACAGCGGGTCGCGGGAGAGTGGACCGTTGTAGATAGAGGGGGAAGGTGATGGAGATGTTGGTGAAGATGGCGGTGGTATTGGTGAAGATTGCGGTGCTGATGATGATGGCCCCGGCGGTGTTCCAGCGCCACCGGAAGAGAGGGGAGAGGGGCCCCCTTCTTCTTCTTCTTCCTTGACCTTCTCCCTAGATGGGAGAAGGGTTTCCCCTCTGGTTCTTGGCTTCCATGGCATGGGAGAGGCGAGAGCCCCTCCGAGATTTGATCTATCTCTCTGTCTCTCTCTGTTTCTGCGCTCTAAGACTCTTCCCTTTCACCATTTCTTATATATCCGGAGATCCATAACTCTGTTTGAATTGAAACCTTCGCCAAGATATTTTTTCAAAAAATTAGCTTTCTTGCGGCCAAAGAAGAGCAGCAACTGCCTTACAGGGTGTCCACGAGGGTCAGGGGAGCCCCCCCCCCTCGTGGCCCCTCTGGCACCGTCTCGCGTTGATTCTTCTTACCATATTTCACAAATATTCCAAAAATATTCTTCGTCCGTTTTTATCCCGTTTGGACTCCGTTTGATATGGGGGTTTTGCGAAACATAAAACATGCAAAAAACAGGAACTGGCAATGGATCAATATGTTAGTCCCAAAAATAGTATAAAAAGTTGCCAAAAGTATATGAAAGTTGCATAATATTGGCATGGAACAATCAAAAATTATAGATACGACGGAGACGTATCAGCATCCCCAAGCTTAATTCCTGCTCGTCCTCGAGTAGGTAAATGATAAAAAAATAATTTTTGATGTGGAATGCGACCTAACATAATCTTGATCATGTAATCTAAGCATGGCATGAATATTAAGACACAAGTGATTCAAAGCAATAGTCTATCATTTGACATTAAGACAATAATACTTCAAGCATACTAACCAAGCAATTATGTCTTATCAAAATAACATAGCCAAAGAAAGCTTATCCCTACAAAATCATATAGTTTGGCCATGCTTCATTTTCGTCACACAAAATGCTCCCATCATGCACAACCCCGATGACAAGCCGAGCAATTGGTTCATACTTTTTAACGCGCTTCAGCCTTTTCAACCCTCACGCAATACATGAGCGCAAGCCATGGACATAGCACTATGGGTGGAATAGAATATGATGATGGAGGTTGTGTGGAGAAGACAAAAAAAGGAGAAAGTCTCACACCGACGCGGCTAATCAATGCGAGGAGTAGGGATTGCCATGCAACGGATGCACTAAGAGTTATAAGTGTATGAAAGCTCAAACCGGAAACTAAGTGGGTGTGCATCCAACTTGCTTGCTCACGAAGACCTCGGGCATTTGAGGAAGCCCATCATCGGAATATACAAGCCAAGTTCTATAATGAAAATTCCCACTAGTATATGAAAGTGATAACTCAAGAGACTCTCTATATGAAGAACATGGTGCTACTCTAAAGCACAAGTGTGGTAAAAGGATAGTAACATTGCCCCTTCTCTTTTTTTCTCTCTTTTTTTGTTTTCTTTTTGTTTTCTTTTTTTTGGTGGGCTTCTTTGGCCTCTTTTTTATTTGGCCTTCTTTGGCCTCTTTTATTTTATTAACCTCACATGATACAATGTTCTAATAATGATGATCATCACACTTTTATTTACTTACAACTCAATATTACAACTCAGTACTAGAACAAAGATATGACTCTATATGAATTCCTCCGGCGGTGTACCGGGATGTGCAATGATCTAGCGTAGCAATGACATAAAAAACGGACAAGCCATGAAAACATCATGCTAGATATCTTACGATCATGCAAAGCAATATGATAATAAATGCTCAAGTCATGTATATGATGATGATGGAAGTTGCATGCCAATATATCTCGGAATGGCTATGGAAATGCCATGATAGGTAGGTATGGTGGCTGTTTTGAGGAAGATATAATGAGGCTGATGTGTGATAGAGTGTATCATATCACGGGGTTTGGATGTACCGGTGAAGTTTGCACCAACTCTTGAGGTGAGAAAGGGCAATGCACGGTACCGAAGAGGCTAGCATTGATGGAAGGGTGAGAGTGCGTACAATCCATGGACTCACATTAGTCATAAAGAACTAATATACTTATTGCAAAAGTTTATTAGCCCTGGAAGCAAAGTACTACTACGCATGCCCCTAGGGGGATAGATTGGTAGGAAAAGACCATCGCTCGTCCCCGACCGCCACTCATAAGGAAAGCAATCAAAGAACACCCCATGCTTCAAATTTGTCACACAACGTTTACCATATGTGCATGCTACGGGACTTGCAAACCTCAACACAAGTATTTCTCAATTTCACAATTACTCAACTAGCACGACTCTAATATCACCATCTTTTTATCACAAAGCTATTTCAAGAAATCAAACATATCATATTCAGTGATCTACAAGTTTTATGTAGGATTTTATGACTAACCATGTGAATTACCAATTCCTGTCATCTCTCTAATTAGATATAAGTGAAGCAAGAGAGTTTAATTCTTTCTACAAGAGATATTCCCATGCTCTAACAAGTATAAGTGAAGCAAAAGAGCATTCTACAAATGGCGGTTTTCTATGTGAAGTGAAACAGGCAATCCAAACTTCAAATGATATAAGTGAAGCACATGAAGCATTCTATAAATCCATACTCAAAAGATATAAGTGAAGTGGAATGAGCATTCTATAAATCAACAAAGTACTATCTCATACCAGCATGGTGAATAAAATAAAATTGAAAACTAAATGCAAAAGACGCTCCAAGATCTGCACATATCACATGAACGAAACGAATCCGAAAACATACCGATACTTGTTGAAGAAAGATGGGATGCCTTTCGGGGCATCCCCAAGCATAGACGCCTGAGTCTCCTTGAATCTTTACTTGGGGTGCCTTGGGCATCCCCAAGCTTGAGCTCTTGCCTCTCCTCCTTTTCCTCATATCGAAACCTCCTCGATCTTCGAACACTTCGTCCACACAAAACTTCAACAGAAAACTCGGTAAGATCCGTTAGTATAATAAAGAAAATCACCACTCTAAGTACTGTTGCAAACCAATTCATATTTTGTTTTTGCATGGTAGATACTGTAATATAACTTTTCCATGGCTTAAGCTACTGATAGGAATTGATAGTTTCATCAAAACAAGCAAACTATGCATCAAAAACAGAATCTGTCTAAAACAGAACAGTCTGTAACAATCTGAACATTCACCATACTTCTGGTACTCCATATAAAGACATTGCAAAAAGAATCATAACCGTTTGACATTCCAGTAAGAACTGTAAAATCACGCACTACAGCCAAAGTTTTCGTCCTGCACCGCACAAACAAACAAGCAATCTAAACATCCTAAAGGCAAACCTTGGCACATTATTTTTATATTTAAACTTTATAAAAGCACAGAAAAGAAATAAATTACTCTATAAAACTTCCGGGTTGTCTCCCTGGCAGCGCTTTCTTTAAAGCCATTAAGCTAGGCATATAGTGCTCAAGTAGTGAATCCACCCGGATCCCAAGGTATATCAAAGCCAATTTTAATTAGCAATGATTTGTAATTTAGTAGTGAGCACAAAGTAAAATATATCATGTAATGACAAAGTATAACTCTCTTCCTATGCATCGGCATGTCATAAAAGAACAATTCATGCACATCAAGTAAAGGCCAATACATGGCATAAACAATTTCTTGCAATTTTATCACGTGGGAAACATAGAGAGGTGGGGATATAGTTCCTCTCACATAATAATTGCAAGTAGGAGCAGCAAGCACATGCATATTATATTCATCAAAATCATCATGTGCAACAGTAAAAGGCAACCCATCAATAAAATCCTTAATAAGGCAAACTTCTTCGATATAGTGTAGTCGAGAGAATTCAAAAAGATAATAGGACTATCACGCATGAGTGCAATAGAAACAATTTCATGTTTAACATAAGGAACTATAGCAAGTTCATCTCCATAAGCATAATTCATATTGGCATCTTGGCCACAAGCATAGCAAGCATCATCAAAAAGGGATATTTCATAAGAATCAACGGGATCATAACAATCATCATAGCATTCATCCTTCGGTAAGCACGAAGGGAAATTAAACAATGTATGAGTTGAAAAGTTACTCTCATTAGAAGGTGGGCACGGGTGATCAATTCGCTCTTCCTCCTTTTGTTCTTCGCCCTCCTCCTCATATTTTTCATCCAATGAGATCACAGTTTCATCAATTTCTTCTTCCATAGACTTCTGCAAAATATTAGTATCTTCTTGGACAGCGAAGGAGTCCTCAATATATGGTTTAACATAGGCATTAGAAGCATAATTATCATAACAATATTTAAGTATGGCAAAAATTTTAGATTTGTAAAGAGTAGCATCATACTTTCCCATCAAAGAAGCAATTTCATAAGCACCCTTAAAAGCAACAAATTCTTCAATTTGTTGAACATCATAGTAATTATAAACACCCTTAGCATATGAAGATACGATTCCATTGTCACTAAACAAACACTGGTAGGGAAGGTGTTTCTTAGGGTCTTCAGAACAACAAGTAAAATCATAAATTTCACATAAATTCTAAGCATAGCATTCCAAACGATGAATTTGATCCAATAAAAGTTTCCCTTTTTGAGATAAGCGGTGTCGCACATAAAAAGCATGCTCATCTAAAGATTTGCCCTCAACTAAGCTAGTTGGGGTTTCAGCACGAGCACAAAGGGATCGAAGATGATCCAAGTAAAAAGCTATAGGAGTGTGATAGATTTTGAGTGGTTCTTCAACCATTGGTGTAGTAGGTACAACTAATTTTTTTGGTATTTTGCGTTTCCTACCCATAACTAAAGATAGAAAACAAGAGCACAAAAAAACTACTTAGTGATAAAGCAAACAAGCACACACGAGAATATTCACCCCATGTTATAACTCCCCGGCAACGGCGCCAGAAAAAGGTCTTGATAACCCACAAGTATAGGGGATCAATTGTAGCCTCTTTCGATAAGTAAGAGTGTAAAACCCAACAAGGAGCTAAAGGTAGAACAAATATTCCCTCAAGTTCTATCGACCACCGATACAACTCTACGCACGCTTGACGTTCGCTTTACCTAGAACAAGTATGAAACTGGAAGTACTTTATAGGTGTTGTTCGATAGGTTTGCAAGAATATAAAGAGCACGTAAATAAAAACTAGGGGCTGTTTAGATAAATAAGCAATAAAGTTAGTATAGCGAGTGTGGAAAAGTGATGGCAGGAGTTGCGAAATTGTCGCTAAGCAATTGACTACTTTACTAGATCGATAGCAAGTTTTATGTGGAAGAGGCCACTGCTAGCATGTCATCCCTAACTTGGAATTCTATGCACTTATGATTGGAACTATTAGCAAGCATCCGCAACTACTAAAGTTCATTAAGGTAAAACCCAACCATAGCATTAAGATATATTGGTCCCCCTTCAATCCTGTATGCATCAATTTCTATGCTAGGCTGAAGCTTCTATCACTCTTGCCCTCCAATACATAGTCCTATCAACATACAACTAACCCTATGGTGTGATCCACGCGCGCGCTCATATGATGGGCACCAAAGGACAACAACGTAACCACAAGCAAATTAAACCAATCATAGCAATTCATCAACTACCGATAGGACAACGAAAATCTAGTCAGACATCGTAGGATGGCAACACATCATTGGATAATAATATGAAGCATAAAGCACCATGTTCAAGTAGAGGGTATAGAGGGTCGCGGGAGAGTGGACCGCTGTAGATAGAGGGGGGAAGGTGATGGAGATGTTGGTGAAGATGGCGGTGGTGTTGGTGAAGATTGCAGTGATGATGATGATGGCCCCGGCGGTGTTTCGGCGCCACCGAAAGAGAGGGGGAGAGCAGCCCCCTTCTTCTTCTTCTTCTTCCTTGACCTTCTCCCTAGATGGGAGAAGGTCTTCCCCTCTGGTCCTTGGCTTCCATGGCATGGGAGGGGCGAGAGCCCCTCCGAGCTTGGATCTATCTCTCTGTCTCTCTCTGTTTCTGCGATCTGGGATTCTGCCCTTTCACCGTTTCTTATATATCTGGAGATCCATGTCAGTGTCAAAACCGGCGGATCTCGGGTAGGGGTCCCGAACTGTGCGTCTAGGGCGTATGGTAATAGGAGGCGGGGGACACAAAGTTTACCCAGGTTCGGGCCCTCTCGATGGAGGTAATACCCTACTTCCTGTTTCATTGATCTTGATGATATGAGTATTACAAGAGTTGATCTACCACGAGATCGTAGAGGCTAAACCCTAGAAGCTAGCCTATGGTTATGATTGTTCTTGTCCTACGGACTAAACCCTCCGGTTTGTATAGACACCGGAGGAGGCTAGGGTTACACAGAGTCGGTTACAAGGGAGGAGATCTACATATCTGAATTGCCAAGCTTGCCTTCCACGCCAAGGAGAGTCCCACTCGGACATGGGACGAAGTCTTCAATCTTGTATCTTCATAGTCCAACAGTCCGGCCAAAGTATATAGTCCGGCTGTCCGAGGACCCCCTAATCCAAGACTCCCTCAGTAGCCCCTGAACCAGGCTTCAATGACGATGAGTCCGGCGCGCAGATTGTCTTCGGCATTGCAAGGCGGGTTCTTCCTCCGAATACTCCATAGAAGATTTCGAACACAAGGATAGTGTCCAGCTCTGCAAAACAAATTCCACATGCGACCGTAGAGAGTACAATATCCCACAAATCTAATCTGCTGACACATTTCGTAGCGTGATATCACGCCATGGCCCGGTCATTTATTCGAACCGTTTTTCTCAACCAGCTACTGCACATATTGCGAGGCGGTTTTCTTGGCACATCTTGTCGAAGCAGAGATCGTGTCCCCTTATCATGGGATTCTCATCAATATGGGTGTGGGTAACCCAACCGCGCCATCAATCACGGCGCTTGGCGAATAAGCGATTTTACTAGGCAGGTGAGGAGGCGCATAGTTTCTTCCGCATCTATAAAGGGACAAGGACTCCTCCTTTTTACCCACGCCTTCTTCCACCATGCCCATCCATTCTCGCGCACTTGAGCTCCAGCGCCCAAGTTCGCATTTTCTCCGCAAAACTACTCTAAATATGTCCGGAGTGGGAGGCAAGTGGATGGTCTCCTCCAGTACGGAGGAGAACATTATGAAGCTTCGAGAAGCCGGATACCTGGCCGCAGATATCGCGCACCGGCTCCCGGATGTGGGGCAGATCGTCCCCACCCCCGAACCCCACGAAAGGGTTGTATTCCTTACCCATTTCGTCCGCGGGCTGGGATTTCCCCTCCGCCCATTTGTTCACGGGCTCATGTTCTACTACAGGCTAGACTTTCATGATCTGGCCCCTAATTTCATCCTCAACATCTCGGTGTTGAGATTATGTAGCAAATACCTCTCTTGGAACAGCTTGATTGGTTCTTCACAACCTCTGATTGGATCTCTCACTATCCTAATACTGTTGTCTTTCCTTTGGCAAAAACTTCATCGGATCATGTGCCATGTGTGGTCTCAATCGACACTAAAATCCCCAAGTCCAAGATTTTTAGGTTTGAAAATTACTGGGTTGACATGCCAGGGTTTATGGAGTCTGTCATGAAATCCTGGGAGGCCTTTGTGTTTTCTGATCTCTCTGCATCCGCAGTTCTAACTAGGAAATCTAAACGCCTCAGGTATGACTTAAGAGTTTGGAGCAAAAACCTCTCTTACCTTAAGAAGTTAACTGTGGAATGCAGCAAGGTTATTCTCTATTTTGATAAGTTGGAGGAGTTACGGCCACTGGTTAGATCTGAGTTCAATTTCAGGAAAATAGTCAAGTTGCATTATGAGCATTTGTTGAAACTCCACTATATCTATTGGAGGCAGAGGTGTACAATTAGGTACATCAAGGTGGGTGAGGAAAACTCCAAAATTTTCCATGCCATGGCATCTGAGCGCATGAGGAAAAACTCTATAGCTAGTCTGAAAACGCTAGGGATGGACGTTCCTGTCTCTGATCACGATTAAATGGCGGGAATCCTCTGGGCTTCTTTCAAAAACCGAATGGGCCAGGCCCAGGACATTACAATGGGCTACGATTTAGGCACACTCATCCAGCCGGTCCCTGGTTTGGACGAATTGTCCCTCCCCTTCTCTGATGCTGAGATTAAAAAGGTCTTGCAAGAGTTGCCAACTGATAGCGATTTTAATGGCATGTTTGTCAAGCGTTGTTGGCCGATCATCGAGAAGGATTTCTTAAGCTTGATCAAAGACTTTTATGAAGGGAAACTTTCCATGGAAAACATTAATGGGTCTCTCATTACCCTCATCCTTAAAATGTTATCTACTGAGGGGCCGGATGATTTTAGGCCTATTTCTCTTACAAACACCTACTTGAAGTTTCTCGCCAAGTTGTTGGCTAATAGGTTGCAAAGTGTAATTTTGAACTGCATCCACAAGAACCAGTATGGTTTTCTTAAGGGTAGAGCAATCCAGGACTGTCTGGCTTGGAGTTTTGAGTATATACACCAATGTAAACAGTCTAAGAGGCCTATTGTTATTCTGAAATTGGATTTTGCAAAGGCTTTTGATACTGTTAATGATGAGGTTATTTTGCTAATGCTCAAACACGAAGGTTTTGATGAAAAATGGATTGGTTGGATCAAAGAGATCCTTTCTACAGGGTCTTCTTCTGTGCTGTTAAATGGCATCCCTGGCAAGCAGTTCAAGTGCAAATGTGGGGTCAGGCAAGGGGATCCTTTATCACCTCTTCTATTTGTAATTGCAGCTGACCTTCTACAATCTGTGGTTAATCAAATGCTGGCTCAGGGTGTTTTATCACTCCCAATCACCACCCATGACCAGGAGTTCCCCATTATACAGTATGCTGATGATACTGTCATCTTCCTGTCAGCCACAGATGAGGAGCTGGTAGCTCTCAAGAACATGCTGCTTACCTTCCAACAATCTACTGGACTCAAGGTCAATTTTGCAAAGTCCTCAATGATCCCTATCAACATTGAGGAAGGTGAAGCAATTTGGTTAGCTGCTCTATTGGGCTGCAGGATTGGCCAGCTCCCTTTTACATATCTAGGGCTGCCCCTTGGAACCACTAGACCCAGGATTGTTGATCTCATGCCTTTAGTGGACACTTTGGAGAGACGTCTGACTGCTAGCTCTTGCATGCTCAATCAAGGATCACGTTTGCAGCTTCTAACTTCAGTCCTGACTTCTATGCCCATTTACTTCCTTTGTAGCTTGCAAATTCCACCTGGCATTATCAAACAGTTGGACAGAATCTTCAGGCAATGCCTCTGGAGGGGGAATACTAATGCTCCCAAGCAATCTTTGGCCGCTTGGGATATGGTTTGCAGGCCAAAAGAGAAAGGAGGTCTTGGGGTGATCAATTTAAACATCCAAAACAAAAGGCTCCTACTCAAGCATTTGCATAAATTCTTTAATAAGGTTGACATACCATGGGTTTCCCTCATCTGGAACAGTTATTATGTTGATGGTGTCCCACATGCTACAACCCCAGTGGGCTCCTTTTGGTGGAGAGATGTCCTCAAGCTCCATGATGTGTACACACCCATTGCCTCAGTGCACATCAACATGGGTGACTCTGCTCTGTTCTGGACTGATGCTTGGCATATTGGTGGATCTTCTAGACCTTTATGTTGGAGACTGCCAAGGTTGTTTTCCTTTGTTAACAATGATAAGGTTTCAGTGCATGAATTCCTCATTTCACAGGATATTTTTTCAATGTTCTTCTTGCCATTGTCTCATGAGGCTTCTCAGGAGTTGCATGTGCTCGAGGATTGGATAATGGCCTTGGATAGGGACACCAACATACCGGATGTTTGGGTTTGGCCGGGAAAATCTGGTGCCTTCTCAGCCAAGAGTTTCTACACTTTGATGCACTCACATTTGCCCACAATTCAACCATGTAAATGGTTGTGGAAAAGCAGATGCACCTTGAAGATTAAAGTCTTTGGCTGGTTCCTTTTCTTTGACAGGCTAAACACCAAGGACCTTCTGATCTACAGGCACTAGAGATCCCCTCTGGATGATAATCTTTGTGTTATCTATCAGGAATTTTCTTTTGAGGACAGGCTGCATTTGTTCTTCAACTGCAATTTCAGTCGGAGGGTTTGGAACTACCTCTCTATTGATTGGTCAAGAGGGCCGGATATTTTGCAATGTATCCAACATGCTAGGTCAAGTTTCAGGCATACTTTCTTCTTTGAAGTAATGCTTACGGCTGCCTGGAACATTTGGATCCTCAGGAATGGCAGAACTTTTAGAGGGGAGAGAGCTACTTTTGCTGCTTGGAAGTCTAACTTTGTACATGATCTCACACTTCTATCTCATAGGCTCAAGGAGGATAATAGCATCAAGCTTAAAGCTTGGATAGATGCTTTAGTCTAATTAGTCAAGGTAGGTTGTTGTAGACTAATACCCTAGCTTTGTAGTCTAGTTTCTTACCTCTTGTGTATACTCCTTCTGTTCTTTTTATACAATTGTTTCTTTTTAATAAAGGGCTGTGGGGCTTTGCCTCACAGTAAATATTCAAAAAAAATATCTCGGTGTTTATCGTCGTGTGCGAGGCCTTCCTCCGCATCAAGCCCCACTTCGACCTGTGGCTGAAGACCTTCAACGTTAAACCAAAGGTGGTGGTCAGCCAGCAAGCAGCGTGCGAAGGCGCCATGGTGGGCAAAATGCCCAATGTTACCTGGATTGAAGGCTCCTATGTGGAGACCATAAAGGGGTGGCAATCAGGGTGGTTTTACATCACCGAGCCACGCGACACCAACTGGGTGGTGGCCCCCGAATTTCGATCCGGAATCGCCATGCGGATCACCTCCTGGAAAGAGAAAGGCCTATCCCGGGGTTCATCGATGGAGCTGACCGGACTCCAGAACTGCGTCAAAAACATGATAATCAAGAAAATCAAGCTTGTCAACATGGTCCAAGTAATGCTCTTCCACCGGATCCTCCCGTGTCAAAGATGCGCATTCAATTTGTGGGTGTTCGACCTAGCTAAGCACCAGACGCTGCGAGAGCTCTTCGGCACGATGCACCAAGACATCTGGAAGGTGTTGTTCAAGTCCGCCGAGGTACCTCCTCCCATTACCGAGGATCGCGGACTCAGCGCAAAGCGCCATGCCGATCCGGTAAGCTCCTTGTATCTCATAAGATGTTCCTTTCCCCAGTATAATCATATGAGGGATCTAAGCCCCCACGCCATTTAACAGGACTGGGTCGCGGTAGCGGAGCAGATTGATTGTCCGGCCCCACTGCCCGAAGATCCAGCAATAGCTCTCCTTACGGAGATGCTGGTTCCGGCGGCCTATGAGGCGCCGGAGAAGAAGGCTACGGGGACCAGGAAAGGTCTCCGGCGCAAGGTCATATCGGACTCATCGTCCGGTAACATCGAGGCGCCCTCCTCCCATGAAAACGAGGAGGAGGAAGAGGAAAGTTCTCCCCCCAGCCGAGGGAGACAAAAAAGGAAGGCCGCCCCGTCAGGGGAGGCCGAAGGGTCCAAGAAGGGAAGGACTCTCCTTTCGGACTGCTCCACGGTGACCGCTTTTAGCGACGAGGAGTGGCTACCCAGGGACAAGCCCCTGGCGAAGTCGTAAGTATCCGGATACCATAATAATTCTTGGTATGTTTTGTTTTATTGCTTCTTATCATGCCAAACATGATCATGCAGTCCGTCCAAAGCCCATATCGGCATATCCTCTTCGGAGGAGTCTTTGGGCCCGTCGGAGATGAAAAGCGATTCACTTCCGACCGCCTCCTCCCCCCGCCCTACGGACGATGTCGAGGTGTTGTCTCAAAGGGAACTGAACCAAGGGGAGACAGTTCCGGAGGCGCCCCAAGGCGACATTCCAGGCACTGGGCGCACGAGGGGCAAGACCCCCATGGGCCCTAATGGCTGGGGTAGCAAGTCCAGCCCCCAGCCTAATACTGCGCCGGAACCTCCAGTGGTTCCGGAATCTGTTAGGCGACCCCTCACCAAGAGGGGCAAGCCATCTGTGCCGATGGCCTCTGTCCATCCAGAGGCGTCAGACAATTTGCTGGAAGCGCTTCGCGGCGCTTCCATTGAAGAAGAGCACCGCACTATCATGAGTGCGGTGGTCAAGAAGGTTCAGTCCGCCAAAAGCGGACTGACTGAATCCTGTGCCAGCCTCCTAACAGGCTTTGAGGTAAGTAATCAAATTATGAGGAAATGTTACAGCATACACAGTAGCCCCTGATGCTCTGTTTGGTGTTCACAAAGAAATGACGAACAGAGGATCAAATAATAATCACAGGAGTCTAATCAGAATGTGTCTTATGTGAATAAGCAGGCTTCACTCTTGGCCATTGCCGCTCGCACGACGGAGGTCTCCGCACTGAAGCGGGACCTTGAGCGGTCCAAAGAAGAGCTCGGCCTTACCAAGAGGCAACTCGAAGATACCAAAGGTAAGTAATACCTCGTCTGTCTATTGATAAAGAAAAAGCAAGGTGGTTTGTTAGATCACGGGATCGTTATGAATTTGCTAGGGGCCACGACCAAAGTGGCGGCCCTGAAGAAGGTGTTGTCCGAGGCTGAAGGCAAAGCGGCTCAGGAGCGCGTCGAGCGCGAGAAGCAAGAGGCTCGCGTTGGCGAGGTGCAGCATGAGCTCCAGGACTTTGTCAAGAAGTACGAGTCCTTGGAGAGTGACTCTAAGACGCAAGGGTCCGAGCTTGCAAGGGCCCTCGAGAACGCACAAAATGCCAAGGCCGAAGCCCAAAAGGCCCTCCAGGAAATTGAGGCGGTCAAGAAGATAGCGGCGGGTAAGGCATTCATTATGCAAAGCAAGCATGTGAAGGATACTTTCCTTTTACTTACCCGAATTCGGAGCTCTCCAGGAGCGTTCGCAGATCTTCCCAGCAGTACGTCGGATGCCGCGGAGTTCTACCGGGCCGAGGAAGGGAACTCGACGGAAAAGTTGTTCTAGTCTCAATATACTGGGACTGAACATCTGATGCCCTTGAGCGACTAGTTGAAACAACTAGTCGAGCTTCACAAGGCGGCCGAACTGGCCATGAAGGGCCTCATAGTCCGGATGTGGCCTGGCGAGCCCCTGCCTAGCAGTTATTTTGGCCTGGTAAGGCGACTTGTGAACGCCTATGCACGGCTTGAAGTCATAAAGCGGTCCGTCTGCATTGAGGGTGTGCGCAGGGCTTTTGCCCGGGCAAAAGTGCACTGGGCGAAGATGGACGCCGAAAAGCTGGTGAAGGAGTGGCCGCCGGAGGGCAAGGAGCATCGCCACCCCGAAAAGTATTATGACAGTGTCGTGAAGGGTGCTCGCCTTGTGGCAGAGGAATGTGCTAAGGATGTAATATTTGAATGAATGTACTCATGTGATCCTGTAATGTGAAACGAGTTCAGGTGCGCTATGTAACGCTTTGTTAATTTAAAATATTACCTTTTATGCGGCTGTTTATGAAATTTGAGAGTTGGCCAGTCGTCGGCTTCTGCCCCCGTGTAACTAGTACTAGGGTGTTCGGGATAAAACTGATCACTCTTTATCCCATTTTTGGGTCCTTCGAAGGAGGTGCTCAGCAAAATGAACCAGGCAATCGGACTATAAAGCTTTATCACTCTCACTTAGCCATAGAAGTCTACAATTTTAAACTTTGGCGAAGCCCCAAGTATTCGGAAGGCTGAACTTGGGGCGCTATGCACGCCTAAATCGGACAAGGCCGATTCCTCGCCCGAAGCGGAAAAAATCTTTAAGGATCTGAGACGTCTCGAACAGCGACCAGCTCTCGCCGCATCATGACAGTTAGTTTTCGGCTTTCTCTACTGAGGTCCTTGTCGTGGTTCTAAGTCTGATAGTAGAATGGGGGGTAGGAATGGAGAGGCAAAATCCTAGATTTGGAGTAGTTGTGCACGCAAGAGGTTAACGAGTTCAGGCCCTTCTCAGAAGAAGTAATAGCCCTACGTCTCGGAGCCCGGAGGCGGTCGACTGGATTATATGCGTGTGTGTTACAAAGATGCGAACCCTTCTTCCTGTGGAGGGGGGTGGCTTATATAGAGTTTGCCAAGACCCCTGCCAGCCCACGCAATGAAGGATCTTAAGGTACATTAAGGCAGGGCGTTACTGGAAACACCATGTATAAAGTGCTATTAAGGCTATAAAGGCCATTTAATTACAGACCGTTTGGATGCGGAGTGGCTCATGTGCTTCCGATGGTCGAGTGGGTCTTCATGGTCGAGTGTCTCTGCGCTCGTCGAGTGTTTTTGTATTAGTCGAGTGGATGCTTATCAGGTCGACTAGTAAGCAGCCTCTTTTAGTAAGTGACCTTGGGGAGGGTACCCTTGGGCAGGCCTATGACCCTACCCTAGGTACATGACTTCATCATTAGCCCCCGAATGGATCGAGGTTTGAGTGAGGAAGGAGTTGATAGTCTTCCGACCTGTTTCTTGCGTTGCAAGTGTGTATTGCTCCGGATCAACAGCCTTTCAGTGATGGCTTAAAATTCTCTTTCAGTCGCCTTGTTCCATTCTTTGCGTTTGTCGAGTGGACTTCGTGGTCTTGAGGATCTCCGAGTGACAAATCGGTGGAGACTCGTTGTCTGGCTGGTTGTTCTGCAGTTAGCGGATTTCACGGGATCCGAATTTTGGGAAGCGCGCGAAGTGGAGAAAACCGCGGCACTCGGATGGGACGAGACGATGACGCCTCGATCTTCGCGCCACCTTTTTCGCCACGTACCGCTCGCGCGCTTGTTGCGGGATTTGATAGATTGCCTGGGCCTACCGGTCAGCCACTCGAAAATGGCCTTATTTAAGGCGCCGGGTGGGGGTATTTTGAACAGTGCCAACACAATCTTCGTCTCCCTCCACCCCCAAATCTCTCTGTAGCGCCCGCAGCTTTCTCAGCGCCGCCGCTTCGCACCAGTCTCGCCGGCGACAATGGTGAAGGAGAAGACCGCGGCTCTAGAGCGGGCGAAGAAGGCGACGGCGACGGCGAAGGGGAGGGCGACAAGCCGGGGCGGATCCTCGTCACGGTCCCAGCTGCCGTGGGGTTGGGTCCAAGGAGATTGGATCAGCTCGACCATCACCAAGAAGGACCTCGCCGATCTGGCCGACGAGGGACTGATCCCCCACGGGTCGGCGAGGCTCCCGGGAACGGAGTCGCAACCGCAGCCTGAGGAGGGTGAGTGTGTTCTTCTGGCTACTCATGTAGATCGTGGGTTTTCTCTGCCGCCGAGTCCTTTCTTCCGAGGGTTTCTGAACTTCTTTGGGGCGCAACTCCATCATTTCACTCCCAATTCCATCGTCTACCTCGCTGCCTTTGTTTCGCTGTGTGAAAATTTCTTGGGCTGTCGGCCGCACTGGGGGCTTTTCAAGCACATATTCACCTGTCGCTCTCAGTCCGTGAAGAAAACAAACCCAGACGACGAGAGAACTCAAGTGATCCAGATGTGCGGGGGACTCGGAGTCCAGACGAGGGGCAAGAGCGCCTTTCCGGCAATGACTCTGCCCGACTTGGTTAGAGGGTGGCAGTCGACCTGGTTCTACTGCCAAGACCAGTCGACGCCGGGGCAGTCGACCGGGATCCCCCTTTCTCCATGAGTCGAGTAGACAAGCCATCTTCTCTGAAGGTGTTACCGGAGGAGAAGGCCCAAGTGAAGTTGTTGATGGAGCGCGTAGTCCAGCTTATTCGCGATGGGGTGACTGGCATGGATCTCCTGGAAGTTTTCCTCCGACGGTGAATTCAGCCACTGCAATACCGAGGCCATCCGATGTGGATGTACTCTGGT
The DNA here is from genome assembly GCA_032464435.1 of Aegilops umbellulata. NCBI lineage: Eukaryota > Viridiplantae > Streptophyta > Magnoliopsida > Poales > Poaceae > Aegilops > Aegilops umbellulata. The sequence goes on along the minus strand of CP136058.1, from coordinate 374,381,988 downwards.
ACCGACGACACTACTCGGGTTCATCCAGAGGAGGTCGACGAAGCCACGTTGGAGAGGTGGATGACTGCCATCACTGGGAACAAGGACAATCCTCGAGGTGCCAGGAGAGTTCTCCCATTCGACCAGTCTCGTCAACCAGATAAGGTACAAACACCTTTCTCCGACTGATCTGTAATATTCAATCTGCTTGTTTCCTCTTCCGAGACAGTCGATTGACCTTTACCTTGTTTGTTGTTCTCCAGGAAATTACGGAAATGTATTCGACGCCCAATGGAGCGCAGGAGCAGGCTGTGGAAGGAGAGGCGAGCGGAGGCGAGAGCGGAGAGGAGCCAGAGGAGTGGGAGTCCGATGGCAAAGGGGAGGGAGGCGGCGACGCCGACTCTAGTGAGGAGGAGGAGGAGGAAGAGGAAGCTGAACCTCCTCACACAGAAAAGCGGTCAAAGCTTACGCACGACCCTGCGCGGGAGCGGGGCAAGGCGACTGCTCCTGTTGGGCAGTCGACGAAGCGTCCCAGGACCTCTTCGCCTGCGCCAACTGAAAAAGCTCCCAAGCATCCGCGTGCGACGCCGTCCAAGCCCCCCAAGGCCTTGCCTAGGATGAAGATGATCCCCACCATTTCTGGGTAAAGAGTTGAACTTGTCTTCTCTTGTTGAATGTGACAGATTTTGGTCGATTCATTGAGCGAGTCGACTGACTTTCGAAATTTGCAGTGCTGCTACCTCGGAGATTTCCGCCAAGGGTGATGATCAGGAGATGGAAGACGCTGTTACCTCCAACCCTGGTATAATTACTGATGCTTTGTTTTGGGTCGACTGCTGATTTCTTATCATTCTGGTCGGTTGAACTTTTCTTGCAGCTCCTCATGTCATTGACCTCCCTGATGACGACGATGAAGTGCCGCTGAGGGCGAGGAGGAACAGGAAGGCTCTGGCCGGCAAGACTCCACAAGCTACCCCGATGCCTGAGGTCGTGGCTCGGGATGGAGGTGATGCTACTCGGACTTCAGTGACTTTTGCTGTACTGCTGACGAGTGCTCGACCCACTTCGTCGACTGTTGCTCCACCATCTCTTTTTGCTGCCCACCACGTCCCGGAAGACCCAGTGAGCGCTGCTAAGGAAGCCATACGCCAAGCAGGGTTATGATGGAACAAGTGAAGGTGGTCCGAGAGGCCGGTCAGGCGGCTTATGATGCTAGTTCAGCTCTTCAGAATATTGTTCAGGTAAGTCGACTTGTCTGTTTCGTTATGAAACGCCACCTGAAAACTGCTTCTTTCTGAAGATTTTTGTTGTTTGTACACCCACTGGGGTGTGTGTGTCGATTGAATTTCTGTGGGGGCACGCTGAGTGCACCCACTGGGTGTAGTCTCCGAGGCTATGGTGGACTGATGGCAGTCGACTATAGTCTTTATACTTTCAAACTTCTTCACTCGGCCTGGTCGGACCAAGTCGAGTGGAACCAAAAAAATACCTGTGGGGGCACGCTGAGTGCACCCACTGGGTGTAGTCCCCGAGGCTATGGTCGACTGCTGGCAGTCAACTATAGTCTAAAGAACTTTATGCTCTCCTTTTTTTTAGATGCGGCTGACCGCTGACTATTAGTCATGGCTTTAGAATCATATTTGGTCGACTGATCAAGCAGAATTTTGAAAGATTACCGGTGGGGGCACGCTGAGTGCACCCACTGGGTGTAGTCCCCGAGGCTACTGTCGAATGTTTCGATTCGGCTGTAGTCTTAGAAGTGCTACAACTTTTCCTTTAGTCACTCGGAAGTAACTTGTCTTTGATGTCTTTTGTCAATTGACTCTTTGCAGAAGTCTTGCGAGCTTGTTGCTCATTTTGCTGAATTGAAGGAGAAACAGGTCCAGCTTAACCTCGATTTGAAGTTTGCCCAGGAAAGCTTGCAGAAGGTGAAGGACGAAGCAAAAGGTATGGCTGGTGAGGATTCGACGGCTGTCTTTGTTTTTCTGCCTATTCTCAACTCCGTTCTCATTATTGTTTTGCAGACCAACTAGAGGAGGCTCTGAGGAAGAAAGATCTTGACCTTGCTGAAGCACAGAAGGCGGCTTCGGAGAAGACGAAGCTCGCTGAGGAGAAGCTTGCTTCAGTTGGTCAGCTTGAGGATGAGAATGCCAATCTGAAGTCTGCTCTTGACGCGGCCAACAAGGAAGCAAGTCGATTGAAAAAGGACAAGATTGCTCTGACTGACAAGGTTGGCCATATGGCGGGGAAGCGAAATGATCTGGAGGCTTATCTCGGAGGGCTCGCCAAGAAACTATTCCTCGTGCTTGAAGGTAATCCCCTTTACTCGATTGACTTGTCATTGTCGACTCATCATTCAATTATAATTTTGGACTGTACCTTTCAGAATTCTGTCAAAACTTCGAGGAAGAAACTGGTCGAGTGGAAACCAGTCTGGACCCCATCAACTCTCCTGTGAAGGACGAAGCTGGCATGAATGTCCTCCGGCTGGAGTCTCGCATCGCCAGCGTGGTGGACTACCTTGCTCGACTGAAGGTTGCAGTATCGCGGATCGACTCTACACTCTGGCCAAAACAGATACTTCAGAATGACCTTGAATCCTTGGTCACTCGTTTGAAGGAAATCCCAAGTCGAGTGCATGAATGGAAAAAGTCTTCTGCCAGGTGTGGTGCCGATGTTGCTCTGTCGCTGGTTCGTGTCCACTGCAAGGAGGTGCGAGAAGAGAAGCTGGCCGCCCTCCAAGTTGCCAATACCAGGAAGCATAATTTCCAGGACTTCATGGAGACCTTCATTGCTGCTGCCACTCGTATCTCATACGGGATTGATTTGGACGAGTTTGTTGCCCCATCCAGTCCTCCACCGGAGGAGTAAAAAACTGTTGTGTCTCACTTTAAATTTGCCTCGGAATGCCGAGTGGTTTGTGTAACCGATAAACTCTGTCGAGCTGGAGGCTCGAGTACTTTTATTTGCGGTCCAGGACCTTTTGATCTTATCGAACTTGATTTATCGTTGAATATCTTCGTGATTTATCCGTCGAGTGAGACTTGACTTTCACTCAAAATGACTTAGGCGAGCACAGGGCTGCAGCTAAGACTCCGAGTGGGAGGTTTGCTCTCCACTCGGTAGGATTTTAATCACTTAGGCGAGCATTGGGCTACAGCTAAGCCTCCGAGTGGGAGGTTTGCTCTCCACTCGGTAGGATTTTAATCACTTAGGCGAGCACTGGGCTGCAGCTAAGCCCCCGAGTGGGAGGTTTGCTCTCCACTCGGTAGGATTTTAATCACTTAGGCGAGCATTGGGCTGCAGCTAAGCCTCCGAGTGGGAGGTTTGCTCTCCACTCGGTAGGATTTTAATCACTTAGGCGAGCACTGGGCTGCAGCTAAGCCCCCGAGTGGGAGGTTTGCTCTCCACTCGGTAGGATTTTAATCACTTAGGCGAGCATTGGGCTGCAGCTAAGCCTCCGAGTGGGAGGTTTGCTCTCCACTCGGTAGGATTTTAATCACTTAGGCGAGCACTGGGCTGCAGCTAAGCCCCCGAGTGGGAGGTTTGCTCTCCACTCGGTAGGATTTTAATCACTTAGGCGAGCACTAGGCTGCAGCTAAGCCCCCGAGTGGGAGGTTTGCTCTCCACTCGGTAGGATTTTAATCACTTAGGCGAGCACTGGGCTGCAGCTAAGCCCCCGAGTGGGAGGTTTGCTCTCCACTCGGTAGGATTTTAATCACTTAGGCGAGCACTGGGCTGCAGCTAAGCCTCCCGAGTGGGAGGTTTGCTCTCCACTCGGTAGGATTTTTGAATATAGATTCTGAAGGAGAAGGAGGCAGTCGACATGCGCCTTGTCGTCCTTGCGAAGCGTTCATTATATTGAGAGTTTGACTAAATCCTTGGACTGTTATTAAGCCCTCGAACGGGAAGCTGGCTTTCCACTCGGTAGGAATTTTAAATACTTAGGCGAGCACTGGACTGCAGCTAAGCCCCCAAGTGGGAGGTTGGCTCTCCACTCGGTAGGATTTTAAATACTTAGGCGAGTACTTGGACTGCAGCTAAGCCCCCGAGTGGGAGGCTGGCTCTCCACTCGGTAGGATTTTAAATACTTAGGCGAGTACTTGGACTGCAGCTAAGCCCCCGAGTGGGAGGCTGGCTCTCCACTCGGTAGGATTTTAAATACTTAGGCGAGTACTTGGACTGCAGCTAAGCCCCCGAGTGGGAGGCTGGCTCTCCACTTGGTAGGATTTTGAATACTTAGGTGAAACGAATTCGCAGCTAAGCCTCCGAGTGGGAGGCTGGCTCTCCACTCGGCAGGATTTTTTACAAACTTAGGCGAAACGGATTCACAGCTAAGCCACCCACTGGGGGAAATTTCAACAAAAAGAAATAGCAATCTTCTGTGAAAATTATAACATTCTTGCTTTACATAAAAGAACTACAGATGTACTTTTATTACATCTCAACCGAGTGAGTTTTTTTTCAAGTGTAAAAAGGACGGAGTAACTCCGTATTCCAAGCTCGAGGCTCGTCGATCTGGCGATCAACGTTGTAGAGGTGATATGCTCCGTTGTGGAGGACTTTGGTGACGATGAAGGGGCCTTCCCAGGTTGGAGCAAGCTTGTGAGGCTTTTGCTGATCCACTCGGAGGACCAAGTCTCCTTCCTGAAAGGCTCGACTCTTCATGTTTCTGGCGTGGAACCGACGTAAGTCCTGCTGGTAGATAGTCGAGCGGATTAGGGCCATCTCCCTCTCTTCTTCCAAGAGGTCGACTGCATCTTGCCGAGCTTGTTCCACTTCTGCTTCAGAGTATAGTTCGACTCGAGGTGCATTGTGAAGCAGATCACTCGGCAGAACCGCTTCAGCCCCGTAGACCAGAAAGAATGGTGTTCTTCCAGTCGACCGATTAGGAGTGGTCCTTAATCCCCAAAGAACTGATGGAAGTTCGTCGACCCAAGGTCCTGCCGCGTGCTTGAGATCACGCATCAGTCGGGGTTTCAGTCCTTTGAGGATGAGACCATTTGCACGCTCTACCTGCCCATTCGACTGAGGATGGGCAACTGAGGCATAGTCGACCCGCGTGCCTTGGGAGGCGCAGAAGGCTTTGAATCTGTCGTTATCAAAGTTTGATCCATTGTCCGTGATGATGCTATGTGGAACTCCATATCTGAATATCAGCTCTCTGATGAAACTGATAGCAGTGCTTGCATCGAGGTTCTTGATGGGTTTGGCTTCTATCCACTTGGTGAACTTGTCGACTGCAACCAGTAAGTGAGTGAAGCCGCTTCTACCAATTCTCAGCGGTCCAATCATGTCTAGCCCCCAAACAGCAAAGGGCCAGACGAGTGGAATGGTCTTCAGAGCAGAGGCGGGCTTGTGTGACATGTTGGAATAAAACTGACACCCTTCGCACTTGTCGACTATGTCTTTTGCCATTTCATTCGCCCTCGGCCAGTAAAATCCCGCTCGGTACGCTTTAGCCACAATGGTCCGACAGGACGCATGATGGCCACAGGTCCCCGAGTGGATATCCTCAAGAATTATCTGACCTTCTTCTGGCGTGATGCACTTCTGGCCAACTCCAGTTGCGCTTTCTCTGTACAACTGCCCTTTGATTACTGTAAAGGCCTTGGAACGACGGACGATCTGTCGAGCCTCTCCTTCATCTTCTGGGATCTCTTTCCTCATAATATACGCAATGTATGGCGCTGTCCAGTCGGGAGTGACGACTACAATTTCCATAATCAGGTCGACCACGGCTGGAATCTCCACTTCAGTCGGATCGTTGGCGCTCCTTGGCTGCGGAGGTTCTTCTGTGAAAGGATCTTCTTGTATCGATGGCGCATGAATGTAATCCAAACACCCATCACTGGGGATGGCTTCTCTCTTGGACCCTATTTTCGCCAAATCATCCGCAGCTTGGTTTTTTAGTCGGGGTATATGATGGAGCTCTAACCCCTCCAATCTCCTCTCCAACTTTCTCACTGCATTGCAATAACCCGTCATGGCTGGGCTTCGTACATCCCACTCCTTCATCACTTGATTAACAACCAGATCTGAGTCGCCGTAGACCATAAGCCGACGGACGCCGAGTGAAATGGCCATACGCAGTCCATATATTCTGCCTCGTTGTTGGAGGAATCAAAGTGAATCTGGAGGACATATTTGAGCTTATCTCCTCGGGGGGAAACCAATACAACCCCCGCACCGGACCCATTCAGCATCTTGGAGCCATCGAAAAACATAGTCCAGTGCTCCGAGTGAACTTGAGTCGGAAGTTGTTGTTCAGTCCACTCGGCGAGGAAATCAGCTATTGCTCGGGACTTGATAGCTTTCTTTGCCTCGAACTTGATATCAAGGGGAAGAAGTCCAATCGCCCATTTTGCCACTCGACCAGTTGCATCTCTGTTATGATGAATCTCTGATAACGGCGCGTCGCTGACGATTGTAATGGAGTGATCAGAGAAATAATGAGCAACCTTCTTCGTGGTCATGTAAATCCCATAAACAAGCTTCTGATAGTGAGGGTATCTTTGCTTTGATGGGGTCAGAACTTCAGAAAGGTAATAAATTGGGCGCTGAACTTTGAAGGTTTTTCCTTCCTTTTCCCGCTCGACCATAAGTACGGTACTAATGACTTGTCCAGTGGCTGCAATGTAAAGCAACAATGGCTCTTTGCTGACAGGGGCAGCAAGCACCGGCTGGGTGGAGAGCAGAGCTTTTAGCTCTGCAAACGCTGCATCAGCTTCTGGAGTCCACTCGAACTTGTCTGACTTCTTCATCAGTCGGTAAAGAGGCAATGCCTTTTCACCGAGTCTGGAGATGAATCGACTTAAAGCGGCCAAGCATCCAGTAAGCTTCTGGACATCGTGCACACGCATAGGGCGTTTCATTCGGAGTATGGTGCCAACTTTTTCAGGGTTAGCGTCGATTCCTCGTTCGGAAACAAGAAAACCGAGTAACTTTCCTCCAGGAACTCCAAATGTGCATTTTGATCGATTAAGCTTGATATCATACCTCCTGAGATTGGCAAATGTTTCAGCAAGGTCAGTCAGTAGGTCGGAACCTTTTCGCGACTTGACCACTATATCATCCATGTATGCTTCTACATTCCGACTGATTTGAGTGATCAGGCACTTCTGAATCATTCTCATGAATGTAGCTCCGGCATTCTTGAGACCGAAAGGCATGGTGACATAACAGAAGCACCCGAACGGGGTGATGAAAGCTTTTTTTATTTCATCGGGTCCATACAGACGAATCTGATGGTATCCGGAGTAAGCATCTAAAAATGACAACCTCTCGCATCCTGCGGTCGAGTCGACTATTTGGTCGATGCGAGGAAGAGGAAAATGATCTTTTGGGCAGGCCCGATTGATATGTTTGAAATCGATGCACATGCGCAATGACTTGTCCTTCTTGGGGACCATTACAACATTGGCGAGCCACTCGGAGTGGTAGATCTCGCGAATGAACTCTGCCGCTAAGAGTCGAGCCACCTCTTCGCCAATGGCCTTTCTCTTCTGGACGGCGGACCGTCAAAGATGTTCCTTAACCGGTTTGATTTTTGGGTCAACTCGAAGGCGGTGCTCAGCCAGTCCCCTGGGAACACCCGGCATGTCAGCAGGCTTCCATGCAAAGATGTCCCAGTTCTCACGGAGGAACTGGCTGAGCGCTTCTTCCTATTTAGAGTCGAGTGTAGTGGAGATGTTGGTCGGAGCCGCATTGGGGTCAGTCGGGTGGATGTGAACCTGTTTTGTCTCACCGGACGACTAAAATGCTGACTCTGTGGCAGGCTTCTTGGCTCGCAACAAATCACTCGGGTCTGCGGTCTTCTGGTACTCTTGTAACTCCATTTCGGCCATCTGAGCATCAGCAATTTTGGAGCCCTTCTAGAAGCACTCTTCTGCCTTCTTCCGATTACCCATGATAGTGATCACACCTTTGGGACCGGGCATCTTCAATTTAAGGTACACGTAGCATGGTCGGGCCATGAAACGAGCGTACGCTGGCCTTCCAAGTATGGCGTGGTACGCACTCTGAAAATCCACGACCTCAAAGGTCAACTTTTCCTTCCGGAAATTCTTCGAGTCACCAAAAACTACATCGAGAGCGATTTGGCCGAGTGACTCAGCCTTCTTTCCAGGAATGACTCCGTGGAAGCTCATGTTACTGGTGCTGAGTCTGGACATCGGAATGCCCATCCCTTTCAGCGTCTCTGCATACAGCAAATTCAAACCACTGCCACCATCCATCAAAACTTTGGTCAGTCGAGTGCCTTCAACGACTGGGTCGACCACCAACGCTTGCCTCCCTGGGGTAGCAATATGAGTCGGGTGATCGGACTGGTCGAAGGTGATGGCAGTCTGAGACCATTTCAGATAATTGGGTGTCGTCGGAGCGACCATGTTCACTTCTCGATTGATAACCTTCAATCGACTCTTGCTTTTGACATCAGCGAAAATCATCAGGGTGGAGTTGACTTGGGGGTACTCCTCACTGTTGTCTTCTTTGTCCTCAACTTTGTCTGACTCTTTCTCTTTGTCTTTGGCCTGTTTCCTTTGAAACTGCTGAATCAGGAGTCGACATTGTCGAGTGGTATGCTTTGGGTAAATGAGTTTACCCTCCTCGTCTTTCTTCGTGTGAATGTGACACGGTAAGTCCATCACATCGTTCCCATCCTGGTCTTTCACTTTCTTGGGGTTCCAGGGACCCTTGGGTTTCCCCTTAAACTTTCCTGGGGTCACAGCCAAGGTCTCTCCAGGAGCAGCTGGCTCGGCTTTGCGCTTTTGCTTCCGACTGGAGTTTCCTCCGCCGGCCTCATTAGCGGTTGCTTTGTACTTGCCACTCCGGAGCCTATCTTCTTCTTCACCGTTTGCATACTTGGTGGCAATTTCCATCATCCGACTCAATGTCATATCTCTGGTTCGACCGAATTTCAAACTCAGCTCTCTGTTCTTGACGCCTTCCTTGAAGGCACAAACTGCCTGGTGATCAGATACATTCTCGATTGTGTGATGTAAAGTGATCCACCTCTGGATATAATCCCTCAGAATTTCACTCGACTTCTGAACACACGACTGCAATTCTTTCAACCCTGTTGGTCGCTTGCAAGTCCCTTCAAATGTCCTGACAAACACTTGGGCAAGATCTTCCCAAGTGTAAATACTGCTGGGTGCCAACTGGTTCAACCATGCTCTGGCTGATCCCTCCAACATAAGAGGTAAATGCTTCATGGCTACCTCGTCGTTGCCGCCGCCAATCTGAACAGCCACTCGGTAATCTTCAAGCCATGTGTTGGGCTTGGACTCGCCGGTGAACTTACTAACTCCAGTCGCCAACCTGAAGTTGGGAGGAATTACTGCGGCCCTGATTGCTCTGCTGAAACATTCTGGTCCTGATACATGAACCCTGCTGCTGGAGGGAACGTCTCTGTCATGGCCTTCTCGGTGAGCTCTATTCCTGTCGACCAGACCTTGAACGATAATGGATCTCGCATCAAAGCCTGGTTCCCTGGGGTCGACTGGAAACCTTCGCCCAGCATTGTGCTGGCGTCTGTCATCTTGCTGCCAAGGAACGTACGATCCACCCCTTGGGGGAGGAGTGGGCACTCGACGTCGATCATTGCGGTCGAATCGGTGTTCATGCCGCTCACGGCCTTGATATTGATCATCATGCCGGCCTCTACGTTCATCACGCCTCAGGGGCGATCCTGGACTGTGAGCCGACTGTACAGAATTCGCAGCGACGGATCGGTTGTGAATCCTGTTACGCGACTGCGATACAACTGAGTTCTGATCCCCTGCTGCCCGGAGCAAATCTCTGATCTGTAGCAGACCTCTCCCTGCCTCTGACTGAGAAGGCTGGATCGACTCTGCTATGCGGGCTGCAGCTGCTAAATTCTAAATCGGAGTTCGGTATACCTGAGTTGGTGGCTGAAAGAGGCGACGTTGACTGGATTCTGGAACTGGCGGTCGAGCGCGCTCGTCGAGTACTCTCTGGAGATTCTCCAGTCGAGTGCGTTCAGCCAGGTTGGCCAAGCGCGAATCCTCCAAGGCGCGCGCCTCGGGGGTTTCTCCAACGATAGGAGTGTGAAGCGCGTCCATGTTCCGGCGACGAAGTTCCTCCCTCTGCAGCGAGGTGAGGGGCTCGGGTCTGTACTCTTCGTGGCCCCGCGCCGGACCTCCTCCTCCGGCAACCTCTTCGGCATGGGGGAATCCGGGGGGACTGCGCGGTCTGTCGACCATCAGTACCTCCGCCGCTGGATCGCTGCTGTCGCACTCAGACGCAGTCTCTGCGGAGCCAGTCGACAGATCGAACAGGCCGTAGAGAGATTCGTCGGGCTCGATCGCCGCGACTTGGGGGGTGGCCGACTGGCGGGCCAATGCATGCCTCACCCACCGCTGGAGCCTCGACCGACCGGAGCGCTTGCGCCGGCGGGAAACTGGGAGCAAGGACGAAACGGGTGCCGACCTGTACTGGGCCGACGGTTGCCGCAGGAGGACGCCATGAATGCACGCGCGAAAGTGCGTTGCCCCGCGGGCGGGAAGCGCGTCCACGTCGAGTGGAGCCTCCTGGAGCCAAGCAGAGTCATCGATGACGAAAGTGAGGGCGCCGAGACGGATCTCGCGGCCCTCGACCAGGACTCCGCTCGAAGACATGATGGGAGATATCGAAAGAATCCCAACTCCTCCGACAAATCGCTAGAACACCTGCCCCACGGTGGGCGCCAACTGTCGTGGTTCTAAGCCTGACAGTAGAATGGGGGGTAGGAATGGAGAGGCAAGATCCTAGCTTTGGAGTAGTTGTGCACGCAAGAGGTTAACAAGTTCAGGCCCTTCTCAGAAGAAGTAATAGCCCTACGTCTCGGAGCCCGGAGGCGGTCGATTGGATTATATGCGTGTGTGTTACAAAGATGCGAACCCTTCTTCCTGTGGAGGGGGGTGGCTTATATAGAGTTCGCCAAGACCCCTGCCAGCCCACACAATGAAGGATCTTAAGGTACATTAAGGCAGGGCGTTACTAGAAACGCCCTGTATAAAGTGCTATTAAGGCTATAAAGGCCATTTAATTACAGACCGTTTGGATGCGGAGTGGCTCCTATGCTTCCGATGGTCGAGTGTCTCTGCGCTCGTCGAGTGTTTTTGTATTAGTCGAGTGGATGCTTATCGGGTCGACTGGTAAGCAGCCTCTTTTAGTAAGTGACCTTGGGGAGGGTACCCTTGGGCAGGCCTATGACCCTACCCTAGGTACATGACTTCATCAGTGCTCGTCCGGAAGAACCGGGACACAATCGCAGTAGTTCTCCCAGTGCTACCTTAGCCGATATAGCAGAACGTAAGGTACCAAAACATGGGAGCCGGGCAAACCCATCTATTGACCCAAGACATGATTCGGAGCTGATGCATATAATGCTATAAGTTCGGGGTGCCGCACTGTCGAACGTGTTCGGAATTTTCATGCCGTGTTATGGGGTACACTGAAGCCCCTGGTGCACTGGACGTATCAAAATGTACGAGTGCTATTTGTTGTAAATAAGTAGACAGGGAAAAAGATAATGCAATAATGAGCTAATGTTGTACATTGCTAAATGATACATCAAAGCGTATGCGTACATGTAGTGCAATAAGTAAAAAATAGGACTATTTGGCATGTCCTATCCAAGTTCAAGCTGCGTGTGGGTATGCAAAACAGGTATATCGATCGTTATCAGAGACCACTTGTGGATTCCCTTGTACGTCAAGGCTTCTTGTTTCCTTGGTGTTTCCTTCACGTGACGGGTCCAATAATCGGATGATCGGAGAGGGCCTTCAGAGAATAGGGGCCTGAAAGGAAGAAAATGTTAAAGACATACGGGTCCTGAAGCGGTTGAGCCGCATTGTGGGCGGTGCCATGGCCGTGCCTCCGCCTATGCCCATGGTATTTTGAGTGCGTAATTATGTACACATGGCGCAAATTTCGCCGCTTGGCTGGGACTAGGACGGAGGCCGAATTGCTAGGAGAGCTCTAAACGTGCCTGGCGATCCTCTTGCAGGGTACTTTGGACTCGCTTGAAGGTGTCCGGGGTCTTTTTCACCGAATTGGTGGTTTGCCTCATAAGGCTGCTTTGCGTTTCTGCTGCAAGGGACGCAGTGTGCTCCTCTGTGCGGAGCGAGCGTTCTGTGTTTCCATTGACTGTTATGACCCCGCGAGATCCTGGCATTTTGAGCTTGAGGTATGCATAATGCGGTACCGCATTGAATCTAGCAAATGCGGTTCGTCCGAGCAGTGCGTGATAGCCACTGCGGAAGGGGACGATATCAAAGATTAACTCCTCGCTTCGGATTTTGTCCGGAGATCCGAAGACCACTTCCAGTGTGGTTGAGCCCGTGCAATAGGCCTCTACACCTCGGATGACACCTTTAAAGGTGGTTTTGGTGGGTTTGATCCTTGAGGGGTCTATACCCATTTTGCGCATTGTATCCTAATAGAGCAGGTTCAGGCTGCTGCCACCGTCCATAAGGACTCGAGTGAGGTCAAATTCGTCAATGATGGTGTCAAGGACCAAAGCGGCAGAAGCGCCATGACGGATACTGGTGGGGTGGTCCCTGCGATCGAAGGTGATCGGATAAGAAGACCATGGGTTGAACTTTGGGACGACTGGCTCCATCGCATAAACGTCCCTCAGTGCACGCTTCTGTTCCCGCTTGGGAATATGGGTTGCGTATATCATGTTTACCGTTTTCACTTGGGGAGGAAATTTCTTCTGTCCTCCTGTGTTAGGCGGCCAGGGCTCCTCCTCGTCGTTGCTATGCAGCCCCTTTTCCTTGTTTTCGGCATTCAACTTGCCGGCCTATTTGAACACCCAACATTCTCTGTTGGTTTGGTTGGCTGGTTTATCAGGGGTGCCGTGAATTTGACACGAATGATCGAGTATGCGGTCCAAGCTGGACATGCCCGGATTGCTTCTTTTGAACGGCTTCTTCTGTTGACCGGATTTAGAGCCACTGAATCCGGCATTAACTGCCGTGTCTTCGGCATTGTCGCAGTTGTTGCAACGCTTGTGTCTGTTGCGACGTGGCCTGCCGTTGCTATCTTTGGCATCTGAATTGCCAGGGGTTCTTGATGTGTTGTTGCTGCGAGCCAGCCAGCTATCCTCGCCCGCACAGAAGCGGGTCATGAGTGTCGTGAGGGCTGCCATGGACTTCGGCTTTTCTTGGCCGAGGTGTCGGGCGAGCCACTTGTCATGGATGTTATGCTTAAATGCCACTAACGCCTCAGCATCCGGACAGTCGACAATTTGGTTCTTTTTAGTCAGGAACCGAGTCTGGAATTTCCTAGTTGATTCCCCTGGCTGTTGGGTTATGTGAATCAAGTCATCGGCATCTGGTGGTCGCACATAAGTGCCCTGGAAGTTGTCGAGGAATGCATCCTCCAAATTCTCCCAACTGCCAATGGAGTTTGTCGGCAGGCTATTCAGCCAATGCCGAGTAGGTCCTTTGAGTTTTAATGGGAGGTACTTGATGGCATGTAGATCATCGCCGCGGGCCATGTGTATGTGGAGTAGGAAATCTTCAATCCATACTGCGGGGCCTGTTGTACCATCATATGATTCAGTGTTCATGGGTTTAAAACCTTCTGGGAATTCGTGATCCATTACTTCATTAGTGAAGCATAGGGGGTGTGCGGTGCCTCTATGCCGGGCTATATCACGATGCAGTTCATACGAGTCTTGTCTGTTGTATTCGGCACGTGTCGGATCACGGGTTCCGGCAGACCCTTAAAGTTTGAACTCTAGGGTGCGCGCGGATATCGAGCCCTTCTACCTCTCCGTCTCGTAAGGATCTAAACTACTGCAAGAACGACACATGAGACACCGGGTTTATACTAGTTCGGGCCACCATTGTGGTGTAATACCCTACTCTAGTTTGTGGTGGGTGGATTGCCTCTTGGGCTGATGAGGAAGAACAGTACAAGGAAGAACCACCTCGCGAGGGTCTGTTCTTGGTAGGGGATGAACTGCTAGGGGGAGTTCGATCGCCCTTCCCTCTCTCTCTAGATGCTGGATGCTCTCTCCCCTCTACTCTGGGGGTGGCTAGCCCTATTTATAGGCAAAGGCCCTGGGCCTCTTCCCAAATATTGAGCGGGAAGGGCGCCAACAATTGGCCAATTTAAAGGGGAACATCTGGTACACTTATCCTGACTAAAGTTGGTCTTCGCCTGCCAAAGGCTCTGGTGATGACGCCGGCTTGGGCTCCATAGTGACTTCATCCTTGTCGCGGAGCTGGTCTTGGTCTCGTTGCATCGAAATGGGTGCCTTTGCTTGATCCTCTCGCCTGCGCTTGCCCCCTTTGCACCAAAGAGGAAAGGGGGGACACTGCGCGGGCTGGCGCCCGCCTGGCACCCTTGGTCGTCATGGCTTGCGTCATGGGCACCTCGTGAGGTACCCACCTTGATCTCTCCGCCTCCTCGCGAGCCAGCCTAAGGAGGCCGTGCTTGAGGAAGCGCCGTGTCGTCCGCCTCGCGAGGCTTGGCCCCTCGCGAGGGTCTTGAGTCTTGTGTCGATGCAGATGGGCCACGCTGGGCCTCCATTTGAGCCACGCCGCAGGCCGCAGGCAGGCAAGTCTGGGGACCCCCGTTCCCAGAACGCCGACAGTAGCCCCCGGGCCCAAGGTGCGCATGGGCTTGGCCGTGCCGAGAAGCGAAAGGGCAAGGGCGAAGCGCCGCGGGCCCTAATAGCCTGCGGCCTTGGGCGCCGCGTGGTGGTTTGACAGGACGTGGGCGTCTCCACTTCCCCACGACGCCTCGGCAACTGCGTGACTTGACCAGTCCCTGCATGCGTAGATGGAGGTCATTATTACCGGCGATCGTGGTGCTTGACGGTTGGCCTCTTCCGGCTATAAGTGCGAGGCCGCACAAGCTCCGCTAGTCCATCCCTTCCCGCTTCTCTTCTTCTTCCTCTCCTCCGCCGCCGCCGCTCGCATGGCTCCGAAGAGGTTCTCAGCTGCGGAGAAGGGGAAGGCTTGTCGGGCGGGGCCCGACTCCCCTCCGGCTAAGCGCGACCGGGGTCGTCCCCGTAAGCATCCCGTGGTCCCCGCTGTGGCTCCCCGCGGACACAGGGGTGGTTCTCCGCGCGGTGATGAGCGCTCGGCTGCCATGGAGAGGCAGGCTGTGGCTGCGCGGCCTCCCAGGCCGCGCTTTCGCTCGGCGGAGGTGCTGCCGGAGTTCGTCGTGTGGTCGGCGGACCCGGCCAGCACATGGCTCCAGCTCCCTCGCTTCTTCATCAATGAGCTGCCGGCCGGCGCCCGGTGCGACTTCTGGCTCCAGGCCGACGGCTGCTGCAGTAGGGCCTCTTGGGTCTCGCTCGAGGTCTCCCCTTCTGGGAATGGGGCCCTGACCCGCGGCTGGCAAACGTTTGCCCGCGCGCGCGGCCTGGGCGAGCGGTGCACCCTGCACTTCAAGTTCGACGGCGACAGCACCCTCTACGTGAGGGTGTTTGGGGAAGACGGTCGCCGCGCAGGATGCTGCCCTGAGGACGACGACAAAGGAGACAGCGCCCGCTCTGCTGGCGGCGCCCGAGGCTCCCCGAGCTTCGCCTACTCCCCTTCAGGCGGCTCCTCCAGCGGTGGCCGCAGCCAGCCCCCTCGCCTCCGCGCCTGCTTGGGGGTGGCTGTTCGGCCGCCCGTCATCGCGCTCCGGTGAAGCGCGAGAGGGAGTCCGCCTGAGCTCCGGAGGCATCTGGTGCCGCCTCCGTAGACCGATGCGGGGCGGGCCGCGCCGGGCTCGCCCTTTCCTTTTCCTTTTGCTTCATGTGTAAGATAAGACAACTGCGTGGAGCCCCGTGGGGGCGTGTTTAAGAACTATTGCCGTTGTAGCCTTTACCTTAATTTTGTTGTTGCGATCCACAACTATTTGCCCTCGCGTAGGTAGCTTGGGGCCCCAGCCGGGGGGCGACCGACCCAGGCCTTGTGTGTATGTCGCGGTGCCCGAGGGGCACGGACCAGAGGGGTGCTCCTGTAGAGAGCCCGGGCCATGAAACCTTTAAATGGCTAGAGAGAAAAACGCTCACGAGGGCGTTCGAGCCCCATCCCTCGCGAGGCCTTCATGAGAGAAAATCGAAACGAGGAGCGAAAATCGACAAACCACAAATCAACAACGGTGATAGCTTCGATAAGACTTCAAATGCAAGTAAAACACATCAAATGCGGAAAGCAAATGAAAAAGCCGCGTCCGGCACCTAGTCTAGTCTTCGACGTCTTCTCACCAGCGCGGAGCTAAGTGCTGCCACTGGGCGTGGGAGGGAGCCCCAGGGCCTGAGGCCGGCGCTCCTGAGACTCCGGGGCGTGTACAGCCCCACTCATAATTATGTGAGAGTGTCACGGGGCGGCGAGCTTCACAGGCATTGGCCTTCTTCACAGGCTCCGGGCCTTTCTCCTTAGAGGTAATGAGCTTCACAGGCATTGGCCTTCTTCACAGGCTCCGGGCCTTTCTCCTTAGAGGTAATGAGCTTCACAGGCGTTCGCCTTCTTCACAGGCTCAGGGCCTTTTCCAAAAAGAGATGATCTTCATAGGCGTTCGCCTTCTTCACAGGCTCCGGGCCTTTCTCCTTAGAGGTAATGAGCTTCACAGGCTCAGGGCCTTTTCCAAAAAGAGATGATCTTCACAGGCGTTCGCCTTCTTCACAGGCTCGGGGCCTTTTCCAAAAAGAGATGATCTTCACAGGTGTTCGCCTTCTTCACAGGCTCAGGGCCTTTTCCAAAAAGAGATGATCTTCACAGGCGTTCGCCTTCTTCACAGGCTCAGGGCCTTTTTTAGGGGTAAAACCTCCGGAGGTGCTGGATGTTCCATGCGTTTTGGATCGCCTCCCCCTCTTGAGTCTCCAAGCGCACGGAGCCAGGCCTGGAAACATGAACAACCTTGAACGGGCCCTCCCACATGGGAGAGAGCTTGTGCAGCCCTTCCCTGGAGAGGACCCGCCTGAGTACGAGGTCTCCTACCTCGAGGGTCCTGGGGCGGATGTTGCGGCAGTGATATCGTCGTAGCGCCTGTTGGTACCTTGCCGCTCGCAGCGCGGCTTCCCGGTGGCGTTCCTCCCCCAGCACGAGGTCCATCCCCCGCATGGCGTCCTGCTGCGCCTCGTCGAACGCCAGGACCCGCGCGGAGCGACGCCAGACCTCGTGAGGAAGGACTGCTTCGGCTCCGTAGACCAGGAAGAACGGAGTCTCCCCGGTTGGTTTGGTCGCGGTCGTGCGGATGGACCACAACACGGATTGGAGCTCATCGTACCAACCCCTGCCGCAGGCCTCCAGCTTCTTCTTGAACGTCCTGGTCTTGAGGCCTCTCAGGACCTCCGCGTTGGCTCGTTCGGCTTGCCCATTGCTTCGCGGGTGTGCCACCGAAGCGTAGCATATCTGCGTTCCAAGGTTAGCACAGTATGTTTTGAAGATGTTACTGGTGAACTGCGAACCGTTGTCTATGATGATGCGGTTCGGCACCCCGAACCGGCTCACGATACCCCTGATGAACCTGACCATGGAGCCTGCGGGGATGGTACGGACAGCCTCCACCTCTGCCCACTTGGTGAACTTGTCAATGGCGATGTAGAGGTAATGGTAGCCCCCTGGCACCCGAGGGAACGGGCCCAGAATATCCAACCCCCAAACTGCGAATGGCCACGAGAGGGGTATAGTCTGCAGGCTCCCCGCCAGTTGATGGATCTGCTTGGAATGGAACTGGCAGGCCTCACAAGCCTTTACCAATTCGATCGCGCCGTTGAGCGCGGTGGGCCAATAGAACCCACTACGGAATGCCTTGCCGACGAGGGTTCGTGATGACGAGTGGTGTCCGCAGTCTCCGCCGTGTATGTCCCCCAGTAGTTCCCTTCCTTGCTCCCTGGAGATGCAGCGCAGAGATACGTCGTTGGGTCGCTTCCGGTAGAGTTCTCTATCTCTGATGCAGTATGCCGTGGCCTGCCGCGCTACACGCTCTGCTTCCCCTTCCTTCTCCGGCAGGGTCCCATGTATCAGGTAATTCCGGAGCTCGGTGATCCAGCGTTCCTCCTGAGGTACCATCGTCAGGAGCAAACGTGCTCCTGAGGTCGGCCCGCAGGCCGGGGCTCCCGAGGCTGGCGGCTGAGGGAGCTCCTCTCGAGGCTGAGCTGTGCTTGATAGCGTTGGCTGCGCTGAAGGCTTGAAGAGCCGCTCTTCGAAGACGCCGGGCTTCTGCGGCAGTCGCCTGGACGCCCGTCCGGCTATGTCGTCAGCTTCCTGGTTGGTGCCACGGGGCATGTGCTTCAGCTCCAGCCCCCAGAACTGCTTTTCCATCCTGCGGACCTCTGCTAGGTAGGCCTCCATATGCTCGTCCTTCGGCTCGTACACCTTGTTGGTGAAGTTGACTAGGAGCTGCGAGTCGCCTTTGACGGTGAGGCGCTTCACTCCCAGGGCCGCTGCGGCCTTCAACCCGGCTATCAGTCCCTCATATTCTGCTATGTTGTTGGAGACCTTTTCTCCTTGCTGGAAACAGAGTTGTACTGCATAGCAAAGCTTATCCTGAGTGGGTGATATTAGCATAGCACCAGCCCCCGCGCCGTGCCTGGAGAACGCCCCGTCGAAGTACATGACCCAGTCTTCTGACGCCTCGCTCCCTGGGGAGAGGGAGCGATCCTCGTTATCCTTGAGGCCCGGCGCCTCTGTCCATTCCGCCACGAAATCCGCCAATGCGGCCCCTTTAATGACCCTAGTTGTGCTGAACTCGAGCAGAAACGCTTGCAACTCTATGTTCCACTCAGCGACCCTTCCGGCTGAGTTAGGGCTCCTGAGCACCCTCTCCAGGGGGTACGATGAGACGACCTTGATCGGGTGAGCTTGGAAGTAGTGCCGCAGCTTGCGCGAGGCCACCAGCAGCGCGAGTAGGAGCTTCTGAGGCATCGGATATCGGGCCCTCGCGTCCCGTAGCACCGTGCTAACGAAGTAGACCGGGTGCTCAACAAGGCTGTGGGCAGCTTGGGTCGTGGCGCCCTCGGGAGGTGAGGGCACCTCGCGAGACACTATGGCCTCGGGAGGTGGACCATCTAGGCATGCTGCCTCTCCCGTCTCTTGTGCATCCCTCGGCGGCTGACTCTCTTCATCTGTAGCTTCGGCTCTCTCGAGCTTTCCCTGTTCCTGTCTTGTCTGGCCCCGGGCTGCCGCTGTGGTCTTGGACTGGCGCTCCTCCCTAACCGCCACCAGTGCTGCGCTGGCAGAGTAGGGAGTGGCGGCAAGGTAAAGCAGCAGAGGCTCCTGAGGGTGCGGAGCCACCATGACTGGGGGACTGGTTAGGTACCTCTTGAGATCTTGAAACGCCTTATCTGCCTCTTCTGTCCATTCAAAGGGCCCCTTTTTCTTCATAAGCTGAAAGAAAGGCAGCGCTCGTTCCCCCAACTTGGAGATGAAGCGCCCTAGCGCGGTCACACGCCAAGTGAGCTTCTGCATTTCTCTGAGGGTCTTTGGCGGACTCATGTCCTCGACCACCTTGACCTTCTCGGGGTTGGCCTCGATGCCACGGTGAGACACGAGGAATCCCAAAAGCTTGCCCGAAGGAACGCCAAACACAAATTTCTCCGGGTTGAGCTGCAGGTTTACTGCGTCGAGGCTCGCGAAGGTCTCCTCCAGGTCTTGTATCAGGGTCCTGGCCTCTCGAGATTTCACCACAATGTCATCGACGTATGCTTCAACATTCTTCCCGAGCTGCGGGCCCAAGGTGATGTGCATCAGCCGCTGAAAGGTTGCCCCTGCTGTCCAAACGGCATGCATGTATAGCAGTATACCCCGCACGGGGTCAAGAAGGCGGTCTTCTCAACGTCTTCTATCGCCATCTTGATCTGGTGATATCCTGAGAAGGCATCCAAAAAGCACAGCAGGTCGCACTCGGCGGTGGAATCGACGATCTGGTCGATGCGAGGGAGCGGGAACGGATCTTGCGGGCATGCTTTGTTGAGGTTGGTGAAGTCGACACACATGCGTTCCTTCCCCCCTTTCTTGGGTACAACGACAGGGTTTGCCAACCACTCTGGGTGCCGGACCTCGCGAATGACTCCAGCGGCTTCCAACTTGCGGGTCTCTTGGATGATGAAGGCCTGCTTCTCTGCGGACTGCCGCCTGGCCTTCTGCTTCACGGGGCGCACATTTGGGCATACGTTGAGGTGGTGCTCGATGACGTCCCTGGGGATCCCTGCCAACTGATCGGGCTCCCAAGCAAACACTTTCTTGTTTGCACGCAGGAACTTGACCAGGGCCCCCTCCTGCTCAGGCCCCAGGTTGGCGCCAATGGTGAAAGTGGCGCTGGAGGACCCGTCCTCGTCGACGGGTATCTGCTTGGTTTCTGCCTTATCCTGGGTGAACAACTGCTTCTTCTTGGTAGGCGCAGCCCCCTTGGGCTCAGGGGTCCCCGCGTCGGCGGGCTATGCCGATGCCGCCGTCTTGAAGGCGAGCTTGAGTACTCGCAGGGCGTCCCCGGTGTCTCCATGCACGGTGAGGGTACCGTTGCTCCCGGGCATCTTCATGAGGTTGTACGCCGGGTGCGTGGCGGCCATGAACTGAGCCAGTGCCGGGTAGCTGAGGATGGCGTTGTAAGGGAGGCCGATGGGGGCAATGTCGAAGTCGACCATCTCCGTGCGGAAGTTGTCGTAGGTGCCGAAGGTCACCGGGAGCCGGATCTGTCCCAAGGAGTCGGACGACCCGCCCCCGACGCCTGAGAAGGATCGGCTGGGTTGCAGCCGCTCCCGAGGTATGCGGAGGAGGTTGAAGGTATCGGCCGAGAGCACGCTGAGGCCCGCACCGCCATCGACGAGGGTTCTGGTGACGGCCACCTGGCAGATGCTGGGGGTGCACAACAGGGGGAGCGCGCCCGAGCCGGCCAAGTTGGCGGGGTGGTCCTCCGAGCTGAAGGTCAGGCCAGCCTCGTGCGCCGCCCGGTCCGTGGGAGCCCCCTGCCGTGCAGAAACGACGCCGATCTGGCGGGCAAACGGCTTGACGTGGCGGCTTGTGGGTGGCGCCTGCGAGCCGCCCAGGAGGGCCGCGACGACAGGGAGCGTCGACATTGTGGTGCGGCAGCCCGGTCGCATAGACAGGTGCCAGGGTGGTGCTTGCTGCTCGCCTCCCGCTGGGCTGGTGGTGGTGTTGACGGCGTGCGAAGGGGGGTGGCGAGGACGTCCACCAGCGAGGGCCGCTGGCGTGACGCGAGCTCGACGTGCGCCGTACATGGATGCGGCGGTCGGAGGAGAGCGGAGCGGTGGAAGACAGATTCCGGCGCACCCCTACCTGGCGCGCCAAATGTCGGATCACGGGTTCCGGCAGACCCTTAAGGTTCGAACTCTGGGGTGCGCGCGGAGATCGAGCCCTTCTACCTCTCCGTCTCGTAAGGATCTAAACTACTGCAAGAATGACACATGAGACACCGGGTTTATACTAGTTCGGGCCACCATTGTGGTGTAATACCCTACTCTAGTTTGTGGTGAGTGTATTGCCTCTTGGGCTGATGAGGAAGAACAGTACAAGGAAGAACCACCTCGCGAGGGTCTGTTCTTGGTAGGGGATGAACTGCTAGGGGGAGTTCGATCGCCCTTCCCTCTCTCTCTAGATGCTGGATGCTCTCTCCCCTCTACTCTGGGGGTGGCTAGCCCTATTTATAGGCAAAGGCCCTGGGCCTCTTCCCAAATATTGAGCGGGAAGGGCGCCAACAATTGGCCAATTTAAAGGGGAACATCTGGTACACTTATCCTGACTAAAGTTGGTCTTCGCCTACCAAAGGCTCTGGTGATGAAGCCGGCTTGGGCTCCATAGTGACTTCCTCCTTGTCGCGGAGCTGGTCTTGGTCTCGTTGCACCGAAATGGGTGCCTTTGCTTGATCCTCTCGCCTGCGCTTGCCCCCTTTGCACCAAATAGGAAATGGGGGACACTGCGCGGGCTGGCGCCCGCCTGGCATCCTTGGTCGTCATGGCTTGTGTCATGGGCACCTCGTGAGGTACCCACCTTGATTTCTCCGCCTCCTCGCGAGCCAGCCTAAGGAGGCCGTGCTTGAGGAAGCGTCGTGTCGTCCGCCTCGCGAGGCTTGGCCCCTCGCGAGGGTCTTGAGTCTTGTGTCGATGCAGATGGGCCACGCTGGGCCTCCATTTGAGCCACGCCGCAGGCAGGCAAGTCTGGGGACCCCCGTTCCCAAAACGCCGATGGCGCGGCCGAATTTGCTTTTAGTATATCCGGCTTGACGGTCTTCGTCACGCGTTGGGGCGTGCCCGCGTGATCCGTAGATCGATCTTACTTGTCCTGCTTTGTTTTTCAATACGTCTCGCAGGTCCTGCGTGTTACCCCAGGCCTTGTTATTTTTGCTTCACTGGCGGCGGGGTGCGGGCTGGACTTCTGCCTGATATGCTGCTTTGTCTCAGCCACGAGGTGGCCGATCAGCCGCATCATACGCTGGAAGCGCAGGATTTAATGCTTCCTCCTCGAGTTGGGATAGCAACCTGCGCTTTGGGTAACTTTTGGTTGGGCGCTCGAGTTCGTATTCCTCGGCTGCCACGACCTCAGTCCATCTATCTGCTAGCAGATCTTGGTCAGCTTGAAGCTGTTGTTGCTTTTTCATCAGGCTTTTTGCTGTGGCTATAAGCCGGCACTTGAAGCGCTCCTATTCGACGGGATCCTCAGGCACGATAAATTCTTCATTGCCGAGGCTCACCTCGTCTTCGGAGAGAGGCATATAATTGTCATCCTCTGATTCTCCATCTGTTGCCTGATCCTTAGGGCTAGCTTGCCCATCCTCCCGCTCGAGGCCTGGCTGGAGGGGATTCTCTTCATCTTCGGCACTATCCGCAGCGTTATTGTTTCTTGTGCCGGTATCGCCGCTTTTGCTATGGCGGGGCTTAGAGCGGCGCCATTGACGCCGGTGCTTAGATTGCTTCTCAAGGGGATTATCCTCTGTTGCCTTGCCATTGCTTTCTTTGGGGGTGTCCACCATGTATATATCATATGATGAGGTGGCAGTCCAGCGCCCTGTGGGCGGTGGTTCCTGTTCTTCTCCTACATCGTCGCCCATGCCGTCGATGTCTTCGAAGCCGTAATCAAGCATGTCGGTTAAGTCGTCGACAGTGGCTATTATGTGGGTGGTGGGTGGGGATCGAATTTCTTCATCGTCCGCTTCCCACTCAAGCCGGACATAGTTCGGCCAAGGGCCTCCTGACAAGGAGAGAGACCTTAATGAATTTAGCACATCGCCCAGGGGCGAGTGCTGAAAGATATGCACGGAGGAAAACTCCATGATCGGTGCCCAATCAGATTTGATAGGCACTGACGCAGGAGGTTCGGAGCCCGTGGCCGGGGATGAATCCAAAAGTCCGGCAACACAGGTATCATAGGAGGTGAAGTCAGTATTCGGCTCTATCGCCACTGAGTGTGCGGCCTCCGTGGCGGGGTCCATCCACCCGTCCTTGAACGGCGCAATCTGCTCCGGATTGAGGGCCGGAGTAGCCACAGTTGTGATCTCTCGAACACCGTCCGACGGCCGAGCTAAGTCATGCTCGTCATGACTGTGCGGCGCACCTGGCATGGGCTCGAATCCGTCGAATATCAAGTCTCCGCGGATGTCGACAGTATAGTTTAAGCTTCCAAACCTGACCTGACGGCCAGGGGCGTAGCTTTCGATCTGCTCCAGATGGCCAAGCGATTTGGCCCGCAGTGCGAAGCCGCCGAATACGAAGATCTGTCCAGGGAGAAAAACCTCACCCTGGATCGCATCGTTATCGATGATCGAAGGAGCCATCAAGCCTTATGGTGACAACACAGTGGAACTCTCAATGAAAGCACCAATGTCGGTGTCAAAACCGACGGATCTCGGGTAGGGGGTCCCGAACTGTGTGTCTAAGGCGGATGCTAACAGGAGGCGGGGGACACAATGTTTACCCAGGTTCGGGCCCTCTCGATGGAGGTAATACCCTACTTCCTACTTGATTGATCTTGATGATATGAGTATTACAAGAGTTGACCTACCACGAGATCATAGAGGCTAAACCCTAGAAGCTAGCCTATGGTTATGATTGTTCTTGTCCTACGGACTAAACCCTCTGGTATATATAGACACCGGAGGGGGCTAGGGTTACATAGAGTCGGTTACAAGGGAGGAGATCTACAGATCCGAATTGCCAAGCTTGCCTTCCACGCCAAGGAGAGTCCCACCTGGACACGGGACGAAGTCTTCAATCTTGTATCTTCATAGTCCAACAGTCCGGCCAAAGTATATAGTCCGGCTGTCCGAGGACCCCCTAATCCAGGACTCCCTCAATCCGTAACTCCGTTTGGATTGAAACCTTCCCCAAGATTTTTTTTCCGAAAATTAGCTTTCTTGCGGCCAAAGAAGAGCAGCAACCACCTTACGGGGTGTCCACGAGGGTCAGGGGCACGCCCAGGGGGGCAGGCGCACCCCCTGCCTCGTGGCCCCCTCGGGCACTGTCTCGCGTTGATTCTTCTTCCCATATTTCACAAATATTCCAAAAAAAATCTCCGTCCGTTTTTATCCCGTTTGGACTCCGTTTGATATGGGGTTTCTGCGAAACATAAAACATGCAACAAACAGGAACTGGCACTGGATCAATATGTTAGTCCCAAAAATAGTATAAAAAGTTGCCAAAAGTATATGAAAGTTTCATAATATTGGCATGGAACAATAAGAAATTATAGATACGACGGAGACGTATCAGCAACCAAATATCGTAATTCATAGTGGTATTGTTGAAACTGTTATTGATGAAATTGAACTGCATAGCAAATAGTTGCACATATAGAGCATCACATTGTGAAGAACTGAAATAAACAAGTCATAAAGACATCTCTAGGCGATCCTTAAAAAGTTAAAGGACTAAAACCCTTAGTGGATATATATATACTCCAGCAATTTTTGGCCTTTTTTAGTCGATCCCCTAAACTTAAGGTTGTAAACTTCAATTTGATCAAGTTCAAAGCAGGTTCAACTGAAAGTAGCATGCATTCAAACATAAACATAGATAGTTTTGCATAACCGTACATAAAACATAAATTTAAACTAAGCTAAACTACTTTTGGTCGAAGTAGAGGTCGAGCCAATCCTTCGTCGTCATGTACGGTGTGCCGCGAGCCGGGTTCGGGCCAGTACCATCTTCGGGGTAGTTGGGGAAGGCACTCCTCCACTCGTCGATGTCGACCTCCTTGTCCTGGGAGCCCACCTTGACGCCCTCTCACCGCCATCGCCGCCGCCTTTGACCTCGTCATCAAAGGAGAGCGCGATAACCTCGCCGCCCTCCGTGCCACCGTCCTCGCCGCCTTCAACCTTGTCATCGGAGGAGAGCGCGATAACCTCGCCGCCCTCCACGCCAGCAAAGATCGCCCAATCCGCCTCCACGAGCTCCGGGTGCTGCCGGCAGAGCTCTTGCATGTAGGCCTCGTCGGTAGCCTCGGCCTCGAGACGCTCCCACGCCTCGCGGTCCTCCCACGCCATAGCCGAGCTCACCACCCCTGGCTCCGGCGGAACGAGGTGGACCGAACATGTGCCGAAGGGGAAATTGAACCTAGCCGCCGCGTCGTGGCAGCGGACCAGCCAGCAGTCGTACTCCATGGCCGCGAGCTCGGCCGTGTGGAAGCTACCAAGCCACCGGCGGGTGTGGGTCTCTCAATCTGTAATCTCGGCGACCCACGTCTCCCACCGCCGCTGCCGGACCCCGAGGTAGGACTTTGCTGACTGTCGGGTCCGAGGGAGGATGGGGAAGTCCTCGAACCGGCGTAGGAGCACAGTGGCGGGTGGATCGGGGGACCGGCGACGGTGCATCGGGCCCGCGGAGGACGACGGGGACACCTCGACGGCGACCTCGCTGGCTTCGGGCGAAAAGGCCGCGATAAACCTCTTTTTGGCCATTGGCTACTCGAGCTCCCCGGCACACAGGCAGAGGTTGAGGATGGAGGCGCCGGCGATGGTGGCGACCTACCAATGGTTTCGAGGGTTGTGTGTGTATGTGCGAGCGAAGGTTGTGTTTGAGGAAATACTGTGCCAACTAAAAAATTTACTAGGCGGGAGTAACAAGGCGGGGCTACTGAAAATTTGGATCAAGGGCGAGCAGATAATTTTGAGATTGCGAGGGATGCAGAGGCGGGAGTAAAATGCCGGGGCTACTGAAAATTTGAATCAAGGGACTGAAGCAGAGAGGGATGCAGAGGCGGGAGTTTTGGGGGAGCGAGCTAGTGTGCTTGACACTCCGGCTGTGGACTGTAGCCGACGCACCTTCTCACGTAAGCCATAGGCGTACTATATGATACGTCTCCAACGTATCTATAATTTTTTATTGCTTCATGCTATATTATATTCTATTTTGGACATTAATGGGCTTTATTATACACTTTTATATTATTTTTGGGACTAACCTATTAACCGGAGGCCCAGCCCAGAATTGTTGTTTTTTGCCTATTTCAGAGTTCCGCACAAAAAGAATATCAAATGTAGTCTAGACGGAATGAAACCTTCGGGAACGTGATTTTTGAAACGAACGTGATCCAGAGGACTTAGACCCTATGTCAAGACATCAACCAGTAAGGCATGAGGTAGGGGGCGCGCCTACCCCCCTCGGCGCGCCCTCCACCCTCGTGGGCCCCATGTTGCTCCACCGACGTATTTCTTCCTCCTATATATACTTATGTACCCCCAAACTACCAGATACGGAGCCAAAAACCTAATTCCACCGCCGCAACCTTCTGTACTCATGAGATCCCATCTTGGGGCCTGTTCCGGAGCTCTGCCTGAGGGGGCATCGATCACGGAGGGCTTCTACATCAACACCATAGCCTCTCCGATGATGTGTGAGTAGTTTACCTCAGACCTTCGGGTCCATAGTTATTAGCTAGATGGCTTCTTCTCTCTCTTTGGATCTCAATACAAAGTTCTCCACGATTCTCGTGGAGATCTATTCGATGTAATCTTCTTTTGCGGTGTGTTTGTTGAGACCGATGAATTGTGGGTTTATGATCAAGTTTATCTATGAACAATATTTGAATCTTCTCTGAATTCTTTTATGTATGATTGGTTATCTTTGCAAGTCTCTTCGAATTATCAGTTTGGTTTGGCCTACTAGATTGATCTTTCTTGCAATGGGAGAAGTGCTTAGCTTTGGGTTCAATCTTGCGGTGTCCTTTCCCAGTGACAGTAGGGGCAGCAAGGCACATATTCTATTGTTGCCATCGATGATAACAAGATGGGGTTTATATCATATTGCATGAGTTTATCATGTCATCTTACTTAAAGTGCTCTGTTCTTATGAACTTAATACTCTAGATGCATGCTGGATAGCGGTCGATGTGTGGAGTAATAGTAGTAGATGGAGGCAGGAGTCGGTCTACTTGTCGCGGACGTGATGCCTATATACATGATCATACCTAGATATTCTCATAACTATGCTCAATTCTGTCAATTGCTCAACAATAATTTGTTCACCCACCGTAATACTTATGCTCTCGAGAGAAGCCACTAGTGAAACCTATGGCCCCCGGGTCTATTTTCCATCATATTAATCTTCCAACACTTAGCTATTTTTATTGCCTTTTATTTTACTTTGCATCTTTATCATAAAAATACCAAAAATATTGTCTTATCATATCTATCAGATCTCACTTTCGTAAGTGACCGTGAAGGGATTGACAACCCCTTTATTGCGTTGGTTGCGAGAATTTTATTTGTTTGTGTAGGTGCGAGGGACTCGTGCGTGGCCTCCTACTGGATTGATACCTTGGTTCTCAAAAACTGAGGGAAATACTTACGCTGCTTTACTGCATCACCCTTTTCTCTTCAAGGGAAAACCAACGCAGTGCTCAAGAGGTAGCACTATACACCGACGGTGCTCCAAGATATTTTGTACTACATCTCACACGGTTGGTGAGAATAAACTGTGTGGGATCTACTTGACTTGAATTACAAAATGTTGCATACAAATTGGTTGAAAAATCAAATATGTGTCCTTCAATGCATGCTTAGGTCCCATGGAAGAAATGGGAATGAATTTTTCAGGGTTCGTTTGGCCTTTTTTATACATTAACTGGGTTTTCTAGGCATTTTATGTGCATAATTCAAATTTGAACTACAAGCACATGCTCCAATGCACTAAAGTTGGTTGAAAAATCACATGTGTGTCCTTGGGTGAATTTCTAGGTCCCATGCAAGAGATATGAATGAATTTCAAACACCAAGGCACTGTTGATTGCCGACAAAACATTGAGATACCCGATTTTTAAATTCTAGTAAATCCAAAACTCGTCTGAAATTCATGAAACTTGACAGGCTATCATGGAGCGGCATCAACATGCCGTGGTGAAAATTTTGTCCCATTTGGGCCAGGTTTGCGTATGAGCTTCTCACAAACCAGAGCTTCTCACAACAAGCATGATGGTTTCGATAGGGAACATACCACCTTTGGGGACGAGACGATATCCGTTGCCTCTTATTGCTTTCAAAAAAATTCTAGTGTCAACATAGAACAACATGAGTTTTGTGTTGAATCTTGGAATTTTTCGGGGTTCGTTTGGCGTTTTTTATACATTAACTGGGTTTTCTAGGCATTTTATGTGCACATTTCAAATTTGAACTAGAAGCACATGCTCCAATGCACCAAAGTTGGTTGAAAGATCACATGTGTGTCCTTGGGTGAATTTCTAGGTCCCATGCAAGAGATGGGAATGAATTTCCAACACCAGGGCACTGTTGATTGCCGGCAAAACGTTGATATGCCTAGTTTTTAAATTATAGTAAATCCAAAACTCGTCTGAAATTCATGAAACTTGGCATGCTATCATGGAGCGGCATCAACATGCCGTGGTGAAAATTTTGTCCCATTTGGGGCGGGTTTGGGTATAAGCTTCTCACAAATCAGAGCTTCTCACAACAAGCATGATGGTTTCGATAGGGAACGTACCACCTTTGGGGACTTGACGATATCCGTTGCCTCTTATTGCTTTCAAAAAATTTCTAGTGTCAAAATAGAACAACAAGAGTGTTGTGTTCAATCTTGGAATTTTCCGTGGTTCGTTTGGCCTTTTTATACATTAACTGGTTTTTCTAGGCATTTTATGTGCATAATTCAAATTTGAACTACAAGCACATGCTCCAATGCACCAAAGTTGGTTAAAAAACCACATGTGTGTCCTTGGGTGAATTTCTAGGTCCCATGCAAGAGATGGGAATGAAATTCAAACACTATGGCACTGTTGATTGCTGGCAAAACATTGAGATGCCTGGTTTTTAAATTCTAGTAAATCCAAAACTCGTCTGAAATTCATGAAACTTGGCAAGCTATCATGGAGCGGCATCAACATGTTGTGGTGAAAATTTTATCCCATTTGGGGCAGGTTCGGGTATAAGCTTCTCACAACAACCATGATGGTTTTGATAGGGAAAGTACCACCTTTGGTAACGGGACGATATCCGTTGCCTCTTATTGCTTTCAAAAAATTTCTAGTGTCAACATAGAACAACAGGAGTGTTGTGTTCAATCTTGGAGTTTTTCGGGGTTCGTTTGGCCTTTTATACATTAACCGGGTTTTCTAGGCATTTTATGTGCATAATTAAAATTTGAACTACAAGCACATGCTCCAATGCACTAAAGTTGGTTGAAAAATCACATGTGTGTCCTTGGGTGAATTTCTTGGTCCCATGCAAGAGATGGGAATAAAATTCAAACACCAGGGCACTGTTGATTGCCGACAAAACATTGAGATGTCTGGTTTTTAAATTCTAGTAAATCCAAAACTCGTCTGAAATTGATGAAACTTGGCATGCTATCATGGAGCGGCATCAACATGCCATGGTAAAAAAATTGTCCCGTTTGGGGCAGGTTCGGGTATAAGCTTCTCACAAACCAGAGCTTCTCACAACAATCATGATGGTTTCGATAGGGAACGTCCCACCTTTGGGGAGGAAACGATATCCATTGCCTCTTATTGCTTTCAAATATTTTCTAGTGTCAACATAGAACAACAGGAGTGTTGTTTCATTTTTTGTGATTTTCGGGGTTCGTTTGGACATTTTTATGCATTAACTGGGTTTTCTAGGCAGTTTATGTGCATAATTCAAATTTGAACTACAAGCACATGCTCCAATGCACTAAGGTTGGTTGAAAAATCTAGTATGTGTCCTTGGGTGAACTAGGTCACATGCAAGAGGTGGGAATGAAATTCAAACACCAGGGCACTGTTGATTGCCGGCAAAACATTGAGATGCCTGGTTTTTAAATTCTAGTAAATCCAAAACTCGTCTGAAATTCATGATACTTGGCATGCTATCATGGAGCGGCATCAACATGTCGTGTTAAAAAAGTGTCCCATTTGGGGCAGGTTCGGGTATATGCCACAAACCAAAGCTTCTCACAACAAGCATGATGGTTTCGGTAGGGAACGTCCCACCTTTGGGGACGAAACGATATCCACTGCCTCTTATTGCTTCCAAAAAATTTCTCGTGTCAACATAGAACAACAGGAGTGTTGTGTCAATTTTTGTGATTTTTCGGGGTTCTTTTGGACATTTTTATGCATTAGTTGAGTTTTCAATGCATTTATGTGCATAATTCAAATTTGAACTACATGCACATGCTCTAGTGCATATAAATTGGTTGAAAACTCAAATATGTGTCCTTGGGTGCATGCTTAGGTCCCACGCAATAAATGGGAATGAATTTCAAACACCAGGGCATGGTTGATTGCCGACAAAACATTGAGATGCCTGGTTTTTAAATTCTAGTAAATCCAAAACTCGTCTGAAATTGATGAAACTTGGCATGCTATCATGGAGCGGCATCAACATGCCATGGTAAAAAAATTGTCCCGTTTGGAGCAGGTTCGGGTATAAGCTTCTCACAAACCAGAGCTTCTCATAACAATCATGATGGTTTCGATAGGGAACGTCCCACCTTTGGGGACGAAACGATATCCATTGCCTCTTATTGCTTTCAAATATTTTCTAGTGTCAACATAGAACAACAGGAGTGTTGTGTCATTTTTTGTGATTTTTCGGGGTTCGTTTGGACATTTTTATGCATTAACTGGGTTTTCTAGGCAGTTTATGTGCATAATTCAAATTTGAACTACAAGCACATGCTCCAATGCACTAAGGTTGGTTGAAAAATCTAATATGTGTCCCTGGGTGAACTAGGTCCCATGCAAGAGATGGGAATGAAATTCAAACACTAGGGCACTATTGATTGCCGGCAAAACATTGAGATGCCTGGTTTTTAAATTCTAGTAAATCCAAAACTCGTCTGAAATTCATGATACTTGGCATGCTATCATGGAGCGGCATCAACATGTCGTGTTAAAAAAGTGTCCCATTTGGGGCAGGTTCGGGTATATGCCACAAACCAGAGCTTCTCACAACAAGCATGATGGTTTCGGTAGGGAATGTCCCACCTTTGGGGACGAAACGATATCCACTTCCTCTTATTGCTTCCAAAAAATTTCTCGTGTCAACATAGAACAACAGGAGTGTTGTGTCAATTTTTGTGATTTTTCGGGGTTCTTTTGGACATTTTTATGCATTAGTTGAGTTTTCAATGCATTTATGTGCATAATTCAAGTTTGAACTACATGCACATGCTCCTGTGCATATAAATTGGTTGAAAAATCAAATCTGTGTCCTTGGGTGCATGCTTAGGCCCCACGCAATAAATGGGAATGAATTTCAAACACCAGGTCACCGTTGATTGCCGACAAAACATTGATATGCCTGGTTTTTAAATTCTAGTAAATCCAAAACTCGTCTGAAATTCATGAAACTTGGCATTCTATCATGGAATGGTGCTCGACATGATGTTGTATTTTTCGTGTCCATTTTGAGAGAAGGCGCACTCGAATAATCACAGCCAACAAAGGCATTTTGAAAAAATAGCTGCCACTTAATATCTCAAACGTTTGTATAATTCAAAACGTGTGCATTCTATTAACCATTCACGTGACGCCACGTGTCTTGGTTTTAATGGCTGTAGGAGGTGCCGTGTGGACAGCTGCTTGACCTTGACTGAACGGGAAGCGTGCGAGGGCAGTCTGGTGCGCAGGCTGACCGTCAAGCGTGCAAGTTGTCCTCCAATGTGCGGGCTCACCGGGAAGCGTGCGAGCTTTACGCTGCGCGGGCTCACTGGGAGGCCAGCCCTTTGACTTCCATGGCCGCCCGCCTTCCTCTCCATTATTGGCTCCCGAGCCGCTGTTTAATACGGGCGGCCTTACTGTTCGCCTCCCATTCCCCTCCCCCCCCCCACGTAGACCTCCACCACCATGGCACATAATGATCATCTGCCACTAGTCTTCAAGTTTGATGAAGTCGACTCCGAGCCAGAGGAGATAAAAAATAAGGAGGAATGGGGCCTCATGGACATGGCCCAGAACGAGCTGGCCACGGCGGTTGCTGCCCCGCTCCCATCCACGCGCTCGCACCAGCGACCATCCCCGTAGCATTGACGGGCTGGTCGCCGAGCACTATCGCAGAGCTGGAAGCCGCGGGCGTCAGCGAGGTCTCCGCGGACCCACGCAAGCTCGTGTACATGCCAGTGCCCGTGCCCGTGCGCGCCCCTCCATCCATCGTGCCGCTGGCCCCCGTGCGTTTGGCTGCATCCGCCGCGCCCGTGCGCGCCCCTCCACCCACCACGGCCGGTCCCCGTGCGTTTGGCTGCACCCGCCATGCCCGTGCCCGTGCCCTCCCCCCTCAGCGGCATGGGACGCTGCCGTCGACCTCTACCTCTCAGCGGCGCCAATTGTCGTCCTCCCACGCCCCACTCGTCGATCGCGTGATGACATGATGTTTGATTTACAAGTAAAGAACATTTTGTGCTGCCTTGAAGACTTCAACAACGGCGTCCCGGACGACGACAACGACAACGACGGCGCGGCACGTGCTACCTCTTGAGCACTGCGTTGGTTTTTTCCTTGAAGAGGAAATGGTGATGCAGCAAAGTAGCATAAGTATTTCCCTCAGTTTTTGAGAACCAAGGTATCAATCTAGTAGGAGGCCATGCTCAAGTCCCTTGCACCTACACAAACAAATAAGAACATTGCAGCCAACGCGATAAAGGGGTTGTCAATCCCTTCACGGCCACTTGCAAAAGTGAGATCTAATAGAGATGATAATATTTTTGCTATTTTTATGATAAAGATTAAAACTGAAGATTGCAAAAAAAAGTAGATCGGAAACTTATATGATGGAAAATAGACCCGGGGGCCATAGGTTTCACTAGTGGCTTCTCTCAAGATAGAATAAGTATTACGGTGGGTGAACAAATTACTGTCGAGCAATTGATAGAATTCAGCATAGTTATGAGAATATCTAGGAATGATCATGTATATAGGCATCACGTCCGTGACAAGTAGACCGACTCCTGCCTGCATCTACTACTATTACTCCACACATCGACCGCTATCCAGCATGCATCTAGAGTATTAAGTTCAAAAGAACAAAGTAACGCCTTAAGCTAGATGACATGATGTAAAGGGATAAACTCATGCAATATGATATAAACCCCATCTTGTTATCCTCGATGGCAACAATACAATACGTGTCGTTTCCCCTACTGTCACTGGGATCGAGCACCGCAAGATTGAACCCAAAGCTAAGCACTTCTCCCATTGCAAGAAAGATCAATCTAGTAGGCCAAACC
This sequence comes from Aegilops umbellulata, assembly GCA_032464435.1. Lineage (NCBI taxonomy): Eukaryota > Viridiplantae > Streptophyta > Magnoliopsida > Poales > Poaceae > Aegilops > Aegilops umbellulata. Next base: position 374,348,381 of record CP136058.1, on the reverse strand, counting down.
AAACTGATAATTCGAAGAGACTTGCAAAGATAACCAATCATACATAAAAGAATTCAGAGAAGATTCAAATATTGTTCATAGATAAACTTGATCATAAACCCACAATTCATCGGTCTCAACAAACACACCGCAAAAGAAGATTACATCGAATAGATCTCCACGAGAATCGTGGAGAACTTTGTATTGAGATCCAAAGAGAGAGAAGAAGCCATCTAGCTAATAACTATGGACCCGAAGGTCTGAGGTAAACTACTCACACATCATCGGAGAGGCTATGGTGTTGATGTAGAAGCCCTCCGTGATCGATGCCCCCTCAGGCAGAGCTCCGGAACAGGCCCCAAGATGGGATCTCATGAGTACAGAAGGTTGCGGCGGTGGAATTAGGTTTTTGGCTCATGTTCTGATGTTTCCAGGGTACGTAGGTATATATAGCAGGAAGAAGTAGGTCGGTGGAGCAACGAGGGGCCCACGAGGGTGGAGGGCGCGCCCAGGGGGGTAGGCGCACCCCCTGCCTCGTGGACTCCTTGTTGGTTGCTTGACGTCCACTCCAAGTCCTCTGGATCACGTTTGTTCCGAAAATCACGTTCCCGAAGGTTTCATTCTGTTTGGACTCCGTTTGATATTACTTTCCTTCAAAACACTGAAATAGGCAAAAAAACAGCAATTTGGGTTGGGCCTCCGGTTAATACGTTAGTCCCAAAACTAATACAAAAGTGTATAATAAAGCCCATTGAACATTCAAAATAGATAATATAATAGCATGGAACAATAAAAAATTATAGATACGTTGGAGACGTATCAAGCGTCCCCAAGCTTAACTCCTGCTCGTCCTCAAGTAGGTAAGTGATAAAAACAGAATTTTTGATGTGGAATGCTTCTTAGCATAATTTTCAATGTAATTCTTTTTATTGTGGCATGAATATTCAGATCCGAAAGATTCAAGATAAAAGTTTAATATTGACATAAAAATAATAATACTTCAAGCATACTAACCGAGCAATTATGTCTTATCAAAATAACATAGCCAAAGAAAGCTCATCCCTACAAATTCATATAGTTTGTCCATGCTTAATTTTCGTCCCACAAGATGCTCTCATCTTGCACAACCCCGATGACAAGCCAAGCAATTGTTTCATACTTTAGTAATATCAAAAAAAATCTGTTTTCACGCAATACATGAGCGTGAGCCATGGATATAGCACTATGGGTGGAATAGAATATGATGATGGGGGTTGTGTGTAGAAGACAAAAAAATAAAGTCTCACATTGACGCGGCTAATCAACGGGCTAGGGAGATGCCCGTCAATTGATGTCAATGCAAGGAGTAGGGATTGCCATGCAACGGATGCACTAGAGCTATAAATGTATGAAAGCTCAACAAAAGAAACTAGGTGGGTGTGCATCCAACTTGCTTGCTCATGAAGACCTAGGGCATTTGAGGAAGCCCATCGTTGGAATATACAAGCCAAGTTCTATAATGAAAAATTCCCACTAGTATATGAAAGTGACAAAACAAATGACTCTCTATCATAAAGATCATGGTGCTACTTTGAAGCACAAGTGTGGAAAAAGGATAGTAGCATTGTCCCCTTTTATTTCTCTTTTTTTATTTTTTTTATTTTTTTGGGCCTTTCTCTTTTTTTGTTCTTTCTCCTTTTTTTATTTGGGACAATGCTCTATTAATGATGATCATCACACTTCTATTTATTTACAACTCAATGATTACAACTCGATACTTAGAACAACATATGACTCTATATGAATGCCTCCGGCGGTGTACCGGGATAGGCAATGAATCAAGAGTGACATCTATGAAATAATATGCATGGTGGCTTTGCCACAAAGACGATGTCAACTACATGATCATGCAAGGCAATATGACAATGATGAAGCGTGTCATAATAAACAGAATGGTGGAAAGTTGCATGGCAATATATCTCGGAATGGCTATGGAAATGCCATAATAGGTAGGTATGGTGGCTGTTTTGAGGAAGATATAAGGAGGTTTATGTGTGATAGAGCGTATCATATCACGGGGTTTGGATGCACCGGCGAAGTTTGCACCAACTCTCAAGGTGAGAAAGGGCAATGCACGTTACCGAAGAGGCTAGCAATGATGGAAGGTTGAGAGTGTGTATAATCCATGGACTCAACATTAGTCATAAAGAACTCACATACTTATTGCAAAAATCTACAAGTCATCAAAAACCAAGCACTACGCGCATGCTCCTAGGGGGATAGATTGGTAGGAAAAGACCATCGCTCGTCCCCGACCGCCACTCATAAGGATGACAATCAAAGAACACCTCACGTTTCAAAATTGTTACACAACGTTCACCATACGTGCATGCTACGGGACTTGCAAACTTCAACACAGGTATTTATCAAATTCACAACTACTCAACTAGCACATCTTTAATATTACCACTTTTATATCTCAAAACACTTATCAAGCATCAAACTTCTCATGATATTCAATGAACTCAATATGGAAGTTTTTATTATGCTCATCTTGGATGCCTATCATTCGAATTAATTTCATAATTAAAGCAATTACCATGCTGTTTTAAGACTCTCAAAATAATATAAGTGAAGCATGAGAGATCAATAATTTCTATAAAATATAACCACCACCGTGCTCTAAAAGATATAAGTGAAGCACTAGAGCAAAAACTATATAGCTCAAAAGATATAAGTGAAGCACATAGAGTATTCTAACAAATTCTGAATCATGTGTGTCTCTCTCAAAAGGTGTGTGCAGCAAGGATGATTGTGGTGAACTAAAAAGCAAATACTCAAATCATACAAGACGCTCCAAGCAAAACAAATATCATGTGGTGAATAAAAATACAGCCCCAAGTAAAGTTACCGATAGACGAAGACGAAAGAGGGGATGCCTTCCGGGGCATCCCCAACCTTATGCTTTTGGTTGTCCTTGAATTGTACCTTGGGGTGCCATGTGCATACCCAATCTTAGGCTCTTGCCAATCCTTGTTCCATATCTTTACCCAGAACTTGAAAACTTCACAACACAAAACTTAACAGAAAATCTCGTGAGCTCGGTTAGAGAAAGAAAACCAAACACCACTTCAAGGTACTGTACTTAACTCATTCTTTATTTATATTTGTGTTAAACCTACTGTATTACAACTTTTCTATGGTTCATAAACTCCTTTACTAGCCATACATTCATCAAAATAAGCAAACAACACGCGAAAAACAGAATCTGTCAAAAACAGAACAGTCTGTAGTAATCTATAACTAACGCACACTTATGGAACTCAAAAAATTCTAAAATAAATTGATTGACGTGAGGAATTTATCTATTAATCATATTCCAAAAGAATCAACTAAATAGCACTCTCCAGTAAAAAGTTGTAGCTAATCTCGTGAGCGCTAAAGTTTCTGTTTTTTACAGCAAGATCGCAAAGACTTTTCCCAAGTCTTCCCAAAGGTTCTACTTGGCACAAACACTAATTAAAACATAAAACCACATCTAAACAGAAGCTAGATGTATTATTTATTCCTAAACAGAACTAAAAAGCAAAAAAATAAAATAAAATTGGGTTGCCTCCCAACAAGCGCTACCGTTTAACGCCCCTAGCTAGGCATAAAAGCGAGGATAGATCTAGGTATTGCCATCTTTGGCTTTCAATTTTTTAGCAGAATCATGCTCGAATCCGGAAGGTTCTTTATGTTTCCCTTCATAATCGGAAATTTTTAGATCTAAAGAATCCAACCGCTTATTGCAAAGGGTAATCAACATGTTCATGCGGTGAAGATTTCCGCTAACACTCTCAAGAGGTTCAAGAGACTTTCGTAAAATCTTAGTTACTTCGTGAATCTTTTCAAAAACTTGTGTCTGTTCCTAGGTATGTTGTGGCCCCTTTTGTTGAGGTAGTGTTCCCACTACCCCCTCTATGATTTCAAGCGCAATACTGGGATCAATTTCAATAAAATTTCCTTTGGCAACACAATCCAAGAGTTGTCTACGGGACATATTTAGTCCAACGTAAAAATTGCGAAGCAAAATTATAAAACTAACCTCTAAGGTGCAATTATGATAAGATTACATCATCCTATACCAAGCATCTTTTAAATTTTCTCCTTGTCTTTGTTTAAAGTGAAGAACTTCGAACTCAGGAGACAAAGGAGCAGATAAGGGACTGGCCATAACAGCGAAGCAAGCGAAAAAGAGGCGAACGGGAAAGAGGGCGAATAAAACAGCAAGGGTGAAGTGGGGGAGAGGGAAAAGAGAGGTAAATGGAAAATAATGTAATGCGAGGGATAAGACTTTGTGATGGGTACTTGGTTTGTTGACTTGTGCGTAGACTCCCCGGCAACGGCGCCAGAAATCCTTCTTGCTACCTCTTGAGCAGTACATTGGTTTTTCCCTTGAAGAGGAAAGGGTGATGTAGCAAAGTAGCGTAAGTATTTCCCATTTGAGAACCAAGGTATCAATCCAGTAGGAGGCCACACTCAAGTCCCTTGCACCTACACAAACAAATAAGAACCTTGCAACCAACATGATAAAGGGGTTGTCAATCCCTTCACGGCCACTTGCAAAAGTGATATCTCATAGAGATGATAATATTTTTGGTATTTTTATGATAAAGATTAAAAGTAAATATTGCAAAATAAAAGTAGATCGGAAACTTATATGATGGAAAATAGACCCGGGGGTCATAGGTTTCACTAGTGGCTTCTCTCAAGATAGCATAAGTATTACGGTGGGTGAACGAATTACTGTCGAGCAATTGATAGAATTGAGCATAGTTATGAGAATATCTAGGTATGATCATGTATATAGGCATCACATCCGTGACAAGTAGACCGACTCCTGCCTGCATCTACTACTATAACTCTACACATCGACTGCTATCCAGCATGCATCTAGAGTATTAAGTTCATAAGAACAGAGTAACACCTTAAGCAAGATGACATGATGTAGAGGGATAAACTCATGAAATATGATATAAACCCCATCTTGTTATCCTCGATGGCAACAATACAATACATGTCGTTTCCCCTACTGTCACTGGGATCGAGCACCGCAAGATTGAACCCAAAGCTAAGCACTTCTCCCATTGCAAGAAAGATCAATCTAGTAGGCCAAACCAAACTGATAATTCGAAGAGACTTGCAAAGATAACCAATCATACATAAAAGAATTCGGAAAAGATTCAAATATTGTTCATAGATAATCTTGATCATAAACCCACAATTCATCGGATCTCGACAAACTCACCGCAAAAGAAGATTACATCGAATAGATATCCAAGAAGATCGAGGAGAACTTTGTATTGAGATCCAAAGAGAGAAAAGAAGCCATCTAGCTAATAACTATGGACCCGAAGGTCTGGGGTAAACTACTCACACATCATCGGAGAGGCTAGGATGTTGATGTAGAATCCCACTGTGATCAATGCCCCCTCCCGCGGAGCATCGGAAAAGGCCCCAAGATGGGATCTCATGGGTACAGAAGGTTGCGGCGGTGTAATTAGGTTTTGGCTCCTATTCTGATGTTTCCAGGGTACGTAGGTATATATAGGAGGAAGAAGTAGGTCGGCGGAGCAACGAGGGGCCCACAAGGGTGGAGGGCACGCCTAGGGGGGTAGGCACGCCCCTACCTCGTGCCCTCCTCGTTGGTTACTTGACGTCCACTCCAAGTCCTTTGGATCACGTTTGTTCTCAAAATCATGTTCCCGAAGGTTTCATTCCATTTGGACTCCATTTGATATTCCTTTCCTTCGAAACACTGAAATAGGCAAAAAAAACAGCAATTTGGGTTGGGCCTCCGGTTAATAGGTTAGTCCCAAAAATAATAGAAAAGTGTATAATAAAGCCCATTGAACATTCAAAACAGATAATATAATAGCATGGAGCAATAAAAAATTATAGATACATTGAAGACGTATCAGCACGCTGCCTCCGCCGCCACTGGAAATAGTTTTTTTGGTGTTTAATATTGTATCTTGAGTTCTCGATCGTATGAATATAAATTCGCAGTGTGACTGAATGAAAGATATGGTTCGAACGAAGTTGCGTTTTTCTCTCTTAATGTATAGACTTATCAAACGACTTTCTTTTGAAAAAAAGTCAACGGTTTTTAAATATAAAACACTCATTGCAAACGTTTTAGTTAGAACACCCGTATGCAAACCGACAGCTTCCCCAGGAAGCCAAGGGAAAATGTGCCGAGCAGGATTTCTGCATCCCTTCAAAGCAAACGGTTGTTTTGCATGACCCGTTTGCAACCACATACAAACAATTGGGTAACATTTGCATATCTGTCATTTTGGGTATGTTGCCATTTCTCAAACTGGAAAGATTGACATTTATTTATCTAGTAACATTGCCATTTTTCAACCTTGTAACACTGCGATTTGTCAAAATATGCAGCTACAAATCACTAGCACTATCTAATTTTTGCAACTAAAATCACTAGCACTGTTCATATGAACACCACTAGCAGGTGTGAGTTCATGGACGCATATGCAAATGTACCATTGATTACATACAACAAGTCATCAACCCACAATGACAACGAGGATACACGTTGGATTATAGATCATATCCAGCAAAACATTCTAGTAAAGTTTTTCTCACACAACAAATAACAAAGCGATGAAATGAACTTCAGCTCAACCACTCGTCGGTGTTGGAAACGCTTGCTTTGAAGTAGAAGTGATTCTCTGGGAAGGGCCAGCTACTGTCAATCTCGAGACCAACGCAGGACTGATCATCCAGGCTGAAGCGGTCTATTTTAATACCCATATTGGGATGGTAGGGAAGCATAGTAATGTCCGAGGTATAGATATAGTTGATTCTCATAAATGGTAGTAACGTTGTGTCAACAGCAGCTGGATCGTCTTCCACCATCATTGGATAGTTTTGTCCAAGGAAGAGCGAGTTTCCTCCAAGACTTTCAATACTGAACCAGGGAGAAGGTGTTGGCGCTAGTACACCAGTATCCATCCCGAATACCCTCCAACGGATGTTGGAATAGGTCCTGAGATTGCGACCATATGAGACAACACCTGCTTCCTTAGTAACATCAGCAGTGCCCCGTATACAAACAAGAAGAGGTGATCCATCAGAATAAGTTGCTAGGCGACACTGAGTATATGGGTCCTGCTCGTCCTCATGCCCGTGAATAAATTTTCAAGTATAGGTGGTGGAATGTTCACAGGACCTTGGAAACACAAGAAGGTTAATTAGTAAAGGGAAACTAGCTAACCCGCATGCATGTGGATGAAACAATTATAATTACGGTGGAAGACAAACGTACCGAAATCATGAGGATTCCATGCAAAAACAGTGCCTCGAGTGGTGGCAGCAAACACAAGACCCTCGTATTGAATTGCATCACAGTACTCATCCGTGTATAGAAACTAATTTTTGAGCAATATCCATCGATTCGAACCATGAAGGATGGCAACAAGCTTGTCGAAGATAGCGACAACATAAGTATTGCTATAACCCCAAGAGCGGTTGGGAACTCGACAAATTGCTATCTTCCGTAGGCGACAGTCAGCATGATCGTATTTGAACTCACGTAGAATACCAGTCTACTCAACCTCTGGGCAGTCGTCTGAGATTTTTTGAAGTGGAACCCGGTGACGAGTGTACACATTCACAAGTTCCCACTTGCAGTTGTACCCAATATAAACAACCCAATCTCCATTTGCGCCTGCTCAAGCCTTGCCCTCAAGCGATGGCATCTTAACATCATACGTATCATTATCAAGCGGCATCAACTTACACAAGGCGATGCTTCCCTCATCCCCGCGCCAGTCAGTAGGGTCACGGCGAACAGGGGTGGACCCACGTATAGCTAGCCGGTGTCACAGGACACCGGGTGCAAATTTCTAGTACGTTATATGTAGCCGAGATACTGGGCTTGGACACCGGTAAATTTCTGAGTTGGACACCGGCAGGAGAGGCCCATCTATCAACTCATCTAGTAATAGCCCATTTGATGGCTTTGGATTAATTGGATTGTTAGAGCATGCAGCCTGTTCGACTGCATGACTTCGCAGCGACGTGGTTGTCTAAAAAAACTTCACAGCGACGCGGTGTACGGGCGTCCGCCGTCGCACACTCAGCACCCAGTCGCCAATCGTCGGCCACCGGCCACTGTTCCTGCCCTCGCCCAGCGCTAAATAATCAAATGAATTAGGTACGGTGACCATTCTCACTCAATCTCATGCATTTATCTTAATTTTATCTAGTTATGTTTGTCCAAATTGTATGGCTAGGTTTTTCAAATTTAAGGGTATTAGATTTGAGAATCGGGTTGCTGCGATTAATAAAATTAATCTAGTGATTCACATCTATTTTGATTATTTATCGACCAAGCTCGGCAGCAGTAACAACGGATGGCAAGTAAATGCACAATACTACTTGGTTTTGTTTCTTTTGTATGTAATCAAGATATATCGTTCTATGTTGTCATTGTTGTTTTTATCGGTTGGAGTTCTTATGCTTTATTGTTCAACTTTACAAAATCAAATAGTATTTCGTAAGGAACGCTTCATTTTGGCTAAAAAAAATACCGCTGGACATTTTAAAATGTTGAGTGTGTTAATTTTATGTATATTATTGTTATATTTATCCACCGTGTAGTGTGTACACGTGGACACCGGGACATTTTGGTTCTGGGTCCGCCCCTGACGGCGAAGAAGATAGGGGAGATCAAACCGCTCCTGAACCCTTGGGTTCCTTGTAATGATGTTATTAGTTGAGTCGAGAATGGTCTTGAATGAACCTGCCATGCTAGCCGAGGTGATGACATTGCACCGATCAATGAGTTCCTCCACCGCGTCATCATTCAGATCGGGGCAAGAATAACAGGGTCGTTTCTGGCTTGTTCCCTCCATGGAGAAGACGATCAAACAATGGCAGCAGGAAGGGTGAAGGCAAATGGAGGAGGGAGGAAGAGCTAGCGTGCGACAGCAGTTCCAAATCAAGAGGGAAAGGCGAAGAGTCGATGGACGGTTGCCACGGTACATGAAGAGGCACCTGGGGAGCGAACGGTTGCCACAGAGGTCACACACTTACGACAAGGGCTGAGTGAACCGCATGCAATCCCATCGCACAACACACACATCTTGTTAAGTTGAACCATTTCTGTACTCTTGTGTCAACGCAAATAGTTCATCCGAGTGAACCGCATGCCATATATCCCACACACCTCGATCTGGCTGAACGTTTCTTTTGTGTTGCCTAATCACAAACAGTTCATCTGAGTGAACCGTATGATGTATATCGCACACACCTTCATCTGGCTGCCCGTTTCTTTTGTGTTGCCTAATCACACGCAGTTCATCCCAGTGAACCGTATGTTGTGTATCGCACACGCCTTTATCTGGCTGGCCGTTTCTTTTGTTCCTCCTCATCGCAAATAGTTAATTGAACTGAACCGTATGCCCTTCATCGCACCCGCAACTAAAACCTAGACCGTGTTTGATGCATCCGTCATCGCAAATGTTTTATACATTTCTGACAGTTTTCATACAGCACTGTTTGCGATTATGGCATCACACACAGTTTCTCGAAGGGTCTCTGATTGTAGTGTCGCGTTAGCAGCATCCTGCAGTAGTGTGTATAAGTCATGAAGAAAGCAATAGCAATATACTAAACGATCAAATGCTAAGCTAACGGAATGGGTCAAGTCAATCACATCATTCTCTAATGATGTGATCCCATTAATCAAATGACAACTCATGTCTATCGCTAGGAAACTTAACCATCTTTGATTCAACGACCTAGTCAAGTAGAGGCATACTAGTGACACTTTGTTTGTTTATATAATCACACATGTACTAAGTTTCCGGTTAATACAATTATAGCATGAATAATAAACATTTATCATGATATAAGGAAATATAAATAACAACTTTATTATTTCCCTAGGGCATATTTCCTTCAGTCTCCCACTTGCACTAGAATCAATAATCTAGATTACACAGTAATGATTCTAACACCCATGGAGTCTTGGTGCTGATCTTGTTTTGCTCGTGAGAGAGGCTTAGTCAACGGGTCTGCAACATTTAGATCTGTATGTATCTTGCAAATCTCTATGTCTCCCTCCTTGACTTGATCGCGGATGGAATTGAAGCGTATCTTGATGTGCTTGGTTCTCTTGTGAAATCTGGATTCCTTTGCCAAGGCAATTGCACCAGTATTGTCACAAAATATTTTCATTGGACCCGATGCACTAGGTATGACACCTAGATCGGATATGAACTCCTTCATCCAGACTCCTTCGTTTGTTGCTTCTGAAGCAGCTATGTACTCCGCTTCACACGTAGATCCCGCCACAATGCTTTGCTTAGAACTGCACCAACTGATAGCTCCACCGTTCAATATAAACACGTATCCAGTTTGTGACTTAGAGTCATCCGGATAAGTGTCAAAGCTTGCATTGACGTAACCATTTACGACGAGCTCTTTGTCACCTCCATAAATGAGAAACATATCCTTAGTCCTTTTCAGGTATTTCAGGATGCTCTTGACCGTTGTCTAGTGATCCACTCCTGGATTACTTTGGTACCTCCCTACTAAACTAATAGCAAGGCACACATCAGGTCTGGTACACAGCATTGCATACATGATAAAGCCTATGACTGAAGCATAGGGAACACCTTTCATTTTCTCTCTATCTTCTGCAGTGGTCGGGTATTGAGTCTGACTCAACTTCACACCTTGTAACACAGGCAAGAACCCTTTCTTTGCTTGATCCATTTTGAACTTCTTCAAAACTTTGTCAAGGTATGTGCTCTGTGAAAGTCCAATTAAGCGTCTTGATCTATCTCTATAGATATTAATGCCCAATATGTAAGCAGCTTCACCGAGGTCTTTCATTGAAAAACTCTTATTCAAGTATCCTTTTATGCTATCCAGAAATTCTATATCATTTCCAATCAACAATATGTCATCCACATATAATATTATAAATGCTACAGAGCTCCCACTCACTTTCTTGTAAATACAGGCTTCTCCAAAAGTCTGTATAAAACCATATGATTTGATCACACTATCAAAACGTTTATTCCAACTCTGAGAAGCTTGCACCAGTCCATAAATAGATCGCTGGAGCTTGCACACTTTGTTAGCATCCTTTGGATCGATAAAACCTCCAGGTTGCATCATATACAACTCTTCTTCCAGAAATCCATTCAGGAATGCAGTCTTTACATCCATTTGCCAAATTTCATAATCATAAAATGCAGTGATTGCTAACATGATTCGGACCGACTTAAGCATTGCTATGGGTGAGAAGGTCTCATCGTAGTCAACTCCTTGAACTTGTCAAAAACCTTATGCAACAAGTCGAGCTTTGTAGACAGTAACATTACCATCAGCGTCAATCTTCTTCTTGAAGATCCATTTATTCTCGATGGCTTGCCGATCATCGGGCAAGTCAACCAAAGTCCACGCTTTGTTCTCATACATGGATCCCATCTCATATTTCATGGCCTCAAGCCATTTCGCGGAATCTGGGCTCATCATCGATTCCTCATAGTTTGTAGGTTCGTCATGGTCGAGTAACATGACCTCCAGAACAGGATTACCGTACCACTCTGGTGCGGATCTTACTCTGGTTGACCTACGAGGTTCGGTAGTAACTGATCTGAAGTTACATGATCATCATCATTAGCTTCCTCACTATTTGGTGTAGAAGTCACAGGAACAGATTTCTGTGATGAACTATTTTCCAATAAGGGAGCAGGTATAGTTACCTCATCAAGTTATACTTTCCTCCCACTCACTTCTTTTGAGAGAAACTCCTTCTCTAGAAAGGATCCATTCTTAGCAACGAATGTCTTGCCTTCGGATCTGTGCTAGAAGGTGTACCCAACAGTCTCCTTTGGGTATCCTATGAAGACACTTTTCTCTGATTTGGGTTCGATCTTATCAGGTTGAAGCTTTTTCACATAAGCATCACAGCCCTAAACTTTAAGAAACGACAACTTAGGTTTCTTGCCAAACCACAGTTCATAAGGTGTCATCTCAACGGATTTAGATGGTGCCCTATTTAACGTGAATGCAGCCGTCTCTAAAGCATAACCCCAAAACGATAGTGGTAAATCAGTAAGAGACATCATAGATCGCACCATATCTAGTAAAGTACGATTACGATGTTCGGACACACCATTAGGCTGTGGTGTTCTGGGTGGCGTGAGTTGCAAAACTATTCCGCATTGTGTCCAATGAAGACCAAACTCGTAACTCAAATATTCTCCTCCACGATCAGATTGTAGAAACTTTGTGTTCTTGATACGATGATTTTCCACTTCACTCTGAAATTCTTTGAACTTTTCAAATGTTTCAGATTTATGTTTCATCAAGTAGATATACTCATATCTGCTCAAATCATCTGTGAAGGTGAGAAAATAACGATACCCGCCGCGAGCCTCAACATTCATCAGACCACATACATCAATATGTATGATTTCCAACAAATTTGTTGCTCGCCCCATTGTTCCGGAGAACGGAGTTTTAGTCATCTTGCCCATAAGGCATGGTTCGCAAGTACCAAGTGATTCATAATCAAGTGATTCCAAAAGTCCATCAGAATGGAGTTTCTTCATGCGCTTTACACCAATATGACCCAAACGGCAGTGCCACAAATAATTTGCACTATCATTATCAACTCTACATCTTTTGGGTTCAATATTATGAATATGTGTATCACTACTATCGAGATTCAATAAAAATAGACCACTCTTCATGGGTGCATGACCATAAAAGATATTACTCATATAAATAGAACAACCATTATTCTCAGGTTTAAATGAATAACCGTCTCGCATCAAACAAGATCCAGATATAATGCTCATGCTCAACGCTGGCACCAAATAACAATTATTCAGGCCTAAAACTAATCACGAAGGTAGATGTAGAGGTAGCATGCTGACCGCGATCACATCGACTTTTGAACCATTTCCCACGAGCATCGTCACCTCGTCCTTAGCCAATCTTCGCTTAATCTGTAGTCCCTGTTTCGAGTTGCAAATATTAGCAACAGAACCGGTATCAAATAACTAGGTGCTACTGCGAGCATTAGTAAGGTACACATCAATAACATGTATATCATATATACCTTTGTTCACCTTGCCATCCTTCTTATCCGCCAAATACTTGGGGCAGTTCCGCTTCCAGTGACCAGTCCCTTTATAGTAGAAGCACTCAGTCTCAGGCTTAGGTCCAGACTTGGGCTTTTCACTTGAGCAGCTACATGCTTGTCGTTCTTCTTGAAGTTCCCCTTCTTCCCTTTACCCTTTTTCTTGAAACTGGTGGTCTTGTTGACCATCAGCACTTGATGATCCTTCTTGATTTCTACCTCCGCGGCCTTTAGCATTACGAAGAGCTCGGGAATTGTATTATCCATCCCTTGCATATTATAGTTCATCACGAAGCTCTTGTAGCTTGGTGGCAGTGATTGAAGAATTCTGTTAATGACACTATCATCAAGAAGATTAACTCCCAGCTGAATCAAGTGATTATCATACCCAAACATTTTGAGTATATGCTCACTGACAGAACTATTATCCTCCATCTTGCAGCTGTAGAACTTATTGGAGACTTCATATCTCTCAATCCGGGCATTTGCTTGAAATATTAACTTCAACTCCTGGAACATCTCATATGCTCCATGACATTCAAAACATCGTTGAAGTCCCGGTTCTAAGCCGTAAAGCATGGCACACTGAACTATCGAGTAGTCATCAGCTTTGCTCTGCCAGACGTTCATAACATCTGGCGTTGCTCCTGCAGCGGGTTTGGCACCTAGCGGTGCTTCTAGGACGTAATTATTCTATGCAGCAATGAAGATAATCCTCAAGTTACGGACCCAGTCCGTGTAGTTGCTACCATCATCTTTCAACTTAGCTTTCTCTAGGAACGCAATAATATTGAACGGAACAACGGCACGGTCCATCTATCTACCACAACATAGACATGCAAAATACTATCACGTACTAAGTTCATGATAAATTAAAATTCAATTAACCATACTCCCTCCGTCCGGGAAAAGTTGTCTGTGTGGCGATTTTACAAAAAAAACCTCCCCAAACTCCCGACACAACCCGCACTCCTCGTCTTCTCCAGTCGATGCTCCGCTGCTTCGACACAGGCGCATGGACGCCGGAGCTCCCTTGCGCCGCGCTGCTCCTCTACTCTCTCACGCGTCCTCCGCCGCCACCGTAGCTGCCTCCTCCGCCGCTCCCTTTTGCCTCGCGTAGCTCCGCTGCCTCCCTTGCCTGCCTCCCGAATCTCCCCTCTTTCACCCCAAAAATTGTTTCTTCTTCCTCCCGTCGTGTCTCTTGCTCGCGCCCACCCCCTCCCTCCTAGCGTTGATGGAAGAAGCGTGGCCAGCCCTCGGCCTGGCGGCCGGCGACGCGGCCTTCCAGCCCCCGCCTACCCCCGGCACCGTCGCCCCGACCCCCGTGGCGTGGGGCGCGGCCGTGACGGCGCAGCGGGAGACGGTGGCCAAGGAGTCGTCCGTGCAGGCGGTAAGCCGGATCGTGTCCAGCTGCGCCAACTCGAGTGGCCTAGTCGTGGCCGTCGTCGACGCCAACGCCTCCACCGCGGGCCGGCTGGTCACTATGCCCGAGGTCCTCGAGGAGGTGCGCAACGCCGCAGCACGCCGGAGGCTCGCGCTCCTGCCCACCCCCGTCGAGCCCGCCCCTGAGTTCCTCAAGGTCGAATGTTTGCTTTAGCTGGACCAGACCTTGTACTGCTGTTTTCATTTGCTGAATAGAGCTTAAGCTCTGCACTTTCATGGACTGAAGTTCATTTTACTCATCGAATTATTTACCATGTCATAGGTTTCCATTCTCTGCTCTCTATTATCGCTTGATGCTCTCTGCATTGCTGTATTTAGAAATGTTCACTAGATTTAGAAGACAGAGCCAACACCTTCATGGAGTAGAATCCCTGCTCTGGTTTACTGTAGAAATGTTGATTCAGAAATGTTGTGACACGTTCAGACTGAATTAGTAATTCAGAAATGTTCAGTGTAAATTCAGAATGTTTTACACAAGTTTGTCTCATAGATTTTGGATTCATGATGTTTTTGAAAAGGACATGCCTCTTTGACTGAAATTCTGTGGACACTTTTCAAGATAATTTTTGTTTGCTGCAAACAGTAAAAATACTCAGCAAAATCTTGTTTTGGATTCATGATGTTTTTGCTTCCTCTACTCCTTGCTGCTTAAATTCTTGCTTGCTCTAATGTGTCGAGTATAATATGTTTGCTTGCAAGAAGTAGTACTCCGAAATTGTAAAACTGGATTTAGACACTATACAGATTAATTTCAATACAGAGTAAATTCACTATACAATGATGCTGCCATGATGCTCTAATTAACATCAAGTCTAAGTCACTATTTGTGCTTCTTTCTTTTTCTGTACATGATTGTCAGTTACTGCCTGCATAAATCTTGACAATCATTTGATCAAACTTGCAGCTACAGTCAGAATGCCCTGCAAGTTTAGCTCCAGAATGCTCCAAATCATTTGATCAAGTTTAGCTCTCCGCATTGCTGTATTCAGTAGGGCCAGCTCGAACCGTGTGCACCAGGAAGAAGGCCAGCTCGAACCAACAGGATGCCCTGCAAAACAATTTCGAACGAGGTGCGTGTAGTTAGCAGATTAACCGCTCATGTATGTGTAGATAGAGGTATGAGTAGCTAAATTCAGAAATGTTCACTAGATTTAGAAGACAGAGCCAGCACCTTCACGGAGTAGAATCACTGCTCTGGTTTAGTGTAGAATCAATTAAGTACTCCTAAATTAACATGGAGTACATGGAGTAGTTATTTTTTACACTCGCACTGAAGATTTTGTTCCTAAATCAACATCAAGTTTAGGAACAAGTGTGTTCCTAAATAATCTTCATTTTAGGAACAATCTTCAGTTTCCACATGTCAAGTCTGAAATTTTGACAGAAATGTTGTGACATGTTTAGACTAGGAATAATTAGTTTAGGAACAACTTTGATGATTCTCTAGATTGATCATAGTGTAAACTTCTAGTACACAAAATTCAGTTATCTTTTTAGTAGGAAATTTTCTATAAAAAAATTCGGAAGCTTGTATTTCCAGCTGCTGTCAAAACTGACAAGATGGTGGTGGAGGTGGGAATAAATGTCCCACAACATCTGCTGGAGTAGAAAATAAATGTGTGTAGTTTGCTCCACAGCAACTACACACACTAGAGTCACTACTGATGTGTAAATTTTGAACTAACTCAAGAAAAGTGAGGTAGAAATTTTAGTACAAGATCACTGAAAGTTTGAAAATTCAGTTTCGAAGCTTCAGTGCATCTCAAGTCTGATTGTCACTAAATTGAGTACAAGATCTCTGAAAATTTGTTTGAAGCTTCAGTGTAAATGTTCTATTTTCAGAGTACAAGATAACTGAATACAGTTTCTTTGGGGTCCTATGTTTCATTATAAATGTTCTATTTTCAGTGTAAATATTCTCTATAATGGAGTATTGCTTGTCAGATCAGTGTGTAGAAATTTTAGGGCCATGTCTAGAAATTATGTTAGTCCAACAATATCCAACTTAATCCATAGTAACAGTAGATCAGAAATTGCTTCTACTCTAGGTGAGATTCAGTTAACTGATGAACATTGGACATTGGGGGACACATTCAGTTAATTTCTATGTTAACTGAATCTTTTTTGCAACATTTCTGTAGAGTACATGATGCATCTTTGGTGTTTTTACATCTGAACAGAAATGTGATTTTAATGCTAATGCATCTTTGTACAGTCTTTGTCCTGGATTATTTCTCTAGCTTTGTATCCACTGACTGAATTTCATCTACAGCTTGAGAACTAGAGTAACTACTGTACTGAGAACATCAAATTCAGACTCACAACAGCAAATTGAACAACAACAGTAGCAGAGGCGGGCGGGGCAGGCTCACCAGCACAGGCGGGAGTGGCAGCAGAGGCGAGCCAGGGGAAAAGGCAAAAACAACATCAGAGGTCCACGGCATCGGCGTTGCCCACCAGTAGCAGTGTCAGAGGCAGGAGTGGTCGGAATTGTCCACAGCACTGGCGGCTGAAGATGATAAAATCGGAGGTGCGGGTGGGCGGCGAAGGTGGGCGGACGTTTGCGGCGATCATGGGCTACCGTGGGCGGCGAGCTTCAACGGGCCCGGCGGCGTAGCTCGAGGCGGGCGCCGGTGCAGGTCGCCTTCATGGCGGGCGGTGCAGGTGGGAAGCCGCGGTATGGCTCCAAGCGAGCAGCGGCGCTGTTGTTGGTACGCGCTGGGACGCGGCGCTGGTGTTAGTCGCGGTGCAGGTCCAGGCGGCCGGCGGCGCCCTGGTGGGTGGGTAGCCGGCGATGGTTGCAAGGCGCGGGCGACGGGGGAAGAGGAAGGGAGGAGATGGAGTTATTCGTGACGTGTTTAAAACTCTGTGGGTTTTTTTTTTTGAAAAAAAAATACAGTATCCCATGGACAACTTTTCCCGGACGGAGGGAGTATTACTAAAGAACTCCCACTTAGATAGACATCCCTCTAATCATCTAAGTGATCGCGTGATCCATATCAACTAAACCATGTCCGATCATCACGTGAGATGGAGTAGTTTTCAATCGTGAACATCACTATGTTGATCATATCTACTATATGATTCAAGCTCGACTTTCGGTCTCAGTGTTCTGAGGCCATATCTGCATATGCTAGGCTCGTCAAGTTTAACCTGAATATTCTGCGAGTGCAAAACTGGCTTGCACCCATTGTATGTAAACGTAGAGCTTATCACACCCGATCATCATGTGGTGTCTCGGCACTCCGAACTTTCGCAACGGTGCATACTCAGAACACTTGTACCTTGAAATTTAGTGAGAGACCATCTTATAATGCTACCGCCGAACTAAGCAAAATAAGATGCATAAAGGATAAACATCACATGCAATCAATATAAGTGATATGATATGGCCATCATCATCTTGTGCCTTTGATCTTCGTCTCCAAAGCACCGTCATGATCACCATGTCGCCGGCGCGACACCTTGATCTCCATCGTAGCATCGTTGTCGTCTCGCTAACTATTGCTTCTATGACTATCGCTACCGCTTAGTGATAAAGTAAAGCAATTACATGGCGATTGCATTTCATACAATAAAGCGACAACCATATGGCTCCTGCCAGTTGCTGATAACTCTGTTACAAAACATGATCAGCTCATAAAATAAAATTTAGCATCATGTCTTGACCATATCACATCACAACATGCCCTGCAAAAACAAGTTAGACGTCCTCTACTTTGTTGTTGCAAGTTTTACGTGGCTGCTACAGCCTGAGCAAGAACCGTTCTTACCTACGCATCAAAACCACAATGATTTTTCGTCAAGTATGTGATGTTTTAACCTTCAACAAGGACCGGGCGTAGCCACACTCGATTCAACTAAAGTTGGAGAAACTGACACCCGCCAGCCACCTGTGTGCGAAGCACGTCGGTAGAACCAGTCTCGCTAAGCATACGCGTAATGTCGGTCCAGGTCGCTTCATCCAACAATACCACCGAATCAAAGTATGACATGTTGGTAAGCAGTATGACTATTATCACCCACAACTCACTTGTGTTCTACTCGTGCATATAACATCTACGCATAAACCTGGCTCGGATGCCACTGTTGGGGAACGTAGTAATTTCAAAAAAAAATCCTACGCACATGCAAGATCATGGTGATGCATAGCAACGAGAGGGAAGAGTGTTGTCCACGTACCCTTGTATACCGAAAGTGGAAGCGTTATGACAACGCGGTTGATGTAGTCGTACGTCTTTATGATCGACCGATCCTAGTACCGAACGTACGGTACCTCCGTGATCTGCACACCTTCAGCTCGGTGACGTCCCACGAACTCACGATCCAAAAGAGTGTCGAGGGAGAGCTTCATCAGCACGACGGCGTGATGACAGTGATGATGAAGCTACCGGCGCAGGGCTTCGCCTAAGCACTACTACGATATGACCGGGGTGGATTATGGTGGAGGGGGGCACCGCACACGGCTAAGAGATCAATGATCAACTTGTGTGTCTATGGGGTGCCCCCCCCCCCCGTATATAGGGCCGGCCTCCTAGGCACGCCCCAAGGGGAGTCCTACTCCCGGTGGGAGTAGGACTCCCCCCCTTCCCTAGTTGAACTAGGAGAGAAGGAAGGGGGAGAGAGGGAGGAAGGAAAGGGGGGCGCCCCCCTCCTAGTCCAATTCGGACCAGAGGGGGAGGGGGCGCACGGCCTACCCTGGCTGCCCCTCTCTCTCTCCACTAAGGCCCATTAGGGCCCATATACCCCCCGGGGGGGTTCCGGTACCCCCCCCCCCCCCGGTACTCCGGTATATGCCCGAACTCTCTCGAAACCTTTTCGATGTCCAAATATAGTCATCCAATATATCGATATTTATGTCTAGACCATTTCGAGACTCCTCCTCATGTCCATGATCATATCCGGGACTCTAAACTACCTTCGATACATCAAAACACATAAACTCATAATACCGATCGTCACCGAACGTTAAGCGTGCGGACCCTACGGGTTCGAGAACTATGTAGACATGACCGAGACACGTCTCCGGTCAATAACCAACAGCGGAACCTAGATGCTCATATTGGCTCTCACATATTCTACGAAGATCTTTGTCGGTCAAACCGCATAACAACATACATTGTTCCCTTTGTCATTGGTATGTTACTTGCCCGAGATTCGATCGTCGGTATCTCAATACCTAGTTCAATCTCATTACCGGCAAGTCTCTTTACTCGTTCTGTAATGTATCATCTCGCAACTAACTCATTAGTCACATTGCTTGCGAGGCTTATAGTGATGTGCATTACCGAGAGGGCCCAGAGATACCTCTCCGACAATTGGAGTGAAAAATCCTAATCTCGATATATGCCAACTCAACAAGTACCATCGGAGACACATGTAGAGCACCTTTATCATCACCCAGTTACGTTGTGACGTTTGGTAGCACACAAAGTGTTCCTCCGGTATTCGGGAGTTGCATAATCTCATAGTCATAGGAACATGTATAAGTCATGAAGAAAGCAATAGCAATATACTAAACGATCAAATGCTAAGCTAACGGAATGGGTCAAGTCAATCACATCATTCTCTAATGATGTGATCCCGTTAATCAAATGACAACTCATGTCTATGGCTAGGAAACTTAACCATCTTTGATTCAACGAGCTAGTCAAGTAGAGGCATACTAGTGACACTTTGTTTGCATATATATTCACACATGTACTAAGTTTCCGGTTAATACAATTCTAGCATGAATAATAAACATTTATCATGATATAAGGAAATATAGATAACAACTTTTTTATTGCCTCTAGGGCATATTTCCTTCAAACATACATCAAAGCTTTAAGTGAATGATATGAAGAGTAGTAAGCAAAGCTTTGGAGAAACATGTAACATGCATAAGCTCCCCCTACATGTATGCAATCATGTAAAGATAGGATATAAGAACATGTGAACGCATTGCATGACAAAGCAAGAAATGAGTTACATGTATCTTGGCTATATGCATCAGAGCAAACAATATGATTGAAAGATGTACCTTCATGTTTATGAATCCCTCTTGCAAACAATATGTGCTAAAGCAAGTGATCATCACGCACATGAGTGTGATGCATATACTTACCTTGTGGTTCTTGAGCTGACTTTGGAGAGAGTAGACTTGAGAAAACAGGGTTAGATAACACAAGAACACTCCAAACAAAATAATTTCAAGATCCACAAGATTACCAAGACTGGGATGACATGTAGTAGGTGAGTAATGCAAAGTGAGTACTTCATTTAGATATAGACATGTCCCCAAAGATTTAAAGATTTGCAATAAGTTCCAAGGATTTTTCTCCCCTTAAGCATAGACTCTTTCTCCCCCTGAGTCTAACATTGGATAATGGGAGAAGGTAGGGTGAGATAAAATCGGATCAAAGATGAATCAATTGAAACAGAGTAAAAAGAGTCAATTATACTAACATGTCTTTCCCCTCTTAAAGACATGTGACTTCTCTCCTCTATTAACATGCATCTCTAGAAGAGCTTAGATGCGCTCTCTTTCTCCTGATAAGTTTGAGTTGATAAGCTTTGATGTGCTCGCTCTCCCCCTTTGACATCAATTTCCAATAAGGCAACTTCAAGAACATGAGTCAGGTAGATGTGGTCCTTGAGAGACACTACATAGTTGCATGTAGCTTAAGATGTTGATAGAGGAAAAGAACCATTGAGTGGAGCTGAAGAAAATGTCCAATATATAGAAAATGACACAGAGTTATCTTAGTAGTGAAATCGGTGGCGTCGATTCATATTAGTCAGTGACGCCGAGATGAGGCAGTCATAGACAGAGTATATCAGAGAGACCGAGTCAATTCGTTTCGGTAGCACCGATGAGATGTGTACAAGTTAAATTTGTGCTTTGGTCTTGCCGATAGGCTTGGATCGGTGGAACCGAGTTCAATGCAGAGAGAAAAAATTGTCAACTCAGCTCACTGTGCAAGTGAAATCTCACAAGGATTTTCGGGGAATTTTCATAAGGATTTGCAATGAATTGGTAGATAGGTCAAATAAGAGAAGAATACAAACAAAGAGAAGTTAGATGAAGTTTTTTTTGATTAAATAGAAAGGAAACACAATAGCAAAAAATGCAAATAAAATATAAGATAAGAGATAGAAACACTAGAGAACTTCATCTAGAGATGGTCGGCGACATGGTCACCTGTGTTAAAGTACATTGACTTAGGAGTCAAGTGAGATCACTTGATCATAGGTCATGCTCATCATTAATCTCAAAATGGGCTTGCCATTTTTCGGTTAAGCGTTTTGATGTATTCACATCTTGTTGAGTTGCTTTAACTCATTTCTTGGAGCAAAGCTTCTCTAAGATGGAATGACATATCTTGGGTTGTGGTGTTGATCTTGATCTGTAGTTGAACTTATATTGGATGCCCAGGGTTTATATAGACCATCTAGAGTTGGGAGCTCCCTTTGAGGTTGAAGTTCATCTTCCTACATGGGTTAATGTTCAAGGAATAGCACTTGTGTATCCACATTGACAATCATTTGACATATTCAAATAGTCAAAGTATATGTTGAGTGAGTTCATGCTTCCTTGAAATCAACAACCAAACCATAGATACTTGGTAATGTAGAAATTGCTCAAGATGTGAGTGACTTGCAATCTCCTAGATAAAGGCTCATCCAAGTACCTACAAGGGTTAGACAACATGAAAGGGTCCAAATATATATCCAAGACAAATGATCATCATCATAAGAGAAATATCAAGGATTAGTCACATAGGCTCATGCCTTGCATGTATCCGAATGGAATCTCTATTCCAAGTTTAAGGCATCAATGATATTCAATTCACCTATCAAACGGCAAAATACCTTTTCATCAAGTGGTTTAGTGAATATATCCGCCAATTGCTTATCGGTACGAACGTGCTTAAGATTGATGTCTCCTTTAGCAACATGATCACGATTGAAATGATGACGAGCTTCAATATGCTTAGTTCGAGAATGTTGCACAGGATTGTGAGCTATCTTAATAGCACTCTCATTGTCACAAAGAAATGGAACATGTTTCACATGTATCCCATAATCTTTAAGAGTTTGGGTCATCCAAAGTAACTAAGCACAACATGATCTGGCGGCAATTTCCGCTTCGGCGGTGGATAAGGATACCGAGCTTTGTTTCTTGGAGGACCAAGAGACAAGGGATCTACCAAGAAATTGACAAGTACCCAAAGTGGACTTTCTATCAACCTTGTCACCGGCATAGTCCGAGTCGGAATAGCCAACAAGATCAAAATATGACCTCTTAGGATACCAAATGCCAAAGTTTGGTGTATGAATTAAATATCTCACTATCCTTTTCACGGCCTTAAGATGACACTCTTTAGGAGCCGCTTGATATCGTGCAAACATGCACACACTTAGCATGATATCGGGATGGGAGGCATATAGATATAACAATGAACCAATCATAGAACGGTAAACCTTTTGGTCAACCGGGTTGCCATCCTTCGTCAAGTCAAGATGTCCACTAGTAGGCATGTATGTCTTCATACCTTTCCTTTCTTGCATGTTGAACTTATTGAAAAGATCTTTGGTATACTTTGTTTGTGAGACAAAGGTACCTTCCTTAGTTTGCTTGATTTGCAACCCAAGGAAAATTTGAGTTCACTTATCATAGACATCTCAACCTTCTCCGACATTAGCCTTCCAAACTTTTCACTAAAATGGGGGTTAGTAGAACCAAATATGATATCATCCACATAGATTTGGCACACAAATAATTCACCATTAACCCTTTTAGTAAAAAGTGTAGAATCAATTTTACCAATTTCAAATTATTTTTCAATAAGAAATTTGGTCAAGCATTTATACCATGCTCTAGGAGCCTTTTAAGACCATAAAGAGCTTTGTGAAGTTTGTAAACATGATCGGGTTTCTTGGGATTAACAAAGCTGGGAGCTTGTTTAGCATAAACTTCCACTCACACCTACAAACTTGATAATGTGGAGTGCTTTCACTCCCCATATCTATAACCGATGTCATCGCTGATCCATCCATATAACGTATCAGAACCAACAACCGGTGCAGCAGACCTAAAAGCGTACACCACATGCACATGTTTTAGAAGCCGTCATCATCATCGAACCGTTGTCCCATCTTCAGGAGAGAGATCCGCATCATCCTTGTCAGTCACGCCAACCGTCGACGCCACCACAACGCCCAATGACTCCACTGCCTTGCGCTCGTCCAGCCCAATGCAGAGACTCTGGAAGATTTGTCATGCGTAGCACCTAGCATAGTGCCTGTCGGCCAGGCATGACTTGACATCTCCACCGAAGCTCCACTCAAGATGAAGCCGCTCCGCCTCTTGCCTCTGTCTTCCAGTGCTGCTCCACAAACGATGCTCCCAAGAGAGAAACGACACCGTAGTGCCGCCATCGTCTGATCTGGAACACCAGATCCTAGGGTTTCCCCCGGAGCAGCACAAGTGGGTCGACAGTAGTTACACGGCAATGCCTTCATCAAGATAACGGCGCAGAAACACCGCCATCGGCTTGATTTTCACCGGCAACTATGTCTCCCCAACTCGCAGCCAGGACTAGATGACGGATCTCAAAATCAGGCCACCCAGCCTCTGGCCGGCCACCTTCGACGGAGACATGACCACCACCACTGGCTGCACCGGCCAGAACATATATGACCGGAGGTGTCGTCGAGCAGTCAGTCCACCAGGCCCTCGACGTCGCCGCCGATCCAAAGCCAGATGACACACCGCCGCAACATAGACCGCATTGTGCCGCCGCCTGAACCAGGTCGGCCACCACACACAGTCGTCCGTGACTGGCAGCCCAACGCACCTGCATCCGTCGTCCGAGGCAGGGCCGACCACCACGTCCGCCGCCGCAGCCGTCGCTGCCGCTTCGCTAGATCGGTCGCGCCTCCATGTGCGTAGGGGCCCCGCCACCCCTGAGACGCGGAGAAAGGAGGACCCCCGCCACCCCTGAGAAGCGGGAGAGAGGAGGACCCCCGCCACCCCTGAGACGCGGGAGAGAGGAGGACCCCCGTCACCGCCATCGCCGCCGCTTCGCTAGATCGGTCGCGCCTCCATGCGCGTAGGGGGGCCGCCACCTCTAAGACGCAAGAGAGAGGAGGACCCCCCGCCACCGCCAGCGGCGTCCTCTCGGCGTCGGGAGGAGGTGGTTTCGGCCCCGACGGCGGCTAGGGTTGGGGTACCACCCGAGTCGCCCGAGCGGGGGGCGAAGCGGGGTCGAGCCGCCGTCTGTGTTAGTTTAATTAACCTCTAAGTAGTAATAAAAAATAAGGTTCTCAATTCCAGTTAGAATTTTGTGCAACTGACCAGTTACCAGTTTACCGGCCCCTCCCGGTAGATAAAATACTGGCCAGAATTGGCTGGTGTTGACAAAATTCGCCTGAATTCAACAAATTTGGTTCAAATGTTAAGAATGCAAATTTTGTTCAAATGATTTTGCATGGAAATTAATCGAAAAAGATCTGAGATTTCCAAGGTTTACCAGAAAATGATTCTTCCATGCCCTAAAAAACATCATAGAGTGAAAAAAACTCCAAATATCACTTTATAATTTAATTTGACCCAAGAAAAGTATAGTGTCACCACTACATGAGCAAGTCAAGCTCTGTCTCTGGGGGCAATGGACTATTCCCCGGCAGCCGGATGTCTGATGGTGCAGCTCTGTATCCTCATGCTAATGGGCGCTTTCGAGGCACAAAACATGGGTCAACAACGCCTGGCATCGAGCATCTGGAGGCGTGGGCAGTGGTCGAGGAGGGCGAGAAGCAGCTCTTCCTGGAAATCGCCGCTCCACAGGACGAAGCGCTCCAGCAGAGGAAGCTTCCTGATGATCTCCGTGATGAGTTCTTTCTCAGGGATGAAAGGCCAGCCTGAGACACAGAGGCTCCTCAGCAAAGGCGCGCCGCAGGCAGGGATAGGTGACTCAGCACAGCACAGATAGATTCATGCATGCATGTCAATGAAGTATAGAATCGATGCAGGAGGGTCAGCGCACGTAGATTCATTGACGCGACGCGATGGAGACATGGAGTAGGCCAGGAGTGCGTGCCTGTTGGCGAGGCGGACAAGGATAACCAACAGATATTCATGGTTCAGTACTAGCTCGCTGCAGATGTGGACCTTTGATCATGTCACAGAAGCGAAAACGATCACTCTCATCAGATGCCAATCATGTTATAGGCAAAGAAAGTTCAACTCGAGCAACACGTAACATGTTTAAACACGGGGCACAGTGCCAACCGTATCCCCCTTGTGCGCGCTGGCGGAGTTTTAGTTACAACACAGGTTCCCAGCGAACAAGTAATAGCAGCATGTAGCAGCATCTTTCAGTAACAGAACCCTTTCTTGTGTACAAATTGCAGTTCAGTAATGGGGCACATCACTCCCTTCTTCGGCTTTTGTGATGATGGTGGCGGTGGCGATGCTTGGCCTTCTTGTCTTTTCTCTCCTTTCTCTCTTTTTTCTCCGATCTCCTCTCCTTTTTATTTTCCTTCTTCCTGTGTGGTTCAGAAGAGCTAGATGGCTTATCATCCAATGTTTCCCCATGCCAACAATCATCAAGAGACTTGGATCTCAAAAACAGTGGCCTCTCCGGACCTTGCACTCGGCGTTCCCATTTTTCTTCCAAACGTATATCCAGGCTAGGTTCTTTGTCTCGACAATGCGATGAAGCCTTTAGGTATGGACCAGGTTCATCCATCCTAGAGCCAACGGCACCTCTTCCTCGCTTTACCCTAACATAGCACCAAATTACATATTTTTTGTCAACAAAACTGAAAATATGTAACAGATGCAAATGTGCGCAAGTTAAACATAACACTCCCCTTGAAAAACATCACCTGATAGGATATGGCAATCTCAACAGAATAATGTGATACTACGACTACAATACTGTAGATAATTTGCATCAATAGTTTGACATAAGCAGAGAAATTCTTAGTTATCTGGCAGGTGTCAATCAATATATTGCCAGCTTGTTCTATGAAGAAACTAGTAGACATTTAAACTAACCTTGAATGCAGAAACTTTTCAACTTCATCATCCCCTAGACCATCATCCTGGTCTGAGTAAGAACTATTATAAGCAGTTCCTTCTTCAATCTTTGAGCTGGAACTCATATTTCTCGAGTCACCTTTGCGTTTCTCCCCTCTAGAGTCACCACGCTCTTTATTTCTTCTTTTCAGCTTAGACTCAAGTTCAAGTTCCTTCTCCCTGGCACGCCACATTTCATCAACCTCCACAACACGGTTTGCTGCAGGGGGAACAATCGACAATTTAATAATAAAATCGCATGAGAAAGTTAAATGATTCGATTTCATGATATGATGAGCAATATGAGTTCAAAAAGGGACGTGGGGTTTCTACTCCGAGCACATATGGTCACTATATCTGCGCCGCTGAATGTTGTCTCGTGATCTGCTTCAGTTCTTTTACCTGGGAAATACTGAGCGGTATTAAATGTGCTTTTGTTTGGCATACGTATGCTGGTGTCATGTTCTGTGGGGAAGGAAAACGGCAGACGTCCGTGGGGCATGCGAGTCATTGTTACTTCCGTTGGAGACTGCTGGTGAGCCACGGCTCATAACGTTTGCTTTAATCTAGTTCATGGAACAGAAAAACAGCTTTCTGGTTAGTAGGGACGGAGAGAGTTCCTCAACTTTTCCATTGCGAACCAGGAGATTGGAGAGGCGAAGCAGTTCGAAGGCGCAGCTTGATGTGCACCTACCGGAGGCTGCTGAATTTGGTCTTGCTGGGCGACGGGATGGCATTCGAGCTAGGCGACGTAGCCTTCAGGCCATCTGAAAAACCACACAGACCAGTCTGTGGAGGACGATCGAGGATTAGGAAGGGAGTGAGTTGGGGGGTGGGGGGGGGGGGCTTGGTATGGCCATATAGGTAGGAGAAGAATCTTGAAGGGCAAAGTTGCTGGTGGAAGTGAAGTTGTTTCTGGGATATTTTTTATGGAAGTCTCTGGGATGGATTGCGTTAATGGGACTGCTCAGGATGGTGGACAAAGGTGCAGATGGTCCACCGTGAACGACGTCTGGGCCAAAAGACATATGTGGGTATCCGGCACAATAACTCAGCGACCAGTGTGGGCCGGATCAACAGTGAAGGAGGAAATAAATACCGATCTTTATACAAGGTACAGTACCAGAACCTTCACGAATCTAGGAGAGAAACAACGTGCGAGATAAGCCGAGCATCTGTGCTCGCGCACAGATTTACACTTCTGGTTCAAAAATACTTATGAAGTAGTTTAATGCTTATTTAGTTAACCACCCCGAGTTAGAGGAAGCAATTTAAAGTGATGCCTACATGATTGCAAATTTGTAACTGCCTTCAATTGTTGTGATTAATTTTGGGTGAATTCTCCTAATGAGAAGGTTTCAAGGACATAAAAAAACATTTCTTCAGTAAAAAGCATGATTACAGCTGCTTTGATCAGGTAATCAACACAAGGAGGCAAGAATAATGTAAAAGAACCATGATGCTAACCTTGTTGAACTCCACGAACTGTGGCTGTGAGGAACCGGGAGTTTGGACGATGCCTAACATTGGGCTTTCGCAGATATGCATGAACACCTTCCCTATCAGCCTCTGACTGTAATCTCCGTGCTTCTTCAAGGAGTAATGAAGCTAGACGATTCTCTGTGTCCAGATCCATTGCCTAATTTGAACTTCAGCAACTATGAAGACAGAAATGAAATATTTAGTACATTAAACAATATTAAACTCTGATCTAAAGCAACATCAAAAGAACAATTTATTAGCAGTTAAATCACAAGTATGACAGAAGGGTGGGCGTGACGCAGTGGGTAGTCTCTCCACTTGTGGCCTGGAGATTAATATTGTTTAATGTAGGGTTCGAACCAGCCTCCTTGCAGAATTATTACGCAGGAGTAAGGCGTCCAGAAATCGCCTTCCCCAGACCACACCTTGTGTGGGAGCTTTCAGCACTGTGTACGCCCCTTTTCAATCACAAGTATGACACCAAGGTTCTACAAACTGAACTTTACAACAAAAATCCAATTTTCACACCATATTTCATGTTCGATAAAAAATACTACTTCCTCCGTTTTTAAATACAATGCCACTATCAAAAATACAATTTGCATCTATACAAGGCTACTATCCCTTCACGAGAAGAATTGATTAGATTTTTGCCTCGCACGATGGTGCTTATTAATGAATACGTTTCATGCAGCAATAGAGAAAGAGGCACCACATGCAAAATGTTTAATTAGCCCGGAATATGAGAGATTTTCGGTTTTCCACACAATTAATGGTGCTATTTATTAGTTGGCTTTGTTTTTTTGGTATCTGTCTGTAGAATCTCGGTGTCATACTTGTGATTGAAAAGGGGCGTACACAGTGTTGAAAGCTCCCACACAGGTCGTCCTTGTTGAGCGCGACGAGCTGACGCACGTCTGGCTCATCCAGGGAGCGGTGGTGGAGAAGCTCGAACACCGGGGTGGCAGGTACCTGCGAGGGAGAGGGAGAATTCACGAGCTTGTGAGTTGTTAGTCAAATCCCGTCTCGTCTAAAAGGTGGAGAGGGGAACAAGAAGGACGGTGGCGGTGGCTGTGCGGTGGCGGCGAACGTACGCGGGCGTCGCGGACCTCGAGGACGAGGTCGACAAGCGGAAGTCGGGCGCGGATGGCGGCGGCCATATGACGGTTGTACCAGGCGCCGGAGAGGCCGCGCACGGCCGCACCCAGGCACCGCGAGAAGGCCTCTGCCGCCGCTGCTCTTTTGCAGACGCCGGACGAGGCAGGAATGCTTGATACTGCGGTGGGCCGTAGAGTAAGACCCAAAAGAATTATCGCGTCGGCTAATGGGTTGAACCTATCGTCATGGGCTCGAGCTTCCAAGGCCACCTGCGCAGTTAAACTGTCTGCGTTCCACTTAACGTATTATACATTTCTCAAAAAAAAACTTAACATATTATACTTCTCTCCAAAAACCTTAACGTATTATACACCCATCAAAAAAAACTTAAGGTATTACTGTGCCTCAAAAAAACTTAACGTATTATACTTCTCTCAAAGAACTTAATGTAGTAGTATTATACTTCCCTCAACAAAAAAACTTTAAAAAATCAAACATATTATACTTTGTTCTCAAAAAAATAAACTTGACATACAACAGGTTTTCCTCACAAAAAAAATTAACATGTTACGCCTCGTGACCTCGTCAGTTGAATATGATGTGGAGTGATCAATGGACGGATTTCCGCCTTATGTGAGCATCTTTATTTTTACAGTGTGAGAGAGCCATGTTGATTGATACGTGTAACGTTCAAGAACTGGCGGTATTGGATCACTCTATACCTGCTTTTGGGGGATTCCAATCAACGATCAACCCCAGTTGTGTACCACACATTATCTCCTATTTCCGCAATTTTTCATACTTCATCACTTCCAAAGTAGTCATGTCTTTAACTCGCCATGTATTATTGCTACCATTTCACTTAAAGTTATGTCCTGATTGGAACATGTGAACTAGAAAACGCAAGAAAAGAAAAACTGAAGAAATAGAGATGTCATGTAGTATGAATTTATCTGGATCCTTTTCGCAAAAAAAAAGACCTTGCATGAATCCAATCAAATACAAAGTAGTACTCCAAAACTTTCATTTGGATACTGCACAGGATAAATGTGGAAATTCTAGACATAAGGAAAAGAAAACATGGAATAAAACCACATGTTTTTTCCTTCAGAATTCATATGGGTTGCTCCTCATTCCATCACATAAATCTTGGGGAGCCATTTCTTCGTTCCAAACTGAACTGTTGGAATTTTCCCTATATAAATTCAATCCTACAAAATTTCTACAAATTTATTTATTCCAATTAGGGCCTTAATGAGCACACAACATGAAGCATGAGAGGCGAAAAGTACGAGGGCGTGCAAGAGCCCGAGGCCAGACGCCTCATGGCTCACACAGTGACATAAACCTAAGTCTCATATGTTGTATTACGGTTGAATTTACACAAACTCCATGTTAGTGTTGTTTGTTGGATCAACTGCATATGTCAAATTCATTTGTATATTACTGCAGAACTACCTAATAACATAAGGCAATAGTTTTTTGTTTTGTTTTGCGGAAAACATGAGGCAATGGGTTAATTGCATGGTTTTCGAGTCGCGACTCAGATGAGTCGTTCTGGGGTAGCGACTCGTAAAAAGTCGAGCCTGTAGTTGCGACTAGTCGCGACTCAAGTCATGAGTCGACACTAAGTTGAGTCAACATTTTTTTGCGACTCATCGACTAGTCGCGTGACTCGAAATCCATGGTTAATTGAGAAGCTAACATTATCATTTGTCAGTTATGCTTCAAGAATTAAGCGAAAAATAAGTTCATTGCTTCAAGACGATTGTACATACCACAAAGTACACAGTTACAAAATTTTGTTGTCAATGAGATTATTGTTTTATTCGATGGGCTTGGTGGTCGTGGGGGTACATTTGGACAAATAAACATGTTGATTTGTTTTACAATGGTGTCATGATCTGACATACACACTATATCTAAGGTTTGATGCATTGTTGTGTAGTATCTTTGGCGAGCGTAGTTTGTCCTTTTTAGCCTACTAGCACAAATAAGATTGGTGACCTATAACCTTCGTGTGTCTGCTACCATCAATATCCCATGGCTCGGGAACTATTTATATGATTGTAATGTGTCATTTAAATCTTAACAACAGGAAGTTTCTAGTTTTCAGGTTGCTAGTCATCCAAATATATATGTGTTAGACACTCCTGGTGTTCTATCTCCTATATTTGCTAATGACGAATCTGGTCCCAGGCTAGTTTTGACAGGTAAAGACTCCTACGAAGTTTAGGGTTTCACTTGTCATTATATATTATCATCCGATGCATGCACCTCTATTTCAGGAGCAATTAAGCATTCCTTGTTAGAGGAGTATGAAATTGCACAATTTCTTCTTACAATTCTTAACTTAAGGAAGGAATGCAGGGGTGGGAGAACCTGAATCTAGACAGAGATAAATCTTCTTTTGCTGATGCAATTCCCACCAGGAGTTGCCATACTAAAAGGCAGTATTCCTCAGATCATACCCAGGTAAATATCGATGAGTATTCTAGTTATTACATCCTAATATTTATTGCAATTTCTTACTAATAATGCTAGAAAATGGATATATTTCTCATTATATAACGATTTTTAAGAGCATTGAATTATTGGTTCTGACATGCATACTATTAGCTAGCTGCCGTGTTTTAATTGCTTCGCTTTATTTGTGTGCAGGATTTTATTGTTAGAGCCGTTCGTCAAGCGCTTTCTGAGACCATAGCATCTTTTCAAGGAGATTTAGGAAATGAGAATGATTTAAGAAGATTGGTAGAAATCTAGTTTACACACTTGCAGAATGCTTTCAGGATTTCTGAAAAATAAAAGAAGTAAGAACATAAATTGAAGAGGAATTAAGCAACAACAACAAGAACAAAAAGCTATGACAAGGGGGGCCAATCTTAATCTTCCTGGACTCTCATAATATAAAACACCTTTGTATCACTAGTGATGATACATATGCAGATCCTGTACATATGCAGATTCTTTTGTTGATCATGAAGGAGGCAAGGTGCTGCATAGACTACGATTAGGTTTGGCGGTTCTGATCCATACCTAAGTACAAATCTGGAGGCTATTTCCCAAATTTATATATACTTAATGTTGTATGTGTTGAATGCGCACTCTGTGTTGTCGCCATTACAAATTTACTCTTCTATTCTAAGTTTAGAATTTTGTTACAATCTTTGAGCAGCCTGCCATTCTTGTGGGCTGAATGGCTGATGAAGATGCAGACAAAACGTCAGCATTTGCTTAATTCTTTATGACAATCTGGCCATAGTTACCCTTTGCAAAAATTATACACTTTTGGGGGCCTCCCCTACGGTTTACTGTCAAAAAATAATCATTATGGTTCAGTTGGCTAGCGGCTTAACTTGGGAAATCCTGAAAGTCATGCTGGTGGTTCTGGCTGGCGTATTCATTTGGTTTTAGACCACGGGTGGAATCTCATGACCAGTAGTACTTACCAAGGAATTACCTACCTGGATGATTACTGTGAAAACATGAGTCTAGCTGGCACGAAGCTGTATACTCAGGTTCAAGTTTCTACTAGTACTGAAACTTGAGATAATCCCTAGAATTATGACAGCCTTATTATGGTATAATGGTGTCAATCATGCATATGCAGAAATTAAGCAGACAATGGAGCCACTTTTCAATCGAGTGCATCAGCAGCTAGTACTAGTTGTTAATGTATCCAAGATCTTCTTTAATTAAGAAGCCAAGCCATGGACGGAGCTTATACCTTGCAAGGTGCCGAAGGTGGAACTAGGTCTTGGCTTGGAGGTCGGGATCTGCAGGGGGGTGCCACAGGATCGATCTGCAGTAGAGGCGGCAAAGGGTGGACGGATCGGGCAAAAGATTGCAGTGGATGAGAAGGGATTGACGAGGACGAGGACCTGCTGTCGATCGAGTGAACTGGTTAGGGTTGCGAGATGCAATAGAAGGTTGTGGGAAGGAGAGTCAGAGGAGAAGCCTTACCGTCGGCGACCTTGCCGGAGGAGAGGGATGTCGTCCTCGGCGAAGGAGATGGACCGGGATGGGGCGATCTGGGCGGAGGAGAGGGACCGAGACGGGTCTACCTTGGCAGAGGAAAGGAATCGAGACGGAGCGACAGGGCGATCTGGCCGGAGGAGAGGGTGGCGGCGGGTGGAGGAGGAGGAGGAGAGGGGACGGGATCGGGAGGGTCCGTCAAATCCACCCTAGGGTCTGGGGAGGGATTTCGTTCTACCTGGGACCTGTTCGCTGGAATTCGAAAATGAAATCCTAAGTTCAATTCTGTGACATTCGCCACTGATCTCGGCTAAAATGTGGTGTGCCTACAAATTGCCCGGTCCTTAATATGACCGGTGGCTAGCGGTTGTCAGTTTCTCTGATTTTTTTAATTTTAGTTGAATCAAGTTTAACTACGCCCGGTCCTTGTTAAATGTTAAAACAGCACATTTGACGAAAAATCGTTGTGGTTTTGATGCGTAGATAAGAACGGTTCTTGCTAGAAACTCGTAGCAGCCACGTAAAACTTGCAACAACAAAGTAGAGGACGTCTAACTTGTTTTTGCAGGGCATGTTATGATGTGATATGGTCAAGACGTGATGAGATATAAATTGTTATATGAGATGATCAATGTTTTGTAACCGTTATTGACAACTGGCAGGAGTCTTATGGTTGTCGCTTTATTATATGAAATGCAATCGCCATGTAATTACTTTACTTTATCACTAAGCGGTAGCTATAGTCGTAGAAGCAATAGTTGGCGAGACGACAACGACGTTACGCTAGAGATCAAGGTGTCAAGTCGGTGACGATGAAGATCATGACGGTGCTTTGAAGATGAAGATTAAAGACACAAGATGATGATGGCCATATCATGTCACATATTTTGATTGCATCTGATGTTTTATCATTTATGCATCTTATTTTGCTTAGTACGGCGGTAGCACTATAAAATGATCTCTCACTAAATTTCAAGGTATAAGTGTTCTCCCTGAGTTTGCACCGTTGCCATAGTTTGTCGTGCCGAGACACTACGTGATGATTGGGTGTGATAAGTTCTATGTTCACATACAACGGGTGCATGCCAGTTTTGCACACGCATAATACTCGGGTTAAACTTGACGAGCCTAGCATATGCAGATATGGCCTCGGAACACTGAGACCGAAAGGTCGAACATGAATCATATATTAGATATGGTCAACATAGTGATGTTCACCATTGAAACTACTCCATCTCACTTGATGATCGGACATGGTTTAGTTGATCGGATCACGTGATCATTTAGATGACTAGAGAGATGTATATCTAAGTGGGAGTTCTTAACTAATATGATTAATTAAACTTTAATTTATCATGACTTAGTCTTGATAGTATTTGCAAATTATGTTGTAGATCAATAGCTCGCGATATAGCTCCCCGTTTATTTTTTGATATGTTCCTAGACAAAAATAAGTTGAAAGATGTTAGTAGCAATGATACAGACTGGTTCCATGATTAGAGGATTATCCTCATTGTTACACATAATAATTATATCTTTAATGCGCCGCTAGGTGACAGACCTATTGCAGGAGCAGATGCAAACGTTATGAACGATTGACAAAGCTCGGTAAGACCAAAAATGGTTTCGGGGACGGGGGGCGACAAGTGTTGGGGGCCTCATGGGCCAAGGGAAGGGGGCACACCAGCCCACAAAGGGCTGGGGGCCACCACAAACCCTAGCCAACTCAGCCAAGTGGGTGGGGCGCCCCCCTAGGACAGGCGCCCCCCGTGCTTGGAAGGCAAGGAAGGGGCGCCTCCCCTTGGTGGCCGCCGCCCCACCAAGGGGGGAAACCCTAGGGCGCCACCTCTCCTCCCTTCCCCCTATATATGTAGGTGGCGAGGGAGGGCAGCCACACCCATCATTGCCACGGTGCTGCCCTTCATCTCCCTCGTAGTTCCTCTCCTTCTCCGCTAGGCTTGGTGAAGCCTGTTGGAAATATGCCCTAGAGGCAATAATAAAAGCATTATTATTATATTTCCTTATTCATGATAATTGTCTTTATTCGTGCTATAATTGTGTTAACCGGAAATCGTAATACATGTGTGAATAACAGACAACAACATGTCCCTAGTGAGCCTCTAGTTGACTAGCTCGTTGATCGACAGATGGTCATGGTTTCCTGACTATGGACATTGGATGTCATCGATAACGGGATCACATCATTAGGAGAATGATGTGATGGACAAGACCCAATCCTAAACATAGCATAAGATCGCATAGTTCGTTTGCTAGAGTTATCCAATGTCAAGTATCCTTTCCTTAGACCATGAGATCGTGTAACTCCCGGATACCGTAGGAGTGCTTTGGGTGTGACAAACGTCACAACGTAACTGGGTGACTATAAAGGTACACTACGGGTATCTCTAAAAGTGTCTGTTGGGTTGACATGGATCGAGACTGGGATTTGTCACTCCGCTTGACGGAGAGGTATCACCGGGCCCTCTCGGTAATGCATCATCACAATGAGCTCAATGTGATCAAAGTGTTTGATCACGGGATCATGCATTACGGTAACGAGAAAAGTGACTTGCCGATAACGAGATTGAACGAGGTACTGGGATACCGACGATCGAATCTCGGGCAAGTAAAATACCGATTGACAAAGGGAATCGTATACGGGATTAATTGAATCCTTGACATCGTGGTTCATCCGATGAGATCATCGTGGAGCATGTGGGAGCCAACATGGGTATCCAGATCCCGCTGTTGGTTATTGCCCGAGATCCGTCTCGATCATGTCTGCATGTCTCCCGAACCCGTAGGGTCTACACACTTAAGGTTCGGTGACGCTAGGGTTGTGAAGATATGTATGTGCAGTAACCCGAATGTTGTTCGGAGTCCCGGATGAGATCCCGGACGTCACGAGGAGTTCCGGAATGGTCCGGAGGTAAAGAATTATATATAGGAAGTGCTATTTTGGCCATCGGGACAAGTTTCGGTGTTATCGGTATTGTACCGGGACCACCGGAGGGGTCCCGGGGTCCACCAGGTGGGGCCACCTGCCTTGGTGGGCCACATGGGCCTTAGGGGGTGCGCCTTGGCCTGATTGGGCCAAGGGGAACCAGCCCCAAGGGCCCATGCTCCAAGGAAACTTGGAGAGGGGAGAGTCCAAAGGGGAGAAGGCACCTCCGAGGTGCCTTGGGGAGGATGGACTCCTCCCCCCCCCTCTTGGCCGCACCCCTTCCTTGGAGGAAGGGGCAAGGCTGCGCCCTCCCCCCCTCTAATGCACCTATATAAAGGGAGGGGAGGGAGGGGTGGCCGCACCCTATGCCCTGGCTCCTCCCTCCTCCCTGCAACACCTCCTCCTCCTCCCGTAGTTGCTTAGCAAAGCCCTGCCGGAGTTCTGCTGCATCCACCACCACACCGTCGTGCTGGATCTTCCTCAACCTCTCCTTCCCCCTTGCTGGATCAAGAAGGAGGAGACGTCTCCCGTCCCATACGTGTGTTGAACGCGGAGGTGCCGTCCGTTCGGTACTAGATCATCGGTGAATTGGATCACGGCAAGTACGACTACCTCATCCACGTTCACTCGAACGCTTCTGTTGCGATCTACAAAGTGGTATGTAGATGCTATCTAATCTGAATACTCGTTGCTAGATGAACTCATAGATGGATCTTGGTGAAACCGTAGGAAAAATTTAATTTTCTGCAACGTTCCCCAACAGTGGCATCATGAGCTAGGTCTATGCGTAGTTCTTCTTGCGCGAGTAGAACACAATTTGTTGTGGGCGTAGATGTTGTCAACTTTTCTTGCCGCTACTAGTCTTATCTTGCTTCAGCGGTATTGTGAGATGAAGCGGCCCGGACCAACCTTACACGTACGCTTACGTGAGACCGGTTCCACCGACTAACATGCACTAGTTGCATAAGGTGGCTGGCGGGTGTCTGTCTCTCCTACTTTAGTTGGAGCGGATTCGATGAAAAGGGTCCTTATGAAGGGTAAATAGAAGTTGACAAATCACGTTGTGGTTTTACGTAGGTAAGAAAACGTTCTTGCTAGAACCCTAATTCAGCCACGTAAAACTTGCAACAACAATTAGAGGACGTCTAACTTGTTTTTGCAGCAAGTGCTTTGTGATATGATATGGCCAAAGTTGTGATGTATGATGAATGATCTATATGTGATGTATGAGATGTTCATGCTATTGTAATAGGAATCACGACTTGCATGTCGATGAGTATGACAACCGGCAGGAGCCATAGGAGTTGTCTTTATTTTTTGTATGACCTGCGTGTCATTGAGAATCGCCATGTAAGTTACTTTACTTTATTGCTAAACGCGTTAGCCATAGTAGTAGAAGTAATAGTTGGCGAGCAACTTCATGGAGACACGATGATGAAGATCATGATGATGAAGATCATGGTGTCAAGCCGGTGACAAGATGATCATGGAGCCCCAAGATGAAGATCGAAGGAGCTATGTGATATTGGCCATATCATGTCACGTTTATTATTTGATTGCATGTGATGTTTATCATGTTTTTTGCATCTTGTTTACTTAGGACGACGGTAGTAAATAAGATGATCCCTCATAATAATTTCAAGAAAGTGTTCTTCCTAACTGTGCACCGTTGCTAAGGTTCGTCGTTCCGAAGCACCACGTGATGATCGGGTGTGATAGGTCCTTACGTTCGCATACAACGGGTGTAAGACAGATTTACACACGCAAAACACTTAGGTTGACTTGACGAGCCTAGCATGTACAGACATGGCCTCGGAACACAGAAGACCGAAAGGTCGAGCATGAGTCGTATAGAAGATACGATCAACATGAAGATGTTCACCGATGTTGGCTAGTCCGTCTCACGTGATGATCGGACACGGCCTAGTTGACTCGGATCATGTAATACTTAGATGACTATAAGAGGGATGTCTATCTAAGTGGGAGTTCATTAAATAATTTGATTAAATGAACTTTATTATCATGAACTTAGTCTAAAGATTTTACAATATGTCTTGTAGATCAAATGGCCAACGTAGTCCTCAACTTCAACGCGTTCCTAGAGAAAACCAAGCTGAAAGACGATGGTAGCAACTATACGGACTGGGTCCGAAACTTGAGGATTATCCTCATAGCTGCCAAGAAAGATTATGTCCTAAGAGCACCGCTGGGTGACGCACCTATTCTCCCTGCAGAACAAGACGTTATGAACGCTTGGCAGTCACGCTGCGATGATTACTCCCTCGTTCAGTGCGGCATGCTTTACAGCTTAGAGCCGGGGCTTCAAAAGCGTTTTGAGAGACATGGAGCATATGAGATGTTCGAAGAGCTGAAAATGGTTTTCCAAGCTCATGCCCGGGTCGAGAGATATGAAGTCTCCGACAAATTCTTTAGCTGTAAGATGGAGGAAAATGGCTCTGTCAGTGAGCACATACTCAAAATGTCTGGGTTGCACAACCGCTTGACTCAACTGGAAGTT
Source organism: Aegilops umbellulata (assembly GCA_032464435.1). Taxonomy (NCBI): domain Eukaryota; kingdom Viridiplantae; phylum Streptophyta; class Magnoliopsida; order Poales; family Poaceae; genus Aegilops; species Aegilops umbellulata. Next base: position 374,309,719 of record CP136058.1, on the reverse strand, counting down.
AATCTCCCGGATGAAGCGGTCATTGACAGAATCCTCCAGTCGCTTCCACCTAGCTACAAGAGCTTTGTGATGAACTACAATATACAGGGGATGGTAAAGACCATTCCTGAAGTATATGCTATGCTGAAATCAGCAGAGGTAGAAATCAAGAAGGAGCATCAAGTGTTGATGGTGAATAAAACCACTAAGTTCAAGAAGGGCAAGGGTAAAAAGAACTTCAAGAAGGACGGCAAGGAAGTTGCCGCGCCCGGTAAGCAAGTTGCCGGGAAGAAGCCAAAGAATGGACCCAAGCCCGAGACTGAGTGCTTTTATTGCAAGGGAAGTGGTCACTGGAAGCGGAACTGCCCCAAATACTTAGCGGACAAGAAGGCCGGCAAAACCAAAGGTATATGTGATATACATGTAATTGATGTGTACCTTACCAGTACTCGTAGTAGCTCTTGGGTATTTGATACCGGTGCAGTTGCTCACATTTGTAACTCAAAGCAGGAGCTGCGGAATAAACGGAGACTGGCGAAGGACGAGGTGACGATGCGCGTCGGGAATGGTTCCAAGGTCGATGTGATCGCCGTCGGCAAGCTACCTCTACATTTACCTACGGGATTAGTTTTAAACCTCAATAATTGTTATTTAGTGCCAAGTTTGAGCATGAACATTGTATCTGGATCTCGCTTAATTCGAGATGGCTACTCATTTAAATCCGAGAATAATGGTTGTTCTATTTATATGAGAGATATGTTTTATGGTCATGCTCCGATGGTTAATGGTTTATTCTTAATGAATCTCGTACGTGATGATACACATATTCATAGTGTGAATACCAAAAGAGTTAAAGTTGATAACAATAGTCCCACATATTTGTGGCACTGCCGCCTTGGTCACATAGGTGTCAAACGCATGAAGAAGCTCCATGCAGATGGACTTTTAGAGTCTCTTGATTATGAATCATTTGACACGTGCGAACCATGCCTCATGGGTAAAATGACCAAGACTCCGTTCTCAGGAACAATGGAGCGAGCAACCAACTTATTGGAAATCATACATACCGATGTGTGTGGTCCAATGAGTGTTGAGGCTCGCGGTGGCTATCGTTATGTTCTCACCCTCACTGATGACTTGAGTAGATATGGGTATATCTACTTAATGAAACACAAGTCTGAGACCTTTGAAAAGTTCAAGGAATTTCAGAGTGAGGTTGAAAATCAACGTGATAGAAAGATCAAGTTTCTACGATCAGATCGTGGAGGAGAATACTTGAGTCACGAATTTGGCACACACTTGAGAAAATGTGGAATAGTTTCACAACTCACGCCGCCTGGAACACCTCAGCGTAATGGTGTGTCCGAACGTCATAATCGCACTCTATTAGATATGGTGCGATCTATGATGTCTCTTACCGACTTACCGCTATCTTTTTGGGGCTATGCTTTAGAGACTGCCGCATTCACTTTAAATAGGGCTCCGTCGAAATCCGTTGAGACGACACCGTATGAATTATGGTTTGGGAAGAAACCTAAGCTGTCGTTTCTAAAAGTTTGGGGATGCGATGCTTATGTCAAGAAACTTCAACCAGAAAAGCTCGAACCCAAATTGGAAAAATGCGTCTTCATAGGATACCCTAAAGAAACTGTTGGGTATACCTTCTACCTCAGATCCGAAGGCAAGATCTTTGTTGCCAAGAATGGATCCTTTCTAGAGAAAGAGTTTCTCTCGAAAGAAGTAAGTGGGAGGAAAGTAGAACTTGATGAAGTGTTACCTCTTGAACCGAAAAATGGCGAAACTCAAGAAATCGTTCCTGAGGTGCCTCCACCGACTAGAGAGGAAATTAATGATTATGATCAAGATACTTCTGATCAAGCTCCTACTGAAATTCGAAGGTCCACAAGGACACGTTCCGCACCAGAGTGGTACGGCAACCCTGTCTTGGAAATCATGTTGTTAGACAACGGTGAACCTTCGAACTATGAGGAAGCAATGGCGGGCCCGGATTCCGACAAATGGCTGGAAGCCATGAAATCTGAGATAGGATCCATGTATGAAAACGAAGTATGGACTTTGACTGACTTGCCCGTTGAACGGCGAGCCATAGAAAATAAATGGATCTTTAAGAAGAAGACAGACGCAGATGGTAATGTGACCATCTATAAAGCTCGGCTTGTCGCTAAGGGTTATCGACAAGTTCAAGGAATTGACTACGATGAGACTTTCTCACCGGTAGCAAAGCTGAAGTCCGTCCGAATCATGTTAGCAATTGCCGCATACTATGATTATGAGATATGGCAAATGGACGTCAAAACGGCATTCCTTAATGGTTTCCTTAAGGAAGAATTGTATATGATGCAGCCGGAAGGTTTTGGCGATCCTAAGAATGCTGACAAGGTATGCAAGCTCCAACGCTCGATTTATGGGCTGGTGCAAGCATCTCGGAGTTGGAACATTCGCTTTGATGAGATGATCAAAGCGTTTGGGTTTACACAGACTTATGGAGAAGCCTGTGTTTACAAGAAAGTGAGTGGGAGCTCTGTAGCATTTCTCATATTATATGTAGACGACATACTTTTGATGGGAAATGATATAGAACTGTTGGACAGCATTAAGGCCTATTTGAATAAAAGTTTTTCAATGAAGGACCTTGGGGAAGCTGCTTATATATTAGGCATCAAGATCTATAGAGATAGATCGAGACGCCTCATAGGTCTTTCACAAAGCACATACCTTGATAAAATATTGAAGAAGTTCAATATGGATCAATCTAAGAAAGGGTTCTTACCTGTATTACAAGGTGTGAAATTGAGCTCAGCTCAATGTCTGACCACGGCAGAAGATATAGAAGAGATGAGCGTCATCCCCTATGCCTCAGCCATAGGTTCTATTATGTATGCCATGCTGTGTACCAGACCTGATGTAAACCTTGCCGTAAGTTTGGTAGGAAGATACCAAAGTAATCCCGGCAAGGAACACTGGACAGCGGTCAAGAATATCCTGAAGTACCTGAAAAGGACTAAGGAAATGTTTCTCGTTTATGGAGGTGACGAAGAGCTCGTCGTAAAAGGTTACGTCGACGCTAGCTTCGACACAGATTTGGATGACTCTAAGTCACAAACCGGATACATGTATATTTTGAATGGTGGGGCAGTAAGCTGGTGCAGTTGCAAGCAAAGCGTCGTGGCGGGATCTACATGTGAAGCGGAGTACATGGCAGCCTCGGAGGCGGCACATGAAGCAATATGGGTGAAGGAGTTCATCACCGACCTCGGGGTCATACCCAATGCGCCGGGGCCAATCAAGCTCTTCTGTGACAACACTGGAGCTATTGCACTTGCAAAGGAGCCCAGGTTTCACAAGAAGACTAGGCACATCAAGCGTCGCTTCAACTCCATTCGTGAAAATGTTCAAGATGGAGACATAGAAATTTGTAAAGTGCACACGGATCTGAATGTCGCAGATCCGTTGACTAAACCTCTCCCTAAGGCAAAACATGATCAGCACCAGAACTCTATGGGTGTTCGATTTATCACAATGTAACTAGATTATTGACTCTAGTGCAAGTGGGAGACTGTTGGAAATATGCCCTAGAGGCAATAATAAAAGCATTATTATTATATTTCCTTATTCATGATAATTGTCTTTATTCGTGCTATAATTGTGTTAACCGGAAATCGTAATACATGTGTGAATAACAGACAACAACATGTCCCTAGTGAGCCTCTAGTTGACTAGCTCGTTGATCGACAGATGGTCATGGTTTCCTGACTATGGACATTGGATGTCATCGATAACGGGATCACATCATTAGGAGAATGATGTGATGGACAAGACCCAATCCTAAACATAGCATAAGATCGCATAGTTCGTTTGCTAGAGTTATCCAATGTCAAGTATCCTTTCCTTAGACCATGAGATCGTGTAACTCCCGGATACCGTAGGAGTGCTTTGGGCGTGCCAAACGTCACAACGTAACTGGGTGACTATAAAGGTACACTACGGGTATCTCTGAAAGTGTCTGTTTGATTGACATGGATCGAGACTGGGATTTGTCACTCCGCTTGACGGAGAGGTATCACCGGGCCCTCTCGGTAATGCATCATCACAATGAGCTCAATGTGATCAAAGTGTTTGATCACGGGATCATGCATTACGGTAACAAGAAAAGTGACTTGCCGATAACGAGATTGAACGAGGTACTGGGATACCGACGATCGAATCTCGGGCAAGTAAAATACCGATTGACAAAGGGAATCGTATACGGGATTAATTGAATCCTTGACATCGTGGTTCATCCGATGAGATCATCGTGGAGCATGTGGGAGCCAACATGGGTATCCAGATCCCGCTGTTGGTTATTGCCCGAGATCCGTCTCGGTCATGTCTGCATGTCTCCCGAACCCGTAGGGTCTACACACTTAAGGTTCGGTGACGCTAGGGTTGTGAAGATATGTATGTGCAGTAACCCGAATGTTGTTCGGAGTCCCGGATGAGATCCCGGACGTCACGAGGAGTTCCGGAATGGTCCGGAGGTAAAGAATTATATATAGGAAGTGCTATTTTGGCCATCGGGACAAGTTTCGGTGTTATCGGTATTGTACCGGGACCACCGGAGGGGTCCCGGGGTCCACCAGGTGGGGCCACCTGCCTTGGTGGGCCACATGGGCCTTAGGGGGTGCGCCTTGGCCTGCTTGGGCCAAGGGAAACCAGCCCCAAGGGCCCATGCACCAAGGAAACTTGGAGAGGGGAGAGTCCAAAGGGGAGAAGGCACCTCCGAGGTGCCTTGGGGAGGATGGACTCCTCCCCCCCTCTTGGCCGCACCCCTTCCTTGGAGGAAGGGGCAAGGCTGCGCCCTCCCCCCCTCTAATGCACCTATATAAAGGGAGGGGAGGGAGGGGTGGCCGCACCCTATGCCCTGGCTCCTCCCTCCTCCTCCTCCTCCCGTAGTTGCTTAGCGAAGCCCTGCCGGAGTTCTGCTGCATCCACCACCACACCGTCGTGCTGGATCTTCCTCAACCTCTCCTTCCCCCTTGCTGGATCAAGAAGGAGGAGACGTCTCCCGTCCCGTACGTGTGTTGAACGCGGAGGTGCCGTCCGTTCGGTACTAGATCATCGGTGAATTGGATCACGACAAGTACGACTAACTCATCCATGTTCACTCGAACGCTTCTGTTGCGATCTACAAAGTGGTATGTAGATGCTATCTAATCTGAATACTCGTTGCTAGATGAACTCATAGATGGATCTTGGTGAAACCGTAGGAAAATTTTAATTTTCTGCAACGTTCCCCAACAAAGCCCTACTGAGATTGCTCCACCACCACTGCCACCACGCCGTCGTGCTGCCGGAGAACTTGAGCTACTACTTCACCATCGCTCGCTGGATCAAGGAGGTGAACGCATCATCAAGTCGTACATGTGTTGAACACGGAGGTGTCGTCTGTTCGGCACTTGATCGGGAGTTAGTGGACGGATCATGATAGGATCGCAAAGACGTTCGACTATATCAACCGCGTTTCTTAACGTTTTTTCTTAGCGATCTACAAGGGTATGTAGATCCAATCTATCTTCTCGTAGATGTGCATCTCCTAGATTGATCTTGGTGAGCGTAGAATATTTTTGTTTCCCATGCAACGTTCCTCAAAAGTGGTATCAGAGCTAGGTATATGCGTAGATGACATCACGAGTAGAACACAAAGGAGTTTGTGAGCGTTGATATTCAGATTGCTTCCTTCCTTAGTCTTATCTTGATTCAGATGTATTGTGGGATGAAGCGGCTCGAACCAACTTTACATATCCACGTACTTGAGACCCGTTCCATCGACTGACATGCAATTTATTGCATAAAGATGGATGTCGGGTGTCTATCTCTCTGATCGCTCTCTCACTACAGCGCCAGAAAAGCTCCTGTCTGCTAGGACTACGTCGGTATTTCCCTAGAGAGGAAGGGATGATGCAGCACAGCAACGGTAGGTATTCCCCTCAGTGAAGAAACCAAGGTTATCGAACCAGTAGGAGAACCAAGCAACACAACGTAAACAACACCTGCACACAAATAACAACACCTCGCAAACCGACTTGTTAAAGGGGTTATCAATCCCTTTCGGGTCACGATGCCAGAAAATTGTAGTAGATTGAAATAATAGATCGCAAATAAATAAAGTGCAACAAAGTATTTTTGTATTTTTGGTTTAACAGATCTGAATAAAAATGCAAAGGAAAAATAGATCGCGAGCAAATATATGACAAATAGGACCCGGGGGCCATAAGTTTCACTCGTGGCTTCTCTCGAGAAAGATAGCAAACGGTGGGTAAACAAATTACTGTTGGGCAATTGATAGAACCTCAAATAATTATGATGATATCCAGGCAATAATCATTACATAGGCATCATGTCCAAGATTAGTAGACCGACTCTTGGCTGCATCTACTACTATTACTTCACACATCGACCGCTATCCAGCATGCATCTAGTCTATTAAGTTCATGGAAAAACGGAGTAATGCAGTAAGAACGATGACATGATATAGACAATATCCGTTTATCTATTGTGTTAGATATAGATATCATCTTTTTATCCTTAGTAACAACGATACATAGGTTCCCTTTCTGTCACTGGGATCAAGCCCCGTAAGATCGAACCCACTACCGGGAACCTCTTCCCATTTCAAGATAAATAGATAAAGTTGGCCAAACAAAACCCAAATATCGGAGAAGAAATACGTGGCTATAAGAGATCATGCATATAAGAGATCAAAGAAACTCAAATAACTTTCATGGATATAAAAAGATATGACTGATCATAAACTCAAAGTTCATCAGATCCCAACAAACACACCGCAAAAAGAGTTACATCATATGGATCTCCAAGAGACCATTGTATTGAGAATTCAGCGAGAGAGAGAGAGAGAGAGAGAGAGAGAGAGAGAGAGAGAGAGAGAGAGAGAGAGAGAGAGAGAGAGAGAGAGAGAGAGAGAGCCATCTAGCTACTAACTACGGACCCGAATGTCTACAAAGAACTACTCACGCATCATCGGAGAGGCACCAATGGAGGTGGTGAACCCTATCCGAGATGGTGTCTAGATTGGATCTGGTAGTTCTGGACTATGCGACGGATGGATGAATATTTCGACAACTCTCCTAGGGTTTCTGGAATATTGGGGTATTTATAGAGCAAAGAGGCGGTCCGGCCTCCTGGCGCGCCCTGGTGGGTTGTCCCCTCCTCGGGACTCCCCCCAGGTGCAACCATGGCCCAATATCTTTCTTCTGGTTCATAAAAAATCTCCTTAAAGTTTCGTGGCATTTGGACTCTGTCTGATATTGATTTTCGGCGATGTAAAAAACATGAAAAAAAAACAACAACTAGCACATGACACTATGTCAACAGGCTAGTACCAAAAAATGATATAAAATGACTATAAAATGATTATAAAACATCCAAGATTGATAATAAAACATCATAGAACAATAAAAAAATATAGATATGTTGGAGACGTATCAGCATCCCCAAGCTTAACTCCTGCTCGTCCTCGAGTAGGTAAGTGATAAAAACAGAATTTTTGATGTGGAGTGTTGTTCATCATGTCATATCATATTCTTTTCTTTATAGCATGGACATTTGGACTTTTATGTGATTCAAAGCAATAGTCTAGTTTTGACATAATAATTTAGATACTCAAGCATATCAACAAGCAACCATGTCTTTCAAAATATCAATGCTAAAACAAGTTATCTCTAGCCCATCATGCTCAAACATTGATCCATTCATGAAACACACTCGAATATTAGCTACACCCAATACTTAAGTACGATCATATTGCCTCCTAGTTGGTGCTTTTTATGAGAGAAGATGGAGACTCAAATTTCAAAATAAAAATTGCATAAAGTAAAAGATAGGCCCTTTGTAGAGGGAAGTAGGGATCTGTAGAGGTGCCAAAGCTCAAAGCGAAAAACTTAGAGATAAAAACATTTTGGGAGGTGTATCCATCCCACCAACGAAAACGACTCAAAGTTACGAACACTTTCCATGGTAGATATGCCATAGGCAGTTCCCAAACAAAAAATAAAGTCTATTCCTTTTTTCACCATACTTTCACTTTCCATGGCTAACCGTATCCACGGTTGCCCTCCATACCAACACTTTCCAAGGAATTTATTATTTGTCAACATAAAGTAAATTCATTTTTTTTTTGCATTTCGGGACTGGGCATCCCTAAGCCCTTTGCCTTACACTCGTGCAATGACAAGTGAATAAACACTCATCTTTGAGAATAACACATCTAGCATGGAAAATATTAGCCACCCGTTACCGTTCTGCGAGCGAAACAAACACACAAAAGAGAAGTTTATTTTGAAAATTAGAGATAACACATGCAAATTTGCTTAGAACGACAAAAGAATACCGCATATAGGTAGATATAGTGGATTCATGTGGCAAAACTGGTTTAAAGGATTTTGGATGCACAAGTAGAGATCATACTTGGTGCAAAGTGAAGGCTAGCAAAAGATTGGGAAGCGACCAACCAAGAAACGAATAATCTCATAAGCAAGCATTAAGCATAATTAACACCGAACCACAAGTAGGATATAATTTTCATTGCATGATTATTGACTTTCGTGCATGCATAGGGAATCACAAACCTTAACACCAATATTCTTACTAGAGCACAATTACTCATGAACACAACTCACATATCACATCATCATATCTCAAAACTATTACTAAGAATCAAGTTTATTTTGTCCATTGATCTTCATGACATTTTTTCGTTTTCTTTATCCTTCTTGGATATCTATCACTTTGGGACTAATTTTCATGTGTTGCTTTTCATAAGCTCAAACAAATATAAGTGAAGATCATGAGCATAATAAATTTTCTTTCTCTCAAAATATTTTAAGCGAAGCAAGAGAGAATTTCTTCAAAATTTTACTAACTCTCAAATAAATATAAGTGAAGCAAGAGAGCATTTCTTCAAAAAATACTAAGCACACCATGCTCAAAAAGATAAAAGTGAAGCACTAGGGCAAGTCCATTGCTCATAAAAATTTAAGTTAAGCATAAGGAGCAATTCTAACAAGTCATGATATAATTTTGGCTCTCTCAAATTAGTGCGTCCAGCAAGGATTGATGACTTAAAACACAAAATAAAACAAGCAAAGACTCATATCATACAAGACGCTCCAAGCAAAACACATATCATGTGACGAATAAAAATATAGCCTCGAGTAAAATACCAATGGTCGTTAGAAGAAAGAGGGGATGCCACTCGGGGGCATCCCCAAGCTTAGTTGGTTGCTCATTCTTGGATAATAGCTTGGGATGTCGGGGCATCCCCAAGCTTAGGCTCTTCTATCCTTCTTTCATCCATCATAAGATAACCCAAAACTTGAAAACTTCAATCACACAAAACTCAACAAGACCTTCGTGAGATCCATTAGTGTAAAAAAGTAAACCGCTACTATAAGTATTGTATCAAACCAATTCATATTTTGTTTTTGTATTATATCTGCTGTATTCCAACTTTTCTATGGCAAAAACTCATCAAAGAAAACCATAGAGCCATCAAAATAAGCACACAACACAAAGAAAACATAATCTGTCAAAACAGAACAGTCTATAGCAATCTGACTTAAATGAAAACTTCTGGAACTCCAAAAATTCTGAAAAAATAGGAAGACCTGAGCAATTTTTATATTAATCTTCTGCAACAAGAATCAGGGCAAAATCTTTTTCAGATAAAAAATTAGAATTAATTTCGTGAGCGCAAAGTTTCAGTCTTTTTCAGCAAGATCAAACAACTATCACCCAAGAAGATCCTATTGGTTCTACTTGGCATAAACACTAATTAAAACACAAAAAACACAATCATAATAGTAGAATAATTGTGCTAACACTCAAGAACAGAAAGAAAAAAGCAAAAATAAATTTTATTCATTGGGTTGCCTCCCAAAAAGCGCTATAGTTTCACGCCCTTAGCTAGGCATAAAGCAAGGATCTAAGTTTTGTCATCTTTGGTTCGAGATCCATAAGATGCACTCATGATTGATTCATAAGGTGGCCTAATTCTAGTTCTAGTAAAGTGTTCCATACCCTTCCGCAAAGGAAATTGGAACTTAATATTGCCTTCTTTCATATCAATCACGGCATCGATAGTGCGTAAAAATGGTCTACCAAGAATAATTGGACAAGACGGATTGCAATCAATATCACGAACAATGAAATCTATGGTCAGATAATTCCTATTTTCAAGAATAAGAACATCATTAATTCTTCCCATAGGCTTTTTAATAGTAGAATCCGCCAAGTGCAAATTCAAAGAACATTCTTCAAGATTAGTGAGACCAAGCACATCACATAAAGATTTCAGAATTGTAGAAATGCTAGCACCCAAGTCACACAAAGCAAAACACTCATATTTTTTAATCTTGACTTTGATAGTAGGTTCCCATTCATCATGCAATTTTCTAGGAATTGAAACTTCTAATTCCAATTTTTCTTCAAGAGCTTTCATCATAGCATCAACAATATATTTAGTAAAACCTTTATTTTTTTCATAAGCATGGGGTGAATTTATCATGGATGGCAACAAAGAAATACAATCAATCAAAGAGAAACTGTCATAATTAAAGTCTTTGTAATCCAAAAGAGTGGCTACATCACTAACTAAAGTTCTGACCTCTCCAAACCCACTTTCATCAATTTTCCCAACAAGATTTTCACCCTCCGAAATATTGGGACGCCTTATACCTAAAGTTGACTCTTCTCCAGTACCTTTTTCATCAATCTTATCTTTACTAAACAAGGAATCAATATAAGAAACACCAATCATTTTAAGATCTTCATCATTTTTGCAAGAATAATCACTACAAAAAGCTTTCTCTAAAAATTCTCTTTTAGCTCTAAGCATAGTAGTTCTTTTCTTACCTTCATCCATAGAAACATAAAGAGATTTAATTGATTCATCTACTTTAGGCACAAAAATTTTCATCTTGAGATTTTCCACATCGTGAGCAATTCTATCAACACTTCTAGACAAATCATCAATCTTACTCAACTTTTCTTCTATGGAAGTGTTGAAAACTTTTTCTGTGTTGATAAATTCTTTAATATTATTCTCAAGATCAGAGGTGTTCCTATTATTATTATAAGATTGATTTCCATAGGAATTGCCATAATTATTAGAGGAATTGCTGGGAAAAGGCCTAGGATTAAAATTTCCTCTATAAGCATTGTTGTTGAAATTATTTCTAGAGATAAAATTCACATCAATGCCATCAATATTTTGTTCAATCAAAGTAGACAAAGGCATATCATTAAAATCAATAGGAGCACTTTTACTAGCAACCAATTTCATAAGAGCATCAACTTTATCACTCAAAGAATAAATTTCTTCAACCGAATTAACTTTTTTACTAGTAGGAGCTCTTTCGGTATGCCATTGTGAATAATTTGCCATAATATTATCAAGCCATTTGGTGGCTTCACCCAAAGTAATTTCCATAAAAGTACCACCCGTGGCGGAATCTAAAAGATTACGAGAAACAAAATTCAATCCCGCATAAATTTTTGTATGATCATCCAAAGATTTAACCCATGAGTTGGGCAATTCCTTAGCATCATTTTCATCCTTTCCCAAGATTGTGCAACATGCTCATGTTCAAGTTGCTTGAAATTCCTGATCTGGGTTTTAGGGGAAATAATTTTTGCCGGAGGAAAATACTTAGTGATAAAAGCATCTTTGCATTTATTCCAAGAATCGATACTATTACGAGGCAAAGAAGAGAACCAAAATTTTGCAGAATCACGCAAAGAAAACGGAAATAACTTCATCTTGACTACATCATTGTCCACATCTTTTTTCTTTTGCATATTGCATAATTCCACGAAGGTATTAAGATGGGACGCGACATCCTCATTAGGAGTATCGGAAAATTGATCTTTCATAACAAGATTCAGCAAAGCAGTATTAATATCACAAGTCTCCGCACTAGTGGCGGGAGGAGCAAGCGGAGTGCCAATAAAATCATTGTTGTTGGTATTTGAGAAATCACGTAACTTGGTGTGCTCTTGAGTCATGATGACCACACAACAAGATTGCACTCAAAAACAGATCCGGCAAGAAAACGGCGAACGGAAAAAGAGAGGCGAATAAAACGGTAAATTTTTGTGAAGTGGGGGAGAGGAAAACGAGAGGCAAATGGCAAATAATGTAAATTGCAAGGAGATGAGATTTGTGATTAGAAACCTTTTATGTTGAAGATCCTCCCCGACAACGGCGCCAGAAATTTCTTTTGATCGCTCTCTGACTATAGCGCCAGAAAAGCTCTTGTCTGCTAGGACTACGTTGGTATTTCCCCAAAGAGGAAGGGATGATGTAGCACAACGACGGTAGGTATTTCCCTCAGTGAAGAAACCAAGGTTATCGAACCAGTAGGAGAACAAAGCAACACAACATAAACAACACCTGCACACAAATAACAACACCTCGCAACTCGACATGTTAAAGGGGTTGTCAATCCCTTTCGGGTAACGATGCCAGAAAATTGTACTAGATTGAAATAATAGATTGCAAATAAATGAAGTGCGGCAAAGTATTTTTGTATTTTTGGTTTAACAGATCTGAATAAAAATGCAAAGGAAAAGTAGATCACGAGCAAATATATGAGAAATAAGACCCGGGGGTCATAGGTTTCACTAGTGGCTTCTCTCAAGAAAGATAGCAAACAGTGGGTAAACAAATTACTCTTGGGAAATTGATAGAACCTCAAATAATTATGACGATATCCAGGCAATGATCATTACATAGGCATCACGTCCAAGATTAGTAGACCGACTCCTGCCTGCATCTACTATTATTACTCCATACGTCGACCACTATCCAGCATGCATCTAGTGTATTAAGTTCATGGAAAAACGGAGTAATGCAATAAGAACGATGACATAATGTAGACAAGATCCGTTTATCTATTGCGTTTGATATAGATCCCATGTTTTTATCCTTAGTAGCAACGATACATACGTGTCGGTTCCCTTTTTGTCACTAGGATCAAGCACCGTAAGATCGAACCCACTACCGGACACCTCTTCCCATTGCAAGATAATTAGATCAAGTTGGCCAAACAAAAATGTCATGCCCAATACGCGACTCTATCCTAAAGGAACTCGAAGGTCCCACCAAGGATAGAAGCGCATATCGGAGACGCTTTTGCAAGGTGGATATCATTACATCGTACCATTACATAATAGTGGGCGTGACAAGTTGGTATAACAGCATCGGTCTCGGGGCATTACAACTCTCCTCCACTAACAGAAGATCTCGTCCCGAGATCTTAGGGACGAGACGGAAGAAGAAGAGGATGAGGTAACCAAGAGTGTAAGAGAGAAGATGAACAAAGTCGAGAGCACTCGGGTAGAAAAGAGGAACGTTGATTTTTACGAGAATCAAAAGCTCAAGGAACAAGATGTACTCTTAAACCACTTCAGTTAGAACAAGATAGAAAAGGAATAAGAACGAAAAAAATTGGATAGCGTCCGAGTAGAAAAGGAAAGCGGAGATTGGGAAGAAAAAGGAATTCAAAAGAAGACTTTACACTCCGGTAAAATGGATAAACTAGATGATGGGCGAAAAGAGCAACATCACGGTGCCCCCAGAATGAAAGAATAGAAGGTAAATCATTGGAAGGAAAAGAAACGGGGAAAACAACATACCACTTCCACCATAATAGAATTGAGAAGCATCCTTGCAAGGAAGGATTAAACGGAGTTGTTGGAAATTTAACAACGAAAAGAATAAGCTTGTTGTGTTGTGGGCTTATGGAAAACATCTCAAAATTATGAGGTGATAACCGACCAGAAACGGAAAATATTGAATAGATGAGAAGAACGAAGAAATGCAAAACTCCACTTCAAAAGAATACGGAGAATTAATTGCACTTCAAGACGCAAGAGGAAAAGATACTTGAGCTCCTCCAACAAGAATCTTGATGAACACTTGAAGAACGAATTAACTCCTTGACGAGAATGAGTTAAATCCTTAATGAACCACCATGAAGAACTCCGGTAACAAATGGATGATGAGATAGAATTCAAGGATGAAAAGAATAAGATTAAAGCCTTGTGATGATTTAGATGGAGCTTCGTGACGAGACAAGCAAGAAAACTTGGTTCTCCGGATAAGAAAACACGACAACTTAGAACCGAGAAATTATTCCTCATGAACAATCTCTAAAGGAAGGAATTACTCAACTTGATGAAAGACGATAAGAATTATGTTATGATTATCCTCCACCAATTAAATTGATGATAAGCAATGGATTGCATACAACTTATTCGCATTGGAAAAGATTAACGGGAGATATAGTGCAAAACTTGGGAAGGTCTTCAGTGAACCACCGGTAGGATTGGAAAGAAACAAATGAATTGATATGATAACAACCGAAAAGGAATCTTGAACGAACCATCATAAGAATTTGAAAATGAATAAAGAAAGAGAATTAATCACCGAGAGGAATTAGAAAACTAACGAAGTTACTTGAGTGAATCAAGATGCCAAAGAACGAAGAGATCGCTAACTGATTAAAGAAAGCTTGAACGAAGCGCCGCTACCAATATGGGAACGAACAAAGATAAAAACATGGAACGAAGAAATATTCTGAAATGGAGGCCTCCTGATAATCGAAATGGAAAAATCAACTCCTGAAATACTTCGGGTGGGTAAAAAAAGAATTTCTGACAAATGGAATAATTTGAGAGGATAACATGAAGTAGAACCACGAATCTTCGAGAGAAAGGACAAGATTTAAGAGAAACTCTTCTTCGGTCTTCAAATGTTGTGAATGACGACGTGGAACACCTCCAAAATGGTTGAGATACTCCGGGAGAATAAAAAGCGAAGAGGTTGAGCCAACAATGAAAATAATTTGAAATCGATCTTGGAAAAGCATTTGATTGATGAAATTCATTCTTACGTTAGGCTTCGAAAAGAATTTGAGAATAACTCCGGGAAAATTAGAAGAGTCGGGTAAGATCCTGGGAAAAAACTGTGGGTTAGGGACCACTGAAAAGAAACACCGTTGGAAAGGATTGTCTCAATGAGAAATAATGCACCGGAACGATTGTTAGAATCAGATGAGGTGACAACCTCGAATTGATTAAAGGCAAACACGAATCTCTGAGATGTCTTGGGCACTGCGGAATGATTAAAATGGCGAGAGGCGAACGAGCAAGGGAAAACACTTGAGTCGAGGAAAATAATATGATCAACAATGAAAACTTGAATTGGATCCACCAGAAAGGAAAGCGAGACGAACAACAATGAACTTGACAAGAATTCACCGGTTGAGACAATTGAGGAAAGATTGAAGAGGCTCCGCACGGATGAAATTGATGCTCGAGTAGAGGCTCAGACTCCGGGAAGAAAAGGAGTGGGAGGGCAGGAAAAACAAAGGCAACTTTGAATGGGGAACCGACGAATAACTTGAAGAGAATAGCAGCGGTTGAAATAATTGTGGAAAGAATGCAGAGGCTTCGCACGAGTAGGATGGATACTCAATTAAGGACTCCGGCTCCAAGAAGAAAAAGGGTGGGTTGTCGGGGTGGACGGCGTCCCCCGCGAGCACCTATGGGGCCGGAGCCCCTTTCGTTGTCCGGTGAGGGGGGCGGAGGGAGCACGGAGAGCAGATCGAGGCGAGCACACGGGCGGTTTACCCAGGTTCGGGCCGCGATGGACGCGTAAAACCCTACTCCTGCTTGGTTGTATTGAACTGGGGAGCTCGGGAGCTTGGAGAGCTAGCTACACCGAGCGTATGGCTGTCTGGATCCCGAACCTCCGAACCTCCGAACCTCTGAACCCCCTCTACGTTGCACACGGGCCTCCTTTTATAGCGCAAAGGGGTCACCGACAGGTGTCAACGTAAGAGAAAGGGGTAAAAGTGTAAAAGGGGTGGAAGTTGTAACAGTGCGGGAACAGTGGCGCTACAGTGCGGCACAGTGTTATCATACCTACTTCTGACGGTAGGGGACAAGGGCATTAAATGCCCGTCACGGTCGCCCGGACAGCACCGAGGCGGACCGTTAGGTGCGCCACCGCTCGCCACGATGGTGGCTGCATGCCACCGCATACCCCAGGCTGCGCGGTGCCCCGCCACGTGCCCTTGGGGGAAGCCCCGGAGCGACGCGTGGGCGGGCGAGCTGGAGCGCAGTCCTGAGGTGGCGATTTGCCGCGGCAAGTGGCTTGCCGCGGGGGTCGTCTTCCTGTGCCTGATAGCTTGCCGGCTATCAGGCCTTGCCGGGGCGCATGGCGCGCCGTGGCGGGCTTCTCTTGTGGTGCCTGGGTTCGGCCTTCCCGACAAGCTCCTCTTGTCGGGGTCTCGATCTTCTGTCTCTTATACTTTGTTCTTGGATGGTATTACATGGGCTCAGTCGTCCCGGCAAGCTCCTCTTGCCGGGGTCTTGTCTTCTTGGCCCGGCAAGCTCCTCTTGCCGGGGGCCTTGTCTTCTTGGCCCGGCAAGCTCCTCTTGCCGGGGGCCTTGTCTTGAATGCTTGGTCTTCTCTTGGCGCTTCCTGGGCGGGCCTCGCCGCAGGGTGCTACAACTGCCCGTGCACAAGTCTGGGGTACTAAGGTACCCCTACTTTAGTACACCGACAGGAGCCCCCGGGCCTGGGCCACACACGGTGCCGAGCGTCGTTGGGCCAGGCCCTAACAGTGCACGGGCACGCGTGGCCTTGGTCGCGCTGCTCCTTAACTCCGCACCCGTCGCACCTTCCCCAGGCGGCGCGCGCTTACCGCGGCGTCGTGGGGGCGAAACGCCCGTTCCCTCTTTAAGTGGAGGGAGGTGCGGAGGCGCGGCTCGATAAATGAACGGGGGTGAGGCGCGGCTTTCGAGGCGTCCGTTCCCCATAATCACGGGATGGGGAGAGGTCGTCCTACCCGTCGCCTCGGTTCTGCGCGCCCACCACGCGGTCCTCATGCACTCGGAGTCGCGGCGGCGGAGGCAGGGAGTCGGGCCGGCGCGGGTCGATGCAGTGGGTCGGCCCCAGTCGCCTGCCCTTCCTCCGCTTCTATTGGAGGAGCGAGGCGGCCGCGTTCCCACTCCGCCCCTTTATAAGGAGCGAAAGGGGGCGACGGAAATCCGCACTCCATCTCCTTCCTCCTTCTGCTTCTGGTTTCCTTCCCCCATCTGCGATGGAGGGGGGGAACCCTGGTTCTTCTTCGGTTGCCGCGAGGGTGTCTGCTAGGCAACGCGCCCCTCCTCCTCTTGCGCCCGCGGCGGCGGAGCCGGTCGTCAGGGGAAGAGGGAGAGGGCAAGGTCGCGGACGAGGTCGTGGACGGGGCCGAGGCGCTCGGGGCGGACGGATCGGTGCGCCGTCCTCGCCTCCGCCAGCGGCTCCGTTCCTTCCCGCGGTCCATCTCGGGGACGACCCCCGTGAGTTCATTATCAGGCTGCGCCGGGCGCCTCGTCGCCGCCTCCGGCTTCCCGCTCCATTCGCGAACGTGTTGGAGGTGGAGCAGCCTGAGACGCTAAACCTGCGCATAAGGGGCTGCGGGATCAGTGGGACGCGAGTCCACGTCGAGTCCCGAGCCCCCGGCGTGGTGTGTCTGGGCCGCGGGTGGAAGACGTTCGCCCGGATCCACAGCTTGACGGAGGGGTTCACCCTCCACTTTAAGCTAGTGGGGGAGGACCTCCTCTCCGTCAAGGCCTTCCGGGGCTTCGGCATCCGGGCCCGGTGCTGCGAAGATAGCTCCTCCGACAGCGAAGGCTCCTCCTCGAGTGAGAGTGACGAGGAGGGGAGCGACAGCGACGACGAGGGGAGCAGCCGCCGGGATGACGGGTCCGACTAGGCGTCGGTCGCAGCTCCGTGTGGCACCGGCGGCCCCATCGTCCGCGCCGGGCTCCATGAACTCCCCGGGGTCGTCTCCTTGGGCGACTGGCGTAGGGGGGGCTGCTGAGGAGGACAGAGGGCGGGCGTCGAAGGCCGCGAAGTCGGAGTACGGGCCGACTTCGACAGCTGGCTGACGCTCCGGTGCCTCGTGTTCCAGATGCGCCCCAGACGCCGTCATCACCCTTGCTCTCGGTGACGACCACCGGGGTCTTCTCTTCGGCCCGGCAAGCTCCTCTTGCCGGGGGCTTGATCTCCTCGGGCGGCCGGAGTGGCGAGGCTGGGGAAGAGGAAGAGGCTGGCGGCAAGGCCGCTGCCTCATCTTCCAGCTCTGCCTCCGGCGCCTCCGTCTTCTTCAGCCTCCGGAGACCCCCGGGCGGAGCCCCCGGATCTTCTCTTGGTGCCTTCTGCCACCCGTAGCTCGCCTAGGTGCCCCTTTCGCCCTCTTCGCCTACTTGCCCTACCTCCTGAGGAGAGAGACAAGAAAGGGATTACGGGCACCTTATCTCTTTTCAGCTTGTAAGCCTTCGGGCCTTAGTTGCGTTTAAGCCTTGTAATCCCTCCTTTCATGTTTTTCATTCTCTCTGAACTGTACCTGAGTGGAATGTTTTTAATGAAAAAGGGGATGTTTGCCGGATCATTTGTCTCGCGGGTGGAAACCGCGGTAAGGAACGAATCCTTTACATCGTTAAGATAGACAGTTTCTCGCCCGGCAACAGGCCCAGCCGCTCCCCCGCACTGCTCGACCTTTCTCACGCCCTTGGCGGAGGCGGGGAGCAGGCGGGTTCCGGCCCCTCGCTTCCCTCCCCCCTTGCTGCTGCGGCTGCTATCGAAACGGGCCCCAGGAACGCGCTCTGGGGCTTGCCGCTAAGAGAGCACGGTAGCTTTTCAGGAGGAAAGGAGGCTTTCGAATTCCACAGTCCATAAGAGAATGCATGATGAGGGATGCAAAAACTTATCTGAGGTTGCAGCCCCCGGCGACTCTGGCTCGCCGGGGCGTAGGTGTTGGCTCGTCCTTCTCCTCTTCCTTGCCCTTGAGCGGCCCGGCAAGGACATTCAATTCCTGCGAGCCAAAAAGGAAAGGACGGGAAAAAGACGCGGACTCGACCTCTAAGTTAGGGGTTAGTGACAGTTAGGAACTGACAACCCTAACCAAGGACGAGACTCTGACTCAGCATGCATGCTAAAATCTAAGGCGCCAGCGCTCCTTTATCTTCGGCCAGGGGCTTCGCCTGGCTTTGTACGAGGGCTTACATGCGACATCGGCAGGGCCTGCACAAACCGGTGGTTGCCGGAGCGGATCACGGCAACCGCGCCTTATGGGCGAAACTTGCGAAGATGCTCTATGTTCCCAGGAGTTGCTCACTGGTAGGCCCTCTTCGGTCTTGAGGCGGACAGCGCCGGGCCTCGCGACTCGTCTCACCCGATAAGGGCCTTCCTGCT
Source organism: Aegilops umbellulata (assembly GCA_032464435.1). Classification (NCBI taxonomy): domain Eukaryota; kingdom Viridiplantae; phylum Streptophyta; class Magnoliopsida; order Poales; family Poaceae; genus Aegilops; species Aegilops umbellulata. The sequence continues at coordinate 374,290,413 of CP136058.1, read as the reverse complement.
TCGGCGTCGACTTGTTATAATTCTTGGCCGACTGAACGTGCCTAAGAACAAGGTCGCCTAACAGGGCAACTTTATCTGATGCCAGGGGCTTCGCCTGGCTTTGTACAAGGGGTTACATGCAGCAGCGGCAAGGCCTGTACAAACCGATGGTTGCCGGAGCGGATCACGGCAACCGCGCCTTATGGGCGAAACTTGCGAAGATGCTCTATGTTCCCAGGAGATGCTCACTGGTAGGCCCTCTTCGGTCTTGAGGCGGACAGCGCCGGGCCTCGCGACTCGTCTCACCCGATAAGGGCCTTCCTGCTTCGGCGTCGACTTGTTATAATTCTTGGCCGACTGAACGTGCCTAAGAACAAGGTCGCCTAACAGGGCAACTTTATCTGGTGCCAGGGGCTTCGCCTGGCTTTGTACAAGGGGTTACATGCAACAGCGGCAAGGCCTGTACAAACCGATGGTTGCCGGAGCGGGTCACGACAACCGCGCCTTATGGGTGAAACTTGCGAAGATGCTCTATGTTCCAGGAGTTGCTCACTGGTACGCCTTCTTCGGTCTCGAGGCGGACAGCGCCAGGCCTCGTGACTCGTCTCACCCGATAAGGTCCTTCCCACTTTGGCGTCAACTTGTTGGAATCCTTGGCCGACTGAGTGCGCCGAAGAACAAGGTCGCCCTCTTCGAGACTCCTGGCCTTGACCTTGCGGCTGTGGTAGCGACGCAAGGCTTGCTGGTATCGAGCAGCTCGTACCGCAGCTTGGAGACGTCCTTCCTCAAGGAGCAGCGCGTCATCTTGGCGCAGCTGCTCTTGCTCAAGCTCGTCATAAGCGAGCACCCGAGGAGATCCGTATACGAGTTCCGTGGGGATAACTGCTTCCGCTCCATAGACTAGAGCAAAGGGTGTCTGTCCGGTGGCTCGACTCGGTGTCGTTCTGATTGACCAAAGAGCCGCCGGCAGCTCCTCAATCCAATTTCTTCCGCACTTGCGCAGCCTGTCAAAGGTCCTGGTCTTGAGCCCGCGCAACACTTCAGCGTTGGCCCTTTCTGCTTGACCGTTGCTCCTGGGGTGAGCAACCGAAGCGAAACAGACCTTGGCGCCGAGATCCTGGGCGTATTGCATGAAGGCGCGACTTGTGAATTGTGTCCCGTTGTCGGTGATGATTCTGTTGGGGATTCCGAAACGGCAGACGATCGACCGGAAGAACTTGACTGCTGACTGCGCGGTCACCTTCCTCACTGGCTCCACTTCTGGCCACTTCGTGAACTTGTCGATTGCAACGTACAAGTACTCGAAGCCCCCGGCGGCTCGGGGAAAAGGGCCGAGGATATCGAGCCCCCAGACCGAGAAGGGCCAGGATAAAGGGATTGTTTGGAGAGCTTGAGCTGGCTGATGAATCTGTTTTGCATGGAACTGGCACGCTTCACACTTGGTTACTAGTGCAGTTGCATCTTGGAGGGCTTCTTGCCAGAAGAACCCTTGCCGGAAGGCTTTCCCGACAAGTGCTCTTGCGCCAATGTGATGGCCGCATATGCCTCCGTGTATCTCTGCCAACAGCTTCTGTCCGTCTTCCCTGGAGATGCACTTCAATCTGACACCGTTGAGTCTCCTTCTGTACAGCTCGTTGTCCACGAACTGGTACATACTTGACTGCCTGGTGATCTTCTCCATCTCTTCTGGGTCGTCGGGAAGTTCTCCAGTTTGCAGAAAACGGACGATCTGCTGCGCCCATGCCGGAGCCCGGGGCTCGACGGCAAGGACTAAAGGCATGAAGGCCGCTGCGGGGACCCCGGCTTCTACGGCAAGAACCTCTGGTTCCGCCGGAGCCGGTGATCCCCCGGCAAGCTTGCCGGGGCAAAGCTTGTCGGGAACCCCCGCTTCAACTGGACAGATCCTCGGATCCGCAGGAGCGGACTGTTCCTCAGCGTTCAGACTGCTGATCTGCTTGCCGGAGCAAGGCTTATCGGGGACACCTGCTTCGACTGGACGGATCCTGGGATCCGCAGGAGCGGGCTGTCCCCCGGCGTTCTGGTTGTTGATCTTGGGGACCTTGGCGGCGGTCTCAGGAAGTTTCGCCTGCAAGTAATCGCCGGAGATCAACTTCCTTTTCTTGGACTGCCCAACTGATGGTGTAACGGATGGTTGAGTCAGCTTGAGTAAGAAGGTCCCTGGTTCCACAGGTAACTTCAACGAAGCACACTTCGAAAGGCCATCTGCTATCTCATTCTGAGCTCTCGGGACGTGCTCCATTTGCAGCCCTTCAAAGTGTTCTTCCAGCTTCCTCACTTCATCTACATAAGCTTCCATCAGAGGGCTCTGGTAGCTCTTGTTGACTTGCCGGACCACCAGTTGAGAATCTCCCCGCACAATCAGCTTTCTGATCCCAAGTTCGGCCGCAATCCTGAGGCCGGCGAGCAAGCCTTCATACTCAGCAGTATTGTTGGTTGCTTGCTCTCTTGGGAAGTGCATCTGGATAACATACTTGAGGTGCTCTCCGGTGGGCGCGATGAGTACCACGCCAGCACCGGCGCCTTGCAGCGAGAAGGCACCATCGAAGTACATTACCCACTCGCTTGTTGCTTCTTGTACGGGCGCGCTTGTTTCTTGGGCTTCTCCATCTGGCGTCGGGGTCCACTCAGCTATGAATTCTGCCAAAGCTCGGCTCTGTATGGTTGAAGTACTTTCAAACTTGAGTCCAAAGCTCGACAGCTCCAGTGCCCACTCGACGATCCTGCCTGTTGCCTCGGGATTGTGCAATATCCTCTTCAGCGGAAAGCGAGTGACTACTGTTATCTCATGTGCTTGGAAGTAATGGCGCAGCTTTCTCGAGGCCATGAGGAGGCCGAAAAGCAACTTCTGCACCCCAGAGTATCTTGATCTAGCCCCCTGCAAGAGGGAACTCACAAAATACACCGGGCGCTGCACCATCTTCTTCCGCGCTCCATCCTGTTCCCGCGCAGGGTTGTCCTTGTCGGGGCCAGAGCTTGCCGGAGCAGCCCCCCGCTTGTCGCTGGATTCGCTTGCAGGTGGTATAGACTCCTCGTCGGCCTCCCTCTCCGCCACTAACGCAGCACTAACCACCTGGTTGGTTGCCGCTAGGTATAGCAACAACTTCTCCTGTGGTCTAGGTGCGACAAGTATTGGAGTGGAGGATAGGTACCTTTTCAAATCTTGCAGCGCCGCCTCCGCTTCTGGAGTCCACTGCATGGGGCCTGCCTTCTTCAAGATTTTAAAGAAGGGCAGGGCGCGTTCTGCAGACCTTGAAATGAACCGACTGAGGGCGGCCACACAACCTGCAAGCTTTCTGACGTCCTTGACGCGCTCTGGGGCTTCGATCTGCTCGACGGCTTTGATCTTGTCGGGATTAGCTTCAATCCCCCTCTGTGACACAAAGAACCCGAGAAGCTTGCCGGAGGGGACTCCGAAAACGCACTTCTCGGGGTTCAGCTTGAGCTGTATCTTGCGCAGGTTCTGAAATGTCTCTTCCAGATCTTGGACCAGGGTTTCCTTGCTCCTGCTCTTCACCACGATGTCATCCATGTAGGCCTCCACGTTCCTATGGATCTGTGGCTCGAAAGCAGTGTGCACTACCCTTGCAAACGTTGATCCCGCATTCTTCAGTCCAAACGGCATGCGTATGAAGCAATAGGTGCCGCACGGAGTGATAAATGCGGTCTTCTCTTCATCCTCTTTGGCCATAAAGACTTGGTGGTAGCCTGAATATGCATCAAGAAAAGAGAGTAGCTCACATCCGGCAGTGGAGTCAACAATCTGGTCAATGCGCGGCAAGGGAAACGGATCCTTAGGACATGCTTTATTCACATCGGTGAAGTCTATGCACAGTCTCCACTTCCCATTGGCTTTGCGCACGACGACCGGATTGGCCAGCCACGTTGGATGGATCACACCTCTCACTAGGCCTGCTGCCTCTAGCTTCTTGATTTCTTCGCTGATGAATTCTTGGCGCTCCACGGCTTGCTTTCTCACTTTCTGCTTGATGGGTCGCGCGTGAGGACAGACAGCGAGCTTGTGCTCAATCACCCTCCTGGGAACACCGGGGATGTCGGACGGTTGCCATGCAAACACGTCGACATTCGCCCGCAGGAAGGCAACGAGCGCGCTTTCCTATTTGCTGTCAAGCGTGGCACTGATGGTGAAGGTACCGCCAGTGCCGTCCTCCTTGGCGGACACCTTCTTGGTTGCCGGAGGAGCGGTCATTCCCTTCTTGTACTTGCCGGTGGAGCTCGATGGGACGTCCTCGACGGCGGCGCAGCACTCCGAAGAGGTGCGGTTGCCGGAGTGGGCCCCAGAGCACTTACCGGACTTGGTCCTTGTCTTCTTCCCCCCGGGGGCTTCAGCGGCAAGTGTGTCCTTCTCTGCCGCGGCTGCTACATCCCGGTAGATCTTGTCGGCGCAGATAAGCGCGTCCTTTTTGTCGCCATGGACAGTGATGACGCTTATCGGCCCCGGCATCTTGAGTACGTTGTAGGCGTGGTGGGAAGCTGCCATGAACTTGGCGAGAGCGGGACGGCCGAGGATCCCATTGTATGGTAACGGGATATCAGCGACGTCGAACGTGATGCGCTCAGTCTTGAAGTTGAGCTCGCCGCCGAAGGTCACAGGCAGAGTAACCTTCCCCTTGGGCTTGCTCCTCCCCGGGTTGATTCCTTGGAAAGAACCGGTCTCTTCGAGCTCGCCGTCTGGGATCTGGAGTTTCTTGATCACAGCGGAGGAGATCAAGTTCAGCCCGGCCCCGCCGTCTACCAACATTTTAGTGACCTTGAGGTTGCGGATGGTGGGTGAGACCAGCATCGGCAAGCACCCGACCGCGGTTGTGCGGTCGGGGTGATCCTCAAGATCGAAAATGATGGGCGTGCTGGACCATTTGAGGGGCCTGCGCGACTCCACGGGCGGCTCTGCTGCGTTCACCTCTCGCACCCACTGCTTAAGCTGGCGGTGGGAGGTGTGCAGAGAGGCGCCGCCGTCAACGCATAGGACCTCCGTGGCCTTCTGGAACTCCTGCTCGCTGTTATCTTCGTCTTCCATGTCTTCGTTGTTGTTTTCTTCATCCTCGTCGCGGCCCCGGGGAGGCCGATCGCCTTGCCGCTGCTTGGCCTTGCCGCGGCGTCCTCCCCGGCCGATGGGCGGCCGCTTCTTGCTTGGTTCGCCACCTCCACCCTGGGCCTTCCCCTTGTCGCGCCTCTCGTACTCAGCCTTCTGCTGCACGACGAGGTACCCGACGCTTTTGCAGTTGGAGAGATCGTGGCCCTTGGTGCGGTGGATCTTGCAGTATTGCTTGTCGGAGCCGTCCTGCTTGTCGGCTGCCGCCACGGGGGCAGGCTCCTTGCCGGAGCCGCCAGCCTGCGTTTGCTTGGCGGGAGCCTCCTTGCCGGACTCCTCGACGGCAAGCACCTCTTTCCTGTTCTTCCTCCTATTATTCCGCCGCTGGCTTCTCCTCGCCGGGGCGGTGTCGTCACTGTCGCTTTCTCCTGCGCCAGCATCCTCCCCGGGGAGTTTCCTCCCCTCCTCCGCGCGCGCGCACTTGTCAGCCAGGGCATATAGCTCGCTGACGTCCCGGATCTTGGTCATGGCCATCTCTTCACGCATGCGGCGGTTACGCACGTTCTGGTGGAACGCGCTGATAACCGCGGCAGGGTGAACGTCGGGGATGTTGCGATGCACGTGGCTGAAGCGCTGGATGTACTTGCGCAGGGATTCTCCTTCCTTCTGGGCTAGGATGTGGAGGTCGCTATCCTGGCCATGAGGTTTGTGGCCGCCTGTGAAGGCGCCAACAAACTGATGGCAAAGATCCGCCCAGGAAGAAATGGAGCCTTCCGGCAAGTGCATAAGCCACGAACGAACGTTCGGCTTAAGCACGAGCGGGAAGTAGTTCGCCAATATCCTCTCATCGCGCCCCCCGGCAGCTTGCACAGCGATCGTGTAGATGCTGAGAAACTCCGAGGGGTGCGTCCTGCCGTCGTACTTCTCCGGTACGTCGGGCTTGAAGTTCTTCGTGCTGGGCCACCGGACGCGCCGCAGCTCACGGGTGAACGCAGGGCAACCTGCCGCGTACGGTAAGTCACCTGGTTCACCGGGCGCGTGCTCGTCGACAGCGTTCCCAGCCCGCTGGTCTGATTGCCGCCGAGTTTCTCGGCGGCGCTCAATCCTTGTTCGAGCGTCTTCTTGCTGCCGCTCGTCGAGGACTCGGCGCTGGTCCCGGCGAGTCCGCGGGTCTGACGACGCTGTAGAGCCGTCGTCGGCGTTGCTCCAGTGGGGCGGCGTCTTCTGCTTCTGCGCCGGGGAGTGCATGGTGGTTGCACCCCCGGCGGTCTTGTCGCCGTCGGCCTTCGTCTTCTCGACCTGCCGTGGCCGTGAGGTCGCCGGCTGCTGCGGCGTGTCGTTGTTGGCGAAGGCGATCAGGCTCTGGATGGTGTCCCTCCAGCCTTCGGCCTTGTCAGCCGCTGGAGGGTAGTCGAGGAGCAGTTGCGCTCTCGCGAGCGCTTCTGCCGGAGTGGAGGGGAGCGGGGGCGAGTGGCGCGAGGAGCGGGATACGCTCGGACTCCTAACAATGTTAGAAAGAGCGGGGTCCCTCCCCGGCGCCTTCGCCTTGCCCGTGTCCGGACGGGAGCCCGGGGCGTCCCGTGAACCTCCAGTTTGCCCTTGGTCCAGCAAGCGGATGACACCTCCTGTGGCATGGCGCTGCTGGGTCGTCGTTTGTCGGGACGGACGCGCCGCGTCCTCGGAGGCCGAGGCTCGGTCGTCCGCCCTGTTCTTGGATTTGGTGGCGCCGCGAGTGTTCTCGCCGGTGGCCTCCCCTCCGACGGCGTCTCCCCCGCCCACCGTTGGCTCCGGTAGCGGTGGAAGAGACGCGGACGGGCCCGTGACCTCCGAAGCCTTCTTCTTCGGGGCCATGGCGTTGATGAAGCTAGCGAATTCGGAGAAGCTGACGAAGAGCGCGCTCGCGCGAACGCCGGATCTGATCCGCACAATCTCGACGCACCCCCTACCTGGCGCGCCAAAGATGTCGGGGTGGACGGCGTCCCCCGCGAGCACCTATGGGGCCGGAGCCCCTTTCGTTGTCCGGTGAGGGGGGCGGAGGGAGCACGGAGAGCAGATCGAGGCGAGCACACGGGCGGTTTACCCAGGTTCGGGCCGCGATGGACGCGTAAAACCCTACTCCTGCTTGGTTGTATTGAACTGGGGAGCTCGGGAGCTTGGAGAGCTAGCTACACCGAGCGTATGGCTGTCTGGATCCCGAACCTCCGAACCTCCGAACCTCTGAACCCCCTCTACGTTGCACACGGGCCTCCTTTTATAGCGCAAAGGGGTCACCGACAGGTGTCAACGTAAGAGAAAGGGGTAAAAGTGTAAAAGGGGTGGAAGTTGTAACAGTGCGGGAACAGTGGCGCTACAGTGCGGCACAGTGTTATCATACCTACTTCTGACTGTAGGGGACAAGGGCATTAAATGCCCGTCACGGTCGCCCGAACAGCACCGAGGCGGACCGTTAGGTGCGCCACCGCTCGCCACGATGGTGGCTGCATGCCACCGCATACCCCAGGCTGCGCGGTGCCCCGCCACGTGCCCTTGGGGGAAGCCCCGGAGCGACGCGTGGGCGGGCGAGCTGGAGCGCAGTCCTGAGGTGGCGATTTGCCGCGGCAAGTGGCTTGCCGCGGGGGTCGTCTTCCTGTGCCTGATAGCTTGCCGGCTATCAGGCCTTGCCGGGGCGCATGGCGCGCCGTGGCGGGCTTCTCTTGTGGTGCCTGGGTTCGGCCTTCCCGACAAGCTCCTCTTGTCGGGGTCTCGATCTTCTGTCTCTTATACTTTGTTCTTGGATGGTATTACATGGGCTCAGTCGTCCCGGCAAGCTCCTCTTGCCGGGGTCTTGTCTTCTTGGCCCGGCAAGCTCCTCTTGCCGGGGGCCTTGTCTTCTTGGCCCGGCAAGCTCCTCTTGCCGGGGGCCTTGTCTTGAATGCTTGGTCTTCTCTTGGCGCTTCCTGGGCGGGCCTCGCCGCAGGGTGCTACAACTGCCCGTGCACAAGTCTGGGGTACTAAGGTACCCCTACTTTAGTACACCGACATGGGTGGGTGGGAAAAAGAAAGGCAACTTCATACGGGGGAACAACGTCGTTGAGAAAGAACTGAGGATTGATCTCGCAAAAGTCGACGAGGGTCGAATGACTCAAGGAGAAATGTGTTGGATGAAAAGAGCTGACATCGCAACAATCAAAAACTAACTGCGTGATCCTAAAAAAATTTGAAGGGGAAGAGGAGTAATTCAAAACACCTACGTCAGGATTTCCCACCAGAGCGACGAAGGGGCTGAGGAGTAAAAAGAATCCCTACTCTCCGGTGTATATATATAATCCTAAGACTCAAAATAGTTTAACTAAAAGGGAATATTTGAATAAGCTCATAAGAGAAGAGAGGTAAAATATCCTTTTTGAAAAGAAAGTTGTAGAGAAAAATCTTTCCTATGGGCTTGCCAGTTTCTAGGGGTCACGTCCTACAATCAACATGTGCTCTGATACCATCTTGTAGCGACCCGACCTCAGATGGTCAAGTCTCTGTGCTTAAGTGTCATCCTGGATCGGTATGCTGACACACACAGTACTCGAGGATTTATAACAGAGGTAAATCACATGTATAAAGTAATGTAAATACTATTACCTCCATCCAAATAGCGGAAGTAGCAACAAGGTTGTGGATTCCCATCAACACCAACGGCAAAGTTGAGTGTAGAAATCGTAACCCTAACATATCACTTACTCGTCGTAAGAATCCTGCAACATGAAACGTTGCAGCCACAAAGGGTCAGTACATTGAATGTACTGGGAAATTCACACCATAGGATAATGATGAATAAAGGCTATCACTACATGCATATATGGCTGGAGGAAAAGCTCTAAGTTATAATGTTTTGCGAAAAGCCAATTTTTTCCTACAACAAAGGAATATATTTTTATTTAACTATCATGGTGGTTGAAACATTGAGGAGGTTCCTCCAACTCAATCCCAATTAAAGTAATCATTATCAACCCAACAAATTAATTTAGAGTGATGAGATCCATATGATAATCCAAGAACCAGATACTCAAGATGTCCATAATCGGGGACACGGCTAACCATGATTAGTTTATACACTCTGCAGAGGTTTGCGCACTTTTTCCTACAAGACTCGATCTCCTCCGTTGGATTTCTCGCACTACATGGTGTTTGAGAAACGGATGACCGAGACACAGTCTTTCAGAAGCATTAAATCTAACCCTGGGTAGATATAGTACCAACCTACATCCCCTACATCTGCTAGACTACCACTGGAAGAGGTCATGCAACATACTCAACTATGCTAGAGCCCATAATAGCTTGTGGCTGCACACGGAAGTTTCTAGCATGAATAATCTTATGATCCCTTTGAGCCTGGGTGGCATTCCATAGGGTGATCACACGGGTCCTCCGGGATCCCCTTGGGCAAGCACTGGGTTCTCCAGGTGCTCGGGCAAACCACTGGGTGCTCCAGGGTGCCCCTACCAATCCACCCAGATGTGTATTAAAATAGACACCTTAAGTCAACCCTTAGTTAACAATAATCTCTCACATGTTTCATGAATTCTCTCAAACCAATCCACGTCTACGAGCATAGCATAGCAGTATAAGCATAACGTAGTAGTAATTACCAAGGTTTGAATGCAGGACAATAGGTTCCTACCTCATCAACTACTTCCCAATACCCGCATGTTATCAATTCCTAACCATGCAATGTTTGAGGGTGAAACTAATGCATAAAAACTGGGTATGAAAGGGATATGATCAAAGTGTGAACTTGCCTGTACTGTTGATGAAGATGATTCACACTCATAACTCCTGATAGTTCTACTCCTCACACTCCGGTCAATCTATTGTAAGCAAGCAATGGTAACCACACATAAGCAATCACTCAAAAGATCGGGAAGAACGAAGAAGACAATTCGGAAAACATCAGAACCAAGCAAATAACTCTTGCAACATAAAACAATTTCTAACAGTACCAAAATTAAGTGAATTTGGCCTTATCAGAAAGTTTAGGTCAAGGGCTTCGATTTGCAAAAAGAACCAATTAAATCGGAGTTATAAAAATCAATTTATGAACAAAAGAAGTTCAAATTCAATTCTGTTTGGAATCAAAATTTAAATTTTCATAAACATGTTTCAAGTTGATTAGCTGGATAGAGGGGATCATAACGAAGAAATTGGCGTTGGTTTCATAAAAAACAGAGCTCCGGTTCAAAAATTACGATCAAACGAAGGTTTGAACTAGATTTGAAGTTGAGGAAATTTGATTTGCTCAATCTCCAAAATCCACTTTTTATTGGAAAGTATATGTCACGAGGAGTATTTTGCAAAAATAATCGCTTAAATCGGAGTTACACATAAAGAGTTGGAGGGTTTTGAAGTTCAAGGGCTGTTCTGAAAAATCCAGGGACTAATCTAAGAAACTTATATCTGCAACTGGGTCCCTGGACACGTGTCAGAAATCTATTGGCCGAAAACTGTGCACTGCGGGGCTAAAACGGAGGACGTTCGCTATTTAGCGCGCACCGATTCAAATAAAAAAACAAACAGATCTAATCCTAACCGTAGCTCTAAGATCGGACGAACGAGAGGACTCGGGGCGTACCGCGGCGGTGGGGCTCGACGTCGCCAGAGAAGACAGTGGCGGCGGCGTCAGCTTCGAGCGAGCTGCGACTCTGGTGGTCCTCCGGCGTGGCCATGGGGTCAGGAAGAAGCGGCGCGAGGTGCCGAAGCCGATGGCGGGGTCAGAGCTGGGCTGTGGTGTCGGAACGGCGCGACGCTTGGCGGCGGAGCTCGGCGGATCTCGCGAACTCCGGCGAGTTCGCATGGAGCGTGGGGAGGTTCTTGGGCCTTCCGATTCGGGGCAAAATGAGGCGGGGCCTGGCTATATATAGGAGGGGGCAAGGGCGATGCGTGGGAGAGGGGGCAAGGCAGGGGCAGAGTTCGAGTCGGACACGCCGGCAGCCGGCGACTCCTGGGGAAGACGGACTCCTGGCGCGAGGTCGAGGACGGACATATATCAAAATTTTCAGAAAAAGATTTTCTACAAGATGAACAGTTTTCTAACGCCAAATAAGATCTACAAAAAATCAAATAAATCAAAAAGTGATACTGCTATAATAAAATAAAATAAAAATCATTTTAAAAATACCAAAATGATTTCAAATTTATTTATCTCCACTTTTCTGATATAGGGAATCATTTTACCCTATTTTCCGTATATTTTATTTTTGGAGAAAAATAATTTGAATAAAAACCAAATAACTCCAAATTGAAAATAATTTTCAAAGGGACTTTAAATTTGAATTCTTTCAAACTTCCAACTCATGTTTCATATGTTTTGAAGAAGTCATTTTATCTTCTCTCATGAAAATCATTGAGTTGCATGAAGTTTATGAATTGAAAATATTTCTGAATGAAATTCAAATATTTTCAAAAACCCTTTTCATTTATTTAAATGGAAGAAGTCATGTCATCTTCTCTCTAGGGTTTTGTATTTGAAAAGAATTCGAAATCACGGAGATCACAAAAGCAAAAGGAAAGTTTGGGAAAGTCCTTTTATTCTCTCTCATTTAACTTTCAAAAAGTTTCGAATTTCACTCATTTTCACACAAGAAACCACACAATCAAACATAACTATCTATTTAATATAACATTCCAAAATTTAGAATTTTGGGATGTTACAGGAACAATAAAAAATCCTAGATACGTTGGAGACGTATCAGCATCCCCAAACTTCATTCATGCTCATCCTCGAGTAGGTAAATGATAAAAATATAATTTTTGATGTGGAATGCTGCCTAACATGTTCATCACATATTATTTTCTTTTGTAGCTTGGACATTTGGACTTTTAGATGATTCAAAGCAATAGTCTATATTTGACATGAAGACTTCAATACTCAAGCATATCAATAAGAAACCATGTCTTTACAAATATCAACACTAAAGAAAGTTATCCCTAGCCCATCATGCTCAATCATTGATCCATTTATGAAACACACTCGAATATTAGCATCGTCCAATGCTCAAGTACGATCATAGTGCCCCTTAGTTGGTGCTTTATAAGAGAAGATGGAGACTCAAATAACAATAAAAATTGCACAAACTAAATAGATAGGCCCTTCGCAGAGGGAAGTAGGGATTTGTAGAGGTGTGGGAGCTCAGAGCAAAAATTGAGAGATAAAACATTTTGAGAGGCAGGCTTTTCCCGTCAACGAAAATGGCTGAGTAATTCCCAACACTTCCCATGCTAGATATATCATAGGCGGTTCCCAAACATAAAATAAAGTTTATTCCTTTTTCCACCATTCTTTCACACTCCACGACTAGTCGTATCCATGGGCACCGTCCATACCAACACTTTCCAAGGAATTTATTACTTGACAACATAAAGTAAATTCATTTTTTCATTTTGGGACTAGGCATCCCTGTTTCCGTCGTACTATCGTGCAATGACAAGTGAATAAACACTCATATTGAGAATAACACATCTAGCATCGAAAATATTGGCCACCCCTTGCCGCTTCATGAGTGGTACGAGCACACAAAAAGGAAATTTATTTTAAAAATTAGAGTTGGCACATACAAATTTGATTAGAACGACACAAAAATACCACACATATAGGTAGGTATGGTGGACTCATATTGTAAAACTAGGTTTAGGGGTTTTGAATGGACGAGTAGTATTTCTACTTAGTACAAGTGGAGGCTAGAAAAAAGATTGAGAAGCAACCAACCAAGAAACAAAAATTCTCATAAATGAGCATTAAGCATAACTAACACCGAATAATGCACCACAAGTAGGATGTAATTTCATTTCATAACCATTGAGTTTCGTGCTTGCATAGGGAATCACAAATCGTAACACCAATATTCTTACTAAAGCATAATTACTCACCAACATGACTCACATATTGCTATCATCATATCTCAGATTAATTACAAGGAAGCAAGTTTAATTTGTCCAATGATCTTCATGAAAGTTTTTATTATATCCCTCTAGAATATCTATCACTTTGGGACCAGTTTCATATATTGCAATTGCTTTGACAAGCTCAAACAAATTTAAAAGAGCATGAGCATAAAATTTTCATCTCTTAAAATAATATAAGTGGAGCATGAGAGAATTTCTTCATAAATAATAAAGCACACCGTGCTCACAAAGATATAAGTGAAGCACTAGAGCAATTCCATAGCTCAAAAAATTGAAGTAAAGCATAAAGAGCAATTCTAACAAATCATAGCATAATTTTGGCTCTCTTAAATAGGTGTGTCCAGCAAGGATACTTGTCAAAAACTAAAAAGCAAAACAAGCAAAGACTTGATTATCAATCCGTTGTAGACGTTGTTGGGCCTCCAAGTGCAGAGGTTTGTAGGACAGTAGCAAATTTCCCTCAAGTGGATGACCTAAGGTTTATCAATCCGTGGGAGGCATAGGATGAAGATGGTCTCTCTCAAACAACCCTGCAACCAAATAGCAAAGAGTCTCTTGTGTCCCCAACACACCCAATACAATGGTAAATTGTATAGGTGCACTAGTTCGTCGAAGAGATGGTGATACAAGTTCAATATGGATGGTAGATATAGGTTTTCGTAATCTGAAAATATAAAAACAACAAGGTAACAAGTAATAAAAGTGAGCGTAAACGGTATTACAATGTGTTGAAACAAGGCCTAGGGTTCATACTTTCACTAGTGCAAGTTCTCTCAACAAGGATAACATAATTGGATCATATAACTATCCCTCAACATTGTGACGCCCCCGATTCAATCGTACACTAATCATGCACGCAAATGTGTACGATCAAGATCAGGGACTCACGGGAAGATATCACAACACAACTCTACAAATAAAATAAGTCATACAAGCATCATAATACAAGCCAGGGCCTCGAGGGCTCGAATACAAGTGCTCGATCATAGATGAGTCAGCGGAAGCAACAATATCTGAGTACAGACATAAGTTAAACAAGTCTGCCATAAGATGGCTAGCACAAACTGGGATACAATCGAAAGAGGCGCATGCCTCCTGCCTGGGATCCTCCTAACTACTCCTGGACATCGTCAACGGGCTGCACATAGTAGTAGGCACCTCCAGTGTAGAAGGAGTCGTCGTCGACAGTGGCGTCTGGATCCTGGGCTCCATCGTCTGGTTGCAGCAACCGGGTAGAGGAATGGGGAAAGGGGGAAACAAAGCAACCGTGAGTACTCATCCAAAGTACTCGCAAGCAAGGAGCTACACTACATATGCATGGATATATGTGTAAAGGGCCATATCAGTGGACTGAACTGCAGAAAGCCAGAATAAGAGGGGGGATAGCTAATCCTGTCGAAGACTACGCTTCTGGCAGCCTCCGTCTTGCAGCATATAGAAGAGAGTAGACTGAAGTCCTCCAAGTAGCATCGCATAGCATAATCCTACCCGGCGATCCCCTCCTCGATGCCCTGTTAGAGAGCGATCACCGGGTTGTGTCTGACACTTGGAAGGGTGTGGTTTATTAAGTATCCGGTTCTAGTTGTCATAAGGTGAAGGTACAACTCCGGGTTGTCCTTTTACCGAGGGACACGGCTATTCGAATAGATTAACTTCCCTGCAGGGGTGCACCACATAGCCCAACACGCTTGATCCCATTTGTCCGGACACACTTTCCTGGGTCATGCCCGGCCTCGGAAGATCAACACGTCGCAACCCCACCTAGGCTCAACAGAGAGGTCAGCACGCCGGTCTAAATCCTATGCGCGCAGGGGTCTGGGCCCATCGCCCATTGCACACCTGCACGTTGCGTACGCGGCCGGAGAGCAGACCTAGCAACCTCCATTACAAAGGAAGTCACGTTACGCGGTCCAACCCGGCGCGCGCCGCTCAGTCGCTGACGTCACGAAGTGCTTCGGCTGATACCACGACGCTGAGTGCCCATATCTTTCCCGCGTAGTTGGTTAGTGCGTATAGGCCAGTAGCCAGACTCAGATCAAATACCAAGATCTCGTTAAGCGTGTTAAGTATCAACGAACGCCGACAGGGCCAGGGCCACCTCTCACCTGGGTGGTCGCAACCTGCCCTGTCGCTCCGCCTCAAAGATCCACACAGAGGGCCGTTGGGACAAAGGTCCTTTCAGTCCCCAATCCGTGAATCACTCGCGGGTACTCCTCGAGCCGACCCGACTTTAGTCACCACATGTATCATGTATAAAGTATAATATATACCCGTGATCAACTCCCGAGTGATCACGGCCCGATAGTATAGCATAGCAGACGGACAAGAATGTAGGGCCACTGATGGAAAACTAGCATCCTATACTAAGCATGTAGGATTGCAGGTAAAGGTAACAACAGTAGTAACAATGACAGGCTATGCATCAGAATAGGATTAACCGAAAGCAGTAACATGCTACACTACTCTAATGCAAGCAGTATAGAGAGGAGTAGGCGATATCTGGTGATCAAGGGGGAGGCTTGCCTGGTTGCTCTGGCAAGAGAGAGGGGTCGTCAACAGCGTAGTCGATCGGGGCACCAGCAGCGGCGTCAGTCTCGTAGTCTACCGAAGAGAAGAGGGGGAAGAAACAATGAATACAATGTAAACAGTTGCATATCGATGCATGACATGACAAGTAACGGTGCTAGGTGTGCCCTAACGCAGTAGGAGGTGATACCGGTGAAGGAGGGGAAACATCCGGGAAAGTATCCCCGGTGTCTCGCGTTTTTGGGCAGAGGAGCCGGAGGGGGAAAGTTGCGAGTTTGCTATGCTAGGGATGCGTGGCGGACGAACGGGTTGCGTATCCGGGTTGTCTCATCGTTCTGAGCAACTTTCATGTTGAAAATATTTTAATCCGAGTTACGAATTAAAAGATATGAATTTCTAAAGATTTTATTAATTTCTGGAATTTAATTTAGTTCGAAATTAGATTTATGACATCAGCATGATGTCATGCTGACGTCAGCAGTCAACAGAGTTGACTGGTCAACCTGACCAGTGGGTCCCACTAGTTAGTGACACGTATTAATTAAACAGATTAGTTAAACTAATTAGAACTAATTAGGGCGATGGGCCCCACTGTCATTGACTAATTAATTAATTAAGTAATTAACAGATCAGGTTAATTAGATAGCTAATGTGTAATTAGATTAATTAGTTATTTAATTTAAGTAATCAAAATTAATTAATTTAATTATTTCTTTAATTAATTAATTAATTAATTATTTTATATATTTTTTATCTATATTTTTTTATTTTTATTTTTTTAAAAATGCGTCCTGGGCATGGGGGCCCACTGTCATAGGCCCATAGGGGCCATAACGGGCACGCGGGTACGGGCGTTGGGCGCACGGGCATGGGCGCCCGAACCTGGTCAGGCGCAGCCCAGGCGGCCGGCGACGGCGCGCAGCGAGCGGAGGCACGGGGCATGGCGGAGGACGGCGAGGGCGGGGCAGCTGGGTGCGCGGCCGCCGGTGCAAGCAGCGGGGGAAGCGGCGGCGGCGTTAGACGGGTGGCGCAGCATAGAGGGGCAGCGCGCGCGGCAGAGCGGTTGGGGCGGGACGGAGCGAGGCGCGGGCCGCGACGAGGGAGCCAGGCCGGGGCGCGCGAGGCCATGGTGGATGTGTGCCCGCGTGGGCACAGGGGCGAGGCCAGCGCAGGTGGGGGGATGGCCGCGGGGTGAGGACGGCGGGCGAGGCCACCACGGAAGCGGGGCGCGAGCGACGGGAAGAGCGGCACGGTGAGCGTGCAACGGGCGCGGCGGAGCGCGCCGACCGCGGGTGTGGACGGCGGTGACCGCGGGGAAAGGAGGAAGGGGGGGGGGGCTCACATGGTGGTGTAGGGGTTCGGGCAGTGTGCGCGGGATGGTCCGGCGAGGAGGAGACGAGGAGGAGGACGGTGAGGCGGCGACGAGGTGGCGTCTTCGGGCGGCGACGGCGTGGTCCAGTGACGTCGGGGGCCATGGGCGACGGTGACGAGCCCCGATCCAGATCGGATCGGGGGAAGGGGGAGAGAGCGAGCGAGTGGGGGGAGTGGGGGTGTCGGTGGGTTAGGGTTTCAGGGACCGGGGGTTGTGGGTGCGGTTGGGCCGCCCGTTCGGACGGCGGAGGCCAGCTGGGCCACTTGGCCCAGCGGGGGGGGGGGGGGTTCTCTTTGTTGTTTTGTTAGTTTAGTTTTTCTCTTTTGTATTTTCTTTTCTTTTATTTATTTACTTTTCTGTTTTAAATCATTTTAAATTATTTAGGCCTTTTATAAAAATGTGTTTACTACACCATATTTATCTATGTATTATTTAGTACAAACCGAACATTTTTATTTTAATGTTTGAAAACTTTTATTATTTACCAAACTTTGAATTTGAATTTTGGACCGGTTTTGATCTAACGATAGATTAGTAGCAGTAAAAATGGTGACGCGGCACCATTACCGTGGGATCACTGTAGCTTAATTATCCGGACGTCACAAACATGCAACAAAGAGTCACTCCAAAGTCACTAATAGCGGAGAACAAACGAAGAGATTATGGCAGGGTACGAAACCACCTCAAATTTACCCTTTTTGATCGATCTATTCAAGAGTCCGTAGTAAAATAACACGAAGCTATTCTTTCCGTTCAATCTATCCTAGAGTTCGTACTAGAATAACACCTTAAGACACAAATCAACCAAAACCCTAATGTCACCTAGATACTCCAATGTCACCTCAAGTATCCGTGGGTATGATTATACGATATGCATCACACAATATCGGATTCATCTATTCAAACCAACACAAAGTACTTCAAAGAGTGCCCCAAAGTTTCTACCGGAGAGTCAATATGAAAACGTGTGCCAACCCCTATGCATAAGTTCAACTGAACCCGCAAGTTGACCACAAAAACATACATCAAGTGAATCACGTGATATCCCATTATCACCACAGATAAGCACATGCAAGACATATATCAAGTGTTCTCAAATCCTTAAAGACCCAATCCGATAGGATAACTTCAAAGGCAAAACTCAATCCATTACAAAAGAGTAGAGGGGGAGAAACATCATAAGATCCAACTATAATAGCAAAGCTCGCGATACATCAAGATCGTACCACCTCAAGAACACGAGAGAGAGAGAGAGAGAGAGAGAGAGAGATCAAGCACATAGCTACTGGTACATACCCTCAGCCCCAAGGGTGAATGTAACACCCCGGATGTAACTTGCCATATTTGTAACTCCAACTCTTGCCATTTTCGGCAATGTGATATGATATTCCCTCCGTGGTTGGGTTTCCTGTCATTTTGCATTTGTCCTTATCATGCATTTCATATCATGTCATCATGTGCATCGCATTCGCATACGTGTTCGTCTTATGAATCCGAGCTTTTTCCCCGTTGTCCGTTTCGCAATCCGGCGCTCCTATGCTCCCCGGCGTCCCCTTTTACCTTTTTCCGTGAGCGGGTATTAAACTTTCTCGGAATGGACCGAGGTTTGTCAAGCGACCTTGGTGTAGCACTGGTAGACCGCCTGTCAAGTTTCGGGTCATTCGGAGGTCGTTTGATACTCCAACGGTTAACCGGGTAACCGTGAAGGCCTCGTGTGTGTTGCAGCCCCAAACCCCTTCAAATCAACCCAATAACCCATCTAAGACACTCCCATGTCCATCGCCGTTCGATCACGATCGCGTGGCCGAAAACCGCACTCCATTGGAGCTTCCTAGCTCCTCCTACCTATAAATATACCTCCCCCTCCGAAATCCCGGATGAAATCCTACCCTAACCCTAGACCAATCGCCCCGCCGCCGCCGGACACGTCCGGACGGCGCCGGACGAAATCGCGCCGCCGCCCGCAGCCAATCCCGCGCCGCCACGTGGCCCCGGCCACCGCGCGCCGCTCGCGGCCCGCCGAGCCCGGGGAGGGCCCCCGCGGCCCAGCCGCTCCCCGCGCCCCCCGGCGTGCGCCGCCTCCGTCCGCCGCCTCCGTCCGCCGCCCGACCGCGCTCCGCCGCCACCGCGTCGCGCACCGCCCGCTCCGTCGCTCCCCGTCGCCGCCCCGGCCAGATCCGGCCGCGGGAAGGCCGGATCCGGCCCGGAGAAGCCCCGCCGGCCGCCGTCCCCGACCACCGCGGCCCGCACTCCGGCGAGATCCGCCACCGCCTCGGCTTCCGTGCACCGTCGACTTTCATCTCGAGGTGTTTTTTCTTCTAAGTCCCTAAAATCCCAGATCCATATGCGCCTGTTCATCGCATTATAACTTTGCACCCGTGGCTCCGATTTGGGCATATAGCATATCAAATTGTTCGCCTCGACGAGTAAATCATTTAATCTCATTGCATAAATTCCATTTGAGTTAATATTGATGCCCGAAATGCTGTTGGAAGAGGGCTATGTGATGTTAGTTTCAGATCTGTTTCAGTAGATGCACTTTTGTCATTTTTGCCATGATTGATGTGTGCTTCCTATGAACTGGAGTCCTACATGTGTTTTGTAATATGCCATGCCATATTTACAGAGGTGTATGCTATGTATTTTTGTGATCTTTGTGGTGACTAGCACAAGCATGCAAACTAGGGTACATAATGTTGCTGATTTCAGAGACTTAGTAATTTCACTAAGTTATTCCCTGCTGTTATTTTTATGCCATGTGTTCATGTTGTTTCAGAGAGATCTATGCCTCTTTTGAGCATGATCACTAAGGATGTTTTGAACATATGGATTTTCTTTATCCATCCATGCCTTTGTTTGTAATTATGGAGTGCCATAGCTTGAGTCAATCGAGCTCTACTTCTGCTATAAAATGTTACTGGCAGATTGTTTACATGTTATTCGATTTTGCCAAGCTTGTTGTAGTTGATCCTTGCATGCTATGATGTTGTTCTTGCCATGATTAGCTTATATGCCATGTCTTCTTGATGGATGTATGCTTAGTGTATCATGAAAAGCTCTGTAGTGAGTGCATCAAGCTCGTAAACATGCCTACTTGCTATCTGTTTATTGACATGTCCAGTTTCTGCTAAGTCTGAAAACTGTAACGAAACTTGCTTAATTGACATGGGTGTTATTATATTTTCTGGTCCTTTTTGGCTCATGGTCAGTAAGGGACTTTTGTTCTATGCCTTGAGTGGATTCATGCCATGCCTTGTTTGCCTATATTGAGTTCCTGTAGCATGTTGTTTCCTTGCTCCAAACATGTCATCCTGATGTTGATTTCTGGCATGATTGTATTTTCACAAAGTCTGTGAACCTGTTAACTTTTGCACATTTGCCATGCTTGGTTGAACCTGTGTGGTGTGATTTAGCCTTAGCTCAGTGTTCATATTTTGTCAAGCATCTTGAGTAGATCACTGCCATATGCTTTTCTGATATGTTTGGGTGCATTAGCTTAATTTCTTGTTGCATGCAAAGTGGCATCATGCTGTTTAACGCAGAAATATGTCATTCTTGTTTTGCTTGTCATTTGCAAACCGTGCATCCGATTCCGGTGATCTTTATATCGATTTCAACCGAAATCACCTCACATATCCAGTGGCATACATGGTTTGCCAAGATTATGCCTTGTTCATCCTTGTCCCTCCGGGGCACGCATATGCATTGCATACCACATCCCGCATATCACGCCATGTTTTGCATCATGTTGATTGCGCATTGCATCGTGGTTGATAGTTGTTCCTTTGCTTGTGTTCTTGTTTTGGGTAGAGCCGGGAGATGAGTACGTGAACGAGTAACCTGTTGAGAACGCTTACGAGGATCAAGCTTTCGACAACTCTGAGAACCTTGCAGGCAAGATGACCATACCCTCGAAATCACTTCTATCTTTGCTTGCTAGATGCTCGCTCTTTTGCTATGCCTATGCTGCGATACCTATCACTTGCTATACCATGCCACCCATATTGCCATGTCAGCCTCTAACCATCCATGTCCTAGCAAACCGTTGATTGGCTATGTTACCGCTTTGCTCAGCCCCTCTTATAGCGTTGCTAGTTGCAGGTGAAGATGAAGTTTGTTCCATGTTGGAACATGATTACTTTGGGTTATCACAATATCTTTTATTTTAATTAATGCATCTATATACTTGGTAAAGGGTGGAAGGCTCGGCCTTATGCCTGGTGTTTTGTTCCACTCTTGCCACCCTAGTTTCCGTCATACCGGTGTTATGTTCCTTGATTTTTGCGTTCCTTACACGGTTGGGTGATTTATGGGACCCCCTTGACAGTTCGCTTTGAATAAGACTCCTCCAACAAGGCCCAACTTTGGTTTTACCATTTGCCACCTAAGCCTTTTTCCCCCGGGTTTTCGCGAGCCCGAGGGTCATCTTTATTTTAACCCCCCGAGCCAGTTCTCCTTCGATTGCTGGTCCAAACTAGAGCACCGTGCGGGACCGTCCCTTGGCAACTTGGGTTATGTTGGTACCTGTACGCTTAGCTTATCCGGATGTGCCCTGAGACCGAGATATGTGCAGCTCCTATCAGGATTTGTCGGCACAATCGGGCGGCTTTGCTGGTCTTGTTTTATTACTATCGAAATGTCTTGTAGTCCGGGACTCCGAGACTGATCGGGTCTTCCCGGTAGAAGGAATATCCTTCGTTGACCGTGAGAGCTTATAATGGGCTAAGTTGGGACACCCCTGCAGGGTATTATCTTTCGAAAGCCGTGCCCGCGGTTATGAGGCAGATGGGAATTTGTTAATGTCCGGTTGTAGAAAACCCGAAGTTGACCTTAATTAAAACACATCAACCGCGTGTGTAACCATGATGGTCTCTTCTCGGCGGAGTCCGGGGGGGTGAACATGGTGTTGGAGTTATGTTTGACGTAGGTTGTTCTAGGATCACTTCTTGATCACCTCTAGCTTCACGACCGTGCTTTGCTTCTCTTCTCGCTCTCTTTTGCGTTGTAGCCACCATATATGCTAGTCGCTTGCTGCAGCTCCACCTCAAGACCCTATCCTACCTTTAAGCTTAAATAGTCTTGATCTCGCGGGTGTGAGATTGCTGAGTCCCCGTGACTCACAGATTCTACCAAAACAGTTGCAGGTGCCGACGATGCCAGTGCAGATGACGCATCCGAGCTCAAGTGGGAGTTCGACGAGGAACGTGGTCGTTACTATGTGTCTTTTCCTGATGATCAGTAGTGGAGCCCAGTTGGGACGATCGGGGATCTGTGTAGCATTTGGGGTAGTCTTCTTTCATTTTGGTTC
Source organism: Aegilops umbellulata (assembly GCA_032464435.1). NCBI lineage: Eukaryota > Viridiplantae > Streptophyta > Magnoliopsida > Poales > Poaceae > Aegilops > Aegilops umbellulata. The sequence goes on along the minus strand of CP136058.1, from coordinate 374,268,231 downwards.
CGTAGTCGGACCTTGAGTGTAATCTGAATGATGGATGTTTATTTATGTATTGTGTGAAGTGGCGACTGTAAGCCAACTATGTATCTCTTTCCCTTATGTATTACATGGGTTGTGTGAAGATTACATCACTTGCGACATTGCTTTCAATGCGGTTATGCCTCTAAGTCGTGCCTCGACACGTGGGAGATATAGCCGCATCGAGGGCGTTACAAGTTGGTATTAGAGCCTTCCCCGACCTTAGGAGCCCCCACTGATTGATCGTTTTTAGCGGCCGAGTTGTGTCTAGAAAAATGTTTTGAGTCATTTAGGAATTATGTATCGGAGAGTTTAGGAATTCTTTTTACTTCCTAGTCTCCTCATCGCTCTGGTAAGGCATCCTGACGTAGAGCTTTGACTCTTCTCTTCTCAAATTTCACTAAATTTTTTTTTAGGATCACGCGGGTATCTTAGAATCGTTTCGATGGTTTTATGATGACAACATTGTCTTGGTGCCTCCTGTCAGCAGGGGTTTAGTGGAGGTGTCCCGGGGAGTTGAGCTCTGAGGTGTTGTCGTCATAATTTTATCGTTACAGTTCTGGAATACCCGAGTTAGTACGCCGACATCGAAAATCACTTTTGTATAGTTGTTGGTGAGATAACCCTGATAGCCCAGTACTGAGGCGAGTGCGGGAGTATTGCCATAACTCGGATAACGGATGTTTTTTCGAAGGTTGAGGTAGACGATTTCCGAAGGTTTCTTGGTTATGTGTTGAAGGATGGATACAGCTGGATCTAGGTATTATTAGTTTGGGTGATATATTTTGTGTCCCTTGTATCCCCAACACCTGATTGCATAACCAGAAAGTGTCGGGAGTTTACAAGTGGGAATTCAAGTATCTCGTAGGATATCTTTCCAACACACACATGATACGGTATGGGATCTATCATATGTTTCTTTCCGGCTTATTCTGCAAGCCAATCCTTTGCTTTGTTTTAAGTTGTGATATTCGAGTTGTTCGAGGCAGATGGTGATTCCATACTTTTTTCTAAGTGGCTTCTCAACTTATGGAAGTGTGATGCTTTACTTTGGAATTCATTCGTTCATTCTTGTTCGAATGTTTATTGTGAAGACTATATGTTGCAATTTCGATCCTTTTGATTCAGCTTGAATATGTCTTTCAAGATGCTAATGGATGTCACCCTCTTCAGGATGGCTCCGCCAACGCGTCAGAATCCGGAACACAATGAAGGAAGTCAGGCTAACCCTCCGCCACCACCTCCGCCTCCGGAGGCATGGCAAGCCTTGATGACAGCCACCAATGCCAACGCTCAGATTCTGATTCAGCTCTTGCAAGATCACAACCAAGGGCAAGGTAATCAGGGAAATCAAGGCCAAGGCAACAATCAGCCGCATTTTGCTACCCTCAATCAGTTCCTTGCAAATCAGCCAAAGACTTTCAGCTACTGTGTCGAGTCCACAGACGCCGATGATTGGCTCGTGGACATCAACAAGCACTTCGAATGTAGCAATGTTAGACCTGAGGACTTTGTCAAGTTTGCCTCTTTTCAACTCAAGGATCAAGCTGCTGAGTGGTTCCAACAATACAAAGATTCCAGAGGAGGTCGTGTGATTACCTGGGATGATTTCCGACGTGACTTCAAAGCTCATCACATTCCAGAAAGTGTTGTTGAGAGTAAGCGTGAGGAGTTCCGCAATCTCAAGCAAGGCAACATGTCTGTGTATCAATACAACACTTAGTTCCAGAAGCTCTCTTGTTTTGCTAAGCAGGACATCCCTGATGAGAAGAGCATGATTTACCAATTCAGGCATGGCCTCAGAGAAGATCTGCAACTAGCTCTCGTGCTTTTTGAGCCGTTAAAGTATGATGAATTCTACAACATGGCACTGAAACAAGAAGCTGCTCAGCTCAAGTGTGAGGCATCTAAGAAGAGAGTCAGAGACGCAGTTCAGTCTTCTTCTTCCTCACTGGTGGCAGCTAAGCAACAGAAGTTCTGGTTGCCTCCTCCTCCTCCGTTCCGTCAGCCTTATCACCAGAAGAACTCAGGTGGTCGTGGATCTTCCCACCCACCCAACCCTGGCTATCAGAACAAGTCTCAGAACCAAGCTCCAAGGCCAAATGCTCCTTATCATCGTCCGCTCTCAGAGGTGACTTGCAACAAATGTCAGCAAAAGGGTCACTATGCGAACAAGTGCTTCAACCAAAGGCGCCTTCCGCCTCCTCCTCCTGTGAAATCTTCCAGCAATGCAGTGGTCAAGCATAATCCTAAGTCTGCAAAGGTGAACATGATGAATGCGGCGCAGGCAGAGGATTCTTCAGAAGTGATCATGGGTAATCTTCCTATTAATGATATTCCTGCAAAAGTCTTATTTGATACTGGTGCATCGCATTGTTTCATGTCAAGATCATTCGTTTCAAAGCATGATTTCACTTCGGAAATGTTGGGTAAACCCATGGGGGTTGTTTCTCCGGCCAAGCATATGAGGGCTACCACGATGATTCCGGATGTTTCTATCAAGATGGGCGACTATAGATTTCTGGCTAAACCAATTGTTCTTGGTGACTCTGATATTGATCTTATTCTTGGGATGGACTGGCTTTCTAAGCACAAGGCTCAGCTTGATTGTGCTGCCAGGGAAATTCAATTGACTCACTCTTCTGACGATGTGATCATCTATGCCGCTCGCGATGAAACCATTCGGTTGTTTTCTCTCAATGAGAAGGACGAATTGGATGCTATCTCTCAGATTCCAGTCGTTTGTGAGTACCAAGATGTCTTTCCAGAAGAGCTTCCGGGGTATGCCTCCCCACCGGCCAGTCGAATTCGTTATTGATCTTGAGCCTGGCACGGAACCCGTTTGCAAGCGTCCATACAAGCTTGGGCCAAAAGAGTTGAAGGAATTGAAGAAACAACTCGATGAACAAGAGCGTCTGGGTCTGATCAGACCGAGTTCTTCTCCTTGGGGTTGTGGTGTTCTTTTTGTCCAGAAGAAGGATGGCACGGACCGACTTTGCGTCGATTACCGTCCATTGAACAAGAAGACAATCAAGAACAAGTACCCACTTCCCACCAACAATGAGCTATTCGAGCAACTTAAAGGTGCTAAAGTGTTCTCCAAGCTTGATCTTCGTATGGGTTATCATCAAATTCGCATTCGTGAAGAAGATATTCCCAAGACAGCATTCAGAACAAGCTTTGGTTCTTATGAATATACTGTCATGTCATTCGGCCTTGTCAATGCTCCTCCAACTTTCTCTCGAATGATGAACTTCATCTTCAACCCCTACACCAACGAATTCGTCTTGGTCTATCTCGATGATATATTGGTCTTCTCCAAGAATAAGAAGGATCATGCCAAGCATTTGCGATTGGTGCTCGACAAGCTCAGAGAGTATAAATTCTATGCGAAGTTCTCCAAATGTGAATTCTAGCTTGATGAAGTTCTTTACCTTGGGCATATCATCTCTGCCAAGGGCATTGCTATTAATCCCGAGAGGGTGTCTGCAGTTTTGAATTGGGAACCTCCTCAGAATGTCAAGAAGCTTCGCAGTTTTCTTGGACTTGCAAGCTATTGCCGAAGATTCGTTGAGAATTTCTCAAAGATTGCAAAGCCTCTTTCCAACCTCCTCCAGAAGCATGTGAAGTATGTCTGGTCTCCTGAGTGTGACGTTGCTTTCAACGCTATCAAAGAGAAACTCGTCACTGCTCCAGTTTTGACTCCTCCTGACGAATCCAAGCCTTATGAAGTTTTCTGTGATGCTTCTCTTCAAGGTCTCGGTGTTGTGTTAATGCAAGAGAAGAAGGTTGTGGCCTATACCTCTCGTCAGTTGAAGCCCAATGAAAAGAACTACCCCACTCACGATCTTGAGTTGGCGTCAATTGTCCATGCATTGATAACATGGAGACATTTCTTGTTGGGAAGGAAAGTGGACATATTCACCGATCACAAGAGTCTCAAGTACATCTTCACTCAGCCCAACCTCAACCTCAGGCAAACTCGATGGGTCGAAATGATTCAAGAGTATAATCCGAGTATTGAATATACTCCAGGCAAGGCTAATGTGATTGCGGATGCATTGAGCAGGAAGGCTTATTGCAACAGCTTAATCCTCAAGCCCTTTCAACCGGATCTTTGTGAAGCTTTCCGCAAGTTGAATCTCCAAGTTGTTCCTCAAGGTTTTCTTGCCAACCTCATAGTCTCTCCTACTTTGGAAGATCAGATTCGTGAGGCACAACTGATGGATACCATGGTGAAGAAGGTGAAATGTGGTATTGACAAGGGCATTTCCAAATACAAGTGCTATCGCGTTGATGACAGAGATACTCTTTTCTTCGAGGACCGGATTGTGGTTCCGAAGGGTGATCTTCGTAAAGTCATTATGAACGAGGCGCACAATTCTCTTCTGTCAATTCATCCTGGAAGTACGAAGATGTACCATGACCTCAAGCAGTCGTATTGGTGGACTCGAATGAAGCGAGAAATTGCTCAATTCGTGAATGAATGTGATGTCTGTCGAAGGGTGAAAGCAGAACACCAACGACCAGCTGGTCTACTCCAACCTCTTGCTATTCCAGAAGTGCATCCTGACGTATTGGTAAGGCATCCTGACGTAGAGCTTTGACTCTTCTCTTCTCAAATTTCACTAAATTTTTTTTTAGGATCACGCGGGTATCTTAGAATCGTTTCGATGGTTTTATGATGACAACATTGTCTTGGTGCCTCCTGTCAGCAGGGGTTTAGTGGAGGTGTCCCGGGGAGTTGAGCTCTGAGGTGTTGTCGTCATAATTTTATCGTTACAGTTCTGGAATACCCGAGTTAGTACGCCGACATCGAAAATCACTTTTGTATAGTTGTTGGTGAGATAACCCTGATAGCCCAGTACTGAGGCGAGTGCGGGAGTATTGCCATAACTCGGATAACGGATGTTTTTTCGAAGGTTGAGGTAGACGATTTCCGAAGGTTTCTTGGTTATGTGTTGAAGGATGGATACAGCTGGATCTAGGTATTATTAGTTTGGGTGATATATTTTGTGTCCCTTGTATCCCCAACACCTGATTGCATAACCAGAAAGTGTCGGGAGTTTACAAGTGGGAATTCAAGTATCTCGTAGGATATCTTTCCAACACACACATGATACGGTATGGGATCTATCATATGTTTCTTTCCGGCTTATTCTGCAAGCCAATCCTTTGCTTTGTTTTAAGTTGTGATATTCGAGTTGTTCGAGGCAGATGGTGATTCCATACTTTTTTCTAAGTGGCTTCTCAACTTATGGAAGTGTGATGCTTTACTTTGGAATTCATTCGTTCATTCTTGTTCGAATGTTTATTGTGAAGACTATATGTTGCAATTTCGATCCTTTTGATTCAGCTTGAATATGTCTTTCAAGATGCTAATGGATGTCACCCTCTTCAGGATGGCTCCGCCAACGCGTCAGAATCCGGAACACAATGAAGGAAGTCAGGCTAACCCTCCGCCACCACCTCCGCCTCCGGAGGCATGGCAAGCCTTGATGACAGCCACCAATGCCAACGCTCAGATTCTGATTCAGCTCTTGCAAGATCACAACCAAGGGCAAGGTAATCAGGGAAATCAAGGCCAAGGCAACAATCAGCCGCATTTTGCTACCCTCAATCAGTTCCTTGCAAATCAGCCAAAGACTTTCAGCTACTGTGTCGAGTCCACAGACGCCGATGATTGGCTCGTGGACATCAACAAGCACTTCGAATGTAGCAATGTTAGACCTGAGGACTTTGTCAAGTTTGCCTCTTTTCAACTCAAGGATCAAGCTGCTGAGTGGTTCCAACAATACAAAGATTCCAGAGGAGGTCGTGTGATTACCTGGGATGATTTCCGACGTGACTTCAAAGCTCATCACATTCCAGAAAGTGTTGTTGAGAGTAAGCGTGAGGAGTTCCGCAATCTCAAGCAAGGCAACATGTCTGTGTATCAATACAACACTTAGTTCCAGAAGCTCTCTTGTTTTGCTAAGCAGGACATCCCTGATGAGAAGAGCATGATTTACCAATTCAGGCATGGCCTCAGAGAAGATCTGCAACTAGCTCTCGTGCTTTTTGAGCCGTTAAAGTATGATGAATTCTACAACATGGCACTGAAACAAGAAGCTGCTCAGCTCAAGTGTGAGGCATCTAAGAAGAGAGTCAGAGACGCAGTTCAGTCTTCTTCTTCCTCACTGGTGGCAGCTAAGCAACAGAAGTTCTGGTTGCCTCCTCCTCCTCCGTTCCGTCAGCCTTATCACCAGAAGAACTCAGGTGGTCGTGGATCTTCCCACCCACCCAACCCTGGCTATCAGAACAAGTCTCAGAACCAAGCTCCAAGGCCAAATGCTCCTTATCATCGTCCGCTCTCAGAGGTGACTTGCAACAAATGTCAGCAAAAGGGTCACTATGCGAACAAGTGCTTCAACCAAAGGCGCCTTCCGCCTCCTCCTCCTGTGAAATCTTCCAGCAATGCAGTGGTCAAGCATAATCCTAAGTCTGCAAAGGTGAACATGATGAATGCGGCGCAGGCAGAGGATTCTTCAGAAGTGATCATGGGTAATCTTCCTATTAATGATATTCCTGCAAAAGTCTTATTTGATACTGGTGCATCGCATTGTTTCATGTCAAGATCATTCGTTTCAAAGCATGATTTCACTTCGGAAATGTTGGGTAAACCCATGGGGGTTGTTTCTCCGGCCAAGCATATGAGGGCTACCACGATGATTCCGGATGTTTCTATCAAGATGGGCGACTATAGATTTCTGGCTAAACCAATTGTTCTTGGTGACTCTGATATTGATCTTATTCTTGGGATGGACTGGCTTTCTAAGCACAAGGCTCAGCTTGATTGTGCTGCCAGGGAAATTCAATTGACTCACTCTTCTGACGATGTGATCATCTATGCCGCTCGCGATGAAACCATTCGGTTGTTTTCTCTCAATGAGAAGGACGAATTGGATGCTATCTCTCAGATTCCAGTCGTTTGTGAGTACCAAGATGTCTTTCCAGAAGAGCTTCCGGGGTATGCCTCCCCACCGGCCAGTCGAATTCGTTATTGATCTTGAGCCTGGCACGGAACCCGTTTGCAAGCGTCCATACAAGCTTGGGCCAAAAGAGTTGAAGGAATTGAAGAAACAACTCGATGAACAAGAGCGTCTGGGTCTGATCAGACCGAGTTCTTCTCCTTGGGGTTGTGGTGTTCTTTTTGTCCAGAAGAAGGATGGCACGGACCGACTTTGCGTCGATTACCGTCCATTGAACAAGAAGACAATCAAGAACAAGTACCCACTTCCCACCAACAATGAGCTATTCGAGCAACTTAAAGGTGCTAAAGTGTTCTCCAAGCTTGATCTTCGTATGGGTTATCATCAAATTCGCATTCGTGAAGAAGATATTCCCAAGACAGCATTCAGAACAAGCTTTGGTTCTTATGAATATACTGTCATGTCATTCGGCCTTGTCAATGCTCCTCCAACTTTCTCTCGAATGATGAACTTCATCTTCAACCCCTACACCAACGAATTCGTCTTGGTCTATCTCGATGATATATTGGTCTTCTCCAAGAATAAGAAGGATCATGCCAAGCATTTGCGATTGGTGCTCGACAAGCTCAGAGAGTATAAATTCTATGCGAAGTTCTCCAAATGTGAATTCTAGCTTGATGAAGTTCTTTACCTTGGGCATATCATCTCTGCCAAGGGCATTGCTATTAATCCCGAGAGGGTGTCTGCAGTTTTGAATTGGGAACCTCCTCAGAATGTCAAGAAGCTTCGCAGTTTTCTTGGACTTGCAAGCTATTGCCGAAGATTCGTTGAGAATTTCTCAAAGATTGCAAAGCCTCTTTCCAACCTCCTCCAGAAGCATGTGAAGTATGTCTGGTCTCCTGAGTGTGACGTTGCTTTCAACGCTATCAAAGAGAAACTCGTCACTGCTCCAGTTTTGACTCCTCCTGACGAATCCAAGCCTTATGAAGTTTTCTGTGATGCTTCTCTTCAAGGTCTCGGTGTTGTGTTAATGCAAGAGAAGAAGGTTGTGGCCTATACCTCTCGTCAGTTGAAGCCCAATGAAAAGAACTACCCCACTCACGATCTTGAGTTGGCGTCAATTGTCCATGCATTGATAACATGGAGACATTTCTTGTTGGGAAGGAAAGTGGACATATTCACCGATCACAAGAGTCTCAAGTACATCTTCACTCAGCCCAACCTCAACCTCAGGCAAACTCGATGGGTCGAAATGATTCAAGAGTATAATCCGAGTATTGAATATACTCCAGGCAAGGCTAATGTGATTGCGGATGCATTGAGCAGGAAGGCTTATTGCAACAGCTTAATCCTCAAGCCCTTTCAACCGGATCTTTGTGAAGCTTTCCGCAAGTTGAATCTCCAAGTTGTTCCTCAAGGTTTTCTTGCCAACCTCATAGTCTCTCCTACTTTGGAAGATCAGATTCGTGAGGCACAACTGATGGATACCATGGTGAAGAAGGTGAAATGTGGTATTGACAAGGGCATTTCCAAATACAAGTGCTATCGCGTTGATGACAGAGATACTCTTTTCTTCGAGGACCGGATTGTGGTTCCGAAGGGTGATCTTCGTAAAGTCATTATGAACGAGGCGCACAATTCTCTTCTGTCAATTCATCCTGGAAGTACGAAGATGTACCATGACCTCAAGCAGTCGTATTGGTGGACTCGAATGAAGCGAGAAATTGCTCAATTCGTGAATGAATGTGATGTCTGTCGAAGGGTGAAAGCAGAACACCAACGACCAGCTGGTCTACTCCAACCTCTTGCTATTCCAGAATGGAAGTTTGATCATATCGAAATGGACTTCGTGACTGGTTTTCCTAAGTCCAAGCGTGGAAATGATGCCATCTTCGTCGTCATCGACAAGCTCACCAAAGTGGCTCATTTTCTTCCTATCAAAGAGTCTATCACAGCAGCGCAGCTGGTAGAGCTCTACACCTCCAGAATTGTCTCCTTGCATGGCATTCCACAATTGATCTCTTCAGACCGTGGCAACATCTTTACATCCAAGTTTTGGGATTCTTTTCAGAAGGCCATGGGCACTAACATTCGTTTCAGCACAGCTTTCCACCCTCAAACTAGTGGACAAGTTGAGCGTGTCAACCAAATTCTTGAAGATATGCTCAGGGCTTGTGTCATCTCTTTCGGCATGAAGTGGGAGGATTGTCTTCCATATGCTGAGTTCTCTTACAACAACAACTTTCAAGCGAGCTCGGGCAAAGCCCCATTCGAGATTCTCTATGGCAGAAAGTGCCGTACTCCTCTCAATTGGACAGAGACGGGCGAACGCCAACTTCTTGGCAACGACTTGATCACAGAGGCTGAAGATATGTGTAAAGTCATTCGTGAGAATCTCAAAGCCGCTCAATCGCGCCAGAAGAGCTATTACGATAGCAAACACCGTGATTTGGCTTTCGAGATCGGAGGCCATGTCTACCTCCGCGTCTCTCCATTGAAAGGCACTCGTCGCTTCGGTATCAAAGGGAAACTTGCCCCTAGATACGTCGGTCCTTTCAAGATTCTCAGCAAAAGAGGCGATCTCGCCTATCAACTTGAGCTTCCCCCCAACTTTGCAAATGTGCACGATGTGTTCCACGTGTCACAGCTTCGCAAGTGCTTCAAGACACCTGAGCGCACCATCAACTTCGAAGAGATTGATCTTCAAGAAGATTTGTCTTATCATGAGCATCCCGTTGCTATTCTTGAAGAAACTGAGCGCAAGACTCGCAACAAGTCCATCAAATTCCTGAAAGTGAAGTGGTCTCACCATTCAGACCGAGAAGCCACCTGGGAGCGCGAGGACCACCTCCGTTCCGAATATCCGGAGTTTGTTCAGTCCTAGATCTTGGGACGAGATCCTCTCGTAGTGGTGGAGTGTTGTAGCACCCCGGATGTAACTTGCCATATTTGTAACTCCAACTCTTGCCATTTTCGGCAATGTGATATGATATTCCCTCCGTGGTTGGGTTTCCCGTCATTTTGCATTTGTCCTTATCATGCATTTCATATCATGTCATCATGTGCATCGCATTCGCATACGTGTTCGTCTTATGAATCCGAGCTTTTTCCCCGTTGTCCGTTTCGCAATCCGGCGCTCCTATGCTCCCCGGCGTCCCCTTTTACCTTTTTCCATAAGCGGGTATTAAACTTTCTCGGAATCGACCGAGGTTTGTCAAGCGACCTTGGTGTAGCACCGGTAGACCGCCTGTCAAGTTTCGGGACATTCGGAGCTCGTTTGATACTCCAACGGTTAACCGGGTAACCGTGAAGGCCTCGTGTGTGTTGCAGCCCAAAACCCCTTCAAATCAGCCCAATAACCCATCTAAGACACTTCCATGTCCATCGCCGTTCGATCACGATCGCGTGGACGAAAACCGCACTCCATTTGGAGCTTCCTAGCTCCTCCTACCTATAAATATACCTCCCCCTCCGAAATCCCGGATGAAATCCTACCCTAACCCTAGACCAATCGCCCCGCCGCCGCCGGACACGTCCGGACGGCGCCGGACAAAATCGCACCGCCGCCCTCAGCCAATCCCGTGCCGCCACGTGGCCCCGGCCACCGCGCGCCGCCCGCGGCCCGCCGAGCCCGAGGAGGGCCCCCACGGCCCAGCCGCTCCCCGCGCCCCCCCCGTTGCGCGCTGCCTCCGTCCGTCGCCCGCGCCGCCTTCGTCCGCCGCCCGACCGCGCTCGCCGGCCCCGCCGCGCTCCGCCGGCCGCCGCGCTCCGCGGCCACCGCGTCGCGCGCCGCCCGCTCCGCCGCTCCCCGTCGCCGCCCCGGCCAGATCCGGCCGCGGGAAGGCCGGATCCGGCCCGGAGAAGCCCCGCCGGCCGCCGTCCCCGACCACCGCGGCCCGCACTCCGGCGAGATCCGCCACCGCCTCGGCTTTCGTGCACCGTTGACTTTCATCTCGAGGTGTTTTTTTCTTCTAAGTCCCTAAAATCCCAGATCCATATGCGCCTGTTCATCGCATCATAACTTCGCACCCGTGGCTCCGATTTGGGCATATAGCATATCAAATTGTTCGCCTCGACGAGTACATCATTTCATCTCATTGCGTCAATTCCATTTGAGTACATCTTGATGCCCGAAATGCTGTTGGAAGAGGGTTATGTGATGTTAGTTTCAGATCTGTTTCAGTAGATGCACTTTTGTCATTTTTGCCATGATTGATGTGTGCTTCCTATGAACTGGAGTCCTACATGTGTTTTGTAATATGCCATGCCATCTTTACAGAGGTGTATGCCATGTATTTTTGTGATCTTTGTGGTATTTTTGTGATCTTTGTGGTGACTAGCACAAGCATGCAAACTAGGGTACATAATGTTGCTGATTTCAGAGACTGTAATTTCACTGTTATTCCCTGTTGTTATTTTTATGCCATGTGTTCATGTTGTTTCATAGAGATCTATGCCTCTTTTGAGCATGATCAGTAAGGATGTTTTGAACTTATGGATTTTCTTTATCCATCCATGCCTTTGTTTGTAATTATGGAGTGCCATAACTTGAGTCAATCGAGCTCTACTTCTGCTATAAAATGTTACTGCCAGATTGTTTACATGTTATTCGATTTTGCCAAGCTTGTTGTAGTTGATCCTTGCATGCTATGATGTTGTTCTTGCCATGATTAGCTTATGTGCCATGTCTTCTTGATGGATGTATGCTTAGTGTATCATGAAAAGCTCTGTAGTGAGTGCATCGAGCTCGTAAACATGCCTACTTGCTATCTGTTTATTGACATGTCCAGTTTCTGCTGTCTGAAAACTGTAACGAAACTTGCTTAATTGACATGGGTGTTATTATATTTTCTGGTCCTTTTTGGCTCATGGTCAGTAAGGTACTTTTGTTCTATGCCTTGAGTGGATTCATGCCATGCCTTGTTTGGCTATATTGTGTTCCTGTAGCATGTTGTTTCCTTGCTCCAAACATGTCATCCTGATGTTGATTTCTGGCATGATTGTATTTTCACAAAGTCTGTGAACCTGTTAACTTTTGCACATTTGCCATGCTTGGTTGAACCTGTGTGGTGTGATTTAGCCGTAGCTCAGTGTTCATCTTTTGTCAAGCATCTTGAGTAGATCACTGCCATATGCTTTTCTGATATGTTTGGGTGCATTAGCTTAATTTCTTGTTGCATGCAAAGTGGCATCATGCTGTTTAACGCAGAAATATGTCATTCTTGTTTTGCTTGTCATTTGCAAACCGTGCATCCGATTCCGGTGATCTTTATATCGATTTCAACCGAAATCACCTCACATATCTAGTGGCATACTTGGTTTGCCAAGATTATGCCTTGTTCATCCTTGTCCCTCCGGGGCACGCATATGCATTGCATACCACATCCCGCATATCACGCCATGTTTTGCATCATGTTGATTGCGCATTGCATCGTGGTTGATAGTTGTTCCTTTGCTTGTGTTCTTGTTTTGGGTAGAGCCGGGAGACGAGTACGTGAACGAGGAACCTGTTGAGAACGCTTACGAGGATCAAGCTTTCGACAACTCTGAGAACCTTGCAGGCAAGATGACCATACCCTCGAAATCACTTCTATCTTTGCTTGCTAGATGCTTGCTCTTTTGCTATGCCTATGCTGCGATACCTACCACTTGCTATACCATGCCACCCATATTGCCATGTCAGCCTCTAACCATCCATGTCCTAGCAAACCGTTGATTGGCTATGTTACCGCTTTGCTCAGCCCCTCTTATAGCGTTGCTAGTTGCAGGTGAAGATGAAGTTTGTTCCATGTTGGAACATGATTACTTTGGGTTATCACAATATCTCTTATTTTAATTAATGCATCTATATACTTGGTAAAGGATGGAAGGCTCGGCCTTATGCCTGGTGTTTTGTTCCACTCTTGCCACCCTAGTTTCCGTCATACCGGTGTTATGTTCCTTGATTTTTGCGTTCCTTACACGGTTGGGTGATTTATGGGACCCCCTTGACAGTTCGCTTTGAATAAGACTCCTCCAGCAAGGCCCAACTTTGGTTTTACCATTTGCCACCTAAGCCTTTTTCCCCCGGGTTTTCGCGAGCCCGAGGGTCATCTTTATTTTAACCCCCCGGGCCAGTTCTCCTTCGATTGCTGGTCCAAACTAGAGCACCGTGCGGGACCGTCCCTTGGCAACTTGGGTTATGTTGGTACCTGCACGCTTAGCTTATCCGGATGTGCCCTGAGACCGAGATATGTGCAGCTCCTATCAGGATTTGTCGGCACAATCGGGCGGCTTTGCTGGTCTTGTTTTATTACTGTCGAAATGTCTTGTAGTCCGGGACTCCGAGACTGATCGGGTCTTCCCGGTAGAAGGAATATCCTTCGTTGACCATGAGAGCTTATAATGGGCTAAGTTGGGACACCCCTGCAGGGTATTATCTTTCGAAAGCCGTGCCCGCGGTTATGAGGCAGATGGGAATTTGTTAATGTCCGGTTATAGAAAACCCGAAGTTGACCTTAATTAAAACACATCAACCGCGTGTGTAACCGTGATGGTCTCTTCTCAGCGGAGTCCGGGGGGGGGGGGGTGAACATGGTGTTGGAGTTATGTTTGACGTAGGTTGTCCTAGGATCACTTATTGATCACCTCTAGCTTCACGACCGTGCTTTGCTTCTCTTCTCGCTCTCTTTTGCGTTGTAGCCACCATATATGCTAGTCGCTTGCTGCAGCTCCACCTCAAGACCCTATCCTACCTTTAAGCTTAAATAGTCTTGATCTCGCGGGTGTGAGATTGTTGAGTCCCCGTGACTCACAGATTCTACCAAAACAGTTGCAGGTGCCGATGATGCCAGTGCAGATGACGCATCCGAGCTCAAGTGGGAGTTCAACGAGGAACGTGGTCGTTACTATGTGTCTTTTCCTGATGATCAGTAGTGGAGCCCAGTTGGGACCATCGGGGATCTGTGTAGCATTTGGGGTAGTCTTCTTTCATTTTGGTTCCGTAGTCGGACCTTGAGTGTAATCTGAATGATGGATGTTTATTTATGTATTGTGTGAAGTGGCGACTGTAAGCCAACTATATATCTCTTTCCCTTATGTATTACATGGGTTGTGTGAAGATTACCTCACTTGCGACATTGCTTTCAATGTGGTTATGCCTCTAAGTCATGCCTCGACACGTGGGAGATATAGCCGCATCGAGGGCGTTACAAGTTGGTATTAGAGCCTTCCCCGACCTTAGGAGCCCCCACTGATTGATCGTTTTTAGCGGCCGAGTTGTGTCTAGAAAAATGTTTTGAGTCATTTAGGAATTATGTATCGGAGAGTTTAGGAATTCTTTTTACTTCCCAGTCTCCTCATCGCTCTGGTAAGGCGTCCTGACGTAGAGCTTTGACTCTTCTCTTCTCAAATTTCACTAAAATTTTTTTTAGGATCACGCGGGTATCTTAGAATCGTTTCGATGGTTTTATGATGACAACATTGTCTTGGTGCCTCCTGTTAGCAGGGGTTTAGTGGAGGTGTCCCGGGGAGTTGAGCTCTGAGGTGTTGTCGTCATAATTTTATCGTTACAGTTCTGGAATACCCGAGTTAGTACGCCGACATCGAAAATCTCTTTTACAGTTGTTGGTGAGATAACCCTGATAGCCCAGTATTGAGGCGAGTGTGGGAGTATTGCCATAACTCGGATAACGGATGTTTTTTTGAAGGTTGAGGTAGACGATTTCCGAAGGTTTCTTGGTTATGTGTTGAAGGATGGATACAGCTGGATCTAGGTATTGTTAGTTTGGGTGATATATTTTGTGTCCCTTGTATCCCCAACACCTGATTGCATAACCAGAAAGTTTCGGGAGTTTACAAGTGGGAATTCAAGTATCTCGTAGGATATCTTTCCAACACACACATGATACGATATGGGATCTATCATATGTTTCTTTCCGGCTTATTCTGCAAGCCAATCCTTTGCTTTGTTTTAAGTTGTGATATTCGAGTTGTTCGAGGCAGATGGTGATTCCATACTTTTTTCTAAGTGGCTTCTCAACTTATGGAAGTGTGATGCTTTACTTTGGAATTCATTCGTTCATTCTTGTTCGAATGTTTATTGTGAAGACTATATGTTGCAATTTCGATCCTTTTGATTCAGCTTGAATATATGTCTTTCAAGATGCTAATGGATGTCACCCTCTTCAGGATGGCTCCGCCAACGCGTCAGAATCCGGAACGCAATGAAGGAAGTCAGGCTAACCCTCCGCCACCACCTCCGCCTCCGGAGGCATGGCAAGCCTTGATGACAGCCACCAATGCCAACGCTCAGATTCTGATTCAGCTCTTGCAAGATCGCAACCAAGGGCAAGGTAATCAGGGAAATCAAGGCCAAGGCAACAATCAGCCGCATTTTGCTACCCTCAATCAGTTTCTTGCAAATCAGCCAAAGACTTTCAGCTACTGTGTCCAGGCCACAGACGCCGATGATTGGCTCGTGGACATCAACAAGCACTTTGAATGTAGCAATGTCAGACCTGAGGACTTTGTCAAGTTTGCCTCTTTTCAACTCAACGATCAAACTGCTGAGTGGTTCCAACAATACAAAGATTCCAGAGGAGGTCGTGTGATTACCTGGGATGATTTCCGCCGTGACTTCAAAGCTCATCACATTCCAGAAAGTGTTGTTGAGAGTAAGCGTGAGGAGTTCCGCAATCTCAAGCAAGGCAACATGTCTGTGTATCAATACAACACTCAGTTCCAGAAGCTCTCTCGTTTTGCTAAGCAAGACATCCCTGATGAGAAGAGCATAATTTACCAATTCAGGCGTGGCCTCAAAGAAGATCTGCAACTAGCTCTCGTGCGTTTTGAGCCGTTAAAGTATGATGAATTCTACAACATGGCACTGAAACAAGAAGCTGCTCAGCTCAAGTGTGAGGCATCTAAGAAGAGAGTCAGAGACGCAGTTCAGTCTTCTTCTTCCTCACTGGTGGCAGCTAAGCAACAGAAGTTCTGGTTGCCTCCTCCTCCTCCGTTCCGTCAGCCTTATCAGCAGAAGAACTCAGGTGGTCGTGGATCTTCCCACCCACCCAACCCTGGCTATCAGAACAAGTCTCAGAACCAAGCTCCAAGGCCAAATGCTCCTTATCATCGTCCGCTCTCAGAGGTGACTTGCAACAAATGTCAGCAAAAGGGTCACTATGCGAACAAGTGCTTCAACCAAAGGCGCCTTCCGCCTCCTCCTCCTGTGAAATCTTCCAGCAATGAAGTGGTCAAGCATAATCTTAAGTCTGCAAAGGTGAACATGATGAATGCGGCGCAGGCAGAGGATTCTTCAGAAGTGATCATGGGTAATCTTCCTGTTAATGATATTCCTGCAAAAGTCTTATTTGATACTGGTGCATCGCATTGTTTCATGCCAAGATCATTCGTTTCAAAGCATGATTTCACTTCGGAAATGTTGGGTAAACCCATGGGGGTTGTTTCTCCGGCCAAGCATATGAGGGCTACCACGATGATTCCGGATGTTTCTATCAAGATGGGCGACTATAGATTTCTGGCTAAACCAATTGTTCTTGGTGACTCTGATATTGATCTTATTCTTGGGATGGACTGGCTTTCTAAGCACAAGGCTCAGCTTGATTGTGCTGCCAGGGAAATTCAATTTACTCACTCTTCTGACGATGTGGTCATCTATGCCGCTCGCGATGAAACCAGTCGGTTGTTTTGTCTCAATGAGAAGGGCAAATTGGATGCTATCTCTCAGATTCCAGTCGTTTGTGAGTACCAAGATGTCTTTTCAGAAGAGCTTCCGGGTATGCCTCCCCACCGGCCAGTTGAATTCGTTATTGATCTTGAGCCTGGCACGGAACCCGTTTGCAAGCGTCCATACAAGCTTGGGCCAAAAGAGTTGAAGGAATTGAAGAAACAACTCGATGAACAAGAGCGTCTGGGTCTGATCAGACCGAGTTCTTCTCCTTGGGGTTGTGGTGTTCTTTTTGTCCAGAAGAAGGATGGCACGGACCGACTTTGCGTCGATTACCGTCCATTGAACAAGAAGACAATCAAGAACAAGTACCCACTTCCCAACAACAATGAGCTATTCGAGCAACTTAAAGGTGCTAAAGTGTTATCCAAGCTTGATCTTCGTATGGGTTATCATCAAATTCGCATTCGTGAAGAAGATATTCCCAAGACAGCATTCAGAACAAGCTTTGGTTCTTATGAATATACTGTCATGTCATTCGGCCTTGTCAATGCTCCTCCAACTTTCTCTCGAATGATGAACTTCATCTTCAACCCCTACACCAACGAATTCGTCTTGGTCTATCTCGATGATATATTGGTCTTCTCCAAGAATAAGAAGGATCATGCCAAGCATTTGCGATTGGTGCTCGACAAGCTCAGACAGTATAAATTCTATGCAAAGTTCTCCAAATGTGAATTCTGGCTTGATGAAGTTCTTTACCTTGGGCATATCATCTCTGCAAAGGGCATTGCTATTAATCCCGAGAGGGTGTCTGCAGTTTTGAATTGGGAACCTCCTCAGAATGTCAAGAAGCTTCACAGTTTTCTTGGACTTGCAAGCTATTGCCGAAGATTCGTTGAGAATTTCTCAAAGATTGCAAAGCCTCTTTCCAACCTCCTCCAGAAGCATGTGAAGTATGTCTGGTCTCCTGAGTGTGACGTTGCTTTCAACGCTATCAAAGAGAAACTCGTCACTGCTCCAGTTTTGACTCCTCCTGACGAATCCAAGCCTTATGAAGTTTTCTGTGATGCTTCTCTTCAAGGTCTCGGTGCTGTGTTAATGCAAGAGAAGAAGGTTGTGGCCTATACCTCTCGTTAGTTGAAGCCCAACAAAAAGAACTACCCCACTCACGATCTTGAGTTGGCGGCAGTTGTCCATGCGTTGATAACATGGAGACATTTCTTGTTGGGAAGGAAAGTGGACATATTCACCGATCACAAGAGTCTCAAGTACATCTTCACTCAGCCCAACCTCAACCTCAGGCAAACTCGATGGGTCGAAATGATTCAAGAGTATAATCCGAGTATTGAATATACTCCAGGCAAGGCTAATGTGATTGCGGATGCATTGAGCAGGAAGGCTTATTGCAACATCTTAATCCTCAAGCCCTTTCAACCGGATCTTTGTGAAGCTTTCCGCAAGTTGAATCTCCAAGTTGTTCCTCAAGGTTTTCTTGCCAACCTCATAGTCTCTCCTACTTTGGAAGATCAGATTCGTGAGGCACAACTGATGGATACCATGGTGAAGAAGGTGAAACGTGGTATTGACAAGGGCATTTCCAAATACAAGTGCTATCGCGTTGATGACAGAGATACTCTTTTCTTCGAGGACCGGATTGTGGTTCCAAAGGGTGATCTTCGTAAAGTCATTATGAACGAGGCGCACAATTCTCTTCTGTCAATTCATCCTGGAAGTACGAAGATGTACCATGACCTCAAGCAGTCGTATTGGTGGACTCGAATGAAGCGAGAAATTGCTCAATTCGTGAATGAATGTGATGTCTGTCGAAGGGTGAAAGCAGAACACCGACGACCAGCTGGTCTACTCCAACCTCTTGCTATTCCAGAATGGAAGTTTGATCATATCGAAATGGACTTCGTGACTGGTTTTCCTAAGTCCAAGCGTGGAAATGATGCCATCTTCGTCGTCATCGACAAGCTCACCAAAGTGGCTCATTTTCTTCCTATCAAAGAGTCTATCACAGCAGCGCAGCTGGCAGAGCTCTACACCTCCAGAATTGTCTCCTTGCATGGCATTCTACAATTGATCTCTTCAGACCGTGGCAGCATCTTTACATCCAAGTTTTGGGATTCTTTTCAGAAGGCCATGGGCACTAACATTCGTTTCAGCACAGCTTTCCACCCTCAAACTAGTGGACAAGTTGAGCGTGTCAACCAAATTCTTGAAGATATGCTCAGGGCTTGTGTCATCTCTTTCGGCATGAAGTGGGAGGATTGTCTTCCATATGCTGAGTTCTCTTACAACAACAGCTTTCAAGCAAGCTCGGGCAAAGCCCCATTCGAGATTCTCTATGGCAGAAAGTGCTGTACTCCTCTCAATTGGTCAGAGACGGGCGAACGCCAACTTCTTGGCAACGACTTGATCACAGAGGCTGAAGATATGTGTAAAGTCATTCGTGAGAATCTCAAAGCCGCTCAATCGCGCCAGAAGAGCTATTACGATAGCAAACACCGTGATTTGGCTTTCGAGATCGGAGGCCATGTCTACCTCCGTGTCTCTCCAATGAAAGGCACTCGTCGCTTCGGTATCAAAGGGAAACTTGCCCCTAGATACGTCGGTCCTTTCAAGATTCTCGGCAAAAGAGGCGATCTCGCCTATCAACTTGAGCTTCCCCCCAACTTTGCAAATGTGCACGATGTGTTCCACGTGTCACAGCTTCGCAAGTGCTTCAAGACACCTGAGCGCACCATCAATTTTGAAGAGATTGATCTTCAAGAAGATTTGTCTTATCATGAGCATCCCTTTTCTATTCTTGAAGAAACTGAGCGCAAGACTCGCAACAAGTCCATCAAATTCCTGAAAGTGAAGTGGTCTCACCATTCAGACCGAGAAGCCACCTGGGAGCGCGAGGACCACCTCCGTTCCGAATATCCGGAGTTCTTTCAGTCCTAGATCTCGGGACGAGATCCTCTCGTAGTGGTGGAGTGTTGTAGCACCCCGGATGTAACTTGCCATATTTGTAACTCCAACTCTTGCCATTTTCGGCAATGTGATATGATATTCCCTCCGTGGTTGGGTTTCCCGTCATTTTGCATTTGTCCTTATCATGCATTTCATATCATGTCATCATGTGCATCGCATTCGCATACGTGTTCGTCTTATGAATCCAAGTTTTTTCCCCGTTGTCCGTTTCGCAATCCGACGCTCCTATGCTCCCCGGCGTCCCCTTTTACCTTTTTCCGCAAGCGGGTATTAAACTTTCTCGGAATGGACCGAGGATTGTCAAGCGACCTTGGTGTAGCACCGGTAGACCGCCTGTCAAGTTTCGGGTCATTCGGAGGTCGTTTGATACTCCAACGGTTAACCGGGTAACCGTGAAGGCCTCGTGTGTGTTGCAGCCCAAAACCCCTTCAAATCAGCCCAATAATCCATCTAAGACACTCCCATGTCCATCGCCATTCGATCACGATCGCGTGGCCGAAAACCGCACTCCATTTGGAGCTTCCCAGCTCCTCCTACCTATAAATATACCTCCCCCTCCGAAATCCCGGATGAAATCCTACCCTAACCCTAGACCAATCGCCCCGCCGCCGCCGGACACGTCCGGACGGCGCCGGACGAAATCGCGCCGCCGCCCGCAGCCAATCCCGCGCCGCCACGTGGCCCCGGCCACCGCGCGCCGCCCGTGGCCCGCCGAGCCCGGGGAGGGCCCCCGCGGCCCAGCCGCTCCCCGCGCCCCCCCGTCGCGCGCCGCCTCCGTCCGCCGCCCGCGCCGCCTTCGTCCGCCGCCCGACCGCGCTCGCCGGCCCCGCCGCGCTCCACCGGCCGCCGCACTCCGAAATATGTCATTCTTGTTTGGGTGCAGTAGCTTAATTTCTTGTTGCATGCTAAGTGGCATCATGCTGTTTAACGCAGAAATATGTCATTCTTGTTTTGCTTGTCATTTGCAAACCGTGCATCCGATTCCGGTGATCTTTATATCGATTTCAACCGAAATCACCTCACCTATCCAGTGGCATACTTGGTTTGCCAAGATTATGCCTTGTTCATCCTTGTCCCTCCGGGGCACGCATATGCATTGCATACCACATCCCGCATATCACGCCATGTTTTGCATCATGTTGATTGCGCATTGCATCGTGGTTGATAGTTGTTCCTTTGCTTGTGTTCTTGTTTTGGGTAGAGCCGGGAGACGAGTACGTGAACGAGGAACCTGTTGAGAACGCTTACGAGGATCAAGCTTTCGACAACTCTGAGAACCTTGCAGGCAAGATGACCATACCCTCGAAATCACTTCTATCTTTGCTTGCTAGATGCTTGCTCTTTTGCTATGCCTATGCTGCGATACCTACCACTTGCTATACCATGCCACCCATATTGCCATGTCAGCCTCTAACCATCCATGTCCTAGCAAACCGTTGATTGGCTATGTTACCGCTTTGCTCAGCCCCTCTTATAGCGTTGCTAGTTGCAGGTGAAGATGAAGTTTGTTCCATGTTGGAACATGATTACTTTGGGTTATCACAATATCTCTTATTTTAATTAATGCATCTATATACTTGGTAAAGGGTGGAAGGCTCGGCCTTATGCCTGGTGTTTTGTTCCACTCTTGCCACCCTAGTTTCCGTCATACCGGTGTTATGTTCCTTGATTTTTGCGTTCCTTACACGGTTGGGTGATTTATGGGACCCCCTTGACAGTTCGCTTTGAATAAGACTCCTCCAGCAAGGCCCAACTTTGGTTTTACCATTTGCCACCTAAGCCTTTTTCCCCCGGGTTTTCGCGAGCCCGAGGGTCATCTTTATTTTAACCCCTCGGGCCAGTTCTCCTTCGATTGCTGGTCCAAACTAGAGCACTGTGCGGGACCGTCCCTTGGCAACTTGGGTTATGTTGGTACCTGTACGCTTAGCTTATCCGGATGTGCCCTGAGACCGAGATATGTGCAGATCCTATCAGGATTTGTCGGCACAATCGGGCGGCTTTGCTGGTCTTGTTTTATTACTGTCGAAATGTCTTGTAGTCCGGGACTCCGAGACTGATCGGGTCTTCCCGGTAGAAGGAATATCCTTCGTTGACCATGAGAGCTTATAATGGGCTAAGTTGGGACACTCCTGCAGGGTATTATCTTTCGAAAGCCGTGCCCGCGGTTATGAGACAGATGGGAATTTGTTAATGTCTGGTTTTAGAAAACCCGAAGTTGACCTTAATTAAAACACATCAACCGCGTGTGTAACCGTGATGGTCTCTTCTCGGCGGAGTCCGGGGGGGTGAACATGGTGTTGGAGTTATGTTTGACGTAGGTTGTTCTAGGATCACTTCTTGATCACCTCTAGCTTCACGACCGTGCTTTGCTTCTCTTCTCGCTCTCTTTTGTGTTGTAGCCACCATATATGCTAGTCGCTTGCTGCAGCTCCACCTCAAGACCCTATCCTACCTTTAAGCTTAAATAGTCTTGATCTCGCGGGTGTGAGATTGCTGAGTCCCCGTGACTCACAGATTCTACCAAAACAGTTGCAGGTGCCGACGATGCCAGTGCAGATGACGCATCCGAGCTCAAGTGGGAGTTTGACGAGGAACATGGTCGTTACTATGTGTCTTTTCCTGATGATCAGTAGTGGAGCCCAGTTGGGACGATCGGGGATCTGTGTAGCATTTGGGGTAGTCTTCTTTCATTTTGGTTCCGTAGTCGGACCTTGAGTGTAATCTGAATGATGGATGTTTATTTATGTATTGTGTGAAGTGGCGACTGTAAGCCAACTATGTATCTCTTTCCCTTATGTATTACATGGGTTGTGTGAAGATTACCTCACTTGCGACATTGCTTTCAATGCGGTTATGCCTCTAAGTCGTGCCTCGACACGTGGGAGATATAGCCGCATCGAGGGCGTTACAGTGAATTACTCCCTCCTTGTCATGGAGAACACCGGGATGATGAAGATGGCCACCGGTGAGGGATCCCCCTCCGGCAGGGTGCCGGAACAGGGTCCCGATTGGTTTTTGGTGGCTATAGAGGTTTGCGGAGGCGGAACTCCCGATCTAGGTCATGTTTTGGAGGTTTCTGTATTTATAGGAATTTTTGGCGTCGGCCTCACGTCAGGGGGTCTCCGAGTCGTCCACGAGATAGGGGCCCACACCCAGGGGGTAGGGTGCGCCCCCACCCTCATGGACAGCCCGAGACTCTTCTGGCCCAACTCTTTTACTCTGGGGTCTTCTTTTGGTCCATAAAAATCATTAAAAATTGGCACATTAATTGGACTCCGTTTGGTATTCCTTTTCTGCGATACTCAAAAACAAGGAAAAACAGAAACTGGCACTAGGCTCTAGGTTAATAGGTTAGTCCCAAAAATCATAAGCATATAAATGCATATAAAGCATCCTAGATGGATAATATAATAGCATGGAACAATAAAAATTATAGATACATTGGAGACGTATCAAGCATCCCCAAGCTTAATTCATGCTCGTCCTTGAGTAGGTAATTGATAAAAACAGAATTTTTGATGTGGAATGCTACCTAACATAATTTTCAATGTAATTTTCCTTATTGTGGCATGAATGTTCAGATCCGAAAGATCCAAGACAAAAGTTTAATATTGACATAAAAATAATAATACTTCAAACATACTAACCAAGCAATTATGTCTTATCAAAATAACATAGCCAAAGAAAGCTCATCCCTACAAAATCATATGGTTTGGTCATGCTTCATTTTTGTCACACAAAAATGCTCTCATCATGCACAACCCCGATGACAAGCCAACAAATTGTTTCATACTTTAGTATTCTCAAACTTTTTCAACTTTCACGCAATACATGAGCGTGATCCATGGACATAGCACTATGTGTCGGTGTCAAAACCGGCGGATCTCGGGTAGGGGGTCCTGAACTATGCGTCTAGGATCGATGATAACAGGAGACAGGGACACAATGTTTGCCCAGGTTCGGGCCCTCTCTATGGAGGTAATACCCTACTTCCTGCTTGATTGATCTTGATGAATATGAGTGTTACAAGAGCTGATCTACCACGAGATCGTAATGGCTAAACCCTAGAAGTCTAGCATATGAGTATATGGTAATGAATTTGTCCTATCCGGACTATGCTCTCCATTTATATAGACACCAGAGAGATCTAGGGTTACATGGAGTCGGTTACATAAGAGGGAATCTTCATAGTCGGTCGCCAAGCTTGTCTTCCATGCCAAGTAGAGTCCAATCCGGACACGGGTATAGTCTTTGGTCTTCATGTCTTCACAGCCCATTAGTCTGGCCAAGTAGATAACAGGCCGGATGCCCGAGGACCCCTTAGTCCAGGACTCCCTCAGTAGCCCCTGAACCTGGCTTCAATGACGAGGAGTCCGGTGCGCGGATTGTCTTCGGCATTGCAAGGCGGGTTCCCCTTCTTCCGAACTCCAAGATAGTCTTCGGATGTAGTAAATATATCCGGACCTGTGTATGTAATTGCAGAAAATACAATACTCTACGATTCCAATCTGCTGACAACTGTTTACGACATTGTGTCATGCCTGCCCGATTATTATTTCCAACCGTTGGCTAGCCCGTTGCCCCACGTCTCGGGGAGCGGTTTTATTGGCACGTCTTTTCAAAGCAGAGATCGTGTCCCCTTATTCACGGGATTTTTAATAATGCAGGTGTGGGTAGCCCAACCGCCCCAGGGTATAACTCTTTGAGGATAGGTAAGTTTCGAGACCCAGGAGGGGACGCTCGATATTCTGGGCCTTTATATAGGGACCCAAACTTGTCTTTCTCTTCCGAGCTTGCTTCTTCCTCAACCCCAGCCACCTCGAGTTCTATCCCTCGAGTTTCAATCACCACCGGCCCCAATCATGTCCGGGCCCAGCCGTTCAGGCTGGTGGGTGGCCTCTTCTGTCACAGAGGAGGATACTGCGAAGCTCCGCGTGGTGAGGTATCTGACCCCAGAAATCCTTCATCGGCTTCCTGCCAAGGGGCAGGTTATTCCCACCCCCAAATCCGATGAGAGGGTAGTATTTGTGTCACACTTTCTCCATGGGTTAGGGTTCGCGCTTAACCCCTTCATCCGGGGGCTCATGTTCTACTATCGGCTAGATTTTCACGATCTGGCCCCAGACTCCGTCCTCCTCATCTCGACATTTATCGTCATGTGTGAGGCCTTCCTCTAGACTCCTCCGCACTTTGGTTTGTGGCTCAAGACTTTCGATGTGAGGCCGTGGGTGACGGAGGAGGAGCAGGCAGAGTGCGGTGGCGTTATAATAAGCAGGCTTGCCAGCGCGGTTTGGTTTGAAGGATCTTTCGCCGAGTCTTCTGACCTATGGCAGCAGAGGTGGTTTTATGTCAACGAGCCGCGGGGCTCCAAGTGGGCAGCTACGCCCGTGTTCCGACCCGGCCCTCCAACTCAGCTCGCTTCATGGATCACTAAGGGATTAGACTGGGGGTCCGCCAAAGAAGCGCAGATTCCGCAAAGTCGCATCTGAAGCCTTACCGAGAAGGGCATCGAACTCGTGAACGTTGTTCAAGTAATGCTAGTCCGCCGGACCCTGCCATGTCAGCGACGGCCTCTCCGTATGTGGGAGTTTAATCCAGAAGGGTGGTGGACTCTTCAGCACTTCTTCGGTCCTACGCACGAAGTGATGTGGAGATTATATTTCGGGGAGCAAGAGCAATGGCCGGACACCACTGAAGATGTTGGCCTTGACTGCAATCATCCGGACACTCCGGTAAGTATTCAATCTCCGAACACCTTTCATTCAAGCATCTCTTGACAAGATACTGAACGACCCGTCCTTGTATAGGACTGGATAAAGAAAGCGGTGCTGATCTGGTGTCCGGTGCCCCTTCCCAAAGACCCCGCGTCCGCCCTGCTGACGCGGATGTTAACTCCGACACCGTACTAGGTGTCTGTAGAGGGGGGTGAGAGAGGGGAGCCCAAAGGAGATGCCCGCCCTGAGGATGATTCAGACGCTGTGTTCGGGGAAACCAAAACCCTTTTACCCAAGGGCAATGGTGTAGAGGGGGCCTTCCATAGCAAGAAGAGGGCCGCTTCTGGAGGTCAGGAGGGGAAACCTTCCAAGAAAGGGAAAACGCAATCGTCGGGCGGCTTGGGTCGGGCAAGCGATGTCGATGTAGAGCTTGGTGATGAGGACGAACCTCCGGCCAGACCGTAAGTGACACAGGGTCATTTAACCATACCTCATTCCTTTCTTATTACTGAAGTAATCCTCCGATATATGTACGTCCTCGCAGGTTAACGCCTGGTTTTTCTCAATCGTCCTCCTCCTCGGGAGACCTTCTGCCAGAGATGATGGAGAGTGACACGCCTTCTCCGGCCTCCTCGCCCAATAGGGCGGATGATCTTGAGGTGTCGTCCCGGAGGGCTCCTCCCCACCGGCAAGTAGCGCAGGAAACGAGGAAGGAGTTGCCCGAAGGTGGCGCCTCTGTCGCTCAGGGTTCGGGGATCAAGAATGACGGCCCCGAACCATCCGGTTTACAGCCGGAGGTGATTCTGGAGGCGGGTAAGCGGATTCCTTCAAAGGAGTATCGTGCTCCGGTGGCGGTGCCCGAAGACCCAGGAATGCCGGGGACGCTGAGGGACATGCTGCGACAAGCGTCCGTTTCGGAAGAGCATCGTGCCTTAATGGTTTCGGTGGTCGAAAAGGTTCTCTTCGTGAAGAGCGGGTTGAACGAGGCCTTTACGAGCCTTCTAAGAGGCCTTGATGTTTGTGATGTAATGTTGCCAATTGGATGATATTGACAGAATGCACCTGTTGTTATGCAGTAGCCCCTGAGACTCGGATTGCCTTTCGAAGGAAGCAATCGGAGGATCAAAAAGATATGCTCAGGTACTAATCTTGATTTAATTTGGAATACAGGCTACCGCCTCTCCTGCCACTACTCGAAATACGGAGGTGGCCGAACTGCAGCGAAAGCTAGATATTGCGGAGAATGACATTGCATTGATCAACAGGCGTCTTGACGATTCGCAAGGTATATATTTCGAGCATTCCTTACACCAATGTGCTTGTAATTTAAGCCTGACTCTGAAAAAGAGTTTTATATGAAATATGCATGAATGCAGATGGTGCTGCCGCCGTGGAAGCCCTTCGTGCGGAGCTGGCCCGGGTTAAGGAGCAGGCCCGGTTTAGCGATGCGGCTGCCGAAAAGGCATCGGCTAAGTTGAAAGCCGAACAAGTTGCGCGGCGCCAAGACAAGGAGAAGATGTCCACCACGGAGCACGAGTTAGAGAATGCGGCTAGCGGTTGTAAACTTCTTGAGAAGGAAAATGAAGCCAAAACGGCTGAACTTGACAAGGCCTTACGAGAGGCAAGAGAAGCGCGGTCCGAATCCAGAGCAGCTCGAGAGGAGATCCGGCAAGCTGGGGAGATTGTGGCTGGCAAGCCTTTTTGCTACAGGCTAAGTTCGGTGATCCAAACTATGCTCAACTAAACCAAGTGTGGAGTTCTCCGGACAATTTTTTAGACTTGCCGAAGAGTTCTTCCGATGCGGCGCAGTTTTACCATGCGCAAGAGGGGTATGCTCTTTTCTGGTCACAATTTGGTGCATCGAAGCACCCTCTGTTGCTGAATGAATGGATGTCCCAGTGGGCCGAGCTGCATAGGATATTCGGTGCTGCCATGAAGAACGTCATAGTCCGGTTGTGGCTGACTGAACCTGTTCTGAGTAGTTACTTCGGCCTGGTGCAGCGGCTTATTGATGCGGTGGCGCCTATCGATGCTGTGAAGCGGTCGGCGTGCATTGAAGGTGCACGGATGGCCTTCGCCCGAGTCAAGACATTCTGGGGGAAGATGAAGGCCATCGATGTGGCGGCGAAGAGTCCACCCAAAGGCAAGGACCATCTGCAGCCGGAGCATTATTTTGAAGACGTCCTAGAGGCCGCCCACTTGATAGAGGGTCAGTGCTCGAAAGACATAATGTTCGAGTGATGTTTATAAGTGTTGTAGTAGACAACTTTATGGTTAATCTATTTTCATCTTTTGCTCGAAAGCTTGTATTCCTCTTGTGCGGCCGTTTTAATGTAATCTGAAAGTTTTCCAGTCGTCGGCTTCAGCCCCCTCGTAGGAAATACGGGGGTGTTCGGAAAAGCATTGAATCACTCTTTATCCAACGTCTCGGTCCATAAAGGAGGTGATAATGCGGCGAACCAGGCAATCAGACAATAGGGCGTTAACACTTTCACTTAGCCATAGGAGTTTTATGGCGGGGCTACGACATAGCCCCTGGTATGTATGCGGCATATTATAATTTTTGTGCCTTACATGTTGTGATCTAAAAAAGATCCTTCGTGTGACACGGAGAATTGCTAAAGATTCGAATAAGTCGTCAAGTGGTTGACCAGCTCTCGCCGCATCATGATAGTCAGTTTTCGGCTTTCTCTACTGAGGTGCTCATCCGGTCAAAGCCAGGGCACAATCGCAGTAGTTCTCCCTTTACTACCCTAGCCGTTGAGCGGAACATAGGGTAGCAAGCACAGGAGCCGGGCAACCCAACTATTGACCAAAGACAATGATTCGGAGTTGATGCATATAAGGCCAAACTTGCGATGCCGAAGTACGCTATAGAGCTGTTCGGACTTTTATTGGCGACTCATTTGTTCCCATACCGAGCCCCTGGCAGGTTATGCCGAGGTGCGTCTTGTAACACAGCCGTTAGGGCCGTACTCATTGTAGGAAGAGTATGGAAAATTAGTTCGGATATAGTGTACTGGGAGTGGAGCAATAAGCCAATGATAAATTCGTATATAAAAAGGAAAACCCACAACCCAGCTATTTGACATGCTCGGGGTCGGGAGCGGAGGAAAAAAGGCATAGTACATGCTCAGAATAAAGAGTGCAGTCTACAAAAGCTATTTTGGACCTCATGTCGCACGTCTGCACCGCCCGTCCTCGGTGAGGGGAGACCTTAACGGAAGTAGCCCCTTAGGTGAATGTACGGATCCGAACTCCGATAGAGTCCGTTGTAGATGTTGTCCTGTTGGTCACCTGTTTTTGAGTTATAATAAAGAAAAGTAAGGGAAACAGATAAAGAACGTTACAGGAATGTTTGCAGGGTTGTCCGTATTGTGCTTCCGCCGATCCCCATGGTATCTTGAGCGCGTAGTGATGCACACGTGGTGTAAATCTGGCCAGCATAGTGGGTGGGTGGCGGAAGCCGAACTGCTATTTCCGTTCCGGGAGTGGTCGAACTTCGGAGGGAAACTATTTCTGGCCCCTGGTGTTCGGCTGGCGAGCTGCTCCGTTGTCTTTATCGCTTGATGGCCTTCTCCCCTTGTGCTCGGTGTTAAGCTTGCCTGCCTGCTTGAAGACCCAACAGTTTCTGTTGGTGTGATTAGCTGGCTTATCAGGGTGACCGTGAATCTGACAAGGTCGGTCTAATATCCTGTCGAGGGCGGATGGTCCATCCTGGTTGGCCTTAAATGGCTTCTTCCGTTGACCGGGTTTCGGATTGTGGAATCCGACGTTGACCGCTGTGTCGCGTAATCTTTCATTATTACTGCGACTATTGTGTTTGTTTAATCGTGGCTTGCCGTTGCCGTCTCAGATTTCAGAAGTGCCCGGGTCGCTGGTGTTGTTGCTTTTACGAGCGAGCCAGTTGTCTTCTCCCGCACAAAAGCGAGTCATTAGAGCGGCAAGGGCTATCATGGATTTGGGTCCTTCCTGGCCGAGGTGACGTGCTAGCCATTCATCCCAGACGCTATATTTGAAGGCCGCAAGGGCTTCTGCGTCCGGACAGTCGACAATTTGGTTCTTTTTGACTAAGAACCTAGTCCAGAGTTCCCTGGCTGACTCGCCGGGCTGTTGGACAATATGACTTAAGTCATCGGCATCTGGTTGCCGGACATATGTTCCTTGGAAGTTGTCACGAAAGGCGTCTTCCAGATCTTCCCAACTACCAATAGAATTTTTTGGCAAACTGTTTAGCCAGTACCGTGCTGGCCCCTTAAGCTTGAAGGGCAGGTATTTAATGGCATGAAGGTCATCTCCACGAGCCAAGTGGATATGGAGGAGGAAGTCCTCCATCCATACTGCGGGATCTGTTGTTCCATCATATGATTCGATGTTGATGGGTTTAAACCCGTATGGAAATTCATGCTCCATTACTTTGTTGGTGAAGCAAAGAGGGTGTGCGGTTCCTCTATGTTGGGCCACACTGTGAAGTACCTCTGGCGGACTCCGCTTGCGATTTTCGGACCGAGCGTGCTCGGGTCTATTGTGTCCGAATAGATAACCATTATTACTCGCCGAGGCATGTTTCCGCAATCTGTCTGTCGATTTTGTGTGCCCTGTTCTACCCTCCGGGTCTTGTTGGATGTCGTGAGTGTTCCCCCGAGCTTCTTTATTCTTGCTTGGACGGCCGGATGAGTTGGTATGGTGCTCTGCTAGGGCTGCTGCTTTGCCCGGACCGAACTATGGTCGGCCTACCTGCTTATTCAATGGTGGTGTGGGCTGCAAAGCCTTGCCATCATATTGAGGGAGCCACCTACTGTTGTGGTGGCTTTTGTCTGGGCCGCTAAGGCCGTATTCTTCGGCGGCCAGGACCTTGGTCCATCTATCGTTGAGCAAACCTTGGCTCACTTGAAGCTGCAGCTGCTTCCTCCTTAGGCTCCTTGGAGTGGCTATGAGCCGGCGTTTAAAGCGCTCCTGTTCTAGAGATTCCTCAGGCACGATGAATTCCTCATTGCCGAGGCTCTCTTCTTCCTCGAAGAGTGGAAGATAATTCCTATCCTCCGAGTCTCCGTATGTGGCCTGTTCATCAGGGCTATCTTGCCCTCTTTCCTGGTCCTCCTGTTCGGATCCTGTCTCAACAGGGTCTTCGTTGTTCGGAGTATTATCACCTCCGGTGCTAGTATTGTTTTCTCTTGAGTGACGTGACTGAGAGTGGCGCCAGGGGAGCCGGTGTTTGGACTGTGTACCAGGAGGCCTATCCTCAACTAGATCCTCCTTGTCATCGTCGAGATCATCATTGGGTGTGTCTACCATACACACGTCATACCAGGAAGTGGTCGTCCCACGTCTAGCGGATAGTAAGCTCTGGCTTTGCCCCTCATCGTCGTCCAGACCGTCGATGTCTTCGGAGCAGGGGTTAGGCGTGTTGGTTGGGTCTTCGACGGTGGCGATGAAGTGGGTGGCGGGTGGGAAGCAAAATTCTCCATCATCCACCGTAAGGTCGAACCGAACATTGTTCCGCGACGAGCTGTTTGCCAGGGATAGGTTTTTTAGTGAGTTTAGGAGGTCGCCCATGGGCGAGCGTTGGAAGATATCCGTGGCGCTGAACTTGAAGATCGATAGTCGATCGAGTTCGGTATCCGCGGGCTCGCAGGGTTCGGAACTCGATACCAGAGACAAGTCCGGGGTTCCGTTGATGCAAGTATCGTACAAAGTGGAATCTTCATGCGGCTCCAACGCCACCGAATCGGTAGCCCCCATGATGAGGTTGAGTTTCCCATCTTCGGATGACTTGATCTGCTTCGGATCTAAGGCCAGAGTTGTTACAGGAGCTATCTCATGGGTGTGGCCCGATGACAGGTTTAAGCCATGTTCATCGGGGTGAAGGGGAGCGGTTTCCGCGGTCTCGAATCCATCGAAGATCAAGTCTCCACGGATGTCCGCATCGTAGTTCAGGCTTCCGAATCTGAACTGATGGCCAGGGGTGTAGCTATCGATCTGCTCCAGATGGCCGAGTGAGTTGGCCTTGGTACGAAGCCGCTGAATACAAAGATCTGTCCGGGGAGGAAGGTTTCTTCCTGGACCATGTCATTACTGACAGTTGAAGGGGCCATCAAACCTTTCGTCGACGACACAGTGGAACTCTCAATGAAAGCACCAATGTCGGTGTCAAAACCGGCGGATCTCGGGTAGGGGGTCCCGAACTGTGCGTCTAGGATCGATGGTAACAGGAGACGGGGGACACAATGTTTACCCAGGTTCGGGCCCTCTCTATGGAGGTAATACCCTACTTCCTTCTTGATTGATCTTGATGAATATGAGTGTTACAAGAGTTGATCTACCACGAGATCATAATGGCTAAACCCTAGAAGTCTAGCCTATGAGTATATGGTAATGGATCTGTCCTATCCGGACTATGCTCTCCGGTTTATATAGACACCGGAGAGATCTAGGGTTACATGGAGTCGGTTACATAAGAGGGAATCTTCATATTCGGTCGCCAAGCTTGTCTTTCACGCCAAGTAGAGTCCAATCCGGACACGGGTATAGTCTTCGGCCTTCACGTCTTCACAACCCATTAGTCCGGCCCAGTAGATAACAGGCTGGACGCCCGAGGACCCCTTAGTCCAGGACTCCCTCACTATGGGTGGAATAGAATATGATGATGGAGGTTGTGTGGAGAAGACAAAAAAGGAGAAAGTCTCACATTGACGCGGCTAATCAACGGGCTAGGGAGATGCCCATCAATTGATGTCAATGCAAGGAGTAGGGATTGCCATGCAACGGATGCACTAGAGCTATAAATGTATGAAAGCTCAACAAAAGAAACTAAGTGGGTGTGCATCCAACTTGCTTGCTCACAAAGACCTAGGGCATTTGAGGAAGCCCATTGTTGGAATATACAAGCCAAGTTCTATAATGAAAAATTCCCACTAGTATATGAAAGTGACAAAATAAGAGACTCTCTATCATAAAGACCATGGTGCTACTTTGAAGCACAAGTGTGGAAAAAGGATAGTAGCATTGTCCCTTTAATTTCTTTTCTTTTTTTGGGCCTTTTTTGGCCTTTATTTATTTTTACTTTTTTTTGGCCTTCCCTTTTTCTATTTTTTTTATTATTCGACAACTCAATGATTACAACTCGACA
The DNA here is from genome assembly GCA_032464435.1 of Aegilops umbellulata. Lineage (NCBI taxonomy): Eukaryota > Viridiplantae > Streptophyta > Magnoliopsida > Poales > Poaceae > Aegilops > Aegilops umbellulata. The sequence continues at coordinate 374,235,750 of CP136058.1, read as the reverse complement.
CTAGAACAAAATATGACTCTATATGAGTGCCTCCGGCGGTGTACCGGGATGGGAAATGAATCAAGAGTGACATTTATGATAAATTATGCATGGTGGCTTTGCCACAAATACGATGTCAACTACATGATCATGCAAGGCAATATGACAATGATGAAGCGTGTCATAATAAATGAAACAGTGGAAAGTTGCATGGCAATATGTCTCGGAATGGCTATGGAAATGCCATAATAGGTAGGTATGGTGGCTGTTTTGAGGAATATATAAGGAGGTTTATGTGTGATAGAGCATATCATATCATGGGGGTTGGATGCACCAGCGAAGTTTGCACCAACTCTCAAGGTGATAAAGAGCAATGCACGGTACCTAAGAGGCTAGCAATGATGGAAAGGTGAGAGTGTGTATAATCCATGGACTCAACATTAGTCATAAAGAACTCACATACTTATTGCAAAAATCTACAAGTCATTAAAACCAAGTAGTACGTGCATGCTCCTAGGGGGATAGATTGGTAGTAAAAGACCATCGCTCGTCCCCAGCCACCACTCATAAGGAAGGAAATCAAAGAAACACCTCATGCTTTAAATTTGTCACACAACGGTTACCATACGTGCATGCTACGAGACTTGCAAATCTCAACATACGTATTTCTCAATTCCACAATTACTCAACTAGCACGACTCTAATATTACCATCTTCATAACTCAAAACAATCATCAAGTATCAAACTTCTCATAGTATTCAATGCACTCTGCATGAAGGTTTTTATTATGCCCATCTTGGATGCCCATCATATTAGGACTAATTTTATAACCAAAGAAAATTACCATGCTGTTCTAAAAGACTCTCAAAATAATATAAGTGAAGCATGAGAGATCAATAATTTCTATAAAATAAAACCACCACCGTGCTCTAAAAGATATAAGTGAAGCATTAGAGCAAATGACGAACTACTCCGAAAGATATAAGTGAAGATCAATGAGTAGTCGAATAATTATGGAACTATGTGAAGACTCTCTAACATTTAAGAATTTAATATCTTGGTATTTTATTCAAACATCAAGCAAAACATAAGAAAATAAAATGACGCTCCAAGCAAAACACATATCATGTGGTGAATAAAAATATAGCTCCAAGTAAAGTTACCGATGAACGAAGACGAAAGAGGGGATGCCATCCGGGGCATCCCCAAGCTTAGGCTCTTGGTTGTACTTGAATATTACCTTGGTGTGCCTTGCGCATCCCCAAGCTTAGGCTATTGCCACTCCTTATTCCATAGTCCATTGAATCTTTACCCAAAACTTGAAAACTTCACAACACCAAACTCAACAGAAAACTCGTAAGCTCCGTTAGTATAAGAAAATAAATCACCACTTAGGTACTGTTGTGAACTCATTATAAGTTCATATTGGTGTAATATCTACTATATTCTAACTTCTATATGGTTCATACCCTCCGATACTACTCATAGATTCATCAAAATAAGCAAACAACACATAGAAAACAGAATCTGTCAAAAACAGAACAGTCTGTAGTAATCTGTATCATTCGAATACTTCTGTAACTCCAAAAATTCTGAAACAAATTGGTGGACCTGAGGAATTTTTCTATTAATCATCTGCAAAAATAATCGACCTAAAATCACTCTCCAGTAAAACATGGCAGCTAATCTCGTGAGTGCAAAAGTTTCTGTTTTTTACAGCAAGATCGCAAAGACTTCACCCAAATCTTCCCAAAGGTTGTACTTGGCACAAACACTAATTAAAACATAAAACCACATCTAAACAGAGGCTAGATGAATTATTTATTACTAAACAGGAGCAAAATGCAAATAAAATAAAATAAAATTGGGTTGCCTCCCAACAAGCGCTAACATTTAACGCCCCTAGCTAGGCATGATGATTTCAATGATGCTCACATAAAAGATAAGAATTGAGACATAAAGAGAGCATCATGAAGAATATGGCTAGCACATTTAAGTATAACCCACTTCCTATGCATAGGGATTTTGTGAGCAAACAATTTATGGGAACAATAATCAACTAGCATAGGAAGGCAAAACAAGCATAACTTCAAAACTTTAAGCACATAGAGAGGAAACTTGATATTATTGCAATTCCTACAAGCATATGTTCCTCCCTCATAATAATTTTCAGTAGCATCATGAATTAGTTCAACAATATAACCATCACATAAAGCATTCTTTTCATGATCTACAAGCATAGAAAATTTACTACTCTCCACATAAGCAAATTTCTTCTCGTGAATAATAGTGGGAGCAAACTCAACAAAATAATTATCAAGTGAGGCATAATCCAATTGAAAACTAAAATAATGATGATAAGTTTCATGGTTATCATTATTATTAATAGCATACAAGTCATCACAATAATCATCATAGATAGCAACTTTGTTCTCCTAATCAATTGGAACCTCTTCCGAAATAGTGGATTCATCACTAAATAAAGTCATGACCTCTCCAAATTCACTTTCATAATTATCACAATAATATTCAACATCCTCAAAAATAGTGGGATCATTACTTCCTTAAGTTGGCACTCTTCCAAACCCACTTTCATCAATATAATCATCATAAATAGGAGGCATGCTTTCATCATAATAAATATTCTCATCAAAACATGGGGGACTAAACATATCATCTTCATCAAACATAGCGTCCGCAAGTTTGTGGCCTTGCATATCATTAGCATCATGGGTATTCAAAGAATTGATACTAACAACATTGCAATCATTCTCAACATTCACATATTTAGTGCCAAACATTCTAATGCATTCTTCTTCTAGCAATTGAGCACAATTATCGGAATCCTCATTTTCACGGAAGACATTAAAAAGATGAAGCATATGAGGCACCCTCAATTATATTATTTTGTAGTTTTCTTTTATAAACTTAACTAATGATAAAACAAGAAACAAAAATATCCGATTGCAAGATCTAAAGATATACCTTCAAGCACTAACCTCCCCGGCCGGCAACGGTGCCAGAAACTGCTTCATGTCTACTACACAACCTTCTTCTTGTAGACGTTGTTGGGCCTCCAAGTGCAGAGGTTTGTAGGACAGTAGCAAATTTCCCTCAAGTGGATGACCTAAGGTTTATCAATACGTGGGAGGCGTAGGATGAAGATGGTCTCTCTCAAACAACCCTGCAACCAAATAGCAAAGAGTCTCTTATGTCCCCAACACACCCAATACAATGGTAAATTGTATAGGTGCACTAGTTCGGCGAAGAGATGGTGATACAAGTTCAATATGGATGGTAGATATAGGTCTTTGTAATATGAAAATATAAAAACATCAAGGTAACAAGTAATAAGAGTGAGCGTAAACGGTATTACAATATGTTGAAACAAGGCCTAGGGTTCATACTTTCACTAGTGCAAGTTCTCTCAACAATAATAACATAATTGGATCATATAAGTATCCCTCAACATGCAACAAAGAGTCACTCCAAAGTCACTAATAGCGGAGAACAAACGAAGAGATTATGGCAAGGTACGAAACCACCTCAAATTTATCCTTTCTGATCAATCTATTCAAGAGTCCGTAGTAAAATAACACGAACCTATTCTTTCTGTTCGATCTATCCTAGAGTTTGTACTAGAATAACACCTTAAGACACAAATCAACCAAAACCTTAATGTCACCTAGATACTCCAATGTCACCTCAAGTATCCGTGGGTATGATTATACGATATGCATCACACAATCTTAGATTCATCTATTCAAACCAACACAAAGTACTTCAAAGAGTGCCCCAAAGTTTCTACTCGAGAGTCAAGACGAAAACGTGTGCCAACCCCTATGCATAAGTTCACAAGGTCACTGAACCCGCAAGTTGATCACCAAAACATACATCAAATCACGTGATATCCCATTGTCACCACAGATAAGCACATGCAAGACATACATCAAGTGTTCTAAAATCCTTAAAGACTCGATCCGATAAGGTAATTTCAAAGGGAAAACTCAATCCATTACAAGAGAGTAGAGGGGGAGAAACATCATAAGATCCAACTATAATAGCAAGGCTCACGATACTATCAAGATCGTACCACCTCAAGAACACGAGAGAGAGAGAGAGATCAAACACATAGCTTCTGGTACATAACCTCAGCCTCAAGGGTGAACTACTCCCTCGTCGTCATGGAGAGCACCGGGATGATGAAGATGGCCACCGGTGAGGGATCCCCCCTCCGGCAGGGTGCCGGAACAGGGTCCCAATTGGTTTTTGGTGGCTACAAAGGCTTGCGGCGGCGGAACTCCCGATCTAGGTTATGTTCTGGAGGTTTCCGTATTTATAGGAATTTTTGGCGTCGGTCTGACGTCAGGGGGATCTCCGAGTTGTCCACAAGATAGGGGCCCATGCCCAGGGTGGTAGGGAACGCCCCCCACCCGTGTGGACAGCCCGGGACTCTTTTGGCCTAACTCTTTTACTCCGGGGTCTTCTTTTGGTCCATATAAAATCATAAAAAATTGGCACGTCAATTAGACTATGATACGTCTCCAACGTATCTATAATTTTTTATTGTTCCATGCTATATTATATTCTGTCTTGGATGTTAATGGGCTTTATTATACACTTTTGTATTATTTTTGGGACTAACCTATTAACCAGAGGCCCAACCCAAATTGCTGTATTTTTTGCCTATTTTCAGTGTTTCGCAGAAAAATAATATCAAACGGAGTCCAAACGGAATGAAACCTTCGGGAACGTGATTTTTGGAACAAACGTGATCCAGAGGACTTGGAGTCCACGTCAAGAAAGCAACCAGGAGAGCACGAGGCAGGGGGGCGCGCCTACCCCCTGGGCATGCCCTCCACCCTCATGGGGCCCATGTTGCTCCATCGACGTACTTCTTCCTCCTATATATACCTATGTACCCCCAAACTACCAGATACGGAGCCAAAAACCTAATTCCACCACCGCAAGCTTCTGTACCCGTGAGATCCCATCTTGGGGCCTTTTCCGGCGCTCCGCCGGAAGGGGCATTGATCACGGAGGGCTTCTACGTCAACACCATAGCCTCTTCGATGATGTGTGAGTAGTTTACCTCAGACCTTCGGGTCCATTGTTATTAGCTAGATGGCTTCTTCTCTCTCTTTGGATCTCAATACAAAGTTCTCCACGATTCTCGTGGAGATCTATTCGATGTAATCTTCTTTTGCGGTGTGTTTGTTGAGACCGATGAATTGTGGGTTTATGATCAAGTTTATCTATGAACAATATTTGAATCTCCTCTGAATTCTTTTATGTATGATTGGTTATCTTTGCAAGTATCTTCGAATTATCAGTTTGGTTTGGCCTACTAGATTGATCTTTCTTGCAATGGGAGAAGTGCTTAACTTTGGGTTCAATCTTGCGGTGTCCTTTCGAAGTGACAGCAGGGGCAGCAAGGCACGTATTGTATTGTTGCCATTGAGGATAACAAGATGGGGTTTATATCATATTGCATGAGTTTATCCCTCTACATCATGTCATCTTGCTTAAAGCGTTACTCTGTTCTTATGAACTTAATACTCTAGATGCATGCTGGATAGTGATCAATGTGTGGAGTAATTGTAGTAGATGCTGGCAGGAGTCGGTCTACTTGTCACGGACGTGATGCCTATATACATGATCATACCTAGATATTCTCATAACTATGCTCAATTCTATCAATTGCTCAACAGTAATTTGTCCACCCACCGTAATACTTACGCTCTTGAGAGAAGCCACTAGTGAAACCTATGGCCCCCGGGTCTATTTTCCATCATATTAATCTTCCAGCACTTAGCTATTTTTATTGCCTTTTATTTTAGTTTGCATCTTTATCATAAAAATACCAAAAATATTATCTCATCATATCTATCAGATCTCACTCTCATAAGTGACCGTTGAGGGATTGACAACCCCTTTATCGCGTTGGTTGTGAGGTTCTTATTTGTTTGTGTAGGTGCGAGGGACTCGTGCGTGATCTACTACTGGATTAATACCTTGGTTCTCAAAAACTGAGGGAGATACTTACGCTACTTTGCGGCATCACCCTTTCCTCTTCAAGGGAAAACCAACGCAGTGCTCAAGAGGTAGCAAGAAGGATTTCTAGCGCCGTTGTCGGGGGGATTCGCGCCAAGTCAAGTCAAGTCAAGTCAAGTCAAGACATACCAAGTACCCATCACAAACTCCTATCCCTCGCATTACATTATTTGCCATTTGCCTCTTGTTTTCCTCTCCCCCACTTCATCCTGGCCGTTTTATTCGCCCTCTCTTTTCCGTTCGCCTCTTTTTCGCTTGCTTCTTGTTTGCTTGTGTGTTGGATTGCTTGTTTATCACTATGGCTCAAGATAATACTAAATTGTGTGACTTCACCAATACCAACAACAATGATTTTCTTAGCACTCCGATTGCTCCTCTTACCGATACTGAATCTTGTGAAATTAATGCTGCTATGTTGAATCTTGTTATGAAAGATCAATTCGCCGGCCTTCTCAGTGAAGATGCCGCTACCCATCTAAATAGCTTCGTTGATTTGTATGATATGCAAAAGAAGAAAGATGTGGACAATGATATTGTTAAATTGAAGCCATTTCCTTTTTTGCTTAGAGATCGTGCTAAAGTTTGGTTTTCGTCTTTTCCTAAAAATAGTATTGATTCATGGAATAAGTGCAAAGATGCTTTTATTTCTAAGTATTTTCCTCCCGCTAAAATCATCTCTCTTAGAAACGATATTATGAATTTTAAGCAACTTGATCATGAACATGTTGCCCAAGCTTGGGAGAGAATGAAATTAATGATACGTAATTGCCCTACTCATGGTTTGAATTTGTGGATGATTATACAAAAAAATTATGCCGGATTGAATTTTTCTTCTAGAAATCTTTTAGACTCAGCCACGGGAGGCACTTTTATGGAAATCACTTTAGGAGAAGCTACTAAACTCCTAGATAATATTATGGTTAATTATTCTCAATGGTACACCGAAAGATCTACTAATAAAAAAGTGCATGCGATAGAAGAAATTAATGTTTTGAGTGGAAAGATGGATGAACTTATGAAATTATTTGCTACTAAGAGTGTCTCTTCTGATCCTAATGATATGCCTTTGTCTACTTTGATTGAGAATAATAATGAATCTATGGATGTGAATTTTGTTGGTAGGAATAATTTTGGTAACAACGCGTATAGAGGAAACTTTAATCCTAGGCCGTACCCTAGTAATTCCTCTAATAATTATGGCAATTCCTACAACAACTCTTATGTAAATTTTAATAAGATACCCTCTGAATTTGAGACTAGTGTTAAAGAATTTATAAATTCGCAAAAGAATTTCAATGCTTTGCTTGAAGAAAAGTTGCCTAAGATTGATGAATTGGCTAGGAACGTTGATAGAATTTCTCTTGATGTTGATTCTTTGAAACTCAGATATATTCCACCTAAGCATGATATCAATGAGTCTCTCAAAGCCATGAGAATTTCCATTGATGAGTGCAAAGAAAGAACCGCTAGGATGCGTGCTAAGAAAGATTGCTTTGTGAACGCGTGTTCTTCTAGTTTCTATGAAAATAAAGATGAAGATCTAAAAGTTATTGTTGTGTCTCCTATTAAATCTTTGTTTTGCAATATGAATCTTGATAATGATGAGATTGAATATGAGTTACCTTTACCTAGAAGGCATTCCAAAAATTTGGAGTTTTTAGATCTCGATGCTAAAATTGATAAAAGTGAGATTGAAGAAGTTAAAACTTTAGATATCAATGAACCCATTATTTTGGATTTCAAGGAATTTAATTATGATAATTGCTCTTTGATAGATTGTATTTCCTTGTTGCAATCCGTGCTAAATTCTCCGCATGCTTATAGTCAACATAAAGCTTTTACCAAACATATCGTTGATGCTTTAATGCAATCTTATGAAGAAGAACTTGATTTGGAAGTTTCTATCCCTAGAAAACTTTATGATGAGTGGGAACCTACTATTAAAATTAAAATTAGAAATTATGAATGCTTTTCCTTGTGTGATTTGGGTGCTAGTGTTTCCACGATTCCAAAAACTTTGTGTGATTTGTTAGGATTCCGTGAATTTGATGATTGTTCTTTGAACTTGCACCTTGCGGATTCCACCATTAAGAAACCTATGGGAAGACTTAATGATGTTCTTATTATTGTAAATAGGAACTATGTGCCCATAGATTTCATCGTTTTTGACATAGATTGCAATCCTTTATGTCCTATTATTCTGGGTAGACCTTTCCTTAGAACGATTGGTGCAATTATTGATATGAAGGAAGGGAATATTAGATTCCAATTTCCATTAAGGAAAGGCATGGAACACTTACCTAGAAATAATATTAAATTACCTTATGAATCTATTATGATAGCCACTTATGGATTGCCTTCCAAAGATGGCAATACCTAGATCTATCCTTGTTTTTATGCCTAGCTAGAGGCGTTAAACGATAGCGCTTGTTGGGAGGCAACTCAATTTTATTTTTTAATTTTTTTGCTTTTTGCTTATGTTTAGGAATAAATATTTGATCTATACTCTGTTTAGATTTGTTTTTATGTTTCAATTAGTGTTTGTGCCAAGTTAAACCTATAGGATCTTCTTGGATGGTAGTTATTTGATCTTGCTGAAAATTCCAGAAACTTTCTGTTCACGAAAACAATTATTAAAAATCACCAGAACGTGATAAAATACTTATTCCAATTTCAGCAGATCAATAAACAAATTTTATAGGTCTTTCTATTTTGGTAGAATTTTTGGAGTTCCAGAAATTTGCGTTAGTTACAGATTACTACAGACTGTTCTGTTTTTGACAGATTCTGTTTTTCGTGTGTTGTTTGCTTATTTTGATGAATCTATGGCTAATAAAATAGTTTATAAACCATAGATAAGTTGGAATAAAGTAGGTTTAACACCAATATAAATAAAGAATGAGTTCATTACAGTACCTTGAAGTGGTGTTTTGTTTTCTTTCGCTAACGGAGCTCACGAGATTTTCTGCTAAGTTTTGTGTTGTGAAGTTTTCAAGTTTTGGGTAAAAGATTTGATGGTATATGGAACAAGGAGTGGCAAGAGCCTAAGCTTGGGGATGCCCATGGAACCCCAAGATAATCTAAGGACACCAAAAAGCCAAAGCTTGGGGATGCCCCGGAAGGCATCCCCTCTTTCGTCTACTTCCATCGATAACTTTACTTGGAGCTATACTTTTATTCACCACAAGATATGTGGTTTGCTTGGAGCGTCTTGTATTATCTGAGTCTTTATTTGTTAGTTTGCCACAATCATACTTTCTTTACACACCTTTTGAGAGATACACACATGATTCGAAATTTATTAGAATACTCTATGTGCTTCATGTATCCTTTGAGCTATATAGTTTTTGCTCTAGTGCTTCACTTATATCTTTTTGAGCACGGTGGTGGATTTGTTTTATAGAAACTATAGTTCTCTCTCATGCTTCACTTATATTATTTTGAGAGTCCTAGAAAACAACATGTTAATTTTCTTAAATTGAGAAATTAGTCCTAAAGTAATATGCATCCAAGATTAGTAAAAATTATCTTATGAGTGTGTTGAATACTATGAGAAGTTTGATGCTTGATAATTGTTTTGAGATATAAATATGGTGATATTAGAGTCATGCTAGTTGAGTAGTTGTGGATTTGAGGAATACTTGTGTTAAAGTTTGTGATTCCCGTAGCATGCACGTATGGTGAACCGTTATGTGATGAAGACGGAGCATGATTTATTTATTGATTGTCTTCCTTATGAGTGGCGGCCGGGGACGGGCGATGGTCTTTTCCTACCAATCTATCCCCCTAGGAGCATGCGCGTAATACTTTACTTTGATAACTTGTAGATTTTTGCAATAAGTATATGAGTTCTTTATGTCTAATGTTGAGTCCATGGATTATACGCACTCTCTTTCTTCCACCATTGCTAGCCTCTCTAATACCGCGCACTTTTCGCCAGTATCATACACCCACCATATAACTTCCTCAAAATAGCCACCATACCTACCAATCATGGCATTTCCATAGCCATTCCGAGATATATTGCCATGCAACTTACCACCGTTCCGTTTACTATGACACGCTCCATCATTGTCATATTGCTTCGCATGATCATGTAGTTGACATCGTATTTGTGGCAAAGCCATCATTCGTAATTCTTTCATACATGTCACTCTTGATTCATTGCATATCTCGGTACATCGCCGGAGGCATTCACATAGAGTCATATTTTGTTCCAAGTATTGAGTTGTAATTGTTGAGTTGTAAGTAAATAAAAGTGTGATGATCATCATTTCTAGAGCATTGACCCAAGTGAGGAAAGGATGATGGAGACTATGATTCCCCCACAAGTCAGGATGAGACTCCGGATGAAGAAAAAAAGAGGCCAAAAAAGGCCCAAACCAAAAAAATGAGAGAAAAAGAGAGAAGGGACAATGTTACTATCCTTTTACCACACTTGTGCTTCAAAGTAGCACCATGATCTTCATGATAGAGAGTCTCCTATGGTATCACTTTGATATACTAGTGGGAATTTTTCATTATAGAACTTGGCTTGTATACTCCAATGATGGGCTTCATCAAAATGCCCTAGGTCTTCATGAGCAAGCGAGTTGGATGCACGCCCACTTAGGTTCTTTTGTTGAGCTTTCATATACTTATAGCTCTAGTGCATCCGTTGCATGGCAATCCCTACTCACTCACATTGATATCTATTAATGGGCATCTCCATAGCCCGTTGATATGCCTAGTTGATGTGAGAATATCTTCTCCCTTTTTCTCTTCTCCGCAACCACCATTCTATTCCACATATAATGCTGTATCCATGGCTCACGCTCATGTATTGCGTGAAGATTGAAAAAGTTTGAGAACACCAAAAGTATGAAACAATTGCTTGGCTTGTCATCGGGGTTGTGCATGATTTAAATACTTTGTGTGGTGAAGATAGAGCATAGCTAGACTATATGATTTTGTAGGGATAACTTTCTTTGGCCATGTTATTTTGAGAAGACATAATTGCTTAGTTAGTATGCTTGAAGTATTATTATTTTTATGTCAATATTAAAATTTTGTCTTGAATCTTTCGGATCTGAATATTCATACCACAATTAAGAGAATTACATTGAAAATTATGCTAAGTAGCATTCCAGATCAAAAATTCTGTTTTTATCATTTACCTACTCGAGGACGAGCAGGAATTAAGCTTGGGGATGCTTGATACGTCTCCAAAGTATCTATAATTTTTTATTGTTCCATGCTATATTATATTTTGTTTTGGATGTTAATAGGCTTTATTATACACTTTTATATTATTTTTGGGACTAACCAATTAACCGGAGGCCCAGCCCAAATTGCTGTTTTTTTGCCTATTTTCAGTGTTTCACAGAAAAAGAATATCAAACGGAGTCCAAACGGAATGAAACCTTCGGGAACGTGATTTTTGGTACAAACATGATCCAGAGGACTTGGAGTCCACGTCAATAAAGCAACCAGGAGAGCACGAGGCAGGGGAGCGCGCCTACCCCCCTGGGCGCGCCCTCCACTCTCGTGGGGCCCATGTTGCTCCACCGACGTACTTCTTCCTCCTATATATATATATCTACGTACCCCCAAACTACCAGATACGGAGCCAATAACCTAATTCCACTGCCGCAACCTTCTGTACCCGTGAGATCCCATCTTGGGGCCTTTTCCGGCGCTCCGCCGAAGGGGGCATTGATCACGGAGGGCTTCTACATCAACACCATAGCCTCTTCGATGATGTGTGAGTAGTTTACCTCAGACCTTCGGGTCCATAGTTATTAGCTAGATGGCTTCTTCTCTCTCGTTGGATCTCAATACAAAGTTCTCCATGATTCTCGTGGAGATCTATTCGATGTAATCTTCTTTTGCGGTGTGTTTGTTGAGACCGATGAATTGTGGGTTTATGATCAAGTTTATCTATGAACAATATTTGAATCTCCTCTGAATTCTTTTATGTATGATTGGTTATCTTTGCAAGTATCTTCGAATTATCAGTTTGGTTTGGCCTACTAGATTGATCTTTCTTGCAATGGGAGAAGTGCTTAACTTTGGGTTCAATCTTGCGGTGTCCTTTCCAAGTGACAGCAGGGGCAACAAGGCACGTATTGTATTGTTGCCATCGAGGATAACAAGATGGGGTTTATATCATATTGCATGAGTTTATCCCTCTACATCATGTCATCTTGCTTAAAGCGTCACTCTGTTCTTATGAACTTAGTACTCTAGATGCATGCTGGATAGCGGTCGATGTGTGGAGTAATAGTAGTAGATGCAGGCAGGAGTCGGTCTACTTGTCACGGACATGATGCCTATATACATGATTATACCTAGATATTCTCATAACTATGCTCAATTCTATCAATTGCTAAACAGTAATTTGTTCACCCACCGCAATACTTATGCTCTTGAGAGAAGCCACTAGTGAAACCTATGGCCCCCGGGTCTACTTTCCGTCATATTAATCTTCCAACACTTAGCTATTTTTATTGCCTTTTATTATACTTTGCATCTTTATCATAAAAATAACAAAAATATTATCTCATCATATCTATCAGATCTCACTCTCGTAAGTGACCGTTGAGGGATTGACAACCCCTTTATCGCGTTGGTTGCGGGTTCTTATTTTTTTGTGTAGGTGCGAGGGACTCGTGCGTGATCTCCTACTGGATTGATACCTTGGTTCGCAAAAACTGAGGGAAATACTTACGCTACTTTGCTGCATCACCCTTTCCTCTTCAATGGAAAACCAACGCAGTGCTCAAGAGGTAGTAGACTCCATTTGGTATTCCTTTTCTGCGATACTAAAAAACAAGGAAAAACAGAAACTGGCACTGGGCTCTAGGTTAATAGGTTAGTCCCAAAAATCATATAAAATAGCATATAAATGCATATAAAACATCCTAGATGGATAATATAATAGCATGGAACAATAAAAAATTACAGATACGTTGGATACGTATCAAGACTCATATAATACAAGACGCTCCAAGCAAAACTCATGATATGTGACAAATAAAAATATAGCTCCAAGTAAAATTACCGATGGTCGTTAGAAGAAAGTGGGGATGCCTTCCGGGGCCTCCCCATGCTTAGTTGCTTGGTTCTCCTTGAATATTAACTTGGGGTTACATGGGGCATCCCCAAGCTTAGGCTCTTGATACTCTTTATTCCTTACACCATTGTGATCTCACCCAAAACTTGAAAACTTCAATCACACAAAGCTTAACAAAACCTTCGTGAGATATGATGGTAGCTGCAACTACGTCGGTATCTCCCCGGAGAGGGAGGAATGATGTAGCACAACGACGGTAGGTATTTCCCTCAGTTATGAAACCAAGGTATCGAACCAGTAGGAGGACCAAGCAACACAACGTAAAACAGCACCTGCACACAAACAACAACACCTCGCAACCCCACGAGTTAAAGGGGTTGTCAATCCCTTCTGGGGTACGACGCCTCAAGATAGGCAAGCGGGCGTGAGGTAAATTGTAGTAGATTGATAGACCGAACGCCAAATAAAATAAATAAAGATAAATGCAGCAAGGTATTTTTGTATTTTTTGGTTTAATAGATCTGAATAAAAATGCAAAGGAAAGGTAGATCGCAAGGAAAATATATGAGAAAGAAGACCCGAGGGCCATAGGTTTCACTAGTGGCTTCTCTCGATAAAAATAGCAAACGGTGGGTAAACAAATTACTGTTGGGCAATTGATAGAACTTCAAATAATTATGACGATATCCAGGCATTGATCATTACATAGTAATCACGTCCAAGATTAGTAGACTGACTCCTGCCTGCATTTACTACTATTACTCCACACATCGACCGCTATCCAGCATGGATCTAGTGTATTAAGTTCATGAAAAAATGGAGTAATGCAATAAGAATGATGACGTGATGTAGACAAGATTCGTTTATCTATATGGCGGTAGATATAGATCTCGTCTTTTTATCCTTAGTAGCAATGATACATACGTGTCGGTTCCCTTTCTGTCACTGGGATCGAGCACCGTAACATCGAACCCACTACCGGGCACCTCTTCCCATTGCAAGATAAATAGGTCAAGTTGGCCAAACAAAACCCAAATATCGGAGAAGAAATACGAGGCTATAAGAGATCATGCATATAAGAGATCAAAGAAACTCAAATAACTTTCATGGATATGAAAAGATATAACTGATCGTAAACTCGAAGTTCATCAGATCCCAACAAAACAATGCAAAAGAGTTACATTATATGGATCTCCAAGAGGCTATTGTATTGAGAATTCAGTGAGAGATAGAAAGCCATCTAGCAACTAACTAGGGACCCGAAGGTCTACAAAGAACTACTCACGCATCATCGGAGAGGCACCAATGGAAGTGGTGAACCCCTCCGTGATGGTGTCTACATTGGATCTGGTGGTTCCGGACTCTGCGGCTGCTGGATGAATATTTCGTCGACTCCCCTAGGGTTTTGGTATTTTTGGGGTATTTATAGAGCAAAGAGGCGGTCCGGGGGGCACCCGAGGTGGGCACAACCCACCAGGCGTGCCTGGGCCTCCTAGCGCGCCCTGGTGGGTTGTGCCCCCCTTGGGGCACCCTCAAGGTGCAACCACGGCCCATTGCCTTCCTTCTGGTGCATAAAAAATCATCGTGAAGTTTCGTGGCATTTGGACTCCGTTTGATATAAAATGATATAAAACATGGGAAAAACAACTGACACTTGGCACTATGTCAATAGGTTAATACCAAAAAATGATATAAATGACTATAAAACATCCAAGATTGATAATAAAACAGCATGGGACAATAAAAAATTATAGATACGTTGGAGACGTATCAGCATCCCCAAGCTTAACTCCTACTCGTCCTCGAGTAGGTAAGTGATAAAAACAGATTTTTTGATGTGGAGTGCTGTTCATCAAGTCATATCATATTCTTTTTTTATAGCATGGACATTTGGACTTTTATGTGATTCAAAGCAATAGTCTAGTTTTGACATAATAATTTAGATACTCAAGCATATCAACAAGCAACCATGTCTTTCAAAATATCAATGCTAAAAGAAGTTATCCCTAGCCCATCATGCTCAAACATTGATCCATTCATGAAACACACTCGAATACTAACTACACCCAATACTTGAGCACGATCATATTGCCTCCTAGTTGGTGCTTTTTATGAGAGAAGACAGAGACTCAAATTTAAAATAAATATTGCATAAAGTAAAAGAAAGGCCCTTCGTAGAGGGAAGTAGGGATTTGTAGAGGTGCCAGAGCTCAAAGCAAAAAATTAGAGATAAAAACATTTTGAGAGGTGTATCCATCCCACCAACAAAAACGATTTTGAGTTCTGAACACTTTCCATGATAGATATGCCATAGGCGGTTCCCAAACAGAAAATAAAGTTTATTCCTTTTTCCACCATACTTTCACTTTCCATGGCTAACCGTGTCCACGGGTGCCCTCCATACGAACACTTTCCAAGGAATTTATTATTTGACAACATAAAGTAAATTCAATTTTTTTGCATTTCGGAACTGGGCATCCCTAATACCTTTGCCTTACTCTCGTGCAATGACAAGTGAATAAACACTCATCTTTGAGAATAACACATCTAGCATGGAAAATATTAGCCACCCGTTACTGTTCCGCGAGCGAAACAAACACACAAAAGAGAAGTTTATTTTGAAAATTAGAGATGGCACATGCAAATTTCCATAGAACGGCAAAACAATACCGCATATAGGTAGGTATAGTGGACTCATGTGGCAAAACTGGTTTGAAGGATTTTGGATGCATAAGTAGAGGTCATACTCAGTGCA
This sequence comes from Aegilops umbellulata, assembly GCA_032464435.1. Lineage (NCBI taxonomy): Eukaryota > Viridiplantae > Streptophyta > Magnoliopsida > Poales > Poaceae > Aegilops > Aegilops umbellulata. The sequence goes on along the minus strand of CP136058.1, from coordinate 374,219,907 downwards.
AAATGAAGGCTAGCAAAAGATTGGGAAGCGACCAACCAAGAAAAGAATAATCTCATAAGCAAGCATTAAGCATAATTAACACCGAATAATGCACCACAAGTAGGATATAATTTTCATTGCATGATTATTGACTTCGTGCATGCATAGGGAATCACAAACCTTAAACCTTAACACCAATATTCTTACTAGAGCACAATTACTCATCAACATAACTCACATATCACATCATCATGTCTCAAAACTATTACTAAGAATCAAGTTTATTTTGTCCAATGATCTTCATGACATTTTATTTTACTTTATCCTTCTTGGATATCTATCACTTTGGGACTAAGTTTTATGTGTTGCTTTTCATAATCTCAAACAAATATAAGTGAAGATCATGAGCATAACAAATTTTCTTTCTCTCAAAATATTTTAAGCGAAGCAAGAGAGAATTTCTTTAAAATTTTACTAACTCTCAAATAAATCTAAGTGAATCAAGAGAGCATTTATTCAAAAATAACAAAGCACACCATGCTAAAAAGATATATAAGTGAAGCACTAGAGCAAGTCCTAGCTCATAAAAGATTTAAGTGAAGCACATAGAGCAATTCTAACAAGCCATGATATAATTTTGGCTCTCTCAAAAAGGTGTGTCCAGCAAGGATTGATGACTTAAAACACAAAATAAAACAAGCAAAGACACAAATCATACAAGATGCTCCAAGCAAAACACATATCATGTGGCGAATAAAAATATAGCCTTGAGTAAAATACCAATAGTTGTTGGAAGAAAGCGTGGATGCCACTCGAGGGCACCCCCAAGCTTAGTTGGTTGCTCATTCTTGGATAATAGCTTGGGATGCCGGGGCATCCCCAAGCTTAGGCTCTTACATCCTTGCTTCATCCATCGTAAGATAACCCAAAACTTGAAAGCTTGAATCACACAAAACTCAACAAAACCTTCGTGAGATCCGTTAGTGTAAGAAAAATAAGCCACTACTATAAATGTTGTATCAAACCAATTATTTTTTTGTTTTTGTATTATATCTACTGTATTCCAACTTTTTTATGACAAAAACTCATCAAAGAAAACCATAGAGCCATCAAAATAAGCACACAACACAAAGAAAATAGAATCTATCAAAACAGAACAGTCTGTAGCAATCTGACTTAAACGAATACTTATGGAACTTCAAAAGTTCTGAAAAATAGGACGACCTGAGCAATTTGTATATTAATTTTCTGCAAAAAGAATCAGGGCAAAAGCTCTTTCTGAATGAAAATGAGAATTAATTTTGTGAGCACAAAGTTTCTGTCTTTTTCAGCAAGATCAAACAACTATCACCCAAGAAGATCCTATTTGTTCTACTTGGCACAAACACTAATTAAGACATAAAAGACACAATCATAACAGTATCATAATTGTGCTAACACTCAAGAACAGAAAGCAAAAGGCAAAAATAAATTTTATTCATTGGGTTGCCTCCCAACAAGCGTTATAGTTTTACGTCCTTAGCTAGGCATAAAGCAAGGATCTAAGTTTTTTCATATTTGTCCAACTCTTCAATCAAACACTTAGAATCCCTCAAAGATTTAGCATAAAGATTTTCAATAACAACACTCCTAGGAATAAATTCAAAGATTTCATTCTTGCAAAAAGGATCTCTTATCACTTCAACAAAATCAGGGTGGATACTAATCATCTTAAGACCTCCTTTATTGCTATCACTAGAAGTTGTACCTTTGTTCTTAGATCTCCTACTTTTTACGGGAGTTTCCTCAATAATTTTAGTGGTAGTAAAAGCCGTGCTTAGATTACTAAAGATTTCTTCCAATTTATCGACCCGAGACGGACTTTCTTCTATTCTTTCATGGATTAAAGTACCCCTTTCTTTTAAGAACTTAAAAATATCACCCGCTTTTGATCCAAGATTAGTGGCAAAATTATGCATATTTTTATGTATAATTTCCATATGATCTTCGATGAGCATTTTCTTTTCGATAGCATCCATAACATGCTCAGGAGTCAAAATTGTTTCATTAACCATAAGAGGTGGTGATACCACTAAATTTCCCATAGCATTAAGAGCATGAAAGGGGGACTCATTAAGAAACTTCCACCGGTAACCGTATTAAGGACGAATCTATACCAAGTGGTGATGCCAACATAAAAACATCACAGAAGCACAATGGTAGATTCTTACGGATAGATCTATTATGAGCATTGCAAATTCTATACCAAGCATCTTTTAAACTTTCTCCTCCACTTTGTTTAAAGTTGAGGACCTCGTCCTCGGGGGTGCAAGCAATAGAGGAAGAACTATCCATAACGGCAAACAAGAATGCACACAAAAACAGATCCGACAAGAAAACGGTGAAAGGAAAAAGAGAGGCGAATAAAACGGCAAATTTTTGTGAAGTGGGGGAGAGGAAAATGAGAGGCAAATTGAAAATATGTAAATTGCGAGGAGATGATATTTGTGATTAGGAACTTGGTTATGATGAAGATCCTCCCTGGCAATGGCGCCATAAATTCTCCTTAATGGTAGCTGCAACTACGTCGGTAATTCCCCGGAGAGGGAGGGATGATGTAGCACAACGACGGTAGGCATTTTCCTCAGTTATGAAACCAAGGTATCGAACCAGTAGGAGGACCAAGCAACACAACATAAACAGCACCTGCACACAAACAACAACACCTCGCAACCAGATGAGTTAAAGGGGTTGTCAATCCCTTCCGGGGTACGGCGCCTCAAGTAGGCAAGCGGACGTGAGGTAAATTGCAGTAGATTGATAGGTCGAACGCCAAACTCATTAAAGAAATAAAGATAAAACACAACAAGGTATTTTTTGGTTTAATATATCTGAATAGAAATGCAAAGGAAAAGTACATCGCAAGGCAAATATATGAGAAAGAAGATCCGGGGGCCGTAGGTTTCACTAGTGGCTTCTCTCAAGAAAAATAGCAAACGGTGGGTAAACAAATTACCATTGGGAAATTGATAGAACTTCAAATAATTATGACGATATCCAGGCAATGATCATTACATAGGCCTCACGTCCAAAATTATTAGACGGACTCCTGACTGCATCTACTACTATTACTCCACACATCGACCGCTATCCAGGATGCATCTAGTGTATTAAGTTCATGAAAAAATGGAGCAATGCAATAAGAACGATGACATGATGTAGACAAGATCTGTTTATCTATATGGCGGTAGATATACTTCTCGTCTTTTTATCCTTAGTAGCAACGATACATACGTGTCGGTTCCCTTTCTGTCACTGGGATCGAACACCGTAAGATCGAACCCACTACCGGGCAGCTCTTCCCATTGCAAGATAAATAGATCAAGTTGGCCAAACAAAACCCAAACATAGGAGAAGAAATACAAGGCTATAAGAGATCATGCATATAAGAGACCAAAGAAACTCAAATAACTTTCATAGATATAAAAAGATATAACTGATCATAAACACGAAGTTCATCAGATCACAACAAAACACCGCAAAAGAGTAACATCATATGGATCTCCAAGAGACCATTGTATTGAGAATTCAGCGAGAGAGAGAAAGCTATCTAGCTACTAACTACGGACCCGAAGGTCTACAAAGAACTACTCATGCATCATCGGAGAGGCACCAATGGAGGTGGTGAACCCCAGTTGTGATGGTGTCTAGATTGGATCTTGTGGTTCTGGACTCTGCGGCGGCTGGATGATATTTCGTCGACTCCCCTAGGGTTATGGTATTTTTTAGGGTATTTATAGAGGAAAGAGGCGGTCCGGGGGGGCACCCGAGGTGGGCACAACCCACCAGGGCGCGCCAAGGCGCGCCCTGGTGAGTTGTGCGCCCCTCACCCCCAGGTGCAACCAGGGCCATTGCCTTCCTTCTGGCCCATAAGAAATCACCGTGAAGTTTCGTGGCATTTGGACTCCGTTTGATATTGATTTCCTGCAATGTAAAAAACATGGAAAAACAGCAACTGGCACTTGGCACTATGTCCATAGGTTAGTACCAAAAAATGATATAAAATGATTATAAACATCCAAGATTGATAATAAAACAACATGGAACAATAAAAAATTATTGATACATTGGAGACGTATCAAGATCTGTTATTATACGAAAACCAATCTTTACTTTAAGTATTGTTGCAAATCCATTCAAATTTTGTTATTACATTATACCTACTGTATTCTAACTTTACCATGGCCTACACCCTTCAATATAAACCACAATTTCATCAAAATGAGCACACAATGCAAAGAAAATAGAATTTGCCAAAAACAGAACAGTCTGTAAAGATGCGAAGTTATCTCATCTAAATCAATAAAGAGGCTAGCCAACTCACCTCCACAAGGCTCCCCCAATTGGGGCTTCGTTGGTCGTTGGATCTTCACAGCAGCCAAATTCGATTTTCACTTCACGGTCATTTCCACTGGCCTATGACGGGTGGGCTCGTTTCGGGGGTTCATTGGCTGGGTCAGCCGTGCCCGCGTGCAGGAGATTTTGGCCAATCCACTCCGCATGTTCCGCAACCAATCGCCCAATCCCTTCCTCGCCTCAGTCCGGTGCCAGCCGCCGCCCAAACCCTAGCCCCCGTTTCCCTCGATCCCCACAGCCTCTCTCGCCTCCTCCATCCCTCGTCCTCCCAACCGTCGCCCAAACCCTAGCCCCCGTTTCCCTCGATCCCCAAAGCCTCTCCCGCCTCCTCCATCCCTCGCCCTCCCATCACCATGTCCTCTGCCATGGAGCCTCGCCACCGCATGCTACACCTCCACCATGCTACCCTTCCACCTCGCCATCCTTCTCCTCTCTGTCTATGCGGCCGTCGGTGGCGCCTGGTTCCAAATCCGGCGCAGGTTAGCCGAGTCGGCCGATGGTGAGGTGAAGGAGCAGGGTAGGCGACCCATCGCGATAGGATGAGGCTACAGGGAAGAGGGTCATGTCGCGTGGTGGCCCAGATGCGGCCGCCCCATGGCCGGCCTCGATGAGCATAGCCTCGATCCGGCCTCAGCCGGAGGACCTCAAGCCGAGGAGTGCGGCCTTGTTCGGGACTCGGCATCTGGGGCGGCGACGGAGGAAGAGGGGAAAGGAGGGGAGCATCAGCCAACATATGGGGCGGCGGCGGCTGGACTCCATGAACTGGTCGAGGTGCTTCATGTCAAGGAAGCAGCTGACAGTGCAAGGTATAGAAGAGGGAATCTGTGTGATTAGTCTCCTCCTTTCCTTCTCTTCTCACCATCTCCTCTTCTTTGGAGCTAGCTGAGTGATCCACGGCGAGGAAGATGGGGAAGACAGAGCCGACACCACCGATGCCCACGGACCACTTCAGTCAGCTGCCTTCCATACTTCCTCCTTCAGGATTTTCAATCCAAGGTTAGTTTGCTTTGAATCTATATATGCTTCTACATGATATTTAGTTTCTGTACTATGCACTTGACAAAATGGCAAGGCCGTGCAGCAGAGCATAAAATGGAGCCGGCAACAGGGATGATGGGAGAAACAATGGTGGCTGAACAGTGGACACCCGAAGCTGGCTGAGAAAGAGGGAGGCAGTGCGTGCCGAAAGAGGGCGTCCATGTGGTATCCGTTTCTGGTCATCTTCAGCTTGCAGGTTGCTGAATTTTCTCCTCTTTTGCTGCTTCTCTTTGATCAGTAGAACAAGTCGCACAACATGTGTTTGCACAGATGCTTCTCACAGATGAAGGCTTCTATGTGCAGGTGAGCGGTTTACTAAAATTGTAGCCAGTCCATACTACATGCTCCGAGAGGTATTAAAGCACAAGTGTGGCCCTGAAATCGATGTCTGGATTGTAGGAGTTATACTTTACATACTTCTTTGTGGTGTGCAAACATTTTTGGAAGGTACTTACTTTCCTTGATTGGACAGAATATATGTTGTGAAGAAATTATAAATCACCTTACAAATTGTTGTGATGTTGTGCAGATTCTGAACAGGGAGTAGCACAAGCAATTATGTGCTATGTGGTAGATTTCAAAAGAGACCCAATGCCCGGAGTATCTGAGCCTGCTAAAGACTTTGTTTGACAGTCATTGGATCCAAATCCAATCACACGGTTTACTACAACACACGTACTCGGTGAGCATTAGTGATGTTACCTTTCCCATTGTGTAATAGCATACATAATGTTTTCTCTCTCTCATAATGGTGAATTCAATCTTACATTGAGGTATGTCTTTTTTATGCCATAGCCATGGCCAATTGATAATTAACTTGCAGGGTTTTAATAGTTGCATTAGATAATTTCACTATTTATTTTGTGGCATTGTTGATTGCATCAGTAGAATATCCATGGTTACATGATTCTAAAAAGAATCCTGACATTTCTCAATATAATAGGTGGTGTCTGTCGGTAGGATCTCCCTAAACATGCGTCATCAAATCCAACTGCAAGCTACACGACAAGCTATGATTGAATACCATGTACAAGTATGGGGACAGAATCTTCCATGCAGCTACGAAGCTATGCTTTATTGTATACTGACTTTGTTGCTTGCTGCAGCTGACCTGCTGATGTTGCTGCTGTGCTGGTCAGGGAGTGAGTCCACTGACATACGGACACAAGAGATATTCAGTTATGAGGATTAGGATATTAATGATCGTTCAGTCATTGAGGATTAAAAGAGGCATCAATGCTCCAGTAGAGGTGGTATTGAAGTCGTGGCTGTCAGTAGTCCTTTTATTGATGCTAACTACATGGTAAGGAAGTAATGCTATAAGATTTTCATATTTTGTGCTATGAGATCTTCTGCAACTAAATTCGAAGATAAAGCGTTGAACTCAGCTTTGCAGCAGTTAGTTCAATACTACTTTGTATCAAAATTCCATCAAACCATGTTGCACGGTATTTCGAGCATAGAAGCATTTACTGAACACCTAATTTTATGCCATTAGGTTCCTACTTTTTTCTGTTATTAGGTTCAACGACAAGAATCATCCAGTGGGATGTTCTACTGCATCGAAATTTCACAAATTTAATTCTGCCATTATATTCTTTCCTTCACTGTTGAAGTTAACACCCCCTCCCTTAAGTAGGCCTATATGTTCAAGTATGACTCCACTGATGGCCCCTTTAAAGGATCCATTAAGGTTGTGGATGATTCAATACTGGAGATTAATGCGAAAAATCACAACCACAAGCAAAAGGTAAATATGCCAGGTTAGCTGATTGTTTGCCATATTAGTGCGGTTGATATAGATGCCATGGTTTCTTTCTGCAGAATTTGTTCAGGTCTTGTCTCGCTCACACCTCAAGATGCGAGTTTGGGAGTGCGGTGCTGGTATAACTGATATCCCTTTGATCTTCGTTAAATTTTGTAGGATATGCATTGTGCTTGAGCATGAGAAATCCTTTCCCTCCCTGCATTATCTTTATATGTTATAAAAATGTTACACATGCTTTGGTCCTCCAAAAGATTATTAGCCCATAATGTTAATAACTCTTATGTATGATGATTGAGTGAGATATCCTTTTATCTCCATGCATTTCTTTCCTGTAGTGGATATACAAAATAAACCGTATGATCTAGACTGTAGGAGCAACTGGTGCTTGTGGGACTGGTGCTTGCAGTTGTTGTTGCATCTGTTCTTGAGGGCCGAGCTGAACATATCTGAGAAAGGTCTTTGCTTCATTTTTTTTCTTTCGATGGGATAATGACTTGTCGTTTCAAAACACTTAGTACGTGATCTATCCATCAAATTATAATATAATAATTCAGCAAAATCCCTTTATTTGAACGAGCAAGAATCTGTGGTGTGCTCCTGAGCTATGTTTCCCTTTTCAAAATATTAGAAAGGCTATCTTAACTTAGTCGTTGCATAGAAATTGGTTTTGGCTATTAGGCTCATTTCATATATGCATCACTTATTTGAACGACGCACTCCACAACTGAACTCACATAAGAGGGCAGATAGATGATATCTTGTCTGCTCAGTGATTACCTAGAATACTGGACTTTCCACCAACTTACAAAAATATTTTTTACAGGTATATTTCCTTTATCACTCCCCAGCAGACATGAGTTCTCGTGGCGGGGTCTTTCATGTCGTCATGTTAGGAATTTATTATTGGATTGCATATGAGGTCCTTCTTCAGGTTTCCACTTGTTTCTTACTTAAGTTATCTATCCATTCTGGATTTAACGTGAATATTGCCTTTGTATTCCATATGAAATTCTACTATTTGTTTTAGCTTCTGTAGTTTTCTATTCATTATCCCTAGACATTATCATGTGTGTGTCGATACGCTTCGTGGATGGCGAGGTTTAATATCGCTTGCTTGTCGCTGTCGGTGTACTAAAGTAGGGGTACCTTAGTACCCCGAACTTGTGCACGGGCAGTCGTAGCACCCCACGGCAAGGCTTGCCAGGTGATCGCCAAAAATCTCCATGGTCCCTTTTTGGGCCATCCAAGAACAAAGTATTTGAGCCAAGGCCCCGACAGGAGGAGCTTGCCGGGAAGGCCACCCGAAGAGAGCAAGGCCCCGGCAAGAGGAGCTTGCCGGGACGGCCGCTCGAAGCACAAGGCCCCGGCAAGAGGAGCTTGCCGGGAAGGCCGACCAGGGCACGACAAGAGACTTGCTGCGACGCGCCACGCGTCCCGGCAAGCGACAAGCTCCCGGGCGCGACAAGGCATCAACCGCGGCAAGGCGCTTGTCGCGGCAAGTCACCACCCCGCGCCTGCGTTCCAGCTCATCCACCCACGCGTCGCTCTGGGGCCATTCCAGGCGTACGTGGCGAGAGGCTGCGCAGCCAGGGGCATGCGGTGGCGAAGCAACGTTGACAGGGTAGCCGTCGTGGAAAACGGTGGCGCCCCTGACGGTCCCTTTTCTGCACTGTTTGGGCGACCCAGACGGGCATTTAATGCCCTTGTCCCCTGCCGTCAGAGTTAGGTATGATAGCACTGTGCAAACAGCTGTACCCAACACAGCGTTTTCCAGTTTTACCCCCGCCTACGTTGCCACCTGTGGGCAACCCCTTGCGCATATAAAAGGAGGCCCCATGTGCAACGTAGAGGAGGAAGAGGAGGAAGGAGGCCACTCACGCTCAGTCTGATTAGTTGCCTGAGTGTACTGTAGCACTCAGCGCTCCCGAACAAGAACACAATACAAACCACAAAGCAGCAGTAGGGTTTTACGCATCCATGCGGCCCGAAGCTGGGTAAACCCCTTGTGTGCATCGCCTCGATCCGCTCTTCGCGCGACCTCCGCCCCCCACCGAACCAGAAAGGGGCTCGGTCCCCATAGGTGCTCGTGGAGGCAGATTTCCCCCGACATCTTTGGCGCGCCAGGTAGGGGGCGTCGAGGTTGTGTGAACCTGATCCGGCGTCTGCACAGGCTAGATCTCCATCATCTTCATCGACATGCCACCAAAGAAGAAGGCTCCGGAGGTGGCTGGTCCGTCCGCGTCGAACCCACCGCCCCTGGAGCAAACGGGTGGTGGGGACGGCACCGGCGGCGGAACGGGCGTCGCCGAGCCAGCTCATGGTGCCACGGCGTCCGAACATGCACCGCGCCCCTCTCAGGAGGCATAGGACCAGCAGCGTCTTGGCACTCACGGTACCATACGCTCGCTGGACCCAGATCGAGCTGGCGGATCCCAGGGTGCTCAAGGCCAGCATACACACCAATGTGCTGGCGCGAGCGTGGCGCGACTGCCTGGTCCGGGTGCTACTCCTTCTAACATAGTTAGAAGTTCGAGCACATCCCGCTCCACGCGCCGTTCGCCACCGCTGCCCGCCACTCCAGCAGAAGCTCTAGCACGAGCTCAACTGCTCCTAGACTACCCTCCAACGGCAGACAAGCTCGACAACTGGAGGGCCACGATACAAAGTCTCATCGGCTTCGCTAACGGCGACACCCCGCGGCAGCATAGTGCGTCGCAGCCGCGGCAGGTCGGCCTGACGAGAACCGATGGCGCCAAGACCGGTGGGGGTGCGACCACCGTGCATTCCCCGCCCCAAAGGCCAAGATCGCCGACTCGCCGGAACCATCACGACAACGACTCCACCGCGTCTTCCAATCCGCGAACTCGTCGCGATCAATGCCAAGTTCTTCACGAACGAGAGCAAGAGGACGCTCGTACTCGCATCGAGCGTCGAAGAGAAGCGCGGCGTCAATCAGACTAGCGCGCTGGGCCCTCTGTCGACATGCACGCGCCGGGGGGACAAGGCGACCTGCCGTACGCGGTAGGCTGCCCTGCGTTCACCCGTGAGCTGCGGCAAGTCCAGTGGCCCAGCACGAAGAATTTCATGCCAGACGTACCGGAGAAGTACGACGGCAAGTCGCATCCGTCGGAGTTCCTCAGCATCTACACCATTGCGGTGCAGGCTGCTGGAGGGCGAGACCATAAGATCCTTGCCAACTACTTCCCGTTGGTACTCAAATCCAACGTCAGATCCTGGCTCATGCACTTGCCGGATAACTCCATAACCTTTTGGACAGACTTGTGCCATCAGTTTGTTGGCGAATTCACAGGCGGCCACAAACCCCATGGCCAAGCGAGCGACCTTCATCTGCTCGTCCAGAAGGAAGGGGAACCCTTGCGCAAGTTCATCCAGAGATTCAGCCGCGTACACTACAACATCCCAGACGTCCACCCTGCCGCGGTCATCAGCGCGTTCCATCAGAACGTGCGTAACCGCAGGATGCGGGAGGAGATGGCGATGTGCAAGATCAAAGACGTCAGCGAGCTATATGCCCTGGCCGACAAGTGTGCACGTGCTGAGGAAGGAAGGAAACTTCCCGGAGAGAACACTGGAGCAGGAGAATCTGACAGTGAGGATACCGCCACGGCAAGGAAGAACCGGCGGCGGAGCAACAGGAAGAAGAAGAGCCAAGAAGTACTGGTTGTTGAGCAGTCCGGCGATGAAGGCGCCGGCAAGAAGGCCCAGGCTGGTAGCTCCGGTAAGGAGGTTGCCGGATGCGCCAACTGCCAGGCTGTGGCGGTCGCCGACAAGCGGGACGGCACCAACAAACAGTACTGCAAGATCCACCGCACCAAGGGCCATGACCTCCAGAGCTGCAAGCAGGTCGAGCGGCTCGTCGAGCTGCAAAAGGCCGAGTACGAGCTACGCGACAAGGAGAAAGCCCGGGGAGGTGGCGGAGGATCCGGCACAAAGCGCCCCGGCCAGGGAGAACGCCGCGACAAGGACAAGCAGCGGCAAGCAGACAGACCTCCCCGCGGCCGCGACAAGGACGAAGACGACGACGAAGACGAAGACATGGATGATGTCGAGACCAGTGAGCAGGAGTTTCAGAAAGCCATGGAGGTCTTGTGCGTAGACGGCGGTGCTTCTCTGCATACTTCCCACCGCCAGCTCAAGCAGTGGGCGCGGGAAATCAATGCAGCGGAACCGCCCGTCGAGTCACGCAAGCCTCTGAAATGGTCCAGCACGCCTATCATCTTCGACATTGAGGACCACCCTGACCGCACAACTGCGATCGGGTGCTTGCCGATGTTGGTCTCACCAACAGTACGCAACCTCAAGGTCACTAAGATGCTAGTCGACGGCGGGGCCGGCTTGAACCTGATCTCCTCCGCTGTGCTCCAGAAACTCCAAGTCCCCGACAGCGAGCTCGAAGAGACCGGCACGTTTCAAGGAATCAACCCGGGAAGGAGCAAGCCGAAGGGGAAGATAACGTTGCCAATGACATTTGGCAGCGAGCTGAATTTCAGGACAGAGAGGATCACTTTTGACGTTGCCGATTTTCCATTGCCCTACAATGGAATTCTCGGCCGACCAGCGCTCGCCAAGTTCATGGCGGCCTCTCACTACGCATACAACGTGCTCAAGATGCCAGGCCCGATAAGCGTCATCTCTGTCCCCGGCGACAAGAAGGATGCCCTTATCTGTGCCGACAAGATCTACCGGGAAGCAGCAGCCGCAACGGATCACAAGCCACTTGCCGCTGAAGCTCCCGGAGGGAAGAAGAGGACCAAGCCCGGCAAGTGCTCTGGTGCCCACTCTGGCAAGCGCACCTCTTCGGAGTGCTGCGCTACCGTCGAGGACGCGCCATCGAGCTCCGCCAGCAAGAGTAAGAAGTCAATGGCAGCCCCGCCAACGACCAAAAAGGTGTCCGCCAAGGAGGATGGCACTGGTGGTACCTTCACCATCAGTGCCACTCTCGACCCCAAATAGGAAAGCGCGCTCGTTGCTTTCCTGCGGGCAAATGTCGATGTGTTTGCCTGGCAGCCATCTGACATCCCCGGCGTTCCCAGGAAAGTGATTGAGCACCACCTCGCCGTCTGTCCTCATGCGCGGCCCGTCAAGCAGAAAGTCAGGAAGCAAGCGGTGGAGCGCCAAGAGTTCATCGCAGAAGAGATCAAGAAGTTGGAAGCGGCAGGCCTTGTCGGAGGTGTGCTCCATCCGACGTGGTTGGCCAATCCTGTTGTCGTGCGCAAAGCAAATAGGAAATGGAGGCTTTGCATCGACTTTACTGATGTTAACAAAGCTTGTCCCAAAGATCCCTTTCCCTTGCCGCGCATTGACCAGATTGTTGACTCCACGGCCGGATGTGACCAGCTTTCATTTCTTGACGCATACTCAGGATACCATCAGATCTTCATGGCTGAAGAAGATGAGGAAAAGACCGCATTCATCACTCCATGTGGCACGTACTGTTTCGTACGGATGCCTTTCGGTTTGAAGAATGCTGGTTCGACGTTTGCGAGGGTTGTCCATACCGCTTTTGAGCCGCAAATCCACAGAAATGTGGAAGCCTACATGGATGACATAGTGGTCAAAAGCAGGAACAGGGCAACCCTGATTCAAGATTTAGAAGAGACCTTTACGAACCTGCGCAAGATCAGCCTCAAGCTCAACCCCGAGAAGTGCGTGTTTGGAGTCCCTTCCGGCAAGCTTCTCGGGTTCTTCGTGTCTCAGCGAGGAATCGAAGCCAATCCAGACAAAATCAAGGCCATCGAGCAGATTGAAGCACCAACACGCGTCAAGGATGTACGAATGCTTGCTGGCTGCGTCGCGGCTCTCAGCAGGTTTATTTCCAAGTCTGCAGAACGCGCCCTGCCATTTTTCAAAGTTTTGAAAAAGGTGGGTCCAGTAAAATGGACTCCGGAAGCGGAGGCTGCGCTGCAGGACTTGAAGAAATACCTGTCCTCCGCTCCAATACTTGTCGGGCATAAACCACAAGAGAAGTTGCTGCTGTACCTGGAGGCAACCAATCAAGTGGTTAGTGCTGCGTTAGTAGCGGAGAGGGAGGCAGATGATGAGCTAGCAACCGCGGCAAGTGCGTCCAGCGACAAGCAGGAGGCTTCCCCGACAAGCTCTGGCCCCGACAAGGATGAATCTGCGCAGGAGCGAGTGGAGGTGCAGAAGAAGAGAATGGTGCAGTGCCCAGTTTACTTTGTCAGCTCCCTTCTGCAGGGGGATAGGTCTAGGTACTCTGGTGTGCAAAAATTGCTTTTCGGCCTTCTCATGGCCTCGAGAAAGCTGCGCCATTACTTCCAAGCACATGAGATTACAGTTGTCACCCGCTTTCCGCTGAATTGGGTACTGCAGAATCCAGAAGCAACAGGCAGGATTGTCGAGTGGGCACTGGAACTGTCAAGCTTCGGTCTCAAATTCGAGAGCACTTCAACTATCCAAAGCAGAGCATTGGCGGAGTTCATAGCAGAGTGGACACCGACACCAGACGAAGAGATCCCAGAGACGAGCATCCCCGTCAAAGAAGCAAGCAAAGAGTGGCTGATGTATTTTGATGGTGCCTTCTTGCTGCAAGGCGCCGGTGCTGGCGCGTTGCTTATCGCGCCCACCGGAGAGCATCTCAAGTACATAGTCCAGATGCACTTCCCCAAGGAGCAAGCAACCAACAATACTGCAGAGTATGAAGGTTTGCTCGCCGGTCTCAGGATCGCGGCAGAACTTGGGATCAAGAAGCTCATTTTCAGGGGTGACTCGCAGCTTGTCGTCCGCCAAGTGAACAAAGATTACCAGAGTCCGTTGATGGAAGCGTACGTTGATGAAGTGAGGAAGCTGGAAGAGCGCTTCGACGGCCTGCAAATGGAACACATTCCAAGAGCTGAGAACGGCATTGCTGATGGCCTGTCAAAGTGCGCAGCATTTAAGTTACATGTGGAGCCAGGAACCTTTGTGCTCAAGCTGACTCAGCCATCCGTAACACCATCAACCGGACAGAGCAAGAAGAGGAAGTTGGTCTCCGGCGACTATCTTCCGGCAGAGCTCCCCGGAGCCGCCGCCAAGAAGGTCCCCAAGATCGACGCCAAGAGTGCTGAGGAGCAGTCTGCTCCGGCAAACCCCAGGGTTTGTTCCGTAGAAGCAGGCGCTCCCGACAAGTTTTGCTCCGGCAAGCTTGCCGGGGAACATCAAGCTCCGGCTGAGCCCCAGATCCTCGTCGTAGAAGCGGACGTTCCGGCAGCAGCAGATGTGCCTTCAGTCCTTGTTGTCGAGCCACAGGCTCCAGCATGGGCGCAGCAGACTGTCCATTTCCTCCAGAACGGAGAACTTCCCGAAGAACAAGAAGAAGCGGAAAGAGTAGCCCGGCGCTCAAGTATGTACCAGTTCATCGACAACACACTGTACAAAAGAGGGCGCAACGGCGTGAAATTGAAGTGTATTCCCCGAGAAGACGGACAAAAGCTGTTGGCAGAGATACATGGAGGCATATGCGGTCACCACATTGGCGCAAGAGCACTTGCCGGCAAAGCGTTCTGGCACGGTTTCTTCTGGCCGACAGCCCTCCAGGATGCAACTGCACAAGTAACCAAGTGTGAAGCGTGCCAGTTCCATTCCAAGCAGATACACCAGCCATCTCAAGCTCTCCAGACGATCCCTTTATCCTGGCCATTTTCGGTCCGGGGGCTCGACATCCTCGGCCCCTTCCCCCGAGCTGTCGGGGGCTTTGAGTACTTGTACGTCGCAATCGACAAGTTCAGAAAGTGGCCGGAAATGGAACCAGTGAGGAAGGTGACAGCACAGTCAGCAGTCAAGTTCTTCAGGTCGATTGTTTGCCGCATCGGGATCCCCAACAGGATCATCACCGACAACGGTACGCAATTCACGAGCCGCGCCTTCATGCAATACGTCCAAGATCTCGGCGCCAAGGTCTGCTTCGCTTCTGTTGCTCATGCCAGGAGCAACGGTCAAGCGGAGAGGGCCAATGCCGAAGTACTGCGCGGGCTTAAGACCAGAACTTTCGACAGGCTGCACAAGTGCGGAAGAAACTGGATCGAGGAGCTGCCGGTGGCTCTTTGGTCGATCAGAACGACGCCAAATCGAGCCACTGGCCAGACACCATTTGCTCTAGTCTATGGAGCAGAAGCAGTTACCCCCACGAAACTCGTATACGGGTCACCTCGAGTGCTCGCTTATGATGAGCTTGAGCAAGAGCGGCTGCGTGAAGATGACGCGCTGCTCCTTGAGGAAGATCGTCTTCAGGCTGCTGTGCGAGCCACTCGCTACCAGCAAGCTTTGCGTCGCTACCATAGCCGCAAAGTTAAAGCCAGAAGCTTCGAGGAAGGCGACCTTGTTCTTCGGCGTGCTCCGTCCGCCAAGAATCATAACAAGTTGACGCCGAAGTGAGAAGGCCCTTACCGGGTGAGACGAGTCACGAGGCCCGGCGCTGTCCGCCTTGAGACCGAAGATGGCACTCCGGTGAGCAACTCCTGGAATATTGAGCACCTTCGTAAGTTTTACCCGTAAGGCGCGGTTGTCGGACCCCGTCCGGCAACCACCCTTTTGTACAAGTCTTGCCGCTGTTGCATGTAATCCTTTGTACAAAGCCAGGCGCAGACCCTGAGCAGCAGTAAATGAAGCGCTGGCGCCCTACGTTTTAGCATGCATGCTGAGTCGAGTCTCGTCCTTGGTTAGGGTTGATAGTGCCTAACAGCTGCTAACCCCTAGCTTAGAGGTCGGGTCTGCGTCCTTTTTTCCTATTCTTTCGTTTCCCTTGGTTCGCAGGGTTTTGCATATCCTGGCCAGACCGCTTAAGGACGAAGAAGAGAAGAAGGGCGGACCAGCATCTGGTCCCCGGCAAACCAGTGTTGCCGGGGGCTGCAAGTACAAAGATTCGCCCGCGGCAAGCCAAAGTTGCCGGGGGCTGCAATCCCAGATAAGTTTTTCATCCCTTGTCATGCATTCTCTTATGGACTGAGGAATGCGAAAACCTTGTTTCTTCCTAAAAAGCTGCCGTGCTCCCTTAACTCTGGGCTCCAGAGCGCGTTCCTGGGGCCAGTTCTGGTAGTAACCGCGGCGGCAAAGGGACGGAATGAGGAGCCCGAACCCGCCTCATCCCTACCTCCGCCAAAGGCGTGAGAAAGGTCGAGTGGCGCTGGAGACGGCAGGGCCTGTTGCCGGGCAAAGAAGTGTCTATCTTAACGATATAAAGGATTCGCTCCTTGGCGTGGGTTTTACCCGCGGGACAAATGGCCCGGCAAACATCCCCTTTTCATTAAAAAAACATTCCGCTCAGGTACAGTTCAGAGAGAATGAAAAACATGAGAGATGGGATTACAAGCTTTAAATGCAACTAAAGCCCGAGGGCTTACAAGTTAAAAAGAGATAAGGTGCCCGTAATCCCTTTCTTGTCTCTCTCCTCAGGAGGTAGGACAAGGAGGCGAGGAGGGCAAAAGGGGCGCCTAGGCGAGCTATGGGTGGCAGAAGACACCAAGAGAACACCCCGGGAGCCGTCTGAAAGCTGGACGATGACGGCGGCGCCGGAAGCAGGGCTCGACGAGGCGGCAGGACGTCAGCACGCTGTTGAGGGCGCCGTGCCCCCGTACTCCGAGTTGACGGCCTTGCCGCCCGCCCTCTTCCTCTTCCACAGCCTCCCTACGCCAGCCACCAAGGAGACGACCCCGAGAAGCTCAAGGAGCCGGCGACACGGATGATGGGGTCGCCGGTGCCACACGGAGCCGCGACCGACGCCTAGTCGGACCCGTCATCCCGACGACCGCTACCCTCTTCGTCACTGTCGCTCTCCTCCTCGTCGCTCTCGCTCGAGGAGGAGCCTTCGCTGTTGGAGGAGCTATCCACACAGCACCGGGCCCGGGTCCCGTAGCGCCCGAAGACATTGACGGAGAGGAGATCGCCCTCCATCAACTTAAAATGGAGGGTGAACCCCTCCGTCAAGCTGTGGATACGGGCGAACGTCTTCCACCCTCGACCAAGATACATCACGCCGGGGGCTGGGGACTCAACGTGGACCCGCGTGCCGCTGATCCCGCAGCCCCTCATGCGCAGTCTTAGCGTCTCGGGTTGTTCCATCTCCATCACGCTTGCGAAGGGAGCCGGGAGACGGAGGCGACGACGAGGCGCCCGGCGCAGCCTGACGAAGAACTCACAAGGGTCGTCCCCGATGTGGACCGCCGTGAGAAGAGGAGCCGCTGGCGGAGGCGAGCCCGGCGCGTCGCCCCGTCCGCCTCGTCCCAGAGCGCCTCGGCCTCATCCACGACCTCGTCCACGACCTCGCCCCCTCCCCCTTCCCCTTACGGTTGGCTCTGCCACCGCGGGTGCAAGGGGAGGAGGGGCGCGTTGCCTAGCGGCAACCCTCGCTGCCACCGATGAAGGACCAGGGTTCCCTTTCTCCATGGCGAATGGAGAGAGGGGATCAGAAGCTGAAGGGAAGAAAAGATGAAGGAGTGTGGATTTCCGTCGCCCCCTCTTGCTCTTTATAAAGGAGCAGGGTGGGGGCTCGGCCGCCCCGCTCAGCGAATCAAGACGCAGGAAGAGCAGGCGACTGGGACCGGCCTGCTGCCTCGACCCGTGGCGGCCCGGTTTCCTGCCTCCACCGTCCGAAACTCCAAGTGCATGGAAGCCGCATGGCTGGCGTGCAGAACCGAGGCGACGGATGAGGCGACCTCCCCCCACCCCGTGATCGTGGGGAGCGGACGCCTCGGAAACCATGCCTCGGCCCCGTCCAGCAAACGAGCCACGCCTCCACGCCTCCCTCCACTTATGGAGATGGCGCGAACCGTCCCCCTTTATTGCGACGTGACGCATGCCTGTGGGGCTCAGCCCCGCGCATGCCGCCCACGTCACGCACGCCTCTCCCCCACGATGCCGCGTTCGACGCGTGCCGTTCAGGGGGGGACGTGGTGGATGCAGAAAAAGATGCAGCGTGACCCAGGCCGCGCGTGCCCGTGCATTGTTTTGGGCCTGGCCCAACAGCGCTCGGCACCGTGTATGGCCCAGGCCCGAGGGCTCCTGTCGGTGTACTAAAGTAGGGGTACCTTAGTACCCCGAACTTGTGCACGGGCAGTCGTAGCACCCCGCGGCAAGGCTTGCCAGGTGATCGCCAAAACTCTCCATGGTCCCTTTTTGGGCCATCCAAGAACAAAGTATTTGAGCCAAGGCCCCGGCAGGAGGAGCTTGCCGGGAAGGCCACCCGAAGAGAGCAAGGCCCCGGCAAGAGGAGCTTGCCGGGACGGCCGCTCGAAGCACAAGGCCCCGGCAAGAGGAGCTTGCCGGGAAGGCCGACAAGGGCACGACAAGAGACTTGCTGCGACGCGCCACGCGTTCCGGCAAGGACCGATGAGCGACAAGCTCCCGGGCGCGACAAGGCATCAACCGCGGCAAGGCGCTTGCCGCGGCAAGTTACCACCCCGCGCCTGCGTTCCAGCTCATCCACCCACGCGTCGCTCTGGGGCCATTCCAGGCGTACATGGCGAGAGGCTGCGCAGCCAGGGGCATGCGGTGGCGACGCAACGCTGACAGGGTAGCCGTCATGGCAAACGGTGGCGCCCCTGACGGTGTTGGGGAACGTAGCGGAAATTCAAAAAAATTCCTACGTGTCACCAAGATCTATCTATGGAGAAACCAGCAACGAGGGGAAGGAGAGTGCATCTACATACCCTTGTAGATCGCTAAGCGGAAGCGTTCAAGTGAACAGGGTTGATGGAGTCGTACTCGTCGTGATTCAGATCACCGATGACCAAGTGCCGAACGGACGGCACCTCCGCGTTCAACACACGTACAGCCCGGTGACGTCTCCCATGCCTTGATCCAGCAAGGAGAGAGGGAGAGGTTGAGGAAGACTCCATCCAGCAGCAGCACAACGGCGTGGTGATGATGGAGGAGCGTGGCAATCCAGCAGGGCTTCGCCAAGCACCGCAAGAGAGGAGGAAGAAGAGACGCAGGGCTGCACCAACGAGAGAGAGAGATCGAATCACGTGTGTTATGGGCAGCCCTAGGCCTCACTATATATAGGGGAGAGGGAGGAGGGTGCGCCCCCACCTAGGGTTTCTACCCTAGGGGCGGCGGCAGCCCCAATCCCCATCTGGGGTGGCGGCCAAGTGGGGGGGAGAGGGAGGCGCACCAGGCATGGGCCTTTAGGGCCCATCTGCCCTAGGGTTTGCCCCCTCTTCTCTCCAGGCGCATGGGCCTTGGTGGGGAGGCGCCCCAGCCCACCTAGGGGCTGGTCCCTTCTCACACTTGGCCCATGTATGCCTCCGAGGCCCGTGGCCCCTCCCGGTGGACCCCCGGACCCCTCCGGTGGTCCCGGTACACTACCGGTGAAGCCCAGAACACTTCCGGTGGCCAAAACCATACTTCCTATATATAAATCTTTACCTCCGGACCATTCCGGAACTCCTCGTGACGTCCGGGATCTCATCCGGGACTCCGAACAACATTCGGTAACCACATAAAAAACTTCCTTTATAACCTAGCGTCATCGAACCTTAAGTGTGTAGACCCTACGGGTTCGGGAGACATGCAGACATGACCGGGATGCTCTCCGGTCAATAACCAACAGCGGGATCTGGATACCCATATTGGCTCCCACATGTTCCACGATGATCTCATCGGATGAACCACGATGTCAAGGACTCAATCAATCCCGTATACAATTCCCTTTGTCTATCGGTACGATACTTGCCCGAGATTCGATCGTCGGTATCCCGATACCTTGTTCAATCTCGTTACCGGCAAGTCTCTTTTACTCGTTCCGTAGCACATCATCCCGTGATCAACTCCTTGATCACATTGTGCACATTATGATGATGTCCTACCGAGTGGGCCCAGAGATACCTCTCCGTCACACGGAGTGACAAATCCCAGTCTCGATTCGTGCCAACCCAACAGACACTTTCGGAGATACCCGTAGTGCACCTTTATAGCCACCCAGTTACGTTGTGATGTTTGGCACACCCAAAGTATTCCTATGGTATCCGGGAGTTGCACAATCTCATGGTCTAAGGAAATGATACTTGACATTAGAAAAGCTTTAGCATACGAACTACATGATCTTGTGCTAGGCTTAGGATTGGGTCTTGTCCATCACATCATTCTCCTAATGATGTGATCCCGTTATCAACGACATCCAATGTCCATGGTCAGGAAACTGTAACCATCTATTGATCAACGAGCTAGTCAACTAGAGGCTTACTAGGGACATGGTGTTGTCTATGTATCCACACATGTATCTGAGTTTCCTATCAATACAATTCTAGCATGGATAATAAATGATTATCATGAACAAGGAAATATAATAATAATCAATTTATTATTGCCTCTAGGGCATATTTCCAACAGTCTCCCACTTGCACTAGAGTCAATAATCCAGTTCACATCGATATGTGATTAACACTCAAGGTCACATCCCCATGTGACTAACACCCAAAGAGTTCACTAGAGTCGATAATCTAGTTCACATTACCATGTGATTAACACTCAATGAGTTCTGGGTTTGATCATGTTATGCTTGTGAGAGATGTTATAGTCAACGGGTCTAAACCTTTCAGATCCGTGTGTGCTTTACAAATCTCTATGTCATCTCCTAGATGCAGTTACCACGCTCTATTTGGTGCTATTCCAAATAACTGTTCTACTATACGAATCCAATTTACTACTTAGAATAATCTGGATTAGTGTCAAAATTTGCATCGGCGTAACCCTTTACGACGAACTCTTTTTCCACCTCCATAATCGAGAAAATTCCTCAGTCCACCAGTTACCAAGGATAACCTTGACCACTGTCCTGTGATCCATTCCTGGATCACTCTTGTACCCCTTGACTGACTCATGGCAAGGCACACTTCAGATGCGGTACACAGCATAGCATACTGTAGAGTCTATGTCTAAGCATAGGGGACGACCTTCGTCCTTTCTATTCTGCCGTGGTCATGTCTTGAGTCTTGCTCAATACTCACACCTTGTAACACAGCCGAGAACTCCTTCTTTGCTGATCTATTTTGAACTCCTTCAAAATCTTGTCGTCGTATGTGTTTGTTTGAAAGTACTATTAAGCGATTTTGATCTATCCTTATAGATCTTGATGCTCAATGTTTAAGTAGCTTAATCCAAGTTTTCCATTGAAAAATACTTTTCAAACAACCCTATATGCCTTCCAGAAATTCTACATCATTTCCGATAAACAATATGTCAACAACATATACTCATCAGAAATTCTATAGTGCTCCCACTCACTTCTTTGGAAATACAAGTTTCTCATAAACTTTGTATAAACCTAAAATCTTTGATCATCTCATCAAAGTATACATTCCAACTCCGAGATGCTTACTCCAGTCCTTAGAGGGATTGCTGGAGCTTTGCATACTTGTTAGCATCTTTCAGGATTGACAAAAATCTTCTGGTTGTATCACATACAACCTTTCCTCAAGAAAATCGTCGAGGAAACAATGTTTTGACATCCTATCTGCACAATTTCATAAATAATGCAGTAATCGCTAACATAATTTCAACAGACTCTTAGCATCGCTACGAGTGAGAAAGTCTCATCGTAGTCAATTCCTTGAACTTGTCGGAAAATATCTTAATGACAAGTCGAGCTTTCTTAATGGTGACATTTACCATCATTGTCCGTCTTCCTTTTAAAATCCATCTGTATTCAACAGCCTTACGACCATCGAGCCGTTCTGCCAAAGTCTACACTTTGTTTTCATACATGGATCCTCTCTCGGATTTTATGGCCTCGAGCCATTCATCGGAATCCGGGCCCACCATCGCTTCTCCATAGCTCGTAGGTTCATTGTTGTCTAGCAACATGACTTCCAAGACAGGATTACGTACCACTCTGAAGTAGTACGCATCCTTGTCATCCTACGAGGTTTGGGAGTGACTTGATCCGAAGTCTCATGATCACTATCATAAGCTTCCACTTCAATTGGTGTAGGTGCCATAGGAACAACTCCTGTGCCCTGCTACACACTAGTTGAAGTGACGGTTCAACAACCTCATCAAGTCTCCACCATCCTCCCACTCAATTCTTTCGAGAGAAACTTTTCCTCGAGAAAGGACCCGATTTGAGAAACAATCCTTATTGCTTTCGGATCTGAGACAGGAGGTATACCCAACTGTTTTGGGTATCCTATGAAGATGCAGTTATCCGCTTTGGGTTTGAGCTTATCAGCCTGAAACTTTTCATATAAGCATCGCAGCCCCAAACTTTTAAGAAATGACAGCTTAGGTTTCTCTAAACCATAGTTCATATGGTGTCATCTCATCAGAATTACGTGGTGCCCTATTTAAAGTGAGTGCGGTTGTCTCTAATCCCTAACCCATGAACGATAGTGGTAATTCAATAAGAGACATCATGGTACGCACCATATCCAATAGGGTGCAACTATGATGTTCGGACACACCATCACACTATGGTGTTCCAGGCGGTATTAGTTGTGAAACAATTTCCACAGTGCCAAACTCGTAACTCAGATATTCATTTCTATGATCATATCATAGACATTTTATCCTCTTATCACGAAGATCTTCAACTTCATTCTGAAATTACTTGAACCATTCAATAATTCAGACTTGTGTTTCATCAAGTAAATATGCTCAGTATCTACTCAAATCATCTGTGAAGTAAGAGCATAACGATATCCACTGCGTGCCTCAGCACTCATTGGACTGCACACATCAAAATGTGTTACTTCCAACAAGTTGCTTTCTT
This sequence comes from Aegilops umbellulata, assembly GCA_032464435.1. Lineage (NCBI taxonomy): Eukaryota > Viridiplantae > Streptophyta > Magnoliopsida > Poales > Poaceae > Aegilops > Aegilops umbellulata. Next base: position 374,197,009 of record CP136058.1, on the reverse strand, counting down.
GTTCCATTTTACTGAAACCGAAGCTTTCAATCATCTTGCCCATGTGGTATGATCTGCATGTCTCAAGCGATTCAAAATCAAGTGAGTCCAAACGGTCCATCTGCATGGAGTTTCTTCATGCGTATATACCAATAGACATGGTTCACATGTCTCAATCTTTTCAGAAATGAGTGAGTCCAAAGATCCATCAACATGGAGCTTCTTCATGCATTTTATACCAATATGACTTACATGGCAGTGCCACAAGTAGGTGGTACTATCATTACTATCTTATATCTTTTGGCATGAACATGTGTATCACTATGATCGAGATTCAATAAACCATTCATTTTAGGTGCAAGACCATTGAAGGTATTATTCAAATAAATAGAGTAACCATTATTCTCCTTAAATGAATAATTGTATTGCGATAGACATAATCCAATCATGTCTATGCTCAATGCAAACACCAAATAACAATTATTTAGGTTTAACACCAATCTCGATGGTAGAGAGAGCGTGCGATGCTTGATCACATCAACCTTGGAAACACTTCCAACACATCACGTCAGCTCACCTTTAGCTAGTCTCCGTTTATTCCGTAGCTTTTATTTCGAGTTACTAACACTTAGCAACCGAACCGGTATCTAATACCCTGATGCTACTAGGAGTACTAGTAAAGTACACATTCACATAATGTATATCCAATATACTTCTATCGACAGCCTTCTCATCTACCAAGTATCTAGGGTAATTCTGCTCCAGTAGCTGTTCTCCTCATTACAGAAGCATTTAGTCTCGGGTTTGGGTTCAACCTTGGGTTTCTCCACTAGAGCAGCAGCTGATTTGTCGTTTCATGAAGGATCCCTTCTTGCCCTTGCCCTTCTTGAAACTAGTGGTTTCACTAACCATCAATAAATTTCTACTTTCGCGGTGTCAAACATCGCGAATATTTCAAGGATCATCATATCCATCCCGGATATAGTTCATCATAAAGCTGTAGCAGCTTGGTGGCAATGACTTTGGAAAAAACATCACTATCTTATCTGGAAGATCAACTCCCACTCGATTCAAGTGATTGTTGTACTCAGACAATCTGAGCACAAGCTCAACGATTGAGCTTTTCTCCCTTAGTTTGCAGGCCAAGAAAATCGTCGGAGGTCTCATACCTCTTGACGTGGGCACGAACCCGAAATCCTAATTTCAGCCCTCGAAACATCTCATATGTTCTGCGACATTTCAAAAATGTCTTCGGTGCCTCAATTCTAAACCATTTATAATTACCGAACTATCATGTAGTCATCAAAACGTGTATGTCAGATGTTCGCAACATCCACAGACCACGTACGAGGTCCAGCACACCGTGCGGTGCATTATGGACATAAGCCTTCTATTTTCCGCATAATTGCTACTATCAACTTTCAACTATATTTTCTCTAGGAACATATTTAAAACAGTAGAACTAAAGCGTAAGCTATGACATAATTTGCAAAGATCTTTTGACTATGTTCAGGATAATTAAGTTCATCTTATGAACTCCCACTCAGATAGACATCCCTCTAGTCATCCAAGTGATTACATGATCCGAGTCAACTAGGCCGTGTCCGATCATCACGTGAGACGGACTAGTCAACGTCGGTGAACATCTTCATGTTGATCGTATCTACCATACGACTCATGCTCGACCTTTCGGTCTTCTGTGTTTCGAGGCCATGTCTGTACATGCTAGGCTCGTCAAGTCAACCTAAGTGTTTCGCGTGTGTAAATCTGGCTTACACCCGTTGTATGTGATTGTAAGAATCTATCACACCCGATCATCACGTGGTGCTTCGAAACGACGAACTTTCGCAACGGTGCACAGTTAGGGGGGACACTTTCTTGAAATTTTAATGAGGGATCATCTTATTTACTACCGTCGTTCTAAGCAAATAAGATGTATAAACATGATAAACATCACATGCAATCAAATAGTGACATGATATGGCCATCATCACTTTGCTCCTTTTGATCTTCATCTTCGGGGCTCCATGATCATCGTCGTCACCGGCATGACACCATGATCTCCATCATCATGATCTCCATAATCGTGTCTTCATGAAGTTGTCACGTCAACTATTACTTCTACTACTATGGCTAACGCTTTAGCAATAAAGTAAAGTAATTACATGATGTTTATGTTGACACGCAGGTCATAAATAAATTAAAGACAACTCCTATGGCTCCTGCCGGTTGTCATACTCATCGACATGCAAGTCGTGATTCCTATTACAAGAACATGATCAATCTCATACATCACATATATCATTCATCACATCCTTTTGGCCATATCACATCACATGGCATACCCTGCAAAAACAAGTTAGACGTCCTCTAATTGTTGTTTGCATGTTTTACGTGGCTGCTATGGGTTTCTAGCAAGAACGTTTCTTACCTACGCAAAACCACAACGTGATATGTCAATTGCTATTTACCCTTCGGACCCTTTTCATCGAATCCGATCCGACTAAAGTGGGAGAGACTGGCACCCGCTAGCCACCTTATGCAACTAGTGCATGTCAGTTGGTGGAACCTGTCTCACGTAAGTGTACGTGTAAGGTCGGTCCGGGCCGCTTCATCCCACAATGCCGCCGAATCAAGATTGACTAGTAATGGTAAGCATATTGAACAAAATCAACGCCCACAACTACTTTGTGTTCTACTCATGCATGGAATCTACGCAATAGACCTAGCTCATGATGCCACTGTTGGGGAACGTAGCAGAAATTCAAAAAAATTCCTACGTGTCACCAAGATCTATCTATGGAGAAACCAGCAACGAGGGGAAGGAGAGTGCATCTACATACCCTTGTAGATCGCTAAGCGGAAGCGTTCAAGTGAACAGGGTTGATGGAGTCGTACTCGTCGTGATTCAGATCACCGATGACCAAGTGCCGAACGGACGGCACCTCCGCGTTCAACACACGTACAGCCCGGTGACGTCTCCCATGCCTTGATCCAGCAAGGAGAGAGGGAGAGGTTGAGGAAGACTCCATCCAGCAGCAGCACAACGGCGTGGTGATGATGGAGGAGCGTGGCAATCCAGCAGGGCTTCGCCAAGCACCGCAAGAGAGGAGGAAGAAGAGACGCAGGGCTGCACCAACGAGAGAGAGAGATCGAATCACGTGTGTTATGGGCAGCCCTAGGCCTCACTATATATAGGGGAGAGGGAGGAGGGTGCGCCCCCACCTAGGGTTTCTACCCTAGGGGCGGCGGCAGCCCCAATCCCCATCTGGGGTGGCGGCCAAGTGGGGGGGAGAGGGAGGCGCACCAGGCATGGGCCTTTAGGGCCCATCTGCCCTAGGGTTTGCCCCCTCTTCTCTCCAGGCGCATGGGCCTTGGTGGGGAGGCGCCCCAGCCCACCTAGGGGCTGGTCCCTTCTCACACTTGGCCCATGTATGCCTCCGAGGCCCGTGGCCCCTCCCGGTGGACCCCCGGACCCCTCCGGTGGTCCCGGTACACTACCGGTGAAGCCCAGAACACTTCCGGTGGCCAAAACCATACTTCCTATATATAAATCTTTACCTCTGGACCATTCTGGAACTCCTCGTGACGTCCGGGATCTCATCCGGGACTCCGAACAACATTCGGTAACCACATAAAAAACTTCCTTTATAACCTAGCGTCATCGAACCTTAAGTGTGTAGACCCTACGGGTTCGGGAGACATGCAGACATGACCGGGATGCTCTCCGGTCAATAACCAACAGCGGGATCTGGATACCCATATTGGCTCCCACATGTTCCACGATGATCTCATCGGATGAACCACGATGTCAAGGACTCAATCAATCCCGTATACAATTCCCTTTGTCTATCGGTACGATACTTGCCCGAGATTCGATCGTCGGTATCCCGATACCTTGTTCAATCTCTTTACCGGCAAGTCTCTTTTACTCGTTCCGTAGCACATCATCCCGTGATCAACTCCTTGATCACATTGTGCACATTATGATGATGTCCTACCGAGTGGGCCCAGAGATACCTCTCCGTCACACGGAGTGACAAATCCCAGTCTCGATTCGTGCCAACCCAACAGACACTTTCGGAGATACCCGTAGTGCACCTTTATAGCCACCCAGTTACGTTGTGACGTTTGGCACACCCAAAGTATTCCTACCGTATCCAGGAGTTGCACAATCTCATGGTCTAAGGAAATGATACTTGACATTAGAAAAGCTTTAGCATACGAACTACATGATCTTGTGCTAGGCTTAGGATTGGGTCTTGTCCATCACATCATTCTCCTAATGATGTGATCCCGTTATCAACGACATCCAATGTACATGGTTAGGAAACTGTAACCATCTATTGATCAACGAGCTAGTCAACTAGAGGCTTACTAGGGACATGGTGTTGTCTATGTATCCACACATGTATCTGAGTTTCCTATCAATACAATTCTAGCATGGATAATAAATGATTATCATGAACAAGGAAATATAATAATAATCAATTTATTATTGCCTCTAGGGCATATTTCCAACAGACGGTCCCTTTTCTGCACTGTTTGGGCGACCCAGATGGGCATTTAATGCCCTTGTCCCCTGCCGTAAGAGTTAGGTATGATAGCACTGTGCAAACAGCTGTACCCAACACAGCGTTTTCCAGTTTTACCCCCGCCTACGTTGCCACCTGTGGGCAACCCCTTGCGCATATAAAAGGAGGCCCCATGTGCAACGTAGAGGAGGAATAGGAGGAAGGAGGCCACTCACGCTCGGTCTGATTAGTTGCCTGAGTGTACTGTAGCACTCAGCGCTCCCGAGCAAGAACACAATACAAACCACAAAGCAGCAGTAGGGTTTTACGCATCCGTGCGGCCCGAAGCTGGGTAAACCCCTTGTGTGCATCGCCTCGATCCGCTCTTGGCGCGACCTCCGCCCCCCGCCGAACCAGAAAGGGGCTCGGTCCCCATAGGTGTTCGTGGAGGCAGATTTCCCCCGACAGTCGCCTTCTCTGCCCTCGACATGCCGGAGGCCAATAAAGGTGGGGACGAGTCATGGATCCTGCTGGCGATGGCTACTGGTTGTAGACGAGATTTAAGCAGAGGAATCGCAAAAGATGTTCTATTTCCAAGATTTTCATATCATATTTGTTGTGGGATCTGACTGCTTTACCATATTCTCCTAGTGTGGACGATTTTATAGAGTGAGCTACCATCACTTCTCATTACTAACTGTAATCAATATACATGTGTTTATGCCATAAAATATGGATATTTGTCGAAGCTATTGTCGTGTCATGTAATTACTTGCAGATCAACTATATAATTTTGTTCGTATTGTAAAGTGGAAACGATAAAACCCTACAACTCCTGTGTGATTGTCATTTGATTATTTACTTCCTCAAGTAGTATGGATATGGTACTGCCAGGATATTAAGTATATTCATGAAGTTGTATAAACCACGTCCTATGATTCACTTCTATTATGGATGTTTACTTTCCAGTTTTTGGACTGAAATCCATCCATTGTAATGAATTTGGTTGTATGGGCATTAACTATTTTCATTTGAGTTAGGCTTGCTTCATCACATATAGTTCCCCACTGCTTGTATGACCTAAAACTATCATGCATATGAGGCAAGTTAATATCAATGTTTCACATTTTCTTACTTGCAATACTGTGCTTGCCTATTCAGGTGTTCCAAGACCCAAATCATCGGAAAAACAACACATGCAACACTTTTTTCTTTTGAACTTTGGTTACCCTTATACAAGCCTCCGTTCATTTTGTTTATAAAGTGGTTAGAATAGTAACCATATGTGCTTGCTCAATAGTGATAAATGGAATATTTCCAAAGCACGTATGGTGTGGGTCTGTTCGCAATTTGGCGCAACGGGAGATTATTGAAAAATAATTTTTTTTCAACATGACATGGTTTTGAAATGGGACTCCACTACCAAATTAAAATGTGTAGGTATATCTCATTGTAGATGACAAGTCTCTATTTTTTATTAAAGGGGGTTAAATTTGTTATCATATATGCTTGCTTGCTACTAAAACATGGAATTTCTTTTCATGCTGAACATGGACTCAGTGGGTCTTTGTGCCATTTGTTACCCAGCTGACAAACCGAGAAAGAAAGGAAGGGGATAGATAGTCTTCGCTCGCTCTACGTGGGTTGGGCTAAATAACATATGGGCTATCCTAATACCTGCTGATCCCTATATCTCCGTATATGCACAACAAATACATGTTTTTTCTTAGGTTTCTTATCTTTTTCCCTCTTTTTTTGCAGGAAAAATATGCATGGCCAGGTTTTTCATCATCATAACCATGTTTCCAAACTTGCTAAAAAACTACAACCATGCCAACATTACTCTCTCATCATAGTGCCCATATTTTCAATCTGAGCATATTCATATTATGCAAAGTTTCCCTTTTCCCATACTATTATTTAACAACGTAATAAACATGTTTAAAAAATAGCATGATTTAGTCGAAGGTTCTTGCAGCATGAAACTATTTTCATCGACAACATGTCTTCAACAGGTCTCTGCGCCATTTGGCGCAACGGGTCAACTAGTACTTCTGTAACTGAAAAAATTCTGAACAATTAGGACAACATAGGAAATTTTTATATCAATCTTGTGAAAAACATTCAGAAGTTTTTCGTCGCTTCTGTGAATTTCAACAATTCTGCTACTGGACGCAAACGTTTCTGTTTTCTAACAAGATCAAATCAACTATCACCCAACATGATCCTAAAGGCTTGGCTTGGCACAAACACTAATTAAAACGTAAAAAACACAATCATAACAGTAGCATAACTGTGCAAACACTCAAGAACAGAAAGAAAGAGACAAAAATAAATTTTATTCATTGGGTTGCCTCCAAACAAGCTCTTTCTTTAGAGGCATTAAGATAGGCTTCATATTTTATTGATGCTCATGATACGCCCATTTTGCATCATGCTTTTATATCAATATTTATCGCTTAATGGACTGCTATTTCACGATATGTCACAATACTTATGGCTATTCTCTCTTATTTTACAAGGTTTACATGAAGAGGGAGAATGCCGACAGCTGGAATTCTGGGCTGGAAAAGGAGCAAATATTAGAGACCTATTCTGTGCAACTCCAAAAGTCCTGAAACTCCACGGAATATCTTAAAAGAAATAAAGAAAAATCCTCACCAAAGATGAAGGCCAGGGGGCCCACACCCTGCTCACGAGGGTGGGGGCGCACCCCCCTCCTAGGGTGCGCCCCTACCTCATGGGCCCCCTGGTGGCTCTCCGACACCCATCTTATCCTATATGAAGTCTTTCGTCAAGAAAAAAACGAGAAGCAACCTTTCGGGACGAAACTCCACCGCCATGAGGCGGAACCTTGGCGGAACCAATCTAGGGCTCCGGCAGAGCTGTTCTGCCGGGGACACTTCCCTCCAGGAGGGCGAAATCATCGCCATCGTCATCACCAACTCTCCTCTCATCGGGAGAGGGCAATCTCCATCAACATCTTCACCAGCACCATCTCATCTCCAAACCCTAGTTCATCTCTTGTATCCAATTCTTGTCTCCAAGTCTGGGATTGGTGCTAGTAGGTTGCTAGTAGTGTTGATTACTCCTTGTAGTTGATGCTAGTTGGTTTATTTGGTGGAAGATCATATGTTCAGATCCTATATGCATATTATTACCCCTCTGATTATGAACATGAATATGCTTTGTGAGTAGTTACGTTTGTTCCTTAGGACAAGGGAGAAGTCTTGCTATTAGTAGTCATGTGAATTTGGTATTCGTTCAATATTTTGATAAGATGTATGTTGTCTAGCCTCTAGTGGTGTTATGTGAACGTCGACTACATAACACTTCACCATTATTTGGGCCTAGAGGAAGGCATTGGGAAGTAATAAGTAGATGATGGGTTGCTACGGTGAAAGAAGCTTAAACCCTAGTTTAAGCGTTGCTTCGTAAGGGGCTGATTTGGATCCATATGTTTCATGCTATGGTTAGGTTTACCTTAATACTTTTGTTGTAATTGCGGATGCTTGCAATAGAGGTTAATCATAAGTGGGATGCTTGTTCAAGTAAGAACAGCACCCAAGCACCGGTCCACCCACATATCAAATTATCAAAGTACCGAACGCGAATCATACGAACGTGATGAAAACTAGCTTGACGATATTCCCATGTGTCCTCGAGAGCGCTTTTCCTTATATAAGAGTTTGTTCAGGCTTGTCCTTTGCTACAAAAAGGATTGGGCCACCTTGCTGCACCTTATTTACTTTTGTCACTTGTTGCTCGTTACAATTTATCTTGTCACAAAACTATCTGTTACCATTTATTTCAGTGCTTGCAGAGAATACCTTGCTGAAAACCGCTTATCATTTCCTTCTGCTCCTCGTTGGGTTCGACACTCTTACTTATCAAAAGGACTATGATAGATCCCCTATACTTGTGGGTCATCAGCTCACATGAAAGATAAGAATTGAAACACAAAGAGAGCATCATAAAACATGTGACAAACTCATTTAAGTCTAGCATACTTACTATGCATAGGAATTTTATAGCAAAACAAATTAGCAAGACAAGCAAGATCTAGTATATGCAAGGAGGAAGAAAGAAACAATAGCAATCTCAACATGAAGAGAGGTAATTTAGTGACGTGAAGAATTCTACAATCATACACTACTGCAGGATGCTGCTAACGTGACACTACGATAGGAGATCCTTTGACAAAACTGTGTGCGATGCATTAATCGCAAACGGTGATGTAAAAAACCCGTCAAAATAGATGCAAAACATTTGCGATGAATGATACATCAAACACGATTCAGATTTTAGTTGCATGTGCGATGAGGGGCATACGGTTGATCTGTACGAACTATTTGCAATCAGATAGAACAACAGAAACGGGCAGCCAGATCAAGGTGTGTGCGATATATGGCATACAGTTCACTCCGATGAACCGTTTGTGATGAGTGAGGTGAACACAAATGATTCGGCGTAACAAGATGTGTGTGATACCCGGCAAACAGGTCGGTAATCAGAATTGTGTCCGATCATTATAGACAGCCCATACGGTCTTTTTTTGTGAATTGTGTGCTCGCAGGGCACACAGTTCAACAAACCAACTGTTGGCGATAATGTAGAAGATCTCAGTTGAATACATATTACTAACCGTCTGCGATGAGATTGACAGGATAAACAAAGATATATACAGTCTGCTTAATTTAGCCCTTCTTCTTCTTGTTGTTCTTGTTGGACGGTGAAACTAACACCCAAGGATCAAGTGTTTAAGAAGAAATCGGTGTTCTGGAAATTACCTTACTGGGAGACTCTATGTGTACGTCACTGCATCGATGTCATGCACGTAGAGAAGAACGTAGGTGAAAGCATCCTTGGTACTCTGCTCAAGATTAAAGGTAAAAGAAAGGGTGGTGACGGTTCACGGCTCAATATGCTTGCTGATCAATCACAACGCAAGAGTGAAGCAGAAGATGATGACAAATTAATCAAAGCTTGCTAGAGTTAGAATTTTAGTACAAAACAAGCAACACAGTTCTTCACCTATTTGTTGTCAGTTAAGACACCCTCTTCCTACCGCGCAAACATCAGAAGTCTCGTGGATGTGAGCTCAGGTAAAATGAAGTTGGGACACATGAAGTCACATGATTGCCACGTAATGTTGACACAAATCCTCCCGGTGGCCATCAGGAATCTGACGGACAAAGATATAAGAAACACACTCATTGACCATTTCTTCAACCAACTATGGCAGAAAGTTGTAAATCCTGAAGAGTTGGATCATATGCAAGATGATATTGCAAGAATATTGTCCAACCTAGAGATATTTTTCCCACCGTCATTCTTTGATGTCATGGTCCATCTCACTGTGCACCTTGTCGACGAGATGAAGTATTGTGGTCCTGTGTTTCTTTGCAACATGTATCCCTTCGAGCGGTTCATGGGAATACTGAAGCACTTTTGTCGGAACCGAAACCATCCAGAGGCAAGCATCCTACAAGGTTATACCGCGGAGGAGGTGGTTGAGTTTTGCATCGAATACATGAAACAAGGACCTATAGGTTTGCCCCTCTCTTGCCACGAGGGAAGGCTGAAAGGTAAGCCGGTCCTTGCTGGCACGCAAATGGCTGCACCTGGAGAATTGGCAGAGAAAGCCCATTTGACGGTACTGCTTAACAGCCCAGTTCTGATCGCTTATGCCAAAGAACACTTGGCGGAGATATGCCAAAGCTTCTTACCAATGGTGCCTTCATCAAATGTGGAGATGAAGGAGCACACTAAGCAGTACGCCGAATGGATGAAGAATCGTTTGGCACAAGGATCCATCGATGACATTGCTACGTGGTTGGCACAAAAGCCATCACCTACGGTGTTGACGTACCAAGCATATGACATAAATGGATAAACGTTCTACACTGAGGAACATGATAAGAAGACCTCGTATCAGAACAGCTCTGTTCGAATAGAATGCATGATTGTAAATGAAGCTGATAAAAGGGTATACTATGGAACCATCAAAGAGATTTGGGAGCTTGACTATGTGAAAGTTAAGGTGGCATTATTCAGGTGCACATGGATCCCTCTTGGTCAGGTAATGATTGATGAGTACAGAAAGACCCGTGTTAACAGGACAACGATGGCATATCACGCGGACCCATTCATTCTTGCCAGCGATGCTACCCAGGTTTTCTTTGTGGAAGACCCCTTGCACAAGAACGACCATTTAGCGATGCATGGGAAGAGAAGGGTACTGGGTGTCGATGATGTTGCCGATGAGGACGAGTACTATGAATTTCATGAGTTGCCAGCCAAGGGATCACGCACCCGTGTAACAGAGCAGCGTAAAATCATCAAAAACCCCAAGTTCATTCGGGGTCAACTTAATGATCCCAGTTCCCCCATTTACATGGGAATTAAGCCGTAAGACTTGTCTTTATGCCTACCCTGCAACTTAATTAGTTCAATTTAGAACTGTCGCGTGTACTGAATTTGTGAGTTATGCCCGGTTTTCTGTTGATGTAAGAACCATTAATATGTTGACCTTGATATGCTGTCAGCTCAGGCAATGATATGAAATGTTTTTTTGTTATTATTATTATTATTATTATTATTATTATTATTATTATTATTATTATTATTATTATTATTATTATTATTATATCATAGAGTTAGCACACTCAATTGATCTCACTACAGTATGTGTGAACAAATATATGCAATCTGGTTTGCGAATAGCACACGGTTGGTTGATAAAAGCCGTGTGCCGACCAAACCCCGCCACCGTGCCCACAATCTGAGTAGTGCTTTCTGATTGGCCAGAACCCAAACCCCACGGATCGTACGTCTGCACCGTTTGATGCGCCCAAATCGAACGGTGATCCTCATCCCTTTCGACAGCACATGCAGTTCCGGTTGTAATTTTATTTTTATGCACAAAATGCACGTCAATCTCAAAAAATGTCTTAAATATACCTAACATACCTGAAATGCGCAAAAAAATCAAACCCGTGGTATAATGGTGATTGTGTACCGTGGGGAAATTTTTATGAGGCCAAACGATGAAGTCACCGGCCACAGGAGTTTGAATTGACACGTCTCCTTTTGGAAAACCATGATCCTTCATGAGAGATGCTCCGGTTTGCAAGGAGCGGTCATCAAAACTTGTGCCAAACTTTACCAAAAAAAATTCCACGGGGTCGTGAGAGCATGCCACTAATGTCTACTACACAACCTTCTTCTTGTAGACGTTGTTGGGCCTCCAAGTGCAGAGGTTTGTAGGACAGTAGCAAATTTCCCTCAAGTGGATGACCTAAGGTTTATCAATCTGTGGGAGGCGTAGGATGAAGATGGTCTCTCTCAAGCAACCCTACAACCAAATAACAAAGAGTCTCTTGTGTCCCAAACACACCTAATACAATGGTACATTGTATAGGTGCACTATTTCGGCGAAGAGATGGTGATACAAGTGCAATATGGATGGTAGACATAGGTTTCTGTAATCTGAAAATATAAAAACAGCAAGGTAACTAATGATAAAAGTGAATGAAAACGGTATTGCAATGCGTTGAAACAAGGCCTAGGGTTCATACTTTCACTAGTGCAAGTTCCCTCAACAATAATAACATAATTGGATCATATAACCATCCCTCAACATGCAACACAGAGTCAATCCAAAGTCACTAATAGCGGAGAACAAACGAAGAGATTATGGTAGGGTACGAAACCACCTCAAAGTTATCCTTTCTGGTCGATTTATTCAAGAGTCCGTAGTAAAATAGCACAAAGCTATTCTTTCCGTTCGTTCTATCCTAGAGTTCATACTAGAATAACACCTTAAGACACAAATCAACCAAAACTCTAATGTCAGCTAAATACTCCAATGTCACCTCAAGTATTCGTGGGTATGATTATACGATATGCATCACACAATCTCAGATTCATCTATTAAACCAACACAAAGTACTTCAAAGAGTGCCCCAAAGTTTCTACCGGAGAGTCAAGACGAAAAGGTGTGCCAACCCCTATGTATAAGTTCAACTGAACCCGCAAGTTGATCACTAAAACATACATCAAGTGAATCACGTGATATCCCATTGTCACCACAGATAAGCACATGCAAGACATATATCAAGTGTTGTAAAATCCTTAAAGACTCAATCCCATAATATAATTTCAAAGGGAAAACTCAATCCATTACAAGAGAGTACAGGGGGAGAAACATCATAAGATCCAACTATTAAAGCAAAGCTCGCGATACATCAAGATCGTACCACCTCAAGAACACGAGAGAGAGAGAGAGAGAGAGAGAGAGAGATCAAGCACATAGCTACTGGTACATACCCTCAGCTCCAAGGGTGAACTACTCCCTCCTCGTCATGGAGAGCGCTGGGATGATGAAGATGGCCACCGGTGAGGGATCCCCCCTCCGGTAGGGTGCTGGAACAGGGTCCTGATTGGTTTTTGGTGGCTACAGAGGCTTGCGACGGTGGAACTCCCGATCTAGGTTTCTTTGTGGAAGTTTAGGTATATATAAGAGGTGTTGGCATCGGGAACAAGTCAGGGGGGTCCCTGAGGCAGCCACGAGGTAGGGGGCGCGCCCAGGGGTAGGGCGCCCCCACCCTCGTGGGTGCCTCGGGACTCTTCTGGCCCATCTCCGATGCTCAGTGGGCTTCTTTGGGCCCAAAAATAATCTCCGTGAAATTTCACGTCAATTGGACTCCGTTTAGTTTTCCTTTTCTGCGATACTCAGAAACAAGGAAAAAACATAAACTGGCACTGGGCTCTAGGTTAATAGGTTAGTCCCAAAAATCATATAAAATAGCTTATAAATGCATATAAAACATCCTAGATGGATAATATAATAGCATGGAACAATCAAAAAATATAGATACGTTGGAGACGTATCAAGCATCCTCAAGCTTAATTCCTGCTTGTCCTCGAGTAGGTAAATGATAAAAACAGAATTTTTGATGTGGAATGCTACCTAACATATTTATCAATGTAATCTTCTGTATTGTGGCAAGAATATTCAGATCCATAAGATTCAAGACAAAAGTTTAATATTGACATAAAAATAATAATACTTCAAGCATACTAACAAAGCAATCATGTCTTCTCAAAATGACATGGCCAAAGAAAGCTATCCCTACAAAATCATATAGTCTGGCTATGCTCTATCTTCATCACACAAAATATTTAAATCACATACAACCCCGATGACAAGCCAATCAATTGTTTCATACTTTTGATGTTCTCAAACTTTTCCAATCTTCACGCAATACATGAGCGTGAGCCATGGACATAGCACTATAGGTGGAATAGAATGGTGGTTGTGGAGAAGACATAAAGGAGAAGATAGTATCACATCAACTAGGTGTATCAACGGGCTATGGAGATGCCCATCAGTAGATATCAATGTGAGTGAGTAGGGATTTCCATGCAACGTATGCACTAGAGCTATAAGTATATGAAAGATCAAAAAGAAACTAAGTGGGTGTGCATCCAACTCGCTTGCTCACGAAGACCTAGGGCAATTTGAGGAAGCCCATCATTGGAATATACAAGCCAAGTTCTATAATGAAAAATTCCCACTAGCATATGAAAGTGACAACATAGTAGACTCTCTATCATGAAGATCATGGTGCTATTTTGAAGCACAAGTGTGGTAAAAGGATAGTAGCATTGCCCCTTCTCTCTTTTTCTCTCATTTTTTAATATTTTTTATTTGTGCCTTTTCTCTTTTTTATGGCCTCTTTTTTTTCTTTTTTTTCATTCGGAGTCTCATCCAGACTTGTAGGGGAATCATAGTCTCCATCATCCTTTCCTCACTGGGACAATGCTCCAATAATGATGATCATCACACTTTTATTTACTTACAACTCAAGGATTACAACTCAATACATAGAAAAATATATGACTCTACATGAATGCCTCCGGCGGTGTACCGGGATGTGCAATGACTCATGAGTGACATGTATGAAAGAATTATGAATGGTGGCTTTGCCACAAATACGATGTCAACTACATGATCATGCAAAGCAATATGACAATGATGAAGCGTGTCATAAATAACGAAACGGTGGAAAGTTGCATGGCAATATATCTCAGAATGGCTATGCAAATGCCATAATAGGTAGGTATGGTGTCTGTTTTGAGGAAGGTAATGGTGGGTGTATGGTACCGGCGAAAGTTGCGCGGCACAAGAGAGGCTAGCAATGGTGGAAGGGTGAGATTGCGTATAATCCATGGACTCAACATTATTCATAAAGAACTCACATACTTATTGCAAAAATCTATTAGTTATTGAAACAGAGTATTACACGCATGCTCCTAGGGGGATAGATTGGTAGGAAAAGACCATAGCTCGTCCCCGACGGCCACTCATAAGGAAGACAATCAAAAAATAAACCATGCTCCGACTTCATCACATAACGGTTCACCATACATGCATGCCATGGGAATCACAAACTTTAACACAAGTACCTCTCAAATTCATAACTACTCCACTAGCATGACTCTAATATCACCATCTTCATATCTCAAAACAATCATAAAGAATCAAACTTCTCATAGTATTCAATGCACTTTATATGAAAGTTTTTATTATATCCCTCTTGGATGCCCATCATATTAGGACTAAATTCATAACCAAAGCAAACTACCATGCTGTTTAGAGACTCTCAAAATGATATAAGTTAAGCATGAGAGTTCATTTATTTATTCAAAATAAAACCACCACCGTGCTCTAAGAGGATATACGTGAAGCACTAGAGCAAGTGACAAACTACTCCGAAAGATATAAGTGAAGATCAATGAGTAGTTGAATAATTATGTAACTATGTGAAGACTCTCTAACATTTAAGAATTTCAGATATTGTTATTTTATTCAAACAGCAAGAAAAACAAAATAAAATGACACTCCAAGCAAAACACATATCATGTGGTGAATAAAAATATAGCTCCAAGTAAAGTTACCGATGAACAAAGACGAAAGAGGGGATGCCATCCGGGACATCCCCAAGCTTAGGATTTTGGTTGTCCTTGAATTTTACCTTGGGGAGCCTTGGGAATCCCCAAGATTAGGCTCTTTCCACTCCTTATTCCATAGTCCATCGAATCTTTACCCAAAACTAGAAAACTTCACAACACAAAACTTAACAGAAAACTCGCAAGCTCCGTTTGTATAAGAAAATAAATCACCACTTAGGTACTGTTGTGAACTCATTCTAAATTCATATTGGTGTAATATCTACTGTATTACAACTTCTCTATGGTTCATACCCTCCGATACTACTCATAGATTCATCAAAATAAGCAAACAACACAATGAAAACAGAATCTGTCAAAAACAGAACAGTCTGTAGTAATCTGTATAAAACGTATACTTATGTAACTCCAAAAATTCGGAAATAAGTTGGTGGACCTGAGGAATTTGTCTATTAATCTTCCGAAAAAAGAATGAACCTAATATCGCTCTCCAGTAAAACGTTGTAGCTAATCTCGTGCGCGCTAAAGTTTCTGTTTCTTACAGCAAGATCACAAAGACTTCACCCAAGTCTTCCCAAAGGTTCTACTTGGCACAAACACTAATTAAAACATAAAACCACATCTAAACAGAGTCTAGATCAATTATTTATTACTAAACAATAGCAAAAAGCAAAGACAAAAATAAAGTTGGGTTGCCTCCCAATAAGCGCTATTGTTTAACACCCCTAGCTAGGCATGATGATTTCAATGATGCTCACATAGAAGATAAGAATTGAAACATAAAGAGAGCATCATGAAGCATATGACTAACACATTTAAGTATAACCCACTTCTTATGCATAGGGATTTTGTGAGCAAACAACTTATGGGAACAATAATCAACTAGCATAGGAAGGCAAAACAAGCATAACTTCAAAACTTAAAGCACATAGAGAGAAAACTTGATATTATTGCAATTCCTACAAGCATATGTTCCTCCCTCATAATAATTTTCAGTAGAATCATGAATGAATTCAATAATATAACCATCACATAAAGCATTCTTTTCATGATCTACAAGCATAGAAAAATTACTACTCTCCACATAAGCAAAACTCTTCTCATTCGCAATAGCAGTGGGAGCAAACTCAATAAAATAACTATCATGTGAGGCATAATCCAATTGAAAATTAAAATCATGATGAAAAGTTTCATGGTTATCATTATTATTAATATCATACAAGTCATCACAATAATCATCATACATAGCAACTTTGTTCTCATAATCACTTGGAACCTCTTCCGAAATAGTGGATTCATCACTAAATAAAGTCATGACCTCTCCAAATCCACTTTCATAATTATCACAATAATATTCAACATCCTCCAAAATAGTGGGATCATTACTTCCTAAAGTTGACACTCTTCCAAACCCACTTTCATCAATATAATCATCATAAATAGGAGGCATGGTTTCATCATAATAAATATTCTCATCAAAACTTGGGCGGTTAAAAATATCATCTTCATCAAACATAGCTTCCCCAAGCTTGTGGCTTTGCATATCATTAGCATCATGGATATTCAAGGAATTAATACTGACAACATTGCAATCATGCTCATCATTCGCATATTTTATGCCAAGAGTTCTATGTAATTCTTCTTCTAGTACTTGAGCATAATTTTCCTTTCCATCATTTTCACGGAAGACATCAAAAGGATGAAGCATATGAGGCAACTTTAATTCCATTTTTTGTAGTTTTCTTTTATAGACCAAACTAGTGATAAAACAAGAAATTAAAACACTCAATTGCAAGATCTAAAGATATACCTTTAAGCACTAACCTCCCCGGCAACGGCGCCAGAAACTGCTTGATGTCTACTACACAACCAATTCGTCTTATAGACATTGTTGGGCCTCCAAGTGCAGAGGTTTGTAGAACAGTAGCAAATTTCCCTCAAGTGGATGACCTAAGGTTTATTAATCCGTGGGAGGCGTACGATGAAGATGGTCTCTCTCAAGCAACCCTGCATCCAAATAACAAAGAGTCTCTTGTGTCTCCAACACACCCAATACAATGGTAAATTGTATAGGTGCACTAGTTTGGCGGAGATGGTGATACAAGTGCAATATGGATGGTAGATATAGGTTTTTGTAATCTGAAAATATAAAAACAACAAGGTAACTAATGATAAAAGTGAACGAAAACGGTATTGCAATGAGTTGAAACAAGGCCTAGGGTTCATACTTTCACTAGTGCAAGTTCTCTCAACAATAATAACATAATTGGATCATATAACTCTCCCTCATAATGCAACAAAGAGTCACTCCAAAGTCACTAATAGCGGAGAACAAACGAAGAGATTGTGGTAGGGTACGAAACCACCTCAAAGTTATCCTTTCTGATCGATCTATTAAGGAGTCCGTAGTAAAATAGCACAAAGCTATTCTTTCTGTTCGTTCTATCCTAGAGTTCGTACTAGAATAACACCATAAGACACAAATTAATCAAAACCCTAATGTCACCTAGATACTCCAATGCCACCTCAAGTATCCGTGGGTATGATTATACGATATGCATCACACAATCTCAGATTCATCTATTCAACCAACAAAAAAGTACTTCAAAGAGTGCCCCAAAGTTTCTACCAGAGAGTCAAGAAGAAAACGTGTGCCAACCCCTATGTATAAGTTCAACCGAACCCGCAAGTTGATCACCAAAACTGTCGTGGAATTGTCACGGCAAATGTCCTAGGATGAGGACTTAGTCGTGAGGCCAACGCATCTATGTGGTAGCTTGAGAGGGGTTGAGCGGAATCGAGAGACGGAACACAAGACAGGGATTTTCCTTAAACCGGACTATAAACCGGAAGCATCATTGTGAGCCGGAATACTTCCGACGGCCTTTAAATTTTTATCAATATAACAGTAGCATCCGAGACGGGCTTATCTTTCCCTCCAACGTCCTGGGGTTCTTGACTTCACTGTAAATCGGCAACATTTGCTGAGTCATATCGTTGTAGCCACCGAGTCTCAAGGTGACTCGAGGAGTTGGCTTGAGATTCTTCATATTTGATCGTGATATAAACCAACATAAGTTGTATATCATTTGTGTTGATAGCCCGATGTGAATCCATAGAAGGTTGACTGCGGCGGGTTATAAATGATCCCGTATGAGCCGTGTCAGCAACTCGGCCAATGGTTTCTTCCAACTGGCTAATTGAAGTTAACCAAACTGTAGTGGCGGCGACTTGTGTGCTTGGCCATTGAGCCATCCATTGCAGACGACGGTTGATAGTATATGATAATTTGCCTCCATTTTGTTGAAAGAAAATCGGGCTACCCAAGCTGTGACAATAAACAGCTCATGCAGACAGGTGCGGCCCGGCAGGTTGATGTAGACTAGGCCTCGGGGCGGCGATTTACGCATGTCCATTGACAACAAGCAGACATGATCCCAGCAAGCCGATGTGGACCAGTCCGCAAGGGTAGCAGCTTGTGTGCGTCCATTCACCATGTGATATGTCCCGGATTATCACCAAGCGGGATATTATCAACCCGTGCTCCGTATTCGTGGTATAAACCACATTTGTAATGAATAATGGTCCTGTATATAAAGTATACAAATCAAAATAATTTGTCCTTTAATAGAAATAATATGTGTTAGTAAAATAAATTTGGATGGATATCACCTTTTTAAGCTCCGGGTTAATCTCTTCATCAAAATCTGAATTCGTTGTGTTCCTGAAGCCCCTGAAGCAGGGCCGGCCGGTTTGTCTCACAACAGTATAAGAAGCCTAGTGAAGAAAGGACCGGCTCAAGGCGCGACGGGTTGATGAAGCAAGGCCCGGGCCGCTCGGTCGGGTTATCCGAGCACCACAGCACATGACCACGAGCAGGGGTAACAGCTCGGCCACGGCACCAGCGTCTCAGAGCTTGTTGAAGCGGCAGCGGAGAAGGCGGCACGCGTGACTCGGAATCCAAGGCAGAGGAGCAGGAGCCAGCCCTCAGAGCAACGCCGGCGCACGGCCAAGCCAGAAGCAGGACAGGCAGAACCCGGCGGGGCCGGGCCGCAAGCGCCTGAGGCCGGGCGACTGCCGAAAGCAGGCTGCAAACCAGGCGGAGGGGCACGGCGGCTTGGGTGTGAAGCGCGCTCATCGCGGTGCGAAGGCTGGGCAATGGTAACGGTGGTTCACGACTCAGAAGTGTTGGCCTCCCCCACGGCAGACGACGGAGATGAGCAGAGGGGTGTTGGCTTCGACACGGGACTGAACTTCAAAATCGGCGCCTTAGCATGGGCGGACTGGTGCGCAGGGCGGCTCAGCGTAGGCCTGATGGCGGCTTGGCGATGCCGCGTGCGGAGGCAGCAACTCGCAGCAGGAGTTGTGGCTCGTGACCGCAAAGGAGATTCAAGGGCGAGGCGAGCGTCATGGAGGTGAGGTGGCGGCTCGGCGAAGGCCAAGCGAGGGCTGGTGCGAGCTAGACATGGACGGCGCCACAGCGGAGTCTGGTGAGCAGAAGCGTGGCGACTGGTGGCTCGAGGTCGAGCGGCTTAATCCGGCCGTGAACAAGGCGACAACAATCTGATATGGCAACTTGGCGACACAATAAACTCAGAACGCAATCCGGCCATGGCAGAAGACGCGGCGACAGAGGCGTTGGTAGGCGGCGACTCAACGAACCACGATGTCTTGAGGCAGATGCGGTCGGAGGAACATTGCAACGGCCGGACTGGCGCAGTGGAAATCCGAGCGCGGAGGCCGGCAAGGGCGGCTTAACGCCGTAGGAGCGACGTCCACGCAGGGCGGTTCAGCAGAAACGGAGGCCGCACGCTTGGCGGTTTGACCGGGGCGGTTCAGCGACGAACAGCCGAGGCAGGCCGGATCGGAGGTGGCCGGTGGAGGAGATTGTGCAGGGTTGATTTAGAAGTGACTCGGCGCGCGTCCTGATAGCGAGATGGAGATAGGTCAGCCCGGAGCGGAGACTTGACAAGGCGGTGGCCCGGCAACTCGCGGGGGCAGCCCAGGTAGGCCACTGCGGGCACTCGAGAAGGAACGGCGGTTTTGGCGATTTGACGCCGCCGAGGGCCGTGGCGGCGACACTGCTGTTGTTGTAGTTGAAGCGGCGACTCGGCCACTGCGGCCCAAAAGGCAAGACGCGACCGGCGGCGGAGGCAGTACAGGCAACGGTCGAGAACAGGGAGCGCTCAAGGCGAGGCCGCAGACGTCGAGGTCTTCGAGAAGACCCCCGTTGAAGAGAAGCACCGTGGCCACTGCTGGCCTGGCGCAGCCGGTTTGAGGTGCGGAGATGGCCGGCCGGAGCAGACACTGGTGCGGGCGGGTTGTGCACTACCGACGAGCGGCAGAGTCGACTCAACTGCAAGAGGAAGGCCGGTTTGCAGGTGCTCGGAGGTAGGCTGAATTGGGCGCGGCACGGTTCAGATAGCAGCGTGCGGCGACTTGGAGGCTCCAGGCGGAACGGCGTGGCGACTTGGATCGAGGTCCTCCCGGCGATTTAATGCAAGGCCGAGACAGCAACTGCCGAGGCCGGGCGGCTCAAGGCGGATCCGGTTTGATGGCGGAGGTTAAAAAAACAACGCCGAGGCCGATTTGCTGTGGCCGCGGCGGGGCGCGCCGGAGCCGGCCGGAGCGGCAACCTGGTTCAGGCACGCCGCTGGGGGCGACAGGGCCGGTCCGAGGCGGCGACTTGCAGGTGGGGAGGTCAACGATGGTGGCCCAGAAGCATCGCCGGCGAAGGAAAGCAGCGCGAGAGACCGGGTCACCGCTGTCTCCTCTTCCAGGTCGTAGCTGAATCTGCTTCCTGGTCGTGGGATCGTGGCCACTCCTTTTTTTATTCCATTGATCCCAAATTGCAAACAGCACACGTCGACTAGGCCGGGGTCCCTCGGGTCCTTAATCAATTCGGTTTTGCTGCTCATCAGATCGAAGCGACAACTTCTTTTTCCTTCAGTAGATACGTGTGGTTTGAACCTTGGCGACTTGACAACTCTGACAAACAATTACAGATCGAAACCTGACATGTCGACGAGCCAGGTTGCTGCAAAAACATTGTCCTCGGCGACTCGTGATTCAACCGCTCGCTTTAGACGAACAATTGGTTGACTCATCTTGAATTTATTGATCGCGAGGGCCGACTCAAAATTGTTTAATCTTGATCAATGAACTTGGAGTTGATGTAAATTCTGACCGGTCTCTTCTTCACCGAAAAATTATGAACTCCTCGATCCTTGAGGAAAAATCCCTCCAAGAACTCAACACCGCCGTGTGACGGCCCCACGGTGGACGCCAACTGTCGTGGAATTGTCACGGCAGATGTCCTAGGGTGAGGACTTAGTCGTGAGGCCAACACATCTATATGGTAGCTTGAGAGGGGTTGACCGGAATTGAGAGACGCAACATAAGACAGGGATTTAGACAATTTCGGGCCCCGGGAAACATCATCCGGTAACAACCCTACATGTTGTTTGAGGCTAGGTCTCATTATCATCATGAAGGAGTCGCCGTAAACCGGCTCTCCTCTTTGTGTCTAGCCCTAAGATTGTTTCTTCTTACTTGTAGCTTGTCCCTCTTTGTGGAGCCCTACCTCTCCTTATATATGTTGAAGAGGCGGGTTACATGTAGAGTCCAACTCGGACTTAAGACTTAACTATTCTAACTTATCTTCATGGGCTTCTTAACATCTTGGACTTCATCACATCTCGGGCTTCATAACCCCTGGCAACCCAGCTATCACTGTTTGTCGGTTTAAGATGGTCTGCCGGTTTAAGATGGTCTGCCGGTTTAAGATCTGACTTAACTCCTGCCGGTTTACCACATGCCTTAACACTTGCCGGTTCACCACCTGCCGGTTTACCGTCCGTCATAGCCATCTGTCTTAACTGTCTGTCTTAACTGTCCACCGGTTTAACATCCGCCGGTTTACCAAGTCCCAGCCGGTTTACAACTCTGGCCGGGTCATACCGTGGGGTATATCCCCGACAAAAACATACATCAAGTGACTCATGTGATATCCCATTGTCACCACAGATAAGCACATGCAAGACATACATCAAGTGTTCTCAAATCCTTAAAAACTCAATCCGATAAGATAATTTGAAAGGGAAAACTCAATCCATTACAAGAGAGTAGAGGGGGAGAAACTGTCGGCGTTCTGGGAACGGGGGTCCCCAGACTTGCCTGCCTGCGGCGTGCGGCGTGGCTCAAAGGGGGCCCAGCATGGCCCATCTTCATCAACACAGACCCATGACCCTCGCGAGGGGCCAAGCCTCGCGGGGCGGACGACACGGAGCTTCCTCAGGCACGGCCTCATCAGGCTGGCTCACGAGGAGGCGGAGAGATCAAGGCGGGATACGTCATGAGGCGCCCATGACGCAAGCCATGACGACCGAGGGCGCCAGGCGGGCGCCAGCCAGCGCAGTGTCCTCCTTTCCTCTTTGGTGCAAAGGGAGCAAGCGCAGGCGGGAGCATCAAGCAAAGGCACCCATTTCGGTGCAACGAGACCAAGGCCAGCCCAACGGCAGGGAAGAAGTCATTGTGGAGCCCAAGCCAGCGTCACCACCAGAGCCTTTGGCAGGCGAGGACCAACTTTAGTCAGGATAAGTGTACCATATGTTCCCCTTCAAAATGGCCAATTGTTGGCGCCCTTCCCGCTCAATATTTGGGTAGAGGCCCAGGGCCTTTTCCTAGAAATAGGACTAGCCACCCCCGGGGTAGAAGAGATCGAGAACGGTACACAGAATTGGAGAGGAAGCGGATCGAGAATCAGAGAGAGAGAGAGAAGGGTGACTGAACTCCTCCTAGTAGTTCATCGCCCCAGCCAAGAACAGACCCTCGGGAGGCTGTTCTTCCTTGTATTACTCATCATCATCATCCAAAGAGGCAATCCACCACACCACAAACTGGAGTAGGGTATTACACCACATCGGTGGCCCGAACCAGTATAAACCCTGTGTCTCTTGTGTTGTTCTTTTCATAGCTTAGATCTTAGCGAGGCGGAGGGGTACAGGTAGGTAGAAGGAGAAATCTCCGCGCGCACCCCAGTGTTCGAACCTGAAGGGTCTGCCGGAACCCGAAATCCGACAAACATCATAAGATCCAACTATAATAGCAAAGCTCGCGATACATCAAGATCGTACCACCTCAAGAACACGAGAGAGAGAGAGAGAGAGAGAGAGAGAGAGAGAGAGAGATCAAGCACATAGTTACTGGTACATACTCTCAGCCCCAAGGGTGAACTACTCCCTCCTCGTCATGGAGAGCGCCGGGATGATGAAGATGGTCACCAGTGAGTGATCCCCCCTCCGGCAGGGTGCCGGAACAGGGTCCCGATTGTTTTTTGGTGGCTACAGAGGCTTGCAGCAGTGGAACTCCCGATATAGGTTTCTTTCTGGAATTTTGGGTATATATAAGAGGTGTTGGCATCGGGAACAAGTCAGGGAGGTCCCAAAGGCGGTCACAAGGTAGGGGGGCGCGCCCAGGGGGTAGGGCGCGCCGCCCACCCTCGTGGGTGCCTCGGGACTCTTCTGGCCCATCTTCGATGCTCAGTGGGCTTCTTCTAGTCCAAAAATAATCTCCGTGAAATTTCAGGTCAATTGGACTCCGTATGGTTTTCCTTTTCTACGATACTCAAAAACAAGGAAAAAATAGAAACTGGCACTGGGCTCTAGGTTAGGTTAGTCCCAAAAATCATATAAAGTACTCCCTCCGTTCAGAAATGTAAGTCTTTTTAGAGGTTTCAAATAGACTACCACATACGGATGTATATAGACATATTTTAGAGTGTAGATTCACTCATTTTGCTCCGTATGTAGTCACTTGTTGAAATCTCTACAAAGACCTATATTAAGGAACAGAGGAAGTAGCATATAAATGCATATAAAACATCCTAGATGGATAATATAATAGCATGGAACAATAAAAAAATTATAGATACGTTGGAGACGTATCAGCCACAGGCACACATCGATTTTGTTGATGTCCGAACTCCATCTGAATTTCCTGTAATTAAAATACCAACTAGGCCTACGCCAGTGGCCGCACGTCGCGGCCGAAATGTTTGAAACTTCTCCCCGTTTCTCGAACAAATGTATGAAAACTCACAAAGCGACGCACAAATGATCTGTACACCTTTGCTAGGCTGATAGTAAGGGGGTATCATAGCTAGTATCATGCATGCCAATAAGGCAATTTTGATGAGCTGTCATAGAATTAATTAAATGAAGAAAGAGAGGGTTAAGTATCATATCACGAAACCGTATCATAATAAATGCTATGCTACTATGTGTCATGCATGACAATATAAATAAAGTACTACATATGATACTAGCTACTCTACGATACTATGCATTAAAGCAGGTGCACAATAGAGTAACATAATTAAGACTAGCCACAATGGGTAGTAACATAGAATGTTACTAGTCTATGTTACTACCTCTATAGTGGGGAGTAACATATGTGTAGTAACATGCAACACTTCATTTATTAGGCTATAGACTCATCCTGCCTTGAGATGTGTGATATTACTCATACTACTAGTAAGATAGCCACAATGGGTAGTAACATAGACTAGTAACATGCCCAAGTGTTGGGGAATGTAGTATTTCAAAAAACATCCAACGATCACGCAAGATCTATCTAGGAGCAGCATAACAACGAGCGGGGAGAGTGTGTCCATGTACCCTCGTAGACCAAAGCGGAAACGTTCAGTAACGCGGCTGATGTAGTCGAACGTCTTCGCGATCCAACCGATCCGAGCACCGAGCGTACGGCACCTCCGCGTTCAGCACACGTTCAGCTCGATGACGTCCCTTGAGCTCTTGATCTAGTTGAGGAAGAGGGAGAGTTCCATCAGCATGACGTCGTGGTGACGGTGATGATGAAGTAACCGGCTAAGCCCTACGACGATATGACCGAGGTCTGTAACTGTGGAGGGGGGCACCGCACACGGCGAAGACAAATCTTGGAGTGCCTTTGGGGTGCCCCCTGCCCACGTATATAAAGGAGGGGGGAGAGGAGGCCGGCCTAGGAGGGACGCGCCTATAGGGAGAGTACAACTAGGATCCCAATCCTAGTTGGAGTCCCCTTCCTTTTCCAAGAGGGGAGAGAGGGAAGGAGTAGGAGAGGGAGAAGGAAAGAGGGGGGGGGGGACGTCGCCCCCTCCCTAGTCCAATTCGGACCAGCCCATGGGGGGCGCGCAGCCTTCTCTTGTGGCCCTTCCCTCCTTTCAACTAAGGCCCATGAAGGCCCAATACTTCCCCCGGCGAATTCCCGTAACTCATCGGTACTCCGAAAAATATACGAACCACTCACAACCTTTCCGATGTCCGAATATAGGCTTCCAATATATCGATCTTTACGTCTCGACCATTTCGAGACTCCTCGTTATGTCCGTGATCTCATCCGGGACTCCGAACAAACTTCGGTCATCAAATCACATAACTCATAATACAAATCGTCATCGAACGTTAAGCGTGCGGACCCTACGGATTCGAGAACTATGTAGACATGACCGAGACACATCTCCGGTGAATAACCAATAGCGGAATCTGGATGCTCATATTGGCTCCTACATATTATACGAAGATCTTTATCGGTCAAACCACATAACAACATACGTTGTTCCCTTTGTCATCGGTATGTTACTTGTCCAAGATTCGATCGTTGGTATCATCATACCTAGTTCAATCTCGTTACTGGCAAGTCTCTTTACTCGTTCCGTAATGCATCATCCCGCAACTAACTCATTAGTTATATTGCTTGCAAGGCTTATAGTGATGTGCATTACCGGGAGGGCCCAGAGATACCTCTCCGACAATCGGAGTGACAAATCCTAATCTCGATCTATGCCAACTCAACAAACACCATCGGAGACACCTGTAGAGCATCTTTATAATCACTCAGTTACGTTGTGATGTTTGATAGCACACTAAGTGTTCCTCGGTATTCGGGAGTTGCATAATCTCATAGTCATTGGAACATGTACAAGTTATGAAGAAAGCAATAGCAATAAACTAAATGATCATAGTGCTAAGCTAACGGATGGGTCAAGTCAATCACATCATTCTCTAATGATGTGATCCCGTTCATCAAATGACAACTCTTTGTCCATGGCTAGGAAACTTAACCATCTTTGATTAACGAGCTAGTCAAGTAGAGGCATACTAGTGACACTCTGTTTGTCTATGTATTCACACATGTACTATGTTTCCAGTTAATACAATTCTAGCATGAATAATAAACATTAATCATGATATAAGGAAATATAAATAACAACTTTATTATTGCCTCTAGGGCATATTTCCTTCAGTCTCCCACTTGCACTAGAGTCAATAATCTAGTTCACATCGCCATGTGATTTAACATCAATAGTTCACATCTTTATGTGATTAGTTCACATTGCCATGTGACTAATACCCAAAGGGTTTTACTAGAGTCAATAATCTAGTTCACATCGCTATGTGATTAACACCCAAAGAGTACTAAGGTGTGATCATGTTTTGCTTGTGAGAGAAGCTTAGTCAATGGGTCTGTCACATTCAGAGCCGTATGTATTTTGTAAATCTTCTATGTCTACAATGCTCTGCATGGAGCTACTCTAGCTAATTGCTTCCACTTTCAATATGTATCCAGATTGAGACTTAGAGTCATCCAGATCAGTGTCAAAGCTTGCATTGACGTAACTCTTTACGACGAACTCTTTATCACCTCCATAACCGAGAAATATTTCCTTATTTCACTAAGGAAAATTTTGACCGCTTTCAAGTGATCCATTCCTGGATCACTATTGTACCCTCTTGCCAAACTCATGGTGAGGTACACATTTGTTCTGGTACACAGCATAGCATACTTTATAGAACCTATGACTGAGGCATAGGGACTGACTTTTCATTCTCTTTCTATTTTCTGTCGTGGTCGGGTTTTGAGTCTTTACTCAACTTCACACCTTGCAACACAGGCAAGAACTCCTTCTTTGACTATTCCATTTTAAACTACTTCAAAATCTTGTCAAGGTATGTACTTGTTGAAAAAACTTACCAAGTGTCTTGATCTATCTCTATAGATCTTGATGCTCAATATGTAAGCAATTTCACCGAGGTCTTTCTTTGAAAAACTTATTTCAAAAACTCCTTTATGCTTTCCAGAAAATTCTACATTATTTCTGATCAACAATATGTCATTCACATATACTTATCAGAAAGGCTGTAGTGCTCCCATTCACTTTATTGTAAATACAGGCTTCTCCAAAAGTCTGTATAAAACCATATGCTTTGATCACACTATCAAAGCGTTCATTCCAACTCCGAGATGCTTGCATGAGTCCATAAATGGATTACTGGAGCTTACACACTTTGTTAGCACCTTTTGGATTGACAAACCTTCTGGTTGCATCATATACAACTCTTCTTTAATAAATCCATTAAGGAATGCAACTCTAACATCCATTTGTCAGATTTCATAAAATGCAGCAATTGCTAACATGATTCAGATATACTTAAGCATCGATACGAGTGAGAAAATCTCATTGTATTCAACACTTTGAACTTGTCGTAAACCTTTTTCGACAATTCGAGCTTTGTAGATAGTAACACTACTATCAGGGTCCGTCTTCCTCTTGAAGATCCATTTATTCTCAATGGCTCGCCGATCATCGGGCAAGTCAATCAAAGTCCATACTTTGTTCTCATACATGGATCCCATCTCAGATTTCATGGCCTCAAGCCATTTCGTGGAATCTGGGCTCATCATCGCTTCCTCATAGTTCGTAAGTTCATCATGGTCTAGTAACATGACTTCTAGTACAGGATTACCGTACCACTCTGGTGCGGATCGTGCTCTGGTTGACCTATGAAGTTCTGTAGTAACTTGATCCAAAGTTTCATGATCATCATCATTAGCTTCCTCACTAATTGGTGTAGGAATCACTGGAACTGATTTTTGTGATGAACTACTTTCCAATAAGGGAGCAGGTACAATTACCTCATCAAGTTCTACTTTAATCCCACTCACTTCTTTCGAGAGAAACTTCCTTCTCTAGAAAGGATCCACTCATAGCAACAAAGTCTTGCCTTCGGATCTGTGATAGAAGGTGTACCCAATAGTTTCTTTTGGGTATCCTATGAAGACGCACTTCTCCAATTTGGGTTTGAGCTTATCAGGCTAAAACTTTTTCATATAAGCATCTGATAACCCACAAGTATAGGGGATCGCAACAGTTTTTGAGGGTAGAGTATTCAACCCAAATTTATTGATTCAACACAAGGGGAGCCAAAGAATATTCTCAAGTATTAGCAGTTGAGTTGTCAATTCAACCACACCTGGATATCCTAATATCTACAGCAAAGTATTTAGTAGCAAAGCAATATGGAAGTAACGGTAACAATAGCAAAAGTAATATTTTTGGGTTTTGTAGTGATTGTAACAGTAGCAACGGAAAAGTAAATAAGTGAAGAACAATATGTGAAAAGCTCGTAGGCATTGGATCGGTGATGGAGAATTATGCCGGATGCGGTTCATCATGAAACAGTCATAACATAGGGTGACCAAGAACTAGCTCCAATTCATAAATGTAATGTAGGCATGTATTCCGAATATAGTCATCGTGCTTATGGAAAAGAACTTGCATGACATCTTTTGTCCTACCCTCCCGTGGCAGCGGGGTCCTAGCGGAAACTAAGGGATATTAAGGCCTCCTTTTAATAGAGTATCGGACCAAAGCATTAACACATAGTGAATACATGAACTCCTCAAACTACGGTCATCACCGGGAGTGGTCCCGATTATTGTCACTTCGGGGTTGCTGGACCATAACACATAGTAGGTGGCTATAGACTTGCAAGATAGGATCAAGAACTCACATATATTCATGAAAACATAATAGGTTCAGATATGAAATCATGGCACTCGGGCCCTAGTGACAAGCATTAAGCATAGCAAAGTCATAGCAACATCAATCTCAGAACATAGTGGATACTAGGGATCAAAACCCTAACAAAACTAACTCGATTACATGATAAATCTCATCCAACCCATCACCGTTGTCGGTGTCAAAACCGGCGGATATCGGGTAGGGGTTCCCGAACTGTGCGTCTAGGCGGATGGTAATAGGAGACGAGGGACACAATGTTCTTACCCAGGTTCGGGCCCTCTCGATGGAGGTAAAACCTTACTCCTGCTTGATTAATATTGATGATATGGGTAGTACAAGAGTGGATCTACCACGAGATCAGAGAGGCTAAACCCTAG
Source organism: Aegilops umbellulata (assembly GCA_032464435.1). Taxonomy (NCBI): domain Eukaryota; kingdom Viridiplantae; phylum Streptophyta; class Magnoliopsida; order Poales; family Poaceae; genus Aegilops; species Aegilops umbellulata. The sequence continues at coordinate 374,167,298 of CP136058.1, read as the reverse complement.
AAGCTAGCCTATGGTATGATTGTTGTTCGTCCTATGGACTAAAACCCTCCGGTTTATATAGACACCGGAGAGGGCTAGGGTTACACAGAGTCGGTTACAATGGAAGGAGATCTACATATCCGTATCGCCAAGCTTGCCTTCCACGCCAAGGAAAGTCCCATCCGGACACGGGACAAAGTCTTCAGTCTTGTATCTTCATAGTCTAAGAGTCCGGCCAAAGGTTATAGTCCGGCTATCCGGATACCCCCTAATCCAGGACTCCCTCAGTAGCCCCTGAACCAGGCTTCAATGACGATGAGTCCGGCGCGCAGATTGTCTTCGGCATTGCAAGGCGGGTTCTTCTCCAAATTCCATGTACCTGTTGAATAGTGTCCGGCTTCTCGTGAATACTGCGCTTCTTGGCTTCCACGCCCAATAATGGCCATCTTCCACGCGTCAGACGAATGCGAAGAGCCAGGGTGTTTTTACATTTACCCCCTAGCTGTGTAAATGAGCTGCCTATTTAAAGAGACGTGGATTTAGATCCAAATCACACCATCTTCCTTTAGAAAGCATTCATCGGAGCGCATCCGACAGAGACCCATTCCATCATGGCCGGTCGTCGCAGCTCCTCCTCTCGCCCTCCCAGCCCCCAGCCTGGAGATTGGGAGAGATGTTCCGTCCCGCACAGCAAGCTAGTGACGCTTCAGACCAAGGGATTTCTTCCCCCAGCATACATGGTCCTGGTTCGAGCCGGGCTCGCCACCTATAATGGCGGAGAGCAAGCGGAGAGCCTTCCTAATCCCTCCAAAGGAGAGCGGGTATGCCTTGTCCCTTATTTGGTAAGAGGGCTCGGATTTCCGATCCATCCGTTTCTCCGAGGGCTCCTGGAGTTCTATGGCCTCCAGCTGCACAACCTTACGCCAGCCTCCATACTGCATATAGCGGGCTTCGTAGCCCTTTGCGAGTTGTTTTTGGGCTGCGAGGCTCATTTCGCGCTGTGGAAGAAGCTATTCTGCCTCATGCCCCGTTCTCAGAAGGGGTCAGTATATCAAGTGGGTGGAACCGGATACCTATCCGGAACCCCAAAGAAGACATCCGAAGACTGGCCTTCCGAATGGTTTTGTGTAGACGACGTCCCCCTCCCTGATCCTATTCGGACCGGCCTTCCTGAGTTCGTCAATGCTCCTTTGAAGAAGCGCCTGAGATGGCGTCCACGGAGCCCCCAGGAGGAAGACGATAGGGACGCTTTTTACCTGATGAGCCGGATAAGGTCGCTAGCTCAATCTGGATTGACCATGATCGAGGTCATGGCCATATGCATTATGCGGGGGTGCAGCCGCTTCAATATAGAGGCCGCCCCATGTGGGATTTCAACGGGGAGGACGACGCCACCCGCTGCGGCCGTAAGGGGCCAGAATCGGTTGCCGCTCTAGCAAAGATCTTGTCCACTTTGTACAAGGGAGAAGAGGAGGAGTTCCTCCGCGTCAATCCACAGGGCGGATTTTCTATGTACAATCCTCCGGACTGGGTAAGTTGATACTTTTCCTCGCCCATCCGTTCCATATTCCCATAGTTAAGTATTTCATCTTGCGCAGGAGCTGCGTAAGGCCGTGAGGGAGATAAACAACCCTCCTCCACAACCTGAGGATCCGGAACGGTCCCTCTACCCGGCCTCCCAGGAGGATCCGGACATATCTGTGGAGCTAATTGATGGGGTATTTCATCAATTGAGTAGTGATAATGCCTTGGTGGCCATTACGACCGACTATCCTAGGTTACTTCCAGCCTCGCAGGTAACTGAGACCGAAGCCCCAGCGCTTTGAAAAGGATCCATCCTCGCGTATTTTTGATTACCGTATTCCAATGGCGTTTTGCAGAGGAGGCCCTCAAGGCGGAATACCGAGCCTGCGGCGACTAGACAACAAGGGGCCGCGAGACCCAGCAGGCTGAAAAGAAGTGCGGTCCAGATTGAGACGCTGGCGCAACGGTATGGCGCGCTATCTTATTCCATGATATTATTCTCAGAGGCATACTAACGCCCGTGCTCTCTTTAGGAAAAAGAGCGCTCGCCGGACTATATCCGGAGAGGTTGCAAATCACGCCTCCACCAGCCAGGCTCCAAGGCCGGGTCCGGAAGCGGAGGCAAACACGAGGCGCGCACCGGATGCTCCTCCGACAGAGGATGCAGACATGCTGGCTGCCACCAATTCCGAGGTGGAGAGTGCCATGAACCACTGGCGTCGCCGGATAGTTCTTCACGGCGCTTGTTTCTTCCAGGAGGCGTTGGATGCCTTCAACTCGGGAGATGCGTACCTCCATGCCGCTCAAAATGGTCTAACCAGAGCCACGGAGCAGTATGTAAAGGACATACGGGTGAGAAAATTTGGTGATGATATATACCAGTAGCCCCTGAGAATTGAAACAGTTAGAACAACTGATTTAAGGATCATTTATTATGCAAGTTCTTACAGAAAAGAATACCCAACTGTCCCATGAACTGGGAGAGTGCAGAGCCCAACTTGAGGCCCCACTAGCCACAGCAGGGGAGCCCAAGGAGACCCCCTCTGGTACTATATGCTTCAAATGATAAGTATCATGTAAAGTGCGGCGTGTGTGCAAATCTGACAATAACATTGCAGATGGCGCCGGAGTAGATCCGGATAAGCAACAACTCCTACGCCGGCTAAAGGCCGGCGAGAGCGTGCTTACAAAGGTGAGGCAGGAGAAGAATAATCTCCAAGATGCCAACACCCAGCTGGGCATGGAACTAAAGGATGTTCGTGCCCAGCTGTCGGATTCCGTGAAGGAGAATCGGCGGCTTCGACGCGGCATTTTTAGTAAGTGCTTGAACGAACTTCGAAAAAGAGTTCGGCGAGGAAGTCGACTGATAGAGTTATGTCTGTAGGTATGCTAACAGGGCATCCTGCAGAGGAAATGCCCGGTTCTACGGGTGACCTTCTTCCCGAGCTCTCACAACTGCACGAACGAGTTCGGCAGGTGATGCAAGGCGTTGCCCAGGCCCTGTGGCCGTCCGTCTTCGTGCCCGAAGGGCTTGGAGATCTTGCGGAGAAGCTGAAGGGAGCGCGGTGGCGCTTCCGATTGTGGAAGATATCGGCCTGCCGTCAAGGTGCCAGGGAAGCCTGGGCTATGGTGAAGACGCGGTACACGAAGGCTGACCCAAACCATATGGCCGAGGTCGGACCCGTGGGGCCTGATGGGAAGGAGATCCCTGTAAGCTTAGTATACGGCCAAGTAGAATTGGCCGCAAAGTATTCCCAATAGGACTGTAGGCTAGACAACCTATTGGATGATATTGAGGAGGAATTCAACCAATCAAATTGACTACGTAATTTAAAGTGACATGTATAATGCCTTCTAGCCAGATTGTAGATCGTTTGTCGTGGTGGACCTTTTCGCTTCAACCTCGGGACCTGACGGTCCGGAGTGTATCTGAATACCCTCTCGGTTATGTAAGAACCGGGGCATGCATGGAGACCAGGCGTAGGGGTCATTAGTGCTTGAACAGACAAGTGCCCAACTAGTTATGTTATATTACATGGTTAGTAAGAAACATCTTCCAGGGAGAATAGTTCCGTTAGGGGTTCCTTTCCCTGGGAGGCATGCCCTAAAGTGCATGTCCGGACTACGAAAAGAGACGCAGAGAAAAAAAACATCTGGGGGCGCATAAGTAAAAAGTGTGAAATCATCTTTAGTTCACCGACCGAATATTCATTTAAGAACGCTAGCTTTCGGCTTCACCCAGTCTGAGGTACACATCCGGCTGACTCGGTAGTAACAATCGCAGAGGTGCTCCCTTTATGCCCTAGCCGAATTAACGAGAATGTAGGGCATAAATACAAGAGCCAGGCAACCCAGCTTGGCCAAAACTTAAGTCATATCGATGCATATAATGGTGAATAAAGGGTACATGCGGAAGTATAACATATGTTTTGGGCACGAAGCCCGTATGAATAAGATTCTGTAAAAGAAGCCCCCAGGTATAATAAGCGCGGATAGCACATCATTTATGTGCGTTCAAGGCACAAATGGGCCCTTAAAGGTTGTGAAAGAAAAGAAAGGGAGAAGGAGAGAAATATAAGACAGATATAGTATAAAAAATGGACACAGGAAGGAGACGAACACAGGGTCCGGCGCTAGGCGTAGAATCTTCGGAGTCGGGCTGCGTTCCATGGGTTCGGCTCGAGTCGATTATCCAATGCATCCCACAGACAGTACGCTCCACCAGTCAGGACTTGGTTAATAATGAAGGGACCTTCCCACTTGGGCTTTAGTTTGTCCTTTTTCTTATCCGGCAGGCGTAGAACTAACTCGCCAACATTGTAAGTTTTGGCCCGTACTTCTCTGCTTTGGTATCTTCGAGCCTGCTGTTGATAGAATGCGGAACGGGCTTTTGCCACGTCACGCTCCTCCTCCAAGGTATCCAAACTGTCCTGCCGATCGAGCTCGGCTTCTCTTTCTTCGTACATGCACACTTGAGGTGAGTCATGAATTATGTCGCAGGGCAGAACTGCCTCTGCGCCGTATACCATGAAGAATGGTGTGTATCCGGTAGTGCGGTTCGGCGTGGTCCGCAGCCCCCAGAGTACAGAGTCGAGCTCCTCTACCCAGTGCGTGTTAGATTCCTTGAGGGACCGCACTAATCTGGGTTTGATGCCGCTCATTATTAGACCATTTGCTCGCTCGACCTGACCGTTAGTTTGTGGGTGATAGACTGAAGCATAATCGAGCTTGATGCCCATATTTTTGCACCAGAGTTTTACCTCGTCAGCCATAAAGTTCGTGCCGTTATCAGTGATGATGTTGTGGGGGACGCCGTAATGGTGTACGACCCCGGATATGAAGTCTATCACCGGTCCGGATTCGGCCGTCTTAACAGGCTTGGCTTCTATCCATTTGGTGAACTTATCCACCCTGACCAGTAAGTATTTTTGCTTGTGGGTTCCTCCTTTAAGGGGTCCAACCATGTCAAGCCCCTAGACCGCGAAGGGCCAGGTGATGGGGATAGTTTGGAGGGCGGTGGGTGGCATATGTCTTTGGTTTGCAAAAAGCTGGCAACCAACGCAGCGTTGGACTAAGTCCTGAGCGTCTGCCCAGGCCGTCGGCTAATAAAAGCCTGTACGGAAGGCCTTGCCTACAAGCGCCCGGGCTGCAGCATGGTGACCGCCGAGTCCGGCATGGATTTCAGCCAGAAGATTTCGCCCTTCCTCTTCGGAGATGCACCTTTGAAGGACTCCGGTGGTGCTTTTCTTATAAAGCTCTCCCTCATGGACTTTATAGGCTTTAGATCACCGCACTATGCAGCGTGCCTCGTTTTGGTCCTCGGGGAATTCCTGCCTAGTTAGGTAGGCTAGGAATGGTTCTGTCCACGGGGCGATGACGGCCATAACTATGTGGGCTGAAGATGTTATTTCGTTGGCGGAGCCTCCAATTATATCGGATTGTTCGGTATCAGGCAGTGCGGTTGGGTCTGGTATGTTATTTCCGGGTTCCCCTTCCCATACTACGGATGGGTTGAACAGCCTCTCCAAGAAGATGTTGGGGGGGGGGGGGCATCGCGTTTAGCACCAATGCGTGCCAGGACATCTGCCGCTTGATTGTTTTCTCGGGCTATATGGTGAAATTCGAGCCCTTCGAACCAAGCTAACATTTTTAGGACGACATTGTGATAAGCTGCCATTTTTGGATCCTTGGCATCAAAGTCTCCATTTATTTGGGATATCGCAAGGTTCGAATCCCCGCACACCTCTAGGCGTTGAATGCCCATGGATACTGCCATCCGGAGACCATGTAGAAGGGCCTCGTATTCGGCTGCGTTGTTGGAGTCCGTATACATTATCTGGAGTACGTATTGAACTGTATCTCTTGTTGGGGACGTCAGAACGACGCCAGCCCCCAGACCAGCCAACATTTTGGAGCCGTCGAAGTGCATGATCCAGTTGGAATATGTGCCGTACTCTTTAGGGAGTTCGGCTTCCGTCCATTCTACGATGAAGTCGGCCAATACTTGCGACTTAATAGCTCGTCATGGCTTGTAAGTTATGTCGAACAGAGGAGCTCAATGGACCATTTGGCAATTCGGCCCGTCGCGTCACAGTTGTTTATGATATCATTGAGTGGCACTTCCAAGGCTACCATTATCGAACACTCTTGAAAGTAGTGTCGCAGCTTCCGGGATGCCATGAATATCGCGTACGCTATCTTTTGATAATGCGGGTACCGTGATTTGCATGGGGTAAGGATAGTGGATACATAGTAAACCGTCTTTTGAAGGGGGAATTTATGTCCGTCCGTTTCCCGTTCGACGACGAGCACTGTGCTTACAACTTGATGATTTGCGGCAATGTATAATAGCATTGGTTCGCCAATGTTTGGCGCGGCCAGGACTGGGTTTGTTGCCAATATGGCTTTTATTTCTTCCAGTCCGGCAGTGGCGGTATCCGTCCACTCGAAGTGTTCGGTGCGCCGAAGGAGGCGATAAAGTGGTAATGCCTTTTCTCCCATGCGGGAGATAAAGCGGCTTAGAGCCGCCACACATCCAGTCAATTTTTGTATTTGTTTGAGGTCTTTTGGGATATCCAATTGTGACAGAGCTCGGATCTTAGCCAGATTTGCTTCAATTCCTCTGCCGGATATGATGAAGCCCAAGAGCTTTCCGGCAGGTACGCCGAAGACGCATTTTTCCAGGTTGAGCTTGATGTCATATGTTCGGAGGTTATCGAACGTGAGCCTCAAGTCATCTACTAGAGATTCGACGTCTTTGGTTTTGACGACCACATCATCTACGTATGCCTCCACTGTTTTGCTGATCTGGTTTGCCAGACATGTCTGAATCATGCGCTGATATGTTGCGCCGACGTTTTTGAGCCCGAAGGGCATTGTGTTGAAGCATAAGGGGCCGTATGGTGTGATGAATGCTGTTGCAGCTTGGTCTGGTTTTGCCATCTTAATTTGATGGTAGCCGGAGTATGCGTCGAGGAAGCACAATGAATCGTGTCCTGCAGTGGCGTCGATAATTTGATCGATGCGGGGGAGGGGGAAGGGATCCTTTGGGCAAGCCTTGTTGAGGTCCTTAAAATCGATGCACAAGTGCCAGGATTTGTCCTTGTTTGGTACCATGACCAGGTTTGCTAGCCAGTCCGGATGTTTTATATCTCAGATGAATCCAACCTCCAATAGCTTAGCTAGTTCCTCTCCCATGGCTTGTCTCTTAGGTTCGGAGAAACGCCGAAGAGCCTGCTTGACTGGCTTGAATCCTTTTAAAATATTTAGGCTATGCTCGGCCAGCCTGCGTGGGATTCCTGGCATGTCTGAAGGGTGCCAGGCAAAAATGTCCCAGTTCTCACGTAGGAATTCTCGTAGTGCGACGTCTACATCAGGGTTTAACTGTGCCCCGATGGAAGCTGTTTTTGTAGGGTCTGTTGGATGGACTTGGAATTTGACTATCTCGTCCGCTGGTTTGAAGGAGGTGGACTTGGATCTTTTATCGAGTATCACGTTGTCCCTGTTCATCGTGGAGCGCAGCGCAGTCAGTTCCTCAGCCGCTAGTGATTCGGATAGTGCCTCGAGGGCTAGTGCGGCTGTCTTATTTTCGGCGCGGAGTGCTGTGTCCGGATCACTAGCGAGAGTGATGATTCCATTGGTCCCGGGCATTTTGAGTTTCATGTACCCGTAATGGGGTATGGCTTGGAAGATTGTAAACGCCTCCCGCCCTAATAGAGCGTGGTATCCGCTGCTGAACGGGGCCACTTGGAACGTGACCTCTTCGGACCTATAATTGTCCGGCGTGCCGAACACCACATCTAGTGTGATTTTTCCTATACAGCGTGCTTCCTGACTGGGTATTATTCCTCTAAAGGTTGTGCTGCTTCGCTCAATGCGGTTCCAGTCTATTTCCATTTTTTGAAGGGTTTCCTCATAAATGAGGTTCAACCCGCTGCCACCATCCATGAGTACCTTGGTGAGTCGAAAGCCGTCCACTATTCGACTCAGGACCAATGCGGCTGGTGCTCGGGCTGTTCGGAATTTAGGTTCGTCACTGGCATTAAAAGTAATAGCCGTGTCACTCCATGAGTTTATTGTTGCCACGTGCCAGACTTCGGCAAGGCTGCGGAGTGTTCGTTTTCGCATATTATTTGATGCAAAAGTCTCGAAGACTGTTAACACCGTACTGGTATCCAAGGGCTGGTACTCTATGGCTTCTGGGTTTAGAAGATCTTCGCCACTTTTGGCCACCTGCCGGAGTATCCAACATGCTCTAAGGCTATGAGTTGGTGTGGCGCCCTCTGCACTATTAATTTTACAGGGTCCATTAAGCCATCCCTCCAGTACGGTTCCATGCCCTGTAGAGGGTTTCTGCTTTTTGGTGTTTAACCCGGGTGCCTGGCGATAATGCACCCTTTTATTTCGGACTGGGTTTGTATTCAGGGCCGGATTGTCCCAAAATTTTATGTTGGTTTTCCAGGCGCTTTCCATCGCACAATACTTTCGTACTATGGACGCCAAGTCGGCGAAGCGTGTAATTTCACGGTGACTTATGGCGTTGAGGATTCCCTTGTCCGTTCAATTATTGCAGAAGAATGAAATTGCGTCTTCCTCGCGGCAGTCCTTTATCCTGTTGATGACCAGGAGGAATCTGGCCCAGTAATGGTGTACTGTTTCTTCGAGCTCTTGCCTAATTTGGGATAGATCGCTTATGCTTGGGTGGGTGGGTATAATTGAATCGGAAACCTCACCCAATCTAAGACTCAGGGGCCAAGGAGCTTCCGAACTTGGAAGCTTGGATTCTTGGATGTTGTCCAATGGATCTAGCCCACTGCCTGACTCTAGGTTCAGGGCTTGAATGACGTCCTCCCCTCCGTGGGTATCCGGCTTGGAGGGATCGGGAATCCGGACATAGCTAGTCCTTAAGATAGATGAAGGGTCGCCGCGTTGTTCCTCTACCACTGTAATGTGATGGGTGACCTGGGGAGAGTTAATCTCTCTTAGGTCGGGTTTAGGCCCAATCTGATCGTAGTCTGTAGCGACTCCCAGGGCGGCGATGCGATCCAAGAGCTCGTTTAGGGAAGAGAGCTCCATTGGATCTAACTGCTCGGTGAGTTCCGAGTCGATGTGAAGATTGCTTTTGATGACTCGAGAAGTCATCATTGGCGCAGCGGCCGAACAGGCGGTCACAAGAAAACCACCTAGCCGGAGAGTTTGGTCGACTGCCAAAGCTCCCTTAGCAACAATGCCGTCTTTAAAGACGGGATGAGGCATCCTTCCTGATGGCGACGACACAGAGGAACTCTCAATGAAAGCGCCAATGTCGGTGTCAAAACCGACGGATCTCGGGTAGGGGGTCCCGAACTGTGCGTCTAGGCGGATGGTAACAGGAGACGAGGGACACAATGTTTTTACCCAGGTTCGGGCCCTCTCGATGGAGGTAAAACCCTACTCCTGCTTGATTAATATTGATGATATGGGTAGTACAAGAGTGGATCTACCACGAGATCAGAGAGGCTAAACCCTAGAAGCTAGCCTATGGTATGATTGTTGGTCGTCCTATGGACTAAAACCCTCCAATTTATATAGACACCGGAGAGGGCTAGGGTTACACAGAGTCGGTTACAATGGAAGGAGATCTACATATCCGTATCGCCAAGCTTGCCTTCCACGCCAAGGAAAGTCCCATCCGGACACGGGACGAAGTCTTCAATCTTGTATCTTCATAGTCCAAGAGTCCGGCCAAAGGTTATAGTCTGGCTATCCGGACACCCCCTAATCTAGGACTCCCTCAACCGTCCAGCAAGCCTACGATGGAATTACTCACGCACGGCGGTGAGCATCATGAAATTGGTGGCGGAGGATGGTTGATGATGACGATGGCGACGGATTACATGAGCGTGAGCCATGGACATAACACTATAGGTGGAATAGAATGGTGGTTGTGGAGAAGACATAAAGGAGAAGATAGTCTCACATCAACTAGGCTTATCAACGGGCTATGGAGATGCCCATCAATAGATATCAATGTGAGTGAGTAGGGATTTCCATGCAACGGATGCACTAGAGTTATAAGTTATGAAAGATCAAAAAGAAACTAAGTGGGTGTGCATCCAACTCACTTGCTCACGAAGACTAGGGCAATTTGGGGAAGCCCATCATTGGAATATACAAGCCAAGTTCTATAATGAAAAATTCCCACTAGTATATGAAAGTGACAACATAGGAGAATCTCTATCATGAAGATCATGGTGCTATTTTGTAGCACAAGTGTGGTAAAGGGATAGTAGCATTGCCCCTTCTCTATTTTTCTCTCATTTTCTTAATATTTTTTATTCGGGCCTTTTCTCTTTTTTTATGGCCTCTTTTTTTTCTTCTTTTTTCGTTCAGAGTCTCATCCCGACTTGTGGGGGAATCATAGTCTCCATCATCCTTTCCTCACTGGGACAATGCTCTAATAATGATGATCATGACACTTTTATTTACTTACAACTCAAGGATTACAACTCAATACTTAGAAAAAAATATGACTCTATATGAATGCCTCCGGCGGTGTACCGGGATGTGCAATGACTAATGAGTGACATGTATGAAAGAATTATGAACGGTGGCTTTGCCACAAATATGATGTCAACTACATGATCATGCAAAGCAATATGACAATGATGAAGCGTGTCATAAATAACGGAACGGTGGAAAGTTGCATGGCAATATATCTCAGAATGCTATGGAAATGCCATAATAGGTAGGTATGGCCGCTGTTTTGAGGAAGGTAATGGTGGGTGTATGGTACCGGCGAAAGTTGCGCGGCACAAGAGAGGCTAGCAATGGTGGAAAGGTGAGAGTGCGTATAATCCATGGACTCAACATTAGTCATAAAGAACTCACATACTTATTGCAAAAATCTATTAGTTATCGAAACAAAGTATTACACGCATGCTCCTAGGGGGATAGATTGGTAGGAAAAGACCATAGCTCGTCCCCGACCGCCACTCATAAGGAAGACAATCAAAAAATAAACCATGCTCCGACTTCATCACATAACGGTTCACCATACGTGCATGCCATGGGAATCACAAACTTTAACACAAGTATCTCTCAAATGCACAACTACTCCACTAGCATGACTCTAATATCACTATCTTCATATCTCAAAACGATCGTAAAGAATAAAACTTCTCATAGTATTCAATGTACTTTATATGAAAGTTTTTATTATATCCTCTTGGATGCCCATCATATTAGGACTAACACTACAAAAAAAAGACACATCCGTGACATTTTGGGCCGAACGAATTTTTTTCCTGTCATACATATGACACTTCTATGACGATAATTGTGACAAAACCCGGTATCATCATAGATGTGGTGGGCTCCTACTTCTATGACAAAAAATCATGACAGAAAATGGGCTTTTCGTCCTAGGCGGGCTGGAGACGCAGCTGCATGACATTCTTTGGGCCGTCCATGACGGAAAAAACCGTGGTAGAAGCGAGGGCGAGGAAAATTTCGGGGAGTTCCCAGTTACGGTGGGAGGTCGGGGGCCGAGCGATGCGCGTTTCTCTCGTACACGTACGCGCGTGTGTGCGAGGCGTTGGCTCTAACTGAACCCGAGCGAAGCGTTGGGCTCTAACTGAACCCGAGCTATTGCACTGCAGGCTACGCGTTACTAAACCCGAGCAATCGATCGATGGCTGTTAACTGAACCCGATCGAGCGATTCCTTCGCTACTGCTGCTAACTGAAGCCGATCGATGGGATGAACAGTGATCGTTGCGGGGGGGGGGGGGGTTGGATGAACAGTGAGCGGTGGCATTGCCTCTGGATGAACAGAACCCCGTGGTGTGGTGGAGGGCTGGATGAACAGTAGACGGTGGAGGGTGCCCGTGGAGGGGTGGATGAACAGGACCCCGTGGTGTGGAGGGCTGGATGAACAGTAGACGGTGGAGGGGTGCCCATGGAGGGGTGGTTAAACAGGACCCCGTGGTGTGGAGGGCTGGATGAACAGTAGACGATGGAGGGGTGCCCGTGGAGGGGTGGTTGAACAGGACCCCGTGGTGTGGAGGGCTGGATGAATAGTAGAAGGTGGAGGGGTGGCTGAACAGTAGCCGGTGGAGTAGCGCGCAGTGGAGGCTGGATGAACAGGAGCCCGTGGAGGCTGGATGAACAGGAGCCCGTGGAGGCTAGAGGAGGTCGACGGTGGAGATGAACAGTATCCCGTGGAGTCCCGTTTTGCGGTACGCCACACCCCTCCCGATGAACAGGACCCCCGTTTCGACCGTAGCGCTCCAACACAAGTCCGTTTCATCTGTTTTGCGGTACGCCACACCCCTCCTGATCAACAGGACCCCCGTTTCGACCGTAGGAGGTCCGTTTCCTCCGTTTTGCGATATGCCAGACCCCTCCCGATCAACAGGATCCTGTTTCGAACGTGGACGGTCGAACACAAGGCCGTTTCCTCCGTTCTGCTTTACGCCAGGCCTCGTTTCCATCGCCTGTTCCGTCCAAGCCCTCCCGATGAACACGACGCATTCCGTTGCCTCCCCATGAACACGACGCATTCCGTTGCCTCCCCATGAACACGACGCATTCCGTTGCCTCCCCATGAACACGACGACGATGCTGTTTCTCCGTTCCGACCCAGCCATGTACACGAGCCCTGGCCGTATGTATGCGCGAGTAGGCGTTCGAGACCCCGCCCGTATGTACACATACGTGGCCGTATTTTCTTTCTTGCACCGTGGCCGATGTACGTACGTTTACATGCTACGTGCACGCCTCTACTACGACACGTGCGCGCCTCTACTACGACACGTGCGCGCCTCTACATCGACCAGTATGTACGTACACGTTCGTGACCAGAATGACAACGCTACATATGCTTCGACCAGGTGGGTCCCGACTGTCAGGCACTTCCTTGCCTGCAAAGATGTAGCTGGTCGGTCCCAACAGTCAGGGGGTGAATCGTTTTTTTTGCCCAGACGCACTTCCTTGCGTGCGAAGATGTAGCTGGAGGGTCCCAGCAGTCAGGGGGAAGATGTAGCTGGAGTGGCCCGTCCGGTGGGTCCCAGCTGTCAGGTGGAGGAATCTTTATTTTCCGCGTAATAAGGAGGCACTTCCTTGCTGCAGTCGTGGACCCAGCTGTCAGCCTCTCCACGCACAGTCCACGTCCGATGGAAGTTGTTCCTTGACCACGTTGACCACGCCGCACCGAGAGCACCAGGGCGGTGGACGACGGCGAGGCCTAGTAAGGGGACGACATGGAGGCAGGGAAGACTCGGCAGTTGTTTCCCACACGGAGGGGAGTACGACTGTATGAGGGTTTACTGGTTCATCTGCCGTCGCCGGAGAATAACAACAGGTGTGGGTGAGTAGAGGGATGGCTAGGCCAGCGATGGGAGTACTGTCGGGCGGTGAGGCCTGCGCGGCAGCGCAGCCGACCGCAAGGAGGAGGGAGCAGGCAGTCCCACCGGCGCTTGTTTGAGCGGCTGGAGCAGGAAGAGCAGAGATTGAAGAAGCACGACGACCGTTGGATGGACATCCAACAGTCAGTGCTTGTGCGTCATCCTTTTTTTAGGAAAGCCTCAAATCTGTGGAAAACATCATACAACCTATCTGCCATTATTTCTAATAATTTATAGCCCATTTACTAATTCTTAAGGTTTTTTTGGAGCCCATATTCTTTTTGTTAGCATTACAGCCCATATTGTGGCAACGGTTAAAAAATTATACGAAATTTTGCATATTTTGGTGCGGTCCGAACTGTTTTTAATCCTGAAATTTTGACTCACATTCAAACTGATTTTAAAAATAAATGTATATCAATATAAAATCCAACAAATTCTCCACGCGTAAAAATTAATGTAATTTAAAATCTTGAAATGAAAAAAAAGATATTTGAAACTAATTGCCGGTTTGAGGTGTTTTAAGAATGTACAACCCATTTCTCATTACTGATGGGCCATTTTCTCGGCCAGCCGAATGAAATCTCTCCTCGTCCTGAAAGATTTGCAGCCCAACAGGCCTGACAAAGCAACTTACTTGGCAAATCACAAAAAAACTGGACCGTGGCCGTGGACCCAGTTGTCAGCCTCTCCACGCACAGTACTCTTTCGATGGAAGTCGTTCCTTGACCATGTTGACCACGCCGCGTGGAGAGCACCATGACGGTGGACGACAGCGAGGCCTAGGAAGTGGACGACGTGGCAGTGGAAGCCCGCACGGAGAGCACTACGAGGGTTCATTGGTTCAACTGCGGTGTGAGGCTGCCGTCGCCGTAGGGCCTGGCCAATGGTGGGAATAGTAGGGGGCGGTGAGGCCTCTGCGGCAGCACAACCGACCACGGGAGGCAGGAGCATGCGGCACGACCGGCGCTGCTTTGGGCGGCTGGAGCAAGAAGATCAGAGTTTGAAGAAGCACTACGCCGTTGGATGGACATCGTACGGTCACTGGAGCTAGAATCGTTCATATTGACTAAGCTGACAAAGCCCTTCGTCCATGTCAACTTAGTAGGCCCACAAGTCAGCCTCCCACCAAGGTGGGTCCCAGCTAGCCGGGGGAGTGTTCATTTTTTGTGCGTAATAAGGAGGCACTTCCGGTGGGTCCGAGCTGACAGTGGGGGGAACATTTTTTGCGAAATACGATGGCTCGTCCAGTGGGTCCCAGCAGTCAGGGGGAAACGATTTTTTTCGCAAAATACTGCTGGCCCGTCCGGTGGGTCCCCACTGTCAGGTGGAGGAATAATTATTTTCCGTATAATAAGGAGGCACTTCCTTGCAGCTGCCTTGGACCCAGCTGTCAGCCTCTCCATGTACAGTACTCCTCCGATGGAAGTCAGTCGTTGACCACGTTGACCATGCCGCGCCGAGAGCACCAGGACGGTGGACGACGATGATGACTAGGAAGGGGACGACTCGGAGCCGGGGAAGACGCAACAGTGGATGCCCACGCGAAGAGGATTACGAGGGTTCACTGGTTCGGCTGCGGTGTGAGGCTGCTGTCGCCGCAGGATAACAGGGGGTGTGGGTGAGTAGAGGGATGGCCTGGCCAGCGGTGGGAGTAGTAGGGGGCGGTGAGGCCTCCGCGACATCACAGCCGGCCACGGGAGGCAGGAGCACGCGGCACGACCGACGCTGGTTTGGGCGGCTGGAGCAAGAAGACCAGAGGTTGAAGAAGCACTACGGCCGTTGGATGAACATCGTACGGTAACAGGAGCTAGAATCGTTCATATTGACTAAGTTGACAAAGCCCTCCGTCCCGTCAACTTGGTAGGCCCACAAGTCAACCTCCCTTATGCTGGGTTCCAGCTGGCAGGGGAAATATTCATTTTTTGTGCGTAATAAGGAGGCACTTCCTTGCGTGCGAAGATAGCTGGTGGGTCCGACATGTCAGCGGGGGGCACTTTATTTCGCAAAATACAGAGGCCCTTCCGGTGGGTCCCAGATGTCAGGTGGAGGAATCATTTTTTTGCACGTAATAAGGAGGCATTTCCTTGTGTGCGGCCGTGGACCCAGCTGTCAGCCTCCACGCACAGTCTACTTCCGATGGTGTCGTTCGTTGACCACGTTGACCACGCCGTGCCGAGCGCATCCATTAGCTGGGCTGGGTGAACAAATAATGTAGTGTCCATGCAGCCCGTTTATTTTATTTCCTAAAAAATTACAGGCCATTTGCACTTTCTCGAAATACATGATTTTGCTGGGCTAATTCTAATTATAATGTTGGGTTGGGCCAGCAATGTTATCAAAATATAAAAAGGGGCTGAGCATTTTGTTATAAATATATTTAAATAATAAGTGATATTATTACATTCGTCCTTAAATCTTACCAAGCTTTTGTACACAATCACTAGGATTTTTGTGCCAAAACAATCCAGGATTTTATTTGTTAAGAAATTATTTTTATAAGTTAGTAAGATGTGGGATATTGTTTTCTTACATATGTAAGTATCTGTTAAATATATGATGACAATAAAAATAATATATAATAACATATAATTTTTTTTTAGAAAAACAGGGAGCATCTCCCCGGTTCCATTGCTGAGAACGAAACCACAACATATTCTGATACAGCAGCTCAAAGAGCAGTTCGAAAGCAAAGGTAGAAAAGCTACAAACTAGGGGGGGGGGTGTGGATGAACAAGTTCTTTGAATAACACAAATCACCCGAGCGGTGCCAAAGGCAGAGCGGATAGAGCACTCAAATGACACAAGGAGGGTCCAGCAAAGCCTTCATGGTCTTCAGTCGAGGGGCCGTGTCAGCCTGCGGCGACCAGTAAGCAAGCGGAGACACCGGGCTGGAAGGCGTAGCATGGTGGATGTCCCTCTTTTTCGGCGCCAGGTGCCCATCATCTTCATCAAAGATCTTGAG
Organism: Aegilops umbellulata; assembly: GCA_032464435.1. Classification (NCBI taxonomy): domain Eukaryota; kingdom Viridiplantae; phylum Streptophyta; class Magnoliopsida; order Poales; family Poaceae; genus Aegilops; species Aegilops umbellulata. Next base: position 374,150,946 of record CP136058.1, on the reverse strand, counting down.
ACGAGCCCACGGGTCTAGCCCCAGAGCAGGTCGAGCCTTGTTCAACCACAAGTGATCGCCAACGGTTTCTGGAGGGATCTTGTTAGGGTTTCCACGAATCTCATCAACTTGTCCTTGTCCGATCCGGAGGAGAGAATCGCCCAGTTCCTCACCATGTTCCTGATCAACCTCAAGACCCGCGGAATGGAAATCCAGGAGGTGTTACTGAAAATCATAGCATTTCTATATTTCCAAAGGCACCAAAGGACAGCTGAGCTAACAGTGTTTAAAACTGAGCACTTTTTGGTAGCAATCCAGAATCTGGCGACAGATTCGAAGGATGAGCCGATCTGACTAGAGAAATATTCCTAAATGTGGGCCCAGAGATGTTTAGCGACCATACATTCAAAAAATAGGTGAAAACAAGACTCTTGTTCCAAGCAGTAAACACAATCAAGGGGTTTGATGATGCGTCTCTTCCTAAGGTTATCCCTAGTCATCAATTTGTTTTTGGAGAGAAGCCAGAGAAATACATGAATTTTAGGGGGAACTCTCAATTTCCAGACAACAGGATAAACACGGGTCGAACCCCTCTAAAGTTGATAACATGATAGAGGGAGCTGGAGGAATACTTCCCCTTATTGTCCAGCTGCCAAATCAGGGCATCCGACTCGGCAGTAAAGGTAATGCTTTTGGCAATTTCCTCCAACTAGAACCATTGTTCCATGAGACTATCACTAAAGTTCCTTCTAAAAGAGAGTTTTAGGCATTGACCATCCCAAAGTTCATTGACACTTTTGTTGAGCTCACTGCAGACAGAGTAAATAGGCCAAAATTGGACTGCTAGGGGGGATGTGCCAAACCAAGTATCTTCCCAGAACCTGGTTCTGCTCCCATCCCCTATGTTCCATCTGTAGCCAAATTTCACAGCATGCATAATAGATTTTAATCCTTTCCAGAATCTAGAGGTCTTAGGGTTGGAGGAAGGGACAAAAATATTAGGTTTATTTCCTAGATATTTCCCTCAAAATCATTCCACAAGCAATGAGACATCTGAGAATTGATGAGGTTCACTGCCCATTTAGGGAACTTGAAGAAGGAGAGGAGATACACTAGAATGCTAGCCAAACAAGCTTGTATGAGGATCAATCTACCTCTGTAAGAGAGAAGTTTGCCCCTCCACCCAGCAATCCTTTTAATGATTTTATCCAGAAGGGGTTGGATATCCTCTCTCCTTAGTTTATCATAGTGGAGAGGGATACCTAGGTACTTAATGGGGAAGTTACCTTTATTACAGACTAGAATAGAGAGGAAGTCAGCTAACTCCTGATCATCCATGTTGATAGGGATAAGTTCACTTTTAGAGTAGTTGATTCTCATGCCTGAGACTTGTTTAAACCAGGTTAGAACAGTTTTCAGATTGCTAGCATGTGTGGGGTCATTGTCGAAGAAAAGGATGGTATCATCTGCATATTGAAGGCAGATGATGCCACGAGGGCAGACCTGAGGACAGAGCCCTGCAATCAGACTATGATCAGCAGCTTTGCTCAACATTTTAGTAAGAACGTCCACTACTAAATTAAACAAAAGCGGGGAGATGGGGTCACCTTGCCTAAGGCCTTTACCAACAAGGAAAAAATCACTTTCACAGTTATTTAACTTGACCCCAACAGACCCCCCATGAGTAAGTTGCTGGATCCAAATCTCCTCTATGAAAGGCTTGGAAAAGATCTAAGAGATCATTTTTCACCAAGTCCCAAAAATGCTGGTAAAACAAGAAGGGAATCCCATCAAGACCAGGAGCCCCATCAGGATAAGAGCTAAAAATGGCTTCCTTCACCTCTGTCTCTGAAAAAGGGGCTTCTAGCAGCTCATTTTCAGCAGGAGAGACTTTTTCAGAAGTAGAGAAAAAATTGTTTTGTAGAGAGAACCCAGAAGGGTTTTCTTTCTTAAACAGGTCTTTGTAGAAGTCACTAGCCACTTTCAGCATCTCATCTACCTCAGTAACAGGGCCATTAGGGCCATCAAGGGAGTGAATGAGGGTTTTCCTCCTCCTCTGGTTAGCTACTGCATGGAAGTTAGCAGTATTTCTATCACCCTCCTTAATGTTCCTATCTCTAGACCTTTGTTTGGCTTTGATTTCTTCTTGAAGCCAAATTTTCTTGAGCTCTGCATGGACAAAATTTAATCTATTAGTCTCAGCCTCAGAGAGGTCAGTTGTTTCTGCCTTAATATCTAGAGAATCAAACTCAAGGAGGAGAAGCCTTTTGTATTTTCTAAGATTAGCTTCCTCATTGGAGTTCCACCCTTTGGTAGTTCTTCTAAATCTCCTGATTTTTGATCTGCCAATTTTCTAGGGGGCAGCTACTCCCAGTAGGCTCATTCCAGATTTTCCTGACTAGCTCAGTAAAATCTTCTCTAAGCAACCACCACTTTTCAAATTTAAAACTATTGCTCTTTGGAGTTTGGTTAAGACCGGAGTCCCAAAGCAAAGGAGTGTGGTCACTACCACATCTGGCAGAGCTCTACAACTAGAAAGGGGAAAAAACTATCTAATTCTGTGTCACAGAAAATTCTGTCAATGGTGGACATAATCCTGGAGCAGCACTTCCAACATATCTAGCAGAACTGTGGGTTTTCCTTCTAACAGGGCAATTCTGAACTTTATGGGTAACCATTTTGCAGATAAAACAACTCTTGGGCTTGACACATTTATCCAAATGATGCCCTGGTTCCCTACAGTTGTAGCAGATCACCTCAGAGTATGCCATAAGGCCCGAAGCAGGGCCAGGAGCAGTTTTCTGGTTCTTTTGCTGATTCTTGCCTTGAGATTTCCCACTAATCTGAGAGTCAAAACCACCAGCAGATTGATCTTGGGCAATTACAGGAGCCTGCCCAGATTGTGCCCCCATTTGGGGTGGAGGTGGGCCGTACCACTGCCCAACCGGCGCTCCCCCCATTGTGATAGGGGAAATTCATCGGAGTTCCTCATTCCTTCTCATCCTCCAGCCAGATGTTGTCTCTCGGGAAGCAGAAATAACCACCAGACAACTCAATTGAAGCAGATTGCAAGCCTAATTTCAATCTTCTGCAGGTTTGGGGAAGAGGTAAGGTAGGGGATCCACCTACTCCGGCTCCGGTGGCGTGCTGGTGGGCAGGAGTCCAGTCAAGCATTCCCATCTCGCAGCACGGCGTGGATCTCCTGAATTCACTTCTCCTTTCGCCCATCGAACGAATGCAATCGGTAGCTCACTAGGGTGGGGCATCCTGTGCTTCTCCGAGAAATCTCCTTCGAAGTAGATCCGCAGGGCTAGATTCAGCAGCTCCCAATCCACATGATCCTTGCACATCCGAGCATACCTGCGCGAGTGAGAGAACAGATTCGGTCCCTCCTCGGCTTCCTCCCTCGCAGCTTCCTCCTCTGCTTCCCTCCATTCGCGCGTGCACTGGGTCCAGCAGAGAGCGTCGTCATGGATCCGCATCGCCCGCTCCCTCCATCTCCTCCCTCGACTATCCCGCAGCATCGCAGGCGCGACGGAGTCGAGCGACTGGAGCATCCGTGGGAAGGGTTTGTAGACATGTGGGAGATGCATCTTGTACCTCTGCCTGTCTTCCAGCCATTCCCCCGTGGATATGGCCGGTGACTCCATGGGGCGCGCGAGCGGACTTGCTGAGGGGGGCAGGTGCACCCAGAGTCAGGAGGCGGGGGGTGGAGGCGAGATCTATTTGCCAATTACTCCCTCCTTTTCGGTTTATATGGCTCAATTCAAAAATCTCACCAACCAAGGTAGATGATGAATGGTGGAATACTTTTTGTAGTTTGCAAAAGCACCTAATTAATGCACTTGTTTTCCTCAAAAAATTATGTTTATCAATGCATAAATTGCAATGCATGCATGCATTGGTCAATTTTCTCTTAATACTTGCATGCAATGATTTAATGCACCTTGGAATCTGAACATGTGATGGAAAACAACCAAATTGAGCCTTATAAAATGGAAAAACTAAAATTTTGAGATAAGCCCTATAAACCGAAAAGGAGGGAGTATGTGAACTAAACAGTCAACATATACAATAATTTAAATATATATAATATAGTTAGAAGGGAAACATAAGTTGGACCTGGCGTTCCTATTCTTATATAGAAAAATAGAACAGACCTCTGCGTTTTCTTAAAAAAATACATAAATTGGGCTGCCAAAAATAAAACCTCGGATGGGAGGTCCATAGGCCGGTCGATACATGACGGCCCTAAGAAAATACAAACAGGCCTATGGACCTCCCATCCGAGGTCGTGGGCTGCGCATGTTAAAAATGAAAGCCTAGACGGGGCAGCCCAAAACCACGTCCAACACTTGCCAAAACTTCATCCCTCGTTTTCTCTGTGTTTCGCACACTCAACATTGTGTGGGAATTTTGACTGTGCATCATATGAAGATGTGCTATGCATGAATGTTGATCAGCATGATGTTAACTGGCTGGTAGTTCCATTTTCGACCATGAATAAAACTTCCAACATGATGTTAACCCTGTTTGAAAAGGCCGTGTTAATATAATTGCTCTGCCTCTGAAAGTTGCAGTTTCTTATCTAAAACTGAACTTGCAGTTTCTTATCCGAAACTGAAACTTGCAGTTTCTTCTCTGAGAATCACATTGCCTGCACTTTTATACTCCTATGAAACTACATTTTTTAAGTGCTAAAAATAGATCTCTAGAATTCATGAAATACTTTATATGCTCAATACTGCAAATCTGAAATTCAAAAGACATTCATATCTGAAAGTACTCTCAAAATACACAACACAAAACACAATTATATTGACAACCGTAAGCTCCTCCTGACAATTCACAACCTGCCCGACTATTGGGCTGGGGGGGGGGCAGCCCCCTCCTATTCCTCAGCGGCAGACAGCCACCCCGTGAGACGATGTGAACGGCGAGGGAGACGATGGTGGGGAAGCGTCGCCGGGCCAACTGCTTTTCTCCTCTTGCAGTTGGGTTCGGTCGATGAAGACTCCACCGGCTCGCTCTGGCAGGACACCCTCACAAACGGCACCCTGTAGATGCTCGATCCTTCAATCTCTGGTGGATGCTCCATCTGGGATCGATACTCCCACCACCGCTCCCTCACGATCTGATTCGGTGAATCTGTTTGCTCCATGGCCCAGAGGAGCAGCTCTATGTACTCCGGCGCGACTCCCTCCAGGAGTATCACCGCCTCTTCGCTCTGTTGCCGATATTTGGCCATGGATGTCGCCGTCGCCGCTAGTTGGTCCTTGTTGTCAAACCAAGACTGTATCTCCAACATCCTAGCTAGCTTCACAGGGTCGCCGTCTGCGATCCTCACGTATCGGTTGTACTCCTCCATCGATCTACTTATCCACAAGACCTTCACTCGCCGGCGGTGGTTTTTGAATGGAAGAGGAGAGGAGCAGCGCTGGTTTTGGATTAAAACGGGAGTGGAGCGACGCTGGTTTTGGACTGGAACAGGAGAGGAGGGGCGGTGGTTTTGAAATGGAAGAGGAGAGGAGCGGCGCTGCATTTAGATTGGAACAGGAGAGGAGCGGCGGTGGTTTAAGAGGAGAAGAGCGGAAGAGCGACGCTGGTCTTGGAAGTATTTTTTTGTTGTTTCGCGTATTTTGGGTCAAAGTTTGACCACATACTGTATTTGACAAGCAAAATTTGAATGCATGTCACCAAAAATTGTATCATTTGGTTCGTATCTGAATGTACTTTCAAATTATACTCCCTCCATTTTTGTATACAAGGCCACAAACTCATATTGCAGGTACCAAGCTAAAAATCAATGCTATGTTTAAGTCAATGTTGCAAGCTAGCTTGTCACCTTGATCGTTGTGTTAATTAATGTGGTTTTTCTCTCCCAAGCACAACAAGCCAACCCTCTTACTCCTCATTGGTTTATTAATGTTGGGAATGCAAGCTAACCTTCTCACTCCCGCATGCACACAAGGGATATTAATGTCCTCGGGTGCTAGTACGAGGCAAACACCATCAATTTTGCCTCGATTAATGTTAGTGGCCTTGTATAGTTGCAAATTGTAATTTTGATAGTGGCCTTGTATACAACGTATAACATATATTTTATGTGCGAAAATCATGGTAAATTATGACCCAGAATAAAAGGGAGACTAGTTAATGTGGGGTCGCTTTCTTAATTGAAGGGTAAATTGATTTTGATTTTGATCCAGTCAGAGCATGCCGGCCCTCTCGTCCAATCCTAAATCGCTGTCGCACGCTCCTCTCCCTCTTCTCCATTGCAAACCACCTCCTCTCCTCTCCATCATATCCATTCCAAAACCACCGTGTCGCCTCTCCCTCTTCTCTATTGCAAGACCACCGTCTCTCCTTCGTTTTCTAGACGCTTTGCTCCATGGCGCGGGCGCAATCCATGGATACAAAATTAGTATACTGTATATGTCGGTGTACTAAAGTAGGGGTACCTTAGTACCCCGAACTTGTGCACGGGCAGCCGTAGCACCCCGCGGCAAGGCTTGCCAGGCGATCGCCAAAACTCTCCATGGTCCCTTTTTGGGCCATCCAAGAACAAAGTATTTGAGCCAAGGCCCCGGCAGGAGGAGCTTGCCGGGAAGGCCACCCGAAGAGAGCAAGGCCCCGGCAAGAGGAGCTTGCCAGGACGGCCGCTCGAGGCACAAGGCCCCGGCAAGAGGAGCTTGCCGGGAAGGCCGACCAGGGCACGACAAGAGACTTGTTGCGACGTGCCACGCGTCCCGGCAAGGACCGGTGAGCAACAAGCTCCCGGGCGCGACAAGGCATCAACCGCGGCAAGGCGCTTGCCGCGGCAAGTCACCACCCCGCGCCTGCGTTCCAGCTCATCCACCCACGCGTCGCTCTAGGGCCATTCAAGGCGTACGTGTCGAGAGGCTACGCAGCCAGGGGCATGCGGTGGCGAAGCAACGCTGATAGGGTAGCCGTCGTGGCAAACGGTGGCGCCCCTGACGGTCCCTTTTCTGCACTGTTTGGGTGACCTAGACGGGCATTTAATGCCCTTGTCCCCTGCCGTCAGAGTTAGGTATGATAGCACTGTGCAAACAGCTGTACCCAACACAGCGTTTTCCAGTTTTACCCCCGCCTACGTTGCCACCTGTGGGTAACCCCTTGCGCATATAAAAGGAGGCCCCATGCGCGACGCAGGGGAGGGAGAGGAAGGAGGCCACTCATGCTCGGTCTGATTAGTTGCCTGAGTGTACTGTAGCACTCAGCGCTCCCGAACAAGAAGACAATACAAACCACAAAGCAGCAGTAGGGTTTTACACATCCGTGCGGCCCGAAGCTGGGTAAACCCCTTGTGTGCATCGCCTCGATCCGCTCTTCGCGCGACCTCCGCCCCCTGCCGAACCAGAAAGGGGCTCGGTCCCCATAGGTGTTCGTGGAGGCAGATTTCCCCCGAAATCTTTGGCGCGCCAGGTAGGGGGCGTCGAAGTTGTGTGAACCTGATCCGGCGTCTGCATAGGCTAGATCTCCATCGTCTTCATCGACATGCCACCGAAGAAGAAGGCTCTGGAGGTGGCTGGTCCGTCCGCGTCGAACCCACCGCCCCTGGAGCAAACGGGTGGTGGGGACGGCACCGACGGCGGAACGGGCGTCGCCGAGCCAGCTCATGGTGCCACGGCGTCGGAACGTGCACCGCGCCCCTCTCAGGAGGCACGGGACCAGCAGCGTCTTGGCACTCATGGTACCATACGCTCGCTGGACCCAGATCGAGCTGGCGGATCCCAGGGTGCTCAAGGCCAGCATACACACCAACGTGCTGGCGCAAGCGTGGCGCGACTGCCTGGTCCGGGTGCTGCTCCTTCTAACATAGTTAGAAGTTCGAGCACATCCCGCTCCACGTGCCGTTCGCCACCGCTGCCCGCCAGTCCAGCAGAAGCTCTAGCACGAGCTCAACTGCTCCTAGACAACCCTCCAACAACGGACAAGCTCGACGACTGGAGGGCCACGATACAGAGTCTCATCGGCTTCGCTAACGGCGACACCCCGCGGCAGCATAGTGCATCGCAGCCACGGTAGGTCGGCCAGGCGAGAACCGATGGCGCCAAGACCGGTGGGGGTGCGACCACCGTGCATTCCCCGCCCCAAAGGCCAAGATCGCTGACTCGCCGGAACCATCACGACAACGACTCCACCGCGTCGTCAAATCCGCGAACTCGTCGTGATCAACGCCAAGTTCTTCACGAACGAGAGCAAGAGGACGCTCGTACTCGCATCGAGCGTCGAAGAGAAGCGCGGCGTCAATCAGACCAGCGCGTTGGGCCCTCTGTCGACATGCATGCGCCGGGGGGACCAGGTGACCTGCCGTACGCGGTAGGCTGCCCTGCGTTCACCCGTGAGCTGCGGCAAGTCTAGTGGCCCACCACGAAGAATTTCAAGCCAGACGTACTAGAGAAGTACGACGGCAAGTCGCATCCGTCGGAGTTCCTCAGCATCTACACCATTGCGGTGCAGGTTGCTGGAGGGCGGGACGACAAGATCCTTGCCAACTACTTCCCGCTGGTACTCAAATCCAACGTCAGATCCTGGCTCATGCACTTGCTGGATAACTCCATAACCTCCTGGACAGACTTGTGCCATCAGTTTGTTGGCGCCTTTATAGGCGTCCACAAACCCCATGGCCAAGCGAGTGACCTTCATCTGCTCGTCCAGAAGGAAGGGGAACCCTTGCGCAAGTTCATCCAGAGATTCAGCCGCTTACACTACAACATCCCAGACGTCCACCCTGCCACGGTCATCAGCGCGTTCCATCAGAACGTGCGTAACCGCAGGATGCGGGAGGAGATGGCGATGTGCAAGATCAAAGACGTCAGCGAGCTATATGCCCTGGCCGACAAGTGTGCACGTGCTGAGGAAGGAAGGAAACTTCCCGGAGAGAACACTGGAGCAGGAGAATCTGACAGTGAGGATACCGCCCCGGCAAGGAAGAACCGGCGGCGGAGCAACAGGAAGAAGAAGAGCCAAGAAGTACTGGTTGTTGAGCAGTCCGGCGATGAAGGCGCCGGCAAGAAGGCCCAAGCTGGTAGCTCCGGCAAGGAGGTTGTCGGATGCGCCAACTGCCAGGCTGTGGCGGTCGCCGACAAGCGAGACGGCACCAACAAACAGTACCGCAAGATCCACCGCACCAAGGGCCATGACCTCCAGAGCTGCAAGCAGGTAGAGCGGCTCGTCGAGCTGCAAAAGGCCGAGTACGAGCGACGCGACAAGGAGAGAGCCCGGGGAGGTGGCGGAGGATCCGGCACGAAGCGCCCCGGCTAGGGAGGACGCCGCGACAAGGACAAGCAGTGGCAAACAGACAGACCTCCCCGCGGCCGCGACAAGAACGAAGACGACGAGGAAGATGAAGACATGGATGATGTCGATACCAGTGAGCAGGAGTTTCAGAAAGCCACAGAGGTCTTGTGCATAGACGGCGGTGCTTCTCTGCATACTTCTCACCGCCAGCTCAAGTAGTGGGCGCGGGAAGTCAATGCAGCGGAACCACCCGTCGAGTCGCGCAAGCCTCTGAAATGGTCCAGCACGCATATCATCTTCAATATTGAGGACCACCCTGACCGCACAACTGCGATCGGGTGCTTGCCGATGTTGGTCTCACCAACAGTCCGCAACCTCAAGGTCACTAAGATGCTAGTCGACGGCGGGGCCGGCTTGAACCTGATCTCCTCCGCTGTGCTCCAAAAACTCCAAGTCCCCGACTGCGAGCTCGAAGAGATCGGCACGTTCCAAGGAATCAACCCGGGAAGGAGCAAGCCGAAGGGGAAGATAATGTTGCCAGTGACATTTGGCAGCGAGCTGAACTTCAGGACAAAGAGGATCACTTTTGACGTTGCCGATTTTCCATTGCCCTACAATGGAATTCTCGGCCGTCCGGCGCTCGCCAAGTTCATGGCGGCCTCTCACTACGCATACAACATGCTCAAGATGCCAGGCCCGATAAGCGTCATCTCTGTCCCCGGCGACAAGAAGGATGCCCTTATCTGTGCCGACAAGATCTACCGGGAAGCAGCAGCCGCAACGGATCACAAGCCACTTGCCGCTGAAGCTCCCGGAGGGAAGAGGAAGACCAAGCCCGGCAAGTGCTCTGGTGTCCACTCCGGCAAGCGCACCTCTTCGGAGTGCTGCGCTACCGTCGAGGACGCGCCATCGAGCTCCACCGGCAAGAGTAAGAAGTCAATGGCAGCCTCGCCAACGACCAAGAAGGTGTCCGCGAAGGAGGACGGCACTGGTGGTACCTTCACCATTAGTGCCACTCTCGACCCCAAATAGGAAAGCGCGCTCGTTGCTTTCCTGCGGGCGAATGTCGATGTGTTTGCCTGGCAACCATCTGACATCCCCGGCGTTCCCAGGAAAGTGATTGAGCACCACCTCGCCGTCTATCCTCATGCGCAGCCCGTCAAGCAGAGAGTCAGGAAGCAAGCGGTGGAGCGCCAAGAGTTCATCGCAGAAGAGATCAAGAAGTTGGAAGCGGCAGGCCTTGTCAGAGGTGTGCTGCATCCGACGTGGTTGGCCAATCCTGTTGTCGTGCGCAAAGCAAATGGGAAATGGAGGCTTTGCATCGACTTTATTGATGTTAACAAAGCTTGTCCCAAAGATCCCTTTCCCTTGCCGCGCATTGACCAGATTGTTGACTCCACGGCCCGATGTGACCTGCTTTCATTTCTTGACGCATACTCAGGGTACCATCAGATCTTCATGGCTGAAGAAGATGAGGAAAAGACCGCGTTCATCACTCCATGTGGCACGTACTATTTCGTACGGATGCCTTTCGGTTTAAAGAATGCCGGTTCGACGTTTGCGAGGGTTGTCCATACCGCTTTTGAGCCGCAAATCCACAGAAATGTGGAAGCCTACATGGATGACATAGTGGTCAAAAGCAGGAACAGGGCGACCCTGATTCAAGATTTAGAAGAGACCTTTATGAACCTGCGCAGGATCAGCCTCAAGCTCAACCCCGAGAAGTGCGTGTTTGGAGTCCCTTCCGGCAAGCTTCTCGGGTTCTTCGTGTCTCAGCGAGGAATCGAAGCCAATCCAGACAAAACCAAGGCCATCGAGCAGATTGAAGCACCAACACGCGTCAAGGATGTACGAAGGCTTGCCGGCTGCGTCGCGGCTCTCAGCAGGTTTATTTCCAAGTCTGCAGAACGCGCCCTGCCATTTTTCAAAGTTTTGAAAAAGGTGGGTCCAGTAAAATGGACTCCGGAAGCGGAGGCTGCGCTGCAGGACTTGAAGAAATACCTGTCCTCCGCTCCAATACTTGTCGCGCCTGAACCACAAGAGAAGTTGCTGCTGTACCTGGCGGCAACCAATCAAGTGGTTCGTGCTGCGTTAGTAGCGGAGAGGGAGGCAGATGATGAGCTAGCAACCGCGGCAAATGCATCCAGCGACAAGCAAGAGGCTTCCCCGACAAGCTCTGGCCCCGACAAGGATGAATCTGCGCAGGAGCGAGTGGAGGTGCAGAAGAAGAGAATGGTGCAGCGCCCAGTTTACTTTGTCAGCTCCCTCCTGCAGGGGGCTAGGTCAAGGTACTCTGGTGTGCAGAAATTGCTTTTCGGCCTTCTCATGGTCTCGAGAAAGCTGCGCCATTACTTCCAAGCACATGAGATTACAGTTGTCACCCGCTTTCCGCTGAAGAGGATACTGCAGAATCCAGAAGCAACAGGCAGGATTGTCGAGTGGGCACTGGAACTGTCAAGCTTTGGTCTCAAATTCGAGAGCACTTCAACTATCCAAAGCAGAGCATTGGCGGAGTTCATAGCAGAATGGACACCGACACCAGACGAAGAGATCCCAGAGACGAGCATCCCCGTCAAAGAAGCAAGCAAAGAGTGGCGGATGTATTTTGGTGGTGCTTTCTTGCTGCAAGGCGCCGGTGCTGGCGCGTTGCTTATCGCGCCCACCGGAGAGCATCTCAAGTACATAGTCCAGATGCACTTCCCCAAGGAGCAAGCAACCAACAATACTGCAGAGTATGAAGGTTTGCTCGCCGGTCTCAGGATCGCGGCAGAACTTGGGATCAAGAAGCTCATTGTCAGGGGTGACTCGCAGCTTGTCGTCTGCCAAGTGAACAAAGATTACCAGAGTCCGTTGATGGAAGCATACGTTGATGAAGTGAGGAAGCTAGAAGAGCGCTTTGACGGCCTGCAAATGGGACACGTTCCAAGAGCTGAGAACGACATTGTTGATGGCCTGTCAAAGTGCGCAGCACTTAAGTTACCTGTGGAACCAGGAACCTTTGTGCTCAAGCTGACTCAGCCATCCGTAACACCATCAACCGGACAAAGCAAGAAGAGGAAGTTTGTCTCCGGCGACTATCTTCCGGCAGAGCTCCCCGGAGCCGCCGCCAAGAAGGTCCCCAAGATCGACGCCAAGAGTGCTGAGGAGCAGTCTGCTCCGGCAAACCCCAGGGTTTGTTCCGTAGAAGCAGGCGCTCCCGACAAGTTTTGCTCCGGCAAGCTTGCCAGGGAACATCAAGCTCCCGCTGAGCCCCAGATCCTCGTCGTCGAAGCGGACGTTCCCGCAGCAGCAGATGTGCCTTCAGTCCTTGTTGTCGAGCCACAGGCTCCAGCATGGGCGCAGCAGACTGTCCATTTCCTCCAGAACGGAGAACTTCCCGAAGAACAAGAAGAAGCGGAAAGAGTAGCCCGGCGCTCAAGTATGTACCAGTTCATCGACAACACGCTGTACATAAGAGGGCTCTACGGCATGAAATTGAAGTGCATTCCCCGGGAAGACGGACAAAAGCTGTTGGCAGAGATACATGGAGGCATATGCGGTCACCACATTGGCGCAAGAGCACTTGCCGGCAAAGCGTTCCGGCAAGGTTTCTTCTGGCCGACAGCCCTCCAGGATGCAACTGCACAAGTAACCAAGTGTGAAGCGTGCCAGTTCCATTCCAAGCAGATACACCAGCCAGCTCAAGCTCTCCAGACGATCCCTTTATCCTGGCCATTTTCGGTCTGGGGGCTCAACATCCTCGGCCCCTTCCCCCGAGCTGTTGGGGGCTTTGAGTACTTGTACGTCGCAATCGACAAGTTCACAAAGTGGCCGGAGGTGGAACCAGTGAGAAAGTGACAGCACGGTCAGCAGTCAAGTTCTTCAGGTCGATTGTGTGCCGCTTCGGGATCCCCAACATGATCATCACCGACAACGGTACGCAATTCACGAGCCGCGCCTTCATGCAATACGTCCAAGATCTCGGCGCCAAGGTCTGCTTCGCTTCTGTTGCTCATCCCAGGAGCAACGGTCAAGCGGAGAGGGCCAATGCCGAAGTGCTGCGCGGGCTCAAGACCAGAACTTTCGACAGGCTGCACAAGTGCGGAAGAAACTGGATCGAGGAGCTGCCAGTGGCTCTTTGGTCGATCAGAACGACGCCAAATCGAGCCACTGGCCAGACACCATTTGCTCTAGTCTATGGAGCAGAAGCAGTTACCCCCACGGAACTCGTATATGGGTCACCTCGAGTGCTCGCTTATGATGAGCTTGAGCAAGAGCGGCTGTGTGAAGATGACGTGCTGCTCCTTGAGGAAGAACGTCTTCAGGCTGCTGTGCGAGCCTCTCGCTACCAGCAAGATTTGCGTCGCTACCATAGCCGCAAAGTTAAAGCCAGAAGCTTCGAGGAAGGCGACCTTGTTCTTCGGCGCGCTCCGTTCGCCAAGAATCATAACAAGTTGATGCCAAAGTGGGAAGGCCCTTAACGGGTGAGGCGAGTCACGAGGCCCGGCGCTGTCCGCCTTGAGACCGAAGATGGCACTCCGGTGAGCAACTCCTGGAATATTGAGCATCTTCATAAGTTTTACCCGTAAGGCGCGGTTGTCGGACCCCGTCCGGCAACCACCCTTTTGTACAAGTCTTGCCGCTGTTGCATGTAATCCTTTGTACAAAGCCAGGCGCAGACCCTGAGCAGCAGTAAATGAAGCGCTGGCGCCCTAAGTTTTAGCATGCATGTTGAGTCGAGTCTCGTCCTTGGTTAGGGTTGATAGTGCCTAACAACTGCTAACCCCTAGCTTAGAGGTCGGGTCTGCGTCCTTTTTTCCTGTTCTTTCGTTTCCCTTGGTTCGCAGGGTTTTGCATATCCTGGCCAGACCGCTTAAGGATGAAGAAGAGAAGAAGGGCGGAATAGCATCTGGTCCCCGGCAAACCAGTGTTGCCGGGGGCTGCAAGTACAAAGATTCGCCCGCGGCAAGCCAAAGTTGCCGGGGGCTGCAATCCCAGATAAGTTTTTCATCCCTTGTCATGCATTCTCTTATGGACTGAGGAATGCGAAAACCTTGTTTCTTCCTAAAAAGCTATCGTGCTCCCTTAACTCTGGGCCCCGGAGCGCGTTCCTGGGGCCAGTTTTGGTAGTAGCCGCAATGGCAAAGGAACGGAATGAGGAGCCCGAACCCGCCTCATCCCTACCTCCGCCAAAGGCGTGAGGAAGGTCGAGTGGCGCGGGAAGACGGCAGGGCCTGTTGCCGGGCAAAGAAGTGTCTATATTAACGATATAAAGGATTCGCTCCTTGGCGTGGGTTTTACCTGCGAGACAAATGGCCCGGCAAACATCCCCTTTTCATTAAAAAAACATTCCGCTCAGGTACAGTTCAGAGAGAATGAAAAACATGAGAGATGGGATTACAAGCTTTAAATGCAACTAAAGCCCGAAGGCTTACAAGTTAAAAAGAGATAAGGTGCCCGTAATCCCTTTCTTGTCTCTCTCCTCAGGAGGTAGGACAAGGAGGCGAAAAGGGCAAAAGGGGCGCCTAGACGAGCTATGGGTGGCAGAAGACACCAAGAGAACGCCCCGGGGGCCGTCTGAAAGCTGGACGGTGCCGGCGGCACCGGAAGCAGGGCTCGACGAGGCGGCAGGACGTCAGCACGCTGTCGAGGGCGCCGTGCCCTCGTACTCTGAGTTGACGGCCTTGCCGCCCTCCCTCTTCCTCTTCCGCAGCCTCCCTACGCCAGCCGCCAAGGAGATGACCCCGGGAAGCTCAAGGAGCCGGCGACACGGATGATGGGGTCGCCGGTGCCACGCGGAGCCGCGACCGACGCCTAGTCGGACCCGTCATCCCGACGACCGCTACCCTCATCGTTGCTGTCGCTCCCCTCCTCGTCACTCTCGCTCGAGGAGGAGCCTTCGCTGTCGGAGGAGCTATCCACGCAGCACCGGGGCCGGGTCCCGTAGCACCCGAAGACCTTGACGGAGAGGAGATCTCCCTCCATCAACTTAAAATGGAGGGTGAACCCCTCCATCAAGCTGTGGATACGGGCGAACGTCTTCCACCCTCGACCAAGATACATCACGCCGGGGCTGGGGACTCAACGTGGACCCGCGTGCCGCAGATCCCACAGCCCCTCATGCGCAGTCTTAGCGTCTCGGGTTGTTCCATCTCCATCACGCTTGCGAAGGGAGCCTGGAGACGGAGGCGACAACGAGGCGCCCGGTGCAGCCTGACGAAGAACTCGCAAGGGTCGTCCCCGATGTGGACTGCCATGAGAAGAGGAGCCGCTGGCGGAGGCGAGTCCGGCGCGTCGCCCCGTCTGCCTCGTCCCCGAGTGCCTCGGCCTCGTCCACGACCTCATCCATGACCTCGCCCCCTCCCCCTTCCCCTTACGGTTGGCTCTGCCACCGCGAGTGCAAGGGGAGGAGGGGCGCGTTGCCTAGCGGCGACCCTCGCCGCCACCGATGAAGGACCAGGGTTCCCTTTCTCCATGGCGAATGGAGAGAGGGGATCAAAAGCTGAAGGGAAGCAAAGGTGAAGGAGTGTGGGTTTCCGTCGCCCCCCCTTGCTCTTTATAAAGGAGCAGGGTGGGGGCTCGGCCGCCCCGCTCAGCCAATCAAGACGCAGGAAGAGCAGGCGACTGGGACCGGCCTGCTGCCTCGACCCGCGACGGCCCGGTTTCCTGCCTCCACCGTCCGCGACTCCAGGTGCATGGAAGCCGCGTGGCTGGCGTGCAGGACCGAGGCGACGGATGAGGCGACCTCCCCTCACCCCGTGATTGTGGGGAGCGGACGCCTCGGAAACCGTGCCTCGGCCCCGTCCAGCAAACGAGCCGCGCCTCCATGCCTCCCTCCACTTATGGAGATGGCGCGAACCGTCCCCCTTTATTATGACGTGACGCATGCCTGCGGGGCCCAGCCCCGCGCACGCCGCCCACGTCACGCACGCCTCTCCCCACGATGTCGCGTTCAACGCGTGCCGTTCGGGGAGGACGTGGTGGATGCAGAAGAAGATGCAGCGTGACCCAGGCGCGCATGCCCGTGCACTGTTTTGGGCCTGGCCCAACAACGCTCGGCACCGTGTATGGCCCAGGCCCGGGGGCTCCTATCGGTGTACTAAAGTAGGGGTACCTTAGTACCCCGAACTTGTGCACGGGCAGCCGTAGCACCCCGCGGCAAGGCTTGCCAGGCGATCGCCAAAACTCTCCATGGTCCCTTTTTGGGCCATCCAAGAACAAAGTATTTGAGCCAAGGCCCCGGTAGGAGGAGCTTGCCGGGAAGGCCACCCAAAGAGAGCAAGGCCCCGGCAAGAGGAGCTTGCCAGGACGGTCGCTCGAGGCACAAGGCCCCGGCAAGAGGAGCTTGCCGGGAAGGCCGACCAGGGCACGACAAGAGACTTGCTGCAACGCGCCACGCGTCCCGGCAAGGACCGGTGAGCAACAAGCTCCCGGGCGTGACAAGGCATCAACCGCGGCAAGGCACTTGCCGCGGCAAGTCACCACCCTGCGCCTGCGTTCCAGCTCATCCACCCACACGTCGCTCTAGGGCCATTCCAGGCGTACGTGGCGAGAGGCTGCGCAGCCAGGGGCATGCGGTGGCGAAGCAACGCTGACAGGGTAGCCGTCGTGGCAAACGGTGGCGCCCCTGACGGTCCCTTTTCTGCACTGTTTGGGCGACCTAGACGGGCATTTAATGCCCTTGTCCCCTGCCGTCAGAGTTAGGTATGATAGCACTGTGCAAACAGCTGTACCCAACACAGCGTTTTCCAGTTTTACCCCCGCCTACGTTGCCACCTGTGGGTAACCCCTTGCGCATATAAAAGGAGGCCCCATGCGCGACGCAGGGGAGGGAGAGGAAGGAGGCCACTCACGCTCGGTCTGATTAGTTGCCTGAGTGTACTGTAGCACTCAGCGCTCCCGAACAAGAACACAATACAAACCACAAAGCAGCAGTAGGGTTTTACGCATCCGTGCGGCCCGAAGCTGGGTAAACCCCTTGTGTGCATCGCCTCGATCCGCTCTTCGCGCGACCTCCGCCCCCGCCGAACCAGAAAGGGGCTCGATCCCCATAGGTGTTCGTGGTGGCAGATTTCCCCCGATAGTATACTATTTAAAAGTCGAGGGCGGGGCTTTTCCTGCGCGGCAGGCGGCGTGGCAGTTCCGCCTAGTCGGTTCAACAGAGACGCGAGAAGACGAGGGAGTAGGCCGCTGCAAACGGAGGGCTGTGTGATTTGACAGCGAGTTACTGCTGGACAGGTGGGGCCCCGTGATTTGACTTGCCATTATCATTTTAACTGCGGCGCTACGACCGGCGTGAGTCTCCCAGATTCCTGACCACCTCGATACAGGTGCCTCTCCCAATGCTCCACCATGTAGTAGAGGCTGGCTCTTGCATGAGAGCCCACTTCTCCTGTTTTTCCTTGCCTCTCTTTCCTCCACATATGCAAAAATGCCATGTAAAGCGCACTATTGTACTTACTTTTACTTGCTCCTACAGGTGCTTAAGCTTGCCACATAGGCATAAAGTCTGATGTGGCAAGTTAATCAAGAAGAGAGAGACTAGTTTGGTGACCCAATGAAGAAATGGTGCTAAGCGCGTGTACCTAGGTGAAAAGACAATTTTGAGTCTATAGCTAATTAAATGAAGCAAACTTAGCAACACCATTTCATTGGAAGAGGTCACTACTTGGCAAATGCAATAAATACACGCGCTTAGCACCGTTTCTTCCTTGAGTACGAAGAAAGAGATAGAGAGGAGTAAAAAAAATACACTTATAGCCAACCTTGTTGTAGTATGAGTGACTAAGTGATGACTATGTATGACATGCCAACATCAAATAGCCTAACGCACCGTGTTAAATCTCCAAGGGCGCGACCGCGCGAGCGACGCGACGGTCGTGGTAGGCGCGACCATGATACGGGCTGCTGGCAGCCCTTGGATCTGAGATCAAACGATCGCATGCTAAGTTGCTGAAAATTTGCAAAATAACCCTCCAGGATAGGATATTCACTGATAGGTCTAGAATCACGCCATGCAACCGTTCGATCTCAGATCCAAGGGCTCTCGGAAGCCCGTATCATGGGAGAATGGAAAGCCACTACCCTGCCGTTCGCACGCTGGCAGTTCACTCCTACTCGTCCCCGCACGTCCTTCAATACTACGGCGGTTCGCTCCTAGTTGTCCCGTCCATTCACATTACGGCAGTTCCACTAATCCTAACCCTCCTCCCAAATCCATGGCGTCCCAAATCTCCACGATCGGCGGTGAGTACAAGGTTAGAACCATCACCGGCGATGAGTTCGACGTCATCTACACCCGTTCTTCCACGACGGTGAAAGGATGCCTTTCTTGCTTCAGACGCATGTTCGAAAACTCAAGTGATGAGTGGGTCGCTGGGCTAGATGTTGAGTACACCACAGTCCTGGGTCGAGAGAAGGATCTAAAGGACGAAGAGAGGAAGAAGCCCGCCTTGATCCAGGTTTGCGTGCATGACTTATGCTTGGTCTACCACATATGCCATGTCGAAGTTGAGTGCCAGGATTTTAAGAACTTCCTCGGGAGCAACCTAGTGAAATTCGTTACTGTAGACTTTGGTAACGACAAAGAAGTCCTGCGTCGAATAGGCCTCGTTGTAGGAAACACCTTCGACCTCCAGAAGAATCGGCTGGTGTCCTCTCTTCAGCCTTCAATGCTGACCCTGGCAGGAGCCATGGTTCATCCTTTGTACGGTAAACTGGAGAAACCTCCATACACGTTTCATCGTCATGCATGGCAGCAGAATGTACTAGATATAGACCACATCCACTACGCTGCAATGGATGGCTACCTTTGCTTCAGTATCTACAAGGGTTGGATGAAGAGCAACAGCCAAGTGTGCGGTTCAAGCAAAGAAGTATCGGCCAAGAGGAAGAGGGACAAGGACGAAGTCGAGGACGTGGACGAGGACTCCGGGTAAGGTGGCAGTGTCATTGCTCATGGTGGTTCTAATGCTGTGTCTACCGGAATAGTTGCAAAGTTTAATTTCAGTTGTGCTTAATTTAATTGAGGGGTGTGTTGTGCTGAGCCCCTAGCAGAACTATGTTATGTTTCTTCTTGTTACTTTAACTCTTCTGTACGTACATACTAGTATTTCTTACATTTCATCTTTTAGTTGGTATAGTACTACCACTCGTTTCTTCACATTATATACGTACAATATATATGGCCAACATCATATAGCCAGCAGTTTAGTTGTCGAAGAATTTCAGGGTGCTTAGTTTCATCAAAGAATTCCAGGATGCTTAGAGGGTGCTTGGATCCAAGGGACTTATTTTAGTCTGACTAAAATAGTCTCTTTAAGAGGCTAAAGTTTCAAGCACCCCTGACTAAAGAGGGGCTAAAACTTGTCTTGAGACTAAATTTTTTTAGTTAGGGGTACCCCTAGTAAAATGTGGATTAGTCCTCTCTCTACTCATTTAACTCCTCTCCTTTAACACAGGCGAGTCTGGATTGGAGGGTTTGGAGGATAATAAATGCTCATTAACTTGATTTTAGCCTTTTTAGTATTTGGATCCAAGCATGGGTGAGGCTAGCATGTTTTAGTCCCACTACTTTTAGTCATGGGACTAAAACGTATCCAAGCACCCTCTTAGTTTTATTTGAGGGGTGGGTTGTGATGGACACCATTATTGTGACTAGCCTTTTTAATAGTACTATATGCATAATTTGGCGACGAGAGCTCTCTATATGTACCACCTTTTTTTAATTTCAAGTTTTGCTCCATGGTGCAATCCATCGATACTACTGCTGTACAAAAATATACATTTTTTAAAAGGCTAGAGGGCGGGGCAGTCTAGGTTGGTCGGTTCCACAAGAGGCGAGGGCCTTTGTGATTTGACGGCTCATTACTGCTGGAAGGTGGGGCCTTGTGATTTGACTGCTCGTATAAATGCACCGACGACCTGATCGAGGAGGAGCAAAGAACCGTGCGGTATACTCAAGTTTTCCACTGGAGTAGTACCGTGACGGAGGAGCACGAAACACGGCAGTCCAGTGCCATATGGCGATAAAAAATGATCTAATTTGCTAGTCATCTCATTGTTAGCATTGTTCTATTCATTCCCTAAAAAAACATTGTTCTATTCATGCCTCGCAGAGAACGTGACACGTGCGACGAAACACCCGAAGCAAAAGATGAAGGGATAATTAGATTTATGCCCCTAGTTGTGTCCCACTCATCTGTTTTACCCCTAATTCCCAAAAGTCATCGGTTCTGTCCAAGTCACTTTGCTCCTCTTATGCGTTTGCCCTTTGACCGTTTGACCGTCAGTTTGAAAACTTCATAACTAATTCATACTAAATTAGAAAAATGCAAATAAGATACCAAAATGTTCAGAAAAACACCACCTATATATCGGTGTCATTTGCATTCATGAAATATGTGTTTGAAAGTGCACATCTGAGTTTTAGCTCTTTTGATACCACAATGAATAGTAACATCTAAAAAAATTCAAAAAAATCAAAAAAAATATGGTGGCAAAGAACGACAAATGTTCTAGGTGCTTGCCAAGTTTCATCAGGGAACGATATTCGTGGAAGTCGTGGCAAAAAATAACCTATTTTGGAGTGTTGATTGTTTTTTTGCCACGGCACCCATGAATGTTATTCCCTGATGAAACTTGGCAGGCACTTAAAACATTTGTCATTCTTTGCCACCAAATTTTATTTTGAATTTTCAGAAACTTTTTAGATTTTACTATTCATGGTGGTAGAATAAGAGCTAAAACTCGGATGGTCACTTTCCAACAATTTTTTCATGAATGCAATTGACACTCACATATAGGTGATGTTTTTCCGAACATTTTGGTATCTTATTTGCATTTTTCTGATTTAGTATTAATTAGTTACGAAGTTTTCAAACTGACGGTCAAACGGTCAAAGGGCAAAAGCATAAGAGGAGCAAAGTGACTCGGACAGAACCGGTGACTTTTGGGAATTAGGGGTAAAACAGACGAGTGGGACACAACTAGGGGCATAAATCTAATTATCCCAAAGATGAAACACAGGAGCAAAAGAAGAAGGAAGATTATCACCCCAAATGATCTAATTCGCCGCGGAGTCGTAACTGCTTCTTCATCGCCTCCACGACCTCCATCTCCTTGCGCGTCTCCTCCGCCATGTTCATCATTGTGTCCATGACGCAACATTTCTCGACACAAGCCTTCATCATCTGTTCCACGGCCATATTACGTACCTTGACAGCAGCCGGGTGCTCGATGCGGAGCTTCGCCAACTCTTCCTTCTGTTCCATGGCGAGGGCATGCATCATCTTCATCGAGGATCTACTATTCTCATGCAGCTTCTTCCAGCCGGCGTTCTTCTCCTTCAACAGGTCGATCTCATGGTAGAGCTTCGCATTGTCCTCCCGAAGTCGCAGGATTTCGCCTGTCACCTTCTTCTCCGAGGCAATGCTCTTCCTCAGCAGCATCACCAAGCCAGCGGTCAACTCCCCCTGCTGATTGAGCTCAGCGGGCATGTCGTTGAGGCTCTCCTTTAGCAACTCCATCAAGCCATGGATGAACTCCTTCTGCTTATTGAGCTGACCGGGCATGCCGTCGAGGGATAACGACTCCAGCTCCGCCGGCTCGGCATGTTCGCCTCCGCGGCTAGGGCGCTCCTGGGAGCCATCGCCTGTCCGTGAGAGATCTTTCGAGGTCTCCGCGTGGCGGCGAGCCCTCTCTTTTTTTCCGCAACCTTGGTTGCCGCTCCCTTGTTACGAGTAGTTCTCGACCATGGCAACGACGGATGAAGAAGAAGCACTTATGAGGAGGAAAGGTAGAGTGATTTTTGGTTAGGTAGTTCCCCTTTTTATAACCTAAGTACTAGCACTAGTACTAATACCTGCATAGTGGGAACACGTTCAGGTTTGGTACGTACTACTAGTAGGTGTGAGCAGGCTTTCGAATGTGATGGTAACAAGTAAAGATTAATTGATGGTTTTGGTTTCGAGGCCCGAAACGGCTCCCGATGAGTTTAGCGGAACATAAATTTCAAGTACTACACTGCTCAAATGCGTAAATATTATGTTACTGTCAAAAATTGGCACAAAATATGAAGGAGACCAATGGAAGTACTACTAGCAACCCACAATTTAACTACTCGCATGCGTGCAGTGGAGTAATAATGTCTTTCTTCCGCCCTCACGTCCACTCAATTTGCATGCGCTGTATTAATTGACCATCAATGAAGTGAACGACTTTACGCGCGTCAAATTATCACATGGGGTGGATCTTGGTACAAAATTGCGTCCGCCCGTGTACCCGCGTGTGCGTGCGAGGAATGAGTGCGTGCATGACGTGCGTGCACATCTTCGCTTCATGCATGTACCGCCAGTATGACTCAGGGGGACGAGTACATTCTTCTGGAACCAGCAGCACGTCACTGTGATCAATCCACGCAAGGAGGTCGTGACAACGCCTACACATGTGCCACGCGGCTTCATGAACTGTAAGAGAGACACTGTGTAGCATGCCATTGGTATTCTAATTTACGTGTTTTGCACATACTCGAAGTACTAGTAAGGTACACGTGCATTGCTCGCATCAGATTTTGCAACCAAATTATGAATAAATACCACACTATAGCATGCAAGCTCTGATTCATATATGTCTGATGTAGCCCTTCATTTAATTCTTATAGTTCATCTCATTCGAAATCAATTAGTTTTTATAAAAAAGCTAAGAACGCGGGAATAGGAAAAACATGGGATTATAGTGGAATGTCGTCTTGAATCCTACAGGATTGTACGAGTGTTTGATTGTGCATAGAAAAAACACAGAATTCTTTCAAAGAGGTTTGAGTGGATGGGATGTTTCCTATGAAATCTAGTGCAAATGAATCATATGGAAAAATTCCTATGGTTTACAATCCTACGAATCAAACAACCAAGATAGGAAAATTTTCTAATGATTAGAATCCTCCAAGGCCTCCTTTGGTTTGGAGGAATTTCATAGGAATTCTAGAGGATAGGATTCTCATAGGATTTTTTCCTTAAGAGCCCTTTGGTTCATAGGAATTGGATCCTATTCCTACATAGGATTGGTTCCTATCCTCCACATTTCATAGGAAAATAAAAATGAGCCTAGACTCAATGGAAAAATTCCTTTGGTGTGAACCAAATGACATCTCGTTTCCTATTACTACTCATAGGATTTGAGATATATGTCATCTCATTTCCTACAAATTTCCTATTCCTATGATAATCCTATCCTATGAACCAAAAGAAGCCCAAAATTCCTTTGAGAATCCTTTGAATCAAAGAAGCCCTTAATCTATTTTATGATTCATGGAATTGTGCGTTTAAAGCATAAAGTAAAAACAAATAATGGCAATTCAACTAAAAAAAAGTTTGGGCAGTTATGATACGAAAGATTCTAGAACAAAATAGAACCACTATTGTTTTGAGGTTTGTGCATTATGCTTAAGTTCAACCATGGAGTTTGCTAGATTGTACATGTGGCAAAATCTGGTGGGGGGCTAGAAGATGATGCGAGGGGCCGAGTGGAGGGAGACTATGACGGAATGCACAAGTGCGAGATCGATATTTAGAGAGAGGGGGCGAACACGTGCGCTGATGCGCGCAGTGGCGGAGCCATGAAAAATAAATGAGCTAGGGGGCCAAGCATTGCTAATCCTTTACGAGGAGGGTCAATTCATGAACTTAAACCATTTTTAGCAGCAATTGTCTAATGATCACATTCATATTAGCCTTGATATATAGTGATGTTAGGGGGGGGAGGGTGGCAGGGACCTTACTGCCCCCTGTCTTCGCCATTGTGCACGCGTCTGAGAGATGAAGCGGAAGGCATGGATGATGAGAGGGGGACGTTGGATACATAATTAATGTGGGTGTATTAGCTATATATATGTTAATCCTATATAAAGACGTATAGATTGATCGATGTGGACGTGGGAAAGAGGGTGAGACCTCACTGGATATATCGATTGATCGGTTTGTGTGGAAAACTATGAAAGACCTAGCTATACACACACATACATAGAGGAACATCGATCATTGCGCATGCACGTGTGAGAGATAAAGAATGCCCGATATGATGGAGAGGGGGATGTGTGTTGGTGTGTGCCTTCATGGGAGACCGACCTGAAGAAAAAGATTGCATGCATGCGATGGATAATGCCGACTGGTAGTGTGTGTGCATGGATGCACGAGAGAAAGTTAGTGGTACAATTATAAAGAGAAGACTACTGTGTGGGTGTAAAAGTATAGTTGAATAGGTGAGGTCACAATCAATGTAAAGTTGAACTCAAATATTTGAATTAGAGATCCTGATGTTTGAAACCCATGCATGCATGAATATAACGGAGATCTACGCGATGTGGTTTGGAAACGAGCATGTTGTAATGTATACACATTGAACAAGGTCAGACTGATTTGAATTTGAGATACCGATGGCAGACATCATTTGGCCACGTCGCATCCGTGCATGGACACACTATTCTAATTGGAGATGATGGGCAGCATTTGCATCACATATCTATATCTATACCCCTATATATATTATATTTTATATTTTTTTATATTGTGTGCGGGTAACTTTAACTTTGAAAGATGGTCGTTGGATGAGGCGAATCCGATGGTCCAAAGATGGCAAATTTGAGCACTACTGGCCGTTGGATATCATCTTGATTCCACCAGATTTCGCCACATGTATAATCTAGAAGACTCCATGGTTGAACTTAAGCATAATGCACAAACATCAAAACACAAGAACTTCTTATTCGTTCTAGAATCTTCCATATCAGAATTGCCCAAATGTTTTTACATGATTTGCCATTATTTGTTTTTACTTTATGTCTTACGACGCACAATTCCATGAATCTTAAAATAGATTAGCTTTCTTATAAAAACTAGATGATTTTGAATGAAATGAACTATAAGAATTAAACGAACATCTACATCATGCATATATGACTCAAAGCTTGCATGCTATAATGTGGTATTTATTCATAATTTGGTTGCCAAATCTCATGCGTGCAATGCACGTGTACCTTACTCTAGTCTAAATGGTGTTTGTGTGTGTGTTGTGCGTGTTGAGGTGCAAATTGTCTTTTTTTGGTACACGTTAAGCTTGTTCTTCTGAAATTTCAAGCCGCGCCTTGTTATGCCGAAAATTCAAGCTAGCATCTCTGTCTATCGTGCTGCGAAACTCCCGCCTCTTCAACCCACGCCTTGTTAGACCGAAATATTTAAGATATATCTTTGTCTCGTTGTGCTCCGACAACTCCCTCCATCTCAACCTGTGCATTGCTATTCCGAAATTATAACGCGCGCGAAAACTCCCACCTCCTGTGAAATCCCGACACGCGAAATGCCCGTGGTACCCCTGAACCAAAAGAACCGCCTCAAATCGGTGGGGGTACTTTCGTAACTTACCCCACATTTCGGACAAGCGTGTCTCTAAGCCATGGTTCCCCACTGCCATCCCATCCGCCCACCCATTCGTACACCGAGGCCGCGAAAACCCGCAACGAAACCCCACACCCTGCTCCATCCGCCACCCAGCCGGAGCCTCTTCCCCGACGACGTCGTCACAGCAACACCTCGACGTCCCTCATCCGTCGTACCGGATGAGGATCCATCGTCGATCTCATCGTCTCGCCGGTTCAGCCACCCCGTCCTCCACCTCCAAGGAGCTGCCCCGACGTTCCCCTCGTCTTTCGCGCCACCTCCATTCCCACACCGTCGTCTTCACCTGCACCATCGGAAGAGCATCATCATCACTGTTTCCTCAGATGAAGCTGCGGCCTAATCGGCGCCACCAAAGAGGTTGTACACTAATCACCGCATTTTCTTCTTGATTCGATCTCACGGTGCTGCCGGCGCTCGGTCCCGAGCCGACACGACGCGACTCCATCCACGGCGGCGTGGCCGGCCACCTCCTCCACGGCGTCGCTCCCTCGACGGCGACGTCCACATCAGTAGGACCTACTGCTGCTTTAGCTCTCGCTTGCGTTGTTGCTCTGCTCTTGCTCTCGGTCCCCTGCCTGGTCTGCTCTTGCTATTATTCTTGCTCGCGCAGCTACTCTCGCTCTTGCTCTTGCTTGCGATGCTGCTCCGATTTAGCTACACTTCACTCCGATGCCACCGGGTTGAAGGAAGAACCAGCCGCAGCGGGAAGGGGGGCTCGCCAGAGAGGTACACCACTATCTATCTTAGGGTTCAGGATGGGGGCGGTGGTCGCTGGCGGTGGCGGGGCGTTGGCGTGGGGATCGCCGGAGAAAAAGCTCGGCACGAGGGGGGGGAGGCTAGAGGGATGGCCGGGACGGCGGCGGACCGGCGGTGGGGCGTGTTTTCGGGGCGGGCGTGGCGGCGCACCGCCGGCCGCGGGTGGCGGGGGCTACTGTTTGGCCGGCTCAGGGGGTGTAGGTTGAAGATGAACCGCCGGCCCTTGATTTCGTATTCAACTGTTGCAAAATCGACTGACCAGACATGAAAAAGTCAGTCGACCGACGTGTAGCTTCACCTTGCTAGTGCGTTCAGTTTCAACATCAAAATTCAGTTTCGACAGCAAAATTCAGTTTCGACAGGTAAGTTCAGTTTCGTCTGTTAAGTTCAGTTTCGACAGTTAAATTCAGTTTCGACAGTTAAGTTCAAAGATGAGCAGCTGATGTATTTTACATCTAGCACTTTGTGGTTACGTATTTTACGTCATGTATTGGAGATGCTATTAGAATTCCACTCAGTTTAACGTTGTTCGTTGTCTCTCTTGTCCTGCTTCAGCCTCGGCGTCGTACAACTCAGCGGAGCTGCTCCAACGATGAAACCCTCCATCATAGCGGAGCAGTATCTCGGGCTCCATATCTAGACGCCCAAGATCTTCTTCCCCTCCTCCGACAGCCAAGTCAGCCGGAGCATCCTCACCGTCCAGCCCAATCACGCTGAGATCGACATGGCTTCGCCAAAGAGGTTATACACTTGTTGCATCTCATGTTTACTCTACATGTTATATATATTGTCCACTAAGCACTCGTAGTAACGGGAAATACGATTATTTTATCCTACTATATGACAAGCAGTGAGGTACCAGGCAACTTAGCTATCCGTGATGGACTCTCTTGAACGCCATCATTGTTTTTCTCTGCGCGTTTGAGCTGTGCATTTGTCGATGGGCCTGGGACTTGAGCTAGTATGGCAGTGGCCTGGGTCCAAAGTAATAGAAGTAGCACAAAAACATTTTTTTAGTGTAGGATTTTCCTTGCTCAAGCCTGCCTACTAGAATCGCCAGTGCTTGAAAGGAAAAGTGAAGGAAAAACATCAGAATTGGAAAGTTTCCTATGGTACTACTTTTCATGAATTTGGTGCAAAGGAATGGAGCAAAGGAAAATTGTAGGATTTGTTCCTTTAGTGTCTCCTTGAAAGAAAAACCGTAGGAATTCTAATTTCCACTTCTCCTCCTTTTCATATTCCTATTCATCAAGCACAAGACTAAGAGATAGTAGCATAATAGCATTATAACCGTACATTTTCTTGTGGTTTGACTTAATCCCACCATGCTTTTTTGCATCCTGTGATCTTCCAATTGTTGTGAATCAAACACCCAGATTGGCAGAAATCCTGTGTTTTTAAATTCTCTGTTTTGCACGTGCATTCCTATCCTATTCCTTTCTATTTCATATCCTTGCATTGTTAGAATCCTCAAATTCAAACAAGCCCTTAATTAATTACTTCTGTTACAGATATGTGTCAAAGAAAACCTTGTGTGGTTTGTCCTGCTCCAGCGGCGCTGTGTTCCACCCCAGCTCAGCTGCTCCAATGACGGAGGGTTCACCACAGCAGGGATCCGCTCTCCAGACTATCTTTCGCCGCCTCAGATCTTCTTCCCCGCCGCCGGCAGCCACGGCAACTGCATTACCATCATCAACTGAGCAGATGACCTTGAGGACTACACGGGTCCGCAAGAGAGGTCGCACTCTTCCGTGTCTGCTTACGTTATGCATCGCTTAATATGATGACATGCTACATTATTCTCGTGTTCACCTATTAGACTCCGAGTCAGGTCCAAACTAATGCTGAAACTTGAGCTTTTAAATGGTTGTGGGGTACATATTGGGGCAACAATCAGTACTATCTGTCTACTATCTGGTTAATCTCCGGTGTCTACTATGAGTTTCATGTTGGGTGCAAACAAACATTAAAGGAGCCATTATCTGTATTTTTAACTAAAGCTATTATCTACCTGCTATCATTGTTTTGGGGAAGATAACTATTATGAGGGGGATTCAGAAGGAGAAGACCACTCCTATTTACCCCATGAGGTCTTCGCTCTAACTTGGCATGCTGATGTTGGTAATATCATGCATATGGTGCCTTGCATTGCTTAATGTATACATTAAAGATGTCATCTGCTTAGTTTAGACATGCTTTGTGTCAATGCCATATGTTTAGTTTCTTTATCGTATATGTGAATCATGCAATGCCATCTTGTCTAGCCACGCATCATATATGTGAATTTTGCAATGCCACCCTGGTTAGCCAGTCATCTTATATGTAAATTATATCATGCCATAATTTTTTTTATGTGTTAAATTTGTCAACAATTTTAGTACATTCAATTACTCTTCCCGTGCATCAGCCATTTGGCACGGTCATGGAAAAATCTGGAGTGGAAACAAGGTCTTCAGAGCAGACAATGCTATCTGACGAAGCGCATGTCTTGCTGGTTACCGATAGCTCCTCAGAGGAGGATTCAGAGACAGATGACCAGTCATATCCCCCCCCCCCCCGAGGTGCATGCCCTAACTTGGCAGGGTTATGTTGCTCATATCGTGCGTATGGTATCTTGCATTGCTATGTCATTTGCTTAGTTTAGACATGCTTTGTATGAATGCCACCTGTTTAGTGTCTAATTACTATATATGTGAATTATGCAATGCCATCTTGTTGCAAGACATTATATATGTGAATTAAGCAATGTTATATTGTTGCAAGGCATTATGTATGTGAATTATGCAATGCCATGCTGTTTAGGCAAGCGTCATATATGTGAATTATATCATGCCGTCCTTTTTTTGTATTTCTCATTGCTTTTGTCAACAATGTCTATATATTCAACTGCTCTTCCTGTGCATCGGCCATTTGAATTGGTGATGGAGAAATCTGGAGTGAAAACAAGGTCTTCAGAGCAGACAATGCTACCTGCTGAAGCAGATATCTTGCTGGTTACAGATAGCTCTCCAGAGGAGGATTTAGAGGCAGATGACCAGTCCTATTATCCCCCTGAGGTGTATGCTCAAACTTGGCAGGGCTATATTCCTCATATAATGCATATGATGTATTTCAATGCTTAGTTTTTACATCATATACACAATATTGAATGCCATCTCCTTAGTTGACACATCATATATGCGATTGCCCTCTGCTCACTTCCATAGTATATAAATCATATATTTGAATTATGTCATGCCATGATGTTTACATATACTGCATGTATCTGAATTATGGCATGCCAACCCATTTTCTAAAGACATAATATAGTTATATCAACTCATCCTGTTTACATAGTCATCATATTTAAATTATGTCATTCTATCCGTGAATTATATCATGCCATCATGTTTCCATCAACGGCATGTTTATGATTTATGGCATGCCAACCACTTTAATAGACACATCGTATAGTTATATCATGTCATCCTGTTTACATAGTCATCATATTTTGAAGTATGTCATTCTATCCTAGCCATCATACATGTGAAATTGTGTCATTATATGTGAAATTATGTCCTGCTATTCCGTTTCCTTAGACAACATAAATGTGAATTATTTCCTGCCCTGTTTTCTTCCCTACTATCCATTGCACCTGTCTATCTTACAATGTCTGTACATTCAATTACTTTTCTTGTTTATCAGCCATTTCAATTGGAGGGAGTGATGGCAGTATCCATGGGATTAAAAACACGGTCTTCAGAAAAGATCATGCTACCTGTCGATGCAGATAGAACCACGGTTGTACTTGCCCAAGAACTAGCGCCACCACACATAACCCACACTCATGCAGATTGTACCCCTACCCAGTTGGACAGAGAACTAGCTACACCCCTTCTAACCCCAACCCCAGAAGATAGACAGCTAGTTCCCGTTGACACAGCACCGTCTCCACCACAGAGCACCCAAACACGAGCAGTTAGTAAGGCAACTGCAGTGCCCAAATCACGAGGACCACCACTCCGAACCCGAAGTCAATGCTTAAAGCAGAAGAAGAATTGTTCTTAGGTCAGGTTCCGTAGCTATGGTTCATACTACTTTGCTCTTGCATCACTGTATTTACTGATACCAACTAATTTCAAATTTGAAGGATGCAATTGAAACTCCAATGGCGCAATAGGTATGTTTTAAACATGTTTCTTCAACGTGTTTGGATATTTGCTGTTGTAACTTGCTCTATGTTGATTTCAGTTTCAATTGAATAAACAGTTATGTTCTCATGCCATGCACATTACAAGTGTTGTTATTGCTGTGTAGTTTCCCACACTTATATTCTGTCTATGCTGCTTTGTCTTAAATAGATATGATTCGAACTGTGTCTATCTTGATTTGTCAACATAAACTAGAATGATATAGACCATACAGTGACCATACTACATAGATATATGTTTGTTTCATGCTGTTATCCTGTCCACCTTACTACTGAACTGGTTTACCGAAATGAGTTTCATATACTACATTGTAAACCTGAGATGTGTTTGTTTGTTTCTCTTTTACAACGTGGATAAAATATTGGAGAAGAGTACCCTGTTATGCAATGGTAAAGGAAGTAATGCAGATAAGGTTCAAGATAGTGAGTCATCCCTGTTGGTCTCCAATAAAGCTGATAAAAACTATATTGAAGACACTCAGACAACCCCAAAGTCCTGTCTTGATGTAGTGTTCGAGTTACTGGCTACCACTACTGGCACCAGCTCTTCGAACTCATTGCCTGAATCAGTTCGGCTTCTTGAGTCTCAACTTCAAGTTGAAAGACATCGATCAGATGTTATGCGACAGGAAGCCGAAGGACTAAGGAAGTCCCTGCAGAATTCAGATGCATACTTTCTGGTGCAACAGCAAGCGCTGGAGGACTTAAGCGCCAAACAAGAGAAAGTTAATAAGCTTGCTAAGCATCTTGCCAGCATTATGGGTACCCAGGATATTGTTTCTTGAGCTCTTCTGAAGTGGTTTCAGTTCTGGACTTGTTTTGCTGCGGCGTTTATATGTTGCTGTGTTCCTTATA
Organism: Aegilops umbellulata; assembly: GCA_032464435.1. Lineage (NCBI taxonomy): Eukaryota > Viridiplantae > Streptophyta > Magnoliopsida > Poales > Poaceae > Aegilops > Aegilops umbellulata. Next base: position 374,119,473 of record CP136058.1, on the reverse strand, counting down.
TTTGCACTGGTGGCGAACTTTGATGCCCAGTGGATGTAATATGTGTAATAGCCGTGATAGGCTAGTGTAAGTTGCTTGCTTATTTATTTCCTTGTTGTCTTGTTTATTTGTTTGCTTGTAGTTAGTGCAGTTCTTTTTCTACGGTTTGCTAGTGGCTGCAATAACCTATTTTTTAAAACTAGGCCACAATAACCATGGGCTAATATTTACTGTAGTGACACTCGGCCTCCTACGGGCCGTAGAAACAGTGGGCCTTCTATGGGACGTATAAACAGTGGGCCTTCTACGAGCCGTAGAAACAGTGGGCCTTCTACGAGCCGTAGAAACAGTGGGCCTTCTACAGGCCGTAGAAACAAAGGGCCTTCTACGGGCCATGGAAACAGTGAGCCTTCTACGGGTCGTAGAAACAATGGGCCTTCTACGGGCCGTATCATCAATGGGCCTTATATGGGCCGTATGATCGATTGTCCAAAGATGGGCCTAACAGACCGCATTCTGGCCGTAAATAGGCTAGAGTTGGAACCGCTCGTTCATGGGCCGACCATAACGGGCCATCGTTAATAGGCCGTATTTGATGACGCTGTGAAAACGACCCAACGTATTAACGGACCACAAATGGGCCGACTGTAACCACGGGCTGAATCTGGCCCACAAGCAGAAAATGACAGTAACGGGCCGTAAGTAAATGGGCTCTGAGAAGGCCGAAAGATAACATGGGCTGGAGACGGCCCAACGGAATAACGGGCCGTTAATGGGTATAAAGTGATACACTATTCATTATGGGCCAGTTTTACCACGGGCCGTTAATGGGTGTAAAGTGATACAATGGTCATTACGGGCCAGTTTCACCACGGGCTGTTAATAGGCCAAGAGTTACATAGGGCCTCATATGGTCCGACAGACGTCATGGGCCATACATGGGCCAGAAGTGAAAACAGGCTGGAATCATATTGGATGGCCCAGATGATGCTACTGGGCCTAATTCGGATAGGGCATAACGGGCCTTGGGTTAGCGGGCTGTAAATGGGCTATATGCGAACAGGCTGTTAACAGGCTTTCCATGGGCCGGCCCACCACCTTTTGACCAAGTCAAACGGGCCGGCCTTTTCACAGGAATGGGCCTCTGTTGGGCCGTGCCACGTGTCAACGTATCATATGCGCCTTCTGTCCAATGAGTGGATGACATCTGTCCCGACGATGAGCCGACACGTGTTTCCTCCAGCCAATGATGATTTTACACGTGGAAAATCCCCATTGGTCGGGGTTGTTAACGGGTTATCGGATCCAAAACCCGACCCGATAGCTCAACGACATTCCGTTATGGTGGATGCCACGTGTCGGTCACCCTTGACGAAAGCACTTCTGTGACGCGCGATTTATCGTCATGGAAGTGGACACTTCTGTGATGATAATTTTGGTAATGTCATGGAACACTTCTACGACAGCACAGGTATGACTATCTTGATTCTGTCATAAATTTGTCATGGATGTACATGCACGACAAAAAAAGCCACCTACTGTGACAAACACGTATCATCACGGAAGTGTATTTTTTTGTAGTGTAAATTCATAACCAAAGCAAACTACCATGCTGTTTAGAGACTCTCAAAATGATATAAGTGAAGCATGAGAGTTCATTTATTTATTCAAAATAAAACCACCGTCGTGCTCTAAGAGGATATACGTGAAGCACGAGAGCAAATGACAAAGTACTCGGAAAGATATAAGTGAAGATCAATGAGTAGTTGAATAATTATGTAACTATATGACGACTCTCTAACATTTAAGAATTTCGGATATTGGTAATTTATTCAAACAGCAAGCAAAACAAAATAAAATGACGCTCCAAGAAAAACACATATCATGTGGTGAATAAAAATATAGCTCTAAGTAAAGTTACCGATGAACAAAGACGAAAGAGGGGATGCCATCTGGGGCATCCCCAAGCTTAGGCTTTTGGTTGTCCTTGAATTTGACCTTGGGGTGCCTTGGGCATCCCCAAGCTTAGGCTCTTCCCACTCTTTACTCCATAGTCCATCGAATCTTTACCCAAAACTTGAAAACTTCACAACACAAAACTTAACAGAAAACTCGTAAGCTCCGTTTGTATAAGAAAATAAATCACCACTTAGGTACTTTTGTGAACTCATTCTAAATTCATATTGGTGTAATATCTACTGTATTACAACTTATCTATGGTTCATACCCTCCTATACTACTCATAGATTCATCAAAATAAGCAAACAACACAATGAAAACAGAATCTGTCAAAAACAGAACAGTCTGTAGTAATCTGTATACAACATATACTTATGTAACCCCAAAAATTATGAAATAAATTGGTGGACCTGAGTAATTTGTCTATTAATCTTATGAAAAAAGAACGAACCTAATAGCACTCTCCAGTAAACGTTGTAGCTAATCTCGTGAGCGTAAAAGTTTCTGTTTTTTACAGCAAGATCACAAAGACTTCACCCAAGTCTTCCCAAAGGTTCTACTTGGCACAAACACTAATTAAAACATAAAACCACATCTAAACAGAGTCTAGATGAATTATTTATTACTAAACAATAGCAAAAAGCAAAGAACAAAAATAAAGTTAGGTTGCCTCCCAACAAGCGCTATTGTTTAACGCCCCTAGCTAGGCATGATGATTTCAATGATGCTCACATAAAAGATAAGAATTGAAACATAAAGAGAGCATCATGAAGCATATGACTAACACATTTAAGTCTAACCCACTTCCCATGCATAGGGATTTTGTGAGCAAACAACTTATGGGAACAATAATCAACTAGCATAGGAAGGCAAATAAGCATAACTTCAAAACTTTAAGCACATAGAGAGGAAACTTGATACTATTGCAATTCCTACAAGCATATGTTCCTCCCTCATAATAATTTTCAGTAGCATCATGAATGAATTAAATAATATAACCATCACATAAATCATTGTTTTCGTGATCTACAAGCATAGAAAATTTACTACTCTCCACATAAGCAAAATTCTTCTCATTCGGAATAGCAGTGGGAGCAAACTCAACAAAATAACTATCATGTGAGGCATAGTCCAATTGAAAATTGAAATCATGATGACAAGTTTCATGGTTATCATTATTCTTAATATCATACAAGTCATCACAATAATCATCATAGATAGCAACTTTGTTCTCATAATCAATTGGAACCTCTCCTGAAAATAGTAGATTCATCTCTAAATAAAGTCATGACCTCTCCAAATCCACTTTCATAATTATCACAATAATATTCAACATCCTCCAAAATAGTGGGATCATTACTTCCTAAAGTTGACACTCTTCCAAAACCACTTTCATCAATATAATCATCATAAATAGGAGGCATGATTTCATCATAATAAATATTCTCATCAAAACTTGGGGGGTTAAAAATATCATCTTCATCAGACATAGCTTCCCCAAGCTTGTGGCTTTGCATATCATTAGTATCATGGATATTCAAGGAATTAATACTAAGAACATTGCAATCATGCTCATCCTTATCATATTTTATGCCAAGAATTCTATGTAATTCTTCTTCTAGTACTTGAGCACAATTTTCCTTTCCATCATTTTCACGAAAGACATTAAAAAGATGAAGCATATGAGGCAACCTTAATTCCATTTTTTGTAGTTTTCTTTTATAGACTAAACTAGTGATAAAACAAGAAATTAAAACACTCGTTTGCAAGATCTAAAGATATACCTTCAAGCACTAACCTCCCCGGCAACGGCGCCAGAAACTGCTTGGTGTCTACTACACAACCAATTCTTCTTATAGACGTTGTTGGGCCTCCAAGTGCAGAGGTTTGTAGGACAGTAGCAAATTTGCCTCATGTGGATGACCTAAGGTTTATCAATCTGTGGGAGGCATACGATGAATATGGTCTCTCTCAAGCAACCCTGCATCCAAATAACAAAGAGTCTCTTGTGTCCCCAACACACCCAATACAATGGTAAATTGTATAGGTGCACTAGTTCGGCGAAGAGATGGTGATACAAGTGCAATATGGATGGTAGATATAGGTTTTTGTAATCTGAAAATATAAAAACAGCAAGGTAACTAATGATAAAAGTGAACGAAAATGGTATTGCAATGAGTTGAAACAAGGCCTAGGGTTCATACTTTCACTAGTGCAAGTTCTCTCAACAATAATAACATAATTGGATCATATAACTATCCCTCATAATGCAACAAAGAGTCACTCCAAAGTCACTAATAGTGGAGAACAAACGAAGAGATTATGGTAGGGTACGAAACCACCTCAAAGTTATCCTTTCTGATCGATCTATTAAGGAGTCCGTAGTAAAATAGCACAAAGCTATTCTTTCCGTTCATTCTATCCTATAGTTCGTACTAGAATAACACCTTAAGACACAAATCAACCAAAACCCTAACGTCACCTAGATACTCCAATGCCACCTCAAGTATCCGTGGGTATGATTATACGATATGCATCACACAATCTCAGATTCATCTATTCAACCAACACAAAGTACTTCAAAGAGTGCCCCAAAGTTTCTACCAGAGAGTCAAGAAGAAAACGTGTGCCAACCCCTATGTATAAGTTCAACTGAACCCACAAGTTGATCACCAAAACATACATCAAGTGAATCATGTGATATCCCATTGTCACCACAGATAAGCACATGCAAGAAATACATCAAGTGTTCTCAAATCCTTAAAGACTCAATCCGATAAGATAATTTCGAAGGGAAAATTCAATCCATTACAAGAGAGTAGAGTGGGAGAAACATCATAAGATCTAAGTATAATAGCAAAGCTCGCGATACATCAAGATCGTACCACCTCAAGAAGACGAGAGAGAGAGAGAGAGAGAGATCAAGCACATAGCTACTGGTACATACCCTCAGCCCCAAGGGTGAACTACTCCCTCCTCGTCATGGAGAGCGCCGGGATGATGAAGATGGTCACCGGTGAGTGATCCCCCCTCCGCCAGGGTGCCGGAATAGGGTCCCGATTGGTTTTTGGTGGCTACAGAGGCTTGCGGCGGTGGAACTCCCGATCTAGGTTTCTTTATGGAAGTTTGGGTATATATAAGAGGTGTTGGCATTGGGAACAAGTCAGGGGGGTCCCCGAGGCGGCCACGAGGTAGGGGGCGCGCCCAGGGGGTAGGGCGCGCCCCCACCCTCATGGGTGCCTCGGGACTCTTCGGGCCCATCTCCGATGCTCAGTGGGCTTTTTCTGGTCCAAAAATAATCTCTGTGACATTTCAGGTCAATTGGACTCCGTTTGGTTTTCCTTTTCTACGATACTCAAAAACAAGTAAAAAACAGAAACTGGCACCGGGCTCTAGGTTAGGTTAGTCCCAAAAATCATATAAAGTACTCCCTCCGTTCCTAAATGTAAGTCTTTTTAGAGGTTTCAAATAGACTACCACATACGGATGTATATAGACATATTTTAGAGTGTAGATTCACTCATTTTGCTCCGTATGTAGTCACTTGATGAAATCTCTACAAAGACCTATATTAAGGAACATAGGAAGTAGCATATAAATGCATATAAAACATCCTAGATGGATAATATAATACCATGGAACAATAAAAAATTATAGATACGTTGGAGACGTATCAGCCACAGGCACACATCGATTTTGTTGATGTCCGAATTCCATCTGAATTTCCTGTAATTAATATACCAACTAGGCCTATGCCAGTGGCCGCACCTCGCGGTCGAAATGTTTGAAACTTCTCACCGTTTCTCGAACAAACGGATGAAAACTCACAAAGCGATGCACAAATGATCTGTACACCTTTGCTAGGCTGATAGTAGGGGGGTATCATAGCTAGTATCATGCATGCCAACTAGGCAATTTTGATGAGCTGTCATAGTATTAATTAAATGAAGAAAGAGAGGGTTAAGTATCATATCACGAAACCGTATCATAATAAATGCTATGCTACTATGTGTCATGCATGAAAATATAAATAAAGTACTATATATGATACTAGCTACTCTATGATACTATGCATTAGAGCAAGTGCACAATAGAGTGACATAATTAAGACTAGCCACAATGGGTAGTGTCAGTGTCAAAACCGGCGGATCTCGGGTAGGGGGTCCCGAACTGTGCGTCTTGGCGGATGGTAACAGGAGACAAGGGACACGAAGTTTTACCCAGGTTCGGGCCCTCTCGATGGAGGTAAAACCCTACGTCCTGGTTGATTAATATTGATGATATGGGTAGTACAAGAGTAGATCTACCACGAGATCAAGGAGGCTAAACCCTAGAAACTAGCCTATGGTATGATTGTTGTATGTTCTATTGTCCTACGGACTAAAACCCTCCGGTTTATATAGACACCGGAGAGGGTTAGGGTTACACAAAGTCGGTTACAATTGTAGGAGATCTAAATATCCGCATCGCCAAGCTTGCCTTCCACGCCAAGGAAAGTCCCATCCGGACACAGGACGAAGTCTTCAATCTTGTATCTTCATAGTCCAGGAGTCCGGCCGAAGGTATAGTCCGGCTACTCGGACACCCCCTAATCCAGGACTCCTTCAGTAGCCCCTGAACCAGGCTTCAATGACGACGAGTCCGGCATGCAGATTGTCTTCGGCATTGCAAGGTGGGTTCCTCCTCCAAGTACTTCGTAAAAGATTGTTAATCACTAAGGATAGTGTCCGGTTCTGCAAAATAAGTTTCCACATATTGCCATAGAGAGAATAATATTTACACAAATCTAATCCGCTGACGTATTCCGTAGCGTGACACCACACTATGGCCAAGCCTCTGTTCGAATCGTTTTCACTTCCCCACCTCAGCGCATTTTGCGAGGCGGTTTCTTGGCACGTCTTGTCAAAGCAGAGATCGTGTCCCCTTTATTTATGGGATTCTCATCAATACGGACGTGGGTAACCCAACCGCGCCATTTATCACGGCGCTTGGGAGATAAGCTAGTTTTATCAGGCTGGTGGGGACGCTTAACCGCATCCGCCCATATAAGGGGATAAGGATCCACCTTTCTACCTACGCCTTCCTCCTCCTTTGCCTATCCATCTTCTGCACACTCGAGCTCCAACGCCCAAGCCCGCACTTCCCACCTCAACCTTCTCCAGCCATGTCCGGAGTGGGAGGCAAGTGGATTGTCTCCTCCATCACGGAGGGCCATATCAAAAAGCTGAGGAAGGCCGGATACTTGTCTAACGACATCGCGCACTGGCTTCCTGAAAAGGGGAAACTCCTCCCCACCCCAAGGCCCCATGAGAGGGTTGTATTCCTTCCCCATTTTCTCCGCGGACTGGGCTTTCCTCTCCACCCGTTTGTCCGGGGGCTCATGTTCTACTACGGCCTAGATTTCCACGATCTGGCCCCGAATTTTGTCCTCAACATCTTGGCGTTTATCGTCGTGTGTGAGGCTTTCCTCTGCGTCCGCCCCCATTTCGGCCTGTGGCTCAAGACTTTCAACGTCAAGCCCAAGGTGGTGCGTGGCAACCAGGCGGAGTGCGGAGGCGCCATGGCGGGCAAGATAGCCAATGTCCTATGGCTCGAGGGCTCCTTTGTGGATACCTTGAAGTTGTGGCAATCGAGGTGGTTTTACATCACCGAGCCGCACGATCCCAAATGGGTCGCAACCCCCGAGTTCCGGTCCGGACCCCCTACGCGGCTCACGTCTTGGAAAGAGACTGGCCTGTCATGGGGCAATAAAGGAGAGGTAACCGGACTGCAAAAATGCATCCAAACCTTGGTGAACAAGCAGCTCAAGCTTGTCAACGTAGTCCAGGTTATGCTCGTCCGCCGGATCCTCCCGTGTTAGCAACGGGGCTTCAATTTGTGGGAGTTCAACCCGGCGCAGCACCCAACCCTGAGCAGGCTCTTCGACACAACATACGAAGACGCCTGGAAGGTGCTATTCAAAGGCGCCGAGGCTCCAACATCCGCTTCCGAGGACCACGGATTCAGCACGCAGCTTCCCGCTAGTGCGGTAAGCTGTTTTTACCTTTTACAGGATGGTGGTTTTCCATAGTTTGACTCTACGCGGGATCTAAACTCCCTTTCCTTTGACAGGATTGGCTGGCGAAGTCTGGACAGATCGACTGTCCGGCCCCTTTGCCCGAAGACCCAGCCGATGCGCTCTTAGCGAAGCTGTTGGCTCCGGCGCCTTACGTGGTGCCGGAGAAGAAGGCCAAGAAGAGGGCCACAGGGACTCGAAAGAGTTCCCGGCGCCAGGAGGTGTCGGATTCTTCATCCGACGAATCCGAAACGCGCTCCTCCCGTGAAAACGAGGAGGAGAAAGAAGAATCCTCTCCCCCTCCAGCGGGGGGAGGAAAGAAGAGGAAGGCCGCCCTAACAGGGGAGGCCGAAGGGTCCAAGAAGGGGAAGACCCTCCCTCCGGACTACTCCACCGATGCTAACGAGGGCGAAGAGGAGTGGCCGCACAGGGCCAGGCGCCCAGCGGCATCGTAAGTATTCGGACACCAGAGTAACTCATAGTATTCCTTTGTTGCACAACTTTTTCCTTATGTCGAATATAATTATCCAGTCCGCCCAAGGCCTGGCTCGACGAGTCGTCGAGCGGCTCCCTGGATTCGCCGGACGTGAATTCAGTTCCGCCCGCTACCTCCCCCCGCACTGCGGACGACGCCGAAGTGGCGTCGCAACAAGCTCCGGGCCGAGAGGAGGTGGTCCTGGAGGAGCCGCGAGGCGACCTCCCGGACTCCAGGAGTGAAGGGGACAAGACCCCCCAGGGCTCCAAGTCCGGCTTTGAGCCGGACACCGCGCCGGAATCTTCAACGGTTCCGGAATGCGGTATGCGAACTCCTTCCAAGAGGAGCAACCCTTCTGAGCCGGCGGCCCCCGTCCAACCGGGGGCGCCGGACAATCTGCTGGAGGTGCTTAACGGCGCCTCCATCAACGAGGAGCACCGTACTATTATGAGTACGGTGATCCAGAAGGTTCAGTCCGCCAAGAGCGGACTGATTGAAGCTTGTGCCAGCCTTCTAACAGGCTTTGAGGTAAGTAAAAAATATGTAAAAGTGTTACCGCATAGACAGTAGCCCCTGATGCTCTGTTTGGCGTTCGGAAAGAAAAGCCGAATAGAGGATCAAATAAATTCGCAGGAGTCTAACAGAAAAAGAGTCAATATGCGTATGCAGGCTTCGCTGCTGGCGACCGCCGCACTGACTGCGGAGGTGGGCACACTGAAGCAGGGCCTTGAGCGGACCGAGCAAGAGCTCGACCTTGCCAAACGGCAGCTCGAGGAGAAAGAAGGTAAGAAATACCTTATAGAAAAAAAACAAAATATAAAAGTGCAATTGCAAAAATATGACAGGATTAACATGGTTATTGTAGGGGCCACAATTGAGGTGGCGACCCTCAAGCAAGCGTTGACCGAGGCCGATAAGAGAGCGGCCACGGAGCACTCTGAGCGGGAGAGGTATGAAGCCCAGGTTGGCGAGGTGCGGCAAGAGCTCCAGGCTCTCATGAAAAAACATGAGAGTTTGGAGCTTGACTCAAAGACGCCAGCATCCGAGCTCGCGGCAGCTATTGAGAATGCCAAGTCTGCCAAGGCTGAATCCCAGAAGGCCCTCAGGAGTTGGATGCGGTAAAAAAGATAGCGGCGGGTAAGGCATTTTTTATGCAAAGCAGACATATAAAAGTAAGCTACTTGTTACTTACCCGAATCCGGAGCTCTCCAGGGGCATTCGCAGATCTTCCCCGTAGCGTATCCGATGCCGCCGCATTCTACCGAGCCGAAGAGGGCAGCTCGACGGAGAAGGTGTTCTGGTCTCAGTATGCTGAGGCCGGACACCCTGTGCCCCTGAGCGACTAGCTGAAGCAGCTGGTCGAGCTCCACAAAGCGGCCGAACAGGCCATGAAGGGCCTCATAGTTCGGCTGTGGCCTGGAGAGGCCCTGCCTGGGAGCTACTTCGGATTGGTTCAGCGGCTGGTGGCAGCCTGTCCAAGGCTTGAAGTCATCAAGCGCTCCGTCTGCATCGAAGGTGCCCGGAGGGCCCTTGCCCGCGCTAAGGTGCACTGGGCCAAGCTGGACGGTGAGAAGCTTGTGAAGGACGGGCCACCGCCGGGGAAGGAGCATCGCAAACCCGAGAACTATTATAAGGACGTTCTGAAGGGTGCCCGCCTTGTGGCGGATGAATGTTCCATGGATGTAATTTTGGAGTAAACTCGCTCGTGTTATCCTGTGCGCTGAAAATTTGTTCATGTGCGCTTAAGCAATGCGTTTTGAATTTAAAATATTACTTTCTGTGCGGCCGTTTATCAAAAATTGAGAGATGGCCAGTCGTCGGCTACTTCCCCCATGCCACTAGTGCCGGGGTGTTCGGGATAAACCTGAGCGCTCTTTTTCCCATGTTTGGGTCCTTCGAGGGAGGCGCTCAGCACAACGAACAAGGCAATCGGACTATAATGCTTGAACACTCTCACTTAGCCATAGAACTCTATAATTTTAAATTTCGGCGAAGCCCCTAGCATTCGGAAGACCGAGTTCGGGGCGCTATCCACGCCTTGGCCGGACAAAGCCGGTTCCTCGCTCTAAGCGGCATAAGTCTTTAGGGACTCGAAAAACCTCTCGAACAGCGACCGGTCTCTCGCTTCATCATGACAGTCAGTTTTAGCTTTCTCTACTGAGGTGCTCAGCCCAGCTCAACTGGGGCACAATCGCAGTAGTTCTCCTAGTGCTACCTTAGCTGATATAGCGGAACGTAAGGCACCAAAACATAGGAGCCGGGCAAACCCAACTATTGACCCAAGACATGATTCGGAGCCGATGCATATAATGCTATAAGTTCGGGGTGCCGCACTTGTGAAAGTGTTCGGACTTCTCACACCATATTGGGGGGTACTGAAGCCCCTGGCGTATTTGCCGTACCACAGTGTACGGGTGCAACATGTCACTAATGAACATGTATTTGTAAAAAAGGTAATGCTAAAAAATAGATAAAGACTATGCATTGTTTAAAAGGGCTGCGATCAAAGCAGAACGATACAAATAGCGCGATAAGCAAAAATTTGGACTATTTAACATATCCGGTCCAGGGGCGGGCCGCGGAACTTATATTCAAAAGAGGTATACTGCTCGTGATAGAGACCACCTGGGAGTGCATAATGCGGCATGGCTTGTCTGCTTCCCCGGTTCTTGCATCGTTTGTGCGGCAGTTGAATTGCCGAACAGGTCGTCTGAAGTATGGAGTCTTGAAAGTAAGAGAGGATAAAGAAAGAATTCAGTAGCCCCTAGTATGGTTTAAGCCGTGTTTTGGGCGTGCCATGATGGTGCCCCTTCCCCTGCGCCCATGGTATTTTGAGAGCGCAGTTATGTACACGAAGCACTGGTTTCGCCATTTTGCGAGGGCTGGGGTTGGGGCCGTATTGCTACGCATGCTCAGAATGTGCCAGGCGGTCTTGTTGTAGGTTACTCCGGGCGCGCTTGATAGTGTCCGGCCTTTTAACGGCCGGACTAGAGAACTGCCTAGAGAGGCTGCTTTGTACTTCCGCTGCGAGGGCCACTGTGTGCTCCTCCGTTCGAAGGGAGCGTTCGGTGTTTCCATTGACCGTGACTACTCCTCGAGGGCCTGGCATCTAGAGCTTGAGGTATGCGTAGTGCGGTACCGCATTGAACTTTGCAAATGCGGTTCGCCCGAGCAGTGCGTGATAGCCACTGCGGAACGGGACTATGTTGAAGATTAACTCTTCGCTTCGAAAATTATCCGGAGATCCGAAGACCACTTCAAGTGTCTGCCGCTCTCTCGTGAGGGCTAGCTTCTCCATCCTCCTGTGCTGAATCTTGCTGGAGGGGGTGTTCTTCGGCGCTATCCGGAGTATTATTATCTCCCGTGCCGGAATCACTGTTTTTGCTTTGGCGGGATTTAGAGCGGCGCCGCTGACGCCGACGCTTGGGTTGTTTCTTGGAGGTGTCATCCCCCACTATTCCATCGCCATATCCATATTTTGGAGTGTCCACCATATATATGTCGTACAACGATGTGGCCTTCCAGTGCCCTATAGGTGCTGGTTCTTGGTCGTCTCCTGCATCGTCGTCCATACCGTCGATGTCTTCGGAGTCGAAGTCGAGCATGTCGGTTAAGTCATCGACAGTGGCTACGAAGTGGGTGGTGGGTGGGCTTTGAGTTTCTTCATCGTCCGTATCCCAAGCTTGCTGACCGTAGTCCGGCCAGGGCTCTCCTGATAAAGGGAGAGACTTTAGTGACTTCAGTATGTCGCCGAAAGGCGAGTGCTGAAAGATTTCCCAGCGGTGAACTCCATGATCGGCGCCCAATCGGATTTGATCGGCAGGCGCACGGAGGGCTTGGAGTCCGGAGAGGAATCCGGCCCCTCGGAGTCACAGGCCTTGCGGAGTGCGGGGCTGGTGTTCGGCTCAATCGCCTTTGAGATCGCAGCCCCCGAGGCAACGTCCAACCGCTCGTCCTCGATCGGCGCAGCAGCCTCCAAATTAAGGGTCAGAACCGAAGCGTGTACGGCCTCCAGGGCACTGTTCGGTGGCAGAGCTAGATCATGCCTATCGAGATAGTGCGGCGCGCTCGGCTGTGGCTCGAATCCATCGAAGATCAAGTGCCCGCGGATGTCAGCCGTGTAGTTTAAACTTCCAAATCTGAAATGATGGCCAGGGGCGTAGCTTTTGATCTGCTCCAGATGGCCAAGCGAATTGGCCCGCAGTGCGAAGCCGCCGAAGACGAAGATCTATCCGGGGAGAAAGGTCTCACCCTGGACTGCATCGTTGTTGATGATTGAAGGAGCCATCGGGCCTAAAAGCGACGACACAGAGGAACTCTCAATGAAAGCACCAATGTCGGTGTCAAAACCGGCAGATCTTGGGTAGGGGGTCCCGAACTATGCGTCTAGGCGGATGGTAACAGGAGACAAGGGACACGAAGTTTTACCCAGGTTCGGCCCTCTCGATGGAGGTAAAACCCTACGTCCTGCTTGATTAATATTGATGATATGGGTAGTACATGTCGGATTTCGGGTTCCGACAGACCATTATGGTTCGAACTCTGGGGTGCGCGCGGAGATTACGCTCTCTACCTCTCCGTCTCGCAAAGATCTAAACTACTGAAAGAACAACACAAGAGACACAGAGTTTATACTGGTTCGGGCCACCGATGTGGTGTAATACCCTACTCCAGTGTGGTGGTGTGGTGGATTGCCTCTTGGGCTGATGATGAACAATACAAGGAAGAACAGCCTCGCGAGGGGCTGTTCTTGACTGGGGCGATGAACTGCTAGGTGGGTTCAGTCGCCCTTCTCTCTCTGGGTGCCTCTTGATCTCAGATCGATCTCTAGGTCTCTCTACTCTAGGAGTGGCTAGTCTTATTTATAGGCAAAGGCCCTGGGCCTCTTCCCAAATATTGAGCGGGAAGGGCGCCAACAGTTGGCCATTTTGAAGGGGAACATCTGGTACACTTATCTTGACTAAAGTCGGTCCTCGCCTGCCAAAGGCTCTGGTGATGACGCTGGCCTAGGCTCCATGATGACCTCCTCCTTGTCGCGGAGCTGGTCTTGGTCTCGTTGCACCGAAATGGGTGCCTTTGCTTGATCCTCCCGCCTGCGCTTGCTCCCTTAGCACCAAAGAGGAAAGGGAGAACACTGTGCAGGCTGGCGCCCGCCTGGCGCCCTTGGTCGTCATGGCTTGCGTCATGGGCACCTCGTGAGGTACGCCGCCTTGATCTCTCCGCCTCCTCGTGAGCCAGCCCGATGAGGCTGCGCCTGAGGAAGCTCTGCGCTGTCCGCCCCGCGAGGCTTGGCCCGTCGCGAGGGTCTCGAGTGTGTGTTGATGAAGATGGGTTGTGCTGGTCCCCCTTTGAGCCACGCCGCAGGCCGCAGGCAGGCAAGTCTGGGGACCCCCGTTCCCAGAACGCCGACAGTAGCCCCCGGGCCCAAGGCGCGCCCAGACTTGGCCGTGCCAAGAGGCAAAAGGGCAAGGGCGAAGCGCCGCAGGCCCTAACAGCCTGCGGCCTTGGGCGCCGCGTGGCGGTTGGTGGGACGCGGGCGTCTCCGCTTCCACGCGAGTTGATAAAGGAACGGCATCCGCCTGGCTTCGCTTTTTCTGCTTCCTCTGTTGCTGCTCAGATCCCCTTTCTTGCGCCTCTCCTTCCTTCCTCCAAATCTCTAGATCTACTTCGACCGCGTGACCTAGAAGCCATGGCGCCTCGTCAGTCCCCAGCCGAAGCTTGGTACTCGTCTGCCCTGGATTCGCCAAACGTGTCTGAGTCGAGCTTCGCCCGGTTGCGCCGGCGCAGGGCATCGACGGGGCGACGGTGTTCAAGGCCGGCTCCGCCACCCCTGAGGGCCGAGGGAGCACCTTTTATCCTCTCTTTGCAAGCTCCATTACTGCTGGTTTGGTGCCTCCCTTCTCCGAGTTCTTTTTCTCTGTCCTCCGCCATTACAATTTGCAGGCTCTGCATCTCCACCCCAACTCCGTCCTTCTCTTGGCAATCTTTGCCTATTACTGCAAGGCTCACGTAGGGGTCCAGCCCTTAGTGGCCCTGCTACGCCACTACTTCTCCCTCCGGGTCTCTCGCGGTTCTCCTTCCGCGTGCGCGAGCTTCATCGCGTACGGTGGCGCCATTGCCATTTTAAAGCCAGGGAAAAGGATCGAGGGCTTCAGGAGCAAATGGGTCTTGACAGACGCCGGGCGCATTCACCCGCGGCTGATCTTGCCCAAGGAGCCGCCCACGAGCTCCAGTGATTGGGCTCGTGCAGAACTCACGGACCCCCGTGCGAAGACGGTGCTGGAGAGGATGGACACGGATCTGAGGCCGGCCAGCATGGCGGCGGCGAAGCTGACCAGCGCGTCGCTGCTGAGGGAATTCCTGGAGCACCAGTTGGCTCCGCTTCGGCAGTACTCACCCCCGATGTGGAGGCCTCATCCGAGCCCCGCGGCCTTGGCGGCGAAGATCTGGCCGCGGTGCTCCAATCTCTGGCTGGGGGCGATGTGGCGAGGTTGGAGGGCGCTCCTACGCCCTTGTTCATCCACGACGATTGGGAGCAGGTGGTGGAGTCCATGCCTGCCTTCAACGGGGACGGGCCCGTGCCCGCGGAGGCTCCCGAGGGACTGGTGGATGTGTCCTCTAGCGACTCCAGTGAAGAGGAGGGCGGAGAGGAGCAGGCGAAGGGCCTGACTCTGAGGCGAATGACGGAGAGTCGAGGGCTCCCCTCTCCCGGCGCAGGCCCCGCGCTCTCTGCCTCTCCCCGAGCAATGACGATGAGGACGATGACGTGCTGGGTAGCGGGAGCTCGCCCCCAATCCCGAAGAAGGACAGGACCGGGCTGATCCCCCGCGGGTCCGCCCCGGCTCCGGGGCGATCCGCAGACGCGCCTTCTGCTTCTGAGGTTGATCCCTCCAGCCGGCTCTCAGGCTTCAGGTTTGGCCGGAGGCTGCCCGAGCTCACCGGAGATGACCCGTAAGTGCTTGACTCTTGTCTTTGTTTCTTGTTCTGCTGCTGAGGCTTGACGCCTGCGTTCCTTGAATAGGCTGGCGCCCGCGACAAAGAAGCTGAAAGGGGCTCCTGAAATTCCACCCGCGGCAGCGCCTCTGCCTGCGGAGGAAGGTGGCCGCGACGCACGGGCCTCCCCTGCCCGGTCGTCCTCGCGAGGCCTGACTGGGCTGGCTGGGGCGAGCCCAGCCCCCATGGCCCAAGTGACTCCCGAGGTGCCTCCGCCTGCTGCTGCCACCACAGTCGTTGGGGCGCAGCAGACTCCGCCTCAGGATGCTGTGGTCTCGCCGCCGCTACCTTCTCCTCCTGTTCCACCGACTGTTGTTTCTCCAACTTCTCCTGCCGTCTTGGAGCGTGCCGCTGCTGGATTGGACCGGCTGCGGCAGGATCTTCTTGGCGCCAACCCCCTCCTGGCGGCCGGGCGCCTGGAGCTGGCTTCAGGATGGATTTGCTCCGACGCCTCGATTCGGGCGGCGCTGGTTCAGGCCTCGATGGCCTGCGATGAAGAGAGGGAGGCCGTCCTCGAAGCGAAGGCTGCTCGAGACGCAGCCCTGGGGGAGGTGGTCGAAGTCCGTGGTCGTTGCAAGGCGCTGGAGGACGAGCTGCAGGGCCTGCGGGACCAGCTCACGAAGGAGGCTCGTCATCGCCAGGAGCAAGAAGAAGGCATGAAGGCTCGCGAGGCGGCCATCGAGGGCCGGGAGGCCATGCTCAAGAAGCGCCGCGACCGTCTAGGCGCGCTGAAGAAGGAGCTGGAGGCGACGAAGGTTGAGCTGGATGACAAAGCCCGAGTTCTTGCCGAGGATCGCGTGGCCTTCGCGGACATGGAGGAGAAGGCCCGTTCCTTCCTGAAGACGCTTTACGAGAGCGGTCTGGAGAGCCCGCTGGCTGGCGCGGAGAACGGCCCCACCAAGATGCTTCCCTTCCTGGTTCGTGCCCTTGAGGATGTCGTCCTTGGCCTTGGCCCCACGGCTGAGGCCGAGGCGCGTGTCCTGTCTTCTGCAGCGCTGACGTGGGTCTTCGCCCACATCTACCTTCGCGACCCCAGCACCGACCTCGACAGCCTGTTGGAGCCAGTAAGCGGCGAGGGTGCTGCCGCTGCTGTCGAGGCCGTAAGGGGGCGCGCGGAGGCGCTGCTGGGGAAGTTCCGGGCCTGCAGCACCAAGCCGAAGCAAGGCGCTGCCGGCCCTCCTGCTCCATGAGGCGAAGCCAATTCGCGTGGCTCCACCACCGACAAGTGACTCCGCCACTGCTCCTGTCTTGCCTTTAATTCCTGCACGTGTATCATGCCTCGGGGAGGCGTTTAAACTTGCGTTTGGCATTGAGACGACAGTATGGACCGTAATATTTGCTTTTAAATTCCTTGAATTTTAGGTGCTTCCTCCCTACTTGCTTGTGTTCCACGCCGGCAGAGCCCGGCCCCACGCGTACCTCACCCAGCATTAGCCCCGACTGGAAACCAGGATGGGACCAAAGGAGTGAGGGGCTACGTGGCCAGTTAGGCTCCTGAGTCGCGATGCTCAGTAGTCCCCCTTGGCGTACGGACAACAAGTAGGGAGGTGTGATGTAGGTGGATCTTCCGTTCTACTTCTGCGGAGCCCGGCCCCGCGCGTGCCTCACCCAGCGCTAGCCTTTCGGAACTAGGGAGTGAGGGGCTACGGGACCAGTTAGGCTCCTGAGTCGCGATGCTCAGGAGTCCCCCTTGACGCGCGAACAGCAAATAAAGAGGCGATATGCAAGTGGGACTACCGTTCTACGTCTGCAGAGCCCGGCCCCGCGCGTGCCTCACCCAGCGCTAGCCTTTCGGAACTAGGGAGTGAGGGGCTACGGGACCAGTTAGGCCCCTGAGTCGCGATGGTCAGGGGTCCCCCTTGACGCTCAAACGGCCTTCATACCTTGGCTCCGCTCGGGGAGAGACGCGCGACGAACCAGGCCCGAGGGGCCTGGCTGGGCGGCGTACGTCTGGGCGTGACCCAGGCGCAGCCCCCGTGCCTAGCCCCCTCGCGGGGCACTTCCGAGGGGAGGCATTGCGATGAGGCTAGAAACTGAGCTCCGGGCTCCCTAAGGTTGATGTGGCCTGAGGGCCACCCTCAGTTGTTTATCACCAGCGCGGAGCATAGCGCTTCCGCATGTGTATGGGCTGTTGGAAATATGCCCTAGAGGCAATAATAAAAGGATTATTATATTTCCTTGTTCATGATAATCGTCTATTGTTCATGCTATAATTGTATTGTCAGGAAATCATAATACATGTGTGAATACATAGACCACAATGTGTCCCTAGTAAGCCTCTAGTTGACTAGCTCGTTGATCAATAGATAGTCATGGTTTCCTGACTATGGACATGGGGATGTCATTGATAACGGGATCACATCATTAGGAGAATGATGTGATGGACAAGACCCAAACCTAAGCATAGCACAAAAGATCGTATAGTTCGTTTGCTAGAGCTTTTCTGAATGTCAAGTATCATTCCTTAGACCATGAGATAATGCAACTCCCGGATGCCGTAGGAGTGCTTGGGGTGTATCAAACGTCACAACGTAACTGGGTGACTATAAAGGTGCACTACAGGTATCTCCGAAAGTGTTTGTTGGGTTGGCATGAATCGAGACTGGGATTTGTCACTCCGTGTGACGGAGAGGTATCTCTGGGCCCACTCGGTAAGACATCATCATAATGAGCTCAATGTGATCAAGGTGTTGTTCACGGGATGATGTGTTACGGGAACGAGTAAAGAGACTTGCCGGTAACGAGATTGAACAAGGTATCGGTATACCGACGATCGAATCTCGGGCAAGTATCGTACCGATAGACAAAGGGAATTGAGTACGGGATTGATTAAGTCCTCGACATCGTGGTTCGTCCGATGAGATCATCGAGGAGCATGTGGGAGCCAACATGGGTATCCAGATCCCGCTGTTGGTTATTGATCGGAGATCGTCTCGGTCATGTCTGCATGTCTCCCGAACCCGTAGGGTCTACACACTTAAGGTTCGGTGACGCTAGGGTTGTGAAGATAATAGTATGCAGCAAACCGAAGGTTGTTAGGAGTCCCATATGAGATCCCGGACGTCACGAGAGGTTCTGGAATGGTCCGGAGGTAAAGAATTATATATAGGAAGTGTAGTTTCGGCCATCGGGAGTGATCTGGGGGTCACCGGTATTGTACCGGGACCACCAGATAGGTCCCGGGGGTCCACCGGGTGGGGCCACCCACCCCGGAGGGCCCTGTGGGCTGAAGTGGGGAGGGAACCAGCCCATAGTGGGCTGGTGCACCCCCCATGGGCCTCCCCCTGCGCCTAGGGTTGGAAACCCTAGGGCAGGGGCGCCCCACTTGGCTTGGGGGGCAAGCCTTCCCCCCTGGCCGCCGCCCCCCCTGGAGATGGATCTCCAGGGCCGGCGCCCCCCTAGGGGGCCTATATAAAGGGGGGGGAAGGGAGGGCAGCCGGACCCTGCAGCCTTGGCGCCTCCCTCTCCCCTGTTACACCTCTCCCTCTCTCCGTAGACGCTTGGCGAAGCCCTGCTGGAATTCTGCTGCATCCACCACCACGCCGTCGTGCTGCTGGATCTTCATCAACCTCTCCTTCCCCCTTGCTGGATCAAGAAGGAGGATCTGTTATCCCGACCGTACGTGTGTTGAACGCGGAGGTGCCGTCCATTCGGCGCTGGTCATCGGTGATTCGGATCACGGCGAGTACGACTCCATTATCCACGTTCTTCTTGAACACTTCCGTTGCGATCTACAAGTGGTATGTAGATGCTCTCCTATGCCCTCGTTGCTAGAATACTCCATGGATAGATCTTGGTGATGCATAGGAAAATTTTAATTTCTGCTACGATCCCCAACAGTGGCATCATGAGCTAGGTCTATGCGTAGTTTCTATGCACGAGTAGAACACAAAGTAGTTGTGGGCGTCGAATTGTCAATTCTTCTTGCCGTTACTAGTCCTATCTTGGTTCAGCGGTATTGTGGGATGAAGCGGCCCGGACCAACCTTACACGTACGCTTACGTGAGACCGGTTCCACCGACTGACATGCACTAGTTGCATAAGGTGGCTGGCGGGTGTCTGTCTCTCCCACTTTAGTTGGATCGGATTCGATGAACAGGGTCCTTATGAAGGGTGAATAGAGATTGACAATTCACGTTGTGGTTTCAACGTAGGTAAGAAACGTTCTTGCTAGCAACCTATAACAGCCACGTAAAAACTTGCAACAACAATTAGAGGACGTCTAACTTGCTTTTGCAGCAAGTGCTTTGTGATGTGATATGGCCAGAAGTTGTGATGAATCATGTATGTGATGTATGAGATGATCCTGTTATTGTAATAGGAATCACGACTTGCATGTCAATGAGTATGACAACTGGCAGGAGCCATAGGAGTTGTCTTTATTTATTTATGACCTGCGTGTCAATTTAAATCGTCATGTAATTACTTTACTTTATTGCTAAAGCGTTAGCCATAGTAGTAGAAGTAATAGTTGACGTGACAACTACACGAAGACACGATGATGGAGATCATGGTGTCATGCCGGTGACGACGATGAACATGGCTCCCCGAAGATGGAGATTAAAGGAGCGAAATGATGTTGGCCATATCATGTCACTATTTGATTGCATGTGATGTTTATCATGTTTTTACATCTTATTTGCTTAGAACGACGGTAGCATAAATAAGATGATCCCTCATTAAAATATCAAAAATGTGTTCTCCCTAACTATGCACCGTTGCTAAGGTTCGTCGTTCCGAAGCACCACGTGATGATCGGGTGTGATAGGTTCTTACGTTCGCATATAACGGGTGTAAGCCAGATTTACACACGCAATACACTTAGGTTGGATTGACGAGCCTAGCATGTATATACATGGCCTCGGAACACGGAGGACCGAAAGGTCGAACATGAGTCGTATAGAAGATACGATCAACATGGAGATGTTCACCGATGATAACTAGTCCGTCTCATGTGATGATCGGACACGGCCTAGTTGACTCGGATCATGTATCACTTAGATGACTAGAGGGATGTCAAATATGAGTGGGAGTTCATTCATTAACTTGATTAGATGAACTTAATTATCATGAACTTAGTCTAAATCTTTACAATATGTCTTGTAGATCAAATGGCCCACGCTAATGTCACCCTCAACTTCAACGCGTTCCTAGAGAAAACCAAGCTGAAAGATGATGGCAGCAACTATGTGGACTGGGTCCGGAACCTGAGGATCATCCTCATAGCTGCCAAGAAAGATTATGTCCTAGAAGCACCGCTAGGTGATGCACCATTCCCAGCAAACCAGGATGTTATGAACGCCCATCAGTCTCGTGCTGATGATTACTCCCTCGTTCAGTGCGGCATGCTTTACAGCTTAGAACCGGGGATCCAAAAGCGTTTTGAGCAACACGGTGCATATGAGATGTTCGAGGAGCTGAAATTGATTTTCCAAGCTCATGCACGGGTCGAGAGATATGATGTCTCCGAGAAGTTCTTTAGCTGCAAGATGGAGGAAAATAGCTCTGTCAGTGAACACACACTCAAGATGTCTGGGTTGCACAACCGCTTGACGCAGCTGGAAGTTAATCTCCCGGATGAGGCGGTCATTGACAGAATCCTTCAGTCGCTCCCACCTAGCTACAAGAGCTTCGTGATGAACTACAATATGCAGGGGATGGAAAAGACCATTCCCGAGTTGTATTCAATGCTGAAATCTGTGGAGGTGGAGATCAAAAAGGAACATCAAGTGTTGATGGTGAAAAAAACCACTAAGTTCAAGAAAGGCAAGGGTAAGAAGAACTTCAAGAAGGACGGCAAGGAGGTTGCCGCGCCTGGTAAATCAGTTGCCAGGAAGAAGTCGAAGAATGGACCCAAACCTGAAACTGAGTGCTTTTATTGCAAGGGAAATGGTCACTGGAAGCGGAATTGCCCCAAGTACTTAGCGGATAAGAAGGCCGGCAACACTAAAGGTATATGTGATATACATGTAATTGATGTGTACCTTACCAGTGCTCGTAGTAGCTCCTGGGTATTTGATACCGGTGCCGTTGCTCATATTTGTAACTCAAAACAGGAGCTGCGGAATAAATGGAGACTGGCGAAGGACGAGGTGACGATGCGCGTCGGGAATGGTTCCAGGGTCGATGTGATCGCCATCGGCACGCTACCTCTACATTTACCTACGGGATTAGTTTTAAACCTCAATAATTGTTATTTAGTGCCAAGTTTGAGCATGAACATTGTATCTGGATCTCGTTTAATGCGAGATGGCTACTCATTTAAATCCGAGAATAATGGTTGTTCTATTTATATGAGTGATATGTTTTATGGTCATGCTCCGATGGTCAATGGTTTATTCTTAATGAATCTCGTGCGTGATAATACACATATTCATAGTGTGAATACCAAAAGGTGTAAAGTTGATAACGATAGTCCCACATACTTGTGGCACTGCCGCCTTGGTCACATTGGTGTCAAGCGCATGAAGAAGCTCCATGCTGATGGACTTTTGGAGTCTCTCGATTATGAATCATTTGACACATGCGAACCATGCCTCATGGGCAAAATGACCAAGACTCCATTCTCAGGGACAATGGAGTGAGCAACCAACTTGTTGGAAATCATACATACAGATGTGTGTGGTCCAATGAGCGTTGAGGCTCGCGGAGGCTATCGTTATGTTCTCACTCTCACTGATGATTTGAGTACATATGGGTATGTCTACTTAATGAAACACAAGTCTGAGACCTTTGAAAAGTTCAAGGAGTTTCAGAGTGAGGTTGAGAATCAACGTGACAGAAAAATAAAGTTCTTACGATCAGATCGTGGGGGAGAATATTTAAGTCACGAATTTGGCACACACTTAAGACAATGTGGAATCGTTTCACCACTCACGCCGCCTGGAACACCTCAGCGTAACGGTGTGTCCGAACGTCGTAATCGCATTCTATTGGATATGGTGCGATCTATGATGTCTCTTACCGATCTACCGCTCTCATTTTGGGGCTATGCTTTAGAGACTGCCACTTTCACTTTAAATAGGGCTCCGTCAAAATCCGTTGAGACGACACCGTATGAATTATGGTTTGGAAACAAACCTAAGCTGTCGTTTCTGAAAGTTTGGAGTTGCGATGCTTATGTCAAGAAACTTCAACCTAAAAAGATCGAACCCAAATCGGAAAAATGTGTCTTCATAGGATATCCCAAAGAAACTGTTGGGTATACCTTCTACCTCAGATCCGAAGGCAAGATCTTTGTTGCCAAGAACGGGTCCTTTGTAGAGAAAGAGTTTCTCGCGAAAGAAGTAAGTGGGAGGAAAGTAGAGCTTGATGAAGTACTACCTCTTGAAAATCAGAGTAGCGCAGCTCAGGAAAATGTTCCTGTGGTGCCTGCACCGATTAGAGAGGAGGTTAATGATGATGATCAAGATACTTCCGATCAAGCTCCTACTGAACTTCGTAGGTCCACAAGGACACGTTCCGCACCAGAGTGGTACGGCAACCCTGTCCTCGAAATCATGTTGTTGGACAACGGTGAACCTTCGAACTATGAAGAAGCGATGGCGGGCCCAGATTCCGACAAATGGCTAGAAGCCATGAAATCCGAGATAGAATCCATGTATGAAAACAAAGTATGGACTTTGAATGACTTGCCCGATGATCGGCGAGCCATAGAAAATAAATGGATCTTTAAGAAGAAGACAGACGCGGATGGTAATGTGACCATCTATAAAGCTCGACTTGTCGCTAAGGGTTATCGGCAAGTTCAAGGGGTTGACTATGATGAGACTTTCTCACCCGTAGCGAAGCTGAAGTCCGTCAGAATCATGTTAGCAATTGCCACATTCTATGATTATGAGATATGGCAAATGGATGTCAAAACGGCATTCCTTAACGGCTTTCTTAAGGAAGAATTGTATATGATGCAGCCGGAAGGTTTTGTCGATCCTAAGAATGCTAACAAAGTATGCAAGCTCCAACGCTCTATCTATGGGCTGGTGCAAGCATCTCGGAGTTGGAACATTCGCTTTGATGAGATGATCAAAGCGTTTGGGTTTATGCAGACTTATGGAGAAGCCTGCGTTTACAAGAAAGTGAGTGGGAGCTCCGTAGCATTTCTCATATTATATGTGGATGACATACTGTTGATGGGAAATGATATAGAATTCTTGGAGAGCATAAAGGCCTATTTGAACAAGTGTTTTTCAATGAAGGACCTTGGAGAAGCTGCTTATATATTAGGAATCAAGATCTATAGAGATAGATCGAGATGCCTCATCGGTCTTTCACAAAGTACGTACCTTGACAAGATGTTGAAGAAGTTCAAAATGGATCAGTCCAAGAAGGGGTTCTTGCCTGTATTGCAAGGTGTGCGATTGAGCACGGCTCAATGCCCGACCACGGCAAAAGATATAGAAGAGATGAGTGTCATCCCCTATGCCTCAGCCATAGGGTCTATTATGTATGCCATGCTGTGTACCAGACCCGATGTAAACCTTGCCGTAAGTTTTGTAGGTAGGTACCAAAGTAATCCCGGCAAGGAACACTGGATAACGGTCAAAAACATCCTGAAGTACCTGAAAAGGACTAAGGATATGTTTCTCGTTTATGGAGGTGCCGAAGAGCTCGTCGTAAAGGGTTACGTCGACGCCAGCTTCGACACAGATCTGGATGACTCCAAGTCACAAACCGGATACGTGTATATTTTGAATGGAGGGGCAGTAAGCTGGTGCAGTTGCAAGCAAAGCGTCGTGGCGGGATCTACATGTGAAGCAGAGTATATGGCAGCCTCGGAGGAAGCACAAGAAGCAGTCTGGGTGAAGGAGTTCATTACCGACCTAGGAGTCATAACCAATGCGTCGGACCCGATGACTCTCTTCTGTGACAACACTGGAGCAATTGCCCTTGCGAAGGAGCCCAGGTTTCATAGGAAGACTAGGCATACCAAGCGTCGCTTCAACTCCATTCGTGAAAGTGTTCAAAATGGAGACATAGAGATTTGTAAAGTGCATACGGACCTGAATGTGGCAGATCCGTTGACTAAACCTCTCCCTAGAGCAAAACATGATCAACACCAAAATTCCATGGGTGTGCGATTCATCACAATGTAACTAGACTATTGTCTCTAGTGCAAGTGGGAGACTGTTGGAAATATGCCCTAGAGGCAATAATAAAAGGATATTATATTTCCTTGTTCATGATAATCGTCTATTGTTCATGCTATAATTGTATTGTCAGGAAATCGTAATACATGTGTGAATACATACACCACAATGTGTCCCTAGTAAGCCTCTAGTTGACTAGCTCGTTGATTAATAGATAGTCATGGTTTCCTGACTATGGACATGGGGATGTCATTGATAACGGGATCACATCATTAGGAGAATGATGTGATGGACAAGACCCAAACCTAAGCATAGCACAAAAGATCGTATAGTTCGTTTGCTAGAGCTTTTCTGAATGTCAAGTATCATTCCTTAGACCATGAGATTATGCAACTCCCGGATGCCGTAGGAGTGCTTTGGGTGTATCAAACGTCACAACATAACTGGGTGACTATAAAGGTGCACTACAGGTATCTCCGAAAGTGTTTGTTGGGTTGGCATGAATCAAGACTGGGATTTGTCGCTCCGTGTGACGGAGAGGTATCTCTGGGCCCACTCGGTAAGACATCGTCATAATGATCTCAATGTGATCAAGGTGTTGTTCACGGGATGATGTGTTACGGGAACGAGTAAAGAGACTTGCCGGTAACGAGATTGAACAAGGTATCGGTATACCGACGATCGAATCTCGGGCAAGCATCATACCGATAGACAAAGGGAATTGAGTACGGGATTGATTAAGTCCTCGACATCGTGGTTCATCCGATGAGATCATCGAGGAGCATGTGGGAGCCAACATGGGTATCCAGATCCCGCTGTTGGTTATTGACCGGAGATCGTCTCGGTCATGTCTGCATGTCTCCCGAACCCGTAGGGTCTACACACTTAAGGTTCGGTGACGCCAGGGTTGTGAAGATATTAGTATGTAGCAAACCAAAGGTTGTTCGGAGTCCCGGATGAGATCCCGGACGTCACGAGAGGTTCTGGAATGGTCTGGAGGTAAAGAATTATATATAGGAAGTGCAGTTTCGGCCATCGGGAGTGATCTGGGGGTCACCGGTATTGTACCGGGACCACCAGATAGGTCCCGGGGGTCCACCGGGTGGGGCCACCAATCCCAGAGGGCCCCGTGGGCTGAAGTGGGGAGGGAACCAGCCCATAGTGGGCTGGTGCGCCCCCCCATGGGCCTCCTCCCTGCGCCTAGGGTTGGAAACCCTAGGGCAGGGGGCGCCCCACTTGGCTTGGGGGGCAAGCCTTCCGCCCTCGCCGCCGCCCCACCTAGAGATGGATCTCCAGGGCCGGCGCCCCCTAGGGGGCCTATATAAAGGGGGGAGGGAGGACAGCCGGACCCTGCAGCCTTGGCGCCTCCCACTCCCCTGTTACACCTCTCCCTCTCTCCGTAGACGCTTGGCGAAGCCCTGCTGGAATTCTGCTGCATCCACCACCACGCCGTCGTGCTGCTGGATCTTCATCAACCTCTCCTTCCCCCTTGCTGGATCAAGAGGGAGGAGACGTTATCCCGACCGTACGTGTGTTGAACGCGGAGGTGCCGTCCGTTCGGCGCTGGTCATCGGTGATTCGGATCACGGCGAGTACGACTCCATCGTCCACGTTCTTCTTGAACACTTCCGTTGCGATCTACAAGTGGTATGTAGATGCTCTCCTATGCCGTCGTTGCTAGAATACTCCATGGATAGATCTTGGTGATGCGTAGGAAAATTTTAATTTCTGCTACGATCCCCAACACGGGCATAGCCGCGCCTCGGCAGTGTCGTCAGCCAGCGCGGAGCATGGTGCTTCCACTGGTACGTGGGAGGGGTCCCCCCTCCAGGAGGTGCCCCCAGGGCATGTATAGCCCCGCCCTGACACATGGCCGGCACGATAGGGCTAGGTGAGGTGTATCTGGCCACCCGTGAGCCAGCGCGGGACTCACGGGGCCCTACCTCTAGGCGGGTTGCGCCTGGCACTGGGCCTTATCTTGTGATGTGTTCCTGCAAGTTGGGTTAGATGCCTACACTCTACGTCCTCGGGTCCCGGCCCTCGAGCTGGTCTCAGCCGTCGCTGGTATGCCAGGTCGCGATGCCATGGACAAGGCCAGAGGGTGAGGGCTGGAGAGCCGGTAAGAGCCCTGAGTCGCGATGCTCAGGCACCCCCCTTTAACGTGCAAGTGGTCGACATGGAGAAGAAAAGGTGCCGTGGACCGGCATCAAATAATCAAGCATGGTGGGTTGAATGCATGGCCACAGGTAAACGTAAAAAGGGATACATGCCACTGGGTCTGGCCCAAGCGGCTTGGGGATGATGTAGCCCAAGGGGCGCCCCCAACAGAGCAAGCTAACAACACGAAATAAAAAGGGGTACATGCCGCAGGGACGGACCCACGCGGCCTGGGAATGATGCATCCCTTGGAGGGCGCTCCCAGCTAGAAATGAAACTTGAAAGATGTCACCTGAAGATGTCGAGGATGAAAGGGTGTTGGTGCAGCAGACTCGGTGGGCTGCGGAAGCCGGTCCTCACGAGCCCCCAGGCCCAGGGGCCTCGAGAGGCTCCGGAGGCGCTGGTGGCTCCTCGCGAATCATCTCCATCTCTGCGAAGGCTGCGGAACACCTGGCCTCTTGAGCTTTCAGGATGCCCCTCATGAGGCGCTGGTACGTGGCAGCTGCGCTCGGCAAGCCGTAAGGCATGCGAACGTAGCTGTGGGGCGGACCTCCGCAGCGCCCCACTTGCAAGGGCCAGAGGAGCTCCATCGTGGCGACTTGGTTGAGCCCTGGTATGTCGATGCAGACGCGCAGCCCACCATCCTCGCCTGGATGGGGGGCCACAGCCGCTAGGCGGCGGCAGCCTCTCATGATTCTTGACTCTTGTAGCTCTTGAATGGCTTTGCTGACGAACTCCTGAGGGTCTGACCCTCCTTGCTTCACTCCTTCTTGAGGGAAACGTGCTTTGAAACACGCCTCCATGTGGTGCCCAAGTGCCTCCCTCGCGACCTTGCCCAGGTCGTTGGCCCTCCAGGGGAGAGCCCCCGAGCCCTGCCTGAGGAGGGCGCCGGGCGCGCTTTCCTATGCGATGGAGGGAGGATCCCCCTGGGCAGGCACAGGCCCTGAGGGACCTGCCTCCTAAGGAGTCGGTCCGGACGATGTCTTCTTCTTTTTGAGGGTGGTCTCTGGAAACCTCCTGTCCCCGCGATCTGGGTCTTCCAGTGACGCGTCCTGGAAGGCTCGCTCCAGGGAACACACTGCGTCCCTCTCTTCGCAGGGTACCGTGATGACTCTGCCACTTCCCGGCATCTTGAGGACGTTGTAGCCATGGTGAGTTACGGCCATGAACTTGGTCAGCGCTGGGTATCCGAGGATGGCATTGTACGGCAGGCGGATGTGAGCGACGTAGTCGATGAGCTCGGTGCGGTAGTTGTTGCGTGCTCCGAAGGTGACAGGGAGGCGGACCTGCCCAATCGGGACCATGGAGCCGTCGGTGACCCCGGAGAAAGGCTTGGTTGGCTGAAGCTGGTCATAGGGTACTTGGAGGTTGTTGAATGTTTCCACGGACAGGACGTTGAGCCCTGCTCCACCATCGATGAGGGTCCTGGTGACCAGTATGTTGCTGATGACTGGGGAGCACAGCATCGGGAGGACTCCGGCTGTGGCCGCACACTTGAGCTGATCCGCTGAGCTGAACGTGATGGTGCACGCCGACCACCTGAGAGGGCGCGTTGCTTCGAGCTTGGGTAAGACTGCATTCACTTCGCGGGCAAACTGCTTGAAGATGCGTTGGGAGGCTGGGGCTTGAGCTCCGCCCAGGATGCAAGCGATTGCGCGTGGCTCCTGGAAGCCCCCAGCCCCTTTGTCTTGATGGCGGTCCTCGTTCGTCCTTGGTTGAGGCGGGAGTGGAGGGAGGCCTGCGTTGCCTTGTGGGCGATCCTCACGAGGCTGATCCCTTCAGTCTCCCTCGCGAGGCAGGTCCCGCCAGCGATCCTCGCGAGGTTGATCACGCTATCCTTGGCGCGGACCACGGCGTTCCCAGCGTCTTGTGTTTCTTCCACCTCCTCGGCCGTAGCCCCGGTCAGCACGGTCGGGACGACGGCCGGTCCTTCCTTCCCGCAGGTGCGGAGTTCTTGGCATTCGTTGGTGTTGTGGGTGTGGAGGTCATGGTACACACAGTACCGGCTGCCCCTGGAGGATTCAGGCAGATCTTTGCCCCTTTTGGTGTCTGGTTCTGCCGCGAGCACGGCAGCCCCCTTGCGCTTTACGTCCTTTGCCTTGGGCTTCTTCTCTTCTGGGTCTGTGGCAGGTAGCTCGAGGAGGGAGAGGTGGCCTTCCTCAGCCCTGGTGCACTTGGTCGCCAAGTTGAACAGCTCCAGGGAGGTGCACAGGTCTTCATGCATCGCCAGCTCCTCCTTCATTTTGACGTCGCGCACACCATCGGAGAAGGCTGAGATGATGGCCTCTTCGGACACCTTGGGGATCTTGAGGCGCGCACTGTTGAAGCGCTGGATGTACTTTTGCAGGGTCTCACTGGGTTGTTGCTTGATGCGACGCATGTCGCTTACGGCAGGCGGCCGGTCGCGAGTACCTTGGAAGTTGGCGATGAAGCGGGTGCGCATCTGGTCCCAGGAAGAGATCGTGCCTGGAGCCAGATTTAGGAGCCAGGTGTGAGCTCCTTCCTTGAGCGCCATGGGGAACCAGTTCGCCATGACCTTCTCGTCCCCACTGGCAGCTTCGATGCCCAGCTCATAGAGCTGGAGGAACTCTGCAGGGTCGGTCGTGCCGTCGTATCGAGGAGGCAGGTCTGGCTTGAACTTGCCGGGCCATGCGACGCTGCGCAGCTCGGTGGTGTAGGCACGGCAGCCTGCGGTGGTCATGGGAGGCTTTGGGTGAGGGAGAGCTTGGTCTTGCGGGTCCCCATGCGCTGCGGCTGGGAGCAGCGCGGGGTCTTGACGTGCGGGAGCAGGGAGCGCCTGGGCAGGTTCTTGCGGGCGAGGGAATTCTTGGCAGCTCTGCTCTTGTCGCGCCGGCGCCTGACGGAGCGGGTTCCTGCCAGGGGCCGCGCGCCTCAGAGCCATGGCGTCTTCTTGGAGAGGAGGCAGCTGGTACGCCCCCGGAGCTCCGTTGTCCGCGCGGGATGGGGCGCGACACAGCAGAACGGACGGCGCGGGAGAGCCCCCTGCGGCACGGACGAGCTCGGCGACGCGGTCGAGCCACACTTCGTAGACGTCGTCGACGACACCGTAGCGTAGGATCTCGTTCGCCGCGATGAGCGCAGCTCGAGCCTCCAAGGGCGCACGGAGCACGCGGGACGAAGAACCAGCGGGTGTGAGCGACGGAGTAGCGGTACGGCCGTCTTGCCGCACGGACGGATGCTGAGACAATGCCTGCTGCTCGTTCCCCACCGGGCCGGTGGCGGCGTTGACGGCGGGCGACGGGGAACGACAAGGACGCCCGTCGACGGGAGCCGTCTGGGCGACGCGGGAAGCGATGGCGGCCCGGCGCTCGGTGCGGGCCCGGCGGGCGTTGGACATGGATGCGACGGTCGGAGGAGAGCGAAGCGGTGGAAAACAAATTCCGGCGCACCCCTACCTGGCGCGCCAAATGTCGGATTTCGGGTTCCGGCAGACCCTTAAGGTTCAAACTCTGGGGTCCACGCGGAGATTACGCTCTCTACCTCTCCGTCTCGCAAAGATCTAAACTACTGAAAGAACAACACAAGAGACACAGAGTTTATACTGGTTCGGGCCACCGATGTGGTGTAATACCCTACTCCAGTGTGGTGGTGTGGTGGATTACCTCTTGGGCTGATGATGAACAATACAAGGAAGAACAGCCTCGCGAGGGGCTGTTCTTGACTGGGGCGATGAACTGCTAGGTGGGTTCAGTCGCCCTTCTCTCTCTGGGTGCCTCTTGATCTCTGATCGATCTCTAGATCTCTCTACTCTGGGAGTGGCTAGTCCTATTTATAGGCAAAGGCCCTGGGCCTCTTCCCAAATATTGAGCGGGAAGGGCACCAACAGTTGGCCATTTTGAAGGGGAACATCTGGTACACTTATCCTGACTAAAGTCGGTCCTCGCCTGCCAAAGGCTCTGGTGATGACGCTGGCCTGGGCTCCACGATGACCTCCTCCTTGTCGCGGAGCTGGTCTTGGTCTCGTTGCACCAAAATGTGTGCCTTTGCTTGATCCTCCCGCCTGCGCTTGCTCCCTTAGCACCAAAGAGGAAAGGGAGGACACTGTGCAGGCTGGCGCCCGCCTGGCGCCCTTGGTCGTCAAGGCTTGCGTCATGGGCACATCGTGAGGTACCCCGCCTTGATCTCTCCACCTCCTCGTGAGCCAGCCTGATGAGGCCGCGCCTGAGGAAGCTCTGCGCCGTCCGCCCCGTGAGGCTTGGCCCCTCGCGAGGGTCTCGAGTGTGTGTTGATGAAGATGAGCCGTGCTGGGCCCGCTTTGAGCCATGCCGCAAGCCGCAGGCAGGCAAGTCTGGGGACCCCCGTTCCCAGAACGCCGACAGTACAAGAGTAGATCTACCACGAGATCAAGGAGGCTAAACCCTAGAAGCTAGCCTATGGTATGATTGTTGTATGTTCTGTTGTCCTACGGACTAAAACCCTCCGGTTTATATAGACACCGTAGAGGGTTAGGGTTACACAAAGTCGGTTATAATGGTAGGAGATCTAAATATCCGCATCGCCAAGCTTGCCTTCCACGCCAAGGAAAGTCCCATCCGGACATGGGACGAAGTCTTCAATCTTGTATCTTCATAGTCCAGGAGTCCGGCCGAAGGTATAGTCCGGCTACCCGGAGACCCCCTAATCCAAGACTCCCTCAGGTAGTAACATGAAACACTTCATTTATTAGGCTATAGACTCATCTTGCCTTGAGATGTGTGATATTACTCATACTACTAGTAAGACTAGCCACAATGGGTAGTAACATAGACTAGTAACATGCCCAAGTGTTGGGGAACATAGTATTTCAAAAAAAATCCAACGATCACGCAAGATCTATCTAGGAGCAACATAACAACGAGCGGGGAAAGTGTGTCCATGTACCCTCGTCGACCGAAGCGGAAGCGTTCAGTAACGCAGCTGATGTAGTCGAACGTCTTCGCGATCCAACCGATCCAAGCACCGAACGTACGGCACCTCCGCGTTCAGCACACGTTCAGCTCGATGACGTCCCTTGAGCTCTTGATCTAGTTGAGGAAGAGGGAGAGTTCCGTCAGCACGACGGCGTGGTGACGGTGATGATGAATTTACCGGCTAAGCACTACGATGATATGACCGAGGTCTGTAACTGTGGAGGGGGGCACCGCACACGGTGAAGACAAATCTTGGCGTGCCTTTGGGATGCCCCCTGCCCACGTATATAAAGGAGGGGGGGAGGAGGCCGGCCTAGGAGGGACGCGCCTATAGTGGGAGTCCAACTAGGATTCCCAATCCTAGTTGGAGTCCCCTTCCTTTTCCAAGAGGGGAGAGAGGGAAGGAGTAGGAGAGGGAGAAGGAAAGAGGGGGGCCGCCGCCCCCTCCCTAGTCCAATTCGGACCAGCCCATGGGGGGGCATGCAGCCTCCCCTTGTGGCCCTTCTCTCCTTTCAACTAAGGCCCATGAAGGCCCAATACTTCCCCCGGCGAATTCCCGTAACTCATCGGTACTCCAAAAAATATACGAACCACTCAGAACCTTTCCGATGTTCGAATATAGGCTTGCAATATATTGATCTTTACGTCTCGACCATTTCGAGACTCCCCGTTATGTCCGTGCTCTCATCTGGGACTCTGAACAAACTTCGGTCATCACATCACATAACTCATAATACAAATCGTCATCGAACGTTAAGCATGCGGACCCTACGGGTTCGAGAACTATGTAGACATGACCGAGACACATCTCCGGTCAATAACCAATAACGGAACCTGGATGCTCATATTGGCTCCTACATATTCTACGAAGATCTTTATCGGTCAAACCGCATAACAACATACGTTGTTCCCTTTGTCATCGGTATGTTACTTGCCCAAGAGTCGATCGTCGGTATCATCATACCTAGTTCAATCTCGTTACCGGCAAGTCTCTTTACTCGTTCCGTACTGCATCATCGTGCAACTAACTCATTAGTTATATTGCTTGCAAGGCTTATAGTGATGTGCATTACCGAGAGGGCCCAGAGATACCTCTCCGACAATCGGAGTGACAAATCCTAATCTCGATCTATGCCAACTCAACAAACACCATCGGAGACACCTGTAGAGCATCTTTATAATCACTCAGTTACATTGTGATGTTTGATAGCACACTAAGTGTTCCTCCGGTATTCGGGAGTTGCATAATCTCATAGTCATAGGAACATGTATAACTTATGAAGAAAGCAATAATAATAAACTAAACGATCATAGTGCTAAGCTAACGGATGGGTCAAGTCAATCACATCATTCTCTAATGATGTGATCCCGTTCATTAAATGACAACTCTTTGTACATGCCTAGGAAACTTAACCATCTTTGATTAACGAGCTAGTCACGTAGAGGCATACTAGTGACACTCTGTTTGTCTATGTATTCACACATGTACTATGTTTCCGGTTAATACAATTCTAGCATGAATAATAAAAATTTATCATGAGATAAGGAAATATAAATAAAAACTTTATTATTGCCTCTAGGGCATATTTCCTTCAGTCTCCCACCTGCACTTGAGTCAATAATCTAGTTCACATCGCCATGTGATTTAACACCAATAGTTCACATCTTTATGTGATTAGTTCACATTGCCATGTGACTAATACCCAAAGGGTTTTACTAGAGTCAATAATCTAGTTCACATCGCTATGTGATTAACACCCAAAGAGTACTAAGGTGTGATCATGTTTTGCTTGTGAGAGAAGCTTAGTTAATGGGTCTGTCACATTCAGAGTCATATGTATTTTGTAAATTTTCTATGTCTACAATGCTCTGCATGGAGCTACTCTACCTAATTGCTTCCACTTTCAATATGTATCCAGATTGAGACTTAGAGTCATCTAGATCGGTGTCAAAGCTTGCATTGACGTAACTCTTTACGACGAACTCTTTGTCACCTCCATAACCGAAAAATATTTCCTTATTCCACTAAGGAAAATTTTGACCGCTTTCCAGTGATCCATTCCCGGATCACTATTGTACCCTCTTGCCAAACTCATGGTGAGGTACACAATAGTTTCGGTACACAGCATAGCATAATTTATAGAACCTATGACTGAGGCATAGGGAATGACTTCTCATTCTCTTTCTATTTTCTGTCGTGGTCGGGTTTTGAGTCTTTACTCAATTTCACACCTTGCAACACATGCAGGAACTCCTTCTTTGACTATTCCATTTTGAACTACTTCAAAATCTTGCCAAGGTATGTACTCATTGAAAAAACTTATCAGGTGTCTTGATCTATCTCTATAGATCTTGATGCTCAATATGTAAGCAGCTTCACCGAGGTCTTTTCTTTGAAAAACTTATTTCAAAAACTCCTTTATGCTTTCCAGAAAATTCTACATTATTTCAGATCAACAATATGTCATTCACATATACTTATCAGAAAGGCTGTAGTGCTCCCACTCACTTTCTTGTAAATACATGTTTCTCCAAAAGTCTATATAAAACCATATGCTTTGATCACACTATCAAAGCGTTCATTCCAACTGCGAGATGCTTGCACGAGTCCATAAATGGATCACTTGAGATTACACACTTTGTTAGCACCTTTTGGATTGAAAAAACCTTCTGGTTGCATCATATACAACTCTTCTTTAATAAATCCATTAAGGAACACAGTTCTGACATCCATTTGTCAGATTTCAAAAAATGCGGCAATTGCTAACATGATTCAGATAGACTTAAGAATCGATACGAGTGAGAAAATCTCATCGTATTCAACACTTTGAACTTGTCGAAAACCGTTTTCGACAATTTGAGCTTTGTAGATAGTAAGACTACTATCAGCGTCTGTCTTCCTCTTGAAGATCCATTTATTCTCAATGGCTCGCCGATCATCGGGCAAGTCAATCAAAGTCCATACTTTGTTCTCATACATGGATCCCATCTCAGATTTCATGGCCTCAAGCCATTTCGTGGAAGCTGGGCTCATCATCGCTTCCTCATAGTTCGTAAGTTCATCATGGTCTAGTAACATGACTTCTAGTACAGGATTACTGTACCACTCTGGTGCGGATCATGCTTTGGTTGACCTACGAAGTTCTGTAGTAACTTGATAAGAAGTTTCATGATCATCATCATTATCTTCCTCACTAATTGGTTTAGGAATCACTGGAACTGATTTCTGTGATGAACTACTTTCCAATAAGGGAGCGGGTACAATTACCTCATCAAGTTCTACTTTCCTCCCACTCACATCTTTCGAGAGAAACTTCCTTCTCTAGAAAGGATCCATTCTTAGCAACAAAGTCTTGCCTTCGGATCTGTGATAGAAGGTGTACCCAATATTTTATTTTGGGTATCCTATGAAGACGCACTTCTCCAATTTGGGTTTGAGCTTATCAGGCTGAAACTTTTTCACATAAGCATCTGATAACCCACAAGTATAGGGGATCACAAGAGTTTTCGAGAGTACAGTATTCAACCCAAATTTATTGATTCGACACAAGGGGAGCCAAAGAATATTCTCAAGTATTAGCAGTTGAGTTGTCAATTCAACCACACATGGATAACTTAATATCTGCAGCAAAATATTTAGTATTAAAGCAATATGGAAGTAACAACAACAGTAGCAAAAGTAATATTTTTGGGTTTTGTAGTGATTGTAACAGTAGCAACGGAAAAGTAAATAAGTGAAGAACAATATGTGAAAAGCTCGTAAGCACTGGATCGGTGATGGAGAACTATGCCGGATGCGGTTCATCATGTAACAATCATAACATAGGGTGACACAGAAGTAGCTCCCATTCATCAATGTAATGTAGGCATGTATTCCGAATATAGTCATACATGCTTATGGAAAAGAACTTGCATGGCATCTTTTGTCCTACCCTCCCGTGGCAGCGGGGTCCTAGCGGAAACTAAGGGATATTAAGGCCTCCTTTTAATACAGTATCGGACCAAAGCATTAACGCATAGTGAATACATGAACTCCTCAAACTATGGTCATCATCGGGAGTGGTCCCGATTATTGTCACTTCGGGGTTGCTGGATCATAACACATAGTAGGTGACTATATACTTGCAAGATAGGATCAACAACTCACATGTATTCAAGGAAACATAATAGGTTCAGATCTGAAATCATGGCACTCGGGCCCTAGTGACAAGCATTAAGCATAGCAAAGTCATAGCAACATCAATCTGAGAACATAGTGGATACTAGGGATCAAAACCCTAACAAAACTAACTCGATTACATGATAAATCTCATCCAACCCATCACCGTCCAGCAAGCCTACGATGGAATTACTCACGCACGGCGGTGAGCATCATGAAATTGGTGATGGAGGATGGTTGATGATGACGATGGCGACGGATTCCCCTCTCCGGAGCCCCGAACGGACTCTAGATCAGCCCTCCCGAGAGAGTTTAGGGCTTGGCGGCGGCTCCGTATCATAAAACGCAATGAATCTTTCTCTCTGATTTTTTTATCCCCGAACAAGAATATATGGAGTTGGAGTTGAGGTCGGTGGAGCTCCAGGGGGTCCATGAGGCAGGGGGCGCGCCCCCCGCCCTCGTAGAAAGGGTGTGGCCCCTGGCCTTGATTCTTTCACCAATATTTTTTATTATTTCCAAAAATAATCTCCGTGAAGTTTCAGGTCATTCCAAGAACTTTTGTTTCTGCACATAAATAACACCATGGCAATTCTGCTGAAAACAGCGTCAGTCCGGGTTAGTTCCATTCAGATCATGCAAGTTAGAGTCCAAAACAAGGGAAAAAGTGTTTGGAAAAGTAGATACGACGAAGACGTACCAACTCCCCCAAGCTTAAACCTTTGCTTGTCCTCAAACAATTCAGTTGATAAACTGAAAGTGATAAAGAAAAACTTTTACAAACTCTGTTTGCTCTTGTTGTTGTAAATATGTAAAGCCAGCATTCAAGTTTTCAGCAAAGATTATGAACTAACCATATTCACAATAACACTTAGGTCTCATGTTTACTCATGTCAATGGCATAATCAACTAGCGAGCAATAATAATAAATCTCGGATGACAACACTTACTCAAAACAATAATGATATGATATAACAAGATGGTATCTCGCTAGCCCTTTCTGAGACCGCAAAACATAAATGCAGAGCACCTTTAAAGATCAAGGACTGACTAAACATTGTAATTCATGGTAAAAGAGATCCAGTCATAGTCATACCAATATAAATTAATAGTAATGGATGCAAATGACAGCGGTGCTCTCCAGCTGGTGCTTTTTAATAAGAGGGTGATGACTCAACATAAAATTAAATAGATATGCCCTTCGTAGAGGGAAGCAGGGATTTGTAGAGGTGCCAGAGCTCGATTTTTCAAATAGAGATAAATAATATTTTGAGCGGTATACTTTCATTGTCAACATAACAACTGAGAGATGGCGATATCTTCCATGCTACACACATTATAGGCGGTTTCCGAATAAAATGGTAAAGTTTATACTCCCCCTCCACCAACAAGCATCAATCCATGGCTTGCTCGAAACAATGAGTGCCTCCAACTAACAAGAGTCCCAGGGGAGTTTTGTTTGCAATTAATTTGATTTGATTTGCATAAAGCATGGGACTGGGCATCCCGATGACCAGCCATTTTCTCGTGAGTGAGGAGTGGAGTCCACTCCTCTTGAGAAAAACCCGCCTAGCATGGAAGATACAGACATCCCTAGTTGATACATGAGCTATTCAATCATACAAAACATAATTTCATTTGAAGGTTTAGAGTTTGGCACATACAAATTTACTTGGAACGGCAGGTAGATACCGCATATAGGAAGGTATAGTGGACTCATATGGAATAACTTTGGGGTTTAAGGGATTGGATGCACAAGTAGTATTCCTGCTTAGTACAAGTGAAGGCTAGCAAAAGACTGGGAAGCGACCAACTAGAGAGCGACAACAGTCATGAACATGCATTAAAATTAATATACACTGAGTGCAAGCATGAGTAGGATATAATCCACCATGAACATAAATATCATGAAGGCTATGTTGATTTTGTTCCAACTACATGCGTGAACATGTGCCAAGTCAAGTCACTTAAATCATACAAAGGAGGATACAACCATTTTAATAGCATGTTGGCACGCAAGGTAAACCATTATAACTCATAGCTAATCAAGCATGGCACGAGCAACTATAAGATCTAATTGTCATTGCAAACATGTTTATTCATAATAGGCTGAATCAGGAACGATGAACTAATCATATTTAGAAAAACAAGAGAGGTCGAGTTCATACCAGCTTCTCTCATCTCAATCAGTCCATCATATATCGTCATAATTGCCTTTCACTTGCACGACCGAACGATGTGAATAATAATAATAGTGCACGTGCATTGGACTAAGCTGGAATCTGCAAGCATTCAATAAACAGGAGAAGACAAGGCAATATGGGCTCTTGGTTAAATCAACAATAATGCATATAAGAGCCACTTCAACAGTTTAATCATGGTCTTCTCCTATCGACCCCCAAAGAAAAGAAAAGAAATAAAACTATTTACACGGGAAAGCTCCCAACAAGCAAAAGAAGAACATGAAATCTTTTTGGGTTTTCTTTTAATTATTACTACTACAGCAAGAAAGGTAAATTAGCTAAAAGCTACTAGTATTTTTTTCTTAAGATTTTTCAAACACACAAGAAGAAAGCATAAAAAGGAAAATAAACTAGTATGGATATTACAGTGAAAAAGTATGAGCACCGACATCTAGCAGTGAGTGTGTGTGATCATAAATGTAATGTCGGTGAGATACGTACTCCCCCAAGCTTAGGCTTTTGGCCTAAGTTGGTCTATTGCCACGGATGGCCTGGCGGATATCCAAAGTTGTAGTTGGGTCGTACTGAGAAGAAGAGGCCCCTGATTGCCACTAGTTGGCAATCATCTCCGGATCCCACTGGTAATTAACTATCGTGGAGGATCAAATTGTGGTTCCAGCTCTGGCTCTGTAGCTGATGTAGGGTTCCGGTGCGCTTGGATGGTAGCTAGCAGAACGAGATACTGACTTGCAGATAAATCAAACAAGGAAGGAGCAGGCAAGGTAATAGTCTCAGGGTGAATTTTATCAAACAACAATTTGTATTTCAGCGCCCTTTCCCTATTCTTAACAATAAAATCATGCGCTACCATACTCTTATAATCTAAATAAACAGTAGGCAACAATTTTTATTCTTTCTCATAATGCCCAATAGGTATGTTATAGTCTGCAGTGAGGCGTGATGCGAAGATGCCTCCCAAGATGGGGCCCTTAGTACGGTTAAGATTTAACCACGTTGCAACAATAGCACCCATACTAAGTATCATCACGAAACAAGGCATGGCACAAAATAATAATATCAGGGACACACAAGTTTCCACAGTTTCCGTGACCAATTAAGCACCTACTAGAAAATATAGCAAAGTAACATAGAATAGGAAAATGTATGCTAGTGATTCGTGCGTCGGAAACCTTCCTCGTTTCCCCTACAACAATTGTATCAATAAACCCCTCCACATCGTTACTATGTGGTTCCTCTATGAGACCTTGAAAAGGTAATTTGCAAACCTCCCAGAATTCTGGGAGAGTCATCTCCTTATACTCATCATATAAATAAAAATCCACAGCAGGTGGTGACCTCCTAGAATGGAAATGAAAATTTTGCACAAAGGTATTGGTGAGTAAGGGATACTGTTCGTGTTGGTCGCGTAGGAAGTCGGTGAGGCCTGCATTCTCAGCCAATTCATAAAAATCATCATAAATCCCGGTTGCTCTCAAGAAATCATCGCAAGGCCATTCACATGGCCGAACCTCCGCGGTGCGAGGCAGATTATATTTGGGCCTCTCTGCTTCTTCACTTTGCTTTTCCTTCGAGGTTCGGCTCGATGAGCCCCTCAAATCTCTTCATCATTTTCTAAAAATTTCTGAAATTTTAAGTAACTTCAACTAAAAGTGAACCAAACTCAACAAAATTGATAGCAACTACTCCTACAAGTTCCTAGGGCCTATATCATGCATTAGAACTACTTGGAACCATATAAATTTGACATGCAAGCTCAAGAACATGGTCACCTAGGAAGCACAAATTTGCAATGAATAAAGCACTAGAACAAAAACTAATTGGACCAATGGAGGAGTCACATACCAAGGAACAATACCCCAAAGCAGTTTTGTGAGAGGTGCTTTGATCAAGGAGATCGAAAATCGTAGCAAACTGAGCTAGAACTCGTGCTTGAGCTGGATGGTGATTTGTTTGGGAGGAAGAAGAAGTGTGTGGGTGCAGGAATAAGTGGAGGGGAGCTACCATGGGCCCACGAGGCAGGGCGCGCGCCTAGGGGGGTGGGCGCGCCCTGGACCCTCGTGCCCAGGTGCTTGCTCCCCTGCTGTGTTCTTAGTGCCAGATATTCTCAAATATTCCAGAAAAAATCATATTAAATTGGCAGGGCATTTGGAGAACTTTTATTTTTGGGGTATTTTATATTGCACGGATAATTCAGAAAACAGACAGAAAAAATACTATTTTTACTTTATTTCAACTAAATAACAGAAAGTAGAAGGAGGGTACAAAAGGTTGTGCCTTCTAACTCCATCCATCTCATGCTCATCAAAAGGAATCCACTAACAAGGTTGATCAAGTCTTGTAAACAAACTCATTCCGACTAACATGGAGCCGGAGAAATTTCGAATAACACTATGTTACCTCAACGGGGATATGCACATCCCCAATATTAAGAATATTATATCTCTTTTTGACAGTAGGAAGAGGAAATTCAAAACCTCCAAAAATAATCGATGGAATCTTTCCAATAGAGTTGATATTGTGGACTTGAGGTTGTTTCCTCGGAAAGTGTACCGTATGCTCATTTCCATTAACATGATAAGTGACATTGCCTTTGTTGCAATCAATAACAGCCCCTGCAGTATTCAAAAAGGGTCTTCCAAGAATAATAGGGATACTATCGTCCTCGAGAATATCAAGAATAACAAAGTCCGTTAAAATAGTAACGTTTGCAACCACAACAGGCACATCCTCACAAATACCGACAGGTATAGCAGTTGATTTATCGACCATTTGCAAAGATATTTCAGTAGGTATCAACTTATTCAAATCAAGTCTATGATATAAAGAGAGAGGCATAACACTAACACCGACTCCAAGATCACATAAAGCAGTTCTAACATAGTTTCTTTTAATGGAGCATGGTATAGTGGGTACTCCTGGATCTCCTAGTTTCTTAGGTATTCCACCCTTAAAAGTATAATTAGAAAGCATGGTGGAAATTTCGGCTTCCAGTATCTTTCTTTTATTTGTAACAGTATCTTTCATGTACTTAGCATAAGGATTCATGTTGAGCATATCAGTCAAACGCATACGCAAGAAGATAGGTCTAATCATTTCAGCAAAGCGCTCAAAATCCTCATCATCCTTTTCTTGGATGGTTTGGGAGGAAAAGGCATGGGTTCTGAACCCATGGCTCTCTTTCTTTACCGTGCTTCCTAGCAACAAAATCTCTCTTATCATAATGTTGATTCTTTGATTGTGGGTTATCAAGATCAACAACAGGTTCAATTTCTACATCATTATCATTACTAGTTTGAGCATCAATATGAACATCATCATTAGCATTATCACTAGGTTCATGTTCATTACCAGATTGTGTTTCAGCATCAGAAATAGAAATATCATTAGGATTCTTAGGTGATTCAGCAGTAGGTTCACTAGAAGCATGCAAAGTCCTATCATTTTTCTTTTTCTTCTTTTTAGAAGGACTAGATGCATTTATATTATTTCTATGAGAATCTTGCTCAATTCTCTTAGGATGGCCTTCAGGATACAAAGGTTCCTGAGTCATCTTACCAGTTCTAGTAGCCGCTCTAACAACATAGTCATTATTCTTACTATTCAATTCATTGAGCAAATCATTCTGAGCTTTAAGTACTTGTTCTACTTGAGTGGTAACCATAGAAGCATGTTTACTAATGAGTTTAAGTTCACCTTTAACTCTAGACATATAATCACCCAAGTGTTCAAGCATACCAGAATTGTATTTCAGTTGTCTACTAACATAAGCATTGAAGTTTTCTTGTTTAACAATAAAATTATCAAACTCATCTAAGCATTGTCTAGCAGACTTATAGTGAGGAATATCACCTTCATCAAATCTATAGAGAGAATTTACCTTTACTACCTGTGTCGGGTTATCAAGACCATGTGTTTCTTCAATAGGTGATGAATTAATACCATATATTTCTTAAACAGGCAGTAAATTAAGACCATGTATTTCTTCAATAGGAGGTAAATTCTTAACATCTTTAGCTTTTATACCTTTTTCTTTCATAGATTCCTTTGCCTCTTGCATATCTTCAGGACTAAGAAATAGAACACCCCTCTTCTTCGGAGTTGGTTTAGGAATAGGCTCAGGAATTGGCTCAGGAAGTGTCCGATTATTTTCATTTGTCAACATATTATTCAATAGAATTTCAGCTTCATCTCGTGTTCTTTCCCCGAAAACAGAACCAGCACAACTATCCAGGTGGTCTCTGGAAGCATCGGTTAGTCCACTGTAAAAGATATCAAGTATTTCATTTTTCTTGAGAGGATGACCAGGCAAAGCATTAAGTAATTGGAGAAGCCTCCCCCAAGCTTGTGGGAGACTCTCTTCTTCCATTTGCACTTATATATTTCCCTTAAAGCAGCTTGTTTCTTATGAGCGGGGAAATATTTAGTAGAGTAAATCATATCCTGGGGACTACACACACAACCAGGATCAAGAGAATTAAACCATATCTTAGCATCACCCTTTAATGAGAACGGAAATATTTTAAGGATATAAAAGTAGCGAGTTCTCTCATCATTAGTGAACAGGGTGGCTATATCATTTAATTTAATAAGATGTGCCAAAGTAATTATATCAGGATCAACAGAGAATTCATAATCCTTATCAGTAACAAAGATAGGTGAAGTAGCATAAGCAGGATCATATTTCATTCTAGCATTCAGCGTTTTTTGTTTCAACTTAGCTAATAATTTCTTAAGATCGCTTCTATCATTGCAAGCAAGAAAGTCTCTAGCAGTTTCTTCATCCATAACATAGCCCTCAGGCACAATATGCAATTCATATTTATTGAGAGAGTCTTCATCATCACTTTCATCAATATTACCAGTTTCAATAATTTCATTCTCTCTAGCCCTAGCAAGTTGTTCATCGAGAAATTCACCAAGCGGCACAGTAGTATCAAGCATAGAAGTACTTTCATCATACGTATCATGCATAGCAGAAGTGGCATCATCAATGACATGCGACATATCAAAATTAATAGCAGAAGCAGGTTTAGGTGTCGCAAGCTTACTCAAAACAGAAAGTGAATCAAGTGCAGAGCTAGATGGCAGTTCCTTACCTCCCCTCGTAGTTGAGGGATAAATTTTTGTTTTCGCATCTTTCAAGTTCTTCATAGTGGCCAGCAGATATAAATCTCAAGTGACTCAAAGAATAGAGCTATGCTCCCCAGCAACGGCGCCAGAAAATAGTCTTGATAACCCACAAGTATAGGGGATCGCAACAGTTTTCGAGGGTAGAGTATTCAACCCAAATTTATTGATTCGACACAAGGGGAGCCAAAGAATATTGTCAAGTATTAGCAGTTGAGTTGTCAATTCAACCACACCTGGATAACTTAATATTTGCAGCAAAGTATTTAGTAGCAAAGCAATATGGAAGTAACAGTAATAGTAGCAAAAGTAATACTCCCTCCAGTCCTTTTTACTCTGCATATTAGGTTTGTCTGAAGTCAATCTCATCCAACTTTGACCAAGTTTATATAAAAATTATTGAAATTTATATAACAACACCAATATCATTAGATTCATCTCGGAATATATTTTCATATTATATTTATTAGATATTATAGATGCTAATAATTTTTAATATAAATTTGGTCAAATTTAGCTAAGTTTGACTTTCAGAAAATCCAATGTGCAGAGTAAAAAGGACTGGAGGGAGTATTTTTGGGTTTTGTAGTGATTGTGACAGTAGCAACGGAAAAGTAAATAAGTGAAGAACAATATGTGAAAAGCTCGTAGGCATTGGAGCGGTGATGGAGAATTACGTCAGATGCGGTTCATCATGTAACAGTCATAACATAGGGTGACACAGAACTATCTCCAATTCATCAATGTAATGTAGGCATGTATTCCAAATATAGTCATACATGCTTATGGAAAAGAACTTGCTTGACATCTTTTGTCCTACCCTCCCGTGGCAGCGGGGTCCTAGCGGAAACTAAGGGATATTAAGGCCTCCTTTAATGGAGTACCGGACCAAAGCATTAACACATAGTGAATACATGAAATCCTCAAACTACGGTCATCACCGGGAGTGGTCCCGATTATTGTCACTTCGGGGTTGCCGGATCATAACACATAGTAGGTGACTATAGACTTGCAAGATAGGATCAAGAACTCACATATATTCATGAAAACATAATAGGGTCAGATCTCAAATCATGGCATTCGGGCCCTAGTGACAAGCATTAAGCATAGCAAAGTCATAGCAACATCAATCTCAGAACACAGTGGATACTAGGGATCAAAACCCTAACAAAATTACCTCAATTACATGATAAATCTCATCCAACCCATCACCGTCTAGCAAGCCTACGATCGAATTACTCACGCACAATGGTGAGCATCATGAAATTGGTGATGGAGGATGGTTGATGATGACGATGGCAACGGATTCCCCTCTCCGGATCCCCGAACGGACTCTAGATCAGCCGTCCCGAGAGAGTTTAGGGCTTGGCGGTGGCTCCGTAACGTAAAACGCGATGAATCTTTCTCTCTGATTTTTCTCCCCGAACACGAATATATGGAGTTGGAGTTGAGGTTAGTGGAGCTCTA
The DNA here is from genome assembly GCA_032464435.1 of Aegilops umbellulata. Lineage (NCBI taxonomy): Eukaryota > Viridiplantae > Streptophyta > Magnoliopsida > Poales > Poaceae > Aegilops > Aegilops umbellulata. The sequence continues at coordinate 374,074,905 of CP136058.1, read as the reverse complement.
GGGGCCCCACGAGGCAGGGGGCGCGCCCCCCACCCTCGTGGAAAGGGTGTGGGCCCCCTGGCCTTGATTCTTTTGCCAATATTTTTTATTATTTCCAAAAATAATCTTCGTGAAGTTTCAGGTCATTCCGAGAACTTTTGTTTCTGCACATAAATAACACCATGGCAATTCTGCTGAAAACAGTGTCAGTCCGGGTTAGTTCCATTCAAATCATGTAAGTTAGAGTCCAAAACAAGGGCAAAAGTGTTTGGAAAAGTAGATACGATGGAGACGTATCAACATTGCAACCTCAAACTTTAAGAAACGACAATTTAGGTTTCTTGCTAAACCACAGTTCATATAGTGTCGTCTTAACAGATTTAGATGGTGCCCTATTTAACGTGAATGCAGTTGTCTCTAATGCATAACCCTGAAACGACAATGATAAATCGATAAGAGACATCATAGATCGCACCATATCTAATAAAGTACGGTTATGACGTTCAGACACACCATTACGCTGTGGTGTTCCGGGTGGCGTGAGTTGCGAAACTATTCCGCATTGTTTCAAATGAAGACCAAACTCGTAACTCAAATATTCTCCTCCACCATCAGATCGTAGAAACTTTATTTTCTTGTTATGATTATTTTCCACTTCACTCTGAAATTCTTTGAACTTTTCAAATGTTTCAGACTTATGTTTCATCAAATAGATATACCCATATCTGCTTAAATCATCTGTGAAGGTTTAGAAAATAACGATACCTGCCGTGAGCATCAACACTCATCGAACCGCATACATCAGGATGTATTATTTCCAGTAAGTCAGTTGCTTGCTCCATTGTTCCATAGAACGGAGTCTTAGTCATCTTGCCCATGAGGCATGGTTCGCAAGCATCAAGTGATTCATAATCAAGTGATTCCAAAAGCCCATCAACATGGAGTTTCTTCATGCGCTTTACACCAATATGACCTAAACAACAGTGCCACTAATATGTTGCACTATCATTATCAACTTTGCATCTTTTGGCATCAATATTATGAATATGTGAATCATTATGATCGAGATTCAATAAACCATTTATATTAAGTGTATGACCATAGAAGGTTTTATTCATGTAAACAGAACAACAATTATTCTTTGACTTAAATGAATAACTATATTGCAATAAACATGATCCAATCATATTCATGCTCAACGCAAACGCCAAATAACATTTATTTTGGTCCAACACTAATCTCGAAGGTAGAGGGAGTGTGCGATGGTGATCTTATCAACCTTGGAATTATTTCCAACACACATCGTCACTTCGCCCATAACTAGTCTATCTTCATTCTGCAACTCCTGTTTTTAGTTACTACTCTTAGCAACTAAACCAGTATGAAATAGTGAGGGGTTGCTATAAACACTAGTAAAATACACATCAATAACATGTGTATCAAATATACTTTTGTTCACTTTGCCATCCTTCTTATCCGCCAAGTATCTAGGGTAGTTCCACTTCCGGTGACCATTTCCTTTGCAGTAGAAGCACTCAGTTCCAGGCCTGGGTCTAGCTTCGGGATTTTTCATGGAAGCAGCAACTTGCTTGCTATTTTTCTTTGAAGTTCCTCTTTCTTTCCCTTTGCCCTTTTCTTGAAACTAGTGGTCTTGTAAACCATCAACACTTGATGCTATTTCTTGATTTCTACCTTCGCCGATTTCAGCATCGCGAAGAGCTTGGGAATTACTCTCGTCATCCCTTGCATATTATAGTTCATCACTAAGTTCTAGTTACTTGGTGATAGTGACTAGAGAACTTTGTCAATTACTATCTTATATGGAAGATTAACTCCCACATGATTCAAGCAATTGTAGTACCCAGACAATCTGAGCACATGCTCACTGGTTGAGCTATTCTCCTCCATCTTGTAGGCAAAGTATTGTTAGAGGTCTCATACCTCTCGACACGGTCATGAGTATGAAATACCAATTTCAACTCTTAGAACATCTTATATGCTCCATGGCGTTCAAAACCTTTTTGAAGTCCCGGTTATAAGCCGTAAAGCATGGTGCACTAAACTATTAAGTAGTCATCATACCGAGCTTTGTCAAACGTTCATAACGTGTGCATCTGCTCCTGTAATAGGTCTGTCACTTAGTGGTGCATCAAGGACATAATTCTTCTATGCAGCAATGAGGATAATCCTCAGATCACGGACCAAGTCCGCATCATTGCTACTATCATCTTTCAACTTATTTTCTCTAGGAACATATCAAATATAAACTGGAAGCTACATCGCAAGCTATTAATCTACAACATAGATATGCAAATACTATCAGGACTAAGTTCATGATAAATTAATGTTCAATTAATCATATTACTTAAGAAATCCCACTTAGATAGACATCCCTCTAATCATCTAAGTGATCACGTGATCCATATCAACTAAACCATGTCCGATCATCACGTGAGATGGAGTAGCTTTCAATGGTGAATATCACTATGTTGATCATATCTACTATATGATTCACGTTCGCCCTTTCGATCTCAGTGTTACGAGGCCATACATGCATATGCTAGGCTCGTCAAGTTTAACTCGAGTATTCCGCATGTGCAAAAACTGGCTTGCACCTGTTGTATGAACGTAGAGCATATCACACCCGATCATCACGTGGTGTCTCAGCACGAAGAACTGTCGCAACGGTGCATACTCAGGGAGAACACTTATAGCTTGAAATTTTAGTAAGAGGTCATCTCATAATGCTATTGTTGTACTAAGCAAAATAAGATGAATAAAAGATAAACATCACATGCAATCAAAATATGTGACATGATATGGCCATCATCGTCTTGTGCCTTTGATCTCCATCTCCAAAGTACCGTCATGATCTCCATCGTCACCGGCATGACACCATGATCTCCATCATCTTGATCTTTATCAATGTGTCATCACATGGCCGTCTCGCCAACTATTGATTTTGCAACTATTGCTATCGCACAGCGATAAAGTAAAGCAATTATACGACACTTGCATCTTATGCAATAAAGAGACAATCATAAGGCTCCTGCCAGTTGCCGATAACTTTAACAAAATATGATCATCTCATACAACAATTTATATCTCGTCACGTCTTGACCATATCACTGTTGGGGAACGTAGTAATTTCAAAACAATTCCTACGCACACGCAAGATCATGGTGATGCATAGCAACGAGAGGGGAGAGTGTTGTCTACGTACCCTCGTAGACCGAAGCGGAAGCGTTGACGCAACGTAGAGGAAGTAGTTGTACGTCTTCCCGATCCGACCGATCCAAGCACCGTTACTCCGGCACCTCCGAGTTCTTGGCACATGTTCAGCTCGATGACGCACCCCTAGCTCCGATCCAGCAAAGCTTCGGGGAGGAGTTCCGTCAGCACGACGGCGTGGTGACAATCTTGATGTTCTACCGGCGCAGGGCTTCGCCTAAGCACTGCAACGATATATTCGAGGTGGAATATGGTGGAGGGGGGCACCGCACACGGCTAAGGAACGATCACGAAGATCAACTTGTGTGTCCATGGGGTGCCCCCTGCCTCAGTATATAAAGGATGGAGGAGGAGGAGGCCGGCCAAGGCTATTGGTGCGGCCAGGATGGGAGTCCTACTAGGACTCCAAGTCCTAGTAGGAGTCCATCAAGAGGGGAGGAAGGGAGAAGGAAGTGGAGGAGTAGGAAAGGTGGCCGCCCCCCTTTTCCCTAGTCCAATTCGGACTAGAGGGGAGGGGGGGGCGCAGCAGCCTTTTTCCTCTTCCCACTAAAGCTCATCAAGGCCCATTACTTCTCCCGTAATCCCGTAACTCCCCGATACTCCCGAAAATACCCGAATCACTCAGAACCTTTCCGATGTCCGAATATAGTCGTCCAATATATCGATCTTTACGTCTCGACCATTTCGAGACTCCTTGTCATGTCCCCGATCTCATCTGGGACTCCGTACTCCTTCGGTACATCAAAACTCATAAACTCATAATATAACTGTCATCGAAACCTTAAGCGTGCAGACCCTACGGTTCGAGAACAATGTAGACATGACCGAGACACATCTCCGGTCAATAACCAATAGCGGGACCTGGATGCCCATATTGGCTCCTACATATTCTATGAAGATCTTTATCGGTCAGACCGCATAACAACATATGTTGTTCCCTTTGTCATCGGTATGTTACTTGTCCGAGATTCGATCGTCGGTATCCAATACCTAGTTCAATCTCGTTACCGGCAAGTCTCTTTACTCGTTCCGTAATACATCATCCCGCAACTAACTCATTAGTTGCAATGCTTGCAAGGCTTATGTGATGTGCATTACCGAGAAGGCCCTGAGATACCTCTCCGACATTCGGAGTGACAAATCCTAATATTGAAATACGCCAACCCAACATCTACCTTTGGTGACACCTGTAGTACTCCTTTATAATCACCCAGTTACGTTGTGACGTTTGGTAGCACCCAAAGTGTTCCTCCGGCAAACGGGAGTTGCATAATCTCATAGTCAAAGGAACATGTATAAGTCATGGATAAAAGCAACAGCAACATACTAAACGATCGGGTGCTATGCTAATGGAATGGGTCATGTCAATCAGATCATTCAACTAATGATGTGACCTTGTTAATCAAATGACAACTCCTTTGTCCATGGTTAGGAAACTTAACCATCTTTGATTAACAAGCTAGTCAAGTAGAGGCATACTAGTGACACTCTGTTTGTCTATGTATCCACACATGTATTATGTTTCCAGTTAATACAATTCTAGCATGAATAATAAACATTTATCATGATATGTAAGGAAATAAATAATAACTTTATTATTGCCTCTAGGGCATATTTCCTTCAGTCTCCTACTTGCACTAGAGTCAATAATCTAGGTCACATCACCATGTGATTAACTCACATCACCATGTGATTAACTCGATAGTTCACATCATTATGTGATTAACACCCATAGTTCACATCGCCATGTGACCAACACCCAAAGGGTTTGCTAGATTCAGTAATCTAGTTCACATCGCTATGTGATTAACACCCAAAGAGTACTACGGTGTGATCATGTTTTGCTTGTGAGAGAAGTTTAGTCAACCGGTCTGCCACATTCAGATCCGTTATGTATTTTGCAATTTTCTATGTCTACAATGCTCTGCATGGAGCTACTCTAGCTAATTGCTCCCACTTTCAATATGTATCTAAATCGAGACTTAGAGTCATCCAGATCGGTGTCAAAACTTGCATCGACGTAACCCTTTACGACGAACCTTTTGTCACTTCCGTAATCGAGAAACATATCCTTATTCCACTAAGGATAATTTTGACCGCTGTCCAGTGATCTACTCCTAGATCACTATTGTACTCCCTTGCCAAAGTCAGTGTAGGGTATACAATAGATCTGGTACACAGCATGGCATACTTTATAGAACCTATGGCCAAGGCATAGGGAATGACTTTCATTCTCTTTCTATCTTCTGCCGTGGTCGAGTTTTGAGTCTTTACTCAACTTCATACCTTGTAACACAGGAAAGAACTCTTTCTTTGACTGTTCCATTTTGAACTACTTCAAAATCTTGTCAAGGTATGCACTCATTGAAAACTTATCAAGCGTCTTGATCTATCTCTATAGATCTTGATGCTCAATATGTAAGCAGCTTTACCGAGGTCCTTCTTCGAAAAACTTCTTTCAAACACTCCTTTATGCTTTGCAGAATAATTCTACATTATTTCCGATCAACAATATGTCATTTACATATACTTATCAGAAATGTTGTAGTGCTCCCACTCACTTTCTTGTAAATACAGGCTTCACCGCAAGTCTGTATAAAACTATATGCTTTGATCAACTCATCAAAGCGTATATTCCAACTCCGAGATGCTTGCACTAGTCCATAGATGGATCACTGGAGCTTGCACATTTTGTTAGCACCTTTAGGATTGACAAAACCTTCTGGTTGCATCATATACAACTCTTCTTTAATAAATCCATTAAGGAATGCAGTTTTGTTTTATCCGTTTGCCAGATTGCATAAAATGCGGCAATTGCTAACATGATTCGGACAAACTTAAGCATGGATACGAGTGAGAAACTCTCATCGTAGTCAACACCTTGAACTTGTCGAAAACCTTTTGCGACAATTCTAGCTTTGTAGATAGTAACACTACTATCAGCTTCTGTCTTCCTCTTGAAGATCCATTTATTTTCTATGGCTTGCCGATCATCGGGCAAATCCATCAAAGTCCATACTTTGTTCTCATACATGGATCCCATCTCAGATTTCATGGCTTTAAGCCATTTTGCGGAATCTGGGCTCACCATCGCTTCTTCATAGTTCGTAGGTTCATCATGATCTAGTAGCATGTCTTCCAGAACAGGATTGCCGTACCACTCTGGTGCGGATCTTACTCTGGTTGATCTACGAGGTTCTGTAGTAACTTGTTCTATAGTTCTATGATCATCATCATCAACCTCCTCACTAGTTGGTTTTGACGTCACAGAAACTGGTTCCTGTGATGTACTGGTTTCCAACAAGGGAATAGGTACAGTTACCTCATCAAGTTCTACTTTCCTCCCACTCACTTCTTTCGAGAGAAACTCCTTCTCTATAAAGGATCCATTCTTAGCAACGAATGTCTTGCCTTCGGATCTGTGATAGAAGGTGTACCCAACTGTCTCCTTTGGGTATCCTATGAAGACATATTTCTCCGATTTGGGTTTGAGCTTATTAGGATGAAACTTTTTTCACATAAGCATCACAACCCCAAACTTTAAGAAACGACAACTATGGTTTCTTGCTAAACCACAGTTCATATAGTGTCGTCTCAACGGATTTAGATGGTTCCCTGTTTAACGTGAATGCAGCTGTCTCTAATGCATAACCCCAAAACGATAGTGGTAAATCGGTAAGAAACATCATAGATTGCACTATATCAATAAAGTACGGTTATGACGTTCGAACACACCATTATGCTGTGGTGTTCCAGGTGGCGTGAGTAGTGAAACTATTTCACATTGTTTAACTGAAGGCCAAACTCGTAACTCAAATGTTTTACCTCTGCGATCATATCGTAGTAACTTTTATTTTCTTGTTACGATGATTCTCTACTTCACTCTGAAATTCTTTGAACTTTTCAAACGTTTCAGACTTATGTTTCATCAAGTAGATATACCCATATCTGCTCAAATCATCTGTGAAGGTTAGAAAATAATGATACTTGTCGCGAGCCTTAATATTCATCGGACCACATAGATCAGTATGTATGATTTCCAACAAATCTGTTGCTTGCTCCATTGTTCCGGAGAACGGCGTTTTAGTCATCTTGCCCAAGAGGCATGGTTCGCAAGCATCAAGTGATTCATAATCAAGTGATTCCAAAATCCCATCAGCATGGAGTTTCTTCATGCGCTTTACACCAATATGACCTAAACGGCAGTGCCACAAATAGGTTGCACTATCATTATTAACTTCGCATCTTTTGGTTTCAATATTATGAATATGTGTATCACTACGATCGAGATCCAATGAACTATTTTCATTGGGTGTGTATGTCCATAAAAGGTTCTATTCATGTAAACAGAACAACAATTGTTCTCTAACTTAAATGAATAATCGTATTGCAATAAACATGATCAAATCATATTTATGCTCAATGCAAACACCAAATAACACTTATTTAGGTTCATCACTAATTCCGAAAGTATAGGGAGTGTGCGATGATGATCATATCAATCTTGGAACTACTTCCAACTTTCATCGTCACTTCACCCTTAACTAGTCTTTGTTCATTCTGCAACTCCCGTTTCGAGTTACTACTCTTAGCAACTGAACCAGTATCAAATACCGAGGGGCTGATATGAACACTAGTAAAATACATATCAATAATCTGTATATCAAATATACCTTTGTTCACTTCGCCATCCTTCTTATCCGCCAAATACTTGGGGCAGTTCCGCTTCCATTGACCAGTCCCTTTGCAGTAAACGCACTCAGTCTCAGGCTTAGGTCCAGACTGGGGCTTCTTCACTTGAGCAGCAACTTGCTTGCCGTTCTTCTTGAAGTTCCCCTTCTTCCCTTTGCCCTTTACTTGAAACTAGTGATCTTGTCAACCATCAACGCTTGATGCTCTTTCTTGATTTCTACCTCCATCGATTTCATCATTATGAAAAAGTTCGGGAGTCATTTTCGTCATCCCTTGCATACTATAGTTCATCACGAAGTTCTACTAACTTGGTGATGGTGACTAGAGAATTCTGTCAATCACTATCTTATCTGGAAGATTAACTCCCACTTGATTCAAGCGATTGTAGTACCCAGACAATCTGAGCACATGTTCACTAGTTGAGCGATTCTCCTCCATCTTTTAGCTATAGAACTTGTTGGAGACTTCATATCCCTCAACTCGGGTAGTTGCTTGAAATATTAACTTCAACTACTGGAACATCTCATATGGTCCATGACGTTCAAAACGTCTTTGAAGTCCCGATTCTAAGCCGTTAAGCATGGTGCACTAAACTATCAAGTAGTCATCATATTGAGCTAGCCAAACGTTCATAACGTCTGCATCTGCTCCTGCAATAGGTCTGTCACCTAGCGGTGCATTAAGGACATAATTCTTCTGTGCAGCAATGAGGATAAACCTCAGATCACGGATCCAATCCGCATCATTGCTACTAATATTTTTCAACACAATTTTCTCTAGGAACATATCAAAATAAACATAGGGAAGCAACAACGCGAGCTATTGATCTACAACATAGATATGCTAATACTACTAGGACTAAGTTCATGATAAATTAAAGTTCAATTAATCATATTACTTAAGAACTCCCACTTAGATAGATATCCCTCTAATCCTCTAAGTGATCACGTGATCCAAATCAAACTAAACCATAACCGATCATCACGTGAAATGGATTAGTTTTCAATGGTGAACATTATCATGTTGATCATATCTACTATATGATTCACGCTCGACCTTTCGGTCTCCGTGTTCCGAGGTCATATCTTATATGCATAGCTCGTCAAGTATAACCTGAGTATTCCGCGTGTGTAACTGTTTTGCACCCGTTGTATTTGAACGTAGAGCCTATCACACCCGATCATCACGTGGTGTCTCAGCACGAAGAACTTTCGCAACGGTGCATACTCAGGGAGAACACTCCTTGATAATTAGTGAGAGATCATCTTATAATGCTACCGTCAATCAAAGCAAGATAATATGCATAAAAGATAAACATCACATGCAATCAATATAAGTGATATGATATGGCCATCATCATCTTGTGCTTGTGATCTCCATCTCCGCAGCACTGTCATGATCACCATCGTCACCGGCGCGACACCTTGATCTCCATCGTAGCATCGTTGTCGTCTCGCCAATCTTATGCTTCTACGACTATCGCTACCGCTTAGTGATAAAGTAAAGCATTACAGGGCGACTGCATTGCATACAATAAAGCGACAACCATACGGCTCCTGCCGATTGCCGATAGCTCGGTTACAAAACATGATCATCTCATACAATAAAATTTAACATCATGTCTTGACCATATCACATCACAACATGCCCTGCAAAAACAAGTTAGACGTCCTCTACTTTGTTTGTTGCAAATTTTACGTGGCTGCTACGGGCTGAAGCAAGAACCAATCTCACCTACGCATCAAAACCACAACGATGCTTCGTCAAATAGACTCCGTTTTAACCTTCTCAAGGACCGGGCGTAGCCATACTCGGTTCAACTAAAGTTGGTGAGACAGTCTCCCGCAAGCCATCTGTGTGCAAAGCACGTCGAGGGAACCGGTCTCGCGTAAGCGTACGCGTAAGGTTGGTCCAGGTCGTCTCATCCAACAATACCGCTGACCCAAAGTATGACATGCTGGTAGGCAGTATGACTTGTATCGTCCACAACTCACTTGTGTTCTACTCGTGCAGATAACATCAAACCATAAAAACCTAGGCTCTGATGCCACTGTTGGGGAACGTAGTAATTTCAAAAAAATTCCTACGCACACGCAAGATCATGGTGATGCATAGCAACGAGAGGGGAGAGTGTTGTCTACGTACCCTCGTAGACCGAAGCGGAAGCGTTGACGCAACGTAGAGGAAGTAGTTGTACGTCTTCCCGATCCGACCGATCCAAGCACCGTTACTCCGGCACCTCCGAGTTCTTGGCACACGTTCAGCTCGATGACGCACCCCTAGCTCCGATCCAGCAAAGCTTCGGGGAGGAGTTCCGTCAGCACGACGGCGTGGTGACAATCTTGATGTTCTACCGGCGCAGGGCTTCGCCTAAGCACTGCAACGATATATTCGAGGTGGAATATGGTGGAGGGGGGCACCGCACACGGCTAAGGAACGATCACGAAGATCAACTTGTGTGTCCATGGGGTGCCCCCTGCCTCAGTATATAAAGGATGGAGGAGGAGGAGGCCGGCCAAGGCTATTGGTGCGGCCAGGATGGGAGTCCTACTAGGACTCCAAGTCCTAGTAGGAGTCCATCAAGAGGGGAGGAAGGGAGAAGGAAGTGGAGGAGTAGGAAAGGTGGCCGGCCCCCTTTTCCCTAGTCCAATTCGGACTAGAGGGGAGGGGGGGGGGGGCGCAGCAGCCTTTTTCCTCTTCCCACTAAAGCCCATCAAGGCCCATTACTTCTCCCGTAATCCCGTAACTCCCCGATACTCCCGAAAATACCCGAATCACTCAGAACCTTTCCGATGTCCGAATATAGTCGTCCAATATATCGATCTTTACGTCTCGACCATTTCGAGACTCCTCGTCATGTCCCCGATCTCATCCGGGACTCCGAACTCCTTCGGTACATCAAAACTCATAAATTCATAATATAACTGTCATCGAAACCTTAAGCGTGCGGACCCTACGGTTCGAGAACAATGTAGACATGACCGAGACACATCTCCGGTCAATAACCAATAGCGGGACCTGGATGCCCATATTGGCTCCTACATATTCTACGAAGATCTTTATCGGTCAGACCGCATAACAACATACGTTGTTCCCTTTGTCATCGGTATGTTACTTGTCCGAGATTCGATCGTCGGTATCCAATACCTAGTTCAATCTCGTTACCGGCAAGTCTCTTTACTCGTTCCGTAATACATCATCCCGCAACTAACTCATTAGTTGCAATGCTTGCAAGGCTTATGTGATGTGCATTACCGAGAAGGCCCTGAGATACCTCTCCGACATTCGGAGTGACAAATCCTAATCTTGAAATACGCCAACCCAAAATCTACCTTTGGTGACACCTGTCGTACTCCTTTATAATCACCCAGTTACGTTGTGACGTTTGGTAGCACCCAAAGTGTTCCTCCGACAAACGGGAGTTGCATAATCTCATAGTCAAAGGAACATGTATAAGTCATGGATAAAAGCAACAGCAACATACTAAACGATCGGGTGCTATGCTAATGGAATGGGTCATGTCAATCAGATCATTCAACTAATGATGTGACCTTGTTAATCAAATGACAACTCCTTTGTCCATGGTTAGGAAACTTAACCATCTTTGATTAACAAGCTAGTCAAGTAGAGGCATACTAGTGACACTCTGTTTGTCTATGTATCCACACATGTATTATGTTTCCAGTTAATACAATTCTAGCATGAATAATAAACATTTATCATGATATGTAAGGAAATAAATAATAACGTTATTATTGCCTCTAGGGCATATTTCCTTCAATCACATCACAACAAGCCCTGCAAAAACAAGTTAGACGTCCTCTTCTTTGTTGTCGCCAATTTTATGTGGCTGCTACGGGCTTAGCAAGAACCGTTCTTACCTACACATCAAAACCACCACATTTTTTCGTCAAGTTTGCTGTTTTAACCTTCAACAAGGACCGGGCGTAGTCACACTCGATTCAACTAAAGTAGAAGAAACAGACACCCACTAGCCACCTGTGTGCGAAGCACGTCGGTAGAACCAGTCTCGCGTAAGCGTACGCGTAATGTCGGTCTGAGCCACTTCATCCAACAATACCGCCAAATCTAAGTATGACATGCTGGTAAGCAGTATGACTATTATCTCCCACAACTCTTTATGTTCTACTCGTGCATATAACATGTACGCATAAACCTGGCTCTGATACAACTGTTGGCGGACGTACTATTTGAAAAAAATTCCTACGATCACGCAAGATCTATCTAGGAGAAGCATAGCAACGAGCAGGGACAGTTTGTCCACGTACCCTCGTAGACCAAAAGCGGAAGAGTTTCGTAACGCGGTTGATTTAGTCGAACATCTTCGCGATCCAACCGATCCAAGCACCGAACGTACGCACCTCCGCGTTCAGCACACATTTAGCTCGATGACGTCCCTCGAGCTCTTGATCCAGTTGAGGACGAGGGAGAGTTCCGTTAGCACGACGGCATGGTGATGGTGATGATGAAGTTACAGGTGCAGGGCTTTGCCTAAGTACTACGACGACATGACCGATGTGTGTAACTGTGGAGGGGGGCACCGCACATGGCTAAGACAAATCTTGGAGTGCCTTTGGGGTGCCCCCTGCCCACGTATATAAAGGAGGGGGGAAGAGGAGGCCAGCCTAGGAGGGGCGGGCCTATAGGGGGAGTCCAACTAGGATTCCCAATCCTAGTTGGAGTCCCCTTCCTTTTCCAAGAGGGGAGAGAGGGAAGGAGTAGGAGAGGGAGAAGGAAAGAGGGGGGGGGGGGAAGCCGCCCCTGATTAGTCCAATTCGGACCACCCATGGGGGGGGGGACACGCGGCCTCCCCTTGTGGCCCTTCTCTCCTTTCAACTAAGGCCCATGAAGGCCCAATACTTCCCCCGGTGAATTCCCGTAACTCACCGGTACTCCGAAAAATACCCGAGCCACTCAGAACCTTTCCGATGTCCGAATATAGCCTTCCAATATATCGATCTTTATGTCTCGACCATTTCGAGACTCCTTGTTATGTTCGTGATCTCATCCGGGACTCTGAACAAACTTCGGTCATCAAATCACATAACTCATAATACAAATCGTCATCGATCGTTAAGCGTACGGACCCTACGGGTTCGAGAACTATGTAGACATGACTGAGACACATCTCCGTTCAATAACCAATAGCGGAACCTGGATGCTCATATTGGCTCCTACATATTCTATGAAGATCTTTATCGGTCAAACTGCATAACAACATACGTTGTTCCCTTTGTCATCGGTATGTTACTTGCCCGAGATTCGATCGTCGGTATCATCATACCTAGTTCAATCTCGTTACCGGCAAGTCTATTTATTCGTTCTGTAATGCATCATCCCGCAACTAACTCATTAGTCACATTGCTTGCAAGGCTTATAGTGATGTGCATTGTCGAGAGGACCCAGAGATACCTCTCCGATAATCGGAGTGACAAATCCTAATCTCGATCGATGCCAACTCAACAAACACCATCAGAGACACCTGTAGAGCATCTTTATAATCACCCAGTTACATTGTGACGTTTGATAGCACACTAAGTGTTCCTCCCGTATTCGAGAGTTGCATAATCTCATAGTCATAGGAACATGTATAAGTTATGAAGAAAGCAATAGAAATAAACTAAACGATCATAGTGCTAAGCTAACGGATGGGTCTAGTCAATCACATCATTCTCTAATGATGTGATCCCGTTCATCAAATGACAACTCTTTGTCCATGGCTAGGAAACTTAACCATCTTTGATTAACGAGCTAGTCAAGTAGAGACATACTAGTGACACTCTGTTTGTCTATGTATCCACACATGTACTATGTTTCCGGTTAATACAATTCTAGCATGAATAATAAACATTTATCATGATATAAGGAAATGTAAATAACAACTTTATTATTGCCTCTAGGGCATATTTCCTTCACCATGTTACTAGTCTATGTTACTACCTCTATAGTGGGGAGTAACATATGTGTGGTAACATGCAACACTTCATTTATTAGGCTATAGACACATCTTGCCTTGATATGTGTGATGTTACTCATACTAGTAGCAACTAGCTATCTTACCAATTTAATCTCTTTCTTCATTTATTGCATGCCACATCATCTATTTAACCTAGATATGTGTGATGTTACTACCTATGTTACTCCCACTGTGGGTAGTCTAAGACTACCCACAGTGGGAGTAATAGTCTAAGACTACCCACAGTGGGAGTAACATAGGTAGTGATGTGGAGGAAAGTGGTAACATAACTAGTTACTAGTAGTATGAGTAACATCACACATCTCAAGGCAAAATGAGTCTATAGCCTAATAAATGAAGTGTTGCATGTTACCACACATATGTTACTCCCACTATAGAGGTAGTAACATAGACTAGCTAGTAACATGTGCATTTTACTAGTCTATGTTACTACCCACTGTGGCCAGTCTATGTAGCTATGTTACGGCTTTATCTCTTACTTCATTTATTGCTTGCCACATTATCTATTTTATCTAGATACGTGTGATGTTACTATCTATGTTACTCCCACTGTGGGTAGTCTAAGCAGGCTATAAGGAATAGAATAATATATATATATATATATATATATGTGTGTGTGTGTGTGTGTGTGCGTGTGTGTGTGTGTGTGTGTGTGTGTGCTTATTAGTTGGAGGAAAGAGAACAGAAGCGGGCTCTTGGTTAGTAGAGCCAGCTGCAACACGAGACCCAAGACACTTTGTGAGGATGTAAGATGGGCCAACTATTGATAAACTAGTACGTATATAAAACTTACTATTGTACATGCCCACTAAGAGGTTGGCTGTATATGACATGGCAACTTTTTATAGCCGACCCTTGGCTGCATTATTAACCATGCTCTTAGTGAGGTAGCTAGTATATCACAGACGACTAGCTAGTATCAGACTAGCCACAATGGGAGTAACTTCAGCAGTAACATCGACTCCAACTCAGCAAACTTGCTTATGTGGCAATGCGTTAATGGGAGTAACTTTCTTATTTGAAGTGTGAGTAGTTTACCTCAGACCTTCGGGTCCATAGTTAGTAGCTAGATGGCTTCTTCTCTCTTTTTGGATCTCAATACAATGTTCTCTCCCTCTCTCATGGAGATCTATTCGATGTAATCTTGTTTTTGCGGTGTGTTTGTTGAGACCGATGAATTGTGGGTTTATGAACAATATTTGAATCTTTTCTGAATTCTTTTATGTATGATTGGTTATCTTTGCAAGTCTCTTCGAATTATCAGTTTGGTTTGGCCTACTAGATTAATCTTTCTTGCAATGGGAGAAGTGCTTAGCTTTGGGTTCAATCTTGTGGTGTCCTTTCCCAATGACAGTAGGGGCAGCAAGGCACGTATTGTATTGTTGCCATCGAGGATAACAAGATGGGGTTTCTATCATATTGCATGAATTTATCCCTCTACATCATGTCATCTTGCTTAAGGCGTTACTCTGTTTTCTTGAACTTAATACTCTAGATGCATGCTGGATAGCGGTCGATGAGTGGAGTAATAGTAGTAGATGCAGGCAGGAGTCGGTCTACTTGCCTCGGACATGATGCCTATATACATGATCATACCTAGATACTCTCATAACTATGCTCAATTCTGTCAATTGCTCAACAGTAATTCGTTCACCCACCATAAAATACTTATGCTCTTGAGAGAAGTTACTAGGGAAATCTATGGCTCCCGGGTCTATCTTCATCATATCAATCTTCCTACACTTTATTATTACCTTTGCTTTTTTACTTTGCATCTTTATCACGAAAATACCAAAAATATTATCTACCATATCTATCAGATCTCACTCTCGTAAGTGTCCGTGAAGGGATTGACAACCCCTTATCGCGTTGGTTGCGAGGAGTTATTTGCTTTGTGTAGGTACGAGGGACTCGCGCGTATCCTCCTACTGGATTGATACCTTGGTTCTCAAAAACTGAGGCAAATACTTACGCTACTTTGCTGCATCATCCTTTCCTCTTCAAGGAAATCTAACGCGGTGCTCAAGAGGTAGCAAGAAGAATTTCTGGCGCCGTTGCCGGGGAGTCTACACAAAAGTCAACATACCAAGTACCCATCACAATCCCTTATCTCCCGCATTACATTATTTTCCATTTGCCTCTCGTTTTCCTCTCCCCCACTTCACCCTTGCCGTTTTATTCGCCATTCCTCCGTTCAATCTTGTGTGACCATGTGCCTTCTTTTTGCTTGCATCTTCGCTTGCTAAAAGTTTATGGATCCTCATCCACTTGCTAATCTCTATAAGAGATCCAATTATGATGAACCTATTGCTAGTGAATTGAGTGCACTAGATTATCTTTATGAGGTTTTGCCTGAAATTCGTGAATCTAAAAATTGTGATGAAGTACTTTATGAAGCGATTCACGATAGGTCCTTGAATAAAAAGCATGATTGCAATGATTTTACTATAAATTCTATTGATGTCAATTGTGCTAAAAATATGCAAAACCCTAAGCTTGGGGATGCTAGTTTTGCTATGTCCTCTACTTGTTGCAATGATCATGATTGGGGTGATAGTTCTTCTTATGATCTTGAAAATTTATTTAAGCCCCATGATGAATATGAGATTGATAATATTGTTTGCAATAATATTGAAAGTGGGTTTGGAGAGGTCATGACTTTAGTTAATGTTAATCCTACTATTTTGGAAGAGTGTCAACTTTGCATGCATGCGGATCGTGTTAAGAATATGTTTTGTGATAGATATATTGTTGAATTTTCTTATGATCCTACATGTAATTATTACGAGAGAGGAAATATGGTTGTAGAAATTTTCATGTTACTAACTTACCTCTCGTTATGTTAAGATTGCTATTGTTTCTTTCCGCTTCCTTGCATATGCTAGTTTTTGCTTGCATTGATAATTTGTTTTACTATAAGATGCCTATGCATAGGAAGTATGTTAGAATTAGATGTGTTTTTCACGTGTTTTATGATGCTCTCGTTATGCTTCAATTCTTGTCTTTCACGTGAGCCTCATTGAAATCTTAATGCCTAGCTAAAAAGGCTTTAAAGAAAAGCGCCTGTTGGGAGGCAACCCAATTTTATTTTTAGTTTTTTGCTTTTTGCTTCTGTTTAGGAATAAATCTTTGATCTAGCCTCTGGTTAGATGTGTTTTTATGTTTTAATTAGTGTTTGTGCCAAGTTAAACCTATAGGATCTTCTTTGATGATAGTTATTTCATCTTGCTGTAATTTCCAGAAACTTTCTGTTCACGAAAACAATTGTTAAAAATCACCAGGACGTGATAAAATACTGATTCCAATTGATGGCAATCAATAAACAAATTTCCTAGGTCTTCCTATTTTGTCTGATTTTTTGGAGTTCTAGAAGTTTGCGTTAGTTACAGATTACTACAGACTGTTCTGTTTTTGAAAGATTCTGTTTTTCGTGTGTTGTTTGCTTATTTTGATGAATCTATGGCAAGTAAAATAGTTTATAAACCATAGAGAAGTTGGAATACATTAGGTTTAAAACCAATATAAGTAAAGAATGAGTTAATTACAGTACCTTGAAGTGGTCTTTTGTTTACTTTCGCTAACGGAGCTCACGAGATTTCTGTTGAGTTTTGTGTTGTGAAGTTTTCAAGTTTTGGGTGAAATGTTTTGATAGATTATGGAAAAAGGAGTGAAAAGAGCCTAAGCTTGGGGATGCCCATGGCACCCCCAAGATAATTTAAGGACACCAAAAGGTCAAAGATTGGGGATGCCCCGGAAGGCATCCCCTCTTTCGTCTACTTCCATCGGTAACTTTATTTGGAGCTATATTTTTATTCACCACATGATATGTGTTTTGCTTGGAGTGTATTGTATGATTTGAGTCTTTATTCGTTAGTTTGCCAAAATCATCCTTGCTATACACACCTTTTGAGAGAGCCATACATGATTTGGAATTTGTTAGAATACTCTATGTGCTTCACTTATATCTTTTGAGCTATATAGTTTTGCTCTAGTGCTTCACTTATATCTTTTAGAGCATGGTGGTGGATTTGTTTTATAGAAATTATTGATCTCTCATGCTTCACTTAGATTATTTTGAGTGTCTTAAATAGCATGGTAATTTGCTTAAAAATCTTAATATGCTTGGTATTCAAGATTTGTAAAACTTTCTTTTGAGTGTGTTGAATACTAAGAAAAGTTTGATGCTTGATAATTGTTTTGAGATATGAAGATGGCGATATTAGAGTCATGCTAGTTGAGTAATTGTGAATTTGAGAAATACTTGTGTTAAAGTTTGTGATTCCCGTAGCATGCACGTATGGTGAACCGCTATGTGATGAAGTCGGAGCATGATTTATTTATTGATTGTCTTCCTTATGAGTGGTGGTCGGGGACGAGCGATGGTCTTTTCCTACCAATCTATCCCCCTAGGAGCATGCGCGTAATACTTTGCTTTGATAACTTGTAGATTTTTGCAATAAATATATGAGTTCTTCATGACTAATGTTGAGTCCATGGATTATACACACTTTTCTTCCTTCCACCATTGCTAGCCTCTCTAATACCACACACTTTTCGCCGGTATCATACACCCACCATATACCTTCCTCAAAGCAGCTACCATACCTACCTATCATGGCATTTCCATAGCCATTCGAGATATATTGCCATGCAACTTTCCACCGTTCCGTTTATTATGACACGCTCCATCATTGTCATATTGCTAGCATGATCATGTAGTTGACATCGTATTTGTGGCAAAGCCACCGTTCATAATTCTTTCATACATGTCACTCTTGATTCATTGCATATCTCGGTACACCGCCGGAGGCATTCATATAGAGTCATATTTTGTTCTAAGTATCGAGTTGTAATTGTTGAGTTGTAAGAAAATAAAAGTGTGATGATCATCATTTTTAGAGCATTGTCCCAAGTGAGGATAAGGATGATGGAGACTATGATTCCCCCACAAGTCAGGATGAGACTCCGGACGAAAAAAAGGAAGAGGTCAAAAAAAGAGAAAAGGCCCAAATAAAAAAATGAGAGAAAAAGAGAGAAGGAAAGATGTTACTATCCTTTTACCACACTTGTGCTTCAAAGTAGCACCACAATCTTCATGATAGAGAGTCTCTCATTTTATCACTTTCATATACTAGTGGGAATTTTTCATTATAGAACTTGGCTTGTATATTCCAATGATGGGCTTCCTCAAAATGCCCTAGGTCTTCGTGGGCAAGCGAGTTGGATGCACACCCACTTAGTTTCTTTTCTTGAGCTTTCATATACTTATAGCTCTAGTGCATCCGTTGCATAGCAATCCCTACTCACTCACACTGATATCTATTGATGGGCATCTCCATATCCCGTTGATACGCCTAGTTGACGTGAGACTATCTTCTCCATTTTTGTCTTCTCCACAACCACCATTCTATTCCACATATAGTGCTATATCCATGGCTCACGCTCATGTATTGCGTGAAGATTGAAAAGTTTTGAGAATGCCAAAAGTATGAACAATTGCTTGGCTTGTCATCGGGGTTGTGCATGATTTAAATACTTTGTGTGGTGAAGATAGAGCATAGCCAGGCTATATGATTTTGTAGGGATAACTTTCTTTGGCCATGTTATTTTGAGAAGACATGATTGCTTTGTTAGTATGCGTGAAGTATTATTATTTTTATGTCAATATGAACTTTTATCTTGAATCTTTCGGATCTGAATATTCATACCACAATTAAGAAGAATTACATTGAAATTATGCCAAGTAGCACTCCGCATCAAAAATTCTGTTTTTATCATTTACCTACTCGAGGACGAGCAGGAATTAAGCTTGGGGATGCCTGATACGTCTCCAACGTATCTATAATTTTTGATTGCTCCATGCTATATTATCTACTGTTTTAGACATTAATGGGCTTTGTTATCCACTTTTATATTATTTTTGGGACTAACCTATTAACCGGAGGCCCAACCCAGAATTGCAGTTTTTTTGCCTATTTCAGAGTTTCGAAGAAACGGAATATCAAACGGAGTCCAAACGGAATGAAACCTTCGGGAACGTGATTTTCTCACCGAATATGATCCAGGAGACTTGGACCCTACGTCAAGAAAGAAAGGAGGGAAGCACGAGGTAGGGGGCGCGCCCTCCACCCTCGTGGGCCCCCTGTTGCTCCACCGACGTACTCCTTCCTCCTATATATACCTACGTACCCCCAAACAATCAGGTATGGAGCCAAAAACCTAATTCCACCGCCGCAACCTTCTGTACCCACGAGATCCCATCTTGGGGCCTGTTCCAGAGCTCCGCCGGAGGGGGCATCCATCACGGAGGGCTTCTACATCACCATAGACTCTCCGATGAAGTGTGAGTAGTTTACCTCAGACCTTCGGGTCCATATTTAGTAGCTAGATGTCTTCTTCTCTTTTTGGATCTCAATACAATGTTCTCCCCCTCTCTCGTGGAGATCTATTCGATGTAATCTTTTTTTTTGCGGTGTGTTTGCTGAGACCGATGAATTGTGGGTTTATGATCAAGATTATATATGAACAATATTTGAATCTTCTCTGAATTCTTTTATGAATGATTGGTTATATTTGCAAGTCTCTTCAAATTATTAGTTTGGTTTGGCCTACTAGATTGATCTTTCTTGCAATGGGAGAAGTGCTTAGCTTTGGGTTCAATCTTGCGGTGTCCTTTCCCAGTGACAGTAGGGGCAGCAAGGCATGTATTGTATTGTATTGTTGCCATCGAGGATAACAATATGGTTTTTTTTATCATATTGCATGAATTTATCCCTCTACATCATGTCATCTTGCTTAAGGCGTTACTCTATTTTCTTGAACTTAATACTCTAGATGCATGCTGGATAGCGGTCAATGAGTGGAGTAATAGTAGTAGATGCAGGCAGGAGTCGGTCTACTTGTCTCGGACGTGATGCCTATATACATGATCATACCTAGATACTCTCATAACTATGCTCAATTCTGTCAATTGCTCAACAGTAATTCGTTCACCCACCGTAAAATACATTTGCTCTTGAGTGAAGTCACTAGTGAAATCTATGGCCCCCGGGTCTATCTTCATCATATCAATCTTCCTACTCTTTATTATTACCTTTGCTTTTTTACTTTTCATCTTTATCACGAAAATACCAAAAATATTATCTATCATATCTATCATATCTCACTCTCGTAAGTGATTGTGACGGGATTGACAACCCCTTATCGTGTTGGTTGCGAGGAGTTATTTGCTTTGTGCAGGTACGAGGGACTCGCACGTAGCCTCCTACTGGATTGGTACCTTGGTTCTCAAAAACTGAGGGAAATACTTACACTACTTTGCTACATCATCCTTTCCTCTTCAAGGAAATCCAACGCAGTGCTCAAGAGGTAGCAGGTGCGCGGATGGCTCTTGCTCGTGTCAAGACATACTGGGCAGAGATGGAGGCCACCGCTAGTGCAACCCAGAGTTCGGCCGCATGCTGAGTAACTGCCGGGCACTACTTTGAAGAAGTCCTAGAAGGCGCTGGTTCGATAGAGGCTCAGTGCTCGAAGAATATTATGTTCTAATAACATGTATTCCCATTGTAAGAACAATGTTTATTAAGTTACAAAGGCTATGTTTAGACGTTTGCCCGAAAGTATTATGATACCTCCTGTGCAGCCGTTTATGTATATATGTATACAACCTGAAAGTTTGCAGTCGTTGGCTTCAGCCCCCACGCATATAATGCGGGGGTGTTCGCAAAAAATGCGCGTTCACACTTTATCCAACTATCTTGGTCCATTAAGGAGGTGATAGCGCAACGAACGAGGCAATCGGACTATATTGCTTTAACACTTTCACTTAGCCATAGGAGTTTGACGGTGGGACTACTATACAACCCCTGGTACTTCCGCGCTAGTCCAAATACGGGGCGCATACATACCTGACCGGGAAACGACCCTTCGTTAATGCGGAGGAATCCCGAAGATTCCGCTAAGTCATCGAGTGGTTGACCAGTCTCGCGCTTTATCATGACAGTCAATTTTCGGCTTGCTCTACTGAGGTGCTCATCCGGAAGAACCACGGCACAATCGCAGTAGTTCTCCTGGTGCCGCCTTAGCCGATAGAGAGGAACGTAAGGTAGCAAAACACAGGAGCCGGGCAAACCCAACATTTGACCAAAGACATGATTCGGAGCTGATGCATTTAAGGCCAAACGCACGACGCCGAACACTCCCTAAGGTATTCGGTCTTTATAACATATACCGGGCTGAACAATGCCCTTGATAATAAATCCCTGGTGTCCAGGTACGTGCAATACTATGACATGGCGAGATACCAATAACGTCAGCATCCTTCTCGGTTGTATTGAGTATCCGGAGGATGTTAACAACAAGAGACAGTAAAAAAGGTTTACGCAGGGTCTTAATCTAAAAAGAAACCTTTGAGCGGGTCCCTGCTGCACGTCTGCGCCTGTGTCTCCGTTGTGCCGTATCCTGGACGGGTGTAGCACGATTATCATCTATAAAAGAGAAGAACTTAGGTGAAAGTTGTCGTGCAAAAAATTTGTTATTCTCAATAAACCATTTAAAATCAAGAAACGTCAAGTTAAGCCGAGCTAGCCCTGTTTACGCGCGGGAAGCCCCTGGTACCATCCATGGAGGTATAACCATCAAAACGATCTCAGGTGTATCTACTGATGCGCCGGACTCGTCCAGCCGTGTCCGCAGTCTTGACGACCGGTCATTTATTCTGGTTGGTGAGTCCGTCTAGTGTTCGGCTGTTAAAGCTGCCGTGCGTTCTTCCGCGCATAAGGAGCGCTCAATATTTCTGCTAACAGTGATGGTGCCACGTGGGCCAGGTATCTTAAGCTTGAGAGAAGCGTAATGCGGCACTGCGTTAAAACGAGCGAAGGATGTTCTTCCGAGTAGTGCTTGATAGCCGCTTCGGAATGGAGCAATGTCGAAGTTTAGCATTTCACTTCGGTAGTTGTCGGGTGAACCGAATACAACCTCTAGTATTAGAGAGCCCGTGGAGCGGGCCTCTGGGCCTGGTATTACTCCCTTGAAGGTAGTATTACTATGGCTGATTGTTGTCGGGTCTATCCCCATTTTGCGGACTGTGTCCTGATATATCAGATTTAGACTACTACCGCCGTCCATAAGGACTCGTGTGAGATGGTATCCGTTTATTATTGGGTCTAACATCAAGGCGGACAATCCTTCGTGCCGGATGCTCGTCTGGTTATCCCTGCGATCGAAAGTTATCGGGCAGGCGAACCGGGGGTTGAATGTACCGGTGACGGGCACTACGGCGCGTGTGACTCAGAGTGCATGTTTGCTTCTCCTTTTCGTCTCGTGAATCATGTTCACTGTTTTGACCTCTGGTGGGAATTTTTTCTGTCCCCCAGTTCTTTGCTGGCGAGGCTCGTCCTCGTCTTCACTTGGCGTCTCCCTCCCCTTGTGTTCGGCGTTTAGCTTACCGACCTGCTTGAAGACCCAGCATTCTCTGTGGGTGCGATTTGCAGGTTTATCGGAGGTGCCGTGAATCTGACATAGTTTGTCTGGAATCTTGTTTAGGCCGGACAGTCCATCTCTGTTGCCCTTGAAAGGCTTTTTCCGCTGACCCGGTTGAGAGCCCCTGAATCCGCCATTTAGCGCCGTGTTATCTGGGCTGCCTCCCTTATTTCGACGCTTGCTTTTACTGCGTCGTGGTTTTCCATTGCCATCCCTGACTCCGGATGTGCCTGGGTCGCTGGTGCTACTACGAGCTAGCCAGCTATCTTCGCCTGCGCAAAAGCGGGTCATGAGGCTTGTCAGGGCTGCCATTATTCTCGGATTTTCATGGCCGATGTGTCTGGCGAGCCATTCGTCTCGGACGCTATGTTTGAAAGCTGCTAAGGCTTCGGCATCCGGGTAGTTGACGATTTGGTTCTTCTTAGTGATAAACCTGTTCCAAAGCTTTCGGGATGACTCTCCGGGCTGTTGAACTATATGACTTAGATCGTCTGCATCCGGAGGTCGGACATAAGTCCCCTGAAAATTGGCCCAAAAAGCATTCTCAAGCTCCTCCCAACTTCCAATTGAGTTTTCAAGGAGGCTTTTCAGCCAGTGCCGAGCTGGTCCTTTCAGCTTGAGGGGCAAGTATTTGATGGCGTGGAGATCGTCTCCGCGAGCCATATGAATATGGAGGATAAAGTCTTCAATCTAGACTCCAGGGTCTGTGGTTCTGTTGTATGCCTCTATGTTTACTGGTTTGAATCCCTCTAGAAATTCATGGTCCAGCACCTCATCGGTGAAAAATAGGGGGTGTGCGGCATCCCTGTATTTGGAAGTATCAGGGCGTTCAGACGATTGTGGTATTCGACTTTGATTTTGTGCCGGAGCGCGCCTGCTAGATCCATAGATGGATCTGGTCATACTGGATTTTTGGCGCAAGTCCTCACGTAGATCATGTGTTGACTTATGTGTGGCGTCATTGGCCGCCCTATTGCGGCCACGAGGTGGTCGATCCGACCGGTCGGTGGTTTTATTTTTCGGCTGTGTGGGCTCGGCGGCCTCATCATCGAATTCAGGCAACAACTTGCGCTTTGGATAGCTCTTTGTGTGGTAACTACCACCATACTTTTCTTCATTGTCGAGCACTTTGTTCCATCTATTATTGAGTGTATTCTGTGCGGCCTTAAGCCTTTGCTTCTGCTTCTTCAGACTCCTCGAGGTGGCAATAAGCTGTCTGCGGAGGTTATCTAGTTCCAAGTGCCTTTCCGGGATGGTGTGTGCATCTTCATCCGGATTGTTTTCCTCTTCGGAGGGAGGTTTATGAGCTATATCCTCGGCGTCGCCCTGTTCGGACAGCGGGTCCGTACTACGTTCGCCGTTTGATGGTTCACTACTGTTATCGCTATTTTTGCCGAGGCGGGATTTGGAGCGGCGCCTATGCCGACGCTTTGGTTGCTTCTCGAGGGAGCTGTCCTTGCTGCACCCTCCCGTTCCTCTTCATCGTTTTCTTTGGGTGTATCCACCATGCATATGTCATGTGATGGAGTGGCGGTCCGGCGCCCTATGGGCGGTGGTTCCTGTTCGTCTCCTGCATCGTCGTCCATGCGGTCGATGTCTTCGGAATCAAAATCGAGCATGTCGGTTGAATCATCAACAGAGGCTACTAAGTGGGTGGTGGATGGCGAGCGAATTGCTTCGTCGTCCGCATCCCATCCTAGCCGGACATAGTTCGGCCAAGGTTCTCCTGACAAAGAGAGGGACCTTCATGAATTTAGCACATCGCCGAAAGGCGAGTGCTGAAAGATATGCACGGAGGTAAACTCCATGATCGGTGCCCAATCGGATTCGATAGGCGTGGACGCAGGCGGCTCGGAGTCCGTGGCCGGAGATGAATCCAGTGCTTCGGCAACACAGCTCTCGCAAGGGGTGTAGTCAGTATCCGGCTCGATCGCCACTGAGAGTGCGGCCTCCATGGCGGGGTCTACCCCCTCGACCTCGTATGGCGCAATTTGCTCTGGATTAAGGGTCGGAGTGATTGCAGGTGTGATCTCCCGAACACTGTCCGGTGGCAGAGCTAAATCATGCTGGTCGTGATTGTAGGGCGCACCTGACATGGGCTCGGATCCGTCGAAGATCAAGTCTCCGCGGATGTCGGCGGTGTAGTTCAAGTTTCCAAACCTGACCTGATGGCCAGGGGCGTAGCTCTCGATCTGCTCCAGATGGCCAAGCGAGTTGGCCCGCAGTGCGAAGCCGCCGAATACGAAAATCAGTCCGGGGAGGAAAACCACGCCCTGGACCGCATCGTAATAGATGATCGAAGGAGCCATCGAGCCTTACGGTGACGGCACAATGGAACTCTCAATGAAAGCACCAATGTCGGTGTCAAAACCAGCAGATCTCGGGTAGGGGATCCCGAACTATGCGTCTAAGGCGGATGGAAACAGGAGGCGGGGGACACGATGTTTACCCAGGTTCGGGCCCTCTCGATGGAGGTAATACCCTACTTCCTGCTTGATTGATCTTGATGATATGAGTATTACAAGTGTTGATCTACCACGAGATCATAGAAGCTAAACCCTAGAAGCTAGCCCATGGTATGATTGTTGTCGTCCTACGGACTAAACCCTCCGGTTTATATAGACACCGGAGGGGGCTAGGGTTACACATAGTCGGTTACAAGGAAGGAGATCTACATATCCTTATCGCCAGGCTTGCCTTTGACGCCAAGGAGAGTCCCATCCGGACACGGGACTTAGTCTTCAATCTTGTATCTTCATAGTCCAACAGTCCGGCCAAAGGATATAGTCTGGCTGTCCGGATACCCCCTAATCCAGGACTCCCTCAGTTTCCCCTCTGGTCCTTGGTCTCCATGGCATGGGAGGGGTGAGAGCCCCTCCGAGATTGGATGTGTCTCTGTGTTTCTGCGTTATGGATTCTGCCCTTTCACCGTTTGTTTTATAACCGGAGATCCGTAACTTCGATTGGGCTGAATTTTGGGCACGTTCTCTATCCAGGAATTAGCTTTCTTGCGGCAAAATAAGGGCTCCAACCGCCTTACGAGGTGGCCACGAGGGTCCAGGGCGCGCCCCCTGCCTCGTGGCCCCCTTGGGCATCGTATCGCATTGATTCTTCTTCCCAAAAATCACATATATTCCAAAAAAATCTCCGTCAGCTTTTATCCCGTTTGGACTCCGTTTGATATGGGTTTTCTGCGGAACAAAAAACATGCAACAGACAGGAACTGACACTGGGCACTGGATCAATATGTTAGTGAAGGAAATATGCCCTAGAGGCAATAACAATGTTATTATTTATTTCCTTATATCATGATAAATATTTATTATTCATGCTAGAATTGTATTAACCGGAAACATAATACATGTGTGAATACATAGTCAAACAGAATGTCACTAGTATGCCTCTACTTTAATAGCTCGTTAATCAAAGATTGTTATGTTTCCTAACCATAGACATGAGTTGTAATTTGATTAATGGGATCACATCATTAGGAGAATGATGTGATTGACATGACCCATTCCGTTAGCTTAGCACACGATCGTTTAGTATGTTGCTATTGCTTTCTTCATGACTTATACATGTTCCTATGACTATGAGATTATGCAACTCCTGTTTACTGGAGGAACACTTTGTGTGCTACCAAATGTCACAACATAACTGGGTGATTAAAAAGGTGTTGTACAGGTGTCTCCAAAGGTACTTGTTGGGTTGGCGTATTTCGAGATTAGGATTTGTCACTCCGATTGTCGGAGAGGTATCTCTAGGCCCTCTCGGTAATGCACATCACTTAAGCCTTGCAAGCATTGCAACTAATGAGTTAGTTGCGGGATGATGTATTACAGAACGAGTAAAGAGACTTGCCGGTAACGAGATTGAACTAGGTATTGAGATATCGACGACCGTATCTCGGGCAAGTAACATACCGATGACAAAGGGAACAACGAATGTTGTTATGCGGTTTGACCGATAAAGATCTTCGTAGAATATGTAGGAGCCAATATGAGAATCCAGGTTCCGCTATTGGTTATTGACCAGAGACGTGTCTCTGTCATGTCTACATAGTTCTCGAACCCATAGGGTCCGCACGCTTAACGTTACGATGCAAGTTATATTATGAGTTTATATGTTTTGATGTACCGAAGGTTGTTTGGAGTCCCGGATGTGATGACGGACATGACAAGGAGTCTCGAAATGGTCGAGACATGAAGATTGATATATTGGAAGCCTATGTTTGGATATCGAAAGTGTTCCGGGTGAAATCGGGTTTTACCGGAGTACCGGAGGGGTTACCGGAACCCCCCGGAGGCTATTGGGCCTTATGGGCCCAAGTGGAGGAAGAGGAGAGGCAGCCAAGGGGCAGCCGCGCGCCCCTCCCCCCAAGTACGAATTGGACAAGGAGGGGGGCGGCGCCCCCCTTCCTTTCCCCTCTCTCCTCCTTCCCCCCCAAGTCCTAATCCAACTAGGAAAAAGGAGGGGAGTCGTACTCCCGGTGGGAGTAGGACTCCTCCGGTGCGCCCTCTCCCATGGCCGGCCGCACCCGCATTTGTCCTTTATATACGGGGGCACGGGGCACCCCGTAGACACAACAATTGATCTGTTTGATCTCTTAGCCGTGTGCGGTTCCCCCCTCCACCATAGTCCACCTTGATAATACTGTAGCGGTGCTTAGGCGAAGCCCTGCATCGGTAGAACATCAACTTCGTCACCACGCCATCGTGCTCACGAAACTCTCCCTCAACACTCGGCTGGATCGGAATTCGAGGGACGTCATCGGGCTGAACGTGTGCTGAACTCGGAGGTGCCGTACGTTCGGTACTTGATCGATTGGATCGTGAAGACGTACGACTACATCAACCGCGTTGTGCTAACGTTTCCGCTTTCATTCTACGAGGGTACGTAGACAACAATCTCCACTCTTGTTGCTATGCATCACCATGATCTTGCGTGAGCGTAGGGATTTTTTGAAATTACTACGTTCCCCAACAGTGGCATCCGAGCCTGGTTTTATGCGTTGATGTTATATGCACGAGTAGAACACCAGTGAGTTGTAGGCGATATAAGTCATACTGCTTACCAGCATGTCATACTTTGGTTCGGCGGTATTGTTGGATGAAGCGGCCCGGAAAGACATTACGCGTACGCTTACGCGAGACTAGTGTCGGCGTTCTGGGAACGGGGGTCCCCAGACTTGCCTGCCTGCGGCGTAGCTCAAAGGGGGGCCCAGCACGGCCCATCTTCATCAACACAAACCCAAGACCCTCGCGAGGGGCCAATCCTCGCGGGGCGGATGACACGGAGCTTCCTCAGGCACGGCCTCATCAGGCTGGCTCGCGAGGAGGCGGAGAGATCTAGGTGGGGTACCTCACGAGGTGCCCGTGACGCAAGCCATGACGACCAAGGGCGCCAGGCGGGCGCCAGCCCGCGCAGTGTCCTCCTTTCCTCCTTGGTGCAAAGGGAGCAAGCGCAGGCAGGAGCATCAAGCAAAGGCACCTATTTCGGTGCAACGAGGCCAAGACCAGCCCAACGGCAGGGAAGAAGTCATTGTAGAGCCCAAGCCAGCATCACCACCAGAGCGTTTGGCAGGCGAGGACCAACTTTCGTCAGGATAAGTGTACCATATGTTCCCCTTCAAAATGGCCAATTGTTGGCGCCCTTCCCGCTCAATATTTGGGAAGAGGCCCAGGGCCTTTGCCTATAAATAGGACTAGCCACCCCCAGGGTAGAGGCAGGTAGAATGAGAAGGGAATAGGAATCAGAATCAGAGAGAGAAGGGTGACTGAACTCCTCCCAGCAGTTCATCGCCCCAGCCAAGAACAGGCCCTCGCGAGGCTGTTCTTCCTTGTATTACTCATCATCATCAGCGCAAGAGGCAATCCACCACACCACAAACTGGAGTAGGGTATTACACTACATCGGTGGCCCGAACCAGTATAAACTCTGTGTCTCTTGTGTTGTTCTTTCCATAGCTAAGATCTTGGCGAGGCGGAGGGGTACAGGTAGGTAGAAGGCAAAATCTCCGCGTGCACCCCAGTGTTCGAACCTCAAGGGTCTCCCGGAACCCGAAATCTGACATTTGGCGCGCCAGGTAGGGGTGCGCCGGAATTCATCTTCCACCGTCCCGTTCTCCTCCGACCCTCGCGTCCATGTCTGACGCTCGTCGGGCCCACACCGAGCGCCGAGCCGCTCTCGCTTCCAGCGTCGCCCAGACGGCTCCTGTCGGCGGGCGTCCTCACCGTTCCCCGTCACCTGCCGTCAACGCCGCCACCGGCCCGGCGGGGAACGAGCAGCAAGCGTCATCTCAGCATCCGTCTGTGCGACAAGACTGCCGCACCGCTACTCCCTCGCTCACCCCAGCTGGTTCTTCGTCCCGCGCGCTCCGCGCACCCATGGAGGCTCGAGCTGCGCTCATCGCGGCAAACGAGCTCCTGCGCTACCGTCCCGTCGACGACGTCTACGAAGAATGGATCGACCGCGTCGCCGAGCTCGTCCGCGCCGCACGTGGTTCTCCCGCGCCGTCCTTTCCGCTGCACCGCACCCCGCCCCGCGCGGGCGACGAAGCTCCGGGGGCGCCCCAGCCGCCTCCTCCTCAAGAGGGCGCCATGGCTCCAAGGCGCGTGGCCCCTGGGCGGGACCCGTTCCGTCAGGTGCCAGCGCGGCAAGAGCAGAGCTGCCAAGAAGTCCCTCGCTCGCAAGAAGCTGCCCGGGCGCTTCCTGCTCCCGCACGTTAAGACCCCGCGCTGCTCCCAGCTGCAGCGCATGGGGACCTGCAAGACCAAGCTCTCCGTCACCCAAGGCCTCCCGTGGCCACAGCAGGCTGCCGTGCCTTCACCACCGAACTACGCAACGTCATGTGGGCCGGCAAGTTCAAGCCAGACCTGCCTCCCCGTTACGACGGCACGGCCGACCCTACGGAGTTCCTCCAGATCTATGAGCTGGGCATCGAAGCTGCCAACTGAGACGAGAAGGTCATGGCGAACTGGTTTCCCATGGCGCTCAAGGACGGGGCCCGCACCTGGCTCCTGAACCTGGCTCCAGGCACGATCTCCTCCTGGGACGAGATGCGCACCCGCTTCACCGCCAACTTCCAAGGTACTCGCGACCGGCCACCCGCCGTGAGCGACATGCGCCGCGTCAAGCAACAACCCGGGGAGACCCTGCAGAAGTACAACCAGTGATTCAACAACGCACACCTCAAGATTCCCAAGGTGACCGAGGAGGCCATCATCTCGGCCTTCTCCGACGGCGTGCGCGACGTCAAGATGATGGAGGAGCTGGCGATGCATGAAGACCTATGCACTTCCTTGGAGCTGTTCAACTTGGCGACAAAGTGCGCCAGGGCTGAGGAAGGGCATCTCTCCCTCCTCGATCTGCCTGCCGCGGACCCAGAAGAGAAGAAGCTCAAGGCCAAGGATGTGAAGCGCAAGGGGGCTGCCGTGCTCGCGGCAGAACCAGACACCAAGTGGGGCAGAGACCAGCCCGAGTCTTCCAAGGGCAGTCGGTACTGTGTGTACCATGACCTCCACACCCACAATACCAACGAATGTCAAGAGCTCCGAGCCGTGCGAGAAGGAAGGATTGGCCGTCGCCCTGACCGTGGTGACCGGGGCTACGGTCGAGGAGGAGGAAGAAACGCAGGACGCTGGGAAGACCACAAACTGCGCCAAGGGTGGCGTGACCGACCTCGCGAGGACCGCTGGCAAGACCCGCCTCGCGAGGGAGACTGGAGGGATCAGCCTCGTGAGGTTCGCCCGCAAGGCAACGCAGGCCTCCCTCCGCTGCCGCCGCAACCAAGGAGAAACGAGGACCGCCATCAGGACGAGGGGGCTGGGGGGTTCCAGGAGCCGCGCGCGATCGCCTGCATCCTGGGCGGAGCTCAAGCCCCAGCCTCTCAGCGCATCTTCAAGTAGTTTGTCGGCGTTCTGGGAACGGGGGTCCCCAGACTTGCCTGCCTGCGGCCTGCGGCGTGGCTCAAAGGGGGCCCAACACGACCCATCTTCATCAACACATACCCAAGACCCTCGCGAGGGGCCAAGCCTCGCGGGGCGGACGACACGGAGCTTCCTGAAGCACGGCCCCATCAGGCTGTCTCGCGAGGAGGCAGAGAGATCAAGGCGGGGTACCTCACGAGGTGCCCATGACGCAAGCCATGACGACCAAGGGCGCCAGACGGGCGCCAGCCCGCGCAGTGTCCTCCCTTTCCTCTTTGGTGCTAAGGGAGCAAGCGCAGGCGGGAGGATCAAGCAAAGGCCCCCATTTCGGTGCAATGAGACCAAGACCAACTCTGCGACAAGGAAGGAGTTATTTTGGTGCCCAAGCCAGCGTCATCACCGGAGCCTTTGGCCGGCGAGGACCAACTTTAGTCAGGATAAGTGTACCAGATGTTCCCCTTCAAAATGGCCAATTGTTGGCGCCCTTCCCGCTCGATATTTGGGAGGAGGCCCAGGGCCTTTGCCTATAAATAGGACTAGCCAACCCCGGAGTTGGACGTGTAGAGACATCTAGCTAGAGATCAAGAAACAGAGAGAGAGAGAGAGAGAGAGAGAGAGAGAGAGAGAGAGAGAGAAGGGCGACCGAACCCCTCTAGCAGTTCATCGCCCCAGCCAAGAACAGACCCTCGCGAGGCTGTTCTTCCTTGTATTGTTCATCATCAGCCCAAGAGGCAATCCACCACACCACCACACTGGAGTAGGGTATTACACCACATCGGTGGCCCAAACCAGTATAAACTCTGTGTCTCTTGTGCTGTGTTCTTGATAGCTTAGATCCTTGTGAGGCGGAGGGGTACAGGTAGGTAGGAAGCGTAATCTCCACGCACACCCCAGAGTTCGAACCTCAAGGGTCTGCCGGAACCCGAAATCCGACATTTGGCGCGCCAGGTAGGGGTGCGCCGGAATTCGTCTTCTGCCGCTCTGTTCTCCTCCGACCATCGCGTCCATGTCTGACGCTCGTCGGGCCCGCGCCGAGCGCCGAGCCGCTCTCGCTTCCCGCGTCGCCCAGACGGCCCCTATCGGCGGGCGTCCTCGTTGTTCCCCGTCGCTTGCCATCAACGCCGCCACTGGCCCGGCGGGGAATGAGCAGCAAGCGTCGTCTCAGCATCCGTCCGTGCGGCAAGACGGCCGCACCGCCACTCCCTCGCTCACCCCAGCTGGTTCTTCATCCCGCGTGCTCCACGCACCCATGGAGGCTCGAGCTGCGCTCATCGCGGCAAACGAGCTGCTGCGCTACCGTCCCGTCGACGATGTCTACGAAGAGTGGCTCGACCGCGTCGCCGAGCTCGTCCGTGCTGCGGGGGGCTCTCCTGCACCGTCCGTCCCTCTGCACCGCACCCCGCCCCGCGCGGGCGACGAATCTCCGGGGGCGCCCCAGCCGCCTCCTCACCAAGAAGACGCCCCGGCCGCAAGGCGCATGGCCCCTGGCTGGAACCCGCTCCGCCAGGCACCAGCGCGGCAAGAGCAGAGCTGCCAAGAAGTCCCTCGCCCGCAAGAAGCCGCCTGGGCGCTCCACGCTCCAGCACGTTGCAGCCACGCTCCTGCTCCCGCACGTTAAGACCCCGCGCGGCTCCCAGCTGTAGCGCGCGGGGACCAGCAAGACCAAGCTCTCCGTCACCCAAGGCCTCCCGTGGCCACGCCGGGCTGCCGCGCCTTCACCACCGAGCTGCGCAGCGTCACGTGGCCCGGCAAGTTCAAGCCAGGCTTGCCTCCTCGCTACGACGACACGGCCGACCCTGCGGAGTTCCTCCAGCTCTATGAGCTGGGCATCGAGGCTGCCAACGGAGATGAGAAGGTCATGGCGAACTGGTTTCCCATGGCGCTCAAGGATGGGGCCCGCACCTGGCTCCTCAACCTGGCCCCAGGCATGATCTCCTCCTGGGACGAGATGTGCACCCGCTTCATCGCCAACTTCCAAGGTACTCGCGACCGGCCACCCGCCGTGAGCGACAGCACCGCATCAAGCAGCAGCCCGGAGAGACCCTGCAAAAGTACATCCAGCGCTTCAACAACGCACGCCTCAAGATCCCCAGGGTGTCCGAGGAGGCCATCATCTCAGCCTTCTCCGACGGCGTGCGTGACGTCAAGATGAAGGACGAGTTGGCGATGCATGAAGACCTGTGCACCTCCTTGGAGCTGTTCAACTTGGCGACCAAGTGCGCCAGGGCTGAGGAAGGGCGTCTCTCCCTCCTCGAGCTCGCTGCCGTAGATCCAGAAGAGAAGAAGTCCAAGGCCAAGGATGTGAAGCGCAAGGGGGCTGCTGTGCTCGCGGCAGAACCGGACACCAAGCGGGGCAGAGATCAGCCCGAGTCTTCCAAGGGCAGTCGCTACTGTGTTTACCACGACCTCCACACCCACAACACCAATGAATGCCAAGAGATCCGAGCCGTGTGAGAAGGAAGGATCGGTCGTCGCCCCGACCGTGTCGACCGGGGCTATGGATGAGGAGGTGGAAGGAACCCAGGACGCTGGGAAGACCGCGGCCCACACCAAGGGTGGCGCGATCGACCTCGCGAGGACCGCTGGCAAGACCCGCCTCGCGAGGAAGACTGGAGGGACCAGCCTCGCGAGGATCGCCCGCAAGGTAACACATGCCTCCCTCCGCTGCCGCCGCGTCCAAGAAGAAACGAGGAACGCCACCAGGACGAGGAGGCTGGGGGCTTCCAAGAGCCGCGCGCGATCGCCTGCATCCTGGGCAGAGCTCAAGCCCCAGCCTCTCAGCGCATCTTCAAGCAGTTCGCTCGCGAAGTAAATGCAGTCCTCCCCAAGCTCGAAGCCACACGTCCCCTCAGGTGGTCATCGTGCGCCATCACGTTCAGCTCAGCGGATCAGCTCAAGTGTGCACCCACGGCTGGAGTCCTCCCGATGCTTTGCTCCCCAATCATTAGCAACGTGGTGGTCAACAGGACCCTCATCGACGGTGGGGTAGGGCTCAACGTCCTATCCGTGGATACATTCAACAACCTCCAAGTGCCATACAACTAGCTTCAGCCGACCAAGCCCTTCTCCAGAGTCACTGACGGCTCCACGGTCCCGATCGGGCAGGTCCGCCTCCCTGTCACCTTCGGAGCGCGCGACAACTACCGCACCGAGCTCATCGACTTCGATGTCGCTCACATTCTCCTGCCGTACAACGCCATCCTTGGGTACCCGGCGCTGGCCAAGTTCATGGCCGTGACTCACCATGGCTACAACGTTCTCAAGATGCCAGGAAGCGGCGGAGTCATCACGGTACCCTGTGAAGAGAAAGATGCGGTGTGTTCCCTGGAACGAGCTTTTCAGGCTGCATCATTGGAAGACCCGTATCACGGAAGCAGGAGGCTTCCTGAGACCACCCCAAGAAGAAGAAGACATCGTCAGGCTCGGCCTCTCAGGAGGCAGGTCCCTCAGGGCATGTGCCTACCCAGGGGGATCCTCTCTCCATCGCATAGGAAAGCACGCCCGGCGCCCTCCTCAGGTAGGGCTCGGGGGCTCTCCCCTGGAGGGCCACCGACCTGGCCAAGGTCACGAGGGAGGCGCTTGGGCACCACATGGAGGCGTGTTTCAAAGCACGTTTACCTCAAGAAGGAGTGAAGCAAGGAGGATCAGACCCTCAGGAGTTCGTCAGCGAAGCCATTCAGGAGCTACAAGAGTCAAGAGTCATGAGAGGCGGCCGCCGCCCACCAGCTGTGGTCCCCCATCCAGGCGAGGATGGTGGGCTGCGCGTCTGCGTCGACGTACCTGGGCTCAACCGAGTCGCCTCGCTGGAGCGCCTCTGGCCCTCGTGAGTGGGGCGCTGCGAGGGTCCACCCCACAACTACGTTCGCATGCCTTACGGCTTGCCGAACACGGCTGCCACATACCATTGCCTCATGAGGGGTATCCTGGAAGCTCAAGAGGCCAGGCGTTCCGCAGCCCTGGCAGAGATGGAGACGGTCTGCGAGGAGCCACCAGCGCCTCCGGAGCCTCCCGAGGCCCCAGGGCTTGGGGGCTCGTGAGGATCGGCTACCGCAGCCCACCGAGTCTGCTGCACCAACACTGCTTCGTCCTCAACATCACCAGGTGACATCTTTCAAGTTTCATTTCCAGTTGGGAGCGCCCCCCTAGGGCTGCATCATTCCCAGGCCGCGTGGGTCCGTCCCTGTGGCATGTATCCCTTTTACTTCGTGTCATTAGCTTACTCTGTTGGGGAGCCCCTCGGGCTGCATCATCCCCAAGCTGCTTGGGCCAGACCCAGCGGCGTGTATCCCTTTTACGTTTACCTATGGCCATGCATTCAACCCACCATGCTTGATTATTTGATGCCGGTCCACGACGCCTGTTCTTCTCCATGTCGACCACTTGCACGTTAAAGGGGGGTGCCTGAGCATCGCGACTCAGGGATCTTACTGGCTCTCCAGCCCTCACCCTCTGGCCTTGTCCATGGCATCGCGACCTGGCATACCAGCGACGGCTGTGACCAGCTCGATGGCCTGGACCCGAGGACGTAGAGTGTAGGCATCTAACCCAACTTGCAGGAACACATCACAAGATAAGGCCCAGTGCCAGGCGCAACCCGCCTAGAGGTAGGGCCCCGTGAGTCCCGCGCTGGCTCACGGGTGCCCAGATACACCTCATCAGGCCCTACCGTGCCAGCCACGTGTCAGGGGCGGGCTGTACACGTCCCGGGGGCTCCTCCCGGAGGGGAGCCCCCTCTCACGTGCAAGTGGAAGCACCATGCTCCGCGCTGGCTAACGACACTGCCGAGGAGCGGATATGCCCGTACACATACGGAAGCGCTACGCTCCGCGCTGGTGACAAACAACCGAGGGTGGCCCCCGGGCCGCATCAACCTCAGGGAGCCCAGAGCTCAGTGTCTGGCCTCATCGCAACGCCTCCCCTCGGGAGTGCCGCGCGTGGGGGCTGGGCACGGGGGCTGCGCCTGGGTCACGCCCAGACGCACGCCACCCAGCCAGGCCTCCCGGGCCTTGTTCGTCGCGCATCTCTCCCTGAGCGGAGCCAAGGTATGAAGGTTGTTTGAGCGTCAAGGGGGACTCCTGGGCATCGCGACTCAGGAGTCTAACTAGCCCCGTAGCCCCTCACTCCCTAGTTCCGAAAGGCTAGCGCTGGGTGAGGTACGCGTGGGGCCGCGCTCTGCAGACGTAGAACTGTAGGTCGACCCACATCTCACCTCCCTACTTGCTATTCGCGCGCCAAGGGGGACCCCTGAGCATCGCGACTCAGGGGCCTAACTGGTCCTGTAGCCCCTCACTCCTTTAGTTCCGAAAGGCTAATGCTGGGTGAGGTACGCGTGGGGCCGGGCTCTGCCGGCGTAGAACCTAAGCAAGTAGGAAGGAAAAACATAGACCCCAAGGATCGCCTCCCTACTTGCTGATTCATGCGCCAAGGGGGACTCCTCCGTATCGCGACTCATGAGCCTAACTTGTCCTGTAGCCCCTCACTCCTTTGGTCTCGTCCTGGTTTCCGGTCGGGGCTGATGCTGGGTGAGGTACGCGCAGGGCCGGGCTCTGCCGGCGTAGAACATAAGCAAGTAGGAAGGAATAGCGTAAAATTCAAAAAGTTCAGAAGCAAATATTACAGTCCATACTGTTATCTTGACGCCAAACGCAAGTTTAAATGCCTCCCCGAGGCATGATACATGTGCAGGAATTGAAAACAGGACGGGAGCCACGATGGAATTGCCACACGACGGTGGAGCAGCGCGGGGTGGCATCACCTCATGGAGCAGAAGGGTCGGCATCGCCTGGCTTCGGCTTGGCGCTGAAGGCCCGGAACTTCCCCAGCAGAGCCTCCGCGCAACCCTTCACGGCCTCGGCTGCGGCAGCAGCACGCTCGCCGCTCACTGGCTCCAGCAGGCTGTCGATGTCGATATCAGGGGCGCGTAGGTGGATATGGGCGAAGACCCGCGTCAGCGCTGCAGAAGACAGGACACGCGCCTCGGCCTCGGCCGTGGGGCCAAGGCCAAGGGCGACATCCTCAAGAGCACGGACCAGGAAGGGAAGCAGCTTGGCGGGGCCGTCCTCGGAGCTAGCCAGCGGGCTCTCCAGGCCGCTGGCGTAGAGCGTCTTCAGCGAGGCCCGAGCCTTCTTCTACATGTCTGTGAAGGCCACGCGATCCTCGGCAAGGACCCGAGCCTTGTCGTCCAGCTCGACCTTCCTCGCCCCCAACTCCTGCTCCAGCGCGCGCAGGCGGTCGCGGCGTTTCTTGAGCTTGGCCTCTCGGACCTTGACGGCCGCCTCGCGAGCCTTCACGCCCTCTTCTTGGTCCTGGCGAAGGCGGGCCTCTTTCGCGAGCTCGTCCCGAAGGCCTTGCAACTCGCCCTCCAGCACCTTGCAGTGACCGCGGACGTCGGCCGCCTCCCCCTGGGCCGCGTCATGAGCAGCCTTCGCCTCAAGGGCGGCCTGCCTCTCCTCGTCGCAAGCCGTTGAGGCCTGAACCAGCACTGCCCGTACCGAGGCGTCGGAGCGAATCCATCCCGAAGCCAGCTCCAAGTGCCCGGCCACCAAGCGAGGGTCAGCGCCAAGAAGATCCTGCCGGAGCCGGTCCAGCTCGGCACCCACGCGATCCAGAACGGCGGAAGGAGTCGGAGAGACAGCAGTCGGTGGAGTAGGAGGAGAAGACGGAGGCACGACCACAGCACCCTGAGTTGGAACCTGCTGCACCCCGATGACTGTTGTGGTGGCGGCAGGCAAAGGCACCTCGGGAGTCACCTGGGCACTAGGGGCTGGGCTCGCCCCAGCCAGCTCAGTCAGCCCTCATGAGGACGACCGGGCAGGAGAGGCCCGTGCGCCGCGGCCACCTTCCTCCGCAGGCAGAGGCGCTGCCGCAGGTGGAACTTCAGGAGCCCACTTCAGCTTCTTTGTCGCGGGCGCCAGCCTATTCAAGGAACGCAGGCGTCAAGCCTCAGCAGCAAAACAAGAAACGGAAACAAGGGTCAAGCACTTACGGGTCGTCATCGGTGAGCTCGGGCAGCCTCCGGCCAGACTTGAAGCCTGAAAGCCGGCTGGTGGGATCAACCTCAGAAGCAGAAGGCGCGTCTGCGGATCGCCCCGGAGCCGGGGCGGATCCGAGGGGGATCTGCCCGGTCCTGTCCTTCTTCGGGATCGGGGGCGAGCTTCTGCTGCCCAGCATGTCATCGTCCTCGTCCTCGTCGCTCGGGGAGAGGCAGAGAGCGCGGGGCCTGCACCGGGAGAGGGGAGCCCTCGACTCTCTGTCAGTCGCCTCGGAGTTAGGCCCCTTCCCCCGCTCCTCTCCGCCCTCCTCTTTGCTAGAGTCGTCGGAGGACACGTCCACCGGTTCCTCGAGGGCTTCAGCGGGCAAGGGCCCGTCCCCGTTGAAGACAGGCATGGACTCCACCACCTGCTCCAAATCGTTGCGGAGGAACAAAGGCGTAGGAGCGCCCTCCAACCTCGCCACATCGCCCCCGACCAGGGATTGGAGCACCACGGCCAGATCTCCGTCACCCAAGGCAGCGGGGCTCGGATAAGGCCTCCACATCGGAGGAGAGTACTGCCAAAGTGGAGCCAGCTGGTGCTCCAGGAACTCCCTCAGCAGCGAAGCGCCGGTCAGCTTCGCCGCCGCCAGGCTGGCCGGCCTCAGATCCGCGTCCATCTTCTCCAACACCGGCTTCGCACGGGGGTCCGTGAGCTTTGCACGAGCCCAATCACCGGAGCTCGCGGGTAGCCCCGTGGGCAAAATCAACCGCGGGTGGATGCGCCCGGTGTCAGCCAAGACCCACTTGCTCCTGAAGCCCTCAATCCTCTTCCCGGGCTTCGAAATGGCAATGGCGCCATTGTACGCAATGAAGCTCGCGCACGCGGAAGGAGAACCGCGAGAGACCCGGAGGGAGAAGTAGTGTCGCAGCAAGGCCACTGAGGGCTGCACCCCCACGTGAGCCTCGCAGTAATAGGCGAAGATCGCAAGGAGGAGGACGGAGTTGGGATGGAGATGCAGATCTTGTAAGTTGTAATAGCGGAGGACAGATAAGAAGAACTCGGAGAAGGGAGGCACCAGGCCAGCAGTGATGGAGCTTACGAAGAGCGGATAAAAGGTGGTCCCTCGACCCTCGAGGGTGGCGGAGCCGGCCTTGAACACCGTCGCCACGTCGATGCCCTG
Source organism: Aegilops umbellulata (assembly GCA_032464435.1). Classification (NCBI taxonomy): domain Eukaryota; kingdom Viridiplantae; phylum Streptophyta; class Magnoliopsida; order Poales; family Poaceae; genus Aegilops; species Aegilops umbellulata. The sequence goes on along the minus strand of CP136058.1, from coordinate 374,035,443 downwards.
CGCCGCCGCCATCCGGCGCAACCGGGCAAGGCTGGCCTCCGACACGTTTGGCGGCTCCAAGGCGGACGAGTACCAGGCTCCGGCCGGGGACTGACGAGGCGCCATGACTTCTGGATCAAGGGGTCGAAGGGGATCAAGGAAGGGGATCTGAGCAGCAACCGGAGAAAACAGAAAGAGCAAAACCTGGGCAGATGCCGCCCCCTTATCAACTCGCGCGGTTGCGGAGATGCCCACGTCCAATCAACAGCCACGCGGCGCCCGAGACCGCGGGCTGTTAGGGCCCGCAGGGCTTCGCCCTTGCCCTTTCGCCTCACTGCACGGCCAAGTTCGGGCGCGCAATGGGCCCGGGGGCTACTGTCGGCGTTCTGGGAACGGGGGTCCCCAGACTTGCCTGTCTGCGGCCTGCGGCGTGGCTCAAAGGGCCCCCTGCATGGCCCATCTTCATCAACACATACGCAAGACCCTCGCGAGGGGCCAAGCCTCGCGGGGCGGACGACATGGAGCTTCCTCAGGCACGGCCCCATCAGGCTGTCTCGCGAGGAGGTGGAGAGATCAAGGAGGGGTACCTCACGAGGTGCCCATGACGCAAGCCATGACGACCAAGGGCGCCAGACGGGCGCCTGCCCGCGCAGTGTCCTCCCTTTCCTCTTTGGTGCTAAGGGAGCAAGCGCAGGCGGGAGGATCAAGCAAAGGCACCCATTTCGGTGCAACGAGATCAAGACCAACTTCGCGACAAGGAAGGAGTCATTGTGGAGCCCAAGCCAGCGTCATCACCGGAGCCTTTGACAGGCGAGGACCAACTTTAGTCAGGATAAGTCTACCAGATGTTTCCCTTCAAAATGGCCAATTGTTGGCGCCCTTCCCGCTCGATATTTGGGAGGAGGCCCAGGGCCTTTGCCTATAAATAGGACTAGCCAACCCCGGAGTTGGACGGGTAGAGACATCTGGCTAGAGATCAAGAATCAGAGAGAGAGAGAGAGAGAGAGAGAGAGAGAGAGAGAGAGAGAGAGAAGGGCGACCGAACCCCTCTAGCAGTTCATCGCCCCAGCCAAGAACAGACCCTCGCGAGGTTGTTCTTCCTTGTATTGTTCATCATCAGCCCAAGAGGATTTCCACCACACCACCACACTTGAGTAGGGTATTACACCACATCGGTGGCCCGAACCAGTATAAACTCTGTGTCTCTTATGCTATGTTCTTGATAGCTTAGATCCTTGCGAGGCGGAGGGGTACAGGTAGGTAGGAAGCGTAATGTCCAAGCGCACCCCAGAGTTCGAACCTCAAGGGTCTGCCGGAACCCGAAATCCGGCACAGTTCGCTCGTGAAGTAAACGCAGTCCTCCCCAAGCTCGAAGCCACGCGCCCACTCAGGTGGTCAGCGTGCACCATCACGTTCAGCTCAGCGGATCAACTCAAGTGTGCAGCCACGGCCGGAGTCCTCCCGATGCTTTGTTCCCCAATCATCAGCAACATGCTGGTCACTAGGACCCTCATCGACGACGGGGTAGGGCTCAACGTCCTGTCCGTGGAAACATTCAACAATCTCCAAGTGCCCTACAACCAGCTTCAGCCAACCAAGCCCTTCTCCAGAGTCACGGACGGCTCCACGGTCCCGATTGGGCAGGTCCGCCTCCCAGTCACCTTCGGGACATGCGACAACTACCACGCCGAGCTCATCGACTTCGACGCCGCTCACATTCCCCTGCCGTACAACGCCATCCTTGGATACCCAGCGCTGGCCAAGTTCATGGCCTTAACTCACCATGGCTACAATGTCCTCAAGATGCCAGGAAGTTGCGGAGTCATCACGGTGCCCTGTGAAGAGAAGGACGCGGTGTGTTCCCTGGAACGAGCCTTTCAGGCCGCATCACTGGAAGACCCGGATCGCGGAAGCACGAGGCTTCCCAAGACCACCCCCCAAGAAGAAGAAAAACATCGTCCGGCGCGGCCCCTCGGGAGGCAGGCCCCTCAGGGCCCGCGCCTGCCTAGGGGGATCCTCCTTCCATCGCATAGGAAAGCGCGCCCGACGCCCTCCTCAGCACGGGCTCGGGGGCTCTCCCCTGGAGGGCCACCGACCTGGCTAAGGTCACGAGGGAGGCGCTTGGGCACCACCTGGAGGCATGTTTCGAAGCACGTTTCCCTCAAGAAGGAGTAAGGCAAGGAGGGCCAGACCCTCAGGAGTTCGTCAGCAAGGCCACTCAGGCGCTACAGGAGTCAAGAGTCATGAGAGGCGGCCGCCGCCTACCAGCTGTGGCTCCCCATCCAGGCGAGGATGGTGGGCTGCGCGTCTGCATCGACATACCAGGGCTCAATCGAGTCGCCTCTCTGGAGCACCTCTGTCCCTCGCGGGTGGGGCGCTGCGAAGGTCCACCCCACAGCTACATTCGCATGCCTTACGGCTTGTCGAATGCGGTTGCCACGTACCAGCGCCTCGTGAGGGGCATCACGGAGGCTCAAGAGGCCAGGCGTTCCGCAGCCTTGGCGAAGATGGAGTTGGTCCGCGAGGAGCCACCAGTGCCTCCGGAGCCTCGCGAGGCCCCTGGGCCTGGGGGCTCATGAGGATCGGCTTCCGCAGCCCACCGAGTCTGCTACACCAACACTCGTACGTCCTCAACATCATCAGGTGACATCTCTCAAGTTTCATTTCTAGCTGGGAGAACCCCCGAGGGCTGCATCATTCCCAGGCCGCGTGGGTCCGTCCCTATGACATGTATCCCTTTTATTTCATGTCGTTAGCTTACTTTGTTGGGGGCGCCCCTCGGGCTGCATCACCCCCAAGTCGCTCGGGCCTGACCCAGTGACGTCTGCCTTCTCAGCATCTATTTGAATGAATCCACTCCTTCGCGACTAATGTGCTTGACCTAGTTGTCCGCACAACTGACGCCAACTGACGGAACTGCTCCCAAAACGGCACGGCGCTTGCGCATGGGTCCGTCCCTGCAACGCCGACAAACCTGAATGGCTGATCTCTGGCCGCGGCAGCCCCGCATAGCGCCACCTCGTCAAGCCTTCAATGCCTCATCGCCCCTCGGAAGCAACCAATGGCTGACTGTCAATTGTCATGGCAACCCCTCGTTCTTTCTATGATGGGTCTACAGGATCTCCTGAAGAAGCTGCGTCAGGCGAGGCCCTAGCGGTGCCTCCTTCACTCTCATCCGCGTGAACCGCTTGCACGTTAAAGGGGGGTGCCTGAGCATCACGACTCAAGGCTCCTACTGGCTCTCCAGCCCTCACCCTCTGGCCTTGCCCACGGCGTGACCTGGCATACCAGTGACGGCTGAGACTCGCTCGAGGGCCGGGACCCTAGGACGTAGAGCAGAAAGGGGAGCAAAGGAGAGAGGGGAGGGCCACGCGAGGACCTCGCCGAGCAACCTCAAGCCTGCCGATGCACGGACCCGGTGACACACCAGGGAGCGGCCCCTGATTCTCGAGATAAGTCACCGCCCGAAAGCATCAGCTACCGTGGCACTGTCCCAGCACCTAATGCAATCCCGTGTTAGCGACGCCGCTCTCCTATCTCACCGAACGACGGCTGCTTGAGCGCTAAAGGGGACCTCCTGAGCATCGCGACTCAGGGGCTCTTACCGGACCCCGGGTCGCTCACCTCCTGGCCTTGACCACGGCATTGCGACCTGGCATACCAGCGACGGCTGAATCCACCTTGGGACTGGGACCTGTCGGCGCAGAGCACCAAGCCCTCGTGAGGTTCGAAAGGGAGAACTGAGCTAAGACGGAATGAGCAACTTGCACAATTCTGTCGGCGTTCTGGGAACGGGGGTCCCCAGACTTGCCTGCCTGCGGCCTGCGGCGTGGCTCAAAAAGGGCCCCAGCATGGCCCATCTTCATCAACCTAGACCCAAGACCCTCGTGAGGGGCCGAGCCTCGCGGGACGGACGACACGGAGCTTCCTCAGGCACGGCCTCATCAGGCTGGTTCGCGAGGAGGCGGAGAGATCAAGGTGGGGTACCTCACGAGGTGCCCGTGACGCAAGCCATGACGACCAAAGGTGCCAGGCGGGCGCCAGCCCGCTCAGTGTCCTCCCTTTCCTCTTTGGTGCATAGGGACCAAGCGCAGGCAGGAGTATCAAGCAAAGGCACCCATTTCAGTGCAACGAGACCAAGACCAGCTCCGCGACAAGGAAGAAGTCATTGTGGAGCCCAAGCCAGCGTCACAACCAGAGCCTTTGGCAGACGAGGACCAACTTTAGTCAGGATAAGTGTACCATATGTTCCCCTTTAAAATGGCCAACTATTGGCGCCCTTCCCGTTCAATATTTGGGAATAGGCCCAGGGCCTTTGCCTATAAATAGGACTAGCTACCCCCAGGGTAGAGGGGGGAAGAGAGAATGAGAATTGGAAGGATCAAGACATCTAGACAGAGAGAGAAAGAGAGAGAAGGGTGACTGAACTCCTAGCAGTTCATCGTCCTGGCCAAGAGCAGACCCTCGCGAGGCTATTCTTCCTTGTATTGTTCATCATCATCAGCCCAAGAGGCAATCCACCAAACCACACTGGAGTAGGGTATTACACCACAACGGTGGCCCGAACCAGTATAAACCCTGTGTCTCTTGTGCTGTGTTTTCCATAGCTTAGATCTTTGCGAGGCGAAGGGGTGCAGGTAGGTAGAAGGCGTAATCTCCACGCGCACCCCAGTGTTCGAACCTCAAGGGTTTGCCGGAACCCGAAATCCGACATTTGGCGCGCCAGGTAGGGGTGCGCCGGAATTCGTCCTCCACCGCCTCGTTCTTCTCCGACCATCGCGTCCATGTCTGACGCTCGTCGGTCCCGCACCGAGCGCCGATCCGCTCTCGCTTCCCACGTTGTCCAGACGGCTCCCGTCGGTGGGCGTCCTCGCCGTTCCCCGTCACCTGCCGTCAACGCCGCCACCGGCCCGACGGGGAACGAGCAGCAAGCGTCGTCTCAGCATCCGTCCGTGCGGCAAGACGGCTGCACCACCACTCCCTCGCTCACCCCAGCTGGCTCTTCGTCCCGTGCGCTTCGCGCACCCATGGAGGCTCGAGCTGCGCTCATCGCGGCGAACGAGCTCCTGCGCTACCGTCCCGTCGACGACGTCTACGAAGAATGGCTCGATCGCGTCATCGAGCTCGTCCGTGCCGCGGGTGGTTCTCCCGCATCGTCCTTTCCGTTGCACCTCACCCCGCCCCGTGCGGGCGATGAAGCTCCGGGGGCGCCCCAGCCGCCTACTCCTCAAGAAGGCGCCCCGGCTCCAAGGCGCGTGGTCCCTGGGCGGAACCCGCTCCGTCAGGCGCCAGCGCGGCAAGAGCAGAGCTGCCAAGAGGTCCCTCGCCCACAAGAAGCTGCCTGGGCTCTCCATGCCCCAGCGTGTCGCGACTATGCTCCTGCTCCCGCACGTCAAGACCCCGCGCTGCTCCCAGCTATAGCGCATGGGGACCTGCAAGACCAAGATCTCCGCCACCCAAGGCCTCCCGTGGCCACAGCAGGCTGTCGTGCCTTCACCACCGAACTACGCAGCGTCACGTGGCCGGGCAAGTTCAAACCAGACCTGCCGCCTTGTTACGACGGCACAGCCGACCCTGCGGAGTTCCTCCAGCTCTATGAGCTGAGCATCGAAGCTGCCAACGGAGACGAGAAGGTCATGGCGAACTGTTTCCCCATGACGCTTAAGGACGAGGCCCGCACCTGGCTCCTTAACCTGGCTCCGGGCATGATCTCCTCTTGGGACGAGATGCGCACCCGCTTCATCGCCAACTTCCAAGGTACTCGCGACCGGCCACCCACCGTGAGGAACTTGCGCCGCATCAAGCAACAACCCGGAGATACCCTGCAGAAATACATCCAGCGCTTCAACAACGCACGCCTCAAGATTCCCAAGGTGACCGAGGAGGCCATCATCTCAGTCTTCTCCAACGGTGTGCGTGACATCAAGATGAAGGAGGAGCTCGCGATGCATGAAGACCTGTGCACTTCCTTGGAGTTGTTCAACTTGGCGACCAAGTGCGCCAGGGCTGAGGAAGGGCGTATATCCCTCCTCAAGCTGCCTGCCGCAGACCCAGAAGAGAAGAAGCTCAAGGCCAAGGATGTGAACCGCAAGGGGGCTGTCGTGCTCGCGGCAGAACCAGACACCAAGCGGGGTAGAGATCAGCCAGAGTCTTCCAAGGGCAGTCGGTACTGTGTGTACCATGACCTCCACACCCACAACATCAACGAATACCAAGAGCTCCGAGCCGTGTGAGAAGGAAGGATCGGCCGTCATCCCGACCGCGGTGATCGGGGCTACGGTCGAGGAGGAGGAAGGAACGCAGGACGCTGGGAAGACCACGGCCCGCGCCAAGGGTGGCGCGATCGACCTCGCCAGGACCGCTGGCAAGACCCGCCTCGCGAGGGAGGCTGGAGGGATCAGCCTCGCAAGGATCGCCCGCAAGGCAACGCAGGCCTCCCTCCGCTGCCGCCGCCGCCAAGGAGAAACGAGGACCGCCATCAGGACGAGGGGGCCGGGGGCTTCCAGGAGCCGCGCCCGATCGCCTGCATCCTGGGCGGAGCTCAACCCCTAGCCTCGCAGCGCATCTTCAAGTAGTTCGCCCGCGAAGTAAATGCAGTCCTCCCCAAGCTCGAAGCCACGTGCCCGCTCAGGTGGTCCGCGTGCACCATCACGTTCAGCTCAGCGGATCAACTCAAGTGTGCAGCCATAGCCGGAGTCCTCCCGATGCTTTGCTCCCCAATTATCAGCAACGTGCTGGTCACCAGGACCCTCATCGACAGCGGGGCAGGGCTCAACGTACTGTCCGTGGAAACATTCAACAACCTCCAAGTACCCTACAACCAGCTTCAGCCGACCAAGCAATTCTCCGGAGTCATCGACGGCTCCACGGTCCCGATTGGGAAGGTCCGCCTCCCAGTCACCTTCGGGACACGCGACAACTACCGCCCGAGCTCATCGACTTTGACGTCGCTCACATTCGCCTGCCGTACAACGCCATCCTTGGGTACCCGGTGCTGGCCAAGTTCATGGCCGTAACACACCACGGCTACAACGTCCTCAAGATGCCAGGAAGTTGCGGAGTCATCACGGTGCCCTGTGAAGAGAAGGATGCGGTGTGTTCCCTGGAACGAGCCTTTCAGGATGCATCACTGGAAGAACCATATCGCGAAAACAGGAGGCTTCCCGAGACCACCCCCAAGAAGAAGAAGACATGATCCAGCTCGGCCCCTTGGGAGGCTGGCCCCTCAGGGCAAGCGCTTGCCTAGGGGGGTCCTCCTTCCATCGCATAGGAAAGCGCGCCCGGCGCCCTCCTCAGGCAGGGCTCGGGGGCTCTCCCCTGGAGGGCCACCGACCTGGCTAAGGTCAGGAGGGAGGCGCTTGGGCACCACATGGAGGCGTGTTTCGAAGCACGCTTCCCTCGAGAAGGAGTAAGGCAAGGAGGGTCAGACCCACAGGAGTTTGTCAGCAAGGCCGTTCAAGAGCTACAGGAGTCAAGAGTCATGAGAGGCAGCCACCGCCTACCCGCTGTGGCTCCCCATCCTGGCGAGGATAGTGGGCAGCGCGTCTGCATCGACATACCAGGGCTCAATCAAGTCGCCTCTCTGGAGCGCCTCTGGCCGTTGCGAGTGGGGCGCTGTGATGGTCCACCCCACAGCTACGTTCGCATGCCTTACGGCTTCCCGAACGCGGCTGTCACGTACCAGCGCCTTGTCGGATTTCGGGTTCCGGCAGACCCTTGAGGTTCGAACTCTGGGGTGCGCACGGAGATTACGCTCTCTACCTCTCCATCTCGCGAAGATTTAAACTACTGAAAGAACAACACAAGAGACGCGAGGTTGATACTGGTTCGGGCCACCGATGTGGTGTAATACCCTACTCTAGTGTGGTGGTGTGGTGGATTGCCTCTTGGGCTGACGAGGATGAACAATACAAGGAAGAACAACCTCGTGAGTGTCTGTTCTTAGCTGGGGCGACGAACTACTAGGTGGGTTCAGTCGCCCTTCTCTCTCTGGATTCTAGCTTGCTAGTTCTCGATCTTCCGTCTATCCCGATTCCCTACTTTGATTCGTCGATCTCCCTCCCTGCCCTGGGGGTGGCTAGTCCTATTTATAGGCAAAGGCCCTGGGCCTCTTCCCAAATATTGAGCGGGAAGGGCGCCAACAGTTGGCCATTTTGAAGGGGAACATCTGGTACACTTATCCTGACTAAAGTTGGTCCTCGCCTGCCAAAGGCTCTAGTGGTGACGCTGGCTCGGGCTCCACGATGACTTCCTCCTTGTCACGGAGCTGGTCTTGGTCTCGTTGCACCGAAATGGATGCCTTTGTTTGATCCTCTCGCCTGCGCTTGCCCCCTTAGCACCAAAGAGGAAAGGGAGGACACTGTGTAGGTTGGCGCCCGCCTGGCGCCCTCGGTCGTCACGGCTTACGTCATGGGCGCCTTGTGAGGTACCCCGCCTTGATCTCTCCGCCTCCTTGTGAGCCAGCCTGATGAGGCCGTGCCTGAGGAAGCTCTATGTCGTCCGCCCCGCGAGGCTTGGCCCCTCGTGAGGGTCTTGGGTCTTGTGTTGATGAAGATGGGCCGTGCTGGGCCTCCTTTGAGCCACGCCGCAGGCCGCAGGCAGGCAAGTCTGGGGACCCTTGTTCCCACAACGCCGACACGCCTCATGAGGGGCATCATGGAGGCTCAACAGGCCAGGCGTTCCGCAGCCTTGGCGGAGATGGAGATGGTCCACGAGGAGCAGCCAACGCCTCCGGAGCCTCCCGAGGCCCTTGGGCCTGGGGGCTCGTGAGGATCGGCTTCCGCAGCCCACCGAGTCTACTACACCAACACTCGTTCGTCCTCAACATCATTAGGTGACATCTTTCAAGTTTCATTTCCAGCTGGGAGCGCCACCCAGGGTTGCATCATTCCCAGGCCGCGTGGGTCCGTCCCTGAGGCATGTATCCCTTTTATTTCATGTCGTTAGCTTACTTTGTTGGGGGCGCCCCTCGGGCCGCATCATCCCCAAGTCGCTCGGGCCTGACCCAGCAATGACTGCCTTCCCAACGCCTATTTGAATGAACCCACCCCTTCACGGCTAATGTGTTTTGATCTAGTTGCCTGCTCAACTGACGCCAACTGAAGGAGCTGCTCCCAAAACGGCACGACACTTGCGCACGGGTCCGTTCCTGCAACGCCGAAAAACCTGAATGGCTGAGCTCTGGCCGCGGCAGCCCCGCATGGCGCCACCTCGTCAAGCCTTCAGTGCCCCATCGCCCCTCGGAAGCAACCAACGGCTGACCGTCAATTGTCACGACAACCCCTTGTTCTTTCCATGATAGGTCTACAGGATCTCCTGAAGGTGCTGCGCCAGGCGAGGCCCTTGCGGTGTCTCCTTCATTCTCATCCACACAAACCGCTTGCACGTTAAAGGGGGGTGCCTGAGCATCGCGACTCAGGGCTCCTACTGGCCCTCCAGCCCTCATCCTCTGGCCTTGTCCACGGCATCGCGACCTGGCATACCAGCGACGGCTGAGACTCACTCGAGGGCCGGGACCCGAGGACGTAGAGCAGAAAGGGGAGCAAAGGTGAGAGGGGGGAGATACACGAGGACCTCGCCGAACAACCTCATGCCTGCCGACGCACGGACCCGGCGACACACCAGGGAGCGGTCTCTGATTCTCGAGATAAGTCACCCCCCGAAAGCATCAACTACCGTGGCACTGTCCCCACACCTAATGCAATCCCGTGTTAGCGACGCCGCTCCCCTTTCTCACCGAACGACGGCAGCTTGAGCGCCAAAGGGGACCTCCTGAGCATCGCGACTCAGGGGCTCTTACCGGACCCTGGGTCGCTCACCTCCTGGCCTTGACCACGGCATCGCGACCTGGCATACCAGCGACGGCTGAAGCCGCCTTGGGACTGGGACCTGTTGGCGCAGAGCATCAAGCCCTCGTGAGGTTCGAAAGGGAGAACTGAGCTAAGACGGAACGAGCAACTCGCACAATTTTACGACAAGGATTATATTAATGAACAGGATCACAGGAACCTTACAAGCCCCCACGGGACGTGTCTTTGATTCCTCGCAGGGAACGGAACCTAGAGGGACGCTAACTACATGCGCTACTGCAAAACATGCCATCATCAACAGTGGGCCGTCAAGCATCGGCGGCAACCCCATCTAGATCAGAGTCGGCGATGGCCTGATGAGGCCGCCCTGCTCCAGGAGCGGCGCCGGCTCGGGGGCTCGTAACTGTCGTCACTCGTCTCCGAAGTCACGAAGATCTCGCCGGAGTCACTGGACCCTCCGACAGCTCCACCTCCTGAGGAGCCACCAAGGGAGCGGTCAACAGGCCTGGTCCTCACCGTAACAGGGCCCCGACCACCTCTCCCGGGGCAGCACTCCAGCCGACGCCCGTTTGCATCGAAGACCTTGAAGAACATCACCGAGACACCATCGTACTCCAAGTGGATCATGAAGGCGCCTCTTGTCCTGCAGACCCGGGCGATTTCGCCCCAGCCTCGGGTCAGGAAGACCTCGCCCGGGGCAACGACCACGACATTTTCCTCGGTCACGAGGGTGTTGCAGTCGGCGTGCTGCAGCCAAAGCTCCAGGAGTTCTCCCTGCGGGACGATGGAGGCGAAGAAGGGAGGAAGGCGAATCCAAGACTGAGGAGGCAAGGCGGCGTCGAACACGAACTCTTGGGAGGAGCCCTCGGTGTGGACCCAAGGGGGGACGACCCACACCTTTGTGACCCGTCGGCGCCGGCGGCGGCGCCGCCCGTGGTGATCAGCGTCGACTCCTTCAGAGCCCACGACGAGGGCGTACAAAGGGAGCGGGAACCCCGGTGGCGCGCGCTCGCCCCAGGGCCTCAACACCAACTGATGTGCCCCCTCGTCCTAGCGGCCGAGGGAGAGCCGTTTCTTCGGCGGGAGCGGGTCTGGCACCTCTTGGGGAGCCTTTCCCTTCTCTGCCGCTGAGAACCAATGGATCGGAGCCATTGCAGCAAGACGGAGCAAGGACCGGGTAGAAGGAGGAGCAAGAAGAGATGGACAGGAAGGGCGAGTGTCGTTCCGTACTTATGGCCGGCGAAGGCCAACCGTCGGCCTCCGCGATCGCAGGTAATCATAACCCGCTTTGCATGCAGGGACTTGTCCAATCCGCGCAGTTGCCAAGGCATCGTGGGGAAGTGGAGGCGCCCACGTCCAAATCAACCGCCACGCGGCGCCCAAGGCCGCAGGCTGTTAGGGCCCGCGACGCTTCGCCCTTGCCCTTTTGCCTCACTGCACGGCCAAGTCCGGGCACGGCTTGGGCCCGGGGGCTACTGTCGGCGTTCTGGGAACGGGGGTCCCCAGACTTGCCTGCCTGCGGCTTGCGGCGTGGCTCAAAAGGGGGCCCAGCACGGCCCATCTTCATCAACACAGACCCAAGACCCTCGCGAGGGGCCGAGCCTCGCGGGGCGGACGACACGGAGCTTCCTCAGGCACGGCCTCATCAGGCTGGTTCGCGAGGAGGCGGAGAGATCAAGGTGGGGTACCTCACGAGTAGCCCGTGACGCAAGCCATGATGACCAAAGGCACCAGGCGGGCACCAGACCACGCAGTGTCCTCCCTTTCCTCCTGTCGTCACTCGTCTCCGAAGTCACGAAGATCTCGCCGGAGTCACTGGACCCTCCGACAGCTCCACCTCCTGAGGAGCCACCAAGGGAGCGGTCAACAGGCCTGGTCCTCGCCGTAGCAGGGTCCCAACCACCCCTCCCGGGGCAGCACTCCAGCCGGCGCCCGTTTGCATCGAAGACCTTGAAGAACATCACCGAAGCACCATCGTACTCCAAGTGGATCACGAAGGCGCCTCTTGTCCTGCAGACCCGGGCGATTTTGCCCCAGCCTCGAGTCAAGAAGACCTCGCCCGGGGCAACGACCGCGACCTCTGCCTCGGTCGCGAGGGTGCTGCAGCCGGCGTACTGCAACCAAAGCTCCAGGAGTTCTCCCTGTGGGATGATGGAGGCGAAGAAGGGAGGAAGGCGAATCCAAGACTGAGGAGGCAAGGCGGCGTGGAGCACGAACTCTTGGGAGGAGCCCTCAGAGTGTACCCCAGGAGGGACAACCCACACCTTCGTGACCTGTCGGCGCCGACGGCGGCGCCGCCCGTGGTGATCGGCGTCGACTCCTTCAGAGCCCTCGATGTGAGCGAAAGGGAAGCGGGAACCCCAGCGGTGCCCGCTCGCCCCAGGGCCTCAACGCCACCTGATGGCCCCCCTCGTCCCGGCGACGGAGGGCGATCCGTTTCTTCGGCGAGAGCGGGTCTGGTTCCTCTCGGGGAGCCTTTCCCTTCTCTGCCGCCGAGAACCGACGGATCGGAGCCATTGCAGCAAGACGGAGCAAGGACCGGGAAGAAGGAGGAGCAAGAAGAGATGGACTGGAAGGGCGCGTGCCATTCCGTACTTATGGCCGGCGAAGGCCAACCGTCGGCCTCCGCGATCGCAGGTAATCATAACCCGCTTTGCATGTAGGGACTTGTCCCATCCGTGCAGTTGCCGAGGTTTCGTGGGAAGTGGAGACGCCCACGTCCAATCAACTGCCACGCGTCTCCCAAGGCCGCAGGCTGTTAGGGCCCGCGGCGCTTCGCCCTTGCCCTTTTGCCTCACTGCACGGCCAAGTCCGGGCACGCCTTGGGCCCGGGGGCTACTGTCGGCGTTATGGGAATGGGGGTCCCCAGACTTGCCTACCTGCGGCCTGCGGCGTGGCTCAAAGGGGGCCCCAGCACGGCCCATCTTCATCAACACAAACCCAAGACCCTCGCAAGGGGCCAAGCCTCGTGGGGCGGACGACACGGAGCTTCCTCAGGCACGGCCTCATCAGGCTGGCTCGCGAGGAGGCGGAGAGATCTAGGCGGGGTACCTCACGAGGTGCCCGTGACGCAAGCCATGATGACCAAGGGCGGCAGGCGGGCGCCAGCCCGCGCAGTGTCCTCCTTTCCTCTTTGGTGCAAAGGGAGCAAGCGCAGGCGGGAGCATCAAGCATAGGCACCCATTTCGGTGCAACGAGACCAAGACTAGCCCAACGGCAGGGAAGAAGTCATTGTGGAGCCCAAGCCAGCATCACCACAAGAGCCTTTGGCAGGCGAGGACCAACTTTAGTTAGGATAAGTGTACCATATGTTCCCCTTCAAAATGGCCAATTGTTGGCGCCCTTCCTGCTCAATATTTGGGAACAGGCCCAGGGCCTTTGCCTATAAATAGGACTAGCCACCCCCAGGGTAGAGGCAGGTAGAATGAGAAGGGAATAGGAATCAGAATCAGAGAGAGAAGGGTGACTGAACTCCTCCTAGCAGTTCATCGCCCCAGCCAAGAACAGGCCCTCGCGAGGCTGTTCTTCCTTGTATTACTCATCATCATCAGCCCAAGAGGCAATCCACCACACCACAAACTGGAGTAGGGTATTACACCAGATCGGTGGCCCGAACCAGTATAAACTCTGTGTCTCTTGTGCTGTTCTTTCCATAGCTTAGATCTTGGCGAGGCGGAGGGGTACAGGTAGGTAGAAGGCAAAATCTCCGCGCGCACCCCAGTGTTCGAACCTCAAGGGTCTCCCGGAACCCGAAATCCGACAACTGGTTCTACCGACGTGCTTTGCACATAGGTGGCTGGCGGATGTCAGTTTCTCCAACTTTAGTTGAACTGAGTGTGGCTACGCCCGGTCCTTGCGAAGGTTAAAACAGCACCAACTTGACAAACTATCGTTGTGGTTTTGATGCGTAGGTTAGAACGGTTCTTGCTAAGCCCATAGCAGCCACGTAAAACTAGCAACAACAAAGTAGAGGATGTCTAACTTGTTTTTGCAGGGCATGTTGTGATGTGATATGGTCAAGACATGATGCTAAATTTTATTATAGGAGATGATCATGTTTTGTAACCGAAGTTATCGGCAACTGGCTGGAGCCATATGGTTGTCGCTTTATTGTATGCAATGCAATCGCCCTGTAATGCTTTACTTTATCACTAAGCGGTAGCGATAGTCGTAGAAGCATAAGATTGGCGAGACGACAACGATGCTACGATGGAGATCAAGGTGTCACACCGGTGACAATGGTGATCATAACGGTGCTTTGGAGATGGAGATCACAAGCACAAGATGATGATGGCCATATCATATCACTTATATTGATTGCATGTGATGTTTATCTTTTATGCATCTTATCTTGCTTTGATTGACGGTAGCATTATAAGATGATCTCTCACTAAATTTCAAGATAAAAGTGTTCTCCCTGAGTATGCACCGTTGCCAAAGTTCATCGTTCCCAGACACCACCTGATGATCGGGTGTGATAAGCTCTACGTCCATCTACAACGGGTGCAAGCCAGTTTTGCACACGCAGAATACTTAGGTTAAACTTGACGAGCCTAGCATATGCAGATATGGCCTTGGAACACTTAGACCGAAAGGTCGAGTGTGAATCATATAGTAGATATGATCAACATAGTGATGTTCACCATTGAAAACTACTCCATTTCACGTGATGATCGGTTATGGTTTAGTTGATTTGGATCACGTGATCACTTAGAAGATTAGAGGGATGTCTTTCTAAAGTGGGAGTTCTTAAGTAATATGATTAATTGAACTTGAATTTATCATGAACTTAGTACCTAATAGTATCTTGCTTGTCTATGTTGTTTGTAGATAGATGGCCCGTTGAATTTTAATGCGTTCCTTGAGAAAGCAAAGTTGAAAGATGATGGTAGCAATTATACGGACTGGGTCCGTAACTTGAGGATTATCCTCATTGCTGCACAGAAGAATTACGTCCTGGAAGCACTGCCGGGTGCCAGGCCTGCTGCTGGAGCAACACCAGATGTTTTGAATGTCTAGCAGAGCAAAGCTGATGACTACTCAATAGTTATGCTTTACAGCTTAGAACCGGGACTTCAACGACATTTTGAACGTCATGGAGCATATGAGATGTTCCAGGAGTTGAAGTTAATATTTCAAGCAAATGTCCGAATTGAGAGATATGAAGTCTCCAATAAGTTCTATAGCTGCAAGATGGAGGAGAATAGTTCTGTCAGTGAGCATATACTCAAGATGTCTGGGTATAATAATCACTTGATTCAACTGGGAGTTAATCTTCCAGATGATAGCGTCATTGACAGAATTCTCCAATCACTGCAACCAAGCTACAAGAGCTTCGTGATGAACTATAACATGCAAGGGATGGATAAGACGATTCCCGAGCTCTTCGCAATGCTAAAGGCTGCGGAGGTAGAAATCAAGAAGGAGCATCAAGTGTTGATGGTCAACAAGACCACTAGTTTCAAGAAAAAGGGCAAAGGGAAAAAGAAGGGGAACTTCAAGAAGAATAGCAAGCAAGTTGCTGCTCAGGAGAAGAAACCCAGGTGTGACCTAAGCCTGAAACTGAGTGCTTCTACTGCAAGCAGACTGGTCACTGGAAGCGGAACTGCCCCAAGTATTTGGCGGATAAGAAGGATGGCAAGGTGAACAAAGGTATATGTGATATACATGTTGTTGATGTGTACCTTACTAGAGCTCGCAGTAGCACCTGGGTATTTGATACTGGTTCTGTTGCTAATATTTGCAACTTGAAACAGGGACTACGGATTAAGCGAACACTGGCCAAGGACAAGGTGACAATGCGCATGGGAAATGGTTCCAAAGTCGATGTGATCGCGGTCGGCACGCTACCTCTACCTCTACCTTCGGGATTAGTATTAGACCTAAATAATTGTTATTTGGTGCCAGCGTTGAGCATGCACATTATATCTGGATCTTGTTTGATGCGAGACGGTTATTCATTTAAATCAGAGAATAATGGTTGTTCTATTTATATGAGCAATATCTTTTATGGTCATGCACCCTTGAAGAATGGTCTATTTTTGATGAATCTCAATAGTAGTGATACACATATTCATAATGTTGAAGCCAAAAGATGCAGAGATGATAATGAGAGTGCAACTTATTTGTGGCACTGCCGTTTAGGTCATATCGGTGTAAAGCGCATGAAGAAACTCCATACTGATGGACTTTTGGAACCACTTGATTATGAATCACTTGGTACTTGCGAACCGTGCCTCATGGGCAAGATGACTAAAACGCCGTTCTCCGGTAGTATGGAGAGAGCAACAAATTTGTTGGAAATCATACATACATATGTATGTGGTCCAATGAATGTTGAGGCTCGTGGCGGATATCGTTACTTTCTCACCTTCACAGATGATTTAAGCAGATATGGGTATATCTACTTAATGAAGCATAAGTCTGAAACATTTGAAAAGTTCAAAGAATTTCAGAGTGAAGTTGAAAATCATCGTCACAAGAAAATAAAGTTTCTACGATCTGATCGTGGAGGAGAATATTTGAGTTACAAGTTTGGTCTACATTTGAAACAATGCGGAATAGTTTCGCAACTCACGCCACCCGGAACACCACAGCGTAATGGTGTGTCCGAACGTCGTAATCGTACTTTACTAGATATGGTGCGATCTATGTTGTCTCTTACTGATTTACCGCTATCATTTTGGGGTTATGCTTTAGAGACGGCCGCATTCACATTAAATAGGGCACCATCGAAATCCGTTGAGACGACGCCTTATGAACTATGGTTTGGCAAGAAACCAAAGTTGTCGTTTCTGAAAGTTTGGGGCTGCGATGCTTATGTGAAAAAGCTTCAACCTGATAAGCTCGAACCCAAATCGGAGAAATCTGTCTTCAGAGGATACCCAAAGGAGACTGTTGGGTACACCTTCTATCACAGATCCGAAGGCAATACATTCGTTGCTAACAATGGATCCTTTCTAGAGAAGGAGTTTCTCTCGAAAGAAGTGAGTGGGAGGAAAGTAGAACTTGATGAGGTAACTATACCTACTCCCTTATTGGAAAGTAGTTCATCATAGAAACCGGTTTCTGTGACAGCTACACCAATTAGTGAGGAAGTTAATGATGATGATCATGGAACTTCAGATCAAGTTGTTACTGAACCTCATAGATCAACTAGAGTAAGATCCGCACTACAGTGGTACGGTAATCCTGTTCTAGAAATCATGCTACTAGACACTACTAGGGAAAACCTTATACACAGAACTTTAGCAGTAGCGAGGGCCAAAAAAGCATGCTGGTGCTAAGTAGCAGCAGCGAGCCTGCGCAAACCGCGCTGCAGATAAAGTTCTAGCAGCAGCACGTCTTTTTCTAAACACGTTACTACTAAAATTCCCACGGCTTAGCGGATAGGCTACACATAGTAGTAGCGACCTATAACGAACCGCGCTACCGCTACTTCCTTTGTAGCAGCGCGTTTTAGTATAAACTCGCTACTGATAGAGGATATAAAATTAAATGGAAAGCAAATAGAAAGGTAACTTAAAATGAAGGAAATAGAATAAGGTGAAAGGAAAAAAATGTGAAGAAAACTAAATGAAAAAGGGAAAAAAGAGAATGGTGTACCAGTAGCGTGTATTCCAGAACGCGCTGTAGCTAACGTAGCAGTAGCGCGCCGTCTGGAACGCGCTACTAGTACTTCTGACTTAACCGCACGCGGTTCGTCCTCCCCACGGCCACTTCATCCCCCAAATCCAACTCCACTCTCGCCGCCGCTGTCTCCCCTCGGCCGCCGCGCGCTCTCCGCACACCCTCTATGCCGCCCCGACCCCAGATTCAACGCCGCCCCCGCCCCCGACCTCAACGCCGCCCCGGACACCGGCCCCGACCCCGACCTCGACGCCGCCCCGGACGCCGCCCCTGCCCCCCCGACCTCAACGCCGCCCCGGAGCCCCGACCACGACATCGACGCCGCCTACCCCTCCCTCGTCGCAGGCACCCGAGGTGAGCACGCCTGCTCCTCCCTCTCCCCTACCTCTGCCTAGGGTTTCTACCTCCATCAAATTAGTTAGGGTGGAATCAAATTAGTTAGAAAGAACTTGTTAGGGTTCTTAGGTACTAATTAGTTAGTAAGAACTTGTTAGGGTTCTTAGGTACTAATTAGTTAGTAAGAACTAGGTACTAATTAGGAACTAGAATATTTTTATTTATAGTAAGTTTATTTTTAGTAAGAACTTGTTGAATTAATAGAACTACTTAGTAAGAACTTGTTGCTATTTTTTTAGTTAAAGCAATTTTCCCGCATCGACGTGGACGATGCCTATCCCGCATCCTCATCGTCGAGTCGGCGGAGGACGACACCTGCTTGACCAGATGGGCCATGTCCGGGACTGGGCTCCACCAGGGTGGTACTGGGAGGCGCTACCTACCGGGGGCGCAGGTTGGTGAGGAGCCAGCCTATCGTTGACCTGAACCTTCTTTGGTGGCGGTCGCGTGGGCCAGTGACGGTCCAGAGGCTCGAGGACTCCGCGGAGGTGGTGCGTCACCGTGTTAGTGAGGAGGACGCGCACGTCCGTCGCTACTTGTTTGCGTTGGAGCATAGGTTCTCCAATACCTGGAAGGTTCTCCAGGGATCTCACTGGAGCTATGATCCCGTGATGGTTCCTTCTCTATGGGTGTCCACCGCCCGCGCCGATACCCGTCGTGTGCTAGGGTTTTAGTTGTACTAGTGATGTTATATGTATGACACTATTCGGGATGTATTAGTGATAATATTCGGCGATGTACGGACGCATGAGATGATTTACTTTTGCTTATTGAATGCATGCTAATTTGAGTCTTATAAGATATTTTGAAATGTATATCTTGTGTTGGTCAATATCCAAGTGGCCGAGTGGCCTATGTTTTGCCGGAGTGTTGATTCATTTCCGTTCCGGCAAATTTCAGGCGCTCGATATATCCTATTTTAGCAAAGGTCATGCCGGATTTTTCCGTGAACTTTGGCATGACTTTTGCCAGAATATGTAGGAAATATCGAGTGCCCCGGATTTGTGTGTTGAGTATCCTGGTAGTTGTCTTCTATCGATTTTCAATTAATGTTTTAACTATGAACATAGGAAATGTCTGACGACAAAAAGGATTTCGGTATTTGCAAATACTGCAAAGACGAGCACGGCCTGTGCGACGAAATCTTCCTAGATGATGATAGGCGCTTCAGCATCAAGCTGGACGAGAACTTCGAAGTGGATACAGTAAGTCACAATGGCAAGTCTTTTTTCGTAAGTAAGCATGACATCTGCTTCATTTGCTTCAACTTATTTTTTTACTATTCTACTAGCGTATCCCCTGCCATGCAAGAGTTTTTGTATTGGATAAGATAGGTTTCAGTCATACTATGGAGGTAAAGAAAGTTTATTTGAAGACCGAGCATGGTTATATTTTCCACACAAAATTATACAATTCAGACGACTACACCTATTTTGGATGTAAAACATGGCGAGCTTTATGCAAGACTTATGCATTTCATCCTGATATGGTTATCACCTTTGATATTCGTCCGGAAGATGATATTGAAGGTAATACCGACATCTGGGTCGATGTGCAGACGCCCCCAGTTACACCAAAATGTAAGTTTCTCAACCATATTTATGTCTTTGATATTGTTTATTCAAAAATAGTTGACAACTAATTTGTATTGTCAGCTTATTTCGGTGCAATCAAACATGTCCAGCGCTTGGTAGACAGGACCTACTACTGTCCCGGGGCTGAACTAAACTGCGAGGAGCTAAGTCATTATGTTTCATGGCTTGAGGATCTTGATAATGTCAAGACAAATTTTCTTCCTGGACTTAGAAATCTTAGTACTGAAAACGTGCGACCAATAGTGTTCATCATGAACTACGGTCACATCTATTTAGGAAGGATGGTAAGATTTTTACTGTCCTCAGTGCATCTTTTCCATACATTATTTGTGAAGCTAAACTTCATTGCTAAGTATGTGACTATATGATGTTCTTCAACAGGGACTCCCGATGAATGTTGTGCCTTATGGGATCGAGACTAAAGGTACCATGAGTATTATTAGCTTACGGCCAAGATATCCTTCATGTTACTTTAGTGCATTCAAGATCAAGGATGAATGCTTAATAGTGGAAGATTGGGCCAGATATGTAATGGGGGAGCGCAGAGAAGTACTAGGGGGCAGCAAACAGATGTGCTACCCAAAATTAGGAGACAGGTTCATCTGCATGCTCCAACTTGATCAAGGAGGAGAGCTACACATGTTTTATGTTGTTTTACCTAAGAGAGAGCAGCAGGAGTGATTAGCTAGAAATGAGTTTGAGGATGATGATGTGCTACACTATTACTATGATGATAAAATAGCTAGTGTTGGTGGTAATGACTGATGATTATTATTAGCTAGTGTTAGTGGTGATTAAATAAATATTGTTGGTGGTAATGATTATGATGATGATTAAATAGCTTGTGCTGGCGGATTAGATTCAAGTGGAGGCAACATGTGGTGCACATCGAAAGTACTACTAGTCCAAACTAGATCAAGTTTGGATTAGTAGTATACTTTTGACATGCACCACATATTGCCTCCACTTGAACCTAATTCACCTTCATTTGACACACTGTTATGGACATAATGATGTAAACCTCATAACTGGTATTGTACCAATATTTGTACGATGGCGCATAAATACACTAAAAATAAAAAAAATAAAAAAACAATACTAGTAGCGATGGAAAGAAAACACGCTGTCAGTAGTTACATTAGCAGCAGCGCGGGAGTGAACAAGCGCTGCAGCTATTTGTCCTAGCAGTAGCGCTTGCGGCACGCGTTACTGCTAAGCAATAGCTGTAGCACCTTATTAGTAGCGGGCCTACCCGTGCTACTAGTGAGCACAAAACCCGCGCTGCTGCTAGCCTTTTCCCTAGTAGTGAGATCATGATGAACCTACGAACTATGAAGAAGCGATGGTGAGCCCAGATTCCGCAAAATCGCTTGAAGCCATGAAATCTGAGATGGGATCCATGTATGAGAACAAAGTGTGGACTTTGTTTGACTTGCCCAATGATCGGCAAGCAATTGAGAATAAATGGATCTTCAAGAAGAAGACTGACGCTGACGGTAATGTTACTGTCTACAAAGCTCGAC
The DNA here is from genome assembly GCA_032464435.1 of Aegilops umbellulata. Classification (NCBI taxonomy): domain Eukaryota; kingdom Viridiplantae; phylum Streptophyta; class Magnoliopsida; order Poales; family Poaceae; genus Aegilops; species Aegilops umbellulata. The sequence goes on along the minus strand of CP136058.1, from coordinate 374,014,512 downwards.
TTGTTGCGAAAGGTTTTCGACAAGTTCAAGGGATTGACTACGATGAGACCTTCTCACCCGTAGCGATGCTTAAGTCTGTCCGAATCATGTTAGTGATTGTCGCATTTTATGATTATGAAATTTGGCTGATGGATGTCAAAACTGCATTCCTGTATGGATTTCTGGAAGAAGAGTTGTATATGATGCAACCGGAAGGTTTTGTCGATCCACAGGGAGCTAACAAAGTGTGCAAGCTCGAGCGATCCATTTATGGACTGGTGCAAGCCTCTCGGAGTTGGAATAAACGCTTTGATAGTGTGATCAAAGCATTTGGTTTCGTACAGACTTTTGGAGAAGCTTGTATTTACAAGAAAGTGAGTGGGAGCTCTGTAGCATTTCTGACATTATATGTAGATGACATATTATTGATTGGAAATGATATAGAATTTCTGTATAGCATAAAGGGATACTTGAATAAGATTTTTTCAATGAAAGACCTCGGTGAAGCTGCTTACATATTGGGCATTAAGATCTATAGAGATAGATCAAGGCGCTTAATTGGACTTTCACAAAGCACATACCTTGCCAAAGTTTTGAAGAAGTTCAAAATGGATCAAGAACAGAAAGGGTTCTTGCCTGTGTTACAAGGTGTGAAGTTGAGTAAAACTCAATGCCCGGCCACTGCAGAAGATAGAGAGAAAATGAAAGGTGTTCCCTATGCTTCAGCCATAGGCTCTATCATGTATGTAATGCTGTGTACCAGACATGATGTGTACCTTGCTATAAGTCTAGCAGGGAGGTACCAAAGTAATCCAGGAGTGGATCACTGGACAGCGGTCAAGAACATCCTGAAGTACCTGAAAAGGACGAAGGATATGTTTCTCGTTTATGGAGGTGACAAAGAGCTCATCGTAAATGGTTACATTGATGCAAGCTTTGACACTGATCCAGACGATTCTAAATCGCAAACCGGATACGTGTTTACATTGAACGGTGGAGCTGTCAGTTGGTGCAGTTCTAAACAAAGCGTCTTGGCGGGATCTACATGTGAAGCGGAGTACATAGCTGCTTCGGAAGCAGCAAATGAAGGAGTCTGGATGAAGGAGTTCATATCTGATCTAGGTGTCATACCTAGTGCATCGGGTCCAATGAAAATCTTTTGTGACAATACTGGAGCAATTTCCTTAGCGAAGGAATCCAGATTTCACAAGAGAACCAAGCACATCAAGAGATGCTTCAAATCCATCCGGGATCTAGTCCAGGTGGTAGACATAGAAATTTGCAAGATACATACAGATCTGAATGTTGCAGACCCGTTGACTAAGCCTCTTCCACGAGTAAAACATGATCATCACCAAGGCTCCATGGGTATTAGAATCATTACTGTGTAATCTAGATTACTGACTCTAGTGCAAGTGGGGACTGAAGGAAATATGCCCTAGAACCAATAATAAAGTTATTATTTATTTCCTTATATCATGATAAATGTTTATTATTCATGCTAGAATTGTATTAATCGGAAACATAATACATGTGTGAATACATAGACAAACAGAACGTCACTAGTATGCCTCTACTTGACTAGCTCGTTAATCGAAGATGGTTATGTTTCCTAACCATAGACATGAGTTGTCATTTGATTAACGGGGTCACATCATTAGGAGAATGATGTGATTGACATGACCCATTCCGTTAGTTTAGCACACAATCGTTTAGTATGTTGCTATTGCTTTCTTCATGACTTATACATGTTCCTATGACTATGAGATTATGCAACTCCCGTTTACCGAAGGAATACTTTGTGTGCTACCAAACGTCACAACGTAACTGGGTGATTATAAAGGTGCTCTATAGGTGTCTCTGAAGGTACTTGTTGGGTTGGTGTATTTCGAGATTAGGATTTGTCTCTCCGATTGTCGGAGAGGTATCTCTGGGCCCTCTTGGTAATGCACATCACTTAAGCCTTGCAAGCATTGCAACTAATGAGTTAGTTGCGGGATGATGTATTACGGAACGAGTAAAGAGACTTGCAGGTAACGAGATAGAACTAGGTATTGAGATACCGACGATCGAATCTCGGGCAAGTAACATACCGATGACAAAGGGAACAACGTATGTTGTTATGCGGTTTAACCGATAAAGATCTTCGTAGAATATATAGGAGCCAATATGAGCATCTAGGTTCCGCTATTGGTTATTGACTGGAGATGTGTCTCGGTCATGTCTACATAGTTCTCGAACCCGTAGGGTCCGCACGCTTAACGTTACGATGACAGTTATATTATGAGTTTATATGTTTTGATGTACCGAAGGTTGTTCGGAGTCCCGGATGTGATCATGGACATGACGAGGAGTCTCGAAATGGTTGAGACATGAAGATTGATATATTGGAAGCCTATGTTTGGATATCGGAAGTGTTCTGGGTGAAATCGGGTTTTACCGGAGTACCGGAGGGATTACCGGAACCCCCCGGAGGCTATTGGGCCTTATGGGCCCAAGTGGAGGAAGAGGAGAGGCGGCCAAGGGGCAGCCGCGCGCCCCTCCCCCCAAGTCCGAATTGGACAAGGAGGGGGGGCGACGCCCCCCTTTCCTTTCCCCTCTCTCCTCCTTCCCCCAAGTCCTAATCCAACTAGGAAAAAGGAGGGGAGTCCTACTCCCCGTGGGAGTAGGACTCCTCCGGCGCGCCCTCTCCCATGGCCGGCCGCACCCCCCTTGCTCCTTTATATACGGGGGCTCGGGGCACCCCGTGGACACAACAATTGATCTGTTTGATCTCTTAGCCGTGTGCGGTGCCCCCCTCCACCATAGTCCACCTTGATAATACTGTAGCGGTGCTTAGGCGAAGCCCTGCGTCGGTAGAACATCAACATCGTCACTATGCCGTCATGTTGACGAAACTCTCCCTCAACACTCGGCTGGATCGGAGTTCGAGGGACGTCATCGGGCTGAACGTGTGCTGAACTCGGAGGTGTCGTACGTTCGGTACTTGATCGGTCGGATCGTGAAGACGTACGACTACATCAACCGCGTTGTGCTAACGTTTCCTCTTTAGGTCTACGAGGGTACGTAGACAACAATCTCCCCTCTTGTTGCTATGCATCACCATGATCTTGCGTGTGCGTAGGATTTTTTTTGAAATTACTACGTTCCCCAACAGTTTGTCCCAAAAATAGTATAAAATGTTGCCAAAAGTATATGAAAGTTGTAGAATATTGGCATGGAACAATTAAAAATTATAGATACTACGGAGACGTATCAAAGCGTGGCGGGAAAGTGAAGAGGAAAGAGAACGATTGCGTCTTACTTAAAGCACTCATCGCCCAGAACCAAATTAACATTAGCTTGTTCGAATCGGGGAGTAATATTATTTCTGATGCCATGGATGATGAAGAAGTATGTTTGTTGCTTGCTAAAATTAAAGCAGACGTACTTCAAGCACGCTATTACATCCATGGCCAGCCATTTCTTGTTGGCAAATACTTTGATGAGTGCAGCTCCAGTTGCTGCGAGTTACATGAATAATGCATGGATCTAATGTCAGCAGGTCATCATGGTTTGCTAGTCCACTACAATGGAGATCATTTCCGACACGATGCTGGTTCCATCGATGTGAGTTTCAAGTACTTACATCTCTTCTTTAACTTCAACGTGCTCGATGACACTCTTGTTAGATGCCTGATTTTGTAAGTACTTAACAAACTCTGATCAACTTCTCCATACAAGGCTGTAAATGATAAACAACTAACTGCATTTTATTCCTCTAAGGGGATTGAACGCGCAAAGAAGAAAAAGGGAGAGTGTGTATTTCATATATCCTGCATTAGCAAATGGCACATCATTAGATGGTAAGGACCGACGGGACTGGGCTGTTAACACGGTCGTCCGTAACTTCGAAAACACGTCCCATGCAGAATCATTTCTCTGGCCATATCATGAACGGTAAGTCAAGTAAACAACCACACATACACTGATTGTCTTTTAGATTTCGACATCATTCGTAAGTTCATGGCTTTCTTAATATGTAGCAATCACTGGATATTGGTATTCATTGTTCCAAACAAGAACACAGTTTACTACATCGATTCTCTCAGAGAGTCAACAAATGCTCAGGATCTGACGCATCTTCCGCAATTCATGGATAGGTGTTGAATTCTATGATGTTGAAATTAATTTGCATTCATATCTGGTTCAATAATTGATGTTGTCAAAATTCATCATCATTTGTAGTGTGCTCGCATTGTGGAAAACTAAACTAGGGAACATGTTCAAGAGGGAACTACCACTTCAGCACGAGATCGTTTCTCCGGTAACACACCGAAATCCGTTATTTTTGGAAAATTTATCCAACAGTCTACAAATACCTTTCCTTACGCTAGTCAAACTTCAAGCTTCTAAATAAACCTCTTTCTATTTTGTCCAAAGAAAAAATAATACATCTAACACCGGTTAGGTTGTTCCTAACAGAACAAATACATGACTAACTCTGTAAAAAGAATTCAGTGTCCTCAGCAAGAAGCAGGGACCAACCTTTGTGGATACTATGTTTGCAGAGATGATAATATTTTTGGTATTTTTATGATAAAGATTGAAAGTAAATAATGCAAAGTAAAAATAGATTGGAAACTTATATGATGGAAAATAGACCCGGGGGCCATAGGTTTCACTAGTGGCTTCTCTCAAGATAGCATAAGTATTACGGTGGGTGAACAAATTATTGTCGAGCAATTGATAGAAAAGTGCATAATTATGAGAATATCTAGGCATCATCATGTATGTAGGCATCACGTCCGTGACAACTAGACCGACCCCTGCCTGCATCTACTACTATTACTCCACACATCGACCGCTATCCAGCATGCACCTAGAGTATTAAGTTCATAAGAACAGAGTAACACATTAGGTAAGATGATATGATGTAGAGGGATAAACTCAATTAATATGATATAATCCCCATCTTTTTATCCTCGATGGCAACAATACAATATGTTTTGTTTCCCTTTCTGTCACTGGGATCGAGCAACGCAAGATTGAACCCAAAGCTAAGCATTTCTCCCATTGCAAGAAGGATCAATCTAGTAGGCCAAACCAAACTGATAATTCTAAGAGACTTGCAAAGATAACCAATCATACATAAAAGAATTCAGAAAAGATTCAAATATTGTTCATAGATAATCTTGATCATGAACCCACAATTCATCGGATCTCGACAAACACACCGCAAAAAGAGTTACATCGAATAGATCTCCAAGAAGATCGAGGAGAACTTTGTATTGAGATCCAAAGAGAGAGAAGAAGCCATCTAGCTAATAACTATGGACCCAAAGGTCTGTGGTAAACTACTCACACATCATCGGAGAGGCTATGGTGTTGATGTAGAAGCCCTCCATGATCGATGCCCCCTCCGGCGGAGCGCCGGAAAAGTCCCCAAGATGGGATCTCACGGGTACAGAAGGTTGCGGTGGTGGAAATAGGTTTTCGTGGTGCTCCTGGATGGTTTTGGGGTACGTAGGTATACATAGGGGGAAGAAGTAGGTCGGTGGAGCCACGAGGGGCCCACGGGGGTGGGGGCGCGCCCAGGGGGGCAGGTGCGCCTCCCTGCCTTGTAGCCTCGTCGGTTGTTTCTTGACGTCCACTCCAAGTCCTCTGGATCACGTTTGTTCCAAAAATCACGTTCCCGAAGGTTTCATTCCGTTTGATATTCCTTTTCTGCGAAACACTGAAATAGGCAAAAAAAACAGCAATTTGCACTAGGCCTTGGGTTAGTAGGTTAGTCCCAAAATTAATATAAAAGTGTATAATAAAGCTCATTAAACATCCAAAACAGAATATATAAAAGCATGGAACAATAAAAAATTATAGATACGTTGGAGACGTATCAATCACTACATCAATCCCACTCGTGATAATGAAGATTTTAGCATGCCTTCTCCTGAAACATTGAGTAAGACTTAGCCGCTAAACATATAACGCATGGATCCATTGTTTTCCATCTGATGAGGTCTTCGTATTTCATACACTATGATTAATTATGTAATGCATATATATGTGGACAAATCATTGGAATTGAGCTACCATATGTTCAATTGCAATTGTTGTGAAATCTGATGAATGTTGTTCCTATGGACACTATTTGTTCAATTGAATATTGTGGCGAATTTGCTTTTTGCGTGCTGATTCAAAATGGGATATTTTTGTTTATTTGTTCAATTGAATATTGTGGTGAATTTACTTTTTGCGTGCCGATTCAAAATGGGATATTTTTGTTTCAACCTGGCAATTGCTCCGCACAAGGTTCAACTAAATGAGTGTGTGCGATCCACATCGGAAAGCATACGTAAATCGCAGCGGAACCATCGATGATACACAACAGATCACAAACGATTTGCAGCGCTACTACGTGTGCGTAGGGTCTTCGAAACCATTTGTGATATCGCGTTATCGCACACGAGAACTGGGAGTAAACCGTGCCCAATGCAAAATACAATCCCAGTTATAATTTTTTCAGGAAACGTGTGGGATCCCAAACAAAAAGCACATGTCACTCTTGCGGCAACCGTCGGTGATACCCAATAAATCACAAACGGTCTGTATCACTTGTATGTGTGCGAAGGGGCTCCTGAACCATTTGTGATAGAACATTATCGCAGACGGTAATTGTTGGCAAACGTGTGCGACGGAGTCTAGCATGGCAGATGGGTTTCACAAAAAACTCGTGTGCGATGGGGCACAAATCGCGCACAGTTCATATGTTGGCCCATGTGCCTTACATATTGTTTCCCAAATAGTTTATTATGACAAACCGTATGGTTTCACTTCGTCACTAGAAATGCTTAATCACCGATACCACACTTGCAAAATAATTTAGTGTGTGCTGCATCGCACACGATTACATTTTGGAAGGCCTCTGGATCACTACTCCATATCCCCGACGGTTTCTGGGTCGTGTGGGAAGTACACCCTATCATATCGCACACACTCACTTGGCGACGGTCCCAAATGCCGTCGCGGCAAGGGGTTAAAAACTGTTTGTATAGCACCGACGCGTACCAGTGATATTTTCCTCTCTCAAAATAATTACATGTAGGATCATATTCAAATTCAACAAAATAGCTATCAAATAAAATATTCTCTTCATGAGTGCATGCAAAGTTGACACTCTTTCAAAATAGTGGGATTATCATCAAATAAAGTCATGACCTCTCCAAGCCCACTTTTATCAAAAATTTCATAAGATTGATCATTCCCCAAAGTAGGGGGGATCATTATTACCTAGAGTTGACACTCTTCGAAACCGAATTCCAATATTATTGCAAACACTATTATCCATATCATATTCATCATGAGGCTTAAATAAATTTTCAAGATCATAAGAAGAATCACCCCGATCATGACCATTACAATATGTAGTGGGCATATCAAAATTAGCATCCTCAAGCTTGGGGTTTTGCGTATTATTAGAACAATTTACATTAATATAATTTATAATAACATCATTGCAATCATGTTTTTCATTCAAGGAGCTATCATGAATCACTTCATTTTTTTTCTTTTAACACTCCATCAATATTTTTAGATTCACGAATCTCAAGAAAAACTTCATAAAGGTAATGTAGTGAACTCAATTCACTAGCAATTGGTTCATCATAATTGGATCTTTTGAAAAGATTGGCAAGTGGACCAGGATCCATATCAATAGATTTTTAGCAAGCGGAGATGCAAGCAAATAGAAGACACATGGCACACAAGCAAAGATAGCAAATGAAAAAAGAAGACAAATGTTTGTGTACTTTTTGCAAAAACGTTTTAGAAGTGGGGGATATGAAAATGAGAGGCAAATGGCAAATAATGTAAATTGCAAGGAGATGAGATTTGTGATTAGGTACCTGATAGATGTTGATGATGTCTCCCCGGCAACGGCTCTAGAAATTCCTTTTCATAGCTTGTATCCGCGTCGGTATTTCCCAGAAGAGGAAGGGATGATGCAGCACAGCTACGGTAGGTATTTCCCTCAGTTACGAAACCAAGGTTATCGAACCAGTAGGAGAACCAAGCAACACTATGTAAACGATACCTGCACACAAAGAACAAATCCTCACAATCCAATGCGTAAGAGGGGTTGTCAATCCCTCTCTGGTAAAAGATAGATTAAGTAGTATGAGTTTAGATAAACATATCTGAAAACAAAAGCTAATAAAAAGTAGATCGGCAAGAAATATGATAAAATATAGATCCGGGGGCTGTAGATTTCACTAGTGGCTTCTCTTGAGAAAATAGCATACGGTGGGCAAATAAATTACTGTTGGGCAATAGATAGAAGATCAAATTATCATGACGATATCCAAGGCAATGATCATTATATAGGCATCACATCCAAGATTAGTAGACCGAAACGATTCTGCACCTACTACTATTGCTCCACACATCGACCGCTATCCAGCATGCATCTAGTGTATTAAGTTCATGGGGAAATAGAGTATTGCAATAAGAATAGTGACATGATGTATACTAGATCTATTCATGTAGGAATAGATCCCATCTTGTTATCCTTAATAGTAAAGATACATACGTGGCTTGCTACCCCTTCTGTCACTGGGTGAGGACACCATAAGATCAAACCCATCACAAAGCACCTCTTCCCATGGCAAGAAAAATCGATCTAGTTGGCCTAATTAAACGAAAGATTCAAAGAAGAAATATACAGCTATAAGTAATCATGCATATAAGAGATCAAAAGAAGGCTCAAGTAATATTCATGGATAGGATCTGATCATAAACTCGATCTTTATCGGATTCCAACAAACACACCGCAAAAAGTCATTACATCAAATAGATCTCCAAGAGAGCACTGTATTAGAATCAAAAAAAGAGAGAGAAAGCCATCTAGCTACTGCCTACGGACCCATAGGTCTATGGTGGACTACTCACGCACCATCGGAGAGGCACCAAAGAAGATGATGAACCCCTCCGTGATGGTGTAGATTGGATCTCGTGGTTTTGGAACTTGCGGCGGCTGGAATTGTGTTTCGTCTGGTCCCCTAGGGTTTCTGGAATTTATGAGAATTCATAGAGCTGAGAGGTGGTGGAGGAGACCCCTATGGGCCCCACAGCCCATCAGGGCGTGCTTGGGCCTACTGGCGCGCCCTGGTGTCTTATGGGCTCAACAGGCCTCCCCTAGGTGCTTCCTTGGCTCTCAAGTTGTCTTCTGGTCCCAAAAACTCTCCAAAAAGTTTCATGGCATTTGGAATTTGTTTGCTACTAATATTTTGTGAAGTAAAAAACAAGAAAAAAATAGCAACTGGCACTCGGCACTACGTCAATAGGTTAGTCCCAAAAAATGATATAAAGTTTCTATAAAATGATTGTAAAACATCCAAGAATGATAATATAATAGCTTGGAACAATAAAAAATTATAGATACGTTGGCGACGTATTAGCTTTGCATAGGTAAGAACGGTTCTTAATAGTCACCCATAACAGCAACGTAAAACATGCAACAACAAAGTAGAGGACGTCTAACTTATTTTTGCAGGGTATGTGTCGGTGTCAAAACCGGCGGATCTCGGGTAGGGGTTCCCGAACTGTGCGTCTAGGCGGATGGTAACAGGAGACAAGGGACACTAAGTTTTACCCAGGTTCGGGCCCTCTCGATGGAGGTAAAACCCTACGTCCTGCTTGATTAATATTGATGATATGGGTAGTACAAGAGTAGATCTACCACGAGATCAGAGAGGCTAAACCCTAGAAGCTAGCCTATGGTATGATTGTTGTTCTATCCTCTATCGACTAGCCTGGCCCTGGTTTATAAAATGCACCAGAGGCCTAGGTTAACAAGAGTCCTAGCCGAATACGCCGGTGGGGAGAAGTCCTTGTCTTGATCGCCAAGTCTTGTGGAATCTTCCTTGTATGAGGCTGCTGTCCGAACTGGCCCATAAGTATAAGGCCACGGGGGTCCTCGGCCCAATTTAATAGATTGGGAGACGACGTGGTGAGTACCCCCTAGTCCAGGACACCGTCAGTAGCCCCCTGAACCGGTCTTCATGTTAGGGACGCTCCTCGATTCTTCCAAATTATTCTTCATCTTCGGTCGTCGGTCTTGAAAACTGGTTCAACAAATCTTCTTTATCTTCGATCTTGAGGATCGCCGAAATGCATTCGACGGGTTTACACGTAGGGTATCCGAGGAGCCCCTTTAAGTTTCCGGCCTTTATCAATGCCTTGTTTATTTTTATGCCACACCTCGGGTTTGAAGTTGTTCCCGGGAGGCAGTGTCCTCTTGCGTCCGAGCTCCAATGCCGGACTGCATTCGAGGTATCCTTTGCAGCCGAGCACCAACGCCGGACCGCTTCCCAACTTTAATGCCGGGATGTATCCGAGCTCCAACGCCGGACTATGTATCGAAGCTCCAACGCCGGACTGTATCCGAGGTGTCGTAAATCACCTTGGTTCAAAAAAGTTTGAAGGAGTTTAGCCGAGCTTAATGCCGGAAACCCTCTATGGAGCCAGCCACTAGCGACCGAGCTTTATGCCGGACTGCTTCCGAGGTGGTGCACCACCCCGAATGTGGGCCTATTTTTGGCATTATTTTTGATTGGTGCAATTTGTTCTCTGCCGAGATATATAGCCAGTAGCCCTCAAGGTGGGTATCGGTCTAAAACCTGAGATGCACATGAAGGATGACATAAGACCACTGATCCCAGTAGCCGCTGAGACTCAGGTCGATTTGCAAAATCGGCCTAAGGATCAAGTCCTAGCTCGGCAGAATACTTTGGGACACTAAAAGCGGCGTGCTCAGTCCTCGAGACTCAGGTTGGGTGCGGCCGACCAACCTGAGGATCAAAATCTCCTCGGGAACTATAATGCACATAAAATTTTCTGCATTGGACAAGCAATGCAGTAGCCCCCGAGACACTGGTCGGGTGGCAACACCAGATCAGGGGATCGATGTGCCCCTTTAATATGTTTAAATAATAAGCCCGAAGCCCAGTAGCCCCCGAGCTTTAATGCGGGCACGGGTGGCCGAATTAAGGATCGATATCCATAGTAAAATCACAAATTGTGTGTAATGACTCTATGTATCCAAGTACTTTACGTCATTTAATGCTCGGATCCGCATTGTACAAAACTTTGTTAACCGACCATCGGCTTCCACCTCCTCGGCCAGTAGCCGAGGAGTGTTTGTCTTACTTTATAAAGCCTTTATGAGGACGACAAACAAGGCAATCTGGCCATACGGTTTTATAAACAAAGGTACGCGGAGAGATATGTTATATTACTGTTTAACAGAAGAAATGTCTTCCAAACAAATTGTCCCGCTCTCGGTTCCTTTCTTTGGGTTCTCATACTAAGCATGATCTTAAAACCTGAGCTCCAATGTAAGAGCAAAATATCGAGGATTTAGTTTGGGAGGCTAGTTAATAGCCCCCGGTAGTGTTCGGCGACAGTCGAGGTCAAGCCATAAACACTTCGGCCAATGTTATGAACGGCTTGTTATTTAACATAGTCATCGGATCGCTTACCACTTTACGCTTATTGTGACAGTCAGTTTTCGGCTTTCTCCACTGAGGTGCTTAACCATGTGAGCTGGAAGCACAATCGCAGTGGTTCTCCCTTTGCATGCCTAGCCGAACAAAACGGAACGTAGGAAGCAAGTGCAGGAGCCGGGCAACCCAACTATTGACCGAATACACAATTCCAAACCGATGCATATATAGCAATATCTGAGAATGTTTTTGCCGAATCCCTAAAAGGTGTCCGGCGTTGCACTGCGAGACTAATGCTGGAAAAGCACAAATAGTTTAAAAATGCCAAAAATATTGGAAAACCAAGAAACGTCAGTAAAAACATGACGTCCGAACAATATCAAGTGTTCGGTGCCAATCCGAAAATTGGTCATAGAAAAAAGAAGTGCTTCTGTCATGCTTTAACATGATACATCCTATCTCAAGACTTCGAGCGGGTCAGCCTACGGCTTCAACCTCCTATCCCGAGGGCGGAGTACTTCTCATTAGGCCAGTTTAGCAAACAAAACTCTAGCGGCTTTGGGAGAGAAATTAGGCTCCCCGGCTAGTTACCGCACACTCGTGTCGAAAAAAGGAGTGATAAATAATAATAATAAAACTTTGCAACGACTAAGAAGAAGAACACTTATTATAAAACGGCTCAAATAAACTTAAGAGCCCCCAAGTGACTTGGGTAGGAGAATGATTGCATGTACCGAAGTACTTATATCATATCTATGTTCAACCGAACTTTAAACGCGTCTTAACCGACCATCGGCTTCTCCCTCTTCGGTCAAGGACCGAAAAGTGTTATGTACTCCATCGGTCGAGAATATCGACGGTGTTTCCAATAACCAGGCAATCAGGCCATAAGGCTGTAACAGACAAAGCGCGCTCAGGGAACTTATGCTATATTACTGCGAAGTGTAAGAAGCATCCTCGAAGAAAATAGTACCCCCACCGATACCTTTGTTCGGTGCTCATTGTTATTATGAGACTTGTGCAATAGATTTTTTGTACTCATGAGTTCCGTTGTGTGCCGACCATCATTGAAAACTATAAGAGCGCTAGCTTTCGGCTTCACCCAGTCTGAGGTCCGGCTCGGACGACCCGATCGTGACAATCGCAGAGGTGCTCCCTTTACTCCCTAGCCGAACAATCGGGAACGTAGGGGTAAACACAGGAGCGAGGCAACCCAACTTGCAAATCGCTTAAGTCAATATGGTGCATATTGTGGCGTAATACACGAACATGGAACGAAGCCGTACAAGTATAATCATATGCAACAGGAAAAGCTTCATAAAGGAAGCCCCCAAGTAAACGGGGTATTTGAATTTATGCGTCACAAACAAAGTTTGGACAAGGAAAAAAAATTACAAGCAATTTTTTTCCAAAAAAGTATAACGCTTGGTCGAACCGAACACAAGTTAGAAATTAAAGCTTTGAGCATGAAAGCGACTTAGCTGGTTAATGTGTTCGCAGTCCGAGCTTGATGCGGGACAAGGTTCTATCCCCCAAGCCGGTCTTGAGGTGGCGGACCGGAGAGCTCGACACGCCAAAGTGGTGACATAGCACAGTCGATGCAGACCAGCAGAGTGACGCCGAAGTCCCCGGATCATTTTCCTGTGCACAAAAATAGTGCAAACGGGAGATAATAGTAATAATGATAATTAAAAAAAATCGTTGCATAATGAATAATTTATGCAAAGTGAGTAATAAAATAAATATGGCCTGTCGCCGAAGTCAATGTCGATGCAAGGCGTCGGAGTGATGCGGTAAAGGCGTGGCAAACCCTGAATTCGTAGGTCGGTCCGAGCTCCGGATGCGGCGTTCGCCGGACTATGTACGGAAACTGACCGAACCACCATGCGACTGTCGTGAATGCGACCACCATTTGATAGACCTGTGTACATATGATGGACAAACCAGGGTAATAATTCCTTGGGAAAAATGAACCCAAACAAGCAAAATATATTTGGGATTGATAGCACCTGGTTTATTTGTTGTAGCAATCCGAAGGAAGGTGATTCCCAAAATTGGGACTCGCTTCGCACACCCATTTCCTGATGGGCGATAAAACGACGGCATGGCAATGCTAGTAAAGGTTGGCTCGCCGAGGCAAAGCCCTCGGCCCAGCTAACGTGACGGAGCTGGTCGGCTAGTGACGCCGAAGTGTCCGGAGTAGGTTGATGAAGAGATGGCGAAGCCCCCAGTCCAGCCGAGATGTCGAAGCCTCGATGTCAGCCGATGAGTCGAAGTAGTTCGGCGTGATGGACACCAGCTTGAAGAAGCGATAGTGCGGCCCTGTCGATGCAGGTCATGACGTGGTCGATGCCGGCTTAATGAAGCAACCTTGCGGTGATGCCAGTATGCCCGCTCCGTGTAATCCGTGGGGCGGGGATGTTGGTGATGTTTTATCCTTCGTGATGCCGGACTCTTGTTCGGCTTGCCAAGATGATGATTCGAAGAAGTTGAGCTCGGCTCAACAAAGTGACGCCGTGTCTAGCGCAGGTCGGCAGCCGTGGAGTAATATTGCCGGACTGGTTTGACACCAGCATGATGTTGAAGATCATGTTCAAAAGATCTTAAAGTTAGTGGGATGTGTTCGGGAACATACCCCATACAAAACTTCCTTCCAAAAGGGATGTCCGAAATCCCGTTCATAGAAAAGATGAACTCGGGTCGGAATCGTTTTCGCGTAGAAAACAGATCCGAAAAGTGATGCACTAATCGGAAGGTTCCCGGAGTTTGGACGGTCGGATCGAGCTGAAATTTTGAGAGGTGGTAGATATAGGAATTCCGAAGCCGATCAACGGTTGTATCTTCCAAAGGACGTCCGAGCTAGAATCTGGACACCACGCCCTAAACACATCCAAATTCCCGTCCAGATTTGACAGGGCTCCGGTATATCGTGGATTGCAAGAGATTCCTCCATCGGAACTCGACGAAATTTTCCAGGGTTGTTGTAGACTCAATTCCGCACAATTCCAACAAAGTGATTGTTAAAGCAATACTCGAGGAGGTGTTGGGAGCAGATACGAGTTCGCTGTCCAGAAAAACAGCACGGTCGCTTCAGGGCAATGTTGACGTTGAGCCCCCGAGCTCCATGGATGATTCCTCCGTGATCTTGATAGAGATCGGAGTTGATGTTTGATGAAGGCCCTCGTCCGAACATGGTGATCCGAACACGGGGCGCAATTCTTGGTCGAACCAAGGTGACCAGTCGAGCTGGTGATGAAGATGCCGAAGTCGCAGTTGATCTGCAGGCGAGCCATCGATCCTTTTGTTGATGACACAGCGAAACTCTCAATGAAAGCACCAATGTCGGTGTCAAAACTGGCGAATATCGGGTAGGGGGTCCCGAACTGTGCGTCTAGGCGGATGGTAACAGGAGACAAGGGACACGAAGTTTTAGCCAGGTTCGGGCCCTCTCGATGGAGGTAAAACCCTACGTCCTGCTTGATTAATATTGATGATATGGGTACTACAAGAGTAGATCTACCACGAGATCAGAGAGGCTAAACCCTAGAAGCTATCCTATGGTATGATTGTTGTTCTATCCTCTATCGACTAGCCTGGCCCTGGTTTATATAATGCACCAGAGGCCTAGGTTAACAAGAGTCCTAGCCGGATACGCCGGTGGGGAGAAGTCCTTGTCTTGATCGCCAAGTCTTGTGGAATCTTCCTTATATGACTGGCCCATAAGTATACAACCATGGGGTTCCTCGGCCCAATCTAATAGATTGGGAGACGACGTGGTGAGTACCCCCTAGTCCAGGACACCGTCAGTATGTTCTGATATGATATGGTCAAAGACATGATGAGATATATTTGATGTATGAGATGATCATGTTCTGTATAGATTATCACGACTTGCATGTTGATGAATACGGCAACCGGTAGGAGCCATAGGGTTGTCTTTAATTATTGTATATCATGCGTGTCAATCATTAAGCGCTATGTAATGCTATACTTTATCTCTAAACTGTAGCAATAGTTGTAGAAGCATGGTTGGCGTGACAACCCCGTGATACGTCTCCAACGTATCTACTTTTCCTATCGCTTTTCCTCCTATTTTGGAATCTAATTTGCATGATTTGAATGAAACTAACCCCAGACTGACGCTGTTTTCAGCAGAACTACCATGGTGTTGTTTTTGTGCAGAAATAAAAGTTCTTGGAATGGAACGAAACATTGTGAGGATTTTTTATATCAATAAAGAGAATTTCAGGAGCCAAGAGCCACCTAAGGGGGGCACCTGGGTGGGCACAACCCACCGATGCGGCTCGAAGCTACGTCGGTATTTCCCCAAAGAGGAAGGGATGATGCAGCATAGCAGCGGTAGGTATTTCCCTCAGATATGAAACCAAGGTTATCGAACCAGTAGGAGAACCAAGCAACATAACGTAACAGTCCGTGCACACACATAGCAAATCCTCGCAACCCAACATGTTAAAAGGGGTTGTCAATCCCTTTCGGGTAACGACGCCTCAAGATAGGCAAACAGACGTGAATAAAGCTGTAGTAGATTGATAGATCGAATGCCAAATAAAATAAATACGAATAAAACACAACAAGGTATTTTTGTATTTTTTGTTTAATAGATCTGAAAATAAAAGGCAAATAAAATAGATCACGAAGGCAAATAATATGAGAAAGAGACCCGAGGGCCGTAGGTTTCACTAGTGGCTTCTCTCGAGAAAAATAGCAAACAGCGGGTAAACAAATTACTGTTGGGCAATTGATAGAACTTCAAATAATCATAATGATATCCAGGAAATGATCATTATGTAGGCATCACGTCCAAGATTAGTAGACCTACTCCTGCCTGCATCTACTACTATTACCCCACACATCGACCGCTATCCAACATGCATCTAGTGTATTAAGTTCATGGAGAAACAGAGTAATGCAATAAGAACGATGACATGATGTAGACAAGATCTATCTATGTAGAGATAGACCTCATCGTTTTATCCTTAGTAGCAATGATACATACGTGTCGGTTCCCCTTCTATCACAGGGATAAAACACCTCTTCTCGTTGGAAGATAAATAGATCAAGTTGGCCAAACAAAACCCAAATATCGGAGAAGAAATACGAGGCTATTAGCAATCATGCATAAAAGAGATCAAAGAAACTCAAAAACTTTCATGGATATAAAAGATAGATCTAATCATAAACTCAAAGTTCATCCGATCCCAACAAACACATCACAAAAAGAGTTACATCATATGGATCTCCAAGAGACCATTGTACTAAGAATTCAGCGAGAGAGAGGAAGCCATCTAGCTACTAACTACGGACCCGAAGGTCTACAAAGAACTACTCATGCATCTTCGGAGAGGCACAAATGGAGGTGGTGAACCCCATATATGATGGTGTCTAGATTGGATCTGGTGGTTCTGGACTCTGTGGCATCTGGAATTAATTTTCGTCGACTCCCATAGGGTTTCTGGAATATTGGGGTATTATAGAGCAAAGAGGCAGTCCGGGGGGCACCCGAGGTGGGCACAACCCACCAGGGCGTGTTTGGGCCTCCTGGCGTGCCCTGGTGGGTTGTGCTCTCCTCGGAGCACCCTCCAGGCGCAGCCTTGGCCCATTAGGTGTCTTCTAGTCCAAAAAAAATTCTCCGTAAAGTTTCGTTGCATTTGGACTCCATTTGGTATTGATTTCCTACGATGTAAAAAACATGCAGAAAACAACAACTGGCACTTGGCACTATGTCAATAGGTTAGTACCAAAAAATGATATAAAATGACTATAAAATGATTATAAAACATCCAAGATTGATAATATAACAACATGGAACAATAAAAAATTATAGATACGCTGCAGACGTATCAGCATCTCTAAGCTTAACTCCTACTCGTCCTCGAGTAGGTAAGTGATAAAAACAGAATTTTTGATGTGGAATGCTGCCTAACATGTCATATCATATTATTTTCTTTATAGCATGGACACTTGGACTTTATATTGTTCAAAGCAATAGTCTAGTTTTGGCATGATAATTTAAATACTCAAGCATATCGACAAGCAACCAAGTCTTTCAAAATATCAACGCTAAAATAAGCTATCCCTAGCCCATCATGCTCAGTCATTGATCCATTCATGAAACACACTCGCATATTAACTACACCTAATACTCAAGTACGATCATATTGCCTCCTAGTTGGTGCTTTTATAAGAGAAGATGGAGACTCTAATTCAAAAATAAAAATTGCATAAAGTAAAAGATAGGCCCTTCGCAGAAGGAAGTAGGGATTTGTAGAGGTGCCAGAGCTCAAAGCAAAAATTGAGAGATAAAAACATTTTGAGAGGCATACTTTTCCCACCAAAGAAAATGACTTAGAGCTCCCAACACTTTCCATGCTAGATATATCATAGGCGGTTCCCAAAGAGAAAATAAATTTTATTTCTTTTTCAACCATACTTTCACTTTCCATGGCTAGCTGTCGGTGTCAAAACCGGCGGATCTCGGGTAGGGGGTCCCGAACTGTGCGTCAAGGTCGGATGGTAATAGGAGACAAGGGACACTTTATTTTACCCAGGTTCGGGCCCTCTCGATGGAGGTAAAACCCTGCTCCTGCTAGATTAATATTGATGATATGGGTAGTACAAGAGTAGATCTACCACGAGATCAGGGAGACTAAACCCTAGAAGCTAGCCTATGGTATGATTGTGTATGATGATGGTTGTCCTACGGACTACAACCCTCCGGTTTATATAGACACCGGATAGGGTTAGGGTTACACAGAGTCGGTTACATTGGTAGGAGATCTTGAATATCCGCACACCTAGCTTGCCTTCCACGCCAAGAAAAGATCCTTCCGGACACGGGGACGAAGTCTTCAACTTTGTATCTTCATAGTCCTGGAGTCCGGCTGAAGGTATAGTTCGTCTATCCGAACACCCCCTAATCCAGGACTCCCTCAGTAGCCCCTGAACCAGGCTTCAATGACGACGAGTCCGGCGTGCAGATTGTCTTCGGCATTGCAAGGCGGGTTCCTCCTCCAAGTTCTTCAAGAAGATTGTAAACACCACAAAATAGTGTCTGGCTCTGCAAAACAAGGTTCCACATATTGCCACACAGAGAATAATATTAAGACAAATCAAATCTGATGACGTATCCCACAGTGCGTCATAACACTGCGGCCAAGCCTTCTATAAATTGTTTTCATCGTTCCACCTCAGCCCGTATAGCGAGGCGGTTTCCTTGGCATGTCTTGTCGAAGTAGAGATCGTGTGCCCCCCTCTAACGGGATTCTCATTAATACGGATGTGGGTAACGCAACCGCTCCATTTACCGCGGCGTTTGGGAGGCAAGTGAGTTTTATTAGATAGGTGAGGACGCCTAACCGTACCTGCTTATTTAAAGGGATAAGGATTCACCCTTTTAACCTACGCCTTCTTCCTCCTTTGCCGATCCATCTCTCGCGCACTCAAGCCCCAGCGCCCAAGTCCGCTCTTCTTCCTCAACCTTCTCCAACAATGTCCGGAGCGGGAGGCAAGTGGATGGTCTCCTCCGTTACGGAGGCTCAAGTAAAAAGGCTAAGGAAAGCCGGATACTTATCCAAGGATATCCCTCATCGGCTTCCTGATAAGGGGCAGCTTCTTCCTACCCCAAGGCCCCATGAGAGGGTGGTTTTTCTCCCCCACTTCCTCCGCGGACTGGGCTTTCCACTTCACCCATTTGTCCACGGGCTCATGTTCTACTACGGCCTAGATTATCACGATCTGGCCCCGAACTTCGTCCTCAACATCTCGGCATTCATCGCCGTGTGTGAGGCCTTTCTCCGCGTCTGCCCCCACTTTGGCCTCTGGCTCACGACCTTCAACGTCAAGCCCAAGGTGGTGTCCGGCACCCAGGCGGAGTGCGGAGGTGCTATGGTTGGCAAAATAGCCAACGTCCTCTAGTTCGATGGCTCCCTCGTGGAGTCCCTAAAGGGGTGGCAGGCAGGGTGGTTTTACATCATCGAGCCCAGCGATCCGAAATGGGTCGCGGCCCCTGAGTTCAGATCCGGACCCCCCACGCGGCTCATGTCCTGGAAAGAGACAGGCCTGTCATGCGGCAACGAGGAAGAAGTGACTGGGTTGCAAACATGCATCCAGTCCCTGGTGGACAAGCCAATCCGGCTTGCCAACATAGTCCAGGTCATGCTCGTTCGCCTGATCCTCCCGTGCCAAGAACGGGATTTTGCACTGTGGGAATTCGACCCGGCGCAGCACCAGACCCTCAATAGGCTCTTTGACACGATGTATGAAGACGTCTGGAAGGTGCTAACCAAAAGCACCGAGTCCCCCACATCCGCCTCCGAGGATCGCAGATACAGCTCGCAGCTTATTGCCGGCGAGGTGAGCTATCTATACCTTTGACAGGTTCGTTAAGCTCTTCTTCATAGATTATCTCTATGCGGGATCTAAGCCCCCTTTTACCTTTGACAGGCTTGGCTGGAGTTATCCGGACCAATTAATTGTCCGGCTCCTCTGCCCAAAGACCCGGCCCCAGCTCTCTTGGTGAAGCTAATGGCTCCGGCACCTTACGTGGTGCCGGAGAGGAAGGCCAAGAAGAAGAAAACCACCGGGACTCGAAAGAGTTCCCGAAACATGGTGGTGTCGGACTCGTCATCCAACGAGTCCGCAATTCCCTCCTCCCGCGAAAACGAGGAGGAGGAACAAGGAAGCTCTCCCCCTCCAGCGAGGGGAGCAAACAAGAAGAAGGCCGCCCCAACAGGGGAGGCCGAGGGGTCAAAGAAAAGGAAGACCCCTTCGCCGGACTGCTCCCACGACGCCGAAGAGGGCGGAGAGGAGTGGGCGGACAGGACCAAGCGTCCGGCGAAATCGTAAGTATTTTTATACCAGAGTAACTCATGATACCCCTTTTTTTGTGTGCGGCTTTCCCTAATATCGCATGCATTTTATGCAGCCCGCCCCGAGCCGAACTCGACGACTCGTCGAGCGGCTCTTTGGATTCGTCGGACGTGAACTCTGTTCCGCCCGCGGTCTCCCCCCGTGGGGCGGACGACGCCGAAGTGGCGCCCCGCCAAGCTTCAGGGCAGGAGGAGATGGTCCTGGAGGAGCCAGAAGGCAATCCACCGGACCCCAGGAGTGAAGGGGATGAAACCCTCAGAGCTCCAAGTCCGGCTTTGTGCCGGACACCGCGCCGGACTCGACAGTCCCGGTCCGCGGCGGGCGAACTCCTTCCAAGAGGAGTAAGCCGTCCGAGCCGGCGGCCTCCGTCCAACCGGAGGCGCCGGACAATTTGCTGGAGGTGCTTGAGGGCGCCGCCATCGACGAGGAGCACCGTACTGTTATGAGTACGGTGATCCAAAGGATTCAGTCCGCCAAGAGCGGACTGAATGAAGCTTGTGCTAGCCTTCTAACAGGCTTCGAGGTAAGTAAAAATGTGCCAATTTATTTACCGCATAGACAGTAGCCCCTAATGCTCTGTTTGGTGTTCGAGAACAAAAGCCGAATAGAGGATCTAATAATTTTCGCAGGAGTCTAATAAAAAGGTCAAATATGCGTATGCAGGCTTTGCTGCTTTCCACCGCCGCACTGACTGCGCAGGTGGAAGTCCTTAAAAAGGACCTCGGGCAGTCCGAGCAAGAGCTCGACCTTGCCAAACGGCAGCTTGAGGAGAAAGAAGGTACGAAATACCCTAAAAAAGAAAGGTGCCTATAGATAGGCTTGATTGCAAAAAGAAATAACAGGATTGTGCTGCTTATTGTAGGAGCCACCGCCGAGGTGACAACCCTGAAGCAGGCGCTGGCTGAGGCCGAGAAGAAAACGGCCGAGGAGCGCACCGAGCGAGAGAAGCTTGGGGTCCAAGTCGGCGAGGTGCAGCAAGAGCTGCAAGCTCTCATGAAAAAACATGAGGGTTTGGAGCTTGAGGCGAAAACGCAAGCATCCGAACTCGCCTCGGCCGTCGAGACCACCAAGAATGCCAAGGCCGAAGCCCAGAAGGCCCTCCAAGAGTTGGAGGATGCGAGAAAGATAGCAGCGGGTAAGGAATTCTCAATGCAAAGTAGGAATATAAAAGTAAATTACCTCTTACTTACCCGAATCCGGAGTTCTCCAGGGGCGTTCTTCGATCTTCCCTGCAGTGCATCCGACGCCGCCGTGTTCTACCGAGCTGAAGAGGGAAGCTCGACGGAGAGTGTGTTCTGGTCTCAGTATTCTGAGGCCGGACACCCTGTGCCCTTGAGCGATCAGCTGAAACAGCTGGCCGAGCTCCACAAGGCGGCCGAACAGGCCATGAAGGGCTTACTAGTTCGGCTGTGGCCTGGAGAGGCCCTGCCTGGGAGCTACTTCGGGCTGGTGCGGCGGTTGGTGGAGGCCTGTCCATGGCTTGAAGTCATCAAGCGCTCCGTCTGTATTGAAGGTGCCTGGAGGGCCCTTGCCCGTGTAAGGGTACACTGGGGTAAGCTGGACGGAGAGAAGCTGGTGAAGGACGGGCCGCCGCAGGGGAAGGAGCATCGCAAGCCTGAGAACTACTACAAGGATGTTCTTGCCGGAGCCTGCCTTGTCGCGGATGAGTGTACTAAAGATGTAGTATTTGAATGAACTTGCTCGTTTGTATCCTGTGCGCTGAAAACTTGTTCATATGCGCTAAGCAATGCTTGTTTAATTTAAAATATTATTTTCTGTGCGGCCGTTTATCAAAAATTGAGAGATGGCGAGTCGTCGGCTTCTGCCCCCATGCCACTAGTGCTGGGGTGTTCGGGATAAACCTGAGGGCTCTTGTTCCCATAGTTGGGTCCTTCGAGGGAGGCTCTCAGCACAGCGAACTAGGCAATCAGACTATAATGCTTGAACACTCTCACTTAGCCATAGAACGTTATAATTTTAAATTTCGGCGAAGCCCCTAGTTCGGAAGGCCGAATTCGGGGCGCTATCCACGCCTTTGGCCGGACATAGCCAGCTCCTCGCTCAAAGCGGCATAAGCCTTTAAGGACTCAAAAAACCTCTCGAACAGCGACCGGTCTCGCGCCTTATCATGACAGTCTGTTTTAGCTTTCTCCACAGAGGTGCTCAACCCACCTGATCTGGGGCACAATCGCAGTGGTTCTCATAGTGCTACCTTAGCCGATAGAGCGGAACGTAAGGTACCAAAACATAGGAGCCGGGCAAACCCAACATGTGACCAAAATCATGACTCGGAGCCGATGCATATAGTGCTATAAGTTCGGGGTGCCGCACTTGTGAAAGTGTACGGACTTCTCACAACCAGATAGAAGGGTAATGAAGCCCCTGTCGTGGTTAGCCGTACCATGGTGTACGGGTGCCATCATGTTATTTAATAAACATATATATATAAAAAGGATAATGCAAAAGATAGACAAAAAGCTATGCATTGTTTACAAGGAGGCTATTTATCAAAAGCCGAACGATACAAGTAGTGCGATAGGCAAAAAAGATATTAGACTATTTAACATGTCCTGGCCAGGCGCAGGCCGCGAAGTTTAGAAACAGATATATCGCTCGAAATAGAGACCACCTGAGAATTCCGGAGTGCGGCGTAGCTTTGTTTGCTTTCCTGGGTCTTGTATCATTTGTGCGACAACACTGCCGGACAGGTATCCAGAGTATGGAGTCCTGAAAGTAAAAGAAGTGTGGTAGCCCCTAGTACGTTTGACGCCGTATCTTAGGCATGCCGTTTAATGTGCCCCTCCCCCTGTGCCCATGGAATTTTAAAGGCATAATTGTGTACTCTAGGTACTGGCTCCTTTATGGTGCGATGGCTGGGGTTGGGGCCGAATTGCTACGCTTGCTCCAAACGTGCCAAACGGTCTTGTTGCAGGTTACTCCGGGCGCGCTTTGCATTGTCCGGTTTTTTAACGGCCGGACTGGAGTGTTGCCTTGAGAGGTTGCTTTGTACTTCCGCCGTGAGGGCCGCTGTGTGCTCCTCTGTACGGATGGAGCGTTCGGTGTTTCCGCTGACCGTGATTACTCCTCGAGGGCCTGGCATCTTGAGCTTGAGATATGCGTAGTGCGGCACCGCATTGAATCTAGCAAATGCGGTTCGTCCAAGCAGGGCATGATAGCCACTGCGGAACGGGACTATATCGAAGATTAACTCTTCGCTTCGGAAGTTATCCGGAGATCCGAAGACCACATCAAGTGTTATCGAGCCTGTGCAATTGGCCTCTACACCTGGAATGACGCCTTTAAAGGTCGTCCTTGTGGGCTTGATCCTTGAAGGATCTATGCCCATTTTCCACACTGTATCCTGATAAAGCAGGTTCAGGCTACTGCTGCCGTCCATGAGGACTCTTGTGAGGTGAAATCCGTCCACGATTGGGTCAAGAACCAATGCGGCAAAACCGCCGTGACGGATGCTAGTGGGGTGGTCCCGCCGATCGAAGGTGATTGGGCAGGAGGACCATGGGTTGAACTGTAATGCCCTCGATGCGGCTATATCTCCCACGTGTCGAAGCACGACTTAGAGGCATAACCGCATTGAAAGCAATGTCGCAAGTGAGGTAATCTTCACACAACCCATGTAATACATAAGGGAAAGAGATACATAGTTGGCTTACAATCGCCACTTCACACAATACATGAGTAAAGCATTACATCATACAGATACAATCAAGGTCCGACTACGGAACGAAAATAAAAGAAGACTACCCAAAATGCTACACATATCCCCAATCGTCCCAACTGGGCTCCACTACTGATCAACTGAAACGAAACAACACAAAGAACAAGATCTTCATCGAGCTCCTCCTTGAGCTCGGGTGCGTCACCTGCACGGTTTCATCGGCACCTGCAAACTGGTTTTGGAAGTATCTGTGAGTCACGGGGACTCAGCAATCTCACACCCGCGAGATCAAGACTATTTAAGCTTAAAGGTAGGACAGGGTGGTGAGGAGGAGCTGCAGCAAGCGACTAGCATATCTAGTGGCTACCATACACAAAAGAGAGCGAGAAGA
The DNA here is from genome assembly GCA_032464435.1 of Aegilops umbellulata. Lineage (NCBI taxonomy): Eukaryota > Viridiplantae > Streptophyta > Magnoliopsida > Poales > Poaceae > Aegilops > Aegilops umbellulata. The sequence goes on along the minus strand of CP136058.1, from coordinate 373,990,097 downwards.
GGAGGCAAAAGCACGGTCGAACAACTATGATCAAGAAGTGATCCTAGAACAACCTACGTCAAGCATAACTCCAACACCGTATTCACTTCCCGGACTCCGCCGAGAAGAGACCATCACGGTTACACACGCGGTTGATGAGTTTTAATTACGGTCAACTTCGGGTTTTCTACAACTGGACATTAACAAATTCCCATCTGCCTCATAACCGCGGGCACGGCTTTCGAAAGATAATACCCTGCAGGGGTGTCCCAACTTAGCCCATTATAAGCTCTCACGGTCAACGAAGGATATTCCTTCTACCGGGAAGACCCGATCAGTCTCGGAATCCCGGCTGCAAGACATTTCGACAATGGTAAAACAAGACCAGCAAAGCCGTCCGATGTGCCGACAAATCCCGATAGGAGCTGCACATATCTCGTTCTCAGGGCACACCGGATTGTCCAAACTTCCGGTAGGCGAGCCCAGAGTTGCCCCTGGTAGCCACCGGCGGATGACGGTTTGGACCAACACTCGAAGGAGCACTGGCCCGGGGGTTAAAATAAAGATGACCCTTTAGTCTGCAGAACCCAAGGGAAAAAAAGGCTTAGGTGGCAAATGGTAAAACCAATGTTGGGCCTTGTTGGAGGAGTCTTATTCAAAGCGACCTGTCAAGGGGGTCCCATAAATCACCCAACCGTGTAAGGAACGCAAAATCAAGGAACATAACACCGGTATGATGGAAACTAGGGCGGCAAGAGTGGAACAAAACATCAGGCATAAGGCCGAGCCTTCCACCCTTTACCAAGTATATAGATGCATTAATTAAATAAGAGATTTGTGATATCCCAACAAATATCCATGTTCCAACAAGGAACAACCTTCATCTTCACCTGCAACTAACAACGCTATAAGAGGGGCTGAGCAAAGCGGTAACATAGCCAAACAACGGTTTGCTAGGAAGGGATGGTTAGAGGCTTGACATGGCAACATGGGAGGCATGATATAGCAAGTGGTAGGTATCGCAGCATAGGCATAGCAAAAGAGCGAGCAATCTAGCAAGCAAAGATAGAAGTGATTTCGAGGGTATGGTCATCTTGCATGAAATCCCGCAAGGAAGAAGAACGAGTCCATGAAGAAGACAAACGGACGTAGTCAAACGAATCCTCACAACTCCGGAACGAAACCGAAGCTAACGAGAGAAGCAAACTGGAAAGAAGCAAACAACGTAGTAAACAACCATCACATGAACATGACATGATGCACAGTCAAGTATGATGCATGTCCGGTTTAAGAGCATGACAAAGCATGGCAAAGTGCAACAAACAATATTACAAATTAAGTGGAGCTCAATATGCAACGAGTTGCATATTGACGAAACACCACAACAATTGTTTAGTTCTCTCCCGTTTATGTACTCAACAATATTAAATGTTGTTAAACATGGCAAGGGGTGAAGCATAATAAAACTATCTATCTAGGCAAGTTTAAATGAGGCCGGAACAACAAACAACAACTCCGGTAAATCCCCATATGCATTTAGCAAATTAATGGAAACATCAAATATAAAAATTTTAAATGTTGTTATTATGATGCGGATGACATATGCAAGTTTATGCAAATTTTTATGAAAATGTAGACATGAGCATGTTATGAAGAATTTTTCACCGTGGTAGAAAGAAAGGGGTGCCACAACAACGAATCCGAAAATGATGCCACGGCAACATAACGGTTCCGGTAGCTCATTGAGATATCGGTGCAAAAGAAGCAAGTGTGCGGAACATGCAAGATGGTGGGGTGATCCCGGCGACCGGGTTCCCACGGATCGATGGCATGGCAAACGAGGAGGAACGTGCAAGGAACAACTCGAACACGGGCATCTCATACAACCCACATTCATTCTCGGAAGGTCGTCTCGGGATTATACCTTCGAAGCATGCATTTTCGGGGCGGATCGAGTTCGATGCGGTGTAGGGGAAGTAGTTGTACACGGATCTTGTCGGATCCACGGCGACGGTAGTCATACACGGTTCGTAGATGTTCAGGGTCGCCATGAGGAACTTGTCAAAACCAGGGACTCGGTCGTCGGTATAGGTACTTGGTGAAATCCACGGGTGTCAGTAGCTGTACATGGTCTTCGCGTTGTAGTCTGACTTGGCGATTCCAAAACATTCATCGGTAGTTGTTGGGGATATTACTACTGAGCGTAAACCGGCCTATACGGGCCGGGTTAACTTCATCTGTAGTTCAAGAATGGTAAAGCCCAGGAGGCTATGTAAAGGCCCGAGGCCGTAGTCGGTTTAACATCTGTAGCCGTAAACCGGCCTATGTACAACTTGTATTGTAAGTTAGGGATAAGGAAGAGACCAACCCGGGTACGAGTATAAACCGGAGATTGGGACTCTATGAACCGACGGGCGTCACCCGTGTATATAAGGGGACGACCCGATATCGGTTCAGGGAGAGACAACCACAACTCGAGGCCTAGGCGAAGCTTATCTGCTCCCTAGCCATCGAGACTTCATCAATTCCACCACAAACTAGACGTAGGCTTTTACCTTCATCGAAGGGGCCGAACTAGTATAAACCCTCTGTGTCCCTGTGTCCGCTTTAACCCCTTCGAGTTAACCCGTTGCGATGGCTCCACGACTAAGTCCTTTGGCTAGGACATCTGCCGTGACAAACCCACGACAGTTGGCGCCCACCGTGGGGCTATCGCACGATGGTTTCAAGTTCTTGGAGGGCCGCTTTGAAGGACTCAAGGGATATGCCGTGGGCCGGATGACCAAGAGTCGCCGCGGCAAGATCTACATCGATGATGCAAGCTGGGGCCCTGAGGCCGGCTCAATTGAGTACGGGTACTGGGTCCCCTTTGGCGGAATACATGTTTTCATCGGCAAGATTGGTGAACCGGGCCCTCAGCTGGACACCTGCACCGACCTCATCGAGACAGCTCAGCGTGGGCGACCTGCCCGGGTTAAGCCAGCCGTGAAGCGTGCCTTTGTGGGAGTCATCCACGGGCGAGACTATGAGGACGGATCAGAATCTGGTGGCGAAACCGTGGTTTATTCCGGTGATGAGTCGTCAAACGGGGAAACTGAGTCCATGTATCAAGTACATGATGATCGGATTGGGGGCTGTTCCGATGGCAACAGTATTCCGGAACCCTCCGATCTGCCTAGTCGGGTCGGCATATTCATGGCTGGCACCTAGGCAGCGCCTCATTCATCGACGGCCGCAGCAATGGTTTCCGGTTCAACGGCTGCCGGAGCAGGAGGTTCTGTGCGCCCCCCGGTTCAAGTATTATCCGATCTATTCGACGCACTGGCGGCGCTCTTGACAGAGGCTAATCCGGCGGATCGGGATGCTCATAACGCAGAGATTGCAACGGTGAGAGAGCAGATTAGTCAGGCCAAGGCCGATCTGGCAGCCGAGGAGGTCAGGATGACTACGGAACGGGCCGCTTTGGACGCGCAAGCCTATAAGTTCATGCTGGATCAGAACGCTTCGCAGGAGGTCATGAGGAGGAAATATCGGTCCCGCCTGCCACCGGTTTTTGAAGGAAGGGATCTTTTCAAAACTCCTGGAGCAGGGATCTGTAATCAGCCAGTGGTAAACCGAGCAGAGGCGCCCGGGACAAGCGCGCCGGTTCAGCCCCGCGTAATAGATCTACCCCGTTATAACCCGGAGCCGCGGGTTGTGACCACACCCCCGGATCATTACTCCAACCCGCTGGATAATCTTGTTGCTGCGGCAGCGCGTCTAGAGGCTATTCCGGTCGAAGGAGATTCGTTACAGGCCGTAGAGACGCGCCGGGTCAAGGAGCTCCTCAGAACGGCGCTGGTCCAACAGGAGGCGTATTCATACAGCCGCGAGCGGATTCATTCTACTCCACGTCCAATCCGGAGTTATAACAGGCACCTGGAAGAACAAGCTGAGTCCAGCAATGCACGGCATGGAGGGCCCCGCGGCGACAATCCGGCTCCTGATGCTCAGGAGTTGGTAGACCGGGCCCGGGCACGCAGAGAAGCCGCATTGGCAGCACATCAGACTACGCCGGTTCGTCCCACCACTTCGGTCGAACCAGGGCTTGCTTCTAGCACTTTGGGGGTGCCTTGCCTTATACCGGCTTTGCGCAATGTGCGCCTGCCTAAGGATTTCAAGGGGCCGCGCAAGGTACCAAATTATACAGTAGATCAACCCCCGGAGGCGTGGGTGGAGAGTTATGAGGTGGCCATGGAGATGCTTGACGTGGATGAAGCTGCATGTGCAAAATATTTCTCTATGATGCTTGAAGGAACGGCCCGCACTTGGTTAAAAAGCCTGCCGCCCAATACCATCGGTTCATGGGCTCAATTGTGAGCACGGTTTATCAGTAATTTGAAAGATACGTGCAGGCAGCCCATGTCGATAGTGGACTAGCCGCCTGCGTCCAGGCGGAAGGAGAATCAACCACTCATTGGGTCCGCCGCGTTTCGTAGATCTTGCATTCATCAGACCGCATTAATGCTGACACTGCAGTTGTGACTTTGGAAAGCAATTGCCGGTTTGGGCCCTTGAGATTGAAATTAGGACGAATGAAGCGCCATGGCACTGACATAGGGACGCTCATGGCCGCTTTGGTAAAGTATGCTGATTCTGATAGTACCAAGGATCCCGAGTCTGATGATGAAAAGGCGGGGAAGGGAAAGAAGAACGGCAATTTCAGAGGACAGCAGCATCACCCAGGGAACGGCGTTGGAGGCAAGCGTAAAGCGGACGTCTCCATGGATTTTGTGGCTAACACCAATGTGCAGAATAGGGGCCGGCCGCGTAGGGGCAAGGGCCGCGGTGGCGGACCCAGCCCCAATCCAGAGCGCTTGAATAGTTTGTTGAATCAGCCCTGCCCAAAGCACGGAACGACGGAGGAACCAACAAACCATCTATGGAAGGATTGTTACATCATGCGAGAGTTCAAGAATTCCAATGCCTTCCGGTATGATCATAATCCCGGTGGCGGTTCAGGATCCGGGCCAAACCATGGTGGAGGAAACTCCGGTTCAGGGTTTAATGGTAATCCGAGCGGGGCTGGTAATCCGGGCGGACATGGTAACCAACATAACCAGAATGATCAAGGGGGCTATAATCAGCAGCAGTCGGGATACCAGAGCAATCCGAAGCAGTTAAACAGTGGCCAGTACCATGTATTCACCACTAGCTTGGACAAACGAGACCAGAAGGTCCGGAAGAGGGCAGTTAACTCTGTTGAACCGGCCGTGCCCAGATATCTACGATGGTCAGAGCAGCCGATCACCTGGAGTAGAGAGGATCACCCTCCTCGAGTGGATAATCCGGGTCAACTGGCTTTAGTGGGGGCGCCTCAGGTAGGAGGTTATAAGTTCACCAAGGTGCTCATGGATGGGGGCAGCAGTATTAACATCCTGTACTATGAGACCTTTCGACGTATGGGGCTCAAGGATAAAGATCTACGGCCTTCACACACGGTTTTTCATGGCGTGGTGCCAGGCAAGTCTGCGTATCCCGTGGGCGAGATAGCATTGGAGGTGGCTTTTGGTGATGATCGCAATTCCCGGTCAGAAACACTGACTTTTGAGGTGGTGAAGATCCAAAGCCCGTACCATGCCTTGTTTGGTCCGCCGGCTTATGCCAAATTCATGGCACGGCCCTGTTATGTATATCTGCAGCTCAAGATGCCAGGCCACAAGGGAACCATCACGGTTCACGGGAGCCGCAGGATCGCTTTGGAGTGTGAAGAGGGAGATGCCGCCTATGCGGAATCGGTTTGTGCTGCGGAGGAACTCAAATACTACAAGGATAATGTTGATCCAACGGATATGACCCCTTTAAAGAAGCCTACCACAGAGCATGATCCGGTTTTAAAATTCACGTCAGCCGCGGAGACCAAGCTTGTTGATTTCGTAGCTGGTGATTCGTCCAAGCAATTCAGCATCAGTACCAATTTGGATCCAAAATAGGAAAGCGCGCTCATCGAGTTCCTCCGTGAGAATCGGGACATCTTTGCATGGAAGCCCTCTGACATGCCAGGTGTACCGAGGTGACTCGCTGAGCACACCCTTAATGTAGATCCTACATACAAACCGGTGAAACAGTTCCTCCATCGGTTCAATGAGGAGAGAAGAAAGGCTATTGGAGAAGAGGTGGCCAGGCTCTTAGCGGCCGGCTTCATCGTTGAAGTTTTTCACCCTGAATGGCTTGCTAATCCGGTGTTGGTCCTTAAGAAAAACGGCACTTGGCGTATGTGTGTGGACTATACAGATCTTAATAAGGCCTGCCCTGCAGATCCTTTTGCCCTCCCCCGTATTGATCAAATCATTGATGCTACGGCGGGTTGCGAGCGTTTATGCTTTCTGGATGCATATTCTGGTTATCATCAGATTAAGATGGCGGTTAAGGACCAGGAGAAGACGGCGTTCATTACTCCCTTTGGAGCCTTCTGCTATGTATCTATGCCTTTTGGGCACAAAAGTGCCCAGGCAACTTATCAACGGTGTGTGCAAAATTTTCTCCACAAGCAGATTGGTCGTAATGTGCACGCTTATGTGGACGACATTGTGGTCAAGTCAAGGAAGAAGGAAACGTTGGTCGATGATTTGAAGGAGACCTTTGATAACTTAAGGATATACAAGATGATGCTCAATCCAGCCAAGTGTGTCTTTGGTGTACCAGCTGGTAAGCTGTTGGGTTTCTTGGTGTCCAACAGGGGAATTGAGGCTAACCCGGACAAAATTACGGCTATCACCTCTCTAGCTAAACCGAAATGCATCAATGACGTCCAACGTCTGGCAGGCAGAATTGCTGCGTTAAGCCGGTTTATCAGCCGCCTCGGAGAGAAAGCAATTCCTCTGTATCAAATGTTGAAGAAGACAGATCAGTTTGTCTGGAATTCTGCTGCTGATCAGGCGTTCGAGGATTTAAAGCGACAGCTGGTCAATCCGCCCGTACTTGCTGCTCCCACTGATAAGGAACCATTGCTGTTGTATGTAGCCGCTAACGCTCGCGCGGTCAGTGTGGCTATTGTGGTAGAGCGGAAGGAGGCAGGCAAAGAATACCCGGTTCAGCATCCGGTTTATTACATCAGCGAGGTGCTGATTGAATCTAAGCAACGATATCCGCATTGGCAAAAGCTAGTATATGGAGTTTTTATGGCAAGCCGGAAGCTGAAGCAGTATTTCCAAGGCCACCCTATCACGGTGGTCAGCTCTGCTCCTTTGGGTGATATCATCCAGAACCGGGAAGCGACTGGTCGGATTGCCAAGTGGGCTATAGAGCTTGGACCGCACGGTTTAAAGTATGCGCCTCGCACGGCGATAAAGTCTCAGGCATTGGTGGATTTTATCAATGATTGGACGGAGTTGCAAGTCCCCGAAGAGAAGCCGGATCACACTTACTGGACCATCCATTTTGACGGATCACGTCAATTAGAAGGATCGGGGGCTGGAGTCATACTAACTTCCCCACGAGGTGATAAGTTTTGTTATGTTCTCCGTTTAATGTTCCCTTGTACTAACAATGCAGCAGAATATGAAGCCTTGCTCCATGGTCTCCGGATAGCTAAGGAGATGAATTTAAGCCGGGTTAAGTGCTTTGGCGACTCTGATTTGGTGGCCCAGCAGGTGTCTGGTACATGGGATTCAAGAGATCCACTCATGGCTGCTTATCATCGTGAGGTTGATGTGGTCGCAGGTCACTTCAAAGGTTATCAGGTGGACCATGTGGACCGACGAAAGAACGAGGCGGCGGATGCTTTAAGTCGACTGGGGTCACAGCGTAAACCGGTACCACCTAATGTGTTCCTTGATGTGCTTTACAGCCCGTCGGTTCAACTGCCTGGCGAAGCAAATTTGGCGGTTCCTGACCCAGAGGCTCAGATGGTCGCGGCATTACATGTCATCCCGGATTGGACGCTCCCTTACCTGGCGTACATGAACCGAGGGGAGTTGCCAGAGGATGAGGTTCTATCCAGGCAGATAGTACAGCGGTCCAAGTCCATGGTAGTGGAAAACGGCGAACTACATCATCGCAGTGTGACAGGAGCCTTTCAACGGTGTGTATCTCCTGAGGAAGGCCGTGAAATTTTGCGTGAGATCCACGAAGGAGATTGTGGTCACCACACCGGTTCAAAGTCTTTAGTGGCAAAAGCTTTTCGTCACGGTTTCTATTGGCTGACTGCTCATGCGGATGCGGAGGATCTGGTCAGACGGTGTGATGGTTGTCAAAAATTCTCAAGACGCGCTCACGTCTCGGCTCAAGAATTAAGGATGATTCCAATTACTTGGCCGTTTGCAACCTGGGGGCTGGACATGGTTGGGCCTTTCAAACGGTCCAAGGACAAGAAGACCCACCTTCTGGTGGCGGTGGACAAATTTACAAAGTGGATAGAAGCAGAGCCCGTTAGCAAGTGTGATGCGGCCACCGCGGTTTGGTTCATCAAAAAAGTGATTTTCCGGTTTGGTTTTCCACACAGCATCATCACAGACAATGGTACCAATTTATCTAAAGGTGCCATGAAGGAGTTTTGCAAACGAGAGCACATCCGCCTTGACGTGTCTTCAGTGGCACACCCACAGTCCAATGGTCAAGCAGAAAGAGCTAATCAGGAGATCTTGAGAGGAATTAAGCCCAGGCTTATGGTTCCTTTGCAGCGGACGCCGGGTTGTTGGGTCGAAGAGTTACCCTCTGTGTTATGGAGCATCAACACCACGCCTAACAGGTCAACTGGATATATGCCGTTCTTCATGGTTTATGGGGCAGAGGCGGTTCTTCCTAGTGACATACGACACGATTCACCTCGTGTGGCGGCTTACGTTGAAGCAGACAACGAAAGTTCCAGACAGGACGCTTTGGACCAGCTAGATGAAGAACGAGACATAGTAGCTGCCCGTTCAGCGATCTACCAACAGGATCTTCGTCGCTATCACAGTCGTCGGATCAGGACCAGAACCTTTCAAGAGGGAGATTTGGTGCTTCGACTTATTCAAGATCAAACCGAGATGCATAAATTGTCTCCGCCTTGGGAAGGGCCTTTCGTGGTCAGCAAGAATCTACACAATGGTTCATACTACCTGGTAGATGTTCGAGAGCACAAAGATTCACGCAAATCCGGACAAGAGACCGACAGACCGTGGAATATAGCTCATCTTCGGCCTTACTATACCTGAGCCATGGGCTCTGCTTATGTATATATCATGAATATGTATATATTATAATAAACCGGATCCTCAGCTAAAGCGGGGTATCTGTTCCTTTATATCATGTGTGGTTACACGGGGTTGTCTTTAAGCAACAGTCGGTTTACCCCTTGCAAGTCTTAACGAGATCACTTGAGGTTTCCTGTTCAAACATAGGTCGTGTTCGAACCAAAGAGAACATGGCTATCCTTATGAGTCATTTGGGGGCTCGGTCATGTTTGAACCGATGCAATACCTCTTGGCCGGCGAAAGCCACCAGAGTCATTTGGGGGCTCGGTCATGTTTGAACCGATGCAATACCTCTTGGCCGGCGAAAGCCACCAAAGTCATTTGGGGGCTCGGTCGTGTCCGAACCGATGCAATACCTCTTGGCCGGCGAAAGCCACTAAAATCATTTGGGGACACGGTCACGTTTGAACCGGTCACGCCTCTTGGTCGGCCTACGGGCCTTAGAGTCATTTGGGGGCTTGGTCGAACCCGAACCATAGCAATGCCACTTGGCCGGCATAATGCCACGCGTCATTTTGGGGTCCTGGCTGACTGGCACCATCGCTACACCTTAGGGGGGCTTGGTTGCGTCTGACCATGGTGATTCCGTCTGACCAAGCTCAATAGAGCTCTTCTTTTGCAAAAGGTTTTTGTCGCCGTATTTTGATCTCCTTCCTTTTTTGCAAAGAGTTGATAGTTTTTTTTCTTTTCTCTTAAACCAACAACATTCGGCACCGGTCCAACATAGCCAAGTTGGCAGGAACACGGCCCTCTTTTGCAAAAATCTGAGATTGTTGGCTCGGTTTGAGTTTTTTCTGCTAAATATCCTCTTTCGAGCAACGAAAGGCTGCTGTTATTAAAAGACGGTTTACATTGTAAACCGGTGTTATATACACAAGGGTTCAATTCCCCCATGACAGTTTAAGAGTTATCAACTCCCGCTTCAATATTGGCTACGAACGCCTATTTCATGCCCATTATATGACAGGTATTTCGTATCACAAAAGTTTGATCATACTTGCACGTTTCCTTGCGTAACTATAATAATTCGCAAGCTGGATGACGGTACAACCGCCCTGGTAGTTTAAAAATTTGTGATCGCAGGAGATATAAGTTGGCAATAATGATTTTCCAAAGGAGGATATCAGTGCTGATGCGCGAAGGCATCTCATGAAGCATAAGGTACGGTCTATCCTATTACAAGGCAACACGGTGCCCGAATAAGGTGATTGTTTCTTGACAAAGTATCAAAAGCAAACCAGTTAAAACTGCCCTCGGTTCACGCCTGCATGCCGTTCAGGTTTGATGGTTCTGGATCATCCTGCTCCGCTTCAACGTCCTCCTCCCTACCCAGCGGCTGGAAGTCAACAGTGGTCCAATCAATCCCCATTAATGCTTGAAAAACGGCTTCCTCATGTATCAGTGACGACGGTTCAATATCAGGGGCATAAGTGTGCTTATGGATTGGAGGAATTAAGTTTTCCGCTTTAGGGATTGGCACAGCTACCCGCTTGTTCTGATCGTCATACTGGGCTTGATAATGAGACAAGTTTGCTTCTTCTACCAATTGGCAGGCCAGAGGGCGCACTGCCCGGTTTATCTTTCTCAATTCTTCTTCATCGAATTCGGAGCCATCCTCCTTTAAGCTAGGATAGCCTTGAGCCGCTTCAACGGGGTCAAAATCAGGCACCCATGCTTTGGCCCGGATTAAGGCATTAATGGCTCCGGTTCGAGCAGCAGATCTTTTTAGCTCTTCAATCCGAGCAGGGAGCATCGACAACCTCTTCAGTGTGTCCTGGATCAATGTGGGTGCCGGATTGTTGTGTGAAGCAGTGGTGATAATCCGCTGAGCGCCCGTATACAGCTGCTTGACTAAGGTATAGACCGCTTTCAGCTTCATACGCACGTCTGATCCCAAGTGATGGATGTGAGTGCATGTAATACGATCAGCAGGTCGTAAACCGAGCTGTTTTGTAGAAGAATCAAGGGCATTGCACATGTTATAAGAGGCTTACCAAAGATGGCTGGAGCCATTGCGTGCACCTGTCGCTTCACACTGGTCAATTCATCCGTTACCGTTTTAAGGGCAGCTTCTGCGATTTCAATCTTCTTGGTTAAAGCGGCCTTTTCTGTCGCCCAGTCCGCCCGCTCCTTGTTAAAACCTTCCTTCAATTGTTCCATGCTGCCCAAAGCGCTGGTTAGTTCCTCCTTGGTTTTGGAAGATTCTGCTTGCTGGGACTTCACATTCTCTTGAAGATCAGCGATTTGGCTCTCTTTGACCTTCAGTTCAGCCTGCAGTCCGACAAGTTATACAGTTTAAACAAAGAAAGTACCAAGCACATAACAAGTTAGATACTTCATACTTGGGGGCTAATGCTTATTTGATCTCAAGTTCTCAGGTCATTATCAAAGTCCCAAGCTCAATACAAATATTCAACTTGGCACTTGGGGGCTAATGGCTATTTGCTTTAATGATATTTCGGATGCTACGGTATGATGATTGCAAGTGTCGCTTCAATTATGATAAAGTTAAACCGACCCTTGGGGGCTATGGTGGTAAGAAGCAGGAGTGAGGGCATGGAAGTTACCTCGAATTTGTCTTTCATCATCTTCACAAGATTGGCTTCATAGTCGCGGCTAGTATATAGCCGGTTTAAATAGCCAGAATGAATGTCTTGGGCGCCAAGAGTGGAGTACGTGGCCAGATCAACATCCCATTTACCTTTACTTAAAGCAGAAATTTCTTCTTTAGCAGTGTGCTTGGCCAAAGCGATGGGATTTCCCGGTTCAGTACGGCCTATGCCGGTAATCATGACTTCATCATCGTTGTGGTCGTCGGTCTGGATTGGCACGGTCGGTTTCTCGACAGGCTTTGAGGAACGAATGGTTTTCTCAGCACGAATCGGGCTGGCTGGTTGATCCGTTGGGCTGGAGGGGTTAACAGAGCCTTCTTCAGGAACAATGACTTCATCTCGGACTAATGGGTCATCAATTACATCCTCAGGGGTGGCCGTTTCAACGGTCGGGGCAGTGTCCGGTTCAGGAGGAGCGTTTTCTTCTCCTATTTTGTCTTGGCGAGCTTTTTTGCTCGGCCTTGGTTTAGCTCTGAAAGAAGCAGCAAAGTTGAAGATAGCATATGGTAAAGATTACAACAATGGACAACTTGATGAGAAAAGCAAGCTTACCCAAGCACGGTTTTGAGCGGAGGCAGCTGAGTACCAGTTGACTCGCCAGAGGATGAGTGCGAGGTGACCTGATAATCGGAGTCAGACGGATTAAGCGGTTGACGAAAACAGCCCGCTTTAGGACAAAATTTGACAAGCAAGTTAGAGACCTCTGAACGACGTCTCCGAACCGGACTGTTCGGTAAACCGGCGGAGGTAACTACCTGACCGCTGTGTCGGGTTGTACGGCGCACCTCGTGTTGACGGGTCTTCATAAGAAAGTTGGGATCCAAGTAAGCAAGAGGATGGGAAAATTTAACTTTACGGTTCGCCTGACGGATTTTGCGGAAAGGCAGAAGGCCTGAATCAGAAGAAATGGTAATTACCTCTGCGTCATCAGCATGGCTCGCTTCGGCATCATCCTGACAAATTGCATCGTCAATAAGCTGTACGAACAACAAACCGAGGGAGTCAAGATCAGCTTCAAAACCCGGATTACCCACCTCATCATCGGCAGGATCGGAAGAGGCCGTGGCTTTCCTCTTGTGAGCAGACTTTTTGACGACTCTCGTCTTAGGCCGGGTCGATTGCTCCGGTTTATCCGCCTTTCCTTGAGGGAGTTTTTTGCTCCAGAACGGGTCATCACCCTGCGTCAACAGATATTAGAATCAGTCATACGCGCACAAGATAACATCAGACTTAATGAGAAGAAATTTTTACCGCTGGTGGTTTGTTGATGGCGCAGAAGGGAAGAAGGCAAGTTCGTGCACAGACGCGTTCCGGTTCATTTAAAATCTTCTTTACGGCTTCGGTGACCTCGTCATCCGTAAGCTAGATGTTTACATGATGTAACGGATCATCAACACTGCCTGTGTATTCACACATCAAACCGGAGCGTTGACTGAGTGGCAGTATACTCCAAGATATCCAGCAACGAGCGAGGTCGACTCCTGTTAAACCGTTGGCCATGAAGGCTCTGAGCTTGGACAGTTAGGGAGCGTATTTACTCTTCTCTTTAGCAGTCAGCCTCTGAGGAAGGGGGTGAGTGTTGCTGAGCCATTCTAGACGAAAGCCGGGCAGGATATTCTCATTCTCTGGAGAGGTGTCTTTACAATAAAACCAGGAGTTATTCCACTCTTGGGGGTGACTATGCAGTTTCGCATGAGGGTAAGTGACCTCTTTCCTTTTCTGGATTGACACGCCACCCAGTTCCATGTTGGAGCCATCAGTAAATTCTGTGCGGCGGTTTAGGTGAAAGCAATCTCGGAACAACTCAACTGTAGGTTCCTCTTGAAAAAACACCTCACAAAGCACTTGAAAGTGGCATATGTTAGTGACAGAGTTGGGGCCAATATCTTGTGGATGGAGTTGGAAATTAGCCAAAACGTCGCGATAAAATTTTGAACCGGGCGGGTTGAAACCGCGGGCTAAGTGATCCGCAAAAACAACGACTTCGCCGTCTTGGGGTGTAGGGGGGCACTCTTTGCCCGGCACCCTCCAATGAATGGTTTTTCTGCTGCTCAAAGCACCGGTCAGAACCAGATTATTCAGTTGAGTTTCCGTGACCCGGGAAGGAGCCCAGTTGCACTCATACACTTGCTTAGCCATGAGGAAGTCTACAAAATGAAAATGATTCCGGTTCAGGACTGTGTGGTGCACAGGTTTTTCATGTTGATACTATCAATGTTAAACCGGAGGAAATCAATTATAAACCGACATTGGTAAAGCGGTGCTGTCTATCAAGGGATTACTGGCGGTTCAACAAGGGGACTAATGGTATGTACCGATTTGGTGATATTCTACAACAAGGTTAAACCGCTGGACCTAAGACCGTGAAACAGTGGAAATTGCAAAAGAGCAAGTGTACGGAAACAGGTTTCACATTATCTCAGTATGATATTGGATCTGGGGCGATCTCGTAAAAGGGGTAAAATACTCATGATTTAAAGAAAATTGTGCAAGAACAGCAAGGTCAAGCTATGGATCAGATCTACGGTCCAGGTATACTGCAATGAAAACAGATGCCGAAAACTACTACTGAACGGAGCAAAGGTCGTGGGGTCATATGAAGGTGCATCTCAGTTTAAGTGCGAAGAACGCGAAGAACGCGAAGAATGTGAAGAACGTGAAGAACATAGTAAACCCTAGAGGCAGATCTGAGTTGAGAAGGTGGGGATCTCACCGGAGCTCGGAGGGATGCGGAAGCACGCCGCAGTTTCTCTGGTCCAGGCAGGTTGATGCAGCGGCCCGAGGCGATGCGGAGGTCAGCGACAGCGGTGGACCTACGAAGCGGACGGCGCGGAGAAGACGAAGAGGGAAGAGGTGAAGGGGAAAAAGAAATGGCCCTTCGCCCCTATTTATAAGGCAAAACACATGTGTCAGGCGCGCGAATCCAGGAGCCGCAGATTTCGGAAGTTGAGCTGTCGCCTCGGTTATTGCGAATTGGTTAAACAAAGAAGGCATCATAAAATCTAGCTTCATGATGATGTCATGCCGGTTTACGGCCGCCGACGAAGATGACGACGTAGCGGTTTGGCGACGAAGGGAAGGTGCTGATTATGAAGATTTATGCTAAGGGTTGACATGAACTCATTCAAATCAACCTGGGGCCTAATGTTGGGGATATTACTACTGAGCGTAAACCGACCTATACGGGCCGGGTTAACTTCATCTGTAGTTCAAGAATGGTAAAGCCCATGAGGCTATGTAAAGGCCCGAGGCCGTAGTCGGTTTAACATCTGTAGCCGTAAACCGGCCTGTGTACAACTTGTATTGTAAGTTAGGGATAAGGAAGAGACCAAGCCGGGTACGAGTATAAACCGGAGATTGGGACTCTATGAACCGACGGGCGTCACCCGTGTATATAAGGGGATGACCCGATATCGGTTCAGGGAGAGACAACCACAACTCGAGGCCTAGGCGAAGCTTATCTGCTCCCTAGCCATCGAGACTTCATCAATTCCACCACAAACTAGACGTAGGCTTTTACCTTCATCGAAGGGGCCGAACTAGTATAAACCCTCTGTGTCCATGTGTCCGCTTTAACCCCTTCGAGTTAACCCGTTGCGATGGCTCCACGACTAAGTCCTTTGGCTAGGACATCTGCCGTGACAAACCCACGACAGTAGTGGAACTTGGCGGTCTCGACGGTCGTCGTGGTACTTGGCGAATCCGAAGTAGAGGTACACTTGTCGAAGTGGGACTTGGCGTCCCGGCCTGTAGTCGTTCGGGCGTCGTGGAAGAACTTGACGTTCATGGGGTCTCGATCTCGACAAGAGAAGGCAGCGGGGCAACGCCCTTGACGGACGGAGCTGGTGCGGAAGAACCATGGCGAGGCCGAAGGTAGGGCCTCGAGCAGGAGGTGTCCACACCTGGAGCAGAGGAGGTGGTCGACGTCGTGCACGAGGCGAGGTCGAGGACGGTCGCGGGTTGAGGGTGCTGCAGGCGGGAGCGGCTGGAGATGGTGGTGGAGCCACACGGCTCGACGGAAGCAGGGGCGGCGGAGCTCGCGCATCGGGCGGCGTCACTGGACAAGGAGGAGGCTGCGACCTCGCGATTTTCGGCGGCGGGGGCGCCGGGCAGCGCGCAAGACCACGGCGAGGACGCGAGGGAGAGGGGCGGCGCAAAGCGGCGGTGCTCGTTGGTGCTGGCAGCGGGGAGGTCCGGCGGCGCACGAGAAGAGCAGCTGCAGCAGGGCGCGGTCTGACGAGATGCTGCGGGGCGGCAGGGAGGCAGCAGCGAGGCGAGGCGCTTGAGGGCACGACGTGGCTGGACGGCGGTGCCGGACGAGGAGCACGGGTAGGAGGGGATCAAGCGAGGCGTGGCTCTGCTCTTCTCTGGCGGCGCGAGCGGGGCAAGGAGGGAGAGACCAGGGGATCGAGAGGAGGGGATCGGGGCTAGGGTTAGATAGGCGCTAGGGGAGGAGGCTGCCGGGCCCTAGGCCGAACTGGCAGCTACTACTGCTGGGTCTTGGTGGGCTGAGGGGGAACAGGGGGGTCTGGGAGAGCTGCACTCTCTCTCTCTCTCTCTTATATTTTCTAAAACAGAAAATAACAAAGAAGAAAAGAAGAAGGAAGGAGGTGTTGGGGAAGAAGTTGGACACGCGGATAATTTTCCCGGACTCACAAAAATGAGCTTACTCCAAGAAAAATGGAGTGGGCAAGATTGCAAGATTTAAATTCAAAATCATTTGAATTTAATTCAAATGGTTTGAACAAGGACGAGGATTTCAAAGTACCCAAAAATGTTGAGAATTTAGGAGGAGCCTCGATAAATGGAGAAAGAATTATGGAGAAAGTTTGGAGAACAAACATGAAGCAAAAGGCATGAGAATTGAATTGCAAGTGTGTCATGGTGATCCCAAAGTTAATGGAATATTTTACTATAGCTCCCTAATTATTAGGAGGATATATTATAAAGAGAAATCACCATGTGAATTCCCTCGATTTAAATGGATCAGAGATCCATGCAATTTATTTGAGTTGAGATGCAAAGATTAATGACATGATGGCATGATGACATGATGCAATGCAAAATAAATAGAGCAAGCACAAATAAAAACACATGGAGGTCACGAAAATATGGAAGTCTTCTGGAGCGTCGGTCTCGGGGCGTTACATGAACTTTGGGGTGACTGGCTCCATCGCGTATATGTCCCGTAGCGCACGCTTCCTCTCCCGCTTGGGAATGTGTGTTGCGTATATCATGTTCACCGTCCGCACTTGTGGGGGAAACTCTTTCTGTCCATTGTTGTTCGGCGGCCTGGGCTCCTCCTCGTCATCGCTATTCAGCCCCTTGTCTTTGCGTTCGGCTCTTAACTTGCCTGCCTGCTTGAACACCGAACAGTCCCTGTTGGTGTGATTGGCTGGCCTTTCGGGGGTGCCGTGAATCTGGCACGGGCGATCGAGTATCCGGTCCAAACTGGACGGGCCCTGGGTATTCTTTTTAAACGGCTTTTTTTGCTGACCGGATTTATAGCCTCTGAATCCGGCATTTACTGTCGTATCCTCATTGCTGTCGCTGCTGACGCGGCGCTTTTGCTTATTCCGGCGTGACCTGCCACTTTTATCCTTGGTATCCAAACTACCGTGCTTCTTCGATAAGTTGTTGCTGCGAGCCAGCCAGCTGTCTTCGCCCGCGCAAAAGCGGGTCATGAGTGTCGTGAGGGCTGCCATGGATTTCGGCTTTTCCTGTCCCAGGTGCCGGGCAAGCCATTCGTCGCGGATGTTATGTTTGAAAGCTGCTAGGGCCTCTGCATCCGGACAATCGACTATCTGATTTTTCTTTGTTAGGAACCGTGTCCAGAATTGCCTGGCCGATTCTTCTGGCTGCTGGATTATGTGGCTTAGGTCGTCGGCGTCCGGTGGCCGCACATAGGTCCCCTGGAAGTTGTCGAGGAATGCGGCCTCCAGGTCCTCCCAAGAACCGATTGAGTCTGCTGGGAGGCTATTGAGCCAATGCCGGGCTGGTCCCTTGAGCTTAAGGGGCAAATATTTGATGGCGTGCAAGTCATCGACACGTGCCATGTGGATGTGAAGGAGATAGTCCTCAATCCATACTGCCGGATCTGTCGTACCATCGTACGACTCGATATTGACGGGCTTGAAACCCTCTGGGATTCTATGATCCATTACTTCGTCTGTGAAGCATAGTGGGTGTGTGGCGCCCCTGTACTGGGCTATTTCGTGACGCAGCTCGGAAGGGCTATGCCTGCTGTGTTCGGCCTGGCCGGATTTATTGTGTCCGGAGTGAAGATCATCGCGTGTCTTCGGGCGTCCGCGCGATCCGTAGATCGATCTTGTTTGCCTTGCTTTGTCCTCCAGTACGTCTCGTAGGTCTGGCTCGTTTTCCGTGCCTTATTTGAACGGCGCCGGGCCATGGCTTGTTTAGAGGTTCGACAGGCCTCTCTGTTGCGGCCGCGAGGTGGCCGGTCTGCCATGTCATGAGCTTCCTCCTCTAATTGGGGTAGCGGCCTGCGCTTGGGATAATTTTTGGAGGGGCGCTCGAGTTCAAGATCTTCGGCCGCAAGGACTTCGGTCCATCTGTCAGCTAGCAAATCTTGATCAGCTCTAAGCTGTTGCTGCTTTTTCTTTAGGCTGTTCGCCATGGCTAGAAGCCTGCGTTGAAAGCGCTCTTGTTCAGCAGGGTCTGATGGTACGACGAATTCATCGTCGTCGAGGCTTGCCTCGTCTTCGGAGGGAGGCATGTAATTATCATCCTCAACCTCCTGCTCTGCCGCTCTCTCGTGAGGGCTGGCTTTTTCATCTTCCTGCACCGAATCTTGCTGGTTTTGGTGTTCGTCGGCGCTGTCCGGGGTAGTATTATCTCCCGTGCCAGAATCACCGTTTCTGCTGTGGTGGGATTTAGAGCGGCGCCGCTGGCGCCGACGTTTTGGCGGCTTTTTCGAGGTGCCGTCCTCCGCAGTTCCCTCGCCATCTCCATCCTTTGGAGCATCCACATGTATATATCATATGACGAGGTGGCGGTCCAGCGCCCTACAGGTGCTGGTTCTTTTTCGTCTCCTCCTTCGTCGTCCATACCGTCGAAGTCATCGGAGCCGAAGTCAAGCATGTCGGTTAAGTATCGACAGTGGCTATTAAGTGGGTGGTGGGTGGGCTTTGAATTTCTTCGTCGTCCGAATCCCAACCTCACAGGCCATAGTTCGGCCTGGGCTCTCCTGATAAAGAGAGAGACTTGAGAAAATTCAGAATATCACCAAAAGGTGAGCACTGAAAGATGTCCGCGGCGGTGAACTCCATTACAGGTGCCCAATCAGATTCGATCGGCAGGGGCACGGAAGGCCCGGAGTTCGGAGAGGAGTCCGTCTCCTTGGAGTCATAAGCCATGCGGAGTGCGGGGCTGGCGTTCAGCTCGATCGCCTTTGAGATCGCAGCCCCTGAGGTGACGGCCAACCGTTCATCCTCCGAGAACGCGGCGGGCTCCGAGTCAGGGATCGGGGCTGGAGCGTGTGCGGCCTCCAGGGAACTGTTCGGAGGCAGAGCTATATCATGCCCCTCGAGATAGTGCGGCGCGCTTGGCTGTGGCTCGAATCCGTCAAAGATCAAGTCTCCGCGGATATCCGCCGTGTAGTTTAAGCTTCCAAGCCTGACTTGATGGCCAGGGGCGTAGCTTTCGATCTGCTCCAAATGACCAAGCGAATTGGCCCGCAGGGCGAAGCAGCCGAAGACGAAGATCTGTCCGGGGAGAAAAGTCTCACCCTGGACCTCATCGTTGTTGATGATCAAAGGAGGCATCGGGCCTAAAAGCGACGACGCGGAGGAACTCTCAATGAAAGCACCAATGTCGGTGTCAAAACCGGCGGATCTCGGGTAGGGGGTCCCGAACTGTGCGTCAAGGTCGGATGGTAACAGGAGACAAGGGACACTTTATTTTACCCAGGTTCGGGCCCTCTCGATGGAGGTAAAACCCTACTCCTGCTAGATTAATATTGATGATATGGGTAGTACAAGAGTAGATCTACCACGAGATCAGGGAGACTAAACCCTAGAAGCTAGCCTATGGTATGATTGTGTATGATGATGGTTGTCCTATGGACTACAACCCTCCGGTTTATATAGACACCGGATAGGGTTAGGGTTACACAGAGTCGGTTACATTGGTAGGAGATCTTGAATATCCGCACACCTAGCTTGCCTTCCACACCAAGAAAAGATCCTTCCGGACACGGGACGAAGTCTTCAACTTTGTATCTTCATAGTCCTGGAGTCCGGCTGAAGGTATAGTTCGGCTATCCGAACACCCCCTAATCCAGGACTCCCTCACTAGCCGTATCCACGGTTGCCCTCCATACCAACACTTTCCAAGAAATTTATTATTTGACAACATAAAGTAAATTCATTTTTTCATTTCGGGACTAGGCATCCCTAATACCTTTGCCTTACTCTCATGCAATGACAAGTGAATAAACACCCATCTAGCATGGAAAATATTAGCCACCCCTCACCGCTCCGCGAGTGGAGCGAACACACAAAAGAGAAGTTTATTTTGAAAATTGGAGACGTCACATATAAATTTGCTTAAAACGGCAAAAGAATACCGCATATAGGTAGATATAGTGGACTCATGTGGCAAAACTGGTTTAATGGTTTTTGCATGCACAAGTAGTGATCATACTTCATGCAAAATGAAGGCTAGCAAAAGATTGAGAAGCAATCAACCAAGAAACGGATAATCTCATAAGCGAGCATTAAGCATAATTAACACCGAATAATAAACCACAAGTAGGATATAATTTCATTGCATAATTATTGACTTTCGTGCTTGCATAGGGAATCACAAACCTTAACACCAATATTCTTACTAAAGCATAATTACTCATCAACATAACTCACATACCACATCATCATATTTCAAAACTATTACTAAGAATCAAGTTTATTTTGAACAATGATCTTCATGAAAGTTTTTATTATATCCTTCTTGGATATCTATAACTTTGGAACTAATTTTCATATGTTGCTTTTCATAAGCTCAAACAAATATAAGTGAAGATCATGAGCAATTATTTTTTCTTTCTCTCAAATTAATTTAAGTGAAGCAAGAGAGAATTTCTTGAAAATTTTACTAACTCTCAATAAATCTAAGTGAAGCAAGAGATAATTTCTTCAAAAATACTAAAGCACACCATGCTCAAATAGATATAAGTGAAGCACTAGAGCAAGTCCATAGCTCATAAAAAATTAAGTGAAGCATAGAGAGCAATTCTAACAAGTCATGACATAATTTTGGCTCTCTCAAATTGGTGTGTCCAGCATGGAATCAAGACTTAAAACACAAAATTAAACAAGCAAAGACTCATATCATACAAGACGCTCCAAGCAAAACACATAGTATGTGACAAATAAAAATATAGCTTCGAGTAAAATACCGATGGTCGTTAGAAGAAAGAGGGGATGCCACTCTGGGCATACCCAAGCTTAGGCTCTTCTTACTCCTTATTCCTTCATCCATCGTAAGATAACCCAAAACTTGAAAACTTCAATCACACAAAACTCAACAAAACCTTCGTGAGATATGTTACTATAAGAAAATAAATCACTACTATAAGTATTGTATCAAACCAATTCATATTTTATTCTTGCATTATATTTACTGTATTCCAACTTTTCTATGGCAAAAACTCATCAAAGAAAACCATAGAGCCATCAAAACAAGCACACAACACAAAGAAAACAGAATCTGTCAAAACAGAATAGTTTGTAGAAATTTGATTTGTTCAAAAACTTCTTGAACTCCAAAAATTCTAAAAAATTAGGATGACCTGGCTAATTTTTATATCAACCTACTGAAAAATAATTGGTATTTTATCACGCTCTGATTAAAAATAAGAATTGTTTTCGTTAGCGCAAAAGTTTCTATTTTCAGCAAGATCAAACAACTATCACCCAAGAAGATCTTAAAGGCTTTACTTGGCACAAACACTAATTAAAACACACAAAAACACAATCATAATAGTAGCATAATTGTGTAAACACTCAAGAACATAAAGCAAAAGGCAAAAATATATTTTATTCATTGGGTTGCCTCCCAACAAGCGCTATAGCTTTACGCCCTTAGCTAGCCATACAACAAGGATCTAAGTTTTGTCTTCCAAAGTTTTGGAAACTTTTGTAAGGGTTTTCTCAAACCCGGGAGGCTCTTTACGCTTCCCTAAATAATCTGGAAAATAACCATTTTTAGATCCAAAGATCCAGTCGCTTGTTGCGAAGAATAATCAGGGTATTCATGCGATTGATACTACCATTGAGGTGTTTGAGGGGTTCATTATATTTTTGTATTTGAACCATGTGTTTATGCAAATCACCAAGTTTATCCAACATTTGAACTCCCTCAAGGGTGAAAGAAAACCCCTTCTTTTGAGGTGGAACTCCCAAAATTCCTTCTAAAATTTCATAGGCAGCATTGGCATCAAGCTCAAAAAAATCCCTTCAGCGGCAAAGTCTATGAGTTGTCTATGATGCAAAGCCAATCCTATGTAAAAATTATGAAGCAAGATCTTAGCGCCCCCCTTTAAATTGCAAATGCGATAAGATTCCATAAGCCTATACCAAGCATCTTTCAAATTTTCTCCTTGTTTTTGTTTGAACTAAAGAACTTCAAAATCTGGTGACAAAGGAGGAGTAGGAACACTAGCCATCAGGACTAGAAAGCAAGAGAATGACGAATGAAAAAGAGGGGAGAATAAAACAGAATTTTTTTGTGAAGTAGGGGAGAGGAAAACTAGAGGCAAATGGAAAATAATGTAAATTGCGAGGAGATGAGATTTGTGATTAGGAACCTGGTATATGTTGAAGATCCTCCCCAGCAACGGCACCAGAAATTCCTTTTGATGCGGCTCGAAGCTACGTCGGTATTTCCCCAAAGAGGAAGGGATCATGCAGCACAACAACGATAGGTATTTCCCTCAGATATGAAACCAAGGTTATCGAACCAGTAGGAGAACCAAGCAACACACCGTAAATAGCCCCAACACACAGATAACAAATCCTCGCAACACGACGTGTTAAAGGGGTTGTCAATCCCTTTTGGGTAACGGCGCCTCAAGATAGCCAAACGACGTGAATAAAATTGTACTAGATTGATAGATTGAACGCCAAATAAAATAAATACGAATAAAATGCAGCAAGGTATTTTTCTATTTTTAGTTTAATAGATCTGAAAATAAAAGGCAAATAAAATAGATCGCGAAGGCAAATAATATGAGAAAGCGACCCGGGGGCCGTAGATTTCACTAGTGGCTTCTCTCGAGAAAAATAGCAAACAGTGGGTAAACAAATTACTGTTGGCAGTTGATAGAACTTCAAATAATCATGACGATATCCAGACAATGATCATTATATAGGCATCACGTCCAAGATTAGTAGACCGACTCCTGCCTGCATCTACTACTATTACTCCACACATCGACCGCTATCCAGCATGCATCTAGTGTATTAAGTTCATGGAGAAACGGAGTAATGCAATAAGGATGGTAACATGATGTAGACAAGATCTATCTATGTAGAGATAGACCCCATCGTTTTATCCTTAGTAGCAATGATACATACATGTTGGTTCCCCTTCTGTCACTGGGATCAATGATACGTCCATTTTGCATCATGCGTTTATATCGATATTTATCACATTATGGGCTGTTATTACACGTTATGTCACAATACTTATGCCTATTCTCTCTTATTGTACAAGGTTTACATAAGGAGAGAGAATGCCGGCAGCTGGAATTCCGGGCTGGAAAAGGAGCAAATATTAGAGACCTATTCTGCACAACTCCAAAAGTCCTGAAACTCCACGGAAGTTATTTTTGGAAATAATAAAACATATCGAGCAAAGAAAATACCAGAGGGGGCCCACACCTTGGCCACGAGGGTGGGGGCGCGCCCTACCCCCTAAGCACGCCCCCTACCTCAGGCCCCCCGGGTGGCCCTCCGGTGCCCATCTTCTTCTATATGAAGTATTTCGTCTGAGAAAAAAATCATAAGCAAGCTTTCGAGACGAGACTCCGCCGCCACGAGGCAGAACCAATCTAAGGCTCTGGCGGAGCTATTCTGCCGGGGACACTTCCCTCCGGGAGGGGGAAATCATCGCCATCGTCATCACCAACGCTCCTTTCATCGGGAGGGGGCCAATCTCCATCAACATCTTCACCAGCACCTTCTCCTCTCAAACCCTAGTTCATCTCTTGTATCCAATTCTTGTCTCTAAGTCTGAGATTGCAACCTGTAGATTGCTAGTAGTATTGATTACTCCTTGTAGTTGATGCTAGTTGGTTTATTTGGTGGAAGATCATATGTTCAGATCCTATATGCATATTAATACTCTTCTGATTATGAACATGAATATTCTTTGTAAGTAGTTACGTTTCTTCCTAAGGACATGGGAGAAGTCTTGCTATTAGTAGTCATGTGAATTTGGTATTCGTTCAATATTTTGATCAGATGTATGTTGTCTATCCTCTAGTGGTGTCATGTGAACATCGACTACATGACACTTCACCATTATTTGGGCCTAGAAGAAGGCATTGGGAAGTGATAAGTAGATGATGGGTTGCTAGAGTGACAGAAGCTTAAACCCTAGTTTATGTGTTGCTTTGTATGGGGCTGATTTGGATCCATATGTTTCATGCTATGGTTAGGTTTACCTTAATACTTCTTTTGTAGTTGCGGATACTTCCAATAGGGGTTAATCATAAGTGGGATGCTTGTCCAAGTAAGGACAGCACCCAAGCACCGGTCCACCCACATATCAAATCATCAAAGTACCGAACGCGAATCATATGAACGTGATGAAAACTAGCTTGACGATAATTCCCATGTGTCTTCGGGAGCGCTTTTCTCTATATAAGAGTTTGTCCAGGCTTGTCCTTTGCTACAAAATGTATTGGGCCATCTTGCTGCACTTTATTTACTTTTGTAACTTGTTACCCGTTACAAATTATCTCATCACAAAAGTATCTGTTACCTATAATTTCAGTGCTTGTAGTGAATAGCTTGTTGAAAACCGCTTATCATTTCCTTTCGCTCCTCGTTGGGTTTGACACTCTTACTTATCAAAAGGTTTATGGTCAATCCCCTATACTTGTGGGTCATCAAGACTCTTTTCTGGCGCCGTTGCCGGGGAGTGAAGCGCCTTTGGTAGGTGGAATTTGGTAAGGAAAAAATTTATATAGTGTGCTGAAATTTACTGTCACTTGTTACTATGGAAAGTAATCCTCTGAGGGGCTTGTTCGGGGTATCTTCACCCCGACCAGTAGAACAAAGATTTTCTCCTCAACCTACTGAACTACTGAAAATGAAAATGTTTACTTCGAAATTCCTTCGGGTATGATAGAAAAACTGCTAGCTAATCCTTTTTCAGGAGATGGAACAAAGCATCCTGATGAGCACCTAATATATGTGGATAAAGTTTGTGGATTATTTAAGCATGCAGGTATACCCGATGATGTTGCTAAGAAGAAGGTCTTCCCTTTATCTTTGAAGGGAGATGCATTGACATGGTATAGGCTATGTGATGATATGGGATCATGGGACTACAAGTGATTGAAATTGGAATTTCATCAGAAGTTTTATCCTATGCATCTTGTTCATCGTGATCGTAATTATATATATAATTTTTGGCCTCGCGAAGGAGAAAGCATCGCTCAAGCTTGGGGGAGGCTTAAATCAATGTTATATTCATGCCCCAATCATGAGCTCTCAAGAGAAATGTTTATTCAAAAAAAATTATGCTCGGCTTTCTGACAACAATCGCTCCATGCTCGATACTTCTTGTACTGGTTCCTTTATGATGAGGACTATTGAATTCAAATGGGATTTATTGGAAACAATTAAATGCAACTCTGAAGATTGGGATCTCGACGAAGGTAAGGAGTCAGGTATAACACCTAAGTTTGATTGTGTTAAATCTTTTATGGATACCAATGTTTTCCATAAATTTAGCACTAAATATGGACTCGACTATGAGATAGTAGCTTCTTTTTGTGAATCTTTTGCTACTCACGTTGATATCCCTAAGGAGAAGTGGTTTAAATACAATCCTCCCGTTGAAGTAAAAGTAGTCGCACCTATTAAAATTGAAGAAAAGACTATCACTTATAATGATCCTATTGTTCCTACTGCTTATGTTGAGAAACCACCCTTCCCTGTTAGAATAAAGGATCATGCAAAAGCTTCAATTGTGGTTCGTAAAAGCAACATTAGAACTTATACACCTCCCGAGAAAGTTAAAGTTGAACCTAATATTGCTATTGTTAAGGATCTCTTGGCTGATAATATTGATGGGCATGTTATTTATTTCTGTAAGGAAACTACTAGAATTGCTAAATCTGGTGCTAAAGATAAACCTAGACCTGTTATAGGCATGCTTGTTATTTCTGTTAAAATAGGAGATCATTGTTATCATGGCTTGTGTGATATGGGTGCTAGTGCTAGTGCGATACCTATTGATTTGTACAAAGAAATTATGCATGATATTACACCCGCTGAGTTAGAAGAAATTGATGTCGCCATTAAGCTTGCCAATAGAGATACGATTTCACCAATTGGGATTGTTAGAGATGTTGAAGTCTTGTGTGGGAAAACTAAATATCCTGCTGATTTCCTAGTTCTTGGTTCCACACAGCATAGCTTTTGTCTCATTATATTTGGTAGACCCTTCTTTAACACTGTTAATGCTAAGATAGATTGCAAGAAGGATGTTGTTTTGGTTGATATGTCTCATGAGTTTAATTTTTCTAAATTTCGTAGACAACACCATGAAGAGGAATTGCCTAGTAAAGATGAAATTATTGGTCTTGCTTCTATTGTCGTGCCTCCTAATGATCATTTAGAACAATATTTGCTACACCATGAAAATGATATGTTTATGAATGAGAGAAGGGAAATAGATGAAGTATTATTTAAACAAGGACCCATTCAAAAACACAATTTGCCTGTTGAAATCTTAGGGGATCCTCCTCCACTCAAGGGTGATCCCGTGTCTGAGCTTAAACTGTTACCAGATACTCTTAAATATGCTTATCTTGATGAAAAGAAGACATATCCTGCTATTATTAGTGCTAACCTTTCAGAGAGGGAGGAAGAGAAATTATTGAAAACTCTGAAGAAGCACCGTGCTGCTATTGGATATACTATTGATGATCTTAAGGGCATTAGTCCCACTCTATGTCAACATAAAATAAATCTGGAGAAAGACGCAAAACCTGTTATTGATCACCAACGACTGTTAAATCCAAAGATGAAAGAAGTGGTAAGAAAGGAAATACTAAAGCTCCTTGAGGCAGGTAAAATTTATCCCGTTGCAGATAGTCAGTGGGTAAGTCATGTCCATTGTGTCCCTAAGAAGGGAGGTATTACTGTAGTTCCTAATGATAAAGATGAATTGATTCCACAAAGAATTATTACAGGTTATAGGATGGTAATTGATTTCCACAAATTAAATAAAGCTACTAAAAAAGGATCATTACCCTTTGCCATTCATTGATCAAATGCTAGAAAGATTATCCAAACACACACATTTCTCCTTTCTAGATGGTTATTTTGGTTTCTCTCAAATACCTGTGTCAGCTGATGATCAAGCAAAGACCACTTTTACTTGCCCTTTCGGTACTTTTACTTATAGACGTATGCCTTTTGGTTTATGTAATGCACCTGCTACATTTCAAAGATGCATGATGGCTATATTCTCTGATTTTTGTGAAAAGATTTGTGAGGTTTTCATGGACGATTTTTTTGTTTATGGATCCTCTTTTGATGATTGCTTGAGAAACCTTGATCAAGTTTTGCAGAGATGTGAAGAAACTAACCTTGTCTTGAATTGGGAGAAGTGCCACTTTATGGTTAATGAAGGTATTGTCTTGGGGCATAAAATTTCTGAAAGAGGTATTGAGGTTGATAAAGCTAAAGTTGATGCTATTGAAAAGATGCCATGTCCCAAGGACATCAAAGGTATAAGAAGTTTTCTTGGTCATGCCGGTTTTTATAGGAGGTTCATTAAGGACTTCTCAAAAATTTCTCGGCCTCTGACTAATCTCTTAAAAAAAGATATACCATTTGTCTTTGATGATGATTGTGTAGAAGCATTTGAAATACTTAAGAAAGCATTGATCTCTACACCTATCGTTCAGCCACCTGATTGGAACTTACCCTTTGAAATTATGTGTGATGCTAGTGATTATGCTGTAGGTGTTGTTCTAGGGCAAAGAGTTGATAAGAAATTAAATGTTATTCAATATGCTAGTAAAACTCTAGACAGTGCCCAGAGAAATTATGCTACTACTGAAAAGGAATTCTTAGCAGTTGTATTTGCTTGTGATAAGTTCATACCTTATATTGTTGATTCTAAAGTAACTATTCACACTGATCATGCTGCTATTAAATATCTTATGGAAAAGAAAGACGCTAAACCTAGACTTATTAGATGGGTTCTCTTGCTACAAGAATTTGATTTGCATATTATCTATAGGAAGGGACCTGAGAACCCCGTTGCAGACAACTTGTCTAGGTTAGAGAATGTTCTTGATGACCCACTACCTATTGATGATAGCTTTCTTGATGAATAATTAAATGTCATAAATGCTTCTCGTACTGCTCCATGGTATGCTGATTATGCTAATTACATTGTTGCTAAATTTATACCACCTAGTTTCACATATCAGCAAAAGAAAAAGTTTTTCTATGATTTAAGACATTACTTCCGGGATGACCCACATCTTTATAAAGAAAGGGTAGATGGTGTTATTAGACGTTATGTACCTGAGCATGAACAGGAACAGATCCTACGCAAGTGACACTCCGAAGCTTATGGAGGACACCACGCTGGAGATAGAACTGCACATAAGGTATTGCAATCCGGTTTTTATTAGCCTACTCTCTTCAAGGATGCTCGTAAGTTTGTGTTATCTTATGATGAATGTCAAAGAATTGGTAATATTAGTAAACATCAAGAAATGCCTATGAATTATTCACTTGTTATTGAGCCATTTGATGTTTGGGGCTTTGATTATATGGGACCGTTTCCCTCCTCTAATGGGTATACACATATTTTAGTTTTTGTTGATTATGTTACTAAGTGGATAGAAGCTATTCCAACTAGTAGTGTTGATCATAGCACTTCTATTAAGATGCTTAAAGAAGTTATTTTTCTGAGGTTTGGAGTCCCTAGATATTTAATGACTGATGGTGGTTCACATTTTATTCATGGTGCTTTTCATAAGATGCTTGCTAAGTATTATGTTAATCATAGAATTGCATCTCCATATCACCCACAGTCTAGTGGTCAAGTAGAATTGAGTAACAGAGAACTCAAATTAATTTTGCAAAAGACTGTTAATAGATCCAGAAAGAATTGGTCCAAGAAACTTGATGATGCATTATGGGCCTATAGAACTGCATATAAAAATCCCATGGGTATCTCTCTGTATAAAATGGTTTATGGAAAAGCATGTCACTTACCTCTCAAACTGGAACATAAGGCATATTGGGCCATTAAAGAGCTCAATTATGATTCTAAACTTGCCGGTGAGAAGAGGTTATTTGACATTAGCTCACTTGATGAATGGAGAACCCAGGCTTATGAGAACGCCAAATTGTTTAAAGAAAAAGTTAAAAGATGGCATGACAAAAAGATACAAAAGCGTGAGTTTAATGTAGGTGATTATGTATTGCTAAACAAATCGCGTTTAAGATTTTTTTGCAGGAAAACTTCTCTCTAAATGGGAAGGTCCTTACGTTATCGAGGAGGTCTATCGTTCCGGTGCTATAAAAATCAACAACTTCGAAGGCACAAATCCGAAGGTGGTTAACGGTCAAAGAATCAAACATTACATCTCAGGTAATCCCATAAATGTTGAAACTAATGTTATTGAAACTGTAACCCCGGAGGAATACATAAGGGACACTTTCCACAACGTTTCAGACTCCGAAAAGGAATAGGTACGTGATACGGTAAGTAACCCGACTCCAAAACAGTTCTAATGGCAATTTTTCTTTGTTTTGGAATATTTAGAAAAATAGGAAAATAAGAAGCAGTCCGGGAAGGACGCGAGGCCTCCACGAGGGTGGAGGGCGTGCCCTACCCCCTAGGCACGCCCCTGCCTCGTGGGCACCTCGTGCGCTCTCCGGAATCCGTTTTCTTGCACGATACGTATTTTGGTCGGTAAAAATTCATTATATAATCTCCCGAAGGTTTTGACCACCGTATCATGCAAATATCCTCTGTCTTTGTTTCGTGTTGTCTCTGCTGTAGATTAGAGCAATATGTCATCTCAGGATTCCGACGGAGAGAGCAATGTCTCACACCTCATTGCTGACCCAAAGACCTATGGGGATGTATCTCCTTGTGGTCGAACTACGGATGAGGAGGAGGATGCTCATTTGATGAGGTTCAAAGATTCAAGTTAGAAGGAGGAGGATGTCCCTCTACCTCAACCTGGGGATATGCACGTGAAGTTCAAGAAATCTAGTCTCCCTAAGAGACCTAAACATTCTAACAACCGATCTATTCCTTCTCGTTTTCGGCAGAAAAGCAAAGGAGATTTATGTGACAAAATTTTGAAGCTCGAATCAGAGATTGATGATTTACAGGAGGAAATTGCCCTTCTCAATTACAATATAAAAAAGGTGAAGGCACAATTATCATCATCACCAACATCTTCCTCACCTCCGAAGAAAGAGATATAATCACATGGGTATGGGCACTCCCCTTGGCAACTGCCAAGCTTGGGGGAGGTGCCCCGGTATCGTATCACCATCACACTCCTATCTTTACCGTTTTTCTTAGTTCGATCCTTTTAGTAATATCTTGATCTAGTAGAATAATGTTTTTGGTATGCTCTAGTTTTGAGTTTTGCTTTGTGATCCCTCTATGTAATTGAGTCCGTGAGCTATATATATAATAAAGATTAGTGCTGAGTCAAGGGCATGATTATTTTGCCATGATCTTGAGGGAATAAAAGAAAAGAGAATGAATAAAAAGAAACAAAGAGATCATATTGATCTTATGTAGAGTAATGACTTCACATAGAAAGAGTATGATGCTTAAAAATTGTTGAGAGTGGACAAACATAGCTTTGATTGTGAGCACTCATTAAAGTATGACATGCTGAAGAGTTGATGTTGGACAAGGAAGACAACGTAATAGGTTATGTTTTCTTATATTTGAAATAAAGTATATTGTCATGGATCATCCAACATGTTGAGCTTGCCTTTCCCCCTCATGCTAGCCAAATTCTTTGCACCAAGTAGAGATACTACTTGTGCTTCCGAATTCCCTTAAACGCAGTCATGCCATGAGAGTCCATCATATCTACCTATGGATTGAGTAAGATCCTTCAAGTAAGTTGTCATCGGTGCAAGCAATAAAAAATTGCTCTCTAAATATGTACGGCTTATTAGTGTGGAGGAAATAATCTTTATACGATCTTGTGATATGGAAGAAATAAAAGTGGCGGACTGCATAATAAAGGTCCATATCACAAGTGGTAATATAAAGTGACGTTCTTTTGCATTAAGATTTCATGCATCAAACCATGAAAGCGTATGACAACCTCTGCTTCCCTCTGCGAAGGGCCTATCTTTTACTTTTACCTTATGCAAGAGTCACGGTGATCTTCACCTTTCCTTTTTACATTTTATCCTTTGGCAAGCACATTGTGTTGGAAAGATCCTGATATATATATATATATATATATATATATATATATATATATATATATATATATATAATTGGATGTAAGTTAGCATGAGCTATTATTGTTGATATTACCCTTGAGGTAAAAGGTTGGGAGGCGAAACTATAAGCCCCTATCTTTCTCTGTGTCCGATTAAAACTCCATACCCACAAGTATTGTGTGAGTGTTAGCAATTGTGAAAGACTAAATGATAGTTGAGTATGTGGACTTGCTGAAAAGCTCTTATATTGACTCTTTCCGATGTTATGATAAATTGCAATGGCCACAATACTGAGATTATAGTTTGTTGATTCTCAATGAAGTTTCTGATTCATGCTTGACATTGTGAATAGATTATTACTTGATCATAAGAAATCATATGACAATATCCATATATGTTGCTATTATAAGATTGATCATGATGCCTTCATGTCCATATTTTATTTTATCGACACCTCTACCTCTAAACATGTGGACATATTTAACGTTATCGGCTTCCGCTTGAGAACAAGCGAGGTCTAAGCTTGGGGGAGTTGATACGTCCATTTTGCATCATGCTTTTATATCAATATTTATCTCACTATGGGCTGTTATTACACATTATGTCACAATACTTATGCATATTCTCTCTTATTTTACAAGGTTTACGTAACGAGGGAGAATGCCGGCAGCTGGAATTCTGGGCTGGAAAAGGAGCAAATATTAGAGACCTATTCTGCACAACTCCAAAAGTCGTGAAACTCCACGGAAGTTATTTTTGGAAATAATAAAAAATATTGAGCAAAGAAAATACCAGAGGGGGCCCACACCCAGGCCACAAGGGTGGGGGTGCCCTACCCCCTTGGGCGTGCCCCTCTGCCTCATGGGCCCCCTGGTGGCCCTCCGGTGCCCATCTTCTGCTATATGAAGTCTTTCGTCCGAGAAAAAATCATAAGCAAGCTTTCGAGACGAGACTCCGCCGCCACGAGACGGAACCTTGGCGGAACCAATCTAGGGCTCTGGCGGAGCTGTTCTGCCGGGGTCACTTCCCTCCGGGAGGGGGAAATCATCGCCATCGTCATCACCAACGCTCCTCTCATCGGGAGGGGGCCAATCTCCGTCAACATCTTCACCAGCACCATCTCCTCTCAAACCCTAGTTCATCTCTTGTATCTAATTCTTGTCTCTAAGTCTGAGATTGCTACTTGTAGGTTGCTAGTAGTATTGATTACTCCTTGTAGTTGATGCTAGTTGGTTTATTTGGTGGAAGATAATATGTTTAGATCCTATATGCATATTAATACTCCTTTGATTATGAACATGAATATGCTTTGTGAGTAGTTACGTTTGTTCCTGAGGACATGGGAGAAGTCTTGCTATTAGTAGTCATGTGAATTTGGTATTCGTTCGATATTTTGATGAGATGTATGTTGTCTATCCTCTAGTGGTGTCATGTGAACGTTGACTACATGACACTTCACCATTATTTGGGCCTAGAGGAAGGCATTGGGAAGTAATAAGTAGATGATGGGTTGCTAGAGTGACAAAAGCTTAAACCCTAGTTTATGCGTTGCTTCATAAGGGGCTGATTTGGATCCATATGTTTCATGTTATGGTTAGGTTTACCTTAATACTTCTTTTGTAGTTGCGGATGCTTGCAATAGGGGTTAATCATAAGTGGGATGCTTGTCCAAATAAGGACAGCACCCAAGCACCGGTCCACCCACATATCAAATTATCAAAGTACCGAACGCGAATCATATGAACGTGATGAAAACTAGCTTGACGATAATTCCCATGTGTCCTCGGGAGCACTTTTCTCTATATAAGAGTTAGTCCAGCCTTGTCCTTTGCTACAAAAAGGATTGGGCCATCTTGCTGCACTTTATTTACATTTGTTACTTGTTACCCGTTACAAATTATCTCATCACAAAACTATCTGTTACCTATAATTTCAGTGCTTGTAGTGAATACCTTGCTGAAAACCGCTTATCATTTCCTTCTGCTCCTCATTGGGTTCGACACTCTTACTTATCGAAAGTACTACGATAGATCCCCTATACTTGTGGCTCATCAATCAAGCATGGTAAGATCGTACCCACTACAAAGCACCTCTTCTCGTTGCAAGATAAATAGATCAAGTTGGCCAAACAAAACCCAAATATCGGAGAAGAAATACGAGGCTATAAGCAATCATGCATAAAAGATATCAAAGGAACTCAAATACTTTCATGGATATAAAAATATAGATCTGGTCATAAACTCAAAGTTCATCCGATCCCAACAAACACATCGCAAAAAGAGTTACATCATATGGATCTCCAGGAGACCATTGTATTGAGAATTCAGCGAGAGAGAGGAAGCCATCTAGCTACTAACTATGGACCCGAAGGTCTACAAAGAACTACTCACGCATCATCGGAGAGGCACCAATGGAGGTGGTGAACCCCATCCGTGATGGTGTCTAGATTGGATCTGGTGGTTCTGGACTCTGCAGCGGATGGAATTGATTTTTGTCGACTCCCCGAGGTTTTCTGGAATATTGGGGTATTTATAGAGTAAAGAGGCGGTCCGGGGGGCACCCGAGGTGGGCACAACCTACCAGGGTGCGCCTGGCCTCCTGGCGCGCCTTGGTGGGTTGTGCTCTACTCGGAGCACCCCCAGGCGCAACCTTGGCCCATTAGGTGTCTTCTGGTCCAAAAAAATCTCCGTAAAGTTTCGTTGCATTTGGACTCTGTTTGGTATTGATTTCCTGCGATAAAAAAACTTGTAGAAAACAGCAACTGGCACTTGGCACTATGTCAATAGGCTTGTACCCAAAAAAAGATATAAAATGACTATAAAATGATTATAAAACATCCAAGATTGATAATATAACAACATGGAACAATCAACAATTATAGATACGTTGGAGACGTATCAGCCACCAGGGCATGCCTGCCCCCCCCTGGCGCGCCCAGGTGGGTTGTCCCCACCTGGTGACCCCATAGACCCTAAAACCGACGCTATAAAATCCTATTTTTCTAGAAAAAATAAGGGAGAAAGAATTATCGCGATTCACGAGACGGAGCCGCCGTCACCTCATGTTCTTCATCTGGAGGCCAGATCTGGAGTTCGTTTGGGGCTCTAGAGAGGGGGATCTTCGTTCTTTGTCATCACCAACCCTTCTCCATCGCCAATTCCATGATGCTCCCCATCGGGAGTGAGTAATTCCTTCGTAGGCTTGCTGGTCGGTGAGGAGTTGGATGGGATTCATCATGTAATCAAGTTAGTTTTGTTAGGGCTTGATTCCTAGTATCCACTATTTTCTGTGATTGATGTTGCTATGACTTTGCCATGCTTAATGCTTGTCACTTTGGCCCGGGTGCCATGATTTCATATCTGAACCATTTGTGTTATCACCATTATATCCATGTTCTAGATCCGATCTTGCAAGTTACAGTCACCTACTACGTGTTATGATCCGGCAACCCCGGAGTGACAATAGTCGGGATCACCCCCGGTGATGACCGTAGTTTGAGGAGTTCATGTATTCACTGTGTGCTAATGCTTTGTTCTGGTTCTCTATTAAACGAGGCCTTAATATCCTTTAGTTTCCAATTGGACGCAGCTGCCACGGGAGGGTAGGAGAAAAGATGTCATGCAAGTTCTTTCCATAAGCACGTATGACTATTTACAGAATACATGCCTACATTATATTTATGAACTAGAGCTAGTGTCGTAGCACCCTAGGTTATGACTATCACATGATGAATATCATCCAACAAATTACCGATCCAATGCCTATGAATTTATCTTATATTGTTCTTGCTAAGTTACTACTGCTATCGTTACTGTTGCACTTGCTACAAAATCACTGCTATCACTGTTACCGTTACTATTGTTGTTGCTACTATTATCAAAACTATCATATTACTTTGCTACTGATCACTTGCTGCATATAATTAATCTCTAGGTGTGGTTGACTTGACAACTCAGCTGCTAATACATGCAAATATTCTTTGGCTCCCCTTGTGTCAAATCTATAAATTTGGGTTGAATACTCTACCCTCCAAAATTGTTGCGATCCCCTATACTTGTGGGTTATCAAGACCTTTTTCTGGCGCCGTTGCTGGGGACCATAGCTATATTTGTCGAGTCACTTGGGATTATTATCAATTTATCACTATGAAGAATCCGAAGGATGCTAAGTCTAAGATTTATCCCTCTAAGACAAGGGGTGGTAAGGAACTGCCATCCAGTTCTGCTTTAGATTCACCTTTTGTTATAAGTAAACTTACAACACCACCACATGCTATTAATCCTGATATGTCGCAAGTTATTGATGATGGTACTTCTATGATGAATGATGCTTATGATGATGCTGGTACTTTGCTTGATGATGATGATGTTCCACTTGGTGATTTTCTTGATGAACAAATTGCTAGAGTAATACAACATGATGTTGTTGAATCTAATGATGATCTTGAAACTGATACTCCTGAAACACCTGCTAGAACTAGCCTTCCTAGATATGAATTGCCTAAGGTACCGGAAGGTTATGTTACGAATGAGGAGACAACTAGAGATATTCTTGCTTGTAAGGATGGAGATGATCTAGAGAAATTATTATGCAAGTATAAAGAAAAATCTCTGAATGCTAGAATGCAATATGATCCTAAGTTTGCTACGTCACCTATCTTTATTGATGATAAGGATTATGATCTCTCTGTAGACCCAGAGTTAGTTACTTTGGTTGAATCTGATCCTTTCCATGGTTAAGAAACTGAAACTATTGTGGCACATCTTACTAAGTTGAATGACATAGCCACCCTTTTTACTCATGATGAGAATACTTGTTATTATTTTATTCTCAAATTATTTCCGTTCTC
Organism: Aegilops umbellulata; assembly: GCA_032464435.1. Taxonomy (NCBI): domain Eukaryota; kingdom Viridiplantae; phylum Streptophyta; class Magnoliopsida; order Poales; family Poaceae; genus Aegilops; species Aegilops umbellulata. Next base: position 373,953,727 of record CP136058.1, on the reverse strand, counting down.
ATTAAAGGGTGATGCTAAAGCTTGGTACAATACTCTTGCTCCTGGTTGTGTGCGTAGTCCCCAGGATATGATCTATTACTTCTCTAAAAAATATTTCCTGCTCATAAGAAACAAGCTGCTTTACAGGAAATATTTAACTTTGTGCAAACTAAAGAAGAGAGTCTCCCACAAGCTTGGGGGAGGCTTTGCCAGTTACTTAATTCTTTGCCTGATCATCCTCTTAAGAAAAATGAAATACTTGATATCTTCTATAATGGACTAACCAATGCTTCTAGGGAGTTCCTAGATAGCTGTGCTGGTTGTTTTTTCTAGGAACAAACTGTTGGACAAGCTGAAGAATTATTGAATAACATATTGAAAAATTATGACGATTGGACTCTTCTCGAACCATCACCTAAACCCACTCCGAAGAAGAGGGGTATATTATATCTCAGTCCTGAAGATATGCAAGAAGCAAAGAAATCTATGACAGAAAAAGGTATTAAAGCTGGGGATTTTAAAATTTTAACTCATATTGAAGAAATACATGGGCTTAATACACCACCACTGCCTAAGGTGGTAGAGGTAAATTCTCTAATGAAATTCAATGATAATGACAACCATCACAATATGCACCCTAGCCAGTGCCTTTATGAGTTTGAGAATTATATTATAAAGCAAGATCACGTCAATGCAAATGTTATGAAATAGTTGAAATACAATTCTAATATGATTGCTCGCTTGAGTGACTTGTTATTTAGAATTTGAAATGATTTTAGAGGTGTGGGAAAGCATGCTTCTATGGTTCAAACTCAGTTAGAACAAGTTGCTAAATCACAAAGAGAATTGCTTGATGAAATGAATAACAACATACATGACTTTGATGTTAAAGTTGCAACTAGAGGAGGTAAAATGACTCAGGAACCACTTTATCCTGAGGGACACCCAAAAAGAATTGAACATGATTCACAAAGGAACAACACCACTGCACCTAGTCCTTCTAAAAAGAATAAGAAAAAGAAAAATGATAGGACTTTGCATGCTTCTAGTGAACCTGTAGTAGAAAATCCTCCTGATAATGATAATGAAATTTCTATCTCTGATGCAGAAACTCAACCTGGTAGTGAACACTCACCTTCTGATAATGAAAAATATAATGATGAGGTTCATGAAAATACTCAAGCAAATGAAAAAGAACTAGATAATGATGTTGAAATAGAACCAGCTGTTGATCTTGATAACCCACAACCCAAGAATACACGTTATGATAAAAGAGACTTCATTGCTAGGAAACAAGGTAAAGAAAGAGAACCATGGGTTCAAAAACCTATGCCCTTTCCACCTAAGTAAACTAAAAAGAAATATGATCAAGATTTTGAATGCTTTGCTGAAATGCCGAGGCCAGTCTTTTTGCGTACTCGCTTGACTGATATCCTTAAAATGCCTCCTTATGAAAAGTACATGAAAGACATCATCACCAATAAGAGAAAAATACTGGAAGATGAAATCTCCACCATGCTTGCTAATTATACTTTTAAAGATGGAGTACCTAAAAAACTTGGAGATCCGGGAATACCAACTATACCTTGGTCCATCAAAAGAAATTATGTGAAAACTGCTTTGTGTGATTTAGGAGCTGGTGTTAGCATTATGCCTTTCTCTTTATATAAAAGACTTGATTTGAATAAACTCACACCTACTAAAATATCTTTGCAAATGGCTGATAAATCAACTACTATATCTATCGGTATCTGTGAGTATGTGCCCATTGTTGTTGCTAATGTTACTATTTTGACTGAATTTGTTATACTTGAGATGCCCGAGAATGACAACATGTCGATTATCCTTGGTATACCCTTCTTGAATACTGCAGGGGATGTTATTGATTGCAATAATAGCAAGTTCACTTTTCATATCAATTGTAATGAGCATATGGTGCACTTTCCGAAGAAACTATTCCAAGTGAATGCTATTAATGTTATTGAAAAATCTCCAACAATCACTATTGGAAGTTTTCAACTACCCCTACCTACTGTTAAAAAGAAATATGAAATGCTTATTGTTGGGGATATTCACATCCCGTTGAGGTAACTTAGTGATTTACGAAAGTTCTTCGGTTTCATGCTAACCGAAAGTGGTTGTTAATAAGACTTGATCAACCTTATTAATGGATTATTTTTGGGAGGTATGAAGTTGATGAATTTAGTAAGCACTACCTTGTGTCCCTACCTTTTATTTTCTGTTTTTATTAGTTAAATAAAATAAAATGCCATGTTTTGTCTGTTTTGTAAATTTCCCATGCGATAAAAAATGGCCCAAAAATAAAAGTTCTCGGAATGCCCTGAAAATTTAATATGATTTTTTTCTGAATATTTAAGAATTTCTGGTGCAAATAATATCAGAGGGAGGTGCACCAGGTGGGCACAACACACCTGGGAGCGCCAGGACCCCCAGGCGCGCCCTGGTGGGTTGTGGTCTCCACGTGCCCCCCCTCACTTATCCCTTCACACCACATCCTCACTTACCTCCTGAAAAAATTCTCCATTTCTCTCTCTCTCTCTCTCTCTCTCTCTCTCTCTCTCTCGTGTTCTTGCTCTCAAACTCACGGATTTCAATCTCTTTGCTCGATGCAGTTTTCGAAACTGTTTCGGGGGATTGCTGCTTGGTATGTGACTCCACCGTTTGTCCAATTAGTTTTTGTTTTAGTGGTTTATATTTTGAATAATTAGCTACTCTTGGTGCTGCTGTAGATGAGCTTGCATGTTGAATTCTTGGAGTTCTAAGTAGTTTAAATGGTTGCTATGGCCTCTATGTATCCCTATGAGCAGTTGCTTTCAATTGTACAAAGTTTTGTTGATAAACTTTCGTTAACCAAAAATTTTCAAAAAATTGTACGCGAACATGATGAACCTATTTGGAAGGAGTTCTTCCAGGAGGAGATCCTCGGGGGCATCTTCTAGTGACAACCCCGCTCGTCAGTCTTATGTTGAACCAAGTGAAAGTTCCATTCGAGATGCCGCCACCAAAACATGCCTATGGCCATGCGATGATTATATGGCGCGTGTGGGCATTAAGGGGGAGTTTGAGCAATATGTTCACAATGTCGGTCTCAATCCCTACATTTCAGATAAGTGCGATCAACACCACTCTCTCACTGAATCATTTATCAAAGGATTTAAATTTCATCCCCGTGAGTCTAGGTTGTCATTTAAACTTTATAAAAATCCATTTACCATATCACTAGAGAGTTTTGCTCACCTCTACAAACTCCAATTCTAGGGTACGCTTGACGAACCGCCAAGGGCTTGACTAGTCTTTGCTACGGTGAAACGAGGGGAGTTACGCAAGGTAGAATAAAGAGCATTCATTTTCCTGCAATTTAGGTATTTAATGGGAAATGTATTTTAGGCAAACAAGATTGTAGTACACTTTGTGCTCCAGACTTGAGCCTCATACGCACCGCTCTCACCGGTGATAGAAGTTATATTCTTGGGGCGATTATTGCACGCAGGTTACAACACAATGCTAATAGTGGCTATTTCTATGGTGGAATTTATGCCACGCGTTTGACGAGAGAGCTGGGTGTTTCACCTTTGCCCTTTCATCCTATTCTACCCACACAGTATTTAGACTTTGATGCTATGAAAGGTTATAAGATCCTTAAAGGAGATATTCATAATTTCACCTATAATTTGTTGTTCAACCAAGCATCTATTGTGCACACATATTTGCCTGCGCCTGCTCTCTATGATTATCACAGCAAGGGAAGATATTTCGTTCTTGAGAGCGAGGCCCGAGCCCACAATGCTGCGGTTGAGGCAGCACGGCAGGCCGAGGCATCCGCATCGAGAGCCTCCATAAGCTACCACGCCGACTACTATCCAGGCTATTGCTCGATTACCAAGTTAGGCCAAAAGCCTAAGCTTGGGGGAGTACGTGTTTCTCACCGACATTACATTCGTGTTTACACATCTCATTCCAGTTGTCGGTGTTCACACTTTTTCATTGTATTATCCATGTTAAATTTATTTTCTCGCTTTTTCTGGTGTGTTTGAAAAACCTTGGAAAAACCAAAAAACTTAGTTGTAGTTAATTTACTTTCTATGCATGTTTAGCTATAGCACTAAAAAGAAAACCCAAAAAGATTTCCTTGTTCTTATTTTGCTTGTTGGGAGCTTTCCCGTGTAAACAGTTTTTCTTGTTTTTGCTTTTCCCTTTTATTTGCTTCTTCAAGAAAACTAAAAACTCCAAAAATATTTCAGCATGTTTCTCTGAAATTTCCTTTCTTTTTATTCGAGTTGTACCAAGGAGAAGACCACGATGAAAATGCTGAGTGTCTCTCATATGAATAATTGTTAATCTTATAAAGAGCCCATTTTACCTTGTCTTCTCCTGTTGAATAAAATCTTTGCAGATTCCAGCCTAGTCCATGACACTCTTGCACTATTATCATTTTCTTATTGTTCGGTCGTCCAAGTGAAAGGCAATAATGACGATATTCGATGAACTGGCTGTGGCAGAGAGAAACGGGTATGAACTCGACTTGTCCTGTTTTTGTAAATATGTTTAATCTAGTATCCATGATTTAGCCCATTAAGATTAAACATTTTTGCAATGACAATTAGAGATTATAGTTTCTCATGCCATGCATAAGTAGCTGGGAGTGGATAATGATTTATCTTGGATATCAACATTGTGTTAAAATGATTGTGATGTAGTATGATGATATGGTATCCTCCTCTAAATGTTCGAGTGGCTTGACTTGGGAAATGTTCATGCATGTAGTTGAATCAAAATCAACATAGCCTCTATGATACTTATGTTCATGGTGTTCATATCTGAGGGAGTCCTAGACTAAGGGGTCCTCAGGCGTCCGGCCTATTAGTAATGGGCCGGACTAATGGGTTGTGAAGATACGAAGATCAAAGACAGCACCCGTGTCCGGATGGGACTCTCCTTGGCGTGGAAGGCAAGCTTGGCAACCAAATATGTAGATTCCTTTCTTTGTAACCGACCTTGTAACCCTAGATCCTCCCGGTGTCTATATAAACCGGAGGACTTAGTCCGGAGGGGGGATATACTCATTACCATAGTCATACATGCTAGACTTCTAGGGTTTAGCCATTACGATCTCGTGGTAGATCAACTCTTGTAATATTCCTACTCATCAAGATCAATCAAGCAGGAAGTAGGGTATTACCTCCATAGAGAGGGCCCGAACCTGGGTAAACATCGTGTCCTCTGTCTCCTGTTACCATCGACCTTAGACGCACAGTTCGGGACCCCCTACCCGAGATCTGCCGATTTTGACACCAACATTGGTGCTTTCATTGAGAGTTCCACTGTGCCGTCAACGACAGGATCGATGACTCGCCTTGTCCTTAAAGATAATATCACCTCCGGAGGAGGACTGTCCCTAGGACAAACCCTCCGGCTGGGCGGCTTTACTATGATCGCCCGCTCGACCTTTAAGTGGTCGATGAGCTCTCGGGCCATCGAAAATCCCCTTCGTGTCGACTCCAAACACTCCAAGCAAATTGATCCGGCGCACTTCTCGTCTTTAAACGAGCTCCTTGATTGCATTGCCGCCCTAGGAATCGCTACACATTATAATCAGATCGGGCTCAAAACCGACCAAAGAGAAATCCAATCTCCACCGATCACCCACCAGATAGAGGTAGTCAAGGAGCAAGACGGTGACTCTTTCCCTATACTGAAGACGGACTATGTCCGGATTGCCAATCCTACGGAGCTGGATATCCACCAGCAAAAGGAGGCGATCGGCCTTCCGAACATAGAATCGGACGGCAGGCAAAGGCAACTAGAAAATACTCTGGAGTCGGGACTTTTAAGTCTGGAAAAACTTCAGACTCCGGATCATTGATCGGGCCAGGGTCCGGATCCAATTCCACCCACCCACCCAGACATAAGCACTCTCATGAGCATACAACAGTAGTCTCAGGAAATAGTCCACCGCTTCTGGGCTAGATTCCTCCTTGTCAAGGACAAGGTTAAAGATTGCCGCGGCGAGGATGCGATATCAGCGTTCCGCAACAATTGCACGAACGAAGGAATCCTCAACGCATTAATTGCCGCCGCATACTACACTTCGCTGACTTGGCAACTATCATACAGAAGTACAACGCAATGGAAAGCGCCTGGAAAGATCAGGCGGCTTGTTGGGAGCCATCGGTCCCAACTCAACCACTGGTCCAGGCAAAAATGGCGCATCCCACTACAAAAAAATACACTTCCGTGATGATACGTGTTTGTCACTGTAGGTCACGTTTTTGTCATGCATGTACATCCATGACAAATTTATGACAGAATCAAGATAGTCATACTTGGTTGTCGTAGAAGTGTTCCATGACATTACCAAAATTATCATCACGGAAGTGTCCACTTCCATGACGATAAATCACGCGTCACAGAAGTGCTTTCGTCAAGGGTGACTGACACGTCGCATCCACCGTAACGGAAAACCGTTAAGCTATCGGGTCGGGTTTTGGATCCGATAACCCGTTAACAGCCCCGACCAATGGGGATTTTCCACGTGTAAAATCATCATTGGCTGGAGGAAACACGTGTCGGCTCATCGTTGGGACAGATGTCATCTACTCATTGGACGGAAGGCGCCTATGATACATCGACACGTGGCACGGCCCAACAGAGGCCCATTCCTGTGAAAAGGTCGGCCCGTTTGACTTTGTCAAAAGCTGGCGGGCCGGCCCATGGAAAGCCTGTTAACGGCATGCTCGCATATAGCCCATTTACAGCCCGCAAACCCAAGGCCCGTTATGCCCTATCCGAATTAGGCCCAGTAGCGTCATCTGGGCCATCCAATATGATTCCAGCCCGTTTTCACTTCTGGCCCATGTATGTCCCATGACGTCTTTCGGCCCATATGAGGCCCTATGTAACTCTTGACCTATTAACGACCTATGGTGAAACTGGCCCATAATGAACAGTGTATCACTTTACACCCATTAACGGCCCGTGGTGAAACTGGCCCGTAATGAACATTGTATCACTTTATACCCATTGACGGCCCATTATTCCGTTGGGCCGTTTCCAGCCCATGTTATCTTTCGGCCTTCTCAGAGCCCATTTATTCTTGGGCTCATTTCCAGCATTCGTTTACTTACGGCCCGTTACCGTCATTTTCTGCTTGTGGGCCAAATTCAGCCCGTGGTTACAGTCGGCCCGTTTGTGGTCCGTTAATTCGTTGGGCCATTTTCATAGTGTCATCAAATACGGCCTATTAACGATGGCCCGTTATGGTCGGCCCATGAACAGACGATTCCAACTCTAGCCTGTTTACGACCATAATGCGGCCTGTTATTTGCCCATGTTTGGCAAATCGATCATACGGCCCGTATAAGGCCCATTGATGATACGGCCCGTAGAAGGCCCATTGTTTCTATGGCCCGTAGAAGGCCCGTTGTTTCTACGACCCGTAGAAGGCCTACTGTTTCTACGACCCGTAGAAGGCCCACTGTTTCTACGGCCCGTAGGAGGCCTAGTGTCACTACAGTAAATATTAGCCCATGATTATTGTGGCCTAGTTTTAAAAAATAGGTTATTGCAGCCACTAGCAAACCGCAGAAAAAGAACTACACTGACTACAAGCAAACAAATAAACAAGACAACAAGGAAATAAATAAGCAAGCAACTTATGCTAGGCTATCACGGCTATTACACATATTACATCCATTGGGCATCAAAGTTCGCCACCAGTGCAAATATAGGGAACACAGCAGCATATAAACGCCGCAGCAAAACAAGTCCAGAACTGAAACCACTTTAGAAGAGCTCAAGAAACAATATCCTGGGTACCCATAATGCTGGCAAGATGCTTAGCAAGCTTATTAACTTTCTCTTGTTTGGCGCTTAAATCCTCCAGCGCTTCCTGTTGCACAAGAAAGTACGCATCTGAATTCTGCAGGGACTTCCTCAGTCATTCGGTTTCTTGCCGCAGCACAGCTGACTGATGCCTTTCAGCTTGTAGGTGAGACTGAAGAAGCCGAAGTGATTCAGGCAGCGAGTTCGAAGAGCTTGTGCCAGCGGTACTGGCCAGTAACTCGAACACTACATTAACGCAGGACTGTGGGGTTTTCTCACTGTCTACAAGATCGTTTTTATCACCTTTCTTTGAGACTAACATGGTTGTCTCACTATCTTGAACCTTATCTGCATTACTTTCTCTACCATTGCATAGTGGGGTGCTCTTCTCCAATATTCTATTTGCATACTACAAGAGAAATAAGCAGACACATCACAGGTTTAGCTTTTAGTATACGAAACTCATTTTGGTAAACCGGTTCAGTAGTAAGGTGGACAGGATAACAACATGAAACAAACATATATCTATGTACTATGGTCACTGTATTGTCCATATCATTCTAGTTTATGTTCCCTAATCAAGATAGAGACACAGTTCAACTCATATATTTTGAAGACATAGCAGCATAGACAGAATATAAGTGTGAGAAACTACACAGCATTGGCAGCACTTGTAATGTGCATCACATGAGAACATAACTGTTTATACAACTTAAACTAAAATCAACATAGAGCAAGAAGTTAGAACAACAGTCCAGTTAAAGAAATAGGTTTAAAACATACATGTTGCGCCATTGGAGTTTCAATTGGATCCTTCAAATTCGAAAGTAGTTGGTATGAGTAAATACAGTGATGCAACAGCAAAGGAGTATGGACCATAGCTACGGAATCTGACCTGAGAACAGTTGCTCTTCTGCTTTAAACATAGAGTTTGGTCAGCTGTGGTGGTGTTCGTGCTTTGGGCACTGCAGTAGCTTAACAAACTGCTCGTGTGGGGGTACTCTGTGGTGGACATGGTGCTTTGTCAACTATAAGTGGGTTACTATCCGCTCGGGTTGCGGTTAGATGGGTTGTAGCTGGTTCTCTGCCCAACGGTGTAAGTGTGCAATCTGGAAGAGTCTCGATTATGTGTGGTGGGGCTAGTTTGTGGGCCAGTACAACCATGGTTCTATCTGCATCGACGGGTAGCACTCTCTTTTGTGAAGAACGGGTTTTTGCTCCCTTAGATACTGCCATCACCCCCTCCAATTCAAATTGCTGATAAACAAGAAAAGAAATTGAACGCACAGATATTGTATGATAGACAGATGTGGTAATTCACATGTATGTTGTCTAACCAAACAGGACAGCATCACACAATTTCACATATATGATGCCTAACTAAACAGGATAGCATGACACAATTTTAGATATATGATGGATAACTTAACAGGGTATAATGGCATAGTTCAACATATGATGAGTACCTAAACAGGATGACATGACAAAACTATATGACGTCTTTCTAAAATAGGTTGGGATGAAATAATTCACATACATGTTGTCCAAGTATACAGGATGGCATGATATAATTGACATAATTGATTCATATACTAAGCAGCTGGCACTCGCATGTATGATCTCTAAACTAAGCAGATAGAATTCAATAGTGTGCATATGATGTCTAAACTAAGCAATGCAAGACACCATATGCATCATATGAGAAATATAAAGAATGCAACTTAGTGCATACACCTCAGGTGGGATATAGGACTGGTCATCTGTCTCTGAATCCTCCTCTGAGGAGCTCCCTGTAACCATCGAGATATATGCTTCAACAGGTACCATTGCCTGCTCTGAAGACCTTGTTTTCACTCGAGATTTTTCCATAACCGGCTCAAATGGCTGATACACATGAAGAGTAGTTCAATATACACAAATTGTCGACAAATGGAATACGTAATTGTCGGTGTACTAAAGTAGGGGTACCTTAGTACCCCAGACTTGTGCACGGGCAGTTGTAGCACCCTGCGGCAAGGCCTGCCCAGGAAGCGCCCAGAGAAGACCAAGCATTCAAGACGAGGACCCCGGCAAGAGGAGCTTGCCGGGCCAAGAAGACAAGGCCCCCGGCAAGAGGAGCTTGCCGGGCCAAGAAGACAAGACCCAGGCAAGAGGAGCTTGCCGGGACGACTGAGCCCATGTAAGGCCATCCAAGAACAAAGTATACGAGACAGAAGATCGAGACCCCGACAAGAGGAGCTTGTCGGGAAGGCCGAACCCAGGCACCACAAGAGAAGCCCGCCATGGCGCGCCAAGCGCCCCGGCAAGGCCTGATAGCCGGCACGCTATCAGGCACAGGAAGACGACCCCCGCGGCAAGCCACTTGCCGCGGCAAGATCGCCACCTCAAGACTACGCTCCAGCTCGCCCGCCCACGCGTCGCTCCGGGGCTTCCCCCAAGGGCACGTGGCGAGGCACCGCGCAGCCTGGGGCATGCGGTGGCATGCAGCCGCCATCGTGGCGAACGGTGGCGCACCTAACGGTCCGCCTCGGTGCTGTCCAGGCGACCGTGACGGGCATTTAATGCCCTTGTCCCCTACCGTCAGAAGTAGGTATGATAACACTGTGCCGCACTGTAGCGCCACCGTTCCCGCACTATTACAACTACCACCCCTTTTACACTTTTACCCCTTTCTCTGACGTTGACACCTGTCGGTGACCCCTTTGCGCTATAAAAGGAGGCCCGTGTGCAACGTAGAGGGGGTTCCGGGGTTCGGAGATTTGGGATCCAGACAGCCATACGCTCGGTGCAGCTAGCTCTCCAAGCTCCCGAGCTCCCCAGTTCAATACAACCAAGCAGGAGTAGGGTTTTACGCGACCATCGCGGCCCGAACCTGGGTAAACCGCCCGTGTGCTCGCCTCGATCTGCTCTCTGCGCTCCCTCCGCCCCCCTCACCGGACTACGAAAGGGGCTTCGGCCCCATAGGTGCTCGCGGGGGACGCCGTCCGCCCCGACATCTTTGGCGCGCCAGGTAGGGGGCGGCGTCGAGGTTGTGCGGATCTGATTCAGGCGAACACTGGTAAGCTCAGGTATGAACAGGTACCTTTCCGCCCCGCTCCGCGGGGCGGAGGCATTCCTCCCTACGGAATCGTGCATGGCCCTCCTCGAGTACCCACTCACGCAGAGTTCGGGCAAGAAGCAGCTGCTCCTTGAGGAGGACCGCCTTCCGGCCGCTGGGCGAACCGATCGCTTCCAGCGAACCCTGCGCCGCTCCTGTAGCCGCAGCGGTTAGCGCCGGAAGCCGCGAAAAAGGCGACCTCGTTCTTCGGCGCGCTTCGTCCGCCAAGATCCAAACGAGTCGACGCCAACCGTGGGAGGAGTTTCGCCAGCGCGGTTGCCGGAACCCGTTCCGTCAACCAACCTCCCTGCCCAAGTCTTGCCGCAGTTGCATGTGATCCTTGGCGCAGGGGCGGGCGCAGACCCCGCGCATCAGTGAAAGCTCCTATGCTTTGCGCTTTTTGCCTTTTACATGCTCCTCTTCGTTATTTGCATGTACTATTTGGCATCCTGCGTAACATGCATGTCCAGTGAGCATCAGCACGCCGAAAGGCCATGTGCTTGCTTCCCTCTTTATTTTCCTTGCCTCTTAGACAGAGGGAGCGTTCCTCGCGCACAAAGTTTGCCGGGGGAAGGAGATGGGAGAGGAACCAAGTGCTGGAACCAAGTGCTGTCCGAGAAAAAGAAGCCTCGTCGAGGAACGAGCGTTATGCATAAGCTAAGTTATTAGAATTTGAGCAGTTCAGATTCTTAATTTTCGGTTGTCTTCCTTGAACAGTCACACTTTGTATGGAAAACCTGTGCGCGGAGGAACCTACCCGCGGCTAGCCGCACCCTCACCTTGTTTCGAGTACGCTCAACGATTCAAGCGAGCTGCGATGAGCGTCGCGCCGTTGTTTCGTTTCCGAGCTCACTCAACAAGCGGAGCGCGATTGCGACTGGCTGCGGCGAGGTTGCTTCCCGGTGAGGCCTTGGCCAGCAGGCTGCTATAAGCCCAAGGGCTCCTTGCCGGGAAGTTCCCCGGGAGCGTAGGGCGAAAAGCGTACAAAGTAAAGGGCCAGGACAAGGAAGATAACAATGCACTGATTGGTTCAGCTAAGGTAGAAACCTTATGTAACTCATCACAGTGACTAATGAGCTCATAACGCCGTGTGCAGCGACAAAAAGAGATAAGGTAAAGGAGGCCTAGTCTACGCGGTCGCCCTCGATCCTGGAAATCTTGCCCACTCTGGCGATGATGTCGGCGACCTGCTCCTTCAGCGCCTCCATGTCAGCGTCGGCCGGCAGGCTGCGGAGAACGTTGATGAGATTTATACCGGGATTGCGGTATACAATCTTCGTCAGCACGCGCTCCAAGGTTCCCGTGCAGGCCCGGCGCGTCTCCTCGGCCAGTTGCGCGGGGATCTTCTTCCGAAGATCCGCAAGAGCCGGCGCGACCCCTCTGAAGAAGAGGCTGAGCTTGACGCTGTGAGGGAGGTCCGGGTCCGGAGAGTAGATGAGGTGTTCCAACTTCAACGCCAGCAACTCCTGGTCGATGTTGGATGCAGAAGACACCAGGTCCTCGGTCCACACCGCGACGGTCCGACGGAAGTCCTCGGCCGCGGTGTTGGCGCTCTCCGCCAAGCTTCGCTCCTTGCGGAGCCCCTCCTCCAGCGCGGAAACTTTCAGCTCCAGGGCCTCGATGGAGTCCTTGGCGGCCTTCAGCTCGTCGCCCTGCTTGGAGAGACGCGCTTGGAGTTCGGAGTTGGCGTGGGCGTCCTTCTCCCGCTCCACATTGAGCGCGCCGACCCTCTCCGCGCTCGCCTTCAACGACTCCTCTAGCTGCGCGACCTTGGCGGCAAGCTCCTCCCTGGCGGTCTCCGCGGCAGCCGCGGCGGCCTTCGCCTCTTCCAGCTCCCCGCCAAGGGCCCGCTCCCGAGCGGCAAGTTCCTCCTCGTGGGAGTTGAGATTGGCCTGCAGCTGGGCAAGCGCTCCCTCTCGCCGGGACAGCTCCTCCCCGGCGAGCCGCTGCCGCTCTTCGGCGTCGGCCTTCTGCAGCACCCACTCCTGGTACTCCCCGGCAAGCCTCTCGCGCTCCTCCGCCACGCCGCGGAGGGCAGCTTGGTTGGCGGCGCGGAGCTCCGTCGCACGCTTCTCCATCTCGACGGCGGCCTCCGCAGCGAGGGCCTCCCGGGAAGCAAGCTTCGCCTGCCGGGTCCGGTAAAGGGCCAGGAGCCGGCGAAGCAGCTTCTCCTCCTCGGGCTCTTCGGCCCCGCCGGGCGCCTCGACAATCTTCAGGCCCGCGGAGGCGAGGACCTCCCCATCAAGGGCCTCGCCCTCCGCGGGGGCCCGCGCAGAAGAGCCCCATGGCACCTGGATGAAGATGCCATTGGGGGCTTCAAGGTAATGGCCCGCCCGCTCCTTTTCGGCGGAGGGGTCGGCGGCCGGCGCAGCACCTGATGCTCCTGCTGCCTCCGGGTCGGCAGTGCGACCGCCGTCCCCCTCCCCGGCCGTTGCGGCCGACGCTGGGGCGGTCTCCTGCGCGGATGGCTCGGCAGCTTCCGCCGCGTCCTCAGCGACAGGGGCGTCGCCGCTGCCGCCGCGCGCACCCTCCTCCTCCTCGATGATGATGACCTCCGTCTCCATCTGCTCGGGGGGAGGGGAATCTAGAAGAAGGAGAACAGAGAGCAAAAGAAATTCAAGCAAACATCCAAAAGAAAAAGACGAACCCAAGATGACTAAGTCACAGAGCTTACCTTGGCGGACGTCATCAGCGGCGGGTTCCCTCGCCGGGGAGCTCTGCCTTGGCGGGGTCACCGCCCTCGCCGGGCTACCCGCCCCTGGCGGGGTACTCGCCCTTGGCGGAGTGCTCGCCCTTGGCGGGGTGCTCACCTTTACCGGAGAGCTCGGCCTTGGCGGGGACGGCGGGGCCCGCGGCTCCTCGGGGGCGGTTTCTGGCCGCTCCTGCGGTTGCGGCTCCACCTCTGCACGAGACAGTATTATCAAGATACCAGCGCAGGGACGATCCCTCAAGCGCGCCCGACGAGCGAAAGTACGGAACCCAGACTTACGCTGGGGGCTGCGCTGGGGGCTACGCTGGGGGCTGCCCCTCGGAGCAGCGCTCGGATCCGGCAGGCTGGGCTCCGGCACACCCCCAGTTGCCGCGGTGGGCGAGTCGCCCACAACCTCGACCACGGGCGCCTTGGCTTTCTTCGCCGCTCGCTCCGCCAAGGTCCTGAAGTTAAGATGAGAAACAAGATCAGAGCCTGCGACAGTCAAGGCCAAGTCCATAAAGATGCGAAACCTCAAAAGCTCTTACTCCCGTTCGTCCTCGTCGTCGTCGTCGCTCAGGGCGGAGAAATCAAACTCCACCTGACGCGCGGCCACGCGGGGAGCGGGCGGCGAGGTCTCCCTCGGGCGCTTGGCGGTCCCGACGGTTGCCGGGGCCCGGGGGGCGGGCGGAGCCGCCGCTCCGCCCTCCAAGGGCTCCTTTCCGCGCGGCGCTGCCTCACGGGGCGCCCCTGACGTAGCTGACGCGCCGGGCGCCCTCGTCACAACCTGGCTCCCCCGGGAGGCTCGTGCCGCTTGGCGGGGTGGTTGTTGCCGGGAGGCTGGCGCCTTTGCCCCCATCGCCGTCCTGCGGAGACGCTTCGCTGGAGAACGCCTGGGGCTTACACGGGACGAGGAGGTCTCCGACGCTGAGGGAAGGTCATCGGCGTAGAGCTCCAAGGATCCGTCGGAGTCGTCCTCACCACCGTCCTCCTCCTCCACCCCGGCAAGCCCGCTGGACCCAGCGTCCTGCGCTGTGGCCCCTTGTCCTCCGGCGGTGGTGGCCCTCGCCGCGGCCTCGATCAAGATCCCCTGGATCCTGGAGTGCCTCAGAGAGGGAACCCCGGCGAGCTCGTCGGGGGGCAGCTTCACCAGTCTGCAGATCTCCGCCACCTCCGCTTGGCGGGACGCCTCCGCGGCCTCCGCCTCTTCGGGCGAGAAGCCGAACTCCCCGGCCGCTGCGGCTGCGGTGGCCTCTTCAGCCCAAGAAGCTATGCATGCTGCCTCTCGCGCGGTGGTGTCCCGCGTCAGCCCCTGGGCCTCGTCCTTCTTCTTCGCCACCTCCGCCAGGTTGTCGAAGAAGTTCAAGATGACGTCTGGCTTGGGCGGAATCCACGTGCGGTCGACGCCGTGCGAGTCGCACGCGGGCATCATGGCGCGAAGGGAATCCCGGGCCGAGCTGTTGCAAAGAGGCACAACTCCCCGGGGCTCCCTGAACCACTCTGGGTGGGCCGGGTCATGCTTGAATAGCTCCCGGACCATCCCCTTCAGCTCCACCGACGTGAAGTTGAAGTTGAGCCCGGGGCGCAGCCTCATTATGTCCGCCGCGTTGCTATACTCCCAGGTTGGCCTCTTCCTATCTTGAAGAGGGGCGATGCGGCGGCGGAGGAAGTTTGCGCCCACCTCTCCGACGGACAGCCTCTCTGTCCGAAGACGGAGAATCCTGATGAGGGCGGCGTTGAGCTTGCCGTCGTCCGAATCCAGCTCGCTCCAATCCTTGCCGCGCATAATAGGTGTTGCGCGCGGCGCGGTGAAAGGTTGCGGCTGGTCCTCGACAACCCAGCACCAGTCGGCGCGCCACTCCTCCCATTTGCCGCGGAGCTCCCCCGGCAAGTAGGAATCCTTCTTGTTCAGGCGGAAGACCCAAGATATCCCTCCGGCGAGGGGGGCGCCGGCCTCTACTCTAGGGATGAAGAAGTGCCTAAAAAGCGCGACGTTTGGATACACCCCAATATAGTTTTCGCACATATGCGCGAAAACCGCCATCGTGAGGACGGCGTTGGGAGTGAAGTCAAGAAGGTGGAGGCCGAAGGTGTTCATTATGTCGCAGAAGAAATCAGAAAAAGGAGGGCAAAGACCGCAGTGGAAGAAGGCTGCGAAGAAATAATACCCGCCGGGGTAGTTGCCCTTGGCGGCGGCCGGATAGGCTCGGGTGCGGGGATGCGCCTTGGTCTCCTCGGCCCAGAACAAGTAGTACTTGTTCCAGAGCTCCCGCGCGCTGAGCTTCGGCGCGAAGACGAGGTTCTGCTTCCGCAGCAAGGTGAGCATCGCCGCGTGCTCCGATTTCTCCTTCTTGGTCTTCTCCGCCTTCGCCTTCTCGGTCTTCGGGGCCATGGCGGAGGCGGCGAGGGAAGGGAGACGAAGAATCCGGTAGCTCCGCAAGTGCGAGCGAGCGGCGGAGGAAATATGGAGGCGGAGCGCAGATGGGATCTCTGGAGAAGGGAGAGGACGCAGTAAGGGCGAAGGAGGGGAGCCGCTCCCGTTTCCTCTGCCTTATATGGGGAAGGGGCGGACACTCCGTTCTTTCCATCAAGAATCGTGCGCGACGTGACGCGTGCCTGCGCGGTTCAGCCCCGCGCACGCCACCCACGTCACGCTCACCCCGCACGCCATGCCCCCACGACGCCGCGATAAGTGCGCGCCGCCTGGGGAAGGTGCGGCGGATGCGGAGTTAAGGAGCAGCGCGACCAAGGCCATGCGTGCCCGTGCACTGTTAGGGCCTGGCCCAACGACGCTCGGCACCGTGCGTGGCCCAGGCCCGGGGGCTCCTGTCGGTGTACTAAAGTAGGGGTACCTTAGTACCCCAGACTTGTGCACGGGCAGTTGTAGCACCCTGCGGCAAGGCCTGCCCAGGAAGCGCCCAGAGAAGACCAAGCATTCAAGACGAGGCCCCCCGGCAAGAGGAGCTTGCCGGGCCAAGAAGACAAGGCCCCCGGCAAGAGGAGCTTGCCGGGCCAAGAAGACAAGATCCCGGCAAGAGGAGCTTGCCGGGACGACTGAGCCCATGTAAGGCCATCCAAGAACAAAGTATACGAGACAGAAGATCGAGACCCCGACAAGAGGAGCTTGTCGGGAAGGCTGAACCCAGGCACCACAAGAGAAGCCCGCCATGGCGCGCCAAGCGCCCCGGCAAGGCCTGATAGACGGCACGCTATCAGGCACAGGAAGACGACCCCCGCGGCAAACCACTTGCCGCGGCAAGATCGCCACCTCAAGACTGCGCTCCAGCTCGCCCGCCCACGCGTCGCTCCGGGGCTTCCCCCAAGGGCACGTGGCGAGGCACCGCGCAGCCTGGGGCATGCGGTGGCATGCAGCCGCCATCGTGGCGAACGGTGGCGCACCTAACGGTCCGCCTCGGTGCTGTCCAGGCGACCGTGACGGGCATTTAATGCCCTTGTCCCCTACCGTCAGAAGTAGGTATGATAACACTGTGCCGCACTGTAGCGCCACCGTTCCCGCACTATTACAACTACCACCCCTTTTACACTTTTACCCCTTTCTCTGACGTTGACACCTGTCGGTGACCCCTTTGCGCTATAAAAGGAGGCCCGTGTGCAACGTAGAGGGGGTTCCGGGGTTCGGAGATTTGGGATCCAGACAGCCATACGCTCGGTGCAGCTAGCTCTCCAAGCTCCCGAGCTCCCCAGTTCAATACAACCAAGCAGGAGTAGGGTTTTACGCGACCATCGCGGCCCGAACCTGGGTAAACCGCCCGTGTGCTCGCCTCGATCTGCTCTCTGCGCTCCCTCCGCCCCCCTCACCGGACTACGAAAGGGGCTCCGGCCCCATAGGTGCTCGCGGGGGACGCCGTCCGCCCCGACAGTAATGAAAAAAAAAGATGGCATGAGATAATTCACATATATGATGTATGGCTCCATAGCGGTGCATAATTCACATATATGATAACCGGCTGAAAAACATGGCATTGCATAATTCACCTATCTGATATAGAAAGCAAACAGGAGGCATTCACACAAAGCATGTCTAATCTAAGCAGATGGCATGGCAATGCAAGACACCATATGCATGATATGAGCAATATAACCCAGCCAAGTTAGAGCATGCACCTCGGGGGGGAATACGACTGGTCATCTCTCTCTGAATCCTCCTCTGAGGAGCTATCTGTAACCAGCAAGAAATCTGCATCGACAGGTAGCACTGACTGCTCAGAAGACCTTGTTTTCACTCCAGATTTTCCCATGACCGACTCAAATGGCTGATGCACAGGAAGAGTAGATGAATGTATAAACATTGTTGACAAATGGAATACATTATGGAAAAAATATGGCACGATACAATTCACATCTATGATGACTGGCTAAACAGGATGGCATTGCATGATTCACGTATATGATGCCTGGCTAAAGAGATGGCATTGCATAATTCCCATATACTCCCTCCGTTCCTAAATATTTGTCTTTTTAGATATTTCAAATGAACTACCACATACGGATGTATAAAGACATATTTTAGAGTGTAGATTCACTCATTTTGTTCCGTATGTAGTCAGTTGTTGAAATCTCTAAAAAGACAAATATTTAGGAATGATGGGAGTATGATATAGAAACCAAACAGGTGGCATTCACACAAAGCAAATCTAAACTAAGCGGATGACATATAAGATGTATAATGTAAGCAATGCAAGGCTCCATATGCATGATATGACCAACATCAGCATGCCAGGTTAGAGCAAACACCTCAGGTGGTAAACAGGCGTGGCCGGCTCCTTCTGAATCTCGATCTGAATAGTTATCGTCCTCTGGAATACAATATGGAAATGCAGGAGGGGGGCACTTCGCCCACCATGGAGCGGTGTCTGCATGACATTATATTCGCACGCAACGGTCTTCTCTTTTTCTCTACATGTTTAGTACGATTGTGTACAATATCTGACATGCATAATAAAAAAATAGTTAGATTTTGAAAGGCCTAAGGGGTGCATGCAAAAATCAAGACCGATGGTAGCAAACGAGTGGATGGATCCAAAACTAATGATAGCAGGTAGATTATAGCTTCAGTTTAAAAAGATAGACAATGGATGATCTATTGTTTGTTGCCCACCCAACATGAACCACATAGAAGACCCTAGATGAACCAGATACTAGACAAATACTATTCGTTGCTGGCTCGATATGAGACCCATGGGCAATTCAAAACTCAAGATTGAACGATAAAGTAGCAGGTAATAATAACCGATGTATAACGTAAGCAAACATGAAAGACTGCGACCTCTCTTCTGGAACTGTGTAGTCCTCAGGTTCATCTGCTCAATCGATGATGGTAATGCGGCTGGTGTGGCTGCCGGCAACGGGGAAGATGATCTGAGGTGGTGAAAGGAAGTCTGCAGGGGGGATCTCTGTTACAGTGAATGCTTCTGTCGATGGTGCACCTCAGGTGGGGTGGAGGACGGCATAGCAGGAGCAGGACATAACACACAAAGTTTTCTTTGACGCCTATCTGAAAATGAAGTAAATCTGTAAGGGCTCCTTAGAATTGGAGGATTCTATAAACGCAGGGACAGGAAAAACACAGGAATATGATAGGAATGCACGTGCAAAACAGAGCATTTGGAAACATAGGATTTCAGTCAACCTATGTGTTTGGCTCACATGAATTGGAAGAACAGAGGAATGGAGAAACAAAGTGATGTGACGAGTTTACAACCTCTTTGGCATAGCCTTGTGGACCTCAGCATCATTGGGTTGGACGTGGAGGATGGTGATGATGCTGGTGTGACTGTCGGAGGCGGGGAAGAAGATCCGAGGCCTCTGGAAACGGCGCCGAGGGTACTGCTCCGCTGTGATGGACGGTTCCGTCATTGGAGCAGCTCCGCTAAGGTGTACGGCAACGAGGCTAAAGCATGACAAGACAGACAATGTTAATCTGAAGTGGGACCCTAATATCATCTGCAATAGATGATGTAAAATACATCACCAAAAAGTGCTAGATGTAAAACGCATCAGCCGCGCCACGGACGCTCCGACAGATGCTGTAAGTACTGTTCACTCTGAACTTAACTGAAGAAAATGAACTTCACTGTTGAAACTGAATTTTACTGTCGAAACTGATTGAACTAGTAACAGAGCATTGCAATAGATGTTTAGGGCGTTCGAGCACTAGTAGCAGAGAAGCAGTGACCCAAATTAGCAGACGCTCGATCAAGGAACACACTAGCAGAGAGCAAGTCATGCAGTAGCACCACGAGCGAGTGCTAAAGCAACAACTCCTGCAACTGCCGGAGGTCGTGCAGCAGCAGCAGCGCAAGCTAAAGCAAGAGCAGAGCAGCAGCACGAACGAAAGCAGGAGCAGTGCAGCAGCGCGACCGACAGCAAGAACAGAGCCGCAGTGTGAGCGAGAGCCGGAGCAGCTGCAACTAGTGCCGTTGTGGAAGTCGCCGCCGAGGAAGCAACGACATGGGGGAGAGATGACGTGGATGATGTGGCAGGCGACAACGCTGTCGATGTAGACATGCCATGTCTGCTCGGTATCGAGCACCGGCAGCCCCGTGAGATCGAATAAAAGATAAAATCCACCGGTGAGTGCAGAACCTCCTTGGTGGTGCCGAGTTGGCCTCGGCTTCATCGGATGAATTGGTGAGGGTGCTGCGGTTCCGGTGGGGCAGGTCAAGACGGCGCTGTGGGGATTGAGGTGGCGCGATAGACGAGGCGAACATCGGGGCAGCTCCTTGGAGGTGGAGGACGGGGCGGCTGATCCGGTAGGACGACGAGATCGACAACCGATCCTCATCTGGTGCAGCGGATGAGGGACGGCGAGCTGTTGCGGTGGACGACGTACTCGGGGAAGAGTCTCCGGCTGGGCGGCGGTCGGGAGGCCGACGGAGGAGCGTGGGTTTCGCGGGTTTTGGCGGCCTCAGTGTACGAATGGGGGCGAAGGGGGAGGGGGGCCAAGCTTAGGGATGCGCTTGTCCAAAATGTAGGGTAAGTTACCAGCATACCCCCTCCGGTTTTGACACCGCGACGTGGAGCTTCATTTCCGGCTGAGGGGTAGAATGGGGACTTCGCGTGTCTGGGCTGCGAGAGCGATTTCGGATGAGGAGGGAGTTCTTGCGCGCGTCCAAATTTCGGGATAACAAGGCGCGGCGCGGGTTGAAGAAGCGGGAGTTTCAAAGCAGATGAGACAAAAGATACTCGAGCTTGAAAATTTCGGGATAACAAGGTGTGGATTCCTTGTTCGGCAAAACAAACTTAACGTGTAAAAAAACAATTCATACAATACACAAGAGAGTCATGTCCCCTTTTACTATATTGCTATAGATGCCATTGAAAAAACTACAAGAAAAATGTAAAAAAATCGGGAGAACAAGATTACCCTGCACAATACCAAATCGATTCGCACTTCCCTCAACAACAATAAAAAACAAATCAATTCCCACCAAAGAAAGATTAATGTCCCTTTTCATATGATTACAGATGCCATGATCTCGAATTTCAATTTTTGAACCCACGTTATGTTGAAGTCGAATATATCGTTAGGTGACATTGCGGTTTATAATTGATGTAGTCGTACATTTTGATCTTCCATCATATATGAACATTTTACTCCACCATGTGAACACATATATTGTCGTCTACCATATGGACTAAATTTGAATCAATTTTCCTTATTTGAATACGATTGTTGTCAAGTTATACAATAATTTAAATATTATCTTGATAACAAAAACATACATATAGCAGTAATCATATTTCACTATGAACAACATGTACCGTATGCTCTCCAATTCAAATATTTGTATCCATTTTATGTTGAATTCAAATCATAGTACATTATTGGTCTAGGTAGCGAGATGTTTGGGATAATCTAAACCCTGTTTTCATATGTATAATTTTTGGCTGAATTGGGACAAGTTTTGGTATAAGCCTCTTGCAAAACCGGAGATTCTCTCAACAAGCCTCGTGGTTCCGAGAGGGAACGTGTCACCTTTGTGTCCGAAACGATATACGCTGCCTCCCCCTGATTTTATTTACAGAGGCAACATAGAACTATATGAGTGCCCTATTAAATTTTGGAATTATTTCGGGTTCATTTGGCCTTTTTATACATTAATTGAGTTTCTGGACTTTTAATGTGCATAATCTAAATATGTGTGTCCTTGGTTGAATTTCTAGGTCCCATGGAAGAACACATGTGTGTCCTTGGTTGAATTTCTAGGTCCCATGGAAGAAATGAGAATGAAATTCAAACATCTGGGCGCCATGACTCGGCTGAGAACATCGAGAAACTTTGATTTTAAATTCATGTAAATCCAAAACTCGCCTGGAAACCATGAAACTTGGCATGGTGTCATGTCATGGCACTAACATGTTGTGGTAAAAAAATTGGGCCGATTTGGAAGCTCGTGGTTCTAACAGGGAACGTGCCACCTTTGAGTGTGAAACGATATACGCTGCCCCCCCCCTTGAGTTTCTTAACAAAGGCAACATAGAACTACATTAGTGCCCTGTTAAATTTTGGAATTATTCCGAGTTGGTTCATCGTTTTTTATACATTAATTTAGTTTCTGGTCATTTAATGTGCATAAGTCAAATTGGAGCTACAAGCACATGCTCTCGTGCACCAAAGTTGGTTGAAAAATCACATTTGTATCCTCGGGTGAATTTCTAGGTCCCATGCAAGAAATGAGAATAAAATTAAAACATCTGGGCATCGTGGCTCGGCCGAGAACATTGAGAAACTTGGTTTTAAAATTCTTGTAAATCCAAAACACGTCTGAAAATCATGAAACTTGGCATGGATGTCATGTCATGGTACTAACATGTTGTGGTAAAAAAATTTGGCCGAATAGGAACATATTTCGGTATAAGCTTCTTGCAAACCGAACCTTCTCTCAAGAAGGCTCGTGGTTCTGAGAGGGAACGTGCCACCTTTGAGTGTGAAACGATATACGTTGTCCCCCTTGAGTTTATTTACAAAGGCAACATAGAACTAAATGAGTGCCCTGTTCCCGGCTTCGTTTGGCCTTATTTATACATTAATTGAGTTTTTGGTCATTTAATGTGCATAATTCAAATTTGAACTACAAGCACATGCTCCCGTGCACCAAAGTTGGTTGAAAAATTACATTTGTGTCCTCGGGTGAATTTCTATCCATTTTATAAGTCTCAATTTGGTTGTTCCCCAACACATGTTCAGATTCCAAGGTGCATTAAATCATTGCATGCAAGTATTAAGAGAAAATTGACCGATGCATATACTTTATGCATGCATGCATTGCAATTAATGCATTGATAAACATAATTTTTTTATCGCCACCAAAACCCACTATTTCTTAAGCTAAAGTAGAGCAAGGTAATCCCTACATTATCATATTACTAAGATAAACAGAAGGCACTTTAGAAACATTTAGGACGTGAGCTTGTCAATCTGAATGTGGAGGGACATAAGCTTAGCCCCGGCCAGCAGCTTGGGCAGAACTATCAAGAAGGTCAGCTCCTGCACGTCGACGTCGCCAGGATCCTTGCTGCTTGTCACCTCCATTTCCACCTCGACGGCGTCGGTTGTGCCTTCGGGCTCCCCCGGTGGGCCGTTTGCCCACATCTTGGCCACGTAGTGCGGCAGTGGGGACGCCCCCGCTCTGATGCAGACGACCGACACGGTGATAGGCGCGCCGATTTCGAGCACGCCGCCGACCAAGAAAAACGCGCGGCGGTCCTCTTTCGCGAACAGCAAGAGTCGTGGCTCCGACAGTGGCACTTTCAGCTGGAGCACCTTGCCGTACTGGATCATGTGCACGGGCATGGGATGCGCGGTGCTGATGTGGTGGTAGAGCACCGGCGGCGGGCCTTCGTAGCCGCAGACGGGCACGGGGCATTTGCAGGGCGCGAGCGGACACACGCTCTGGTGACCGGCGAGCTTGTGGTAAGTGACGTAGAGCCCACAGCCTTCATGCGGGCACTCCACCCTCACCGACGAAAGGACGGAGTCCACCGTCGTGTTCCGCATGTCGAAGCCACCGCCGCGCTCGCACTTCTGGCACTGCCGCTGGTTCCCGGGGCGCTCGACGCGGCAGTTCGCGCAGGCCAGGTGCCCTCCCTTGCACTACAGAAATCAATCGAATAGCACATCAATCAAGAAATCTGCACCTTCCTCAATCAGGCGAACGGACAAGGTGTATTCGAACCTCATACACTGGAGGCGTCAAGGGGCGGAGGCACAAGGGGCAGTGGAGCATGGTGAGGTCCATCGAGACCTTAGAGAGCTCCATCGTCGGGTCCTGTTCGGTCTGCATGATCTCGCCCTCCTCGTGCACAACCATCTCTTGACTTGGGCCGGGGTATTACAAAGCAAGTATCAAAAGGAGAGTCATGGCATGCATGCATGCATTGTAATTAATGCATCGGTAAACGCAAATTATTGAAATATATCGAGTGCAGTGCTTTGATGTGTCACGTCAACTCGTACATCAATGAGAAGTTTGATTATCCTCTCCCTCGTGGACTTAACTGCACCTGCCTTTGGCTGTACGACAGGTTGGCCACACACCTGTCGGGCCCACCTATCATACACACAAAGGCAGGAGCGTCCCTCCCTCGCCCATGAGCGTGGTGGCTGGCAAGACTATGAGAAGCTTTCGCTACAAGCTCTCCCTCCCGCACGCGGTGGACATGCAGCAGTTCAATCGGTGTCAGATGGCCAGAAGCGTACTGTAGTACTCCTCCAGTGCAGTAGTACTCCATCATTGTTCGACTTCCCGAAGGGGCGAAGAGCCAAGCGCAGCCCGGATGCTCGTGTGGCAGTTTCATGTGTAGAGTACTCTAGGATAGCGTGTACCGTGCATGTAAGCTTAAAATCTGGGGTCGGCTCCATGCTATGTGGCCGTCTCGAAGTTTTTAAAAATAATTAAAATAGTCTCCTGGCCCTACCTGACACCCTGGTGATTGTAGTTTGCACGCTCATCTGGTCAAGGCAGGAATATATATTTTAATTTGTTTTTTTCGAAAAGGGGGGACTCCCCGGCCTCTGCATCATAACGATGCATACGGCCACATATATTTTAATTTGTGGTGGGTAAATGTTAGAGGTTGCAGCAAATATATTGTACATTGCGGGTCTTTCAACCAAGTTTAGAGGCAAACATGTGGGGCCAGTACTATGATGTGTCGCGTCAACTCGTACAACAAGGAGAAGCTTGATTTTACTACACGCCTTCTCCCTCACCCATGCGCGCGGTTGCTCGCAAACGAGGACGGGCTTTTGCTTAGTAGTACTTCTACAACAAGCTATCTGTCCCGCTCGCGGTGGACAGACATGCAACAGTGGATTCGACACTGTAGAAGCAGTAAGAGTAACATCATTGTTCGTTCTCGAAGAGGCGAAGAGCCAAGCGCAAACCGAATGTTGCAGTTGCGAACATTGGAGCACGCATATAGCCAGGCTCTTGCATGAGACAAAATTGCTATGTGAGCCCACTATTGTACTAGTACGTACAACTACTTGCTAGTATAGCCCTGTAAACCAGAAAGGAGTATTTTCCCTTCTAGAGATTTCAACAAGTGACTAGACTACACCGAGACGGAGTACATATGGAGCAAAATGAGTGAATCTGCACCGTAAATAAATGCGTACTAGTTCTATCGTTTTCCTCTTCGAGGTGCACAATATTGAGTATACTGACTAGGCTCTTTTTGACACGCATTTACGTTTTTTACACACTACAGACGCAAGCGCTCATATACATGCGCATACACTCACTCCTATGAACGCACACTCGCACGGCACTATCATCTTGAAATTTACGAAGTCACCATACGGAGCAAGTGACTACTACATACGGAGCAAAATGAGTGAATCTACACTCTAAACTATATCTACATACATCTGTATGTTGTATTCCATTTGAAATAGTATCTAAAAAGGCTTATATTTATGAACGGAGGGATTATATGACATTTTTATTCCAGTCGTAATGTTTTCAATGTGAGGTGGGGCCGCAGTTGAGCAAAACCACCCCGCCCACCGGGCTTCGGCCGAGTTTAGAATTAGAAGAGAGAAACGAGGGAGGAGAGCTCGTGTAACGCCCTCGATGCGGCTATATCTCCCACGTGTCGAGGCACGACTTAGAGGCATAACCGCATTGAAAGCAATGTCGCAAGTGAGGTAATCTTCACACAATCCAAGTAATAAATAAGGGAAAAGATACATAGTTGGCTTACAATCGCCACTTCACACAAGTACATAAATGACATCCATCAAATAGATTACACTCAAGGTCCGACTACGGTACCAAAATGAAAGAAGACTACCCCAAATGCTAACAGATCCCCGGATCACCCAACTGGGCTCCACTACTGATCATCTGGAAAAGAAACATGGTAACGGCCACGTTCCTCATCGAACTCCCAAGTGAGCTCGGTCGCGTCAACAGCACTGACATCGTTGGTACCTGCAACTGAGGTGATAATATCTGTGAGTCACGGGGACTCAGCAATCTCACACCCGCGAGATCAAGACTATTTAAGCTTAAAGGTGGGAAAAGGAGTTTAAGCGGTGGAGCTGCAGCAAGCGACTAGCATATGGCGGCTACCGCGCAAAAGAGAGCGAGAAGAGAAGGCAAAGCACGGTCGTGAAGCTAGAAGTGATCAAGAAGTGATCCTGAAACAACCTACGTCAGACAAAACTCCAACAACCGTGTTCACTTCCCGGACCCCGCCGAGAAGAGACCATCACGGTTACACACGCGGTAGATGTGTTTTAGTTAAGGTCAACTTCAGGTTTTCTACAACCGGACATCAACAAATTCCCATCTGCCTCATAACCGCGGGCACGGCTTTCGAAAGATAATACCCTGCAGGGGTGCCCCAACATAGCCCATTATAAGCTCTCACGGTCAACGAAGGATATTCCTTCTACCGGGAAGACCCGATCAATCTCGGAATCCCGGACTACAAGACATTTCGGCAGCAACAAAACAAGTCCAGCAAAGCCGCCCGATTGTGCCGACAAATCCTGATAGGAGCTGCACATATCTCGGTCTCAGGGCACATCCGGATGAACACTACGTACGGCAACCGAAGATACCCCAAGTTGCCTCAGGGCGGCACCGCAAGTGGCTCTAGTTGGACCAGCAATCGAAGGAGAACTGGCCTGGGGGGGTTAAAATAAAGATGACCCTTGAGTCTGCAGAACCCAAGGGAAAAAGGCTAGGTGGCAAATGGTAAAACCAATGTTGGGCCTTGCTGGAAAAGTCTCATTCAAAGCGAACTGTCAAGGGGGTCCCATAAATCACCCAACCGTGTAAGGAACGCAAACTCCGGGAACATAACACCGGTATGACGGAAACTAGGGTGGCAAGAGTGGAACAAAACACCAGGCATAAGGCCGAGCCTTCCACCCTTTACCAAGTATATAGATGCATTAATTAAATAAGAGGTATTGTGATATCCCAACAAGTAAACATGTTCCAACAAGGAACAACAAGTCCATGTTCCAACAAGGAACAAACTTCATCTTCACCTGCAACTAGCAACGCTATAAGAGGGGCTGAGCAAAAGCGGTAACATAGCCAAACAACAGTTTGCTAGGACATGGATGGTTAGGGGCTGACATGGCAATATAGGAGGCATGATATAGCAAGTGGTGGGTATCGCAGCATAGGCATAGCAAAAGAGCGAGCAATCTAGCAAGCAAAGATAGAAGTGATTTCGAGGGTATGGTCATCTTGCCTGCAAGGTTCTTAGAGTTGTCGAAAGCTTGGTCCTCGTAAGCGTTCTCAACAGGTTCCTCGTTCACGTACTCGTCTCCCGGCTCTACCCAAGACAAGAGAACAAGCAAAGGAACCAATATCAACCACGATGCAATGCGCAAGCAACATGATGCAAAACATGGCATGATATGCGAGAGGTGATATGCAATGCGTATGCATGCTCCGGAAGGACAAGGATGAACAGGGCATAATCTTGGCAAACCAAGCATGCCACTGGATAGGTGAGGTGATTTCGGTTGAAATCGATATAAAGATCACTGGAATCGGATGCACGGTTTGCAAATGGCAAGCAATACAAGAATGACGCGAATCTGCCATAAACAGCATGATGCTACTTAGCAAGCAACAAATAATTAAGCTACTGCACCCAAACATGGCAACAAAGCATATGACAGTAACCTACACAAGATGCTCGACAAAAGATGAACACTGAGCTACGGCTAAATCACATCATAACAGGTTCAAACAAGCATGGCAAAAGTGCAAACGATAACAAGTTCCCAGACTTAGTGAAATTATTAAAGTGGCAGAAACTAACATCAGGATGACATGTTCAGAGCAACAAAACAACATGCTACATGTTCAGAACATAGCAAAGAAAGGCATGGCATGAATCTATTCATAGCACTTGACAAAAGACTCTTACTGACCACAAGCTAAAAAGGATCAGAAAATAAGATTAGACCCACGTCAATTAAGCAAGTTTCGTTACAGGTTTCAGACTTAGCAGAAAACTGGACATGGCAGAAAACTGATAACGACTAGGCATGTTCGTGAGCTCGATGCACTCACTACAGAGCAATTCATGATAAACTAGGCATACATACATCAAGAAGACATGGCATAGTAACTAGAAATGGAAAGAATAACATCATATCATGCAAGGACCAACTACACCAAGCTTTCAAAATCGAATAACATGTAAACAATCTGCCAGCAACATTTTGAAGCAAAAGTAGAGCTCGATTGACTCAAGCTATGGCACTCCATAATTGCAAACAAAGGCATGGATGGATATAGAAAATACTCAAGTTCAAAACTCCCTTACTGATCATGCTCGAATTATGCATAGATCTCCCGGAAACAACATGAACACATGGCATAAAAATAACAGCAGTCAGGGACTTAGTGAAATCACTAAGTCTCTGAAATCAGCAACATCAAGATACCAAGTTTGCATGCTTGTGCTAGTCACTACATAGATCACAAAAATACATGGCAAAATTCTCTGGAAAGGTAACATGGCATACTACAAAACTCATGTAGGACCCAACTTCATAGGAGGTACACATCAATCATGGCAAAAATGACAAAAGTGCATGATCAGATAAGATCCAGCAACTAACATCAACTAGCCCTCTTCTAACAGCATTTCGGGCATCAAGTTGACTTCAAATGAAACTGATGCAATGGAACAAAATGATCTACTCTTCGAGGCGAACAAAATGAATTATTATACGCGCGAAACGGAGCTACGTATGCAAAGTTATGGCATGCGAAACAGGGCATGATGATGATGCACACTTGGGACTTGGAGAAAAAAGGGAAGAGGGAAAAAGTCAACCAAGGCACGCGGATCGAGGCGGCGGCGGATCTGGCGCCAGCGGCTCGCCGGAGAAGAGGCCGGGGCGGCTGGGGCGCTCCGATGGCCGGGATCTCGCTGATCCGGGGCCGGCGACGGTGGGGACGGCGGCGGAGGCGGCACGGGGCGGCGCGGAGGCGCGACGCCGGCGAGGAGGCGGCGAGGCGCGGGGCGCGCTCGGCGAGGCGGCGGCGGCCGCCGGAGACGGCGAGCGGGGCGACGGCGAGGCCGGCGCGGGGCCGCGGCTGGCGGGCGGCGCGGAGCGGGCCGGTGCGGGAGGCGACGGGCGGCGCGGAGCGGGCCGCGGGGGCCGGATCTGGGCCCCCCGGGCCCGGCGGCGAAGTGGGGCGGCGCCGGGTGACGTGGCGTCATCCGGTTGGCTGGGGCGGCTGAGCTGGCGGCGGGGAGCCAACGGGGGCGCGACACGTGGCGACGGTGAGGTGGCCGGCGGCGGCGGGACTGTCGGCGCGGATTCCGAGGCGGAGCTAGGGTTTCGGGGTGAGACTCTCTCAGATTTAGACGGGGGAGACGTTTTTATAGACAGAAGGAGCTAGGGAGCTCCAAACGGAGTGCGGTTTTCGCCCACGCGATCGTGATCGAACGGCGGAGAACATGGGAGTGACTTAGGTGGGTTATTGGGCTGTTTTGAAGGGGTGTTGGGCTGCAACACACACGAGGCCTTCACGGTTACCCGGTTAACCGTTGGAGTACCAAACGAACTCCGATTGACCCGAAACTTGACAGGCGGTCTACCGGTGCTATACCAAGGCCACATGTAAAACCTCGGTCCATTCCGAGAATGTTTAATACCCGCTCACGAAGAAATGTAAAAGGGGACGTCGAGAGACATAGGAGCGCCGGATTGCAAAACGGACAACGGGAAAGATGCTCGGATTTATGAGACGAACACGTATGCGAATGCGATGCACATGATGACATGATATGAAATGCATGACATGACCAAAATGCAAAACGGAGAGAACCCAACCACGGAGGGAATATCATAACACAAAGCCGGAAATGGCAAGAGTTGGGTTACTAATATGGCAAGTTACATCGGGGCGTTACAGCTCGCTATAGCACAGACGCTGTTGTCAGATGGGACTCGTGTTTATAAAATAGGAGTACTGAGCACTCGTGCCTCTTTTCTTTTGAGGAAAAATTAGTCGTATGTCTAGTACCACTAGTTGGATGCGTGCGACCTATAGCTGTCATCACTTTAGGTCTCCTTTTCGAACCGTGGCTACGCATCATAGTACATATTATTTCACGCATTTATCCTCATATATGTACTCCTAGGATATTTCCACGTGCTCCCATTCGCCGACATGTGGGACATAGAGCATCTGGGTCGTAGTGCATGCACGACTCGGAGCATATGCCGGGGTACTTTACATTTCAGACCTCACGAATTACATGCAAACCCCCCGCAGAAGAGTAAATAAATGAATGAATTACTATATGAAACCAGATTATTTTCATGGAAACCGGAGCACGTTCATTAAATTTTGGACATAACACGTTTATAAAAAATGACCGGACAGAAACCAGTCTAAGGGCCTCTTTGATTTTTCCCGCAAAAAAGGGCCTCTTTGATTCGCAGGATACCGAAAACACAGGAATGGGGAAAGTATGATGGCGATGAACCGAGATGAGGAGAACTCTAACTCAGTTAGAGGTTAGAGTTAGATTCTAACCCTGAACTAACTCTAAACCAAAGAGGTGTATGGATGGCAGGGTTAGATTGACAATAAATGCTCTATCTCAATCATTTGACTACTTTGGACCCTATTTCCTACCGGATTTGGAGGGTGCTTGGATACGTTTTAGTTCCATGACTAAAATTAGTGAGACTAAAACTTGCTAGCCTCA
Source organism: Aegilops umbellulata (assembly GCA_032464435.1). NCBI lineage: Eukaryota > Viridiplantae > Streptophyta > Magnoliopsida > Poales > Poaceae > Aegilops > Aegilops umbellulata. The sequence goes on along the minus strand of CP136058.1, from coordinate 373,922,885 downwards.
CCCATGCTTGGATCCAAATACTAAAGAGACTAAAATCAAGTTAATGAGCATTTATTATCCTCCAAACCCTCCAATCCAGAACTCTCCTATGTTAAAGGAGAGGAGTTAAATGAGGAGAGAGAGGACTAATCCAAATTTTAGTAGGGGTACCCCGGACTAAAAAATTTTAGTCTCAAGACTAGTTTTAGCCCCTCTTTAGTCAGGAGTGCTTGGAACTTTAGCCTCTTAAAGAGACTATTTTTAGTCAGACTAAAATAAGTCCCTTGGATCCAAGCACCCTCTTGGTGTGGTAGGCTCTTCTGTGGCCTCCTCCTGCTCACAATTGACATAAACGAACCATCTATACAAATCAAGCATGCAAAACATGATAATTTTTACTTTGTCCATACAAATGAGATATCCCACTTAAACATACAAGTCGTCAATCAAGCTTCACAAAATAAAAATCACTTCATGAAACAAAGAATGAGCTAACTCATCACGAAAGTCATTCATGATAGGGAGGGAGCCCGGAGCCCCTCACGCACCGAGGGAGGAGCTCGCCATTGTCGCTCTGGAGGAAGGCTCCATATAGCCCAAGCCCCGGGAACCCCTACGATGTCGGCCCTTGCGAGTTGAGGTCAACACCGACATGGGTAGCAGGGCCGCTTGCTGCTGACTGGGAACTTAATCTTTGGGCCTCTAGAAATAATGCAAGCCTGTAACTAAAATTCCTAGAAAGGTGAACTAAATCTTTGGGCCTCTAGAAATAATGCAAGCCTGAAACTGAAATACCTAGAAAGGTGAACTGAATCTTTGGGCCTCTAGAAATAATGCAAGCCTGAAATTGAAATACCTAGAAAGGTGAACTGAATCTTTGGGCATCTAGAAATAATGCAAGCCTGAAATTGAAATACCTAGAAAGGTGACCTGAATCTTTGGGCCTCTAGAAAGATTTATTACCTCCTCAAGCAGCATCAAACAATTCCATGCGTGCACCACAAATCTATACCAAGTTTGATCAGGATCTACTTTTCCAACTCAGAATTAGTGCTATAGCAAGCAAGATCACTGATATGGCCGTGAGACAGAGAAGGAACGAACAAACTCACCCCTATCGCGACCTCCCTGGTAGATGCGCCGCCGCCGCGCACGAAAGTGGGAGAAAAACGACTGGTCAAGGGGGAGCGGGGCGACCTTCGAAGGCCGAAGGGAGAGGGCGGCCGGAGTAGGGCGGCGGAGGCCGGAAGAAGAGGGCGGCCGGAGGAGAGAGAGGGCAAGCAGCCCTATGGGCAATAGAGAGGAGTCGTGTGAGAGGGGGAGCGATCTGGTGCGGGCAGGGGAGATTTTTTTAGTTCTCTTTTAGTGGGCCCAAGGATAACTAACCCAATTAGAACCTCTCCACCGGGCTAGTTTTTTTAGCTGGGTTAGAGCAAACTAGCTCAAAGTAACCCCTCTTGTTTCGATATTTTGAGGCTATTTCAACCCAAACTAGCTCTAACTCAGGGATCCAAACAAAGAGGAGTGTTACTGTACATGCTACAGTGTGGACCGTAGCACATTGTTTTTCATGGCCATATCACCACATTGTTTTCTATTGCTGGTTCACTGGGCTACCGTGGTTCGCACTACTGGTTCACTGGGCTGCCGTGGTTCGCACTCCTCTCACCTGAGTAGTACTCCCTCCGTTCCTAAATATAAGTCTTTGTAGATATTTCACTGTGGACCACATACGGATGTATATAGATGCATTTTATGTGTAGATTCACTCATTTTTCTCCGTATGTGGTCCATAGTGAAATCTCTCCAAAGACTTATATTTAGGAACGGAGGGAGTAGTATAGTACTAGTATATACCGCATCATTCTTTGCTCCTTCTTACTACTCCGACATGTGGGAGAGCCAGCATCCGGGTCGACGTGTCATGCACCAGATTAGAGCGCGGAACAGAAGGGGGGCATCACCCCGGTCGGAGCGCCAGTAATTCATGACTATAGTGAGTGGTCATATCACAAGTCTTTCCAGCAGTAACGCGCCATCTAATCACACAGCCGCACTCACTCACCCTCCTCGTCTCTTTGTAAAACCGCCTACCCGAAAACTGCCGCGCGCACTGCCCGGGAAAAGCCCCGCCCTCAACTTTTAACTACGCGAAAATAGTTCGAGCTTGTTCGTTCTATATAAATACAATACTTACTATATGTTTATTCACCCGTGGGGTTGTTTAATGAATGGAGGGGTGGGGAGCACAAGTGAACAATACTGTAGTACTATTAGTAGTAAGTAGGAGTCGTACAATAGTCACCTTAAATAGAGAGTTTCTTTTATTTAATGCCACGTACACAAATTGAAACGCTTGTTGTGGAGAGAAAAAAGATAATCACTCCACTATATATGGATGCAGGGGCCTGAGCGCTTACTTTACTAGGGTTGCTCTCTTCATTCTCTCATCCTCTCCAGATATAAACAAGACAGCGGTAGTGACATTTTCTCTCTGCTCACCGCTGGTCACAGATCCGGCCGGATCCCTTCGGTCGGTGTGTGTAGACGACAAAAAGGTGCATCTCTCACGCGGTCATCGCCGCCGAGGGAGGAAACCCACAACTGCCGAAGGGGCCCGATCCTCTGCCCGTGTCGTTCTCTCCGACACAGAGCGGGCTCGGGATGTCCTCCGACCCTTCTTCCTCCCTGCCGTATTGTCCGCAGATCCGACCTGCCACCGCCGACATCCCGGCGACCCTCAGGTATAAGTTCTTTGAAAGCGACCTTGCTCTACTGCCCCAGCTCCCCACGTGTCTGCATGTGCATGTTTTTCTACTCCCATCAGCTCTTCCAAAGCCACCTAATTTTTTAGTATTATTAGAGGTAAAGCTACTTCATGCATTCGAATCTAGGGCTTTGTTCAAACAACGAAGAAAGGGGAGAAAGTTGTAGCATGAATCTAGGACTTGATTCAAAGAGGAAAGAATATGGTGAAAGTAGTAGAGACCGGATACCCAACCGGTCTCTTGGTTGAAAAGGGAAATAATGGGAAAACGCAGTACAAACTGGATAAGGAACATATCTATTATTAGTTGAAAAAAGGATAGAAAGTGGCGGCTGGTGGACAAGTCAACAGAGTATGTCCAGGATTAGATTTGCTGCCATCACATAGTAAAAGGTCTCCAGGATTAGATTTGCTGCCCTCACATAGTAAAAGGTCTCAGGATTAGATTTGCTGCCCTCACATAGTAAAAGGTCTCAGGATTAGATTTGCTGCCCTCGCATAGTAAAAGATCTCCAGGATTAGATTTGCTGCCCTCACATAGTAAAAGGTCTCCAGGATTAGATTTGCTGCCCTCACATAGTACAAGGTCTCTAGGATTAGGTTTGCTGCCCTCACATAGCATAACAAACTCGGCATCACCACTTTATGCCTCCTTGTAGGTACATTGTGCTGATGCGTCCACTGTTGCATGTCCTTATACCAACCTTTTGCTATTGTTAATGTAAGGGCGCATGTAAAATGAAGCGATCACATTGTTACCTTAGGGACATGTCTAACCAGTGTTATTGTTAATCTAATGCCTCCAGTGATAAGATGCAATTAAACTGTGTTACAAATGGCATTCCTGCTATTTTCCCTAGTATGATAAGGAAGTTGCTCTTTTACGCTGCGGACTATCCTGGTGTCCCAATGGTCCCATGCCCTTAAACCAACTCTTTAGCTGCTGTTGATTTACTGTGTCTGGTAAACAAGCAATGCCACCATTAAAGTAATCCCATATTTGAGGAATCTCATTGTTGATCGTAATGCTTCTGGTAACATGAAGCATTGCTGACGTTTTAAAATTTCTATGGTCCTTGCGTGATTGCCATGAATATAATTAAGATGCTTCTTTTCATTTTGTGTATGTTTCGTATATTCTTATTGACCAGCAACTGTTTACTTTCTATCTTTTTGTGCAGATAGGGATATCCATTTCACATTGTTGCTATTGTGACCTTTTGGTGAACTGCACAAAACACTTCTTTTTGGAATGAGTGTCTTGTGCAGTTCAACTAAAATGTCACGTGGGCAACATCTGTCAATTTTGGTGAAACTGCACAAAATGGTGATTGGAGTTTCCAAAATCTCCGTAAAGTTTCTGCTGGTAATCTCGTGCAACATTTTATTAGCCTTTGCAAGATGGACCCGTCACTTTCAACAAAATGGCACTTTATTTTAGTGGAACTGCACAAAAGGATAAGAAAATTATAGTTGCACCTTACATGAGCCGGACAACCAACCTTAATGTTCCTCAATTTTAGTGCAACTACTAAAGAAGAACCTCCCAGCTCACAAGAGCAAGTACTTCTTGCTAGCTGAATGATGCAATCTTTGCTTCATTTCAGGTGAACTGCAGAAAAAGGCGCATGAATTGAATCATGGAACTCCAGGCCGACCTCATCCAAGTAGAGCTAGAGGTTGAGTTCAAGGAGGCTGCTATTAAAGCGAAATCATGCTCTCCTGTCTCCTTGTTTGTGCTGTGCAAACATGAATACTCAACTACAAATGTTGTGACGGCCAAGAGCATTCGCCAAGTTCTTCGATTGTATGACATGGCTAGCGAAGATGGATTTAATCCCGATACTCACTTTAAAAAAAGGCTCTAATGGGTTGGTTCTGAATCTTGCAAGCTGGGAATCAGTGAGATGTGTAGGCATCTTTGTTGTACTTATTATTTGAATCTATTTGTTGGTTCTGAATCTTGCAAGCTGGGAATCAATGAGATGTGTGGGCATCTTTGTTGTACTTATTATTTGGATCTTATTTGTTGGTTCTGAATCTTGCAAGCTGGGAATCAATGAGATGTGTAGGCATCTTTGTTGTACTTATTATTTGGATATTATTTGTTGGTTCTAAATCTTGCAAGCTGGGAAACACGACATGATGATGCAGAGGACAACAACCATAACAAACAGTTCAAACTTGGTAGTATTATCTTTGTGAAAGTGCGACAAATGTGCTGATTGTGTGCGTCCTGTGAATAATAATTCTAATTGTTGTGCATGTTGATCATGTGTCACTGATAGAATGAGCGAATGCATTGCTTGTTTTAAGTATAAATTTCTATTAAAGCTAATTAAATTTCAGTAAAGTGACCACTAACTCCTGTTATTACAGTACCAATACAGACCCCCTCATGAACCGACGTGTGGCCGAGGGTGCATCTTCTGCCGGGCGTGCAGCGGACGAGGGAGGGGTAGTAACTGTTGTCGCTTGTACACACTCAGCTTACTATTGAATCGAGTTCCCAAGGAGCTGAAAAACGAACTGCTACCGCCGCCTACACACTCGTTCACTCAAAGAGACTCCAATGGCGATCCGAGGGGTGAGCCTGTTGGATATGGACTTCAGCAAGGAGTTCCCCTTTGAGTTTGCTGTTCAGTCCTATGGCTGCACCAAGTTGAATGTGATGTACACCAATGATACAGACTCGGTGAAGCTCTGCCTCGCCTCAGTCCTATGGCTGCACCAGGTTCTGGAGCATTCGCCTGTTTCATCGGCAACGCCGACTGCACCTACGGTGGACAGAAGGAAGAACGCGATGATTGGCCATCTGGTGCAACAAGCTTGTCGACATCCAGAAGCAATACAAGATCATCAGCAACGGGCAGGAGAAGGACTTCGTGGTTGACCTCGCTGAGACCATCATCGACCCCTGATACGCCAACATGAAAGAAGACGACCTGAACACGTGGGAGGTACCTCTGAATCTAGCCTACATAACCTACGCGGCCAAGGACGCATACGCATGCTACGACATGTACAGGCAGATCTTGGACATGAGGGTGTGTCTGCTTCCCGTAACCGACGAGTACACGGATAGCCATAGCGTCATGATCAAGCGTGCCAGGAAGGTCTAGATGTTGTACGTTATCTGTTTATAAGCACCTTTATCATTTGAGTGTTTCATGAATTAGCCTATGTGTCGTAATTATCTGTTTTGTCCGAAATATTTCTTTTAAGAACCCATTAACCTGATTGCTTTTTTAGTGGCTATTTGCTTATGTATGTAAACTAGTTCACTTGCCCGTAAAAAAGAACTAGTTCACTCGGCTGTCATGCTTTGAATCTCCTCCCTCCCAACATATTCCCCTCCTCAGGTGGACCCAGCAGGTCTCTGAATTTTCTCCCACTTTCTTTTTCGATGTAAACTGAGTTTTCTCCCAGTACTTTCCCCTAGAACCAACTCAACTGTCCCACGTCTAGCCTAAAAATAATAATACCCCACGTACTATTAACTCATCAAATTAAAATGATATTTTATTTCGTAAGTTGAAAGTTCTTACCAAATAATAATAATAATTGTTTATATATAACTTGGCAAGTTAACTCCTAGTGATTGCGTACATAAGCTTGCAAAGGTTTTACTGACGTGCAATCATGTGTTTATGTTTTTATAACATTTCTCCGTATAGCCCAACAAGATATTTTCACCCAGCCCAGCAAGTCCGCGGATTTCTAGAAAAAATTGCAAATGGGATTTAAACGGGCTGCATAGATGCTACATCATTGCTTCACCCAGCCCACCAAATGGACTAAAAAACGTTCCCCCCGCTGACAGGTCGGACCCACTAGCTATATCTTCGCACGCAAGGAAGTGCCTCCTTATTACGCACCAAAAAATGAATACCCCCTTCTAGCTGGGACCCACCATAGTGGGTGGCTGACTTGTGGGCCTACTAAGTTGATGAGGACGGAGGGTTTTGTCAACTTAGTCAATATGAACGATTCTAGCTCCAGTGACCCTAAGATGTCCATCCAACGGCCATAGTGCTTCTTCAACCTCTGGTCTTCTTGCTTCAGCCGCCCAAAGCAGCGCCGGTCGTGCCGTGTGCTCCTGCCTCTCGTGGCCGGCTGTGATGCCGCAGAGGCCTCACCGCCCCCTACTACTCCCACCGCTGGCCCAGGCTATCCCTCTACTCACCCACAACTCATGTTATTTTGCGGCGACGGCAGCCTCATGCCGCAGCCGAACCAGTGAACCCTCGTACTCCTCTCCGTGTGGGCATCCACTGCCCCGTCTTCCCCGGCTCCGCGTCGTCCCCTTCCTAGGCCTCGCCGTCGTCCACCGCCTTGGTGCTCTCGATGTGGCGTGGTCAATGTGGTCAACGACCGATTTCCATCGGAAGGGTACTGTACGTGGAGAGACTAATAGCTGGGTCCACGGCCACAGCCCAGTTTTTTTGTGATTTGCCAAGTAAGTCGCTTTGTCACGCCTGTTAGGCTGCAAATCCTTCAAGACGAGGAGAGCTTCATTTGGCTGGCCGAGAAAATGGCCTATCAATAATGAGAAATGGGTTGTACATTTTTTAAACACATCAAACCGGCAATTAGTTTCAAATAAATTTTTTTCATTCCGAGATTTTAAATTACATTAATTTTTATGCATGGAGAATTTGTTGGATTTTATATTGATATACATTTATTTTTAAAATCAGTTTGAATGTGAGACGAAATTTCGGGATTAAAAACAGTTCGGACCGCACGGAAATATGCAAAATTTCATATAATTTTTTAACCATGGCCACAATATGGGCTGTAATGCTAACAAAAAGAATATGGGCTCCAAAAAAAACCTTAAGAATTAGCAAATGGGCTGTAAATTATTAGAAATAATGGCAGATGGGCTGTATGATGTTTTCCACAGATTTGAGGCTTTCCTAAAAAAAGGTTGACACACAAGCAGTGACTGTTGGATGTCCATCCAACGGCCGTCGTGCTTCTTCAATCTCTGCTCTTACTGCTCCAGCCGCTCAAATAGGCGCCGGCCGGACTACCTGCTCACTCCTCTCCGCGGCTGGCTGTGCTGCCGAGCAGGCCTCACCGCCCCACCGTACTCCCATTGCTGGTCTAGCCATCCCTCTACTCACCCACACCTGCTGTTAGTCTCCGGCGACGGCAGACGAACCAGTAAACCCTCGTACAGTCATACTCCCCTCCGCGTGGGAAACAACTGCCGAGTCTTCCCTACCTCCGTGTCGTTCCCTTCCTAGGCCTCGCCATCGTCCACCGCCCTGGTGCTCTCGGCGTGGCCTGGTCAACGTGGTCAACGACCGACATGCATCTGAAGTGGACTGTACGTGGAGAGGCCGACAGCTGGGTCCACGGCCGCACGTAAGGAAATGCCTCCTTATTATGCGCAAAATAATGATTCCTCCACCTGAAATCAGGGAACCACCAAAAGGGCCTCTGTATTTCGCGAAAAAACGTTACCGCCGCTGACAGCTCGGACCCACCAGCTATATCTTCGCACGCAAGGAAGTGCCTCCTTATTACGCACAAAAAAAATGAATACCCCCCTGTTAGCTGGGACCCAGTATAGTGGTAGGCTGACTTGTGGGTCTACTAAGTTGACGGGGACGGAGGGCTTTGTCAACTTAGTCAATATGCACGATTCTAGCTCGAGTGACCGTATGATGTCCATCCAACGGCCGTAGTGCTTCTTCAACCTCTGGTCTTCTTGCTCCAGCCACCCAAAACAGCGCCGGTCGTGCCTCGTGCTCCTGCCTCCCGTGGCCGGCTGCAATGCGGCGGAGGCCTTACCGCCCCTACTACTCCCACCGCTGGCCAGGCCATCCCTCTACTCACCCACACCCCCTGTTATTCTGCGGCGATGGCAGCCTCACACCGCAGCGAACTAGTGAACCCTCGTACTCCTCTACGCGTGGGCATCCACTTCCGCGTCTTCCCCGGCTCCGCGTCGTCCCCTTCCTAGGCCTCGCCGTCGTCCACTGCCCTGGTGCTCTCGGCGTGGCATGGTCAACGTGGTCAAGGAACGGCTTCCATTGGATGTGGACTATACGTGGAGCGGCAGCAGCAAGGAAGTGCCTCCTTATTACGTGCAAAATAATTATTCCTCCACCTGACAGCGGGGACCCACCGGACGGGCCACCGTATTTCACGAAAAAAATGTTTCCCCCCTGACTGCTGGGACCCACCAGCTATATCTTCGCATGCAAGGAAGTGTCTGATAGTCGGGACCCACCTGGTCGAAGCGTACGTAGCATTGTCATTCTGGTCGCGAACGTGTACGTACATATATACTGGTGGATGTAGAGGCGCGCATGTGTCGTAGTAGAGGCACGTACGTTTCGTAGTAGAGGCGCGCACGTAGCATGTACATGTACGTACAGCGGCCAGGGTGCAAGAAAGAAAATACGGCCACGTATGTGTACATACGGGCGGGGTCTCGAACGCCTGCTCGCGCATACGTACGACGAGGGCTCGTGTACATGGCTGGGTCGGAACGGAGAAACAGCGTCGTCGTCGTGTTCATGGGGAGGCAACGGAATGCGTCATGTTCATGGGGAGGCAACGGAATGCGTCGTGTTCATCGGGAGGCAACAGAAGGCGTGGGAGCCAACCGGCTGGGTCGGAACGGAATGCGTGGTCGTGTTCATCAGGAGGGCTTGGACGGAACAGGCGATGGAAACGAGGCCTGGTGTACCGCACAACGGAGGAAACGGACCTCCTACGTTCGGAATGGGGTACTATTGATCGGGAGGGGTCTGGCGTACCGCAAAACGGAGGAAACGGACCTCCTATGGTCGAAACGGGGGTCATGTTGATCAGGAGGGGTGTGGCGTACCGCAAAACGGAGGAAACGGACTGGTGTTGGAGCGCTACGGTCGAAACGGGGGTCCTGTTCTTCAGGATAGGTGTGGCGTACCGCAAAACGGGACTCCACGGGATACTGTTCATCTCCACCATCGACCTCCTCCAGCCTCCACGGGCTACCGTCGACCTCCTCCAGCCTCCACGGGCTCCTGTTCATCCAGCCTCCACCGCGCGCTACTCCACCGGCTACTGTTCAACCACCCCTCCACCGTCTACTGTTCATCCAGCCCTCCACACCACGGGGTCCTGTTCAACCACCCCTCAACGGGCACCCCTCCACCGTCTACTGTTCATCAAGCCCTCCACACCACGGGGTCCTGTTCAACCACCCCTCCACCGTCTACTCTTCATCCAGCCCTCCACACCACGGGGTCCTGTTCATCCACCCCTCCACGGGCACCCCTCCACCGTCTAATTTTCATCCAGCCCTCCACCACACCACGGGGTCCTGTTCATCCAGAGGCAATGCCACCCGCTCACTATTCATCCACCCCCCCCCCAACGCTCACTGTTCATCCCATCGATCGGCTTCAGTTGGCAGCAATAGAGAAGGAATCGCTCGATTGGGTTCAGTTAACAGCCATTGATTGACCGCTCGGGTCCAGTAACGCGTAGCCTGCAGTGCAATCGCTCGGGTTCAGTTAGAGCCAACGCCTCGCACACACGCGCGTACGTGTACGAGAGAAACGCGCATCGCTCGGCCCCCAACCTCCCACCGTAACCGGGAACTCCTCGAAATTTTCCTCGCCCTCGCTTCTACCACGGTTTATTCCGTCATGGACGGCCCAAAGAATGTCATGCAGCTGCGTCTCTGGCCCGCCCAGGACAAAAATGCCATTTTCTGTCATTATTTTTTGTCATAGAAGTAGGAGCGCACCACATCTATGATGATACCGGGTTTTGTCACAATTAGCGTCATAGAAGTGTCATATGTACGAGAGAAAAAATTTCATTCGACCCAAAATGTCACGGATGTGTCTTTTTTTTGTAGTGTCCCCGTAACACGCCCAGTCCAATAGCCAAGAAATACAAACCCATTATGCGACACAGAACCGTTCTGGAGGGATGGCTCGATGGCCCATGCAAAATACACACAACACCGGATACCATACCAACCCACAGCCTTAGAGCATGTTCGATACTCCGGCAGGTAGCCAAAAGTGGCGAGGACATCCTTACAAAAAACACCCCAGAGCAACACCCTTCAGAAGACGACGACCCCAAAGTACTGACGGTCTTTGAGACATTCGCTTCAAACAATAAGCGCAAAAGGGCAGTTCACGGCCTCGCCGAAGTCTGTCAAATCACCACAGTAAACCCTTGGAATGACACGGCTATAACCTTTAATGCCGGTGACGAACCAAAATACAGGACAGTCCGAGCACCAGTCGCTTTAGTCCTCAGTCCCATTGTGGACGGCTTTCGACTCACCAAGGTCCTCATGGACGGTGGCAGCAGACTAAACCTCATCTATGAGGACACACTCCACAAAATGGAAATAGACAGGAGCCGCATCAAGCAAGGCAGCACGACCTTCGAAGGAATCATTCCCAGGCGGGAGGCGCGGTGTGCGAAAAAATCACACTTGACGTGGTATTCATCACGCCGGAGAATTATTGGTCTGAAGAGATCACTTTCCAAATGGCTCCTTTCAGCAGCGGATACCACGCCCTGTTGGGGCGGGACGCTTTTACACGCTTCCAAGCTATACCTCATTAAAGGTATATGAAGCTCAAAATGCCCGAACCAAACGGTATAATCACTCTTGTCAGTGATCCGGACATAGCACTCTGCGCCGAAAATAAAACCGCATCCCTGGCCCTTAAGGCATTATCTGAAGCCCTTGCAGCCGAAGAATTAACCGCACTGCGCCCCACGATGGACAGGGACGATGTGATCTTAGACAAACGTCCCGAATCCACCTCCTTCAAACCGGCAGAAGAAATAGTCAAATTCTAGGTCCACCCAACGAACCCTAAGAAGATAACATATATTGGAGCACAACTAGACCCAATGGTCGACGCCGCACTAAGGGATTTCCTTCGCGAAAACTGGGATATATTCTCCTAGCACCCTTCTGACATGCCTGGAATCCCACGTGAGCTGGACGAACATAGCCTTAATATCCTAAAGGGATATAAACCAATCAAACAAGCACCATGGCGCTTTTCTGAGCCCAAATGCCAAGCTATGCGGGAGGAGCTGGCCAAGCTAATTGAGGCCGGATTCATCATAGAAATAAAACATCCGGACTGACTGGCAAACCTGGTGATGGTACCAAAGAAAGACAAATCCTGGCGGTTGTGCGTCGATTTTAAAGACCTCAATAAGGTCTGCCCTAAGGATCCCTTCCCCCTCCCCCGCATTGATCAAATCATTGATGCTACCGCAGGTCACGACTCACTGTGTTTCCTTGATGCATATTCCAGATACCATCAAATCAAAATGAAGGAGTCCAATCAAGCTGCAACACCATTCATTACCCCATATGGGCCTTTCTGCTTCCACGCCATGCCCTTCGGGCTCAAGAACGCCGGCCCCACATACCAACGCATGATTCAAACATGCCTAGAGAAACAGATCGGCAAGATAGTTGAAGCTTATGTGGACGACGTCATCATCAAAACTAGGCGCATCGAAACACTAATAGACGATTTACGTCACATTCGATAACCTCCGCGCGTATGACATTAATCTCAATCCTGAAATGTGTGTTTTCAGCGTCCCCGCTGGAAAACTGCTAGGCTTCATCATTTCCAACAGAGGAATTGAAGCAAATCCAGCCAAAATCCAAGCTCTGTCACAATTGGCTATGTCAACAGACCTTAAACAAGTCCAAATGCTCGCGGGTTGCATGGCAGCTCTAAGCCGCTTTATCTCCAGATTGGGAGAAAAGGCACTACCACTCTATCACCTTTTACGGTGAACCAATCACTTCGAGTGGACGGACGCGGCAACAGCCGGACTGGAGGAAATAAAAACCCTTCTTGCGAGGAACCCAATCCTGGCCGCGCCAAACATCAGTGAACCGATGTTATTATACATATCGACAACGCATCAGGTGGTGAGCGTCGTGCTCGTCATTGAACGAGAACAGGGTGGACACAAATTCCCGCTTCAGAAGCCAGTATACTATGTATCCATTGTCCTTACACCATGAAAAGCCTGGTATCCCCATTATCGAAAGATAGCATACGCGGTCTTCATGGCATCCCGAAAGCTCCGTCACTACTTCCAGGAGTGTTCGATCACGGTGGCTTCCGAAGTACCACTCAATGACATTACGAACAACCACGATGCCACGGTCCGGATTGCCAAATGGGCCATTGAGCTCCTTCCATTTGATATTACATACAAACCACGTCGAGCTATTAAATCCCAAGTACTGGCTGACTTCGTTGCCGAATGGACAGAAGCCGAACTTCCTAAAGAGGACGACGCATATTCCAATTGGGTTATGTATTTCGATGGCTCCAAAATGCTGGCAGGGCTAGGGGCGGGCGTCGTTTTAACGTCACCTACTGGAGACGTCGTTCAGTACGTACTCCAAATACTATACACAGACTCCAACAATGCAGCCGAATACGAGGCCTTATTGCACGGTCTCCGGATGGCCGTCTCCATGGGCATACAACGCCTAGAAGTGCGTGAGGACTCAAACCTTGCAATATCTCAAGTAAATGGAGACTCTAACGCCAAAGATCCGAAGACGGCAGCTTATCATAATGCCGTCATAAAAATGTCGGCCCGGTTCGAGGGGCTCGAGTTCCATCATGTGGATCGAGAAAGTAACCAAGCGGCGGACGTTCTCGCTTGTATCGGCGCTAAGAGTGACCCCGTACCACCTAATATCTTTCTGGAAAGGCTTTTTAAGCCATCCGTGGTGTGGCAGGGGGAAAACAACAACACTAGTCCGGATCTGAACATAACCCCAGATTCCGAAGACACCGACATCATCGGAGGCTCAACCACTGAAATAACACCGTCGGCGAATCTCATCATGGCAGTCATTGCCCCATGGACCGAACCCTTCATGGCCTACCTTAACAGGAAGGAGCTTGCTGAGAACCAGAATGAGGCCCGCCGCATTGTCCGGCCTTCGAAGGCCTAAAAGGTTCATGACGGAGAGCTCTATAAGAAAAGTGCTACCGGAATCCTTCAAAGATATATCTCCGAGGAGGAGGGCGGCAGCTCCTGGCTGAGATTCATGTCGGTCTCGGCGGGCACCACGCCGCAGCTCGGGCCCTTGTTAGCAAGGCCTTCCCTACAGGGTTCTATTGGCCGACGGCCCGAGCGGATGCACAGGACCTTGTCCAATGTTGCGTTGGATGCCAACTCTTGGCCAACCAAATCCATATGCCCCCACCGCCCTACAAACAATCCCCATCACTTGGCCTTTTGCAGTCTAGGGACTGGATATGGTGGGACCCCTTAAAGGAGGAAGCCATAAGAAAAAATATTTGCTAGCCATGGTGGATAAATTCACCAAGTGGATAGAGGCCAAACCAGTTAAAACGGCCGAGTCCGGGCCAGTAATAGACTTTATATCCGGCGTCATACACCGTTATGGTGTTCCATATAGCATCATCACTGATAATGGCTCCAATTTCACAGCCGACGAAGTGAAAACCTGGTGTGCTAATCTGGGCATCAAGCTCGATTACGCCTCTGTCTATCATCCACAGACAAACGGCCAAGTCGAACGAGCCAATGGTCTTATTATGAGCGGCATTAAGCCTAGACTAGTGTGGTCTTTGAAGGAATAAGACAAGCACTGGGTTGAGGAGCTCGACTCCATACTCTGGGGGCTGCGGACCACTCCTAATCGCACTACCGGATACACACCTTTTTTCATGGTGTTGAAGGAAATATGCCCTAGAGGCAATAATAAAGTTACTATTTATTTCCTTATATCATGATAAATGTTTATTATTCATGCTAGAATCCTATTAACCGGAAACATAATACTTGTGTGAATACATAGACAAACAGAGTGTCACTAGTATGCCTCTACTTGACTAGCTCGTTGATCAAAGATGGTTATGTTTCCTAACCATTGGCATGAGTTGTCATTTGACTAACGGGATCACATCATTAGGAGAATGATGTGATTGACTTGACCCATTTCGTTAGCTTAGCACTCTATCGTTTAGTATTCTGCTATTGCTTTCTTCATGACTTATACATGTTCCTATGACTATGAGATTATGCAACTCCCGTTTACCGGAGGAAAACTTTATGTGCTACCAAACGTCACAACGTAACTGGGTGATTATAAAGGTGCTCTACAGGTGTCTCCAAAGGTACTTGTTGGGTTGGCGTATTTCGAGATTAGGATTTGTCACTCCGATTGTCGGAGAGGTATCTCTGGGCCCACTCGGTAATGCACATCATTATAAGCCTTGCAAGCATTGCAACTAATAAGTAAGTTGCGGGATGATGTATTACGGAACGAGTAAAGAGACATGCCGGTAACGAGATTGAACTAGGTATTGAGATACCGACGATCGAATCTTGGGCAAGTAACATACCAATGACAAAGGGAACAACGTATGTTGTCATGCGGTTTGACCGATAAAGATCTTCGTAGAATATGTGGGAGCCAATATGAGCATCCAGGTTTCGCTATTGGTTATTGACCGGAGACATGTCTTGGTCATGTCTACATAGTTCTTGAACTCGTAGGGTCTGCACGCTTAAAGTTCAATGACGGTTATATTATGAGTTTATGTGTTTTGATGTACCGAAGGTAGTTTGGAGTCCCGCATGTGATCACGGACATGACGAGGAGTCTCGAAATGGTCAGACATAAAGATTGATATATTGGAAGCCTATATTTGGATATCGGAAGTGTTCCGGGTGAAATCTGGATTTTACCAGAGTACCGAGGGTTACCGAAACCCCCCGGGGGTTTAATGGGCCAAGATGGGCCTTAGTGGAGAAGAGGAGGGGTGGCCAGGGCAGGCCACACACCCCACCCCCTCTAGTCCGAATTGGACAAGGAGGGGGGACGGCGCCCCCCTTTCCTTCCTCTCTCCCTCCTCCTTCCCCCTTCTCCTACTCCAACTAGGAAAGGAGGGAGTCCTACTCCCGGTGGGAGTAGGTCTCCTCCCTGGCGCGCCTCCTCCTGGCAAGCCGCCTCTCCCCCCTTGCTCCTTTATATACGGGGGCAGGGGGCACCTCTAGACACAACAACTGATCCCTTGGATCTCTTAGCCGTGTGCGGTGCCCCCCTCCACCATAGTCCACCTCGATAATATCGTAGCGGTGCTTAGGCGAAGCCCTGCGTCGATAGAACATCATCATCGTCACCATGTCGCCGTGCTGACGGAACTCTCCCTCAAAGCTCGGCTGGATCGGTGTTCGAGGGACGTCATCAAGCTGAACGTGTGCTGAACTCGGAGGTGTCGTACATTCGGTGCTTGATCGGTCAGATCGTGAAGACGTACGACTACATCAACTGCATTATGCCAAGCTTGCGCTTTCGGTCTACAAGGGTACATGGACAACACTCTCCCCTCTCGTTGCTATGCATCACCATGATCCTGTGTGTGTGTAGGATTTTTTTTGAAATTACTACGTTCCCCAAGAGTGGCATCCGAGCCTGGTTTTAAGCGTAGATGTTATATGCCCGAGTAGAACACAAGTGAGTTGTGGACGATACAAGTCATACTGCTTACTAGCATGTCACACTTTGGTTCGGCGGTATTATTGGATGAAGCGGCCCGGACCGACATTATGCATACGCTTACGCGAGACTGGTTCTACCGACGTGCTTTGCACACACGTGGCTGGCGGGTGTCAGTTTCTCCAACTTTAGTTGAACCGAGTGTGGCTACGCCCGGTCCTTGAGAAGGTTAAAACAACACTAACTTGACGAACTATCGTTGTGGTTTTGATGCGTAGGTAAGAACAGTTCTACGTTCAAATACAACGGGTGCAAAACAGTTGCACACGCAGAATACTCAGGATAAACTTGACGAGCCTAGCATATGCAGATATGGCCTCGGAACACTGAGACCGAAAGGTCGAGCGTGAATCATATAGTAGATATGATCAACATATTGATGTTCACCATTGAAACTACTCCATCTCATGTGATGATCGGACATGGTTTAGTTGATTTGGATCACGTGATCACTTATAGGATTAGAGGGATGTCTATCTAAGTGGGATTTCTAAAGTAATATGATTAATTATACTTAAATTTATCATGAACTTAGTACCTGATAGTATTTTCTTGTCTATGTTGATTGTAGATAGATGGCCCATGATGTTGTTCCGTTGAATTTTAATGTGTTCCTTGAGAAAGCAAAGTTGAAAGATGATGGTAGCAATTACACCGACTGGGTCCGTAACTTGAGGATTATCCTCATTGCTGCACAGAAGAATTACGTCCTAGAAGCACTGCTAGGTGCCAGACCTGCTGCAGGAGCAACACCAGATGTTATGAACGTCTGGCAGAGCAAAGCCGATGACTACTCGATAGTTCAGTCTGCCATGCTTTACGGCTTAGAACCGGGAATTCAACGACGTTCTGAATGTCATGGAGCATATGAGATGTTCCAGGAGTTGAAGTTAATATTTCAAGCAAATGCCCGGATTGAGAGATATGAAGTCCCCAATAAGTTCTACAGCTGCAAGATGGAGGAGAATAGTTCTGTCAGTGAGCATATACTCAGAATGTCTGGGTATAACAATCAGTTGATTCAACTGGGAGTTAATCTTCCGGATGATAGCCTTATTGACAGAATTCTTCAATCACTGCCACCAAGCTACAAGAGCTTCGTTATGAACTATTACATGCAAGGGATGGATAAGACAATTCCCAAACTCTTCGCAATGCTAAAGGTTGCGGAGGTAGAAATCAAGAAGGAGCATCAAGTGTTGATGGTCAACAAGACCACCAGTTTCAAGAAAATGGGCAAAGGGAAGAAGAAGGGGAACTTCAAGAAGAACATCAAACAAGTTGCTGCTCAGGAGAAGAAACCCAAGTCTAGACCTAAGCATGAAACTGAGTGCTTCTATTGCAAACAGACTGGTCACTGGAAGGGGAACTGCCCAAAGTATTTGGCAGATAAGAAGGATGGCAAGGTGAACAAAGGTATATGTGATATACATGTTATTGATGTGTACCTTACTGATGCTCGCAGTAGCACCTGGGTATTTCATACTGGTTTTGTTGCTAATATTTGCAACTCGAAACAGGGACTTCGAATTAAGCGAAGATTGGCTAAGGACGAGGGGACGATGCGCGTGGGAAATGGTTCCAAAGTCGATGTGATCGCGGTCGGCACGCTACCTCTACATCTACCTTCGGGATTAGTTTTAGACCTGAATAATTGTTATTTGGTGCCCGCGTTCAGCATGAACATTATATCTAGATCTTCTTTGATGCGAGATGGTTATTCATTTAAATCAGAGAATAATGGTTGTTCTATTTATATGAGTAATATCTTTTATGGTCATGCACTGTCGGTGTGGAACGACACCTATGGGATCACAAGAATCCCTACTACGGTTGCGGGGCGCGGGGTCGCGAGAAGAGCGGATCAAACAGAGAGCACACGGTTCCCTTACCCAGGTTCGGGCCGCGATTATCCGTAAAACCCTACTCCTGCTTTGGTGGATTGTTTATCTGTGTTCTTGAACTAGCAATGGGGCGTGAGGAGCTCCAAAAAGCCGAATCCTCCTCCTGGTCGCCTTGGGCCTCCTTTTATAGGGAAAGGGGTTGCCACAGTGGCACACAGGAGGTGGAAAGGGTCCAGTGATGCGAGGTTATCCCTCGCATTACATGACAAGGCGCATTTAATGAGCCTTGCTTAGGCGTCCTTGCTTTATCGGGGACGGGGGAGAGCCCTGTTTCGTTCGTCGCCGCTTCCTCTCGTGTCGACGCGCGCCCTGGCCAGCGGTGCCCGCGGTGCCATGGAGGCAGTCAGGCAGCTGAGGTGGCGCAGTGGTGGATCTCCACGAAGATCCGCATCCCGCCACGCAGGTGCCTGCCTAGCTGGTTGGGTCGACAGCTGCATGCGAACGGCGGTGGAGGTCTGATTGGCGTGGGCCTGATGGTGGCCCTACGGGGGGTCTTGGCAAGGGCCTTGCCGGGGCCCCGGCAAAGGTCTTGCCGTGGCGCCTGGTGTCATCCCCGGCAAGGCTCTTGCCGGGGGCCTTGTGGTCCTCCTTGGCTGCGATCCCGCCAAGGATCATCATCTTCCAAAGTGTGTATCTGATCTTGAATGTCTTCACAAAGATCTGCGTGCCACCATGGGGATGTCTCCCGAATCCTTGCCCCATGGGGGCAGTGGACTCAAGGGTGACTCGCTCCGCAGGTGTGGGGCGAGCTGGCACGGCAAGGGTCTTGTCGGGTTTGCTAAAACCGCCTCCCGGCAAGGTTCTTGCCGGGGGATTCCGCTTCGTCCCCTTTGCTCTTTGTGGTCTTGGTCTTGGCGTCGTTCTGCTCCTCTCGAGCTTCGGTCTTACCTTGGCTCACCTTCCTTGCCTTGCTCAGTGTGGTGGTGCCCGTGGCTCAGACTGTCCGTGGCTCAGACTGCCCGTGCACAGTTATAGCGGTACAAAAAGTGTACCCCTCTTTTTGTACACCGACAGGAGCCCCCGAGCCTGGGCCACACGTAAGCACAATCGCGTCGTTGGGCTAGGCCCAAAAACGGTGCGCAGGCAGGCGGGGCGGTTTTTACCGTGGTAAGTCTCTTCGCGTGTTGCGCTTCCGATGCTTCCCGCGCATGGCGCGGCGTGGGGAGGCGTGTGTGACGTGGGTGGCATGCGTGGGGCTGAGCTCTGCGCGCATGTGTCACGTCGTAGTAAAGGGGGCGGTTCGCGCCTTCCCCGTAAATGGAGGGAGGCGTGGAGGCGTGGCCCATTTACTGAACGGGGCCGAGGCGTGGTCTTCAAGGCGTCCACTCCCCACGATCACGGGGTGGGGGAGAGGTCGCCTCATTCCTTGCCTCGGTCCTGCAAGCCCGCCACGTGGCTCTCATGCGCTTGGGGTGGCGAACGGTGGAGGCGGGAAACCGGGCTGCCGCGGGCTGGGGCAGCGGGTCGGTCCCAGTTCCCTGTGCCTTCCGCGTCTTGATTGGCGGAGCGGGGCGGCCGAGCCCCCACCCCATTCCTTTATAAGGAGCGGGGGGATGGCGTCCCGCATTCCTTCATCTCCTTCTTCCTTCACCTTCTGCTCCCCCTTCCATCCGCCATGGAGAGAGGGAACCCTGGTCCTTCAACGGTGGCGGCGCGGGTCACCCCTGACGATGAGTTTCTTGATTCCGAGGTCCGCCGCGATCCTTAGACTGGCAAGCAGCCCTTCGTACTCTGTCGTATTGTTGGTTGACACCTCCCTGGGGAAGTGCATCTGGATCACGTACTTGAGGTGCTCTCCGGTGGGCGCGACAATCAGTACGCCAGCCGCGGCGCCCTGTAAGGAGAAAGCTCCATCAAAGTACATGATCCAATTGCAACTTGCCTCCTTGCCGGGGAGAGCAGTCTCTTGGGCTTCTTCGTCCGGCGTCACGGTCCATTCTGCAATGAACTCCGCCAGGACTCGGCTCTAAATCATCGAAGTACTTTCAAACTTGAGGCCAAAGCGGGACAGCTCCAGTGCCCATTCCACAATTCTTCCTGTTGCATCTGGATTATGCAATATCCGTTGTAGAGGGAGGCGAGAGATGACAGTGATCTCATGTGCCTGGAAGTAGTGACGTAGCTTCCTCGAGACCATAAGAAGGCCAAAGAGCAGTTTCTGCACGCCGGAGTACCTTGATCTAGCCCCCTGCAGGAGGGAACTAACAAAGTAGACCGGGTGCTGCATCATTTTCTTCTTCGGCGGCACTTCAACTGGCTGTGTCATCTCTGCATTGGTGGTATCAGGCTCTGTCGCTGCCATTACCTCGTCGTCAACCTCTCTCTGCGCCACTAGTGTGGCGCTGACCACCTAGTTCGTTGCCGCTAGGTATAGCGGCAACGGCTCCTGTGGCCTAGGCGCAACTAGTATCGGCGCGGAGGAGAGGTACTTCTTCAAATCTTGCAATGCTGCTTCAACTTCTAGCGTCCACTCCATCGGGCCCGCCTTTTTCAGGATCTTGAAAAAGGGAAGGGCGCGCTCGGCAGACCTAGAAATGAACCTGCCCAAGGCGGCGACGCAACCAGCAAGCCGACGCACATCCTTGATTCGCTTAGGTGCTTCAATCTGCTCTATAGCCTTGATCTTGTCCGGATTGGCCTCTATCCCACGCTGTGACACAAAGAACCCGAGAAGCTTGCCGGATGGGACGCCAAAGACGCACTTCTCAGGGTTCAGCTTGAGATTGATCTTGCGCAGGTTTGCAAATGTTTCTTGCAAATCTGGTATGAGGGTTGCCCTGTCCTTGGTTTTGACCACTATGTCATCCATATAAGCTTCCATATTTCTATGGAGCTGGGGTTCAAAACCAATCTGGACAGCCCTTGCAAATGTCGAACCATCACTCTTCAACCCGAAAGGCATCTGCATGAAACAATACGTACCACATGGGGTGATGAATGTTGTTTTCTCTTCGTCTTCTCTTGTCATGAAGATCTAGTGGTAGTCGGAGTAGGCGTCGAGGAATGACAACAGATCACACCCAGCCGTGGAGTCAACAATCTGGTCCATGCGCGGCATCGGGAAGGGGTCTTTAGGACAAGCCTTATTGATATTTGTGTAATCAATACACAGCCTCCACTTCCCATTTGCCTTGCGCACTACGACCGGATTGGCCAAGCACGTTGGATGGAGAACTCCTCTTACCAAACCCGCTGCTTCAAGTTTCTGGATCTCTTCTGTGATGAACTCTTGTCATTCCAAAGCTTGCTTTCTGACCTTCTGCTTGACGGGTCGCGCATGAGGACAGACAACACGGTGGTGCTCAATCACCTCCCTGGGAACGCCGGGGATGTCGGAAGCTTGCCGTGCAAACACACCGACATTCGCCCGCAGGAAGGTGATGAGCGCGTCTTCCTATTTGTCGTCAAGGGTGGAGCTTATGGTGAAAGCTCCTCCCGTGTCGTCCTCATTGACAGAAACCTTCTTGGTTCCTGGTGGTATGGCCCTGGGCTTCTTGTTTTCGCCGGTGGAGCTCTCTGGCACGTCCTCGACGGTAGCGCTACACTCCGAAGAGGTGCTCTTGCCGGAGTGGGTGTCCGATGTCTCACCGGTCTTCTTCTTCTTCTTCCCTCCCGGGGTCCCAGCGGCAGGAGCAAGTGCCCTGGTGGCGGCAGCTGTTGCAACTGCTTGCCGGTATAGTTGGTCAGCGCAAATCAGCGCATCTTTCTTATCGGAGGGGATGGGGATGATCGTCACAGGTCTTGGCATCTTCAGGGTGTTGTAGGCGTAGTGTGACGCCGCCATGAGCTTGGTCAGCGCTAGGCGGCCAAGGATCCCGTTGTAGGGCAAGGGGATCTTGGAAACATCAAACACGACCCTCTCTGCCCTGTAGTTCAGGTCGCTTCCAAAAGTCACGGGCAGCGTGACCTTTCCCTTGGGTTGGCTTCTTCCCGGGTTGACTCCCTGAAATGTGCCCGTCTCTTCGAGGTCTCCATTAGGAATCTGCAGTTTCTCGATCACGGCAGGCGAGATCAAGTTTAGACCAGCCCCGCCATCGACTAGCATCTTCGTCACCTTGAGGTTGTGTATTGTTGGTGAAACCAACAATGGCAAGCACCCAACCGCAGTAGTGCGATCAGGGTGATCCTTAGTTTCAAAGATGATAGGTGTGCTGGATCACTTCAGCGGCCTTTGGGCATCAAACGACGGCTCTGCCGCTGTAATATCTCGCGCCCACTGTTTAAGCCGGTGGTGAGAAGTATGCAGCGAGGCGCCGCCGTCGACGCACATGGCCTCTGTAGCTTTCTGAAACTCTTGGTCGCCGGATTTGTCGTCCTCTTTGCGATCGTCGTCTTCTGGCTTTCTCTCACGGCCCCGGGCGGGCCTCTCCTGTTGTGTATCTTTGCCGTGACGGCCCGCCTGGCTGTCACGCTTCTTGCCGGACCCCTCAGCACCGTCTTGGCCCTTATCCTTGTCCCGCCTCTCATACTCAGCCCTCTGCTTCTCAGCGAGGAGCTCAACCTGTCGGCGGTCTTGGAGAGCATGGCCTTTGGTGCGATGGATCTTGCAGTATCGCTTGTCAGAGTTTCCTGATTTCTCGGCAGCCGCCAAGGCCCGGCAGGCAACACATCCGGCAAATTCCTTGCCAGGGACATCTGCCTTGGTTTTCTTGGTGGAGCCGGTGTCATCAGATCCGTCGACGGCAAGCACGGCTTTACCTTTGCGCTTCCTGTTGCGGTGCCGACCCTTCTTTGCCGGGGCGGCAGTATCCCCATCTGAGGAGTCGGTTTCCACGCCGGCATCTTCGCCGGGGTACTTCCTTCCCTCTTCAGCTCGGGCACATCTGTCAGCAAGAACATAGAGTTCTGCCACATCTTTCACCTTGTTCATTGCCAGCTCTTTGCGCATCTTGCGGTTACGCATGTTCTGATGGAACGCGCTGATGATGGCGGCAGGCTGAACATCAAGGATATTGTACTATATCCGGTTGAACCTCTAGATATACTTGCGGAGACTCTCGCCTCCTCTATATATACTTGCGGAGACTCTCGCCTCCCTTCTGGGGAATGACGTGCAAGTCGCTTGCTTGGCCATGGGCTTGGTGGCCTCCAGTAAAGGCGCCCACGAACTCATGGCACAAATCCGACCAGGAGGAAATAGAGTCTACCGGCAAGTGCATCAACCATGACATGGCGTTGGGTTTAAGAGCCAACGGAAAGTAATTCACAAGCACCTTATCGTCACGGGCTCCGGCAGCTTGCATCGCGATGGTGTAGATGCTGAGGAACTCGGATGGGTGGGTCTTGCCGCCGTACTTTTCGCCCACGTCAGGTTTGAAAGTGCGGTGAGTGGGCCACTGGAACTGCCGCAGCTCACGGGTAAAAGCCGGACAGCCTACCTCGTAAGGTAGGCCCCCAGGGCTCTCTGGTGTCGGGTGGTCCACAGCAGGCCCTGCTCGCCTGTTCGATTATTGGCGCGCTCCGCGCCGGCGCTTGATAGTGGTTCGAGCGTCTTCATGTTCTCGTTCTCGAAGAACTTGGCGCTGGTCACAGTGGGTCCGCGGGTCGGACGACGCTATGGAGATTTCGTCGCCCGTAACGTCGCAACGGGCTGGCGTCCGCGGTACCGGGCGAGGAGGAGGCGAGTGCACCGTGGTCGCGGCGCCGCCGGCTTTCCTGCCACTGGTGCATGGGACTCCGTCGGAGCGTCGACCCGGGGGCTCCACGGGACTCGGTTCATCTTTGTTGGCCACCGCAACAAGGCTTTGTATAGTGGCTCTCCATTCGTCGAGTTTCCCCGTAGTGGGAGGAAAATCAAGGAGCAACTGCGCGCGCGCCAGGGCTTTTGCTGGCGTTGGTGGCAGCGAAACCTGCACGGATCGCGACGCGCTTCGACTTGTGACCATGTCAGAAGGAGCTCTATCATGACCCCTCGATCGCATGCCATCTTCACCAGCGCCTGGGCGAGCGGGCATGTCTTCTACATCCCGGGAGTGGCACTCGGGGCTCTTCCCGCGGCGACGCCCGGGGTCTTCGGCGTGATTACGCCGTTCGTCGCGCCGCTTGAGAGGAGCGCGCCGTCGGCACCGGCGTGGGAGTCTTGGAAGCCCTCGCGTCGCCTCCGGGCGGAGTGGCAGCGATCTTGGAAGGCCCCGCGCCACCCGCGGAGGGCCTGGCTCCGTCTTTGGATTTGGCGGCGTGCGGCCCGTTGCCAGGCACACGAACATCACCGCCTCCCAAACTCCAGCTACTGGGACGGTGTTGGTGTTCGCGAACGGCGCCCCGGGTCATTTCTGCGACCGGTCCACTGCTCGCCCGCGTTTGGACGGGATGTCCGGCATCCGACGGGCCAACCGCCACCGTCGCCTTCTTCTTGGGCGCCATGACGGTGAAGAAGCGTCGAACTAAATGCTAAATGCGATTCTCACAACTGCGCCCCCTACCTGGCGCGCCAATGATGTCGGTGTGGAACGACACCTACGGGATCACAAGAATCCCTACTACAGTTGCGGGGTGCGGGGCCGCGAGAAGAGCGGATCAAACAGATAGCACACGGTCCCCTTACCCAGGTTCGGGCCGCGAGGATGCGTAAAACCCTACTCCTGCTTTGGTGGATTGTTTAGCTGTGTTCTTAGACTAGCAATGGGGCGTGAGGAGCTCCAAAAGGCCGAATCCTCCTCCTGGTCGCCTTGGGCCTCCTTTTATAGGGAAAGGGGATGCCACAGTGGCACACAAGAGGTGGAAAGGGTCCAGCGATGCGAGGTTATCCCTCGCATTACATGACAAGGCGCATTTAATGTGCCTTGCTTAGGTGTCTGTCGGATCACGGGTTCCGGCAGACCCTTGAGGTTCGAACTCTGGGGTGCACACGGAGATCGTGCCCTCTACCTCTCCGTCTCGTAAGGATCTAACTACTGCAAGAAGAACAACACAAGGGACAAAGTGTTTATACTAGTTCGGGCCACCATTGTGGTGTAATACCCTACTCTAGTTTGTGGTGGGTGGATTGCCTCTTGGGCTGATGATGGAGAACAATACAAGGAAGAACAGCCTCGCGAGGGTTTGTTCTTGGCTAGGGGATGAACTGCTAGGGGAGTTCGATCGCCCTTCTCTCTCTCTCTCTCTCTCTCTAGATGCTGGATTCGATGCCTCTACCCTGGGGGTGGCTAGTCCTATTTATAGGCAAAATCCCTGGGCCTCTTCCCAAATATTGAGCGGGAAGGGCGCCAACAATTGGCCAGTTTGAAGGGGAACATCTGGTACACTTATCCTGACTAAAGTTGGTCTTCGCCTGCCAAAGGACCTGTGGTGACGCCGTCCTGGGCTCCATGGTGACCTCCTTCCCACCGTTGGACCGGTCTTGGTCTCGTTGCACCGAAATGGGTGACTTTGCGTGATCCTCTCGCTTGCGCTTGCCCCCTTTGCACCAAAGAGGAAAGGGGGACGCTGCGCGGGCTGGCGCCCGCCTGGCACCCTTGGTCTCATGGCTTGCGTCATGGGCACCTCATGAGGTACCCCACCTTGATCTCTCCGCCTCCTCGCAAGCCAGCCTGAGGAGACCGTGCTTGAGGAAGCGCCGTGTCGTCCGCCTCGCGAGGCTTGGCCCCTCGCGAGGGTCTTGAGCCTTGTGTTGATGAAGATGGGCCACGCTGGGCCCCCACTCGAGCCACGCCGCAGGCCGCAGGCAGGCAAGTCTGGGGACCCCCGTTCCCAGAACGCCGACAGTAGCACCCGTGCCCAAGGCGCGCATGGACTTGGCCGCGCCGAGAGGTGAAAGGGCAAGAGCGAAGCACCGCGGGCCCTAGCAGCCTGCGGCCTCGGGCGCCGCATGGCGGTTGATTGGACGTGGGCGGTACTGCTTACCCACGCTCCCTTATTCTGCGCCGCGCTAGGTTGCCCCACAGTTGTACACAGCCGCCCCCTTTTCCTGTTGCTTGACCGTCTCCTGCTCTTCCTCCCCCCGAACTCTGACCCTTGCTTCCAATCCCATCTCGCATCTCTCTTCCGCCCGCCGCCATGGCTCCAAAGAAAGAGAAGGGAAAGAAGCCTGTGGCTCCATCTCGCCCACCGCCGCCGGTGGCGGCTGCTGTCGGCCGCTCAATCATACTCAACCTAGAATGCCTGGGCAAGCTCAGTCCGGCTCTGGCCACCGCCTTCAACGAGTGTGGGAGGACGACGTCTTGGCCTACGTATCACTTCCCCACCGATAGGATAATCACCGAGGTCCATTACTTCGCCGACGCCTTGTGGGCGGGTTTGGTGCCTCCCTTCTCCGATTTCTTCAACGCCATCCTCAATCATTATCAGATCCACATGATGCATCTGGGTCCTGAGTCCATTGCCCTCCTTTCAGTCTTCGCTTTTGTTTGTGAGGCGATGGTAGGCATCCCTCCTTCTGTTGCCTTGTTGCGCCACTTCTTCTCCCTGCATCTTACCGACCCCACGCAATGCTCGGCATGCGTGAGCTTTGTAGCTTCGCCCGAGACCGCAGCCTCTGGTATCGACTTCAACCTCCCTCTGCCTTCAGCCGGGTTCCGCGAGCGGCGGTTGTATGTTGATGTCGGGGTGCCCAGCCCCCGGCTCGTGAAGCCGACATTGCCTGCTGTGCCCAACTCGGGCTGGGGTCAGGAGACGCTCGTGAGCCCCCGGCTCGCCTTCGTCTGGCACCGCTTCATGTCCCTGAAGAAGCTTGGCGTAACTGCGCCCAAGGTGGTGAAGGAGTTCTTATTGTGCCGCATTGCCCCTCTCCAACGCCATTCTCGTCGAATGTGGGCCTTCAGCGGGCATGGTGACCGCATGAGGCTTCAGGAAGAAGACCTTATGCCCGAGGCGCTGAGGAAGGTGCTCTTGGTCCTGACAGGCGATCCCAACCCCGGGGGTATCCTGCAGGGGGGAGCTTTGTTGTACCTCTGCCAAAACAGGGGTGACTTCGTGAGGCAGATGCCCCCCTTCGACGAATGGGGGCTATGCCCTTTCGGCCTTCAGGGGCCTCGCGAGAACCCTGTGGTGGTGATTTCCCTTCCGGTCGACTTGGGTGAATCCTCCTCGAGTGGTGGCGCAGGGAGGCAGGAGACAGCGGGGGTCGAGGGAGCCGCGGATGATGTGACCGTATCTGGCGATGCTCTGGATGGGGCAGCTCATGAGGCCCGTGCTGCCGAGGCTGCGGGTGAGGCGCTGCCGCTTCCGACGCTTGAGGCCGAGGCTCCTGAGACCCCAGCCGTGATCTCTGGCGAGGCAACTGCCCGTGCGCATCAGGCATGTGTCCTCGACGCAAGTGGCCTTGGTGCTCCGTCCTCTTCGCAGGCTAATTCCTGTGCATCTCTCTTGGGCCGTTTCCGTGTGGACTTTGAGGCCCTCCGGAGAAAAAGGGAGGCCCTGGGCGACGACTTCCCTTGCCGCTTGCTGAAGCGCCGGAAGTACTTTGCTGTCGATGAGTAAGTCATCTCCTTTTCTGTTCCCTATCTTGCTTGCCGCATCCGCTGATCCTTGCTCTGCAGGCCTGTCCCTACTGAGCTTAATGAAGCCGCTGAGTCGACGCCTTCCTTGACTTCGTCTCCTCCGCCACCCCTTGGTGCCTCGAGCTGCACTCCCTTGTGGTTTGGGCGAGCGACGGCGCGGACCGTCACACAACGCGTGGTGACTCTTCTGTTCCCGCGATCTCCTTCCGCGGGCCTTCCCTTGACATAGGCAGCCTGCCGTGGGCTTCCCGCTTGGTCGCGGGCTGCGACTGGCAGAGGCTCCCCTCGGGCCCTCCTCCTGAGGGCAGGTCGGACTTAGGCCGGGCTTCTGATGTGGCGCGGCCAGCCGTCGTGCGGGCGCCAGCCCCCAGCCCCCTGCCCGGGGCTGGAGCGATGGTCCAAGGTCCTCGACGCCTGCTTGGGGCGGGTGATGGCGTGGCAGATGTGCTTGAGCGTGCTCGGGGGGCGTCGTGCCCGTCACCATGACTTCCTCCGAAGGGCGAGTGGCGCCGTAGACCTGCTTGGGCAGGAGCTCGCTGAGGAAGACGCGCGCCTGGAAGCCGAGGGCCTGCGCCTGGACACAGAGCGGCGCGAGCTGGAGGCCGCCACTGCCCTCGCGCGCCGTCAGCGCGACCTTGATGACGAAGGAGCGAAGGCATCGCTGGAGGCTTCCCTGGCGGCTCGGTCTCAGGCCGTTGAGGAGGCCCGAGGAGCAGACCGACGGCGAGAATCAGCAGAAGAACGGGCTCGGGAGCTCTTGGCCCGGTGTCGCTCGTTGGAGGAGCAAGCGGAGCTGCACGAGTCAGCCCTTGCATTGATGGAGGTGGCTTATGGCGACCCGGCTGAGCTTCGGAAGCGCGAGGAAGCGTTGGTGCTGGAAGCCGCCGAACGCGCTCGCGAGCACGAGCAGCTGGAGACGAGGGAGCGCCTAGTGACGCGTGTTCTGGAGGAGGTTTGCCGTTGGGCGGCGACAGCGCGCCACGGCCTCGAGCGTGAGTTCGAGGGGAAGCTGGGGATGATCCGAGTCGAAGCTGAGGGTAGAACCGCCGCCTTGAGGGCCCAACGGGATAAGGCGACGCGACGAGCAGACGCCTCCCGGGACTGATGGACTTTTGGAACCACTTGATTATGAATCAGTTGGTACTTGCGAACCGTGCCTCATGGGCAAGATGACTAAAATGCCATTCTCCGAAACTATGGAGCGAGCAATAGATTTGTTAGAAATCATACATACGGATGTATGTGGTCCGATGAAAGTGCGTTATATCGACTAGAGGGGGGTGAATAGGCGATTTTTATGAAATTCTTCACTGAGGAATTTGCTCGTGAGGAAATTCCTTAGCGAAGAACTACTAGCAGCGGAATAAGTACTCAGAAGTAAACATAGCAGAATACATGCATGGTCATCATGATGAAATGAAGACAAACACGGAGTACAGAAAGCGTAAACACAGGATAGCACAAGATGAAGACAAACAGACTGAAGAAATTGAACTGAGGAAATTGAGAAAGTCTTCAGTCAAAGTCTTGAAACACAGATATGAACAAACACACAACACAGTAATGAGGAAATGAAAGTGTTGAGGAAATAGAACCAGTAAGCTTGGTGAAGACAATGATTTGGTAGACCAGTTCCAACAGCTGTCTCAGTTGTACATCTGGTTGGAGTGGCTGAGTATTTAAACTCGAGGACACTTAGTCCCGGACACATAGTCCTCACCGTATTCTCCTTGAGCTAAGGACACACAGTCCTCACCCAATCACTCGTGGTAATTCTTCAGGTGACTTCCAAACCTTCACAGACTAGGTCACTCGGCGATCCACAATTCCTCTTGGATGCTCTAGACCATGACGCCTAACCGTCTGGAAGAAGCACAGTCTTCAAAGGTAACAAGCGTCGGATCCACGCAGGATCAATCTCTTCAGTGATGCTCAATCACTTTGGTTTGTAGGTGTTTGGGTTTGGGTTTGGATTTTCCTCACTTGATGATTTTCGCTCAAAGTCCTCGGAGGATGGGTTGCTCTCAAATGACAAGTGTGAAGTTCACGCGGAGCAGCCAACCAGCTAGTGGTTGTAGGGGGCGGCTATTTATAGCCTAGGGAGCAGCCCGACATGATAAGACATAAATGCCCTTCAATGATATGACCGTTAGGTGGAAATGATATTTTGGGACAGCTGGCGCGTAGCACAGCAACGGTCGGAAATTTGAGGTACAAATTCCTCAGGGCTATCATGTTCCTCACTGTGTAGGCAATTCGTACTGGCGAATTCCTAACTCCTCAGTCGGAGCAAAGTCCTCAGTGACCAGAAGAACTGTGTCTCTATCACTGAAGAATTTGACTGAACTATATGAGATTTCCAATGGCTTCACTCGAAGGGATTGGTAGGTGTAGGATTTGAGTTGAGCATCACTTGGAAATTTTCTCCTTAGTATTTCCTCGACCCCCTTTAACAGTACGGTGTTTCCTATGACTCAAGAAAGAGAAAATGAAACTACAAAAACACAAGTCTTCACGCTTCATGTTCCTCGAATGAATACCAAGTCTTCAAGGTCACACCAATTTCTTCACTTTGAAAGTGTTCAGAAAGTCTTCAGTACATCAAAGTCTTCAGTCAAAGAACTTCATTTTCAGGGGTCGACTTTCTCTATAAATATCAAACTCCTCATAGACTCATAGACCTGTGTACACTCATAAACGCATTAGATACTTAACCTATAAGTCTTCAATACACCAAAATCACTAAGGGGCACTAGATGCACTTACAATCTCCCCCTTTTTGGTGATTGATGACAACATAGGTTATGTTTTCAACGGGGGAAAATATATGAAGTGTAAATACTGATATTGAGGAATTTGATTGCAAGATATAGAAGAACTCCCCCTGAAGATGTGCATAGTGAGTAATTTGCTTTTGAAGCAATGCACACTTGAAGAGTTGAATCATGGAGATCTCCCCCTATATCTTGTAATTCATACACGCATTTGATATATAATATGAAGAATTTGAAATGCATGATGAAATATGGTGCCTGATGTAATTCAGCATGCGTGCGATAATATTAATGAGGAATAAGCATGCAGAATAGCGCATCAAAAGTATCAAAGCATAGTGCAACAAAAGTATCAGCGCACCATCGGGTTTAAGATTACAACTCGATCCAATAAAAGTTTCGGAAGAACGAGAGTTGTAACTCAGATTTCTCCCCCTTTGTCATCAAATGACCAAAAGGATCGAAAATGAGGACTAACGCCCCTGAAGATTTTCAAGTTGATGAAGGAGTGCCAGCGTTGTTGGGGTCGGTCGTTGATGTAGGGCCTACCGCAGTGTCGTCTAAGTCTTCAATTTCATCAGTGTCGCGTGATGAAGAATATAAACTGGCCACCAAAGAAGGAACTGGGACCTTCTTGTATTTCTTCGGAGGAGGTGCAGACCAGGCAAATTCTTCATTGAGACCCATTTTCTTCAGATCATCAGCGCTGTAGACTTGAGACAGAACAGCCCAGGTGCGGTTGAGGGTTTCATGAAGGTAGTAGTGGTTTTTCTTCATTGCATTGTGTGTTGAAGTCATGTTGTGAAGAATTGAACCAAACTGACGCTTGACCCATTTGTGATTGCGATCAACCTTCTGATGAAGACTGAGGAGTAACTCACGATCAGTCATCACCCTGGGTGTTGTAGCTTGAGGATTTGGCTTGGTAGTGTTGGCAGCAGAGTCATGTGTGGAAGAGTCATCATTGGTGCAGTAAGATGCAGCTTTGCGAAATTGACCATCGAATGGACGAATGCCTTCATCGATCACAGCAGTGGCCTTGCCCTTTTCTTCAGCTGAGGAAAATGTCCTTTTGAGGACTTCAATAGGAGGCAAGTAGCTGCAGTGGTTGAGAGTTTCAGCTTTGTAGTTGAGTGAAGACCTTGTCCTAATGAATCTCATAATCCAAGGTGCATAAGGCTTCAGCTCAAATGGTGACATAGCAATGTTGGCCAGAGTCCTCATGAAGAAATCATGGAAGTTGACGGGAACGCCATGAATGATGTTGAAAAGAATATTCTTCATGATGCCAACGACTTCTTCATCACTTGAGTTGTGGCCCTTGATGAGACTCATTGTCTTCATCAGAATGCGATGGACAGTCCTTGGCACATACAACAATTCCTTGACGAGGAATGTGGTTCGAGGGGCCTGTCCTGGCTTCAAAGGCTTCATGAGCACTTGCATATAGTGATTTGAAAGCTCAGGTTCGTTGTAAATACAACGTGCATCTTCAGTGGGTGGACTCAGAGGAAGGACACGAAGCAATTCAGATGCTGGGGCCTTATGATGTGTGTTCTCAGTCATCCAGTCCAGAACCCATGAATTCACATCTTCAGGGTTGCCGGTGATGTGCAACGTTGCATAGAACTGAAGAATGAGTTCTTCATTCCAATCGCATATGTCTGTGCAGAAATTGAGCAGCCCAGCGTCGTGAAGAACACTGAGGACTGGCGTGAAGCACGGCAAAGACTCCATATCCACGTGAGGAATATGTGCATGGTCAAAGACTTTGTCTTTGTTGTAAAGCACTGAGGAATAGAAATTGGCTTGGCTGGCTGTCCAGAAACGCCTCTTCCTCATGCGAGCAGAGTCATATGGGTTGTATTCAGTGAAGAACACGTGCTCGCCATAGAAGTCTTCAGCCTTGAATTTCTGTTTGCGTGAGAACGGATCCTTTGGCCTTGGTAGAGGAGTGTCAGTGAGTTGCATCACGACCTCAGGAATCACAATCTCATGTTCTTCAGGCTGAGGAATTTCTGGTTCCTCCTCAGGTGCAGTCACCTTTTCAGCTTCAGCAACAGTTTCTTTAGCACTAGTGGCTGGAATTTCTTCATTCATAGATGCAGTGGGATGAGTTTCTTCAGAGCCCATTTGAACAGTTTGTGCAGGGGAGTGAGGAATTTGCTGCAGTGGGGTGAAGAGTGGGGAATTGGGGTGCTGACTTTCCCAAAAGTCATCATTCATCAACGGAGTTGTGCTGCCAATATCCACATCTTCATCATCAATTTCTTCAACACCGGCCTCTTCAGCATCAAACTGAGGCATTGGTGATGAGACCTTTGGAGTTGAAGGGATTGAATCCACTTCAATTTCTTAATCAATCCGCTCAGAGGAAGCAGCAGATCGAGTTTCTTCATCTGATCCACTTGGGATCTCATAGTCTTCACCAAAAGGAACAAGGTCCTTTGATGGCATGGATGAAATAGGAACAACATCAATTGGATTAGCAAACGAGCTGGTCATGGGCTTCATCTTCTTGGGAGCTGAAGATTCTGAAGCTTGTGATGCTTTCCTCTTCTTTACTGCAGCTCGCTCTGCAACCTTTGTCTTCTTCACATCCAATGCGGATGGAAGGATCGGAGTTGGTGTAGGCGCAGGTGGAGCTGAGGAATCTGGTTGATTTTCATCAGGCGCAACTGATGCAGTTGCCCTGGTTTCTTCATTTTCTTCAGGAGCACCACTAGTGGGTGCCCTGGCAATTTCTTCAGTGGCTGGAGTAGAGTCATTAGCCCTTGAACTGGCATTTTCTTCAGCAGCCTGAACTTCATCAGCGGTGCTAGCATGTTCTTCAGTGGGTTGTGCTGAAGGTTCAACTTGAGGAATTTCTTGTTGCGATGGGGCTGCAACATTGGTGAATTTCTCAGTCAGTTTCACAAACCTGACTTTTGCTCCTTTCCAGTCAGCATAGTATGCATCAAAGTCATCGCTGATGGCTTGGATGTCAGCCTGCATCTTGACGAGTTCTTCAGGCTTCATTGTGAGAACATTTTTCCTTAGCAGTTTCTCTTTCCTGTACTGCGATTTCTTGATCTGCCTAGCCCTATCATATTTCCACTTCTCCTCTTGGATGAACTGAGTCAACATGTGACTTTGGCCAGGAGTCAGCTTGAAGTCAGGCATAGGTGTGTTGGGATCCTTATGCCAGATATTGATGTAATCAAGGATCGCCTTTGGATCCGGCAGCAGTGGCACAGGTGTGCCTTTGGCTTTAGCAGCCCTTTCTTGGCGGTCTCTGATGATTTCAGCAAGTTCTTCTTCATCAGCTTCATCATCATCAGATGGCACAGTGAAGACTACCTGCTTCTTCTGAGGACTTGGACGAGTGCCGCGTCCAGCAGTAGCCTTTTTCTTCAGCAGAGAGGGTCCAGATGAGGAATTTGGTGCAGCTGAGGAACTAGCTGAGACACCAGAGGCTATAGAAACACCGGTAGTCCTTTGGCACGAGGCCAGATGCACAGGTGCTGAGGACTTTGTCGGGACAGCTGAGGACTGTGGAGGAGGTGCTGATGACTTTGGTGGAGCAGGAGCAGCATGAGGAATTTGCTTCGAAGATTTCGAAGATTCTGGCCGTGAGGGCACAGCTGAGGAACTTGGTCGTGAGGGCATTGATGTTGAAGCACTTGGCTTGCGAGCGGGCTTCTTGAGCATCGCTTTCTTCGGCCTGACAGAAGCCTCAATGGTAGTAGCAGCAGCAGAGTCTTCATTAAATTTCCTCACTGCTTCTCTGGCTTGCCTTGCCAATTTAGCTTGGCGCTTGGCCCATTCTTCAGGAAAATCCTCACCGCGTTTGATGCTAGTGGGATCAGCCACTTGGCTAGGTGCCAATGGGGCTCTTGGGCATGGAGGGTTTAGTGCGAATTTCTTCATGTACTTTGGAGTAACATATCTATACTCCCTCCATTCACGTGCCCATCTCCGTTCAATCTTCTGAATGCGCACCTTGCGCTGATTTTTATCTTCCTCAGGAGGTGTGCAATACCCAGCATAGATGTCCTCAGGTATTTCAAAAGCTGTCATAACCTCAGGCCTCTTCCCTCCTTTCTGTGGCCTTTTACCTTCAGCCATTTTCTTCAGTTGAGGAATTTGAACAATTGAATTCTCTGAAGAAGTGTGCAACTGTTCTTCGAGGTACGCTGCAAACGAGTTAAGTTGATGAGAACCTAATGATTCAGCGGCGGACATGTGTACCTGTGAACAGAGTATAGTTGCGAGGATTTTGAAGAGGTCATATGCGTTCTCAGAGGGTTTTTCATAAAGAACAAGTTTGAGGAATTTGACCAGATTCGTCTTGAGGAATTTCACTAAGCGCTTTATATCTTAGGTTCCAGAGTTGTATAGATCAAGGATCCACACAATTGAGGAATCTTGAAGAAAATGGGGCTTAGGGAAATGAATCAAGAACAGATAACATGTGAGGTGTTTTGTGTGTGAGAATTTGAGGAATAAAACACCTTTGAAGATTTTGTAGAAAAGTTTCGAATCAAAGAGGGCAGTAAAATTAGCTTTTAATTACCCTGAACGAAGAACACGACGAACAGTGAGTTGGAACAGGGAAGTTCGTCGATGCAGATCTTCCACGCCCTAACTTGGCGGAGGAAGACGTCTACGGCGGTGGCGGAGGTGAAGATTTCCGCAGTCGGCGCGAGTACGACGGCGATGAGGTCGAGGCAGTGAAGCTTTTCCTCACCGGCGACAATGGAGTAGCGGCGGCGCTAGGGTTTGGAAGCTCGAGCAGGAGAGTGAGATCGAGCGGGGTAAAAGAAGTGAGGACGGCGACAGGGGTATTTATAGCCGCGGTGAAAAACTGCTCGTCCAAAGATTTAGGACGAACGTGCCCCTGGCCGTTCTCCTTCTCGCGACATGTGTCACCCACGTACAGTGTAGTGGAGATCGTGTAAGATCGTGGGTGGATAAAATAATGCATCATGGGATGCGGAACGGTTTGAGCGGCAAAACCGAAAGTTTGGATAAGATTTGTTTTAAGGTTTCGTTCGCAATTTCTTCAGCTGACAAGGACACAGTGAAGAATTTGAACGAGTTTCAAATAGAACGCACATGAAGAATTTGTGAACAGATTGGATTGAGTATAGCATAGAGGGGAAGGGTCCGATCACATTCACTTAGCAGAAAGACCAACTTGAAGAAATAGCTATAAGTGGATGCTGTAGAGGACATAAACTCAGATATATATAAATAGCCAATGAAGAAAAACGACAGCTCAAGTGAAGACTTCGCAAAGTTTGAAGAATTTGAAAAACTGAAGAATTTCAAAAGTTGAGCAAAAACTCAAACTGAAGATTTTCAACTTTTGTGGTGGCGTGTCCCACCGTATAAGGATGATGATTTCAGACACCGCGTACAATTGTCGTAGGGTTCTGAGAATCAAATTCTTCATTAATTTCTTCACACTTAGAGTGTTATTCTTCATTGATTGGATAAAAACATTTCTTCATGTGTTGCACATCTAAGTCATCAATTTTGCATAAGTGTTAGGATGAGTGCCTTTTCAAAGTACATTCGAAGATTCTAAGATATTTAGCTCACACCGCAACTTGCTAAATCTCTTCTCATCCAAGGGCTTAGTGAAGATATCGGCTAGCTGTTCTTCAGTCTACACATGCTCAATATAAATGTCGCCCTTCAACACATGATCACGAAGAAAATAATGACGAATCTGAATGTGCTTTGTCTTCGAGTGCTAAACTGGGTTGTGAGCAATATTGATGGAACTCTCATTGTCACAGAGGAGAGGCACATTCTTCACATTGATGCCATAGTCCTTGAGCGTTTGCTTCATCCATATTAATTGAGCACAGCAAGAACCAGCAGCAATGTCCTCAGCTTCAGCAGTAGACAGTGATACGCAGATCTGTTTCTTCGAGGACCAACAGACCAAGGATCGTCCGAGGAAATGACAAGTACCAGATGTTGACTTGCGGTCCACACGATCACCGGCATAGTCAGAGTCTGAATATCCAATGAGATCAAAACCCGAGCCCTTGGGATACCATAATCCTAGTGTTGGTGTGTGAGCTAGATATCGAAGTATATGCTTCACAGCCTTATGGTGTGATTCCTTCGGTGCAGCTTGAAATCGTGCACACATGCAAACACTAAGCATTATATCTAGCCTAGATGCACATAAGTACAATAAAGAGCCAATCATGGAGCGGTATACCTTATGATCGAAGTCAGTACCGTTTTCATCAGTGCATAGATGACCATTTGTGGGCATAGGAATTTTGATGCCTTTGCAGTCTTGCATGCCGAATTTCTTCAGGACATCCTTGAGGTATTTCTCCTGAGATATGAATATGCCATTGCGTTGTTGACGAATTTGAAGACCTAAGAAGAATTTCAACTCTCCCATCATAGACATTTGATATTCTTCACTCATCATATAGGCAAATTCATCACTATAACGTTGGTCAGTACAGCCAAAGATGATATCATCAAGATATATTTGGCACACAAATAGTTCACCATCATAAGATTTACTAAAGAGAGTGGGATCGAGTGAACCAGGTGTGAAGCCTTTCTTCATGAAGAATTCCTTCAATGTATCATACCACGCCCGTGGGGCCTGCTTGAGGCCATAGAGGGCCTTGTTAAGTCTGAAGACTTTGTCAGGATGTTTTGGATCTTCAAAACCTGGGGGTTGAGCAACATATACTTCTTCCTCAAGCTTACCATTGAGGAATGCACTTTTCACATCCATTTGATATAAGATGATATCATGATGGTTATCATAAGCAAGTAATATGCGAATAGCCTCAAGTCTAGCAATAGGTGCAAAAGTTTCATTGAAATCAATTCCTTCAACCTGTGTGTAGCCTTGAGCTACTAGTCGTGCCTTATTCCTCACCACAACACCATTTTCATCTTGCTTGTTGCGGTAGATCCACTTTGTGCCAATGATGTTATGCTTGCGAGGATCGGGACGATTGACTAGTTCCCATACGTTGTTGAGCTTGAACTTATGTAATTCTTCTTGCATGGCTTGAATCCACTCAGGCTCCAGAAATGCTTCATCTACCTTAGTGGGCTCTGTGATAGAAACAAAAGCAAAGTGCCCACAAAAGTTAGATAGATGTGAAGCTTTTGAGCGTGTGAGAGGACCTGGTGCTCTAATGTCATCGATGATCTTCTCCACTTGCACTTCTTTTGCAACGCGAGGGTGAGCTGGTTGTCGTTGAGGAATTTGATCAGCATTTTCTTCAGGTGCATCAGCTCGATGTTCTTCACGTTCTGGAATGAATTCT
Source organism: Aegilops umbellulata (assembly GCA_032464435.1). Lineage (NCBI taxonomy): Eukaryota > Viridiplantae > Streptophyta > Magnoliopsida > Poales > Poaceae > Aegilops > Aegilops umbellulata. The sequence goes on along the minus strand of CP136058.1, from coordinate 373,885,153 downwards.
TTAGCAGATTCTTTAGTAGGAATGACATCTTCAGTAGCCTTGTGCTTGATAGAATCCTGAGGTGCTGGTTCATCTAACACAGAAGGTAGGTGCTCTCTTTGCGAGCCATTAGTTTCATCGAACGGCACATCTACAGTTTCAACAATCTTGTGAAGAACATTGTTGAAGACTCTGTAGGTGTGCGAGTCATTTCCGTAACCAAGCATAAAACCTTCATGTGCTTTCGGTGCAAATTTAGAGTTGTGATGAGGATCTCGAATCCAGCATTTAGCACCGAAGACTTTGAAATAACTCACATTGGGTTTCTTGTCAGTGAGGAGTTCATAGGCAGTCTTCTTGAAGAATTTGTGAAGATATACTTTGTTGATGATATGGCACGCAGTATCAATTGCATCAACCCAGAAACGACGAGGGTTTTTGTACTCATCGAGCATAGTGTGAGCCATCTCAGCAAGAGTCCTGTTCTGGCGCTCCACGACGCCATTCTGTTGAGGAGTATAAGGAGCAGATAACTCATGAGTAATACCAAGTTCATCAAGATAGTCATCGAGACCCGAATTCTTGAACTCAGTGCCATTGTCACTTCTGATGTGCTTGATCTTCACACCAAAGTTGGTTGAAGCCCTCGAGGAAAATCGTTTGAAGACTTCCTGCACTTCAGTTTTGTAAGAGACAAGGTGTACCCATGTATAACGAGAGTAATCATCAACAATAACAAAGCCATATTGAGATGCTTCATTTGAGAAAGAGGAATAATGATTAGGACCGAAGAGATCCATGTGAAGCAATTCGAATGGATGAGTAGTGGTCATGATAGTCTTCGCTGGATGCTTGGCCTTTGTCATCTTTCCGGCTTCACAGGCACCGCACAGGTGATCCTTGAGGAATTTGACATTCTCAATGCCAATGACATGCTTCTTCTTCGCAAGCATGTTCAAATTCCTCATGCCTGCATGACCAAGTCGTCGATGCCATAGCCATCCTTCTGAAGCTTTTGCAAGTAGGCACATGGCTGGTTGTGAATCTGCAGAGAAATCAACAATATACAAGTCTCCTCTCCTAAAGCCTTCGAAGACTTTGGAATTGTCAGCTTCCATAATCACAACACAACGGTACTTGCCAAAGACAACAAACATATCAAGATCACAAAGCATTGAGACAGACATAAGGTTGTATCCTAAGGACTCAACAAGCATGACTTTGTCCATGTGTCGATCCTTTGTGATAGCAACTTTACCTAGACCCAATACCTGACTTTTTCTTTTGTCAGCGAAGCTGATATGCTTCATATGTGACGATGATAAGGGAGCATCCATTAAAAGATTCTTGTCACCAGTCATGTGATTTGTACATCCACTATCAAGTACCCATTCAGTGGCTTTGGGTTGATCATCCTGCAGATGAATTAGTGCAACTTACGACCTCATATACTTCAGCAGTGAAGAATATGATATCACAATTCATCAGATCAATTTCATCAAGTAGTAGACAGATAAAACAGAGGGAGGACGTGTGAAATGAAAGTTCATTTCATCATGGTTAGCCTGCGTCCTTTCAGGCAATTTGTCAGGTCCCCAGCAAATTCTTCAGACGTTATTGCATGTCTGGAGACCTAACCCTGTAGAAGAGATTAGTTCTTTTTCTTAACCACCCACATCTGAAGGGGTGGCAAAGAGTTCATCACTCCGCGAGCTCCATATGAGAATTGTGGCAAAGCAGTCAAACCATTTCGTTTCACATAAGAGGGGTTAGGGTAAGCATATGCATAAGCAAAGAAATTCTTCGAGGACTTATGAACATAATAATTTGAAGAATAATGCTCATATTCATAGCCCTTGGCTCTTCCCTGCGAAACAGAGTTGTTAGCACGATGATGTTCATGTGACGACTTTGATCCATGTGAGGAATTTGATCCCCTTGAGGAATTTGGTCCGTATGAGGACTTGGATCCATATGAAGAATTTGGTCCATATGAAGAATTTGATCTGGGGTTCCTTTTCCTCACAGGTGGTGTCATGAGGACATTCACCTGAAGACTTTCAAGGCATCTTTTGGGAACCCAGATTTTCTTCATAGGGAACCGTTCCTGCAGTTAGTGCCAACATATTTAGCAAATACTTCACCATTCTGATTTTTGAACAGTTTATAGTTGGAGTCAAATGACTCATCAGAAGAATGAGAAGATTCACATGTATAGCCAGATAAATTAGATGGATCAACTGGAGGTCCCTTTGCAGCAACCCATGAGGTTTTGGGGTACTGCTCAGGCTTCCAATATGTACCATCAGCATTGAGTTTCCTCTCAAAGGCAATACCCTCTTTCCTAGGGTTCCTGTTGAGGATCTGCTTTTTAAGCACATCACAAAGAGTCTGATGCCCTTTGAGGCTTTTGTACATGCCTGTCATGTACAATTCCTTCAGCCCTGCATCGTCAGAAATACTAGCAATGTCCTCAGATGAGGGATTAGTGATAGCAGAGACAGGTGAATAATTTGTAACATTAGAAGCATTTGAACATTCAGGTGAGGAATTAGCAGATTCTCGTTCAATGCATTTTAAACATGGAGGAATAAATTCTTCCTGAGCAGCGCTGATTTGTTGAGCAAGTAATGAATCGCGATCCTTCTGAAGATCTTCATAACTCTCTCTTAGCTTCTCAAGATCTTGCTTCTTTTGAAGATATTCATAAGAAAGCTTCTCATGATCAGATAAAATAGTGTTATGATGACTTTGAAGGTTGTCAAACCTGGTCTGAAGTCTCTGAAGATTTTCAGATAAGGCCTTAGTGCGATCCAGTTCTTCACCCAACATATCATCACTTTTGTCTAGCATGTTTTGAACCTTTTCAAAAGCCTTTTGTTGTTGCACAACAATCTTAGCAAGTTTAGAGTAGCTAGGCTTAAGATTTTCATTAGATTCATCATCACTAGATTCAGAGGAGGCGTATTTGAGTACCTTGGCACCCTTTTCCATGAAGCAATAGGTGGGAGCGTAGTCATCACTGCCTTCATCAGCCTTGTTGGTGAGATCACTTTCTTCAGCGTTGAAGATGGATTTGCTGACGAATGCAGTAGCGAGGGCTAGGCTCACCACACCAGACTCAGAATCATCAGATTCTTCTTCTGCTTCATTTTCTTCAGATTCAGCCTCAGAGTCCATTTCCTTGCCAATGAATGCCCGAGCCTTCTTGGAGCTGCTCTTCTTGTGAGACGAAGACTTCGAGGATTTTGATGATGAGGATTTTGAGGATTTCTTCTTTTTCTTCGCATCATCAGAACTGTAATCCTTGTATTTCTTCTTCTTTGATTCCTTTTCCCACTGAGGACAATCTTGAATGTAATGTCCTGGTTTCTTGCACTTGTGACAAAGCCTCTTCTTGTAGTCACTGGATGAGGAATCATTGCTCCTTGAAGGTTTTCCAAAGCGACCACGTCTTCAGAACTTCTGGGATTTCTTCACAAGCAGTGCTAGATCATGACTCAGTTCTTCAGGATCACCAAGGCTGCTACCAGAGTCTTCATCTTCGGACTCAGATACTACCTTGGCCTTCAGTGCACGTGATCTGCCATAGCTTGTACCGTAGAGATCTCTCTTCTCAGCAAGCTGGAACTCATGAGTGTTTAGCCTCTCGAGGATATCAGCGGGGTCAAGTGACTTGTAATCAGCACGCTCTTGTATCATCAGTGCCAGAGTATCAAATGAGGAATCAAGCGATCTCAGCAATTTCTTCACCACCTCATGGTCGGTGATGTCAGTGGCACCAAGTGCTTGCAGCTCATTTGAGATGTCAGTGAGGCGATCGAAGGTTTGCTGAACATTCTCATTGTCGAGTCTTTTGAAGCGGTTGAAGAGATTGCGAAGAACATCAAGTCGAGAGTCACGCTGAGTTGAAACTCCTTCATTGACCTTGGACAGCCTATCACAGATAAGCTTTGCAGTTTCCAAAGCACTCACTCTACCATACCGACCCTTACTCAGATGGCCACATATGATATTCTTCGCTTGGGAATCGAGTTGCTTGAATCTCTTCACATCGGTAGCGTTCAGTGAGCGAGAGACGGAGGGAACACCATTTTCCACAATGTACCAGAGATTGTTATCAATTGCCTCAAGATGCATTTGCATCTTATTCTTCTAGTAGGGGTAGTCCGTCCCATCGAAGGTAGGACACCCAGCAGAGACCTTGATCATACCTGCGGTCGACATAACTAAAACTCCAGGCGGTTAAACCAAAATCACACAAAACAAGGGAGTACCTTGCTCTGATACCAATTGAAAGTGCGTTATATCGACTAGAGGGGGGTGAATAGGCGATTTTTATGAAATTCTTCACTGAGGAATTTGCTCGTGAGGAAATTCCTTAGCGAAGAACTACTAGCAGCGGAATAAGTACTCAGAAGTAAACATAGCAGAATACATGCATGGTCATGATGATGAAATGAAGACAAACACAGAGTACAGAAAGCGTAAACACAGGATAGCACAAGATGAAGACAAACAGACTGGAGAAATTGAACTGAGGAAATTGAGAAAGTCTTCAGTCAAAGTCTTGAAACACAACACAGTAATGAGGAAATGAAAGTGTTGAGGAAATAGAACCAGTAAGCTTGGTGAAGACAATGATTTGGTAGACCAGTTCCAACTGCTGTCTTAGTTGTACATCTGGTTGGAGCGGCTGAGTATTTAAACTTGAGGACACTTAGTCCCGGACACACAGTCCTCACCGTATTCTCCTTGAGCTAAGGACACACAGTCCTCGCCCAATCACTCGTGGTAAGTCTTCAGGTGACTTCCAAACCTTCACAGACTAGGTCACTCGGCGATCCACAATTCCTCTTGGATGCTCTAGACCATGACGCCTAACCGTCTGGAAGAAGCACAGTCTTCAAAGGTAACAAGCGTCGGATCCACGCAGGATCAATCTCTTCAGTGATGCTCAATCACTTTGGTTTGTAGGTGTTTGGGTTTGGGTTTGGATTTTCCTCACTTGATGATTTTCGCTCAAAGTCCTCGGAGGATGGGTTGCTCTCAAATGACAAGTGTCAAGTTCACGCAGAGCAGCCAACCAGCTAGTAGTTATAGGGGGCGGCTATTTATAGCCTAGGGAGCAGCCCGACATAATAAGACATAAATGCCCTTCAATGATATGACCGTTAGGTGGAAAAGATATTTTGGGACAGCTGGCGCGTAGCACAGCAATGGTCGGAAATTTGAGGTACAAATTCCTCAGGGCTATCATGTTCCTCACTGTGTAGGCAATTCGCACTGGCGAATTCCTAACTCCTCAGTCGGAGCAAAGTCCTCAGTGACCAGAAGAACTGTGTCTCTGTCACTGAAGAATTTGACTGAACTGTATGAGATTTCCAATGGCTTCACTCGAAGGGATTGGTAGGTGTAGGATTTGAGTTGAGCATCACTTGGAAATTTTCTCCTTAGTATTTCCTCGACCCCCTTTAACAGTACCGTGTTTCCTATGACTCAAGAAAGAGAAAATGAAACTACGAAAACAAAAGTCTTCACGCTTCATGTTCCTCGAATGAATACCAAGTCTTCAAGGTCACACCAATTTCTTCACTTTCAAAGTCTTTAGTACATCAAAGTCTTCAGTCGAAGAACTTCATTTTTAGGGGTCGACTTTCTCTGTAAATATCAAACTCCTCATAGACTTATAGACCTGTGTACACTCATAAACGCATTAGATACTTAACCTATAAGTCTTCAATACACCAAAATCACTAAGGGGCACTAGATGCACTTACAATATTTGTGTAAAGCACATGAAGAAACTCCATACTGATGGACTTTTGGAACCACTTGATTATGAATCAGTTGGTACTTGCGAACCGTGCCTCATGGGCAAGATGACTAAAACGCCGTTCTCCGAAACTATGGAGCGAGCAATAGATTTGTTGGAAAGCATACATACGGATGTATGTGGTCCGATGAATGTTGAGGCTCGCGGCGGGTATCGTTATTTTCTCACCTTCACAGTTGATTTAAGAAGATATGGGTATATCTACTTAATGAAACATAAGTCTGAAACATTTGAGAAGTTCAAAGAATTTCAGAGTGAAGTTGAAAATCATCGTAACAAAAAAAATAAATTTTCTATGATCTGATCGTGGAGGAGAATATTTGAGTTACGAGTTTGGTCTTCATTTGAAACTGTCGGATTTCGGGTTCGACAGACCCTTAAGGTTCGAACTCTGGGGTGCGCGCGGAGATTATGCCCTCTACCTCACCGTCTCGCAAAGATCTAACTACTGAAAGAACAACACAAGAGACACAGGGTTTATACTAGTTCGGGCCACCATTGTGGTGTAATACCCTACTCTAGTTTGTGGTGGGTGGATTGCCTCTTGGGCTGATGATGATGAGCAATACAAAGAAGAACAGCCTCGCGAGGGTCTGCTCTTAGCTAGGACGATGAACTGCTGGGGGAGTTCAGCCGCCCTTCTCTCTCTGTGTGTGTGTGTGTGTCTGATCGCCAATCAATTCGTCGATCCCTTATCCTCTCTCTATGTGTTCGCCCCTCTCTACCCTGGGGGTGGCTAGTCCTATTTATAGGCAAAGGCCCTGGGCCTCTTCCCAAATATTGTGCGGGAAGGGCGCCAACAATTGGCCATTTTGAAGGGGAACATCTGGTACACTTATCCTGACTAAAGTTGGTCCTCGCCTGCCAAAGGTCCTGTGGTGACGCCGTCCGGGGCTCCACGATGACCTCCTTCCCACCGTTGGAATGGTCTTGGTCTCGTTGCACCGAAATGGGTGCCTTTGCTTGATCCTCTCGCCTGCGCTTGCCCCCTTTGCACCAACGAGGAAAGGGAGACACTGCGCGCGCTGGCGCCCGCCTGGCACCCTTGGTCGTCATGGCTCGCGTCATGGGCACCTCGTGAGGTACCCTGCCTTGATCTCTCCGCCTCCTCGTGAGCCAGCCTGACGAGGCCGTGCCTGAGGAAGCTTCGTGTCGTCCGCCCCGCGAGGCATGGCCCCTCACGAGGGTCTTGATTCCTGTGTTGTTGAAGATGGGCCGTGCTGGGCCCCTTTCGAGCCACGCCGCAGGCCGCAGGCAGGTAAGTCTGGGGACCCCCGTTCCCAGAACGCCAACAGTAGCCCCCGGGCCCAAGGCGCGCCTGGACTTGGCCGTGCTGAGAGGCGAAAGGGCAAGGGCGAAGCGCCGCGGGCCCTAATAGCCTGCGGCCTTGGGCGCCGCGTGGCGGTTCATCGGACGTGGGCGCCTCCGCTTCCCCACGATGCCTCGATGATCGCACGGATTGGACAAGTCCCTGCATGCAAATCGTGTCATGATTACCTGTGATCGTGAAGGCCGACGGTTGGCCTCCGCCGGCTATAAGTACGGCGCCGCGCGTGCCCTTCCAGTCCACCTCTCCTTGCTTTCTCCTTCTCCTCCATGGCCTCGTCGAGGAGGTTTTCGGCTGCGGAGAAGGGGAAAGCCCACCAGGTTGAGCTTGCTTCTTCTCCACCCAAGCGTGGTCGTGGGCGCCCTCGGAAGCATCCCGTGGCCGCCTCGGCAACGTCCCGTGGTCATGGGGACGGCTCCCGGCGTGGTGGCGGGCGAGCCGCCGTGAACGAGGGGCGCGCCTTGGTCGCGCGCTCCCCCAGGCTGCGCTTTTGGGCTGCGCAGGTGCTGCCGGAGTTCGTCATTTGGTCGGCGGAACCGACTAGCGCCCGGCTCCAACTCCCTCGCTTCCTCCTTGGTGAGCTCCCAGCTGGTGCCCCGGGTGGCCTCTGGCTTCAGGCGGACGGCTGCTGCAGCCGGTCTTCATGGGCTGCGCTAGAGGTCTCCGCCACTGGGAGCTTGGCCTTAACTCGTGGCTGGCAGGCATTTGCCCGTGCTCGCGGCCTAGGGCGCCGGTGCACCCTGCACTTTAGGTTCGATGGCGATGCCACCCTCTACGTGAGGGTGTTTGGGGAAGATGGTCGCCGCGCAGGGTGTTGCCCCGAGGACGACGACTGCGGCCGGGGACCCAGCCCTGACGACGATGGAGGGGACAGCGCCCGCGCGGATGGAGGTGCCCGAGGCTCCCCAAGCTTCATCAACTCTTCTTCAAGCGACTCCTCAAGTGGTGGCCGCAGTCAGCCCCCACGCCGTTGAGCCTGCTTGGGAGGCGGCGGTTCGTCCACCCACCGTCGCGCCCAGGTGAAGCGCGAGAGGGAGTCGGCTTGAGCCCCCGAGGCATCCCGAGTCGCCTCCGCTGGCTGGTGTGAGGCAAGCCGCGCCGGGCTTGTCGTTTCTTTCCCTTTTGTTTCCTGCGTAAAAGAAAACAGCTGCATGGAGCCCCGCGGGGGCGTGTTGGGGGTCATTGTTGTCAATAATTACCTTGATTTCGATTTCGCGCTTTTCAGCTGTGTGTCTGCACGTAGATAGTTCCCGGCCCTAGCCGTGGGGAGGCGACCGACCCAGGCCCTGTGTGTGTGTCGCGATGCCCGAGGGGCATGGACGGGAGGGGTGCTCCCGCAATGGACCCGGGTCGTGAAACTTTAGAATGATTTAGAACAGGAACCCTCTGGAGGGCTCTCGGCTGCCCTCCCTCGCGAGGCCTTCCATAAGAGGAACCAAAACGGGGGAGTGAAAATCGACAAAACATAAACCAGCGTTGGCAATAATTTCAATAAGACTTCAACTGCAAACAAAGCAAGCCAACTGCGGAAAGCAAATGAAAAAGCCGCGTCCGGCACCTAATCTAGTCTTCGATGTCTTCTCACCAGTGCGGAGCTAAGTGCTGCCACTGGGCGTGGGAGGGAGCCCCAGGGCCTGAGGACGGCGCTCCTGAGACTCCGGGGCGTGTACAGCCCCACTCATTATTACGTGAGAGTGTCACGGGCGGCGAGCTTCATAGGCGTTCGCCTTCTTCACAGGCTCCGGGCCTTTCTTCTTAGGGGTAATGAGCTTCACAGGCACTTGCCTTCTTCACAGGCTCCGGGCCTTTCTTCTTAGGGGTAATGAGCTTCACAGGCACTTGCCTTCTTCACAGGCTCTGGGCCTTTTCCAAAAGGGGGTAATCTTCACAGGCGTTTTCCTTCTTCACAGGCTCTGGGCCTTTTCCAAAAGGGATAATCTTCACAGGCGTTTGCCTTCTTCACAGGCTCTGGGCCTTTTCCAAAAAGGGATAATCTTCACAGGCGTTTGCCTTCTTCACAGGCTCTGGGCCTTTTCCAAAAAGGGATAATCTTCACAGGCGTTTGCCTTCTTCACAGGCTCTGGGCCTTTTAGGGGTAGAACCTCTGGAGGTGCTGGATGTTCCATGCGTTCTGGATCGGCTCCCCCTCCTGAGTCTCCAAGCGTACGGAGCCTGGCCTGGAAACATGAACAACCTTGAATGGGCCCTCCCACATGGGAGAGAGCTTGTGCAGCCCTTCCCTGGAGAGAACCCGTCTGAGCACGAGGTCTCCTACCTCGAGGGTCCTGGGGCGGATGTTGCGGCAGTGATATCGTCGTAGCGCCTGTTGGTACCTCGTCGCTCGCAGCGCGGCCTCTCGGTGGCGTTCCTCCCCTAGTACGAGGTCCATCCCCCGCATGGCATCCTGCTGCGCCTCATCGAATGCTAGGACCCGCGCGGAGCGACATCTGACCTCGTGAGGGAGGACTGCTTCGGCTCCATAGACCAGGAAGAACGGGGTCTCCCCAGTCGGCTTGGTCGTGGTTATGCGGATGGACCACAGCACAGACTGGAGCTCATCGTACCAACCTCTGCCGCAGGCCTCCAGCTTCTCCTTGAATGTCCTGGTCTGGAGGCCCCTCAGGACCTCCGCGTTGGCTCGTTCGGCCTGTCCGTTGCTTCGCGGGTGCGCCACCGAAGCGTAGCATACCTGCGTTCCAAGGTTAGCATAGTATGTTTTGAAGAGGTTACTGGTGAACTACGAACCATTGTCTGTGATGATGCGGTTCGGCACCCCGAACCGGCTCACGATGCCCCTGATGAACTTGACCGCGGAACCCGCGGGGATTGTGCGGACAGCCTCCACTTCTGCCCACTTGGTGAATTTGTCAATGGCGACGTAGAGGTAGCGGTAGCCCCCTGGCGCCCGAGGGAACGGGCCCAGAATGTCCAGCCCCTAGAGTGCGAATGGCCATGAAAGGGGTATAGTCTGCAGGCCTCCCGCCGGCTGATGGATCTGTTTCGCCTGAAATTGGCAGGCTTCACAAGCCTTTACCAGTTCGACAGCGTCGTTGAGTGCGGTGGGCCAATAGAACCCACTGCGGAACGCCTTGCCAACGAGGGTCTGTGATGAGGAATGATGCCCACAGTCCCCACCGTGTATATCCTCCAGCAGTTCCTTTCCTTGCTCCCTGGAAATGCAGCGCAGGGATACGTCATTCGGCCGCTTCCGGTAGAGCTCTCCATCCCTGATGCAATATGCCGTTGCCTGCCGCGCCACACGCTCCGCTTCTTCCTCCTTCTCCGGCAGGACCCCTTGTGTTAAATAACTCTGGAGTTCCGTGATCCAACACTCCTGCTGAGGTTCCATAGTCAGGAGCAGGCGTGCCCCTGAGGTAGGGCCATAGGCCGGGGCTCCTGAGGCAGGTGGTTGGGGGAGTTCCTCCCGAGGCTGAGCAGTGTTTGATAATGACGGCTGGGCCGAGGGCTTGAAGAGCCGCTCTTCGAAGACGCCAGGCTCCTGAGGCAACCGCCTGGACGCCCGTCCGGTGATGTCATCGGCCTCCTGATTGGTGCCACGGGGCACATGCTTCAATTCCAACCCCCAGAACTGTTTTTCCATCCTGCGTACCTCCGCTAGATAGGCTTCCATGTGCTCATCCTTCGGCTCATACACCTTGTTGGAGAAGTTGACAAGGAGCTACGAATCGCCCTTAACGGTGAGGCGTTTTACCCCCAGAGCTGCTGCGGCCTTCAACCCCGCTATCAGGCCCTCATACTCCGTTATGTTGTTGGAGACCTTTTCACCTTGCTGGAAGCAGAGCTGTACGGCGTAGTAGAGTTTGTCCTGAGTGGGTGATATCAGCACTGCTCCAGCCCCAGCGCCGTGCCTGGAGAACGCCCCATCGAAGTACATGACCCAGCCTTCCGGCGCCTCGCTCCCTGGGGAGAGGGACCGATCCTCATTGTCCTTGAGGCCTGGTGCCTCCGCCCATTCCGCCACGAAATCCGCTAACGCTGCTCCTTTGATGACCCTGGTCGTGCTGAACTCGAGCTGAAACGCTTGCAGTTCTATGTTCCATTCGGCGACCCTTCCGACTGAGTTAGGGCTTCTGAGCACTCTCTCCAAGGGGTATGATGAGACAACCTTGATGGGGTGACCCTGGAAGTAGTGACACATCTTGCGCGAGGCCACGAGTAGCGCTAGGAGGAGCTATTGAGGCATAGAGTACCGTGGCCTCGCGTCCCGTAACACCGTGCTGACAAAGTAGACTGGGTGTTCAACAAGGCTGAGAGCATCAGTGTTCGTGGCGTCCTCCGGAGGCAAGGGCGCCTCGCGAGGTGACGCGGCCTCGGGAGGTGGACTGTCCAGGCGGGTGGCCTCTCCTGCCTTCGGTGCACTCTTCGGCGGCTGTTCTTCTTCAGCCGCGGTTACGTCTCCTGTGGGCCTTCCTTGTTCCTGCTTTGCCTTATCTCGAGCTGCAGCTGTGGTTCTGATTTGGCGCTCCTCCCTAACCGCCACCAGGGCTGCGCTGGCAGAGTAGGGGGTGGCGGCGAGGTAGAGCAGCAGGGGCTCTCGAGGATGCGGAGCCACCATGACTGGGGGACTGGTCAGGTACCTCTTGAGATCTTGAAATGCCTTATCTGCCTCTTCAGTCCATTCAAAGGGCCCCTTCTTCTTCACTAGTTGAAAGAAAGGCAGCGCTCGCTCCCCCAGTTTGGAGATGAAGCGCCCCAGCGCGGTCACGCGCCCAGTGAGCTTCTGCATTTCTCTGAGGGTCTTCGGCGGGCTCATGTCCTCGACCGCCTTGACCTTCTCCGGGTTAGCCTCGATGCCTCGATGGGACACGAAAAAGCCCAAGAGCTTGCCTGAGGGGACCCCGAACACACACTTCTCTGGGTTGAGCCGCAGGTTTACTGCGTCGAGGCTCGCGAAGGTCTCCTCCAGGTCTTGTATCAGGGTCTTGGCCTCCCGAGATTTCACCACAATGTCGTCAACGTAAGCTTCGACATTCTTCCCGAGCTGAGGGCCCAAGGTGATGTGCATCAGTCGCTGAAAGGTTGCCCTTGCGTTTCGCAGCCCAAATGGCATGCATGTATAGCAGTACACCCCGCATAGGGTTAGGAAGGCGGTCTGCTCGACGTCTTCTACCGCCATCTTGATCTGGTTGATGCGGGGGAGCGGGAACGGATCTTGCGGGCATGCCTTGTTGAGGTTGGTGAAGTCGACACACATGCGTTCCTTCCCCCCCTTCTTGGGGACGACGACATGGTTGGTCAACCAATCCGGGTATCGGACCTCGCGAATGACCCCAGCGGCCTCTAACTTGCGGGTTTCTTGGACGATGAAGGCCTGCTTCTCTGCGGACTGCCGCCTGGCTTTCTGCTTCACGGGGCGCACGTTTGGGCATACGTTGAGGTGATGCTCGATGACGCTCCTGGGGATCCCTGCCAACTGATCAGGCTCCCAAGCGAATACTTTCTTATTTGTGCGCAGGAACCTGATTAGGGCCTCCTCCTGCTCAGGCTCGAGGTTGGCGCCTACGGTGAAAGTGGCACTGGAGGACCCGTCCTCGTCGACACGTATTTGCTTGGTTTCTGCCTTGTCCTGGGTGAACAACTGCCTCTTCTTGGCGGGCGCAGCCCCCTTGGGCTCGGCGGTCCCTGCGTCGGCGGGCTGTGCCGATGTCGCCGTCTTGAAGGCGAGCTTGAGTACCCACAGAGCGTCCCCGGTGTCCCCGTGCACGGTGAGGACACCGCTGCTCCCGGGCATCTTCATGAGTTTGTACGCCGGGTGCATGGCGGCCATGAACTGGGCCAGCGCTGGGTAGCCGAGGATGGCGTTGTAAGGGAGGAACTTGTCGTAGGTGCCGAAGGTTACTGGGAGTCGGATCTGTCCCAAGGAGCTGGATGATCCGCCCCCAACGCCCGAGAAAGATCGGCTGGGTTGCAGCCGCTCCCGGGGTATGCAGAGGAGATTGAAGGTCTCAACCGAAAGCACACTGAGGCCCGTGCCGCCGTCGGCGAGGGTCAGACCGACCTTGGGGAGCGCGCCCGAGCCAGCCAAGTTGGCGGGGTGGTCCTCCGAGCTGAAGGTCAGACCGACCTTGCGCGCCACCTGGCCCAAGGGAGCCCCCTGCTGTGCGAAAACGGCGCTGACCCGGCGGACAAACGGCTTGATGTGGAGACTTGTGGGAGGCGCCTGCGAGCCGCCCAGGAGGGCCGCGACGACCGTAGGTGTTGATGTAGCGGTGCGGTCATCTTGTCGCACAAGCAGATGCTGGGGTGGCGCTTGCTGTTCGTTCCCCGCCGGGCCGGTGGCGGCGTTGATGGCGGGCGACGGGGAACGACGAGGATGCCCACCGATAGGAGCTGTATGGGCGACGCGGGAAGCGATGGCGGCCCGGCGCTCGGCGCGGGCCCGACGAGCGTCAGACATGGACGCGACGGCCGGAGGAGAACGGAGCGGTGGAAGACAAACTCCGGCGCACCCCTACCTGGCGCGCCAAATGTCGGATTTCGGGTTCCGGCAGACCCTTAAGGTTCGAACTCTGGGGTGCGCGTGGAGATTATGCCCTCTACCTCAGCGTCTCGCAAAGATCTAACTACTGAAAGAACAACACAAGAGACACAGGGTTTATACTAGTTCGGGCCACCATTGTGGTGTAATACCCTACTCTAGTTTGTGGTGGGTGGATTGCCTCTTGGGCTGATGATGATGAACAATACAAAGAAGAACAGCCTCGTGAGGGTCTGCTCTTAGCTAGGACGATGAACTGCTGGGGGAGTTCAGCCGCCCTTCTCTCTCTCTCTCTCTCTCTCTGTGTGTGTGTGTGTGTGTGTGTGTGTGTGTGTGTGTCTGATCACCGATCAATTCGTCGATCCCTTATCCTCTCTCTGTGTGTTCGCCCCTCTCTACCGTGGGGTGGCTAGTCCTATTTATAGGAAAAGGCACTGGGCCTCTTCCCAAATATTGAGCGGGAAGGGCGCCAACAATTGGCCATTTTGAAGGGGAACATCTGGTACACTTATCCTGACTAAAGTTGGTCCTCGCCTGTCAAAGGCCCTGTGGTGACGCCGTCCTGGGCTCCACGATGACCTCCTTCCCACCGTTGGACTGGTCTTGGTCTCGTTGCACCGAAATGGGTGCCTTTGCTTGATCCTCTCACCTACGCTTGCCCCCTTTGCACCAAAGAGGAAAGGGAGACACTGCGTGGGCTGGCGCCCGCCTGGCACCCTTGGTCGTCATGGCTTGCATCATGGGCACCTCGTGAGGTACCCCGCCTTGATCTCTCCGCCTCCTCATGAGCCAGCCTGACGAGGCTATGCCTGAGGAAGCGTCGTGTCGTCCGCCCCGCGAGGCTTGGCCCCTCGCGATGGTCTTGGGTCTTGTGTTGTTGAAGATGGGCCGTGCTGGGCCCCTTTCGAGCCACGCCGCAGGCCGCAGGCAGGCAAGTCTGGGGACCCCCGTTCCCAGAACGCCGACAGAAACAACGCGGAATAGTTTCGCAACTCACGCCACCCGGAACACCACAGGATAATGGTGTGTCCGAACATCGTAATCGTACTTTACTAGATATGGTGCGATCTATGATGTTTGTTACTGATTTACCGGTACCATTTTGGGGTTATGCTTTAGAGACGGTTGCATTCACGTTAAATGGGGCACCATCAAAATACATTGAGACGACACCTTATGAACTGTGGTTTGGCAAGAAACCAAAGTTGTCGTTTCTTAAAGTTTGGGCTGCGATGCTTATGTGAAAAAGCTTCAACCTGATAAGCTCGAACCCAAATCGGAGCAATGTGTCTTCATAAGATACCCAAAGGAAACTGTTGGGTACACCTTCTGTCATAGATCTGAAGGCAAGACTTCTGTTGCTAAATTTGGATCCTTTCTAGAGAAGGAGTTTCTCTCGAAAGAAGTGAGTGGGAGGAAAGTAGAACTTGATGAGGTAACTGTACCTTCTCCCTTATTGGAAAGTAGTTCATCACAGAAACCAGTTCCTGTGACACGTACACCAATTAGTGAGGAAGTTAATGATGATGATCATGAACCTTCAGATCAAGTTGTTACTGAACCTCATAGGTCAACCAGAGTAAGATCCGCACCAGAGTGGTACGGTAATCTAGTTCTGGAGGTTAAGTTACTAGACCGTGACGAACCTACGAACTATGAAGAAGTGATGGTGAGCCCAGATTCCGCAAAATGGCTTGAGGCCATGAAATCTGAGATGGGATCCATGTATGAGAACAAAGTGTGGACTTTGGTTGACTTGCCCGATGATCGGCAAGCAATTGAGAATAAATGGATCTTCAAGAGGAAGACTGACGCTGACGGTAATGTTACTGTCTATAAAGCTCGACTTGTTGCAAAAGGTTTTCGACAAGTTCAAGGGATTGACTACGATGAGACTTTCTCACCCGTAGCGATGCTTAAGTCTGTCCGAATCATGTTAGCAATTGCCGCATATTATGATTATGAAATTTGGCAAATGGATGTCAAAACTGCATTCCTGAATGGATTTCTGGAAGAAGAGTTGTATATGATGCAGCCAGAAGGTTTTGTCAATCCAAAGGGAGCTAACAAAGTGTGCAAGCTCCAGCGATCCATTTATGGACTGGTGCAAGCCTCTCGGAGTTGGAATAAACGCTTTGATAGTGCGATCAAAGCATATGGTTTTATACAGACTTTTGGAGAAGCCTGTATTTACAAGAAAGTGAGTAGGAGCTCTGTAGCATTTCTGATATTATATGTGGATGACATATTGCTGATTGGAAATGATATGGAATTTCTGGATAGCATAAAGGGATACTTGAATAAGAGTTTTTCAATGAAGGACCTCGGTGAAGCTGCTTATATATTGGGCATCAAGATCTATAGAGATAGATCAAGACGCTTAATTGGACTTTCACAAAGCACATACCATGACAAAGTTTTGAAGAAGTTCAAAATGGATCAAGCAAAGAAAGGGTTCTTGCCTATGTTACAAGGTGTGAAGTTGAGTAAGACTCAATGCCCGACCACTGCAGAAGATAGAGAGAAGATGAAATATGTTCCCTATGCTTCAGCCATAGGCTCTATCATGTATGCAATGCTGTGTACCAGACCTGATGTGTGCCTTGCTATAAGTTTAGCAGGGAGGTACCAAAGTAATCCAGGAGTGGATTGCTGGACAGCGGTCAAGAACATCCTGAAATACCTGAAAAGGATTAAGGATATGTTTCTTGTTTATGGAGGTGACAAAGAGCTAGTCGTAAATGGTTACGTCGATGCAAGCTTTGGCACTGATCCAAACGATTCTAAATTGCGGACCGGATACGTGTTTACATTGAACGATGGAGCTATCAGTTGGTGCAGTTCTAAACAAAGCATTGTGACAAGTGTGAAGTGGAGTACATAGCTGCTTCGGAAGCAGCAAATGAAGGAGTCTGGATGAAGGAGTTCATATCCGATCTAGGTGTCATACCTAGTGCACCGGGTCCAATGAAAATCTTTTGTGACAATACTGGTGCAATTGCCATGGCAAAGGAATCTAGATTTCACAAGAGAACCAAGCACATCAAGAGACGCTTCAACTCCATCCGGGATCAAGTCAAGTTGGGAGACATAGAAATTTGCAAGATACATACGGATCTGAATGTTGCAGACCCGTTGACTAAGCTTCTACCACGAGCAAAACATGATCAGCACCAAGGCTCCATGGGTGTTAGAATCATTACTGTGTAATCTAGATTAGTGACTCTAGTGCAAGTGGGAGACTAAAGAAAATATGCCCTAGAGGCAATAATAAAGTTATTATTTATTTCCTAATATCATGATAAATGTTTATTATTCATGCTAGAATTGTATTAACCGGAAACATACTACTTATCTGAATACATAGAGAAACAGAGTGTCACTAGTATGCCTCTACTTGACTATCTCGTTGATCAAAGATGGTTATGTTTCCTAGCCATTGACATGAGTTGTCATTTGATTAACGGGGTCACATCATTAGGATAATTATGTGATTGACTTGACCCATTCCGTTAGCTTAGCACTCGATCTTTTAGTATTCTGCTATTGCTTTCCTCATGACTTATACATGTTCCTACGACTATGAGATTATGCAACTCCCGTTTACTGGAGGAACACTTTGTGTGCTACCAAACGTCACAACGTAACTGGGTGATTATAAAGGTGCTCTACACGTGTCTCCGAAGGTACTTGTTGGGTTGGCGTATTTCGAAATTAGGATTTGTCACTCCGATTGTCGGAGAGGTATCTCTGGGCCCACTCGGAAAGCACATCACTATAAGCCTTTCAAGCATTGCAACTTATAAGTTAGTTACGAGATGATGTATTACGAAATGAGTAAAGAGACTTGCAGGTAACGAGATTGAACTAGATATTGAGATACCGACGATCGAATCTCGGGCAAGTAACATACCGATGACAAAGGGAACAATGTATGTTGTTATGCGGTTTGACCGATAAAGATCTTAGTAGAATATGTGGGAGCCAATATGAGCATCCAGTTTCCGCTATTGATTATTGACCGAAGACATGTCTCGGTCATGTCTACATAGTTCTCGAACCCGTAGGGTCCGCACGCTTAAAGTTCAATGACGGTTATATTATGAGTTTATGTGTTTTGATGTACCGAAGGTAGTTCGGAGTCCCGGATGTAATCACGGACATAACGAGGAGTCTTGAAATGGTCGAGACATCAAGATTGATATATTGGAAGCCTATATTTGGATATCAGAAGTGTTCCGGGTGAAATCGGGATTTTATCGGAGTACCGGGGGTTACCGGAACCCCTCGGGGAAGTATTGGGCCTTAGTGGGCCTGAGGGGAGAGAGAGGGCAGCAGCCCAGGAGGTGGCGCCAAGATGGGCCTTAGTGGAGAAGAGGAGGGGCGCCCCGTCCCCCTCTAGTCCGAATTGGACAAGGAGGGGGCGGCGCCCCCCTTTCCTTCCTCTCTCCCTCCTCCTTCCCCCTTCTCCTACCCCAACTAGGAAAGGAGGGAGTCCTACTCCCGGTGGGAGTAGGATTCCTCCCTGGCGCGCCTCCTCCTGGCCGGCCTCCTCTCCTGCCTTGCTCCTTTATATACGGGGGCAGGGGGCACCTCTAGACACAACAATTGATCCCTTGGATCTCTTAGCCATGTGCGGTGGCCCCCTCCACCATAGTCCACCTCGATAATATCGTAGCGGTGCTTAGGCGAAGCCCTGCGTCAATAGAACATCATCATCGTCACCATGCCGTCTTATTGACGGAACTGTCCCTCAAAGCTCGGCTGGATCGGAGTTTGAGTGACGTCATCAAGCTGAACGTGTGCTGAACTCCGAGGTGTCGTACGTTCGGTACTTGATCGGTCGGATCATGAAGACGTACGACTACATCAACCGCGTTATGCTAACGCTTCCGCTTTCGGTCTACGAGGGTACGTGGACACCACTCTCCCCTCTCGTTGCTATGCATCACCATGATCCTGTGTATGCGTAGGATTTTTTTTAAAATTACTACATTCCCCAACAGGTGTACGGCGCAGAGGCAGTACTACCCTGCGACATTATTCATGACTCACCCCAAGTGCGCATGTACGAAGAGAGAGAGGCCGAGCTTGATCGGCAGGACAACTTAGATGCCCCGGAGGAGGAGCACAATGCCGCAACATCTCGTTCCGTACTCGCAGGTATCAAAGCAGAGAAGTGCGGCCCAAAACTTACAACGTCGGCGAACTTGTTCTACGCCTACCGGAGAAGAAAAAGGAAAAACTCAAGCCCAAGTGGGAGGGTCCCTTCATCATCGACGAAGTCCTCACCGGAGGAGCGTACCGCTTGCGTGATGCGTCAGACAATTGACTAGAGCCGAACCCCTGGAACGCGGCCAGACTCCGAAGATTCTATGCCTAGCGTTGAACTCTTTGTTCGTCTCCTTCCTCCTATTGTTTTCTTTATTTTTTTCTCTCTTTTCGTTTTTTCTCTTTAGCCTTAAAGGCTTTCGTATGGTTAGACCGTGTACCCCCGACGCATACATCTTCAACTTTGTACGTCCATCATACCTGGGGGCTTCTTGGACAGAAGCTTGCTATTTCTATTTTCTGAGCATAAAGCTCATCGCATATGTGTTTTCTCCCATATGTACCTTTTCTTTGCCATTATATGCATTGATATGACTTAAGTTTTGGGCAAGTTGGGTTGTCTGGCTCCTGTGATTATGCCCTACGTTCCCGTTAGTTCGGCTAGGGCATAAAGGGAGCACCTCTCCGATTGTTACTGCCGGGTCATCCGGACGCGTACCTCACACTAGGTGAAGCCGAAAGCTAGCATTCTTAAAGGAATATTCGATCGGTGATCTAAGGATGTTTTTTGCACTGGCCCCATAATGAACCCCCAGATGTTATACACACTATGATTTTTCACCACAGCCCGGACATGCACATAGATGCATGCACACCCAGGGAAAGGAACCCTTAACGGAACTCTTCTCTATGGAAGATGTTTCTTACAATTTTAGTGTAATCTAACATAACTAGTCGGATACAACTTGTCTGTTCAAGCACCTATGACCCCTACGCCTGGCTTCCATGCATACCCCGCTTTATTTTACCGCTGAGGCGCACCTTCGGGTCGTGAGATTGAAGTGAAAAGGTCGGCCATGACAATCGTTTTACAATCCAGCTAGAAGGAAATTACATAGTCACTTAGGACTCAAAAATTTCCTCCTCAATATCGTCCAACAGGCGGTCTAATTTACAATCCTGTTGGGAGTATCTAGCAGCCACTGATACGTCTCCAACGTATTTATAATTTTTGATTGCTCCATGCTATATTACCTACTGTTTTGGACTATATTGGGCTTTATTTTCCAGAATTATATTATTTTTGGGACTAACCTATTAACCAGAGGCCCAGCCCAAAATTGTTGTTTTTTTTGCCTATTTCAGAGTTTCGGAGAAACAAAATATCAAACGGAGTCCAAACGTAATAAAACCTTCGGGAACGTGATTTTCTCACTGAACGTGATCTAGGAGACTTGGACCCTACTCCAAGGGACAAGAGAGGCGGTCACGAGGGTGGGGGCGCGCCCCCCCTCCTAGGGCGTGCCCCCTGCCTCGTGGGCCCCCTGTTGCTCCACCGACGTACTCCTTCCTCCTATATATACCTACGTACCCCCAAACAATCAGATACGGAGCCAAAAACCTAATTCCACAGCCGCAACTTTCTGTATCCACGAGATCCCATCTTGGGGCCTGTTCCGAAGCTCCGCCGGAGAGGGCCATCATGACGGAGGGCTTCTACATCATCATAGCCTCTCTGATGATGTGTGAGTAGTTCACCTCAGACCTACGGGTCCATAGTTATTAGCTAGTTGGCTTCTTCTCTCTCTTTGGATCTCAATACAATGTTCTCCCCCTCTCTCGTGGAGATCTATTCGATGTAATCTTCTTTTTGCGGTGTGTTTGTTGAGACCGATGAATTGTGGGTTTATGATCAAGTCTATCTATGAATAATATTTGAATCTTCTCTGAATTATTTTATGTATGATTGGTTATCTTTGCAAGTCTCTTCAAATTATCAGTTTGGTTTGGCCTACTAGATTGGTTTCTCTTGCCATGGGAGAAGTGCTTAGCTTTGGGTTCAATCTTGCGGTGTCCTTTCCCAGTGACAGAAGGGGCAGCAAGGCACGTATTGTATTGTTGCCATCGAGGATAACAAGATGGGGTTTTTATCATATTGCATGAAACTATCCCTATACATCATGTCATCTTGCTTAAAGCGTTACTCTGTTTTTAACTTAATACTCTAGATGCATGATGGATAGCGGTCGATGAGTGAAGTAATAGTAGTAGATGCAGGCAGGAGTCGGTCTACTTGTCTCAGACGTGATGCCTATATACATGATCATACCTAGATATTCTCATAACCATGCTCGATTCTGTCAATTGCTCAGCAGTAATTTGTTCACCCACCGTAGAATACTTATGCTCTTGAGAGAAGCCACTAGTGAAACCTATGGCCCCCGGGTCTATTCTCATCATATCAATCTCCATCACTTTAATCTTGCTTTGCTTTTTACTTTGATTTTTACTTTGATTTTTACTTTTCACTTTGCATCTCTATACCAAAAATACAAAGAATATTATCTCTATCAGATCTCACTCTCGTAAGTGACCGTGAAGGGATTGAGAACCCCTAATCGCGTTGGTTGCGAGTAGCTATCGTTTTGTGCAGGTACGAGGGACTTGAGCGTAGCCTCCTACTGGATTGATCCTTGGTTCTCAAAAACTGAGGGAAATACTTATGCTACTTTGCTACATCATCATCTCCTCTTAGGGGAAATCCAACGCTGTGCTCAAGAGGTAGCAAGAAGAATCACTGGCACCGTTGCCGGGGAGGCTTACACGAAGTCAAGTCAAGATTTGGACTCCCGACAACGAGCCATTTCTGGCGCCGTTGCCGGGAAGTCTACGCAAAAAGTCAACATACCAAGTACCCATCACAATCCCTATCTCCCGCATTACATTAGTTGCCATTTGCCTCCTATTTTCCACTCCCCCACTTCACCCTTGCCGTTTTATTCGCCCTCTCTTTTCTGTTCGCCTTTTCTTCGCCTTCTTCCCGTATGTCCTTTAGTTTGTGCTTCCTTGTGCCTTCTTTTTGCTTGCATCTTTGCTTGCTAAAAGTTTATGGATCCTCATCCACTTGCTAATCTCTTTAAGAGATCCAATTATGATGAACCTATTGCTAGTGAATTGAGTGCACTAGATTATCTTTATAAGGTTTTGCCTGAAATTCGTGAATGTAAAAATTGTGATGAAGTACTTTATGAAGCGATTCACGATAGATCTTTGAATAAAAAGCATGATTGCAATGATTTTACTATAAATTCTCTTGATGTCAATTGTGCTAATAATATGCAAAACCCTAAGCTTGGGGATGCTAGTTTTGCTATGTCTACTACTTGTTGCAATGATCATGATTGGGTTGATTCTTCTGATGATCCAGAAAATTTATTTAATCCCCATGATGAATATGAGATTGATAATAATGTTTGCAATATTATAGAAAGTGGGTTTGGAGGAGTGTCAACTTTAGATCCCACATATTTGGAGAATGTTCAATCTTATGAAATTTTTGATAAAAGTGGGTTTGGAGAGGTCATGACTTTAGTTAATGTTAATCCCACTATTTTGGAAGAGTGTCAACTTTACATGCGTGTGGATCGTGTTAAGAATATGTTTTGTGATAGCTATATTGTTTAATTTTCTTACAGTCCTACATGTAATTATTATGAGAGAGGAAAATATGGTTGTAGAAATTTTCATGTCACTAAATTGCCTCTCGTTATGTTGAGATTGTTATTGTTTCTTTCCGCTTCCTTGCATATGCTAGCTTTCGCTTGCTATGATAATTTGTTTGCCTATAAGATGCCTATGCATAGGAAGTATGTTAGACTTAGATGTGTTTGTCACATGTTTTATGATGCTCTCTTTATGCTTCAATTCTTGTCATTCTTGCGAGCATCATTAAAATTATCAATGCCTAGCTAAAAGGCTTTAAAGAAAAGCGCTTGTTGGGAGACAACCCAATATATTTCCTTTCTGTCGTTGAATAAATAATCCATCTACCTTCTGTTTAGATGTGGTTTTGTGTTTTAGTTAGTGTTTGAGCCAAGTTAAACCTATAGGATCTTCTTGGATGATAATTATTTGATCTTGCTGTAATTTCCAGGAACTTTCTGTTCACAAAAACAATTGTTAAAAATCAACAGAAGATGATAAAATACTGATTCCAATTGCTGTTGATCAATAAACAAATTGTCTAGGTCGTCTATTTTGGTAGATTATTTGGAGTTCCAGAATTTTGCGTTAGTTACAGATTACTACAGACAGTTCTGTTTTTGACAGATTCTGTTTTTCGTGTGTTGTTTGCTTATTTTGATGAATCTATGGCTAGTAAAATAGTTTATAATCCATAGAGAAGTTGGAATGCAGTAGGTTGAACACAAATATAAATAAAGAATGAGTTCATTATAGTACTTTGAAGTGGTTTTTTGTTTTCTTTCTCTAACGGAGCTCACAAGATTTCTATTGAGTTTTGTGTTGTGAGGTTTTCAAGTTTTGGGTAAATTCTTTTGATGGATTATGGAACAAGGAGTGGCAAGAGCCTAAGCTTGGGGATGCCCATGGAACCCCCAAGATAATACAAGGACACCAAAAAGTCAAATCTTGGGGATACCCCGGAAGGCATCCCCTCTTTCGTCTACTTCCATCGGTAATTTTACTTGGAGCTATATTTTTATTCACCACATGATATGTGTTTTGCTTGGAGCATCTTGTATTATTTGTGTCTTTGTTTTTTAGTGTGCCACAATCATCCTTGCTGTACACACCTTTTGAGAGAGCCATATATGAATTAAAATTTGATAGAATACTCTATGTGCTTCACTTATATCTTTTGAGCTATGTAGTTTTGCTCTATGTGCTTCACTTATATCTTTTGAGCGTTATAATTTTGCTCTATGTGCTTCACTTAGATCTTTTAGAGCACGGTGGTGGATTTGTTTTAAAGAAACTATTGATCTCTCATGCTTCACTTAGATCATTTTGAGAGTCTTAATAGCATGGTAAATTGCTTAATAATAATATGCTTGGTATTCAAGATTTGTGAAACTTTCTTTTGAGTGCGTTGAATAGTAAGAAAAGATTGAAGCATGATAATTGTTTTGAGATATGAAGATGGTGATATTAGAGTCATGCTAGTTGAGTAGTTGTGAATTTAAAGAATACCTGCGTTGAAGTTTGTGATTCCCGTAGCATGCACGTATGGTGAACCGTTATGTGATGAAGTCGGAGCATGATTTATTTATCGATTGTCTTCCTTATGAGTGGCGGTCTGGGACGAGCGATGGTATTTTCCTACCAATCTATCCCCCTAGGAGCATGCACGTAATACTTTGCTTTGATAACTTCTAGATTTTTGCAATAAGTATATGAGTTCTTTATGACTAATGTTGAGTCCATGGATTATATGCACTTTTTTCCATCCTTCCACCATTGCTAGCCTCTCTAATACCACGCACTTTTCGCCGGTATCATACACCCACCATATACCTTCCTCAAAACAGCCACCATACCTACCTATCATGGCATTTCCATAGCCATTCCGAGATATATTGCCATGCAACTTTTCACCGTTTCGTTTATTATGACACGCTCCATCATTGTCATATTGCTAGCATGATCATGTAGTTGACATCGTATTTGTGGCAAAGCCATCGTTCATAATTATTTCATACATGTCACTCTTGATTCATGCATATCCCGGTACACCGCCGGAGGCATTCATATAGAGTCATATTTTGTTCTAAGTATCGAGTTGTAATTGTTGAGTTGTAAGAAAAATAAAAGTGTGATGATCATCATTTTTAGAGCATTGTCCCAAGTGAGGAAAGGATGATGGAGACTATGATGCCCGCACAAGTCGGGATGAGACTCCGGACGAAAAATAAAAAGAAAGAAAGAAAAGAGGCCATAAAAAAAGAAAAGGCCCAAATAAAAAAATGAGAGAAAAAGAGAGAAGGGACAATGTTACTATCCTTTTACCACACTTGTGCTTCAAAGTAGCACCATGATCTTCATGATAGAGAGTCTCCTATGATATCACTTTCATATACTAGTGGGAATTTTTCATTATAGAACTTGGCTTGTATATTCCAATGATGGGCTTCCTCAAATTGCCCTAGGTCTTCCCGAGCAAGCAAGTTGGGTGCACACCCACTTAGTTTATTTTGTTGAGCTTTCATATACTTATAGCTCTAGTGCAACCGTTGCATGGCAATCCCTACTCACTCACAACGATATCTATTAATGGGCACCTCCATAGCCCGCTGATACGCCTAGTTGATGTGAGACTATCTTCCCCTCTTTTTGCCTTCTCCACAACCACCATTCTATTCCACATATAGTGCTATATCCATGGCTCACGCTCATGTATAGCGTGAATATTGAAAAAGTTTTGAAAATGTTAAAGTATGAAACAATTGCTTGCTTGTCATCGGGGTTGTGCATGATTTAAATACTTTGTGTGGTGAAGATAGAGCATAGCCAGACTATATGATTTTGTAGGGATAACTTTCTTTGGCCACGTTATTCTGAGAAGACATGATTGCTTTGTCAGTATGCTTGAAGTATTATTATTTTTATGCCAACATAAACTTTTGTCTTGAATCTTTTGGATCTGAATATTCATACCACAATTAAGAAGATTTACATTGAAATTATGCCAAGTAGCACTCCGCATCAAATATTCTCCTTTTATCATTTACCTACTCGAGGATGAGCAGGAATTAAGCTTGGGGAAGCCTGATATGTCTCCAACGAAACTATAATTTTTTATTGCTCCATGCTATATTATCTACTGTTTTGGACTATATTGGGCTTTATTTTCCACTTTTATATTATTTTCGGGACTAACCTATTAACCGGAGGCCCAGCCCAGAATTGCTGTTTTTTTTTCTATTTTAGAGTTTAGGAGAAACAGAATATCAAACGGAGTCCAAACGGAATAAAACCTTCGGGAACGTGATTTTCTCACCGAACATGATCCAGGAGACTTGGACCCTACTCCAAGGGACAAGAGAGGCGGTCACGAGGGTGGGGGGCGTGCCCCACCTCCTAGGGTGCGACCCCCGCCTCGTGGGCCCCCTGTTGCTCCACCGACGTACTCTTCCTCCGATATAAACCTACGTACCCCCAAACGATCAGATACGAAGCCAAAAACCTAATTCTACCGTCGCAACTTTCTGTATCCATGAGATCCCATCTTGGGGCCTGTTCCGGAGCTCCGCCGGAGAGGTCCGTCATCACAGAGGGATTCTACATCATCATAGCCTCTCTGATGAAGTGTGAGTAGTTCACCTCAGACCTACGGGTCCATAGTTATTAGCTAGTTGGCTTCTTCTCTCTCTTTGGATCTCAATACAATGTTCTCCCCCTCTCTCATGGAGATCTATTCGATGTAATCTTCTTTTTGCGGTGTGTTTGTTGAGACCGATGAATTGTGGGTTTATGATCAAGTCTATCTATGAATAAAATTTGAATCTTCCCTGAATTCTTTTATGTATGATTGGTTGTCTTTGCAAGTCTCTTCGAATTATCAGTTTGGTTTGGCCTACTAGATTGGTTTTTCTTGCCATTGGAGAAGTGCTTAGCTTTGGGTTCAATCTCGCGGTGTCCTTTCCCAGAGACAGAAGTGGCAGCAGGGCACGTATTGTATTGTTGCCATCGAGGATAACAAGATGGGGTTTTTATCATATTGCATGAAACTATCCCTCTACATCATGTCATCTTGCTTAAAGCGTTACTCTGTTTTTAACTTAATACTCTAGATGCATGCTGGATAGCGGTCGATGAGTGGAGTAATAGTAGTAGATGCACGCAGGAGTCGGTCTACTTGTCTCGGACGTGATGCCTATATACATGATCATACCTAGATATTCTCATAACTATGCTCAATTCTGTCAATTGCTCAACAGTAATTTGTTCACCCACCGTAGAATACTTATGCTCTTGAGAGAAGCCACTAGTGAAACCTATGGCCCCTGGGTTTATTCTCATCATATCAATCTCCATCACTTTAATCTTGCTTTGCTTTTTACTTTGATTTTTACTTTTCACTTTGCATCTCTATACCAAAAATACCAAAAATATTATCTCTATCAGATCTCACTCTCTTAAGTGACTGTGAAGGGATTGACAATCCCTAATCGTGTATGTTGCAAGTAGCTATCATTTTCTGCAGGTACGAGGGACTTGAGCGTAGCCTCCTACTGGATTGATACCTTGGTTCTCAAAAACTAAGGGAAATACCTATGCTACTTTGCTGCATCATCCTCTCCTGTTCGGGGAAATCCAACGCAGTGCTCCAGAGGTAGCAGCCACCTCTACTTGGCCATACACTAAACTAACGGGAATTTCTTCCCCATTGGACCCTAGTGGTCTGACCCGGGCCATGTGATTCGGATCCAACTTGGTATATCGTGTTTTTACGATGGCCCAGGCCTCTCACGCACCTCCTTGGCAGGCCGATATCTTCCATAGCCGGATACGCTGCCGCGCTCCCTTGAACAACTCTACAAGCTACTCCAAACTCCCTGGAGGGGAGTTGGATGACCATAAGGCCTTGGCCACACTCTGCATTGCCTGCCGAGCTTGCCCGTGCAACTGCGATAACCTTTGCAGAAGATCACTTGATGATCCGGACACCTCCTCTTTGGGACGGCCCATCAATATACCTGCAATCACAAGCTATATCAGCTACTTTTAGTTCCAAACTGGTATAAGGTAAATACGGCCACGTACTGAATATGTCGCCTCACAGCTTTTTGTTCTCCTTCACGGAGTCGTCTAGCTGGGCTCGCACATCTTTCAGTTCTTCACCCAGTTTGATGTTTGAATCTTGGAGTTTGTTTTTCTCCTATCTGACTTTGGTCAGGACGCGCTCACCTGCGGCGCGTTGTCTCTTCGCCTCTCTCTCGCTCGTCTGCGCGGCCTTCAGTTCCTCTTCCAATTGGTCCAATGACCCTGTTATGAGACAAGCAGCAGTTTTAATACAGCTGGTGCATCAATTTTTGTTTCTCGATGGAGGGAAATATTACCAGAGGAAGCCTTCTTGAACTTTTCCACTTCGGTGGTAGCAGTAGTTAGCTGTGTCCGGCACTGCTCCAGCTCTTGGGCTAGCAAGTCGTTCTTCTCCATAAGAACCTGGTTACACAATGATCCTTAAAACATTTGTCCCAACTACTTCAAGTCTCGGGGGCTACATGCTCATGGTTATCAAATTCGGACAAGGTAAACTTACCTACACATCTTTCAAATGTTGCTCGGTGGCTCCCATCTCGAGCAGCTCGGATGTATGTGTCAGCCGAGCTGAAGGCACCGAATGCCTCTTTTGAGAAGCGGGGATTTCGCAAAATGGCCTTCCGGCGCCGGTGATCCATGGCACTCTCCACCTCCGAATTGGTGAAGGACATATTTTCCGAACCCTCAATAGGAGGAAAGTCTGGCGCCACTCCCATATCGGGCCCCGTCCCTTCGGTCGGGACCGAATCTTGGTTATTAGGAACACGACTGGTTGGGTCCCTGGACATAGTCTGTCGAACCCTTTTCCTGATACAAAATGAACATATGAGTCACGGTTGGATGCGACTTCTAAAAAGAGCATAGTTGCGAACCCATACCTCTTCAAGGAAGACCCGAGCGTGTCTCTATTTGCCTTCCTCTTCGAAGGTCTTCCCGGCGCGGGAGCCTCTCTCTGCGGAGATGCCCCCGGGGCAGCACGCCGCGTCGAACGCCTCCCCTTCTGAGCATAGGATGTTGTGCTGAGTAAGGAAGAATAATAAAACCCTCTAGGACAAAATGTCTCCTATTTACTTACATGAGAAGCAGGGATAAGACCGGGATAGTCGGCGATAATGGCCACCTCTGTGGCGTCATAGCTTGTTTGGTAGAACGTCCCATTCACGAGCACCACAAATATATCCGGATCCTCTTCGAATCCGGGGTCAAGGTCCCGATTGTGGCCCTTTGGCTGCGGGGCGGGGCGGTGAAGCCCCTCGGGAACCTTTTGCCAGTGTTGTTATAAATGGACAAGTTAATATTCATTGAACATAGCTCAGGGAGTGGAATGAATGGAGCAGAAGAGTTAGAGGCTTACCCAGCTAGGAGGATTATACATGGAATATCCTTCTCTGTGCGTGATGCACAGGAACTCCTCTTCCTCGCCCTTGAACATTTCGGCCAGTATTTTGGCCAGGGCGGCAGGGGTGTCAGGACCTTTCCTGCCGCAGCGGGAGACATCATCTTCCCCATTGTAGTTCCACATGGGAAGTCCTCTGTATTGGAGTGGCTGGACCCCCCATACTATGGAGGTCGCCATCACTTTGACTATTGTATATCCGGACTGGGCAAGCGCCCTGATCTTGCTCAGGTGTTGGCGAACTTCCGCACTATCTTCCTCCTCGAGGCTCCGAGGGCGCCATTTGTGGCGTTTCTTCAGAGGAGCACTTATGAATTCGGGGAGATCCCTCCGGACTGGATCTGGAAGCACGACATCCTCAATATAAAACCATTCAGAGGTCCACTCTTCGGGAGACTTCTTCGGTGTGCCGGATAGGTATCCGGTCTCGGCGATGCGCCATATTTTGGCGCCACCCACTTCAAATATCGATCCCTCGTGGTTACGTGGGACGAGACAAAATAACCTTCTCCACAGATCAAAATGGGCCTCACAACCCAAGAATAGTTCGCATAAAGCGACATAACCCGCAATGTGCAGGATGGAGGCTGGAGTAAAATTATGCAGCTAGAGGCCATAATACTCCAGTAGCCCACGGAGGAATGGGTGAATGGAAAATCCCACGCCCCTCAGCAGATAGGGGACGAAGCACACTTGCTCCCCGGCCGACGGATTGGGGAAATCCTCCACCTGGGTTTTGTCGTTGAAGGAGGTCGACCCTGCTCGAAAAGGGACTAGATCCACAGGGGGAGAAACCCCTGCGTTTGCAGCTTTGCCAATTGGCTGTGGGACACGGAGCATCTCTCCCACTCGCCTTTCTCTGGGCCAGAACGGGAGGAGGAGCTGGGAATGCTAGCCATGTTGGAATGGTTTTTCCTGCAATCTCTGAGGATTTTCTCCACGTGGTGCTGAATAGATCTGAGACCCAATATCTTTAAATAGACGCTCTTTCTTGCATGGCTGGGGAGTTATTTACAAAAAATACTCTGACCGTCCGCATTCGCCCGACACATGGGAGCTGAAGTCATCAATGCACAGAAACCGAGGGGTGCGGCATTGAATTAAAACCCGAATACATTACTTGGAAGTCGTCAGAGGAGGAACCCGCCTAGCAATGCCGAAGATAATCTGCACGCCGAACATCTCGGCATTGAAGCCTGGTTCGGGGGCTACTGAGGCAGTCCTGGACTAAGGGGTCCTCGGGCGTCCGGCCTGTTAGCCATGGGCCGGACTAATGGGCTGTGAAGATACGAAGATCGAAGACTGTACCCGTGTCCGGATGGGACTCTCCTTGGCATGGAAGGAAAGCTTGGCAACCGGATATGTAGATTCCTTTCTTTGTAACCGACCTTGTAACCCTAGATCCTCCCGGTGTCTATATAAACCGAAGGACTTAGTACGGAGGGGGGGATATACTCATTACCATAGCCATATAGGCTATACTTCTAGGGTTTAGCCATTACGATATCGTGGTAGATCAACTCTTGTAATATTCATATTCATCAAGATCAATCAAGCAGGAAGTAGGGTATTACCTCCTAGAGAGGGCCCGAACCTGGGTAAACATCGTGTCCCCTTTATCTTGTTACCATCGACCTTAGACGCACAGTTCGGGACCCCCTACCCGAGATCTGCCGGTTTTGATACCGACAATATCCTACTCATGCTAGTGTCCAATGTTACTTATGGATAATGCATGTTCATGACCGTTGTTGCTCCCTAGCTGGCCGCTTCTCAATCTATTTGCTAGCCCTCGCCTGTACTAAGTGAGAATTCTGCTTGTACATCAAAAACCCTGAACCCAAGTTATTCCAGATGAGTCCACCATACCTACCTATATGTGGTATTACCCTGCTGTCCTAAGTAAATTTGCATGTGCCACCTCTAAATACTTCTAATAAATATCCTTTTTGTGTGCACGGATCTTTCATGGAATGACATTAGGTGGTCGGTATCTTCCATGCTAAGCGGGTTATTCTCAGGCCGAGTGTGTATTCACTCGCCATCGCATGAGAAAAGGGCGGTAATAGGGATGTTCAATCCCAAACTGCAAAAAGAATTGATCTCTCAAATAATCAGACAAAAACTCCCAATGGAGTCAAAACCTTTACTTTTATCGCTCAGGAACTGCCACTATCGTGTTTAGCATGGAAGATACTGATAACTGATGGTCGTGAACTAAACAAGAAGGGTGCATGTCTCAAAATATCATTTACCTCTGTTTAAAAACTTGAGCTCTGGCACCTCTGCAAATCACTGCTTCCCTCTGCGAAGCGACTATCTATTTACTTTTATGTTGTGTCATCACCCTCTAAAATAAGCGCCAGAACCTGGGAGCATTGCTGTCATGCCGATACATTGTGTGTAGCTAATGTTGGGTGCATCATGAATGGATCTTTTCTACCATGAATTACAATGTTTAGTCGCTCCTTGAACTTTGGAGGTGCTTTGCATTTATGTTTTGCGGTCTCAGCAAGGGCTAGCGAGATACCACTATTCTCATATTATATCATGGTTGCTTTGATAATGTGTTGCCATTTGAGATATCTTATTATTTCTCGCTAGTTGATTATGTCATTGATATGAGTTAATATAATCTTCAAGAGTTATTGTCAGCATGGTTAGTTATAATGTTGGCTGAAAACCTGGGTGCTGTTTAAGCTTATTTCTGCAAACAAGAGCAAAAGAGTTCATAAATTTTTTTCTTTTTCACTTTCAGTTTATCAACTTAATTGCTTGAGGACAAGCAAAGGTTTAAGCTTGGGGGAGTTGATACGTCTCCAATTTATCTACTTTTCCTAATGCTTTTCCTCTTGTTTTGGACTCTAATTTGCATGATTTGAATGATACTAACCCCAGACCGATGTTGTTTTCAGTAGAACTACCATGGTGCTGCTTTTGTGCAGAAATAAAAGTTCTCGGAATGGAACGAAACTTTGTGAGGATTTTTTATATCAATAAAGAGAATTTCTGGAGCCAAGAGCCACCTGAGGGGGGCGCAACCCACCAGAGCGCCCCCCCCCCCCGGGAGCGCCCAGGTGGGTTGTCCCCACCTGGTGGCCCCGCAGACCCTAAAACCAACTCTATAAAATCCAATTTTTCCAGAAAAAATAAGGAGAAAGAATTATCATGATCCACGAGACAGAGCCGCCGTAACCTCCTATTCTTCATCGGGAGGCCAGATCTGCAAAGGTGGATCTTCATTCTTCGTCATCACCAATCCTTCTCCATCGCCAATTCCATGATGCTCCCCACTGGGAGTGAATAATTCCTTCATAGGCTCGCTGGTCGGTGAGGAGTTGGATGATATTCATCATGTAATCGAGTTAGTTTGGTCAGGGCTTGATCCCTAGTATCCACTATGTTCCGAGATTGATGTTTCTATGACTTTGCCATGCTTAATGCTTGTCACTTTGGGCCCGGGTGCCATGATTTCAGATCTGAACCATTTATGTTATCCCCATTATATCCATGTTCTAGATCCGTTCTTGCAAGTTATCGTCACCTACTACGTGTTATGATCCGGCAACCCCGGAGTGAAAATAGTCAGGACCACTCCCGGTGATGACCGTAGTTTGAGGAGTTCATGTATTCACCTTATGTTAATGCTTTGTGCTGGTTCTCTATTAAAAGGAGGCCTTAATATCCCTTAGTTTCCAATTGGACCCCGCTGCCACGGGAGGGTAGGACAAAAGATGTCATGCAAGTTCTTTCCATAAGCACGTATGACTATTTACGGAATACATGCCTACATTATATTTATGAACTGGACCTAGTGCCATAGCTCCCTAGGTTATGACTGTCACATGATGAATATGATCCAACAAATTACCGATCCAATGCCTACGAATTTATCTTATATTGTTCTTGCCAAGTTACTACTGCTATCGTTACTTCTGCACTTGCTACAAAATCACAGCTATCACTGTTACCGTTACTATTGTTGTTGCTACTATTATCAAAACTATCATATTACTTTGCTAATGATCACTTGCTGCAGATAATTAATCTCTAGGTGTGGTTGAATTGACAACTCAGCTGCTAATACTTGCAAATATTCTTTGGCTCCCCTTTGTGTCGAATCTATAAATTTGGGTTGAATACACTACCCTCGAAAACTGTTGTGATCCCCTATACTTGTGGGTTATCACCCTGATGGCGACACGATGATGGAGATTATGGTGTCATGCCGATGACGATGGAGATCATGCCAGTGATTTCAAGATGGAGATCAAAAGCACAAGATGATGGCCATATCATGTCACCTATGATTTGCATGTGATGTTAATCATTTTATTATGATTAGAACGATAGTAGCATTATAAGGTCATCCATCACTAAAATTTCAAGATAAAATTGTGTTCTCCCCAAGTGTGCACCGTTGCGAAAGTTAGTTGCTTCGAAGCATCACGTGATGATCGGGTGTGATATACTCTACATTCACATACAACGGGTGCAAGCTAGTTTTGCCCATGCGGAACACTTGGGTTAAACTTGACGAGTCTAGCGTGTACATACATGGCCTCAGAATACAAGAGAGCGAAAGTTCCAACATGAGTCATATAGTAGATGTGATCAACATGGAGATGTTCACCATTGAAACCACCTCATCTCACGTGATGATCGGACTTGGGTTGGTGAATTTGGATCATGTTACACTCGGACAACCGGAGGGATGTTGTTTTGAGTGGAATTTCTTAGGTAATATGATTAGCTGAACTCATTATCTTGAACAATAGTGTAGGTTATCTTTGCAAATTATCATGTAGATCAATGGTTCATGCAGTAGCTCCCCTGAATTTCAATGCGTTCCTAGAGAAAGATAAGTTGAAAGATGATGGAAGCAACTTTGTGGACTGGACCCGTAATCTAAGGATTATCCTCATGGTTGCTCAAAAGTCTTATGTTCTTGATGCATGGCTTGGTGCGCCACCCCCTCCAGCGACTGTGGACGTTGTTAACGCCTGACAATCGCGTGTTGATGACTACTCAATAGTTTAGTGCACCATGTTGTATGGCTTAGAATTGGGACTTCAAAGGCATTTTGAACGTCTTCGAGCATATGAGATGTTCCAGGAGTTAAAGTTTATTTTTGAGAAAAATGCCCGGATCGAGAGGTATAAGATCTCCGATAAGTTCTATGCCTGCAAAATGGAGGAGAACAACTCTGTCAATGAGCACATACTCAGAATGTCTGGGTATTAGAACCGTCTGGCTGAGTTGGGAGTTAAGCTCCTGCCTGAGGCGATCACTGACAGAGTTCTTCAATTGCTTCCACCTAGCTACAAGAGCATTGTGTTGAACTATAACATGCAAGGGATGGACAAGTCAATCTCCGAGCTATGCACGATGTTGAAAATCATAGAGTCAGACATCCAGAAGGAGCATCAAGTGTTGAAGGTCAATAAAACCACTAGTTTCAAGAAGAGCAAGGGAAAGAAGTGAAACTTCAAGAAGAGTGGCAAAGCAGTTGCTCCTCCCAAGAAGAACCCAAGGATGGACCCAAGCCGGAAATTGAGTGCTTCTATTGCAAGGGAACTGGCCACTGGAAGCGGAATTGCCCGAGTATCTGGACGACAAGAAGGGGCCCAACCTCAACAAAGGTATATATGATGTACATGTTATTGTTGTGTACCTTACCAGCTCTCATTGTAGTGCCTGGGTATTTGATATCGGTGCAGTTTCTCACATTTGCAAGTCTAAACAGGAACTACGAAATAGATGAAGACTGGCGAAGGACGAAGTGACGATGTGTGTGGGAAATGGTTCCAAGGTTGATGTGATCACCGTCGACGCGCTCGCTCTTTGATTACCATCAGGATTAGTGATAAACTTGAATAATTGTTATTTAGTGTCTGCGTTGAGCATGAACATTATATCTGGATCTTGTTTAATGTGAGATGGTTACTCATTTAAATCAGAGAATAATGGTTGTTCTATTTATATGGGTAACATCTTTCATGGTCATGCACCTATTGTGAGGAGGTTATTCTTATTGAATCTCGATAGTGATGATACACATGTTCATAACATTGATGCCAAAAGATGTACATTTGATACTGATAGTACCACTTTCTTGTGGTACTGTCGCTTAGGTCATATTGGTGCAAAGCGCCTGAAGAAACTCCATGCTGATGGACTTTTGGAGTCGGTTGATTTTGAATCACATACACATGCGAACCATGCCTCATGGGCAAGATGGCTAAAACTCCATTTTTCGAAACAATGGAATGGGCAAGTGACTTGTTGGAAATCATACATACTGATGTGTGCGGTCCGATGAGTGTTGATGCGCGCGGTGGATATTGTTACTTTCTCACCATAACCGATGATTTGAGTAGATATGTGTACATTTACTTAATGAAGCATAAGTCTAAAACATTTGAAAAGTTAAAGTAATTTTAGAGTGAAGTTGAGAATCATCGTAACAAGAAGATTAAATTCCTATGACCCGGTCGAGGGGGAGAATATGCGAGTTATGAGTTTGGCAATCACTTAATACAATGTGGAATTGTTTCACAACTAACGCTACCTGGAACACCACAACCTAATGGTGTGTCCGAACATAGTAATTGTACCTTATTGGATATGGTGCGTTCTATGATGTATTTTGCCGATCTAGCACTATCGTTTTGGGGTTATGTGATACATCTCCATCGTATCTATTTTTCCAAACTCTTTTGTCCTTGTTTTGGACTCTAACTTGCATGATTTGAATGGAACTAACCCGGACTGGCGCTGTTTTCAGCAAAATTGCCATGGTGTTATTTTTGTGCAGGAATAAAAGTTCTCGGAATGATCTGAAACTTCACGGAGATAAGTTTTTGGAATAAATAAAAAATATTGGCGAAAGAATCAACCGAAGTGGACCCACACCCTAGCCACAAGGGTGGGGCGCGCCCTCTGTCCTTGTGGGCCCCCTGGACCTCCACCGGCCTCAACTCCAACTCCATATATTCTCGTTCGGGGAGAAAAAAATCAGAGAGAAGGACTCATCGCGTTTTACGATACGCAGCCGCCGCCAAGCCTTGTTCTTCCTCGGGAGGGCAGATCTGGAGTCCGTTCGGGGCTCCGGAGAGGGGGATCCATCGCCATCGTCATCATCAACCATCCTCCATCACCAATTTCATGATGCTCACCGCCGTGCGTGACTAATTCCATCGTAGGCTTGCTGGACCGTGATGGGTTGGATGAGATTTACCATGTAATCGAGTTAGTTTTGTTAGGGTTTGATCCCTAGTATCCACTATGTTCTAAGATTGATGTTGCTATGTCTTTGCTATGCCTAATGCTTGTCACTAGGGCCCGAGTGCCATGATTACAGATCTGAACCTATTATGTTTTCATGCATATATTTGTTTTCTTGATCCTATCTTGCAAGTTATAGTCACCTACTACGTGTTATAAACCGGCAACCCCGGAGTGACAATAGTCGGGACACTTCCCGCTGATGACCATAGTATGAGGAGTTCATGTATTCACTAAGTGCTAATGCTTTGGTTCGGTACTCTATTGAAAGGATGCCTTAATACCCCTTAGTTTCCAATAGGAGCCCGCTGCCACGGGAGGGTAGGACAAAAGATGTCATGCAAGTTCCTTTCCATAAGCACATATGACTATAGTCACTAAAAAAATATATGGTCCAAAGTAGTTTTTATGCTTGATATAGCGTCTAGGCACTTGTAGGAGTAGTTGCTATTAGTTTTGTTGAGTTTGGTTCACCTTTATTTTGAGTCACTAAAAATTTCAAAAAATTTCAGAGGAAGAAATGCTGAGGAGATTGTTGAGAGGTTCCTCGAGCCGTGGTTCGAAGCAAAAGGAAAATGAGGAGAAGGAGAAGCCCAAGTACAATCTTCCTTGCTCGGAGGAGATTCAGCCGTGTGAACGTCCATGTGATGCATTCTTGCAGGCGGGCGGAATTTATGATGATTTTTATTATTTGGTCGAGAATGCAGGCATCACCGACTTGCTCCTCGACCAGCGTGATCAGTTCTTCTACACACTAATACTTCCGTGAATTTTTTTTCATTTTCATGCTAGGAGATCACCACCCATGGTAGACTTTTAGTTATATGATGAGTACAAGGACATGACGCTTTACGACTTTTGTGAGGTTTGTAAATTACCTTATGAGGGTAGCGTTGAGGAACCACATCCTAGTGATGTAGAGGATTTTATTAATGAAGTCACTCTATGGGAAAGGAGAAGGATGTCTGAAGCTGTTTTACTCTACTGCTCATTATTTGTTGGGAGATGTTTAATTGGTCGTGGGGAGAGTGGAGGCATTAGCGCTCCTGACCTTGCCATCTTGTGCCATGCTTTACTTCGTGATAGAACATTCATATTAGGCGCTATGGTTGCTAAACGGTTGAGTCTCAACCGCACAAAGGGTCCAATTTTCGGAGGTATCTTCGCCTCCCGCCTTGCTAGACGCTTCGAGATACCCATTAGGCATTATGAAAAAAAGGAGAAATTGCTACCCACTATATACTTAGATTATGAAAACATGGTAGCGCATAAGTTTATTCACCGTGATGAGGAAAAGAGACTCATTTATAACTTGATATTTAGCGAGGATTCTTGTCAGATTATTACCTTGCCTGCACCTACTCTGTTCGATATTCATTTAGGCAGGAACTTCATTTTGCCTGTGGACATTTATGCATACTGGGAGGGGATGCGATCCCCAGCTCATGAGCCATAGCCATCACCTGATCCATATCAAGAGTCTATTTATCATTGGGATCCACAGGAGCTCGCTAACCAGTGGAACCCCCAAGATCCTCCTCAGTACACCGGAGAGGGCTAATTTGATCCATGGGCATAGACCAACTTAGGCCAAAAGCCTAAGCTTGGGTGTCGGTGTCAAAACCGGCGGATCTCGGGTAGGGGGTCCCGGACTGTGCGTCTAGGCGGATGGTAACAGGAGGGAAGGGACACAAACTTTTACCCAGGTTCGGGCCCTCTCGATGGAGGTAAAACCCTACGTCCTGCTTGATTAATATTGATGATATGGGTAGTACAAGAGTAGATCTACCACGAGATCAGGGAGGCTAAACCCTAGAAGCTAGCCTATGGTATGATTGTTGTATGTTTTGTTGTCCTACGGACTAAAACCCTCCGGTTTATATAGACACCGGAGAGGGTTAGGGTTACACAAAGTCGGTTACAATGGTAGGATATCTAAATATCCGCATCGCCAAGCTTGCCGTCCACGCCAAGGAAAGTCCCATCCGGACACGGGACGAAGTCTTCAATCTTGTATCTTCATAGTCCAGGAGTCCGACTGAAGGTATAGTCCGGCTACCCGAACACCCCCTAATCCAGGACTCCCTAAGTAGCCCCTGAACCAGGCTTCAATGACGACGAGTCCGGCGCGCAGATTGTCTTCGGCATTGCAAGGCGGGTTCCTCCTCCAAGTACTTCATAAAAGATTGTTAATCACTAAGGATAGTGTCCGGCTCTGCAAAATAAGTTTCCACATATTGCCATAGAGAGAATAATATTTACACAAATCTAATCTGCTGACGTATTCTGTAGGGTGACACCACACTACGGCCAAGCCTCTGTTCGAATCGTTTTCACTTACCCACCTCAGCGCATTTTGCGAGGCGGTTTCCTTGGCACGTCTTGTCAAAGCAGAGATCGTGTCCCCTTTATTTACGGGATTCTCATCAATACGGACGTGGGTAACCCAACCACGCCATTTATCATGGCGCTTGGGAGATAAGCGAGTTTTACCAGGCCGGTGGGGACGCATAGTCGCATCTGCCCATATAAGGGGATAAGGATCCACCTTTTTACCTACACCTTCTTCCTCCTATGCCTATCCATCTTCCGCGCACTCGAGCTCCAACGCCCAAGCTCGCACTTCCCACCTCAACCTTCTCCAGCGATGTCTGGAGCGGGAGGCAAGTGGATGGTCTCCTCCGTCACGGAGGGCCATATCAAAAAGTTGAGGAAGGCCGGATACTTGTCTAACGACATCGCGCACCGGCTTCCCGAAAAGGGGCAGCTCCTCCCCACCCCAAGGCCCCATGAGAGGGTTGTATTCCTTACCCATTTCCTCCGCGGACTGGGCTTTCCTCTCCACCCGTTTGTCCGGGGGCTCATGTTCTACTACGGCCTAGATTTCCATGATCTGGCCCCGAATTTTGTCCTCAACATCTCGGCGTTTATCGTCGTGTGTGAGGCTTTCCTCTACGTCCGCCCCCATTTCGGCCTGTGGCTCAAGACTTTCAACGTCAAGCCCAAGGTGGTGCGCAGCAACCAGGAAGAGTGCGGAGGCGCCATGGCGGGAAAGATATCCAACGTCCTATGGCTCGAGGGCTCCTTTGTGGAGACCCTGAAGGGGTGGCAATCGGGGTGGTTTTACATCACCGAGCCACGCGATCCCAAATGGGTCGCAGCCCCCGAGTTCCGGTCCGGATCCCCTACGCGGCTCACGTCTTGGAAAGAGACGGGACTGTCATGGGGCAATAAAGGAGAGGTAATCGGACTGCAAAAATGCATCCAAACCTTGGTGAACAAGCAGATCAAGCTTGTCAACGTAGTCCAGGTTATGCTCGTCCGCCGGATCCTCCCGTGTCAGCAACGGGGCTTCAATTTGTGGGAGTTCAACCCGGCGCAGCACCCAACCCTGAGCAAGCTCTTCGACACAACGTACGAAGACACATGGAAGGTGCTATTCAAAGGTGCCTAGGCTCCCACATCTGCTTCCGAGGACCGCGGATTCAGCACGCAGCTTCCCACAAGTGCGGTAAGCTATTTTTACCTTTTACAGGATGTTGGTTTTCCATAGTTTGACTCTATGCGGGATCTAAACTCCCTTTCCTTTGACAGGATTGGCTGGCGAAGTCCCGACAGATCGACTGTCCGGCCCCTTTATCCGAAGACCCAGCCGATGCGCTCTTAGCGAAGCTGTTGGCTCTGGCGCCTTACGTGGTGCCGGAGAAGAAGGCCAAGAAGAAGGCCACGGGGACTCGAAAGAGTACCCGGCGTATGGAGGTGTCGGATTCATCATCCGACGAATCCGAGACGCACTCCTCCCGTGAAAATGAGGAGGAGGAAGAAGAAACCTCTCCCCCTCCAGCGGGGGGAGGAAAGAAGAGGAAGGCCGCCCTAACAGGGGAGGCCGAAGGGTCCAAGAAGGGGAAGACCCTCCCTCCGGACTACTCCACCGACGCCGACGAGGGCGAAGAGGAGTGGCCGCATAGGGCCAGGCGCCCAGTGGCATCATAAGTATTCGGACACTAGAGTAACTCATAGCATTCCTTTGTTGCACAACTTTTTCCTTATGTCGAATATAATTATGCAGTCCGCCCAAGGCCGGGCTCGACGAGTCGTCGAGCGGCTCCCTGGATTCGTCGGACGTGAATTCAGTTCCACCCGCTACCTCCCCCCGCACTGCGGACGACGCCGAAGTGGCATCGCAACAAGCTCCGGGCCAAGAGGAGGTGGTCCTGGAGGAGCCGCAAGGCGACCTCCCGAACTCCAGGAGTGAAGGGGACAAGACCCCCTAGGGCTCCAAGTCCGGTTTTGAGCTGGACACCGCGCCGGAATCTTCAACGGTTCCGGACTGCGGTAGGCGAATCCTTCCAAGAGGAGCAAACCTTCTGAGCGGCGGCCTCCGTCCAACCGGGGGCGCCGGACAATCTGCTGGAGGTGCTTAACGGCGCCTCCATCGACGAGGAGCACCGTACTATTATGAGTATGGTGATCCAGAAGGTTCAGTCCGCCAAGAGCGGGCTGACTGAAGCTTGTGCCAGCCTTCTAATAGGCTTCAAGGTAAGTAAAAAATATGTAAAAGTATTACCGCATAGACAGTAGCCCCTGATGCTCTGTTTGGTGTTCGGAAACAAAAGCCGAATAGAGGATCAAATAAATTCGCAGGAGTCTAACAGAAAAAGAGTCAATATGCATATGCAGGCTTCGCTGCTGGCGACCGCCGCACTGACTGCGGAGGTGGGCACACTGAAGCAGGGCCTTGAGCGGACCAAGCAAGAGCTCGGCCTTTCCAAATGGCAGCTCGAGGAGAAAGAAGGTAAGAAATACCTTATAGAAAAAAAGAAAATATAAAAGTGCAATTGCAAAAATATGACAGGATTAACATGGTTATTCTAGGGGCCACAACTGAGGTGGCGACCCTCAAGCAAGCGTTGACCGAGGTCGATAAGAGAGCGGCCACGGAGCGCTCCGAGCGGGAGAGGTATGAAGCCCAGGTTGGCGAGGTGAGGCAAGAGCTCCACGCTCTCATGAAAAAACATGAGAGTTTGGAGCTTGACTCAAAGACGCGAGCATCCGAGCTTGCGGCAGCTATTGAGAATGCCAAGTCTGCCAAGTCTGAATCCCAGAAGGCCCTCCAGGAGTTGGATGCGGTGAAAAAGATAGCGGCGGGTAAGGCATTTTTTATGCAAAGCAAACATATAAAAGTAAGCTACTTGTTACTTACCCGAATCCGAAGCTATCCAGGGGCATTCGCAGATCTTCCCCGTAGTGTATCCGATGCCGCCGCATTCTACCGAGCCGAAGAGGGAAGCTCGACGGAGAAGGTGTTCTGGTCTCAGTATGCTAAGGGCGGTCACCCTGGGCCCCTGAGCAACCAGCTAAAGCAGCTGGTTGAGCTCCACAAGGCGGCCGAATAGGCCATGAAGCGCCTCATAGTTCGGCTGTGGCCTGGAGAGGCCCTGCTTGGGAGCTACTTCGGACTGGTTCAACGGCTGGTGGAGGCCTGTCCAAGGCTTGAAGTCATCAAGCGCTCGGTCTGCATCGAAGGTGCCCGGAGGGCCCTTGCCCGCCCTAAGGTGCACTGGGGCAAGATGGACGGTGAGAAGCTTGTGAAGGATGGGCCACCGCCGGGGAAAGAGCATCGCAAACCCGAGAACTATTATAAGGATGTTCTGAAGGGTGCCCGCCTTATGGCGGATGAATGTACCAAGGTTGTAATTTTTGAATGAACTCGCTCGTGTTGTCATGTGCGCTGAAAACTTGTTCATGTGCGCTAAGCAATGCTTGTTGAATTTAAAATATTACTTTCTGTGCGGCCGTTTATCAAAAATTGAGAGATGGCCAGTCGTCGGCTTCTGCCCCCATGCCACTAGTGCTGGGGTGTTCGGGATAAACCTGAGCGCTCTTTTTCCCATGTTTGGGTCCTTCGAGGGAGGCGCTCAGCACAACGAACAAGGCAATCGGACTATAATGCTTGAACATTCTCACTTAGCCATAGAACTCTATAATTTTAAATTTCGGCGAAGCCCCTAGTATTCGGAAGACCGAGTTCGGGGCGCGTATCCACGCCTTGGCCGGACAAAGCCGGTTCCTCGCTCTAAGCGGCATAAGTCTTTAGGGACTCGAAAAACCTCTGGAACAGCGACCGGTCTCTCGCTTCATCATGACAGTCAGTTTTAGCTTTCTCTACTGAGGTGCTCAACCCAGCTCAACTGGGGCACAATCGCAGTAGTTCTCCTAGTGCTACCTTAGCCGATATAGCGGAACGTAGGGTACCAAAACATAGGAGCCGGGCAAACCCGACTATTGACCCAAGACATGATTCGGAGCCAATGCATATAATGCTATAAGTTCGGGGTGCCGCACTTGTGAAAGTGTTCGGACTTCTCACACCATATTGGGGGGTACTAAAGCCCCTGGCGTATTTGCCGTACCATAGTGTATGGGTGCAACATGTCATTAATGAACATATATTTGTAAAAATGGTAATGCTAAAAAATAGATAAAGACTATGCATTGTTTAAAAGGGCTGCGATCAAAGCAGAACGATACAAATAGCGCGATAAGCAAAAAGTTGGACTATTTAACATGTCCGGTCCAGGGGCGGGCCACGGAACTTATATTCTAAACAAGTATGCTGCTCGTGATAGAGACCACCTGGGAGTCCATAATGCGGCATGGCTTGTATGTTTCCCCAGTTCTTGCATCGTTTGTGCGGCAGTTGAATTGCCGAACAGGTCGTCCGAAGTATGGAGTCCTAAAAGTAAGAGAAGATGAAGAAAGAATTCGGCAGCCCCTAGTACGGTTTAAGCCGTGTTTTGGGCGTGCCGTGATGGTGCCCCTTCCCCTGCGCCCATGGTATTTTGAGGGCTTAGTTATGTACGCGAAGCACTAGTTTTGCTATTTCGCGAGGGCTGGGGTTGGGGCCGCGTTGCTACGCCTGCTCAGAACGTGCCAGGCGGTCTTGTTGTAGGTTACTCCGGGCGCGCTTGACAGTGTCCGACCTTTTAACGGCCGGACTGGAGGACTGCCTAGAGAGGTTGCTTTGTACTTCCGCTGCGAGGGCCGCCGTGTGCTCCTCCGTTCGGAGGGAGCATGCAGTGTTTCCATTGACCGTGATTACTCCTCGAGGGCCTGGCATCTTGAGCTTGAGGTATGCATAGTGCGGTACCGCATTGAACTTTGCAAATGCGGTTCGCCCGAGCAGTGCGTGATAGCCACTGCGGAACGGGACTATGTCGAAGATTAACTCTTCGCTTCAGAAATTATCTGGAGATCCGAAGACCACTTCAAGTGTGACTGAGCCTGTGCAGTTGGCCTCTACACCTGGTATGACGCCTTTAAAGGTCGTTTTGGTAGTCTTAATCCTCGAGGGATCTATGCCCATTTTCCGCACAGTGTCCTGGTAAAGCAGGTTCAGGCTGCTGCTGCCGTCCATAAGGACTCTTGTGAGATGAAATCCGTCAATAATTGGGTCTAGAACCAATGCGGCAAACCCGCCATGACGGATGCTAGTTGGGTGGTCCCTTCGATCAAAAGTGATCGGGCAGGAGGACCATGGGTTGAACTTTGGGGCGACTGGCTCTATCGCGTATACATCCCGTAACACACGCTTCCGTTCCCTCTTGGGGATGTCGGTTGCGTATATCATGTTCACCGTCTGCACTTGTGGGGGAAAACCCTTTTGTCCACTGCTGTTCGGCGGCTTGGGCTCCTCCTCGTCGTCGCTACGTAGCCCCTTGTCTCTATTTTCGGCATTTAACTTGCCTGCCTGCTTCAACACCCAACAATCCCTGTTGGTGTGATTGGTTGGCTTTTCGGGGGTGCCATGTATCTGGCACAAGCGGTCGAGTATTCGGTCCAAACTGGACGGGCCCTGAGTATTTCTTTTGAATGGCTTTTTCCGCTGACCGGATTTGTAGCCTCTGAATCCGGCATTGACTGCTGTATCCTCGTTGATGTCGCTGTTAACACGGCGCTTTTGCATGTTCTGACGCGACCTGCCACTTTTGTCCTTGGTATCCGAATTACCAAGGTTCTTGGGTAAGTTGTTGCTGCGAGCTAGCCAGCTGTCTTCTCCCGCGCAGAAGTGGGTCATGAGTGTTGTGAGGGCTGCCATAGATTTCGGTTTTTCCTGTCCAAGGTGCCGGGCAAGCCACTCGTCGCCGATGTTATGCTTGAAGGCTGCTAGGGCCTATGCGTCCAGACAGTCGACTATTTGGTTTTTCTTTGTTAGGAACCGTGTCCAGAATTGTCTGGCCGATTCCTCTAGCTGCTGAATTATGTGGCTCAGGTCATCGGCGTCTGGTGGTCGCACATAGGTACCCTGGAAATTGTCAAGGAATGCGGCTTCCAGCCCACCCCAAGAACCGATTGATTCTGCTGGCAAGCTGTTAAGCCAATGTCGGGCCGGTCCCTTAAGTTTGAGCGGGAGGTATTTGATGGCGTGTAGATCATCGCCGCGGGCCATGTGGATATGAAGGAGATAATCCTCGATCCATATCGCAAGATCTACTGTGCCATCATATGATTCGATGTTCACGGGTTTGAAACCCTCAGGGATTTTATGATCCATCACTTCATCTGTGAAGCATAGTGGGTGTGCGGCGCCTCTGTATTGGGCTATATCACGACGCAACTCAAATGAGCTTTGTCTATTGTGTTCGGCTCGGCCAGATTTATTATGTCCGGAGTGACGATCCCTGTCACGTGCCATGGGGCGCCCACGTGATCCGTAGATCGATCTTGTTTGTCTTGCCTTGTCCTCTAGTATCTCTTGCAGGTCTGGCGCATTTTCCCGTGCCTT
The DNA here is from genome assembly GCA_032464435.1 of Aegilops umbellulata. Lineage (NCBI taxonomy): Eukaryota > Viridiplantae > Streptophyta > Magnoliopsida > Poales > Poaceae > Aegilops > Aegilops umbellulata. Next base: position 373,840,208 of record CP136058.1, on the reverse strand, counting down.
AGTATGTTTTGAGCGGCGCCGGGGCATGGCTTGAGTGGAGGGTCGAGAGGCCTCTCTGTCACGGCCACGAGGTGGCCGGTCGGCCATGTCATGCGCTGGTGATGTAGGTTTAGGTGCTTCCTCCTCTAATCGGGGTAGCAGCCTGCGCTTTGGGTAACTTTTGGAGGAGCGTTCGAGTTCATACTCTTCGGCCGCAAGGACTTCAGTCCATCTGTCGGTTAGCAAATCTTGATCAGCTCTAAGCTATTGCTGCTTTTTCTTGAGGCTGCTTGCCGTGGCCATAAGCCTGCGTTTAAAACACTCTTGTTCGGCGGGATCCTCTGGCATGACGAATTCGTCATCGTCGTCGAGGCTTGCCTCGTCTTCGGAGGGAGGCATATAATTATCATCCTCAACCTCTCTGTCTGCCGCTCTCTCGTGAGGGCTGGCTTCTCCATCCTCCTGTGCTGAATCTTGCTGGAGGGGATGTTCTACGGCGCTATCCGGAGTATTATTATCTCCCGTGCCGGAATCACCGTTTTTGCTTTGGCGGGATTTAGAGCGGCGCCGCTGACGCCGGCGCTTGGGTTGTTTCTTGGAGGTGTCATCCCCCGCTGTTCCATCGCCATCTCCATCTTTTGGAGTGTCCACCATATATATGTCGTACGACGAGGTGGCCTTCCAGTGCCCTATAGGTGCTGGTTCTTAGTCGTCTCCTGCATCGTCGTCCATGCCGTCGATGTCTTCGGAGTCGAAGTCGAGCATGTCGGTTAAGTCATCGACAGTGGCTACAAAGTGGGTGGTGGGTGGGCTTTGAATTTCTTCATCGTCCGTATCCCAACCTTGCTGACCGTAGTCCGTCCAGGTCTCTCCTGATAGGGAGAGAGACTTTAGTGACTTCAGGATGTCGCCGAAGGGCGAGTGCTGAAAGATGTCCGCAGCAGTGAACTCCATGATCGGCGCCCAATCGGATTCGATCAGCAGGTGCGCGGAGGGCTTGGAGTCCGGAGAGGAATCCGGCCCCTCGGAGTCACGGGCCTTGCGGAGTGCGAGGCTGGTGTTCGGCTCAATCGCCTTTGGGATCGCAGCCCCCGAGGCGGCGTCTAACCGCTCGTCCTCGATAGGTGCAGCCGGCTCCGAATTAAGGGTCGGAACCGAAGCGTGTGCGGCCTCCAGGGCACTGTTCGGCGGCAGAGCTAGATCATGCCCATCGAGACAGTGCGGGGCACTCGGCTGTGGCTTGAATCCGTCGAAGATCAAGTCCGCGCGGACGTCAGCTGTGTAGTTTAAACTTCCAAATCTATCCTGATGGCCAGGGGTGAAGCTTTCGATCTGCTCCAGATGGCCAAGCCAATTGGCCTGCAGTGCGAAGCCGTCGAAAACGAAGATCTGTCCGGGGAAAAAAGTCTCACCCTAGACTGCATCGTTGTTGATGATCGAAGGAGCCATCGGGCCTAAAAGCGACGACACAGAGGAACTCTCAATGAAAGCACCAATGTCGGTGTCAAAACCGGCGGATCTCGGGTAGGGGGTCCCGGACTGTGCGTCTAGGCGGATGGTAACAGGAGGCAAGGGACATGAAGTTTTACCCAGGTTCGGGCCCTCTTAATGGAGGTTAAACCCTATGTCCTGCTTGATTAATATTGATGATATGGGTAGTACAAGAGTAGATCTACCACGAGATCAAGGAGGCTAAACCCTAGAAGCTAGCCTATGGTATGATTGTTGTATGTTCTGTTGTCCTACGGACTAAAACCCGCCGGTTTATATAGACACCGAAGAGGGTTAGGGTTACACAAAGTCGGTTACAATGGTAGGAGATCTAAATATCCGCATCGCCAAGCTTGCCTTCCACACCAAGGAAAGTCCCATCCAGACACGGGATGAAGTCTTCAATCTTGTATCTTCATAGTCCAGGAGTCCGGCTGAAGGTATAGTCCGGCTACCCGAACACCCCCTAATCCAGGACTCCCTCATTGGGGGAGTACATATTTCTCACCGACATTACATTCATGTTTACACACTCATTTCAGTTGTCGGTGTTCATACTTTTTCATTGTAATATCCATGTTAGTTTATTTCCTTTCCTTGCTTTCTTCTTGTGTGTTTGATAAACCTTAAGAAAAAACAAAAAAATAGTTGTAGTTTATTTATTGTCTATGCATGTTTAGTTGTAGTACTAAAGAAAACCCAAAGATATTTCCCGTTCTTCTTTTGCTTGTTGGGAGCTTTCCCATGTAAATAGTTTTTCTCGTTCTTGTTTTACTTCCTTCAGAAAAAAAACTCCAAAAACATTTCAGTGTGTTTCTTTGAAATTATTTTCTTTTCCTTGGGGGTCGAGAGGAGAAGACCACGATGAAAATGTTGAGTGGCTATCATATGCATTATTGTTTATCTAACAAAGAGCCCATATCACCTTGTCTTCTCCTCTGAATAAATGTTGGCAGATTCCAGCTTAGTTCAATGCATGTGCACTATTATTATTATCCACACCGTTCGGTCGTGCAAGTGAAAGGCAATAATGACGATATATGATGAAATGATTGAGATGAGGAAAAGCTGGTATGAACTCGACCTATCTTGTTTTTGTAAATATGATTAGTTCACCGTTCCTAATTCAGCCTATTATGAATGAAACATGTTTGCAATGACAACTAGAGATTATAGTTACTCATGCCATGCATAATTGGCTAGGAGTTTATAATTGTTTACCCTGCGTGCCAACATGAAAATGAAAATGATTGTGATGTAGTATGATAGGATGGTATCCTCCTTTGAATGATTCGAGCAGCTTGACTTGGCATATGTTCACGCATGTAGTTGAAACGAAATCAACATAACCTTTATGATATTTATGTTCATGGTGATTTATATCCTGCTCATGCTTGCATTCAATGTTGTTTAATCTCAATGCATGTTTATGACTGTTGTCGCTCTCTAGTTGGTCGCTCCCCAGTCTTTTTCTAGCGTTCACTTGCACTAAGCGGGAATACTGCTTGGGCATCCACTTCCATAAACCCCAAAGTTGTTACATATGAGTCCACCATACCTACCTATATGCGGTATTTACATGTCGTCCCAAGTAAATTTGCATGTGCCAAACTCTAAACCTTCAAATGATAATCTATTTTGTATGATCGAATCGCTCATGTACCAACTAGGGTTGTCAATATCTTCCATGCTAGGTGGGTTATTCTCACGATTTGTGGACTCCGCTCATCATTCACGAGAAAATGGCTGGTAACTAGGATGCCCAGTCCCATGCTCAAATCAAATCAATATAATTGCAAAGAAAACTCCCCCAGGATTGTTGTTAGTTGGACGGTACCCGTTGTTTTGGACCACCCGTGGAATGTGCTTGTTGGTGGTGGGGGGTTATAAACTCTAACATTCTATTTGGGAACTGCCTATAATGTATCTAGTATGGAAGATACCGAGATCTCTTGGTTTTTATGTTGACAATGAAAGCATGCCGCTCAAAATATTATTTATCTCTGTTTCAAAAACTCGAGCTCTAGCACCTCTGCAAATCCCTGCTTCCCTCTAAGAATGGCCCATCTATTTACTTTTATTGCTGAGTCATCATCTCTTATAAAAAGCACCAGTTAGAGAGCACCACTGTCATTTGTATGCATTGTTATTAATTTATATTGAGTATGACCATGACTGGATCTCTTTTACCATGAATTACAATGTCTAGTCAGTCCTCGATCTTCAGGGGTGCTCTGCATTTATGTTTTGCGGTCTTAGAAAGGGCTAGCGAGATACCATCTTGTTATATCATATCATGATTGTTTTGAAAAAGTGTTGTCATCCAAGATTTATTATTATTGATCGCACTACAAAAAAAAGGACACATCCATGACATTTTGGGCCGAACGAAAATCTGTGGTGTCATACTTATGACACTTCTATGATGATAATTGTGAAAAAACCCAGTATCATCATAGATGTGGTGGGGTCCTACTTCTATGACAAAAAATCATGACAGAAAATGGGATTTTCGTCCTAGGCGGGCCGGAGACGCAGCTGCATGACATTCTTTGGGCCGTCCATGACGGAAAAACCGTGGTAGAAGAGAGGACGTGGAAAATATTGGGGAGTGCCCGGTTACGGTGGGTGGTCGGGGGCCGAGCGATGCGTGTTTCTCTCATACGTACGCGCATGTGTGCGAGGCGTTGGGCTCTAACTGAACCCGTGAGAGGCGTTGGGCTCTAACTGAACCCGAGCGATTGCACTGCAGGCTACGCATTACTGAACCCGAGCGATCAATCGATGGCTGTTAACTGAACCCGATCGAGCGATTCCTTCGCTACTGCTGCTAACTGAGGCCGATCGATGTTGCCTATGGATGAACAATAGGCGTTGCGGGGGGTGGATGAACAGTTCCCGGTGGGGGTGGATGAACAGGACCCCGTGGCGTTGCCTCTGGATGAACAGGACCCTGATCGATCGAGCCGGTTGGGGCTGGATGAACAGGACCCCGTGGAGGAGAGGATGAACAGGACCACCCCGTGGAGGGCAGGATGAAAAGTAGACGGTGGAGGGCAGGATGAACAGTAGCCCGTGGAGGGGTGGTTGAACAGGAGCCCGTGGAGAGGGCTGGTTGAACAGTAGCCGGTGGAGTAGCGCGCGGTGGAGGTTGGATGAACAGTCGCAGGTGGAAGCTGTAGGAGGTCGACGGTGGATGAACATTAGCCCGTGGAGGCTAGAGGGGGTCAACGGTGGAGATGAACAGTATCTCGTGGAGTCCCGTTTTGCGGTACGCCACGCCCCTCCCGATGAACAGGACCCCCGTTTCGACCGTAGAGCTCCAACACAAGTCCGTTTCCTCCATTTTGCGGTACGCCACACCCCTCCCGATCAACAGGACCCCCGTTTCGACCGTAGGAGGTCCGTTTCCTACGTTTTGCGGTACGCCAGACCCCTCTCGATGAACAGGATCCCGTTTCAAACATGTCCGGTCGAACACAAGGCCGTTTCCTCTGTTCTGCGGTACGCCAGGCCTCATTTCCATCGGTTGTTCCGTCCAAGCCCTCCCGATGAACACGACGACGCATTCCGTTCCGACCCAGCCGGTTGGCTCCCCATGAACACGACAACGACGTTGTTTCTCCGTTCTGACCCAGCCATGAACACGAGCCCTGGCCGTACATATGCGCGAGTAGGCGTTCGAGACCCTGCCCGTATGTACATATGTGGCCGTATTTTCTTTCTTGCACACTCACCGATGTACGTACGTGTACATGCTATGTGTGCGTCTCTACTACGACACATGCACGCCTCTACATCGACCAGTATGTACATACACGTTCACGACCAGAATGACAATGTTACGTACGCTTCGACCAGGTGGGTCCCGACTATCAGGCACTTCCTTGCCTGCAAAGATGTAGCTGGTGGGTCCCAGCAGTCAGGGGGGCGAATCGGTTTTTTTGCCCGGACGCACTTCCTTGCGTGCGAAGATGTAGCTGGTGGGTCTCAGCAGTGAGGGGGAAACGTTTTTTCATGAAATATGGTGGCCCGTCCGGTGGGTCCCTGCTGTCAGGTGGAGGAGGCACTTCCTTGCGCCAGCGGTGGACCCAGCTGTCAGCCTCTCCACGTACAATCCACGTTGACCACGCCGCGCCGAGAGCACCAGGGCGGTGGACGATGTCGAGGCCTAGGAAGGGGACGACGCGGAGCCGGGGAAGACGCGGCAGTGGATGCCCACGCATAGAGGAGTACGAGGGTTCACTGGTTCGCCGCGGTGTGGGGTTGCCGTCGCCGCAGAATAACAGGGGGTGTGGGCGAGTAGAGGGATGCCCTGGCCAGCGGTGGGAGTAGTAGGGGCGATGAGGCCTGCACGAGAGGCGGGAGCAGGCGGTCCCACCGGCGCTGGATTTGGCGGCTGGAGCAAGAAGATCAGAGATTGAAGAAACTCGACGGCTGTTGGATTGACATCCAATGGTTACGTCTGCTAGAATCGTTTGTTGACGTATATAATAACTAAAAAATCTTGCATACGCGTCAACTTAATAGGCCTATAAGTTAGACCATTCCCTCTTTTTTAAATAATTTAAATATAGCTCATTGCGACTTCTTATGCAATTTATTGCAGTCCGTTTTTTTGGTTGGCCAGGGCCAATTTTCGCATATTTCTGTGGGTTCCAAACTATTTTTAATACCGAAATGTCGAGCCAGATTTAAAGTACTTTGAAGATATATTTAAATTAGGTTAATGCCCAGTGAAATAGGAATCTGAAAATGTGAATAAATTCAGAAATTATAAAGTAATTGCCAATTTGGCATCTGTTTTTATATTTACAACCCATTTCATATTACTTTCAAGATTTACAGGCATCTTGAAAGAGTTGCAGCTCATCAGGGCAAAGAAAAATAAGTAGCCCTGGATTGGGTATTCTTCAGAAAAAATAAACTGGGCTCATTTCACAAAGAAAAAATAGCTGGGCTGGTCACATGGTGAACATAAAATATAAACCTGGGCTAGACGGGCCACAGCCCAGTTCAAACCCTGCTCCATCTCAACAATAACAAAAAAAATACTGCTCGAGCTGCTACGTCCCAGGTGTCAGCCGATCTTGTGATGTTCACTTGTCTATTGACTATATACCCTCACAATGTTGTGGGTCCCAGATGTTAGGAAAACACTAGGAGGAAGCATTTTATTTTTCCATACACTGACATGGTGGGCCCTAATGTCATCCTCTCCATGTACTTCTGTCGATTCTTGTTGTTTGTTGACCATGTTGACAACGCGAGAGGGCGGCGCCGCGGCGAGCGCACCAAAGCGCGCAGAGGACGAGGGCGAGGCCTCGGACGTCGGCGTTAACGATTTAGGAGACGGTGGGGCGGCGATGCGTGCGCTAAGGCGCAGCCAGCCATGGGAGGCGGAAGTAGGTAGCCCTACTGGCGCTGGTTTGGTTTTGGCGGCTGGAGAAGACAGGACTGAAGAAACACGACAGACTGTAAAAGCAGCAGGAGTACTTAACAACCTTAACTAAAACCAGCAGGGGCACTTAACAACCATAGCTGAAAGCAGTATGAGTACTTATACAGGTTCAACCGTACAAAGCACGCCTCGAATAGTGCTACTTTGCCTAAAGTTAACCAAGGGTGAGGCCGCCAAGCCCCAGGATAAGGCCCAGGCGCCACCCCGCGCATTCACAACCTTCTGAAAGTTGCTTCATCTCGTAATGTGGTCAATAAAAAGGATATTCGCTTTAGATCCATGGAAAAGCAGGAACATAATCTTATGTCCTATTCTCCAAGATGGACGGGCCTTCATTATTTGATACCACCCATGAATAAGTATCTTTTCACCTCCAAGGGGAATGGAGTAGGTCGACATAAATATCATGTTGTGACCAAGCACAAGTCTGACCCGACCGTGGTCAAGCATCTGTATAGGAACAATAGAACTGGGCAGTTTCTGTTTCAAGAAGATCATAGCTGTAAAACTGTGTATAAGTAATAGTTTATGAACAACATATATAACAGAAAATAGCTCGGACCATAAGTTTCTCAACACAGTTGGACCTATTCAACGAGTGCAGCAGTGGCACACATATCCCACGTGGCCTTCCACCATTGAAATGCCCCACAAGGACCTCAAGACTATCAATAAAGTGTAGGAACTTGTGGATGTCGTCCGAGTCAACTTCAGTGCCATCAGTAACAGCTGAGTTATTACAGAATAACAAACGAGCAGCCTGCTTAACTCTGAAAAAACCTACACATGCCACCAGTTATAAGAAAATATTAGTTAGAAGTAGCGTCTTCGTGAGAGATTCGTTGCTACTTCTAAAGTTAAATTGTGATCAGTTAGACAGAATAGGTGGATTAAGAAGTAATCGAGGCAACAAGCAAGAACCAGATACAAAACTAACATGGCTGAACAATTAGAACGACGTCGGGGTGGAAGATCGCGGTGAAGATGAGACCAGGTTCTGCTATTTCCATCAACATTCGTGCGCCAACTTTCAGTCCATAACACTTGAGAAAGTTTATCCAAGTTCGGCCATAAAAAAGCAGCGATCTTCTTGGTTCATGAACCCAACTCCAAACTTATATCCATGGCTTGTCTTCACTGTTACCATTAAACTGGTGTATTCAGTTATGGCAAGGCCGAGCATCTTGAGTACATGTGTTCTGGCAGAGCAAGGAATGCACTGCAGGAAAAATAATATGAGAACACAATGTATTCCCTATATCCAAATCTAGAAATACTTTCCTCCTTCATGTCAGTGTTGACCATGGTACTAGTACCTTTTATCCAAATATAGCAATCCAAATTTCCAAATTAGTCGACATCATGTTCAAAAAACCCCACCCTCCCGGATAGAAAAGACGATTCTAGGAACATACTGTGCGTGTTTTAAAATCCTGTGTTAGGATGAGAAGGAACAAGTGTGGCATCTCACCGAGGGCGCAGGAACCTGTAGGGTCCTCGCACTTTGGGCACTGCAAATGAAACACACTAGATTCAGTAGGAAGAAAAATGCATCAACCGCGGCGGCTGCCATCCTAGGAGTACCCACGACCAAGGGACTTGGATTTATCAGGGATGGATGAAGAATTCGTACCAGGTTCTCCATGAGAAAACCCTATGCAATCATCGAGCGGGGGTTTTCTCTGAACAAGCAGACAAGGGAGAAGGGATTCAGGCCGAGTGAAATATTGCCGCTTCGTCCGTCCAGCTTACTGCTAAAGCTGGAAAGGTGGGGGTTCTTGTGATTTGATGGCTCATTGGGCATTAATGCGGTGCTACGACCGGGGTGTGTCTACCGTGCAAGTTGTGCACTCTAATTTGGTGTATATGGCATGTGGACCCATTGCCGGATGCCCCACATATCAGCGCAAGGAAGTAGAAAGATAGGAGTAACTAGTTATTACACATAAATATATTTTTGACAGAGAGATATTCCCTCTGTAAAGAAATAAAAAGATCTTTTATATCACAACTTTATACATAAGAAAAATCAAGGGGAATATATATAACATCTATAATTATAAGAAACAAAGTTTTTTTAACACGGTATAGATGAGTTGGTGATGATGGTGTGCCTGTCATCCTGCAATATAGGCCGTCCGATTTATATCTGACGGATAGGAAGGAAACTATGGCAACTTTCCAAAAAGGTACCCACACACCTCTCCGCATTTGCAAATAAGGCCTTCTCTCGTTCATCCTTTTCTCTCACAAGATAAAATACTCATACAAATGCATCTTGATGTTACGTGCAATGCACGGGCATTATGGGGGTTCAGCTGACAAATACTCACACAAGATCACGGTTCTGGACTTTGGGCCATAGGCCGGTGGGCCTGCATGTTTGGGGGCCCATGTGTTTTACCTCAGTGCTTTTCATATTGCAAGCGGTCGGTATGGCACTGGTTTTAGATGCTGTCGCAAGGCGAATACACAAAATTGAATAAAGCACAGCAGCTATTGGAATGGAATCAAACGACAGTTCCTAACCAGCCATCAGAGTTGCAATTCTATCAATGATACTATCGTACTACTTATACACACAAGACACTTGTTTCACCATGCCAGAGTATTACATCAAAATCTGTCGGCGGATAGATCAGTTCGGCAGTACTGAAGAATTTCAAAGTTGATTTGGACCAGCTCTCCTTGCCGAGAAAGTTCGATTTTGACATCGTCCCCTACCGCAAGATATGATTTAGATTTGAACCTTGACCATCCTTTAGCATCAATCATCATGCGACCATCCTTTGTACTTACGGTATATTGAGCAGGTTCATTCACACCAAGGTTGCGCATGGTAAAAGAAACTTGGCCGCTATCGCCGGGATTGTTGCACGACTCCCTCGTTGCTCTAGGAATTCTCTATTTGCAAACAAGAAGACATACCCAAATAGTTAGATCAACACAGTGAATCATGAGAAACAACATGGAAATAAAAAAGAATGAAACACTTGGGCGGCCAATGCTTACCAAGAAGGTGGACATGTCAGTTTTTGTAAGGACTTTGGTATATGAAGTGCAAAGTGCAGTCCAGTCTGTTGCCGGTGCAACTGCTCGTTCGATTGCCACTGCACGGGCCGGAGCAGATGCAAGTGCAAGTGTTAGTGCAGGTGCCGAAGTCGCTGCTGCTGCTGCTGCTGCCGGAGATAGTGCTCCTTGTAGAGCACGTGCCGGTGTCGGAGCTGGTGCCGGTGTCAATGCCCAATCCTTCGGTAGATCAGCCTGATCCGCTGACGCGGTCGGTGCCCAATTCTCAGCTAGATCAGACTGAGTTGCTGCCACTGTCAGTGCAAGAGCAACTGCCGGTGCTCGATCCCTTGCTGAAGGTGGTACCGATGTGCGAGACAGCGGCGATCGTGTCTGGTCTGGTATGATCAGCTTTCTAACTTGACTAGGCTTCGTGACCGTGATCCAGTTTTTTTCTTCATTTCTTTTAAACGCAAGAAGGACTAATTGTGTCATTTTTGTTAAACCAAACTGTAGTTCATCATAGGGATTCAGCTTGTACTCAGACAACAGACTGATCCAATTTTTTCCAGTAATATAAGTGATGGACAGTGCCTTCGTTACTGACACGACATAAGAAGTGTGCAAAAATAGCCATCGAAGAGCAAACCAAACAGTTTATTCTGTGATGAATGTCACATGGCAAAACTTGCATCGTAAAATTGCAGGAAAAGAAACAAAACATGACATTAAATCAATAAGATTTAGACAGTAAATCAATAAGATTTACTTGATGTGACACGAGTGAATCCTTACCAGGAAATCACTATGTTGAAGTACTAAACAGAAGATTGATCGTCCAACTACGGGTGGCATGCAGGGGCCCCGCCTACTCCCCCAAGCAGGACAGTCCAAAGGTCGTGACAAATCGTATGGACCGAACATTCATGGGACTGGAAATCCTGGTGGGTGCGATAAACCCTGCAATGCATACAGATATAGGAGTGTAACCAAAATTGATAAACCGTCCTCACAAAAAAGATGATCTGGATACTTCAAAATATACAGACTGAATTGAGTGGACAGACATTAACATAGACCGTTCTCACGACTGACCACACACCAAAAGCGGCAGTAGTAATAAACAATACAGGGTTCACAAACACAAATCACGTATTGAACAATAGTACTTACTACAGACAATCAAAGTTTCACTAATTAAACTCTGCACACTATTCTTGCCACCGACCTGCGGGATCAACCCCGCATAACTGACTAGGCCATGGACTTCGTGAGAGATGTCTACATGCACCATCACCATCTTGTCAACCTTGGAGAACCTAACAGAGTGGTCTTTCCACTCATAAACATGATCATGAAGACAGGTCGCATCAGATTTGTTGGGAAGCTTTACAAGAACCACACCCTTCGTAATCGAAGGCACAACCAGGAAATTGTTGTGGTCAAGTACAGACTCGAGAACACGCCTGACAACAATGCTACAGTAAAACGCTAATTCAGGACACGTGGTGACAAGGACACAACAGCTGGATACTTTAGCAGTAGAACTCATCCTCAGGTCTTCCGGTTCACACAGCATGACTTTGAGAACTTCATCTCCACCGCGGACCTGGTTCTAATTCAAACAGAAACCATATTTTATTACTACCTCCGTTCAGAAATATAAGATGATTTTTTATGTTATACTCCATATATGACTACATATACGCACAGAAATGAGTGAACAAAGACACTAGAACATGTCTTCAAAGGCATGAGAGCAGAAGGATTACTTGCAATATCCATAACACAAGTTACTGAGGCAAATATACCCTCTTCAAAGGTAGCATTGATGTTCATAAAGTACTCCCTCCGTCCCAAAATTCTTGTCTTAGATTTGTCTAGATACGGATGTATCAAGTCACATTTTAGTATTAGATACATCCGTATCTAGACAAATCTAAGACAAGAAATTTGGGACAGAGGGAGTAGTTGAAAGTAATCTATAAGAAATAAGTGTCAACCTCTCACATGTTTTGGTCAAAAGAGGAATTTAGAACCGTCATTTGGCACACAAAAATCACATGCAAGATCACCCAGAAAGTTGTACTACTAGTACTAGTACTGCGTGTTAGATGAAAAAACACAATCAAGATCGAGAAAAAGATCGTCAAGAAGAGATATTACCTGGAATTGCTAAATGAGCGATCCCGTAGAGGGGGGCTTGGACAGGGCGATGGCTTTGAGCTTGTCTGCAGTAGTCTTGGCAGGGTGCTTGCGCTTCTTTGTACCATGAGCCTCGACGGTTTTGGCCAGAGCCATAGACATCACTTCGGCCGGTGCTCCAGCGTCCATCAAGAAACTGTCAAATAGAAATAAAAGAAAAGAAACCATAATCACAAACACAAAAGAAGAAAAGAGAGGGAGTTATAGGATCAGTCTCGGGGTTGCAAGACCGGGCCTTGGCCAGAATCAACACCATTGATGCGCTCACCTTTCCTTCTATGGGAGAGAAGAACAATGGCAGAAGCAGGTCTGGGGTTTTCTTGAAGAAATGAGGAACAAGATGAGGGAGAAGCGAGGGTTGGGTAGAGAGGAAGCTGAGAGAGAAGAGTGAAATGATGGTTTCTTCGTCCATCCAACTTATTGCTGGAAATGAAGGGGTTTTGTGATTTGACGGCTCATTGGGCATTACTGCGGCGCTTCGATCGGGGTATTCTACCGTCACTCTACTACGGAGTAATTTAGTGCATGGCCGGTGGACCCCGATGTTGGCTGTCCCACACGTCAGCGAAAGTGAGTAATTTAGTGCATGGCTGGAGGAGGATCCGCATGGTAGAGCGTGTCCACTGTTTTTCTGAAGAAAAAAATGATTACAACAAGCGTTTCCACTCATACGACGGAGGAGTGCGAAACACGGCAGCACTTGAACATACACAGTGCTCCTACTACTAGGCATGTGCAGTGGTTCATACGTCAGTACTACATAATCTTGTTGCTAGTGTAGTAATATATGACGACGACAAATGATGTTGTGCGCATGTCAACTATATGAACAGTAATGTAGTAACATAGTACCGCTTTCTCGACTGTCCGGTCGAGAATGAACGGTAAGATCAATGTTAACAGAACTAGGTCTACGGCGCACGGAGAGTACGGTGCTACAGTACTCCACGAAATATGAACCATATGAAGCACGAATAGTGTTAGGCAGGGTGTATGAAGGGTGCACGAGATGGGAGCAAAAGTTCCCTTCTCGACCCACTTTTGGGTGTTTGGTAGAGTGCATGAAGGATGCATGAGTCCACACTAGTAGATTAACACAAATACACGAAGAGGAAACAACTACTCCGTCTAGGTGTGTAAGTCATCTTACGTTGTGCACTGCGACCAAGGCGGAGAGGAAAACGAGAAAACTTAATGTCTTTTTGCTAATTAATAGCATTGCATGCAATGAACTAACCACTGCATGTCATGTTTATTAGTCTCAAGTCATTGAAAGCATGCACGGCCCACGTCTCTTATTGGTTGATATGTCACAAAATAAGAAACGGGGAGGGAGTTAATGTACCGTGCCTAAGTGTTTTGGGATTATTTGGTTTTCGTAAGGTGACTTACACACTATATTGAGATGAGAATGCAACCAAACACACCCACACACTTCGTGCTACAGTGACTGATCTGCAACGTCTGAATTTGATTCAACGGTCGTGTTGCGTCGAGACATGGACATGCCCATGCAGAGGGCGCCTAAACACCACCGAAGTCCCTCTGCTTCTCAAGGCGCACGATGTTGGTGATGCAGGGGGCGAAACGGCTGAAAGGCAAAGCAATCTACGGGAAGGCAGAGGGAGCCAGCCGAGGAGCGGGGAATCTTTTGGTTTTCACCATGGTAAAACACCAGTTGACGACTTCTCACATCAAGGAGCAGTGGGTTTTACAAGCGGAGTCATCGTGACTAATTTCTGCCACGCCTGCTCCCGTCAATCAAAAAATTAAAAATCCCGCCGCGCCTGCTCCCGTCAATCAAAAAGTTAAAAATCCTGCCGCACTCAAACACTAGAACAATGCCGCGGTGGATGTTTAAACTTACCTGTCGGCAAGTAGATAAAATAAGGGGTGAAAAAACAAATGTGGCGGCGGCCTAGCTAATAAGTCGAACTAGCCGAACTAGCTACCCACCGTGCTTCACTGATGTACTCGGCGGGAAAAGTGGTCTTTCATGATTTGATGACTCATTTATTTACTTGCTTCGGCGAAAACACGCGGTAGGGCGTCCCATGTCAGGAAGAATATATGCGTGCACCACCCGGGAGGACCCCGAAACCGCGCAGTAGGGTGTGCCATGTCTCGGCATGGAGGAAAAATGTGCGTGTAAAAATTTACTGTATCAGACGTAGTACCTATGGTTCAACCTCGGGACCTAGCCAGTCGGTGGAAAACACCCCACTAGCGACACAGCTTCATCATGCTAACATGGCACGGAGGATAGGTGTGGTTAGCTCCGTCTCAACCAGCCACAATGTCTCTTGTTCTAGGCGATTCTTCTATTTTCCAAGCTTTTTTTAGTTGTATTAACACCACGGCAAGCTAGCGCTGCTCTTCGTGGGTGCCCGTGTAAAGGTTAGACGATGGAGAGAAGAGAGAGATCGCAGACCTGGGACCCACCAGTAAGTGAGTCAACGGTCATGCACGTGTAGACGAGGCACTCCCTCTACTCTACTCAACGTAATACTGTATAAATTCAAGTTATGGGACAAAGCCAACAACCGTTTTTGTTTCAGGCTATCAACTTACGCTTTGTAGTCCAGGTTGCCAGTTCGAATCTTGTCTTTCAGATTTGTTGGTTTTAGGTCCAAATTTGATTAATGACAAGTGGGACCCCCATGTGTTGTTCCGATATTTCAGTGTAGGATGGTTTTTTAACAAACACTTTGCGCGGTTAGACAAGTAACGGCACAAGTCACACGTATTTTGCAAGTTTACAAAAAAAAATGGTAGCGGCATAGAATATCACATCCACCCCGCAGCTTGCTATGGTGATACGAGTTTTTACACCGTTGGAAGTGAGATCCAATGGCTTGGGAGTAGTCTTTGTAATTATGCGCAATTTCCAAACTCTCAAAGGTTTTTTTTGCAAATAAAACATTCAGGCCTCGTGTGTGCCGCTGCATCTTGGATCCAACGGTTCCTCGTTGCTCATATTAGGTGCTCCATGTAGCTTAATTACCCGCTATGGTGATATGAGCATCTAGGTCGTATGATCAGTGATTAGATGGCACATGCGTCGTACTTGTACTTTCTGCGCAATTCCCAAACTCTCACAGCCGTATATTGCAAAAACATTCAAACCTCCTACTGTGGGCCGTTAGATCTCCGTGAACTCGTATCACCATAGAATCTACGGTGCGGGAGCACCTCATATTCTCCCGTGCGAGAAAACATAAGGTGCTCTCGCAGCTTGGATGCTACGGTGATACGAGCTTTAAGGTCGTTTGATCTGAGATCCAATGGCATCTGAGCAGTCTTTGTGCTTGTAAGCAGTGGCCGAACTCTTTGGGGGCTTTTCTGCAAAATACCATTCGAACCACCGAGGGTGTTGGGTCACAAATCCAACGGCTCCAAAGAGCTTGTATCACCAAAGCATCTAAGGTGTGGTAGCACATGATATTCTTACATACAGGAGAATATGATGTCCTCCTTCATCTTAGATGTTACGGTGATATGAGCTTCGAGGTCGATGGATATGGGATCCAAGGGCATCTGAGTAGTTTTTGTACAAATTGTGTGCAATTCTCAAACTCATCAAGGTTTCGTGTAAAAATATTAAGACATCATGTGAGCTGCTATATGTCAGATCTACAAGCTCCAAGCAACTCGTATCGGCATATAGCATCTAAGGTATGGGGGCACATGATATTCTCCTGGCGAGGAGGGTTGGGGGTGCACAACCAATCGGTGGTTGGGACGGTGGGGACAAATATAATCTAAACAACCCTAAACAGAGCTTCACAATTTTATCTAAGGTCGAGGGGGTGACCCCCGACAATCATAGCTCCGCCTAATTAAACACAACATTTGCATGTACTGTAGTACTAGACTTAATATTCATGTTTCAGTATCATGTTCGTTTTAAATATTGAATTGAGGACCATGCATGTCTTACATTTTACTCCCTTTGTTCCTAAATTTAGTCTTTTTAGAGATTTCAAGTGGATTGGCACATACGGATGTGTATAGACATATTTTAGAGTGTAGATTCACTCATTTTGCTCCGTATGTAGTCGCTTGTTGAAATCTCTAAAAGACTAATATTTAGGAACAGAAGGAGTATTTTTTAATTCATGGCATACATGTGTGGTTTAAAAAATAGATGCACTATACTTATTGGATTGTTGTTGTGTTCGTGTGTGGGTGTCATTTGCATTGAAAAACTTAGCAGGGATACCATGAAATGTGAAATCCACGTTGAGATCACTATATCACAAACTCACTCTAATTCAACAACTCGTCATAAATCAATTACCACGTTGAGATTAGTATTTGCAAGGAAAATACGGGCATTGTAATACACATAGATTCGTGCGGCAACTTAAAAGGTTCCTTTCGTATTCTCGAATGGTAGGACCCAACGACGTCCTAGCCAGACCTTGGCTCGTGTTGATCCTAAAAAATAAAAAATAAAAAATCGGGCTCGTGTCCTTCTGGTGGCGTGTGTGGTACGCACATTAGGCAACCCCAACCAGTCGAGCCTCCACGTTTCGAGTCGAAATATCTGGCGGCCAGAATTCCAGCCCTAGAAAATTCCCCTCATGTCCCCGGTCCATAATGACTACCGATGAACAACGGAGGGATGCTTTAGTAACTAGACAACGTTGTGTTCAAAAAAAATTTAACTAGACAATGTTACCTACCGTGCCGAGCACGGTTCAATTCCCTCGGTCGCCGCTCGCCAAGGTCACCCGTCAACTGCATTGCCTAGTAGTACTACTACTACACCAGGATGAGCACAGAATTGAGCCCGTTTGTTCGTGCCTAGTACATGAGTTAATATATCAGGAAATGCACTGGTACAGAGGGATTATCCTTTTGCTCTGCATATAACTTGTCTGAAGTCTAACTAAGCAAAATGTTTGACCAAATCATTTCTTAAGAAATACAATTGAACACATGTATGGCTTGAAAATTTATTGCATGATGCAGGTTATGATATTGTTTCGAATCCTGGATCTTAAATTTCAGAAAATCCAAAAGTGACCATAAATTCTTGAAACTGAGCATGGTCACGTGATATGGCACAAATATTACTTCGTAATTTTTTTCTTCAATTTGAGACAAGCTGCTTATGACAAGTTGCACAAATGAAGAGCCAAGGTATTTTGGAACGAAGACCTGTCACGTTAAGGCGAACACTTTCACTATTGAAACTGTGGGCGTTTACGTGCCGCCACGAGTCCCGCTTCTCATCGGCAGGTGCTGCCCGAGCAAGCGTGTGAGTCGACGGGAGGCGTGTGAGCAGATCGCTGCACCGGCTGACAGGGAGGCGTGCGAGCAGACCGCTGTGCAGGCTCACTGGGAGGCGAGCCCTTTGACCAGGCTCCGCTGCCCACCTTCGTCCCAACTGCCCCCACTTTTAATGTCGTCGGCACCGCAGTTTAGAATCAACCTTGCGCTACCCGGTAGCGCTACAATCTTCTCTCTTCCTCTCCGATTCTCCTGTCATCTACCTCCAACCATCCTGACCTAAACGTACGCCATGCTGCATCATGATGGTCTGCCTTTAGTCTTTAAGTTTCCTGAGGAAGACACCCAGCCGTAGTCTCAAGAACATAAGGCTCTTTGGGACGAGCTTGAACTGGCCTTGGGGGAAGGCGCCGCGCCTGTCCCCGCTCCCGTTCCGGCTCCCGTCGCCCCGACTGCGCCAGCGCCCATCCCCGTGGCATTGATGGGATGGGAGCCGCACATTGTCGCCAAGCTTGATGCCACGGGGTTCCACGAGGTCCCCGCCGACTTTCACGCGCCCGTGCACCTGCCAGCGCATGCGCCTGCGCGTGCACTGATGCGCACGCCCGTGCCAGTGCCCGTGCACCTGCCGGCGCATGCGACTACGCGTGCACTAACGTGCGTGCCCGTGCCGGTGCCCGTGCACACGAATGTCTCCACCGCACCGTTGGCAGCGCATGTCACCGCGCGGGTGCCAGTGCCCCCCTCAGCGGCATGGATGGCCGCCATCGACCGCTTCCTTGCACCAACGCCAGTCGCCTCCTCCCGCCAGTTAACTCGCTCCTGGAGACCGAAGTCCAGAACATTGTGGCCTTTCTTGAAGCTAGGGCCAATGTCCACGAGTACGCCAACAACAGCGCAAGACGCCGCCGTTGCCGTCGGTCAGTGGCCCGACGACACACAGAGCACGGCAGAGGAGCTGCTTCCCACCGCAAGACGCCGCCGCCGTGTAATCTAAATTTGCCATAAAAAACGTTCGGATTGCCATGCTTAAAATCCGAACGTTTATCATTTTAGTTTATTTTAGATCGATCGTCGTATAATTTAATGTTGGAGTCAGATTGAACGAAATCTATGGTTTGATCGATTGAATGCTCTGCTAGAGCCGTACCAAATTAAATAGAAAGTGTCATCAAGCCACATGTATTCCTTGTCATCCAACGACCTAGACTGCTTCAATGTCGAGCACTCAACACATTTACCATGCAGTTAATTTCATGCAAAAAATAGTGCTAATCACATAATAACACGCAAATAATATCCAACTTAATATCCGCATGCACTTAATATACTTCCAAATTAACATGCATTGCACGTATACACTGACTAGTGTTGCTAGCACGTGAAACTGGTGCCGTAACTTATAAATGCGTCCAGATATGGTCAACGGCAACATCGCCCGCGAGTTCTTCGTGTATGCCCGTGCATCTCAACGCAGAAGGGGAGGAGAGAGAGCACACATGGAACCCACCAGTAAGTGAAGGCGAATAGTACTAAAAAATAATATTACATGTTATCAATTAAATAGGCTGTGGTAATATAAAAACATTATGTGAACAAAGGAAGGTACAACAAACATTGTTGTTCTACGTATGTTTCCTATTGACGTGCGACTTGAAGGCCCTGGTCGCATGTTTGATCCTCATCCTTTATTTTTTTAATTTGTATATGGGTCCAAATTTGTTTCATGACATGTGGGCCCCTCGGTGTGTAGTTTGTAGCACTTTAATTTGTGGGTCCAAATTTGTTCCATTCCAAGTGGACTATTGGTGTGTAGTTTTGTAGCTTATTTATAATAATTAAATAGAACAACAGAATTTTTTGCAATAATACCATGGTGCGACGTTGAAGCCGAGAAAGGACGTGTGAGAGAGCGATGATCGAGCTAGAGGGAAATCAACTAGGGGAGTTGCGGGGGTTGCAATGGTGTTTCGAGTAGTTGTGGGCCGAATGCTACGAAAATATAATCTAAACCGACCGGAATAAATGCCTACGCAAATTAATCCAAGGTTGGAGTGCCCCTTGCAATGTAAATAGCTCCGACTTTGCGAGGGATGGAGAGGTAGCTTCAATGTGTGGAAGATACGGCGTGAGAAAGCGAGGTTAATCGAGAGACATGTAGATAGAGAGACAAAGTGAGTGTGGTCCAACATTCATGGAACAAATATATATGCTCTGGAGAGATATTGTCCGATTGAGCTTTTGGCAAGGGTGAGGGCTGTAAGATAGAGCTTGAGAGATAATCCACTCACAGACGTGTAGATATATTTTGTGTGTGGGAGGAAGCAAGGTCGATCGATCACATAGGGTCGTTGTGCGATCGAAAAAGTGAGACGGGTTGGAGAGAGTGACCTAGATAGACAATGTGTGTGAGAGAGTATACAATGTGAATAAGTCGAATTGGGCTCAAGCATGGTGATATATCGTTTTTGTCCGAGAAAGAGCGAGGTCAATCAAGACATACAAAGAGAGAGAGAGG
Source organism: Aegilops umbellulata (assembly GCA_032464435.1). NCBI lineage: Eukaryota > Viridiplantae > Streptophyta > Magnoliopsida > Poales > Poaceae > Aegilops > Aegilops umbellulata. Next base: position 373,820,307 of record CP136058.1, on the reverse strand, counting down.
GAGAGAGACAGCAAGCGTGGCCCGCCATGAGGTCGATAGAGTGGGGGCGGCTTCGATGGACTGACCTAGATAGACAACCTGTGTGAGAGAGTATAGAGTGTGTCGATTGAGGCCCGAATAGGGAGATATATCATTTGTGTGTGAAAGAAAACGAGGTTAAACGAGACTCAGATAAAGAGAGCGAGATTGAGCGAGTGTGGCCCGCTGTGCGGAAGAAAGAGTGAGACAGTCTCGAGGGAGTGACCTAGATAGACAACGTGTGTGCGTGAGCACGAGAGGTTGGGGGATAGATAGGCAATGCATGTATTTAGCACGAGAGGGTGAGAGGAAGAGGGAGAGAGAGAGAGAGAGAGAGAGAGCTTGGCATGGGGTGCAATGGCGGGTGTGTGAGGTAAATACATTTCGTAACAGAGTGGAAAAAGGGGGTTGTGTAGTTGAGAGAGTTAGAGATCGAAACATGGAGAGAAAGAATGGATGTGTGTTGGAAACCGATAGCTTCCTAAGGTGGTTAGGAGAGGAAGATTGACCGATACAGGAAGTATGTAGCATGTGCCGGGGGGCTAAAAACAACATTTGAATGTAGATAGTACGAGACTTAATATCGATGTTTCAATTTGGTGTACATTATAAGATTTGAACTGAGGACCATGCATATAGGTAATTATTTCGAATTCGTGCCATACTAGGTTTCAAAAAGTTGACATTGACTTGATTTGTTGTGCTATTTTGTAGGCCATATGTTTGAATCCATCCAAAAGTTTTCTCACTACAATGGTGTTGATCATATACATATGAATTTGTATTAAAAAAGTAGTGTGGATACAGTGAAATGCGAAATCCACGTTAGAATTGGAGATCGCTATGTGACACACACTCTAATTCAAATAACTAATTATGTGACACACACTCTAATCCACGTTAGCGTGGATACCGTTTCGATTTTTTTTCAAATAACTCCTCATTAATTAATTTATACTCCCTCCGTTCCAGAATATAAGGTGTATTGGTTTCCGTGCAAGTCAACCATTTGAAAGTTTGACCAAGATTATAGAACAAAATAGAAACATCTGCAATACCTAATAGATAAAACATGAAACTACCATTCATGATCGATCAAATGATATAAATTTCATATTGTCAATATCGATGTATTTTTCTAAAAACTTGGTCAAACGTGCACTCGTTTAACTTTTGAAAAAATATATACACCTTATATAAAGGAACGGAGGGAGTAGTATCTCATTTCGAATGACTAATTATTGCAAGGAAAACACAGGCATGGTAATACATACAGATTCGTTTGCAAATGAAAGAAGATTAGTTTGCATTCTCAAATGTAGGCGCACCAGGGTCGTGTCGTGGTGGTCGCGTGTGTCGGACGGACGCGTAGCACCCAGCCACCCACCCCCCCTCCCTCACTCCCCCCCACCCAAAAAAAGGACGACGACAAAATAAGTTCGCGCTTCCACATTTCGGATTGAAATATCTGGCGGCCCCCATTCTAGCCCTGCAAAATCTCCCTTCTCAACCGTCCCCTTCCGCGCCCAGATTTGCTCAAATCCCTAATTCGCCGCCAACCCAAGCAAAGTTCGAATCGCCCCTCGTCTCGTCTCTTTCCCCACCTCTGTGCCGGACGACGACAACGAAGACGATGGTCGCGCTTCACCACCGCACCGGAGCTACCTCATCTACGCCCTCGTCCACCGCACCGGGTGGTCCACCGACAACGTCGGTCGCTGCAACAAACGTGCCTCACAGCCACCGACTTCCACCGCATCAGGTGCGCTTTACCGACCCCGTCTCCCAGCTCACCGGGGCTACTTCACCGAGCACATCGTCGCGCCTCCGCCCCCCGAGGCCGCTGGGGCTTCACCAACGGTCTCGTCCACCGCATCATAGCGCTCCGCTGCCACTCAAGATCTGCATCCGTGCGTGGCCAGTCAACGTCAGCGCATCACCCTCAACGGCTCTGAAGTGACCCGCACTCTAGCTAGGCCAGCATGCCCAAACGCTGGCCCGAACTAGGTATCCATACATCACTCCCTTCACTGTTCCGACGATGTTTGGATATCCTTTCACTGCTCTCTTAGCTTACACGCCGATCCAACTCTGACTTTAACTCTTATTACTTCTGGAGATATCATCTGAAACAAGCAAATCCATTTTTTAGCGAAGCATGACGGCGCTACGGGATCTGGTACACATCCTGCACACCCGTATAACCTTGTAAGTATCTGTCCTCCGGTACAACAGCAAGGTCGATTCCTCTTGTTTGATCAGCCATTCGCCATGTCAAAAATGCAGAGGGGGATGCAAGGAGCACAAGGCCTGCACATCCAAGCAAGTGGTAACATGGACTTGTACATGGAACATCGCAAGCGCAAGCAGAGCTGTAGTGAGCCTGTACAACGAGCTAGCGTAAGTCCCTGCATTTCATTTAATTCGTACTGGCGTTCATGTATGATTTGTGTGCAGTGGCAGATCCACAAATTCAAGTTACCAGGGGCGAACATTTAACTTAAAAAATATGAAGGCACTTGCACTCCAGAAATCAACATAACTTGAGAAATGTGAAGCTACATGCACTTTGAAAACCAGCTAATGATCCAAAGTAGTTCAGATTGTAAACACTAAATGATGCAAGCACCAAAAAACACAAAATGCAACATGGTGTAGAAGGACTACAAACATGGTATTTACCTGCTTGAATTATTCGTTCTCTGGCTGAAAATATCGAAGTGTAATTGCACCTATAACCAGTGCGCAAACTGCATATCAATATATCTATCATGCACAAGTATGCCAATAGTTTCAAACAACAGATTAGAAAAGTATTTATGCTACCTTGTCATGATACGGGGACTTTCTGGTAGATGGCCTCGACGTTTCCTCAAGCCATGAAAATGCACTATAATTTGCTTGTCATCAATGCCTGCAAATCTCTATGTCTCTCTCAACATAGCAGATCATCATTACACACTAAATCCTTCAATGGGAGCTTGCAAAATGCTTGCATTAGATGCCTCATTAGACACTATATGTTCATCACCAGGAGCATGTAAAATGTTTGCATCAAATCCTTCATTAGCAGTCTGTTCATTAGACACTTCAGGCTCCAGAACAACATGAGCTTGGATGTTTGCATCGGAAACTTGATTAGATACATTAGATTCAGTCAGTTCAGTATTGATTGGGGGAGCTATAAAATAAGTAGAAATTGGTTCCATTTTCTCATAGATTCCCTACATACAAGCAGTTTTACAACACCGTCAGGTTTAACTATTGGCCAAAAATTGAAGAGTTGAATTAGATATAATCAGGGCAGTGATGTACCTGCTCGTTGCGCATGCTACTCTTGCAAGACGCAACTGTCCATTTGCGCAAGCTCGATGCCATGCCGGTGTTGCCGCCGTTGCCTCCCACGCAGGCTACACCCAGGGTTGGATCTTCATCTTCTTGTCCTTCCGTTAGCTTGAAGCCCAGCGACCGCCCTCCAACGAGGGCACGAGGAAGTGCTGTGTCGGTCTGTCCAGCGACGGCTAGGTTAGGAGCGAACCAGACTGGAGGCTGGAGCGGATGAATTGGTATTTTTCCTGCTGTCGATCGATATGGGAGGCGCTCGTTTGGGCCGCGAGCTTGCTATAGGGCATGCCTTGCACTTATGTTATTGGCCTATCCAAATTGAAACATTTTTCTTCATTTTTACATTGTCTGCTCGTGCGTTGGGACAAACAAAAATAGCCTGGGCCAACCTGGACGACTCAAACTAGGTGCACACTTTCGAGCCACCCGAGGCGGCCGCCCATACCAGCCCCTATGGTGGCGTCGTGATACGTCTCCAACGTATCCATAATTTTTTATTGCTCCATGCTATATTATCTACTATTTTGGACTATATTGGGCTTTATTTTCCACTTTTATATTATTTTTGGGACTAACCTATTAACCGGAGGCCCAGCCCAGAATTATTGTTTTTTGCCTATTTCAAAGTTTCGGAGAAACAGAATATCAAACGGAGTCCAAACGGAATAAAACCTTCCGGAACGTGATTTTCTCACCGGACGTGATCCGAGAGACTTGGACCCTACTCCAAGGGACAAGAGAGGCGGTCACGAGGGTGGGGGCGGGCCCCCCTCCTAGGGCGCGCCCCCTGCCTCGTGGTCCCCCTGTTGCTCCACCGACGTACTCCTTCCTCCTATATATATATATATATATATATATATATATATATATATATATATATATATATATATATATATATACACGTACCCCCAAACGATCAGATACGGAGCCAAAAACCTAATTCCACCGCCGCAACTTTCTGTATCCACGAGATCCCATCTTGGGGCCTGTTCCGGAGCTCCGCCGGAGAGGGTCGTCATCATGGAGGACTTCTACATCATCCTAGCCTCTCCGATGAAGTGTGAGTAGTTTACCTCAGACCTTCGGGTCCATAGTTATTAGCTAGATGGCTTCTTCTCTCTTTTTGGATCTCAATACAATGTTCTCCCCCTCTCTTGTGGAGATCTATTCGATGTAATCTTCTTTTTGCGGTGTGTTTGTTGAGATCGGTGAATTGTCGGTTTATGATCAAGTCTATCTATGAATAATATTTGAATCTTCTCTGAATTCTTTTATGTATGATTGGTTATCTTTGCAAGTCTCTTCGAATTATCAGTTTTGTTTGGCCTACTAGATTGGTTTTTCTTGCCACGGGAGAAGTGCTTAGCTTTGGGTTCGATCTTGCAGTGTCCTTTCCCAGTGACAGAAGGGGCAGCAAGGCACGTATTGCATCGTTGCCATCAAGGATAACAAGATGGGGTTTTTATCATATTGCATGAAACTATCCCTCTACATCATCTCATCTTGCTTAAGGTGTTACTCTGTTTTTAACTTAATACTCTAGATGCAAGCTGGATAGCGGTCGATGAGTGGACTAATAGTAGTAGATGCAGGCAGGAGTCGGTCTACTTGTCTCGGACGTGATGCCTATATACATGATCATACCTAGATATTTTCATAACTATGCTCAATTCTATCAATTGTTCAACGGTAATTTGTTCACCCACCGTAGAATACTTATGCTCTTGAGAGAAGCCACTAGTGAAACCTATGGCCCCCGGGTCTATTCTCATCATATCAATCTCCATCACTTTAATCTTGCTTTGCTTTTTACTTTGCCTTTTACTTTTACTTTGTATCTCTATACCAAAAATACCAAAAATATTATCTATCATCTCTATCAATCTCACTCTCGTAAGTGACCGTGAACGGATTGACAACCCCTAATCGCGTTGGTTGCGAGTAGCTATCATTTTTTGCAGGAACGAGGGACTTGAGCGTGGCCACCTACTGGATTGATACCTTGGTTCTCAAAAACTGAGGGCAATACTTACGCTACTTTGCTGCATCATCCTCTCCTCTTCGGGGAAGACCAACGCAGTGCTCAAGAGGTAGCAAGAAGAATTTCTGGCGCTGTTGCCGGGGAGTCTACGCAAAAGTCAACATACCAAGTACCCATCACAATCCCTATCTCTCGCATTACATTAGTTGCCATTTGCCTCTCGTTTTTCTCTCCCCCACTTCACCCTTACCGTTTTATTCGCCCTCTCTTTCCCAATCTCCTCCCCTCTCTTTCCGTTTGCCTTTTTCTCGCTTCCCTTTTGTTTGCCCGTGTGTTGGATTGCTTGTTTGTCGCGATGGCTCAAGATACGACCAAATTGTGTGACTTCACCAATACCAATAATAATGATTTCATTAGCACTCCGATTGCTCCTCTTGCCAATACTGAATCTTGTGAAATCAATACTGCTTTGTTGAATCTTGTTATGAAAGATTAATTCACCGGCCTTCCTAGAAGATGCCGCTACTCATCTTAATAGCTTCGTTAATTTATGTGATATGCGAAAGAAGAAAGACGTTGATAATGACGTTGTTAAATTGAAGATATTTCCTTTTTCGCTTAGAGATCGTGCTAAAGCTTGGTTTTCGTCTTCGCCTGGAAATAGTATTGATTCTTGGAACAAGTGCAAAGATGCTTTTATCTCTAAGTATTTTCCTCCTGCTAAGATCATCTCTCTTAGAAACGACATTATGAATTTTAAGCAACTTGATCATGAACATGTTGCACAAGCTTGGGAGAGAATGAAATTAATGATACGTAATTGCCCTACTCATGGTTTGAATTTGTGGATGATTATACAAAAAATTTATGTCGGGTTGAATTTTGCTTCTAGAAATCTTTTAGATTCGGCCGCGGGAGGCACTTTGATGGAAATCAATTTAGGATATGCTACTAAACTCCTAGATAATATTATGGTTAATTATTCTCAATGGCACACTAAAAGATCCACTAATAAAAAAGTGCATGCTATAGAAGAAATCAATGTTTTGAGTGGAAAGATGGATGAACTTATGAAATTATTTGCTACTAAGAGTGTTTCTTCTGATCCTATTGATATGCCTTTGTCTACTTTGAATGATAATAATAATGAATCTATGGATGTGAATTTTCTTGGTAGGGATAATTTTGGTAACAACGCGTATAGAGGGAATTATTATCCTAGGCCTTATCCTTGTAATCCTTCTAATAATTATGGAAATTCCTACAACAACTCTTATGGAAATTTTAATAAGATGCCCTCTGAATTTGAGAATAGTGTTAAAGAGTTTATGAATTCACAAAAGAATTTTAATGCCTTGCTTGAAGAGAAATTGCTTAAAGTTGATTATTTGGCTAGGAACATTGATAGAATTTATCTTGAGGTTGATTTAAAGCTTAGATCTATTCCTCCTAAGCATGATATCAATGAGTCTCTCAAAGCCATGAGAATTTCCATTGATGAGTGCAAGGAAAGAACCGCTAGGATGCGTGCTTCGAAAGATGCCTTTATTAAAGAGTGTTCTTCCAATTCCTATGAAAATCAAGATGAAGATCTAAAAGTTATTGATGTGTCCCCTATTAAATCTTTGTTTTGCAATATGAATCTTGATGAAACTGAATATGATCTTCCTTTACCTAGAAGGCGTTCCAAAAATTCGAAGTATTTAGATCTTTATGATGAAATTAATGAAAGTGGGATTGAAAGAAATAAAACCCTAGATATTGCTAAACCCACTATATTGGATTTCAAGGAATTTAATTATGAAAGTTGCTCTTTAATTGATTGTATTTCCTTGTTACAATCCGTGCTAAATTCTCCTCATGCTTATAGTCAAAAGAAAGCCTTTACCGAACATATTGTTGATGCCTTGATGCAATCTTATGAAGAAAAACTTGAGTTGAAAGTTTTTATCCCTAGAAAACTCTATGATGAGTGGGAACCAACTATTAAAATTAAAATTAAAGATCATGAGTTTCATGCTTTGTGTGATTTGGGTGCTAGTGTCTCCACTATCCCCAAAACCTTGTGTGATTTGCTAGATTTCCGTGACTTTGATGATTGCTCTCTAAACTTGCATCTTGCGGATTCAACTATTAAAAAACCTATGGGAAGGATTAATGATGTTCTTATTGTTGCAAATAGGAATTATGTGCTCATAGATTTTATCGCTCTTGATATAGATTGCAATCCTTCTTGCCCTATTATTCTTGGAAGACCCTTCCTTAGAACGGTTGGTGCGATTATTGATATGAAGGAAGGAAATATTAGATTCCAATTTCCATTAAAAAAGGGCATGGAACACTTTCCTACAAAGAAAATAAGATTTCCATATGAAACTATCATGAGAGCCACTTATGGATTGCCTACCAAAGAAGGCAATACCTAAATCTTTCCTCGCTTTTATTCCTAGCTAGGGGCGTTAAACGATAACGCTTATTGGGAGGCAACCCAATTTTATTTTATTTTTTTGTTTTTGCTTCTGTTTAGGAATAAATAAACCATCTACCTTATGTTTAGATCTGGTTTTGTGTTTTAATTAGTGTTTGTGCCAAGTTAGACCTATAGGATCTTCTTGGATGATAGTTATTTGATCTTGCTGTAATTTCCAGAATCTTTCTATTCATGAAAACAATTGTTAAAAATCACCAGAACGTGATAAAATAATGATACCAATTGCTGCTGATCAATAAACAAATTGTCTAGGTCTTCCTATTTTGGTAGATTTTTTGGAGTTTCAGAAGTTTGCGTTAGTTACAGATTACTACAGACTGTTCTGTTTTTGACAGATTCTGTTTTTCGTGTGTTGTTTGCTTATTTCGATGAATCTATGGCTAGTAAAATAGTTTATAATCCATAGAGAAGTTGGAATACAGTAGGTTTAACACCAATATAAATAAAGTATGAGTTCATTAAAGTACCTTGAAGTGGTCTTTTGTTTTCTTTCTCTAACGGAGCTCACGAGATTTCTATTGAGTTTTGTGTTGTGAAGTTTTCAAGTTTTGGGTGAAATCTTTTGATGGATTATGGAACAAGTAGTGGCAAGAGACTAAGCTTGGGGATGACCATGACACCCCCAAGATAATCCAAGGACACCAAAAAGTCAAAGCTTGGGGATGCTTCGGAAGGCATCCCCTCTTTCGTCTACTTCCATCGGTAATTTTACTTGGAGCTATATTTTTATTCACCACATGATATGTGTTTTGCTTGGAGCGTCTTGTATTATTTGTGTCTTTGTTTGTTAGTGTGCCACAATCATCCTTGCTGTACACACCTTTTGAGAGAGCCATATATGAATTAAAATTTGATAGAATACTCTATGTGCTTCACTTATATCTTTTGAGCGTTGTAATTTTGCTCTATGTGCTTCACTTATATCTTTTGAGCGTTGTAGTTTTGCTCTATGTGCTTCACTTAGATCTTTTAGATCACGGTGGTGGATTTGTTTTAAAGAAACTATTGATCTCTCATGCTTCACTTAGATCATTTTTAGAGTCTTAATAGCATGGTAAATTGCTTAATAATAATATGCTTGGTATTCAAGATATGTGAAACTTTCTTTTGAGTGCATTGAATACTAAGAAAAGATTGAAGCATGATAATTGTTTTGAGATATGAAGATGGTGATATTAGAGTCATGCTAGTTGAGTAGTTGTGAATTTAAAGAATACTTGCATTGAAGTTTGTGATTCCCGTAGCATACACGTATGGTGAACCGTTATGTGATGAAGTCGGAGCATGATATTTTTTTGATTGTCTTCCTTATGAGTGGCGGTCGGGGACGAGCGATAGTCTTTTCCTACCAATCTATCCCCCTAGGAGCATGCGCGTAATACTTTGCTTTGACAACTTCTAATTTTTTGCAATAAGTATATGAGTTCTTTATGACTAATGTTGAGTCCATGGATTATATGCACTTTTTCCTTCCTTCCACCATTGCTAGCCTCTCTAATGCCGCGCACTTTTTGCCGGTATCATACACCCACCATATATCTTCCTCAAATCAGCGACCATACCTACCTATCATGCCATTTCCATAGCCATTCCGAGATATATTGCCATGCAACTTTCCACCGTTCCGTTTATTATGACACGCTCCATCATTGTCATATTGCTAGCATGATCATGTAGTTGACATCGTATTTGTGGCAAAGCCACCATTCATAATTCTTTCATACATGTCACTCTTGATTCATTGCATATCCCGGTACACCGTCGGAGGCATTCATATAGAGTCATATTTGTTCTAAGTATCGAGTTGTAATTGTTGAGTTGTAAGAAAAATAAAAGTGTGATGATCATCATTTTTAGAGCATTATCCCAAGTGAGGAAAGGAAGATGGAGACTATGATTCCCCCATAAGTTGGGATGAGACTCCGAACGAAAAATAAAAAAATATAAAAAAAGGAGAAAAGAGGCCATAAAAAAAGAAAAGGCCCAAATAAAAAAAGAGAGAAAAAGAGAGAAGGGACAATGTTACTATCCTTTTACCACACTTGTGCTTCAAAGTAGCACCATGATCTTCATGATAGAGAGTGTCCTATGATATCACTTTCATATACTAGTGGGAATTTTCATTATAGAACTTGGCTTGTATATTCCAATGATGAGCTTCCTCAAATTGCCCTAGGTCTTCGTGAGCAAGCAAGTTGGATGCACACCCACTTAGTTTCTTTTGTTGAGCTTTCATATACTTATAGCTCTAGTGCATTCGTTGCATGGTAATCCCTACTCACTCACATTGATATCTATTAATGGGTATCTCCATAGCCCGTTGATACGCCTAGTTATTGTGAGACTATCTTCCCCTCTTTTTGTCTTCTCCACAACCACCATTCTATTCCACATGTAGTGCTATATCCATGGCTCACGCTCATGTATTGCGTGAAGATTGAAAAAGTTTTGAAAATGTTAAAGTATGAAACAATTGCTTGGCTTGTCATCGGGGTTGTGCATGATTTAAATATTTTGTGTGGTGAAGATAGAGCATAGCCAAACTATATGATTTTTGTAGGGATAACTTTCTTTGCCATGTTATTTTGAGAAGACATAATTGCTTTATTGGTATGCTTGAAGTATTATTATTTTTATGTCAACATAAACTTTTGTCTTGAATCTTTCGAATCTGAATATTCATACCATAATTAAGAAGATTTGAATTGAAATTATGCTAAGTAGCACTCCGCATCAAAAATTCTCTTTTTATCATTTACCCACTCGAGGACGAGCAGGAATTAAGCTTGGGGATGCCTGATACGTATCCAACGTATCTATAATTTTTTATTGCTCCATGCTATATTATCTACTGTTTTGGACTATATTGGGCTTTATTTTCCACTTGTATATAATTTTTGGGACTAACCTATTAACCGGAGGCCCAGCCCAGAATTGCTGTTTTTTGCCTATTTCAGAGTTCGGAGAAACAAAATATCAAACGGAGTCCAAACGGAATAAAACCTTCGGGAACGTGATTTTCTCACCGAACGTGATCCAGGAGACTTGGAACCTACTCCAAGGGACAAGACATGCGGTCACGAGGGTGGGGGTGCGCCCCCCCTCCTAGGGCACGCCCCCCTGCCTCGTGGGCCCACTGTTGCTCCACTGACGTACTCCTTCCTCCTATATATACCTACGTACCCCCAAATGATCAGATACGGAGCCAAAAACCTAATTCCACCGCCGCAACTTTCTGTATCCACGAGATCCCATCTTGGGGCCTGTTCCGGAGCTCCGCCGGAGAGGGCCGTCATCATGGAGGACTTCTACATCATCCTAGCCCCTACGATGAAGTGTGAGTAGTTTACCTCAGACCTTCGGGTCCATAGTTATTAGCTAGATGGCTTCTTCTCTCTTTTTGGATCTCAATACAATGTTCTCCCCCTCTCTTGTGGAGATCTATTCGAGGTAATCTTCTTTTTGCGGTGTGTTTGTTGAGACCGATGAATTTTCGGTTTATGATCAAGTCTATCTATGAACAATATTCGAATCTTCTCTGAATTCTTTTATGTATGACTGGTTATCTTTTCAAGTCTCTTCGAATTATCAGTTTGGTTTGGCGTACTAGATTGGTTTTTCTTGCCATGGGAGAAGTGCTTAGCTTTGGGTTCGATCTTGCGGTGTCCTTTCCAAGTGACAGAAGGGGCAGCAAGGCACGTATTGCATCATTGCCATCGAGGATAACAAGATGGGGTTTTTATCATATTGCATGAAACTATCCCTCTACATCATGTCATCTTGCTTAAGGCGTTACTATGTTTTTAACTTAATACTCTAGATGCATGTTGGATAGCGGTCAATGAGTGGAGTAATAGTAGTAGATGCAGGCAAGAGTCGGTCTACTTGTCTCGGACGTGATGCCTATATACATGATCATACCTAGATATTCTCATAACTATGCTCAATTCTGTCAATTTCTCAACAGTAATTTGTTCACCCACCGTAGAATACTTATGCTCTTGAGAGAAGCCACTAGTGAAACCTATGGCCCCCGGGTCTATTCTCATCATATCAATCTCATCACTCTAATTTTGCTTTGCTTTTTACTTTGCCTTCTACTTTTTACTTTGTATCTCTATACCAAAAATACTAAAAATATTATCTATCATCTCTATCAGATCTCACTCTCGTAAGTGACCATGAAGGGATTGACAACCCCTAATCGCGTTGGTTGCGAGTAGCTATCGTTTTGTGAAGGTACGAGGGACTTGAGCATGGCCTCCTACTGGATTGATACCTTGGTTCTCAAAAACTAAGGGAAATACTTACGCTACTTTGCTGCATCATCCTCTCCTCTTCCGGGAAAACCGATGCAGTGCTCAAGAGGTAGCATGTCGCCCCTTTTTGCGTGTATGATAGGGGTAGTGAAAAATATTCCAGTGGCGCTTTTGATTTACCCACAGAATGGTTGAATTGCTTGTTTCTATGAACTAAGTTCGCCAATGATGTGAAGGATGCCAGTCTTTTCATCCTATTGTAGATTGCTTAGATCTCGATATGCCAAAAGTAATCGCATGAAATATACAGTAAAAGCCAGTGTGATGTGTGTGGCTACAAATAGTCTGACTACATGTCCTCATATAACATATCAAGGACGCACCATCTTACCAGATTAACCATTCGACTTACCAATGCAGTGTGGGAAGAAAGAAGTATTGGGACTGCATATCCAAGAAATTGATGCCATGGACTCCTTCGTACAACCTTGTAAGCGAAAAAGAAGTTGTAGTGTGCCTGTACAAAGAACTAGCGTAAGTTCAATTACCTGCTTCTCGGAATTTTAGTCAGCCACTTATTGCAAAATTGTTCAATTACGTTTCTTGGATTAATTTAGTTTGCTACTGATTACATAATGCCACAGCCTGTTAATCCTATTATAGACTGCACCTATCTATGTGTTTGATACTTACTATTAAGAATTTCCTGTTTGCCTGAACTTAAATAGATACTTGTTTGTTTAACTGCTTTGCTGCTGCAACAACGGGTTACAATGATGTTAATAACTACTTTTCAGCATCGAATTGAAACTCTTTAATTCCTTGTTTGTTTAAGTGGTTTGCTGTTATAACTCCCAGTTGAGATGTTTTGCTAACTTCAACGTTTTTGAATCCAATCGGAACTTTAATGGCAAAACAGGTTAGCCCAAGATCAAAGAGCGAGGTCCCCATGGACGTTGTATCATCCCACAGCAGTGGCACCGGCCCAATCGTGCATTATGAATTGCCAACTGCTGATACGTCTCCAACGTATCCATAATTTTTGATTGTTCCATGCTATTATATTATCTGTTTTGGATGTTTAATGGGCTTTACTATGCACTTTTATATTATTTTTCGGACTAACCTATTGACCCAGAGCCCAGTTCCAGTTCCTGTTTTTTCCCTTGTTTCAGTGTTTCGAAGAAAAGGAATATCAAATGGAGTCGAAACGGAATGAAACCTTCTGGAGAAGTTATTTTTGGAAGGAAAGCAACCTGATAGACTTGGAGTGCACGTCAGGAAAGAAACAAGGTATCCACGAGGTAGGGGGCGCTCCCACCCCCCTAGGGCGCGCCCTCCACACTCGTGGGCCCCTCGTGGCTCCCCTAACGTATTTCTTCCGCCTATGTATATATATATACATCCATATACCCTAAAAACTTCAGGGAACATAATAGATCGGGAGTTCTGCCGCCGCAAGCCTCTGTAGCCACCAAAACCCAATCGGGACCCTGTTCCGGCACCTTGCCGGAGGGGGGAACCCTCATCGGTGGCCATCTTCATCATCCCGGCGCTCTCCATGACGAGGAGGGAGTAGTTCACCCTCGGGGCTGAGGGTATGTACCAGTAGCTATGTGTTTGATCTTTCTCTCTCTCTCGTGTTCTTGATTTGGCACGATCTTGATGTATCGCGAGCTTTGCTATTACAGTTGGATCTTATGTTGCTTCTTCCCCTCTACTCTCTTGTAATGGATTGAGTTTTACCTTTGAAGTAATCTTATCGGATTGAGTCTTTAGTGACTTGAGAACACTGGATGTATGTCTTGCCGTGCGTATCTGTGGTGACAATGGGATATCACGTGATTCACTTGATGTATGTTTTGGTGATCAACTTGCGGGTTCCACCCATGAACCTATGCATAGGGGTTGGCACATGTTTTCGTCTTAATTCTCCGGTAGAAACTTTGGGGCACTCTTTGAGGTCCTATGTGTTGGTTGAATAGATGAATCTGAGATTGTGTGATGGATATCGTATAATCATATCCACGGATACTTGAGGTGACATTGGAGTATCTAGGTGACATTAGGGTTTTGGTTGATTTGTGTCTTAAGGTGTTATTCTAGTACGAACTCTAGGGCTGTTTGTGACACCTGTAGGAATATCCCAATGGATTGATTGGAAAGAATAACTTTGAGGTGGTTTCGTACCCTACCATAATCTCTTCGTTTGTTCTCCGCTATTAGTGACTTTGGAGTGACTCTTTGTTGCATGTTGAGGGATAGTTATATGAGCCAACTATGTTATTATTGTTGAGAGAACTTGCACTAGTGAAAGTATGAACCCTAGGCCTTGTTTCCTAGCATTGCAATACCGTTTACGCTCACTTTTATCATTAGTTGCCTTGCTGTTTTTATATTTTCAGATTACAAAAACCTATATCTACCATCCATATTGCACTTGTATCACCATCTCTTCGCCGAACTAGTGCACCTATACAATTTACCATTGTATTGGGTGTGTTGGGGACACAAGAGACTCTTTGTTATTTGGTTGCAGGGTTGCTTGAGAGAGACCATCTTCATCCTGCGCCTCCCACGGATTGATAAACCTTAGGTCATCCACTTGAGTGAAATTTGCTACTGTCCTACAAACCTCTGCACTTGGAGGCCCAACAACGTCTACAAGAAGAAGGTTGTGTAGTAGACATCAAGCTCTTTTCTGGCGCCGTTGCCAGGGAGGTGAGTGCTTGAAGGTATATCTTTAGATCTTGCAATCAAATATTTTTGTTTCTTGTTTTAGCACTAGTTCAGTTTATAAAATAAAAGTACAAAAAATGGAATTGAGTTTGTCTCATACGCTTCATCTTTATCTTTCGTGAGTATGATGGAAAGGAAAATTGTGCCAAAGTTTTAGAAGAAGAATGCATTAAAAAATTTGGCACTATATCTTTGAATGATGAGCATGATTGCAATGTTGTTAGTATGAACTCCTTGAATATCCATAGTACTAATGATGATTGCACTAGTTATGATGAAAATGTCTCCTATAAACATGTCAATTTTTGTGGAGTGCATTGGATTTGTAAGTACACACCAAATAGGGAAGATATATATTGCAAGAGGCATAAGTACTTAGAAACTAAATTGTTGCAAGAGAGGCTAGATGATTGCGCTGAAAGATTCAATATTTATCGCGCCCCTTGTGAACTTTGCAATGAACATGGTCATTTAAAGCTCCAATGCTATTTGTTTCATGATCAAGTCGTGTCCAAAAATTGTGATAACTTGATTACCCTTGAGCATCATAAAGAGCTTAGTCTTGTTTTGGGTTATGAAGAAATGAAACGTATAACTGAGGGTATTCCAAAATTTAATCTTGATAGATTTCTTGATTTTGATCTAGAGAAGATTTATATGTATTGTGTGGTGAATTGCATTGAAAATCCTTATATTTCCAATTATATAAAGAAAAGAAAACAAATAGAAGATGAAGAGAATGCTAACGAAAGGGAAGAGACTTCCCAATATCCTCCTATTATTTCTTATGATGAATCAGGTTCCGAGGAGGAGCCTTCTATTCAACCAATCTCATTAATAAGGAGCTCCAAAAAGAGGATTGAACCCACACATGACGTGGTGAAGAAAAAGAAAAGAAAAAGGAGGAGAGGTAAAAAGATATCTCTCCCAAATAATGTTGCTCCTATTATTGTTGTGCCTCATGAAAATGAATCAAAAATAATTATGGAAGATGGTGCACTTGATGATGATCTCGTTATGCCTATTGCTTGTTGTGATGATTATGATTGGGAAGATAATGATACTTCTTATGATCTTGAAAATATTTTTGGCACTTGCTTGGAAGAATGTGATAATAATGTTTGCTATACTATTGGTGCTATCCATACTATTAATGATGAGAGTGATTATGCTTATGATATGAAAAGGCCCAAGCTTGGGGATGCTATGTTTGAAGAAGATGATGTTTTTGAGAATATATTTGCTGCAATTAATGTTTGTCCCAAGCTTGGGGATGCTACGTTTAATGAAGATGGTATTTTTAGCCTCCCAAGTTTTGATATGCAAAGTTGTTGTGATGATAGCATGCCTCCTACTTATGACGATTATATTTATGAAAGTGGGTTTGGAAGTGTGTCAACTTTAGGAAGTAATGATCCCACTATTTTGGAGGATGTTGAATCTTATTATGATAATTATGAAAGTGGATTTGGAGAGGTCATGACTTTATTTAGTGATGTCTCCACTATCTTGGAAGAGGTTTCAATCGATTATGACGAGAACAAAGTTGCTACTTACGATGATTATTGTGATGAACCTTATGCTATAAAAAGTAGTGATGATTATATTTATAAAACTTGTCATGATTATGAGTACCCTTTTCTGAACATTACTCTTTTAATGTGGAAGCAATTTATAGTATTCAAGTCTCTTATGATACTCCCATTATCCCGAATGAGAAGAATTTTGCTTATGTGGAGAGTAGTAAAAATTCTATACTTGTAGATCATGAAAAGAATGGTTTAGGTGCTGGTTATATTGTTGAATTCATTCATGATGCTACTGGAAATTATTATGAGGGAGGAATATATGCTTGTAGGAATTGCAATAATATCAAGTTTCCTCTCTATGTTCTTAAAGTTTTGAAGTTATGCTTGTTTTGCCTTCCTATGCTAGATGATTATTGTTCCCATAAATGCTTAGAAAATCCCTATGCATAGGAAGTGGGTTAGACTTAAATGTGCTAGTCATATTCTTAATGATGCTCTATTTATGTTTCAATTCTTATCTTTTATGTGAGCATCGTTGAAATCATCATGCCTAGCTAGGGGCGTTAAACGATAGCGCTTGTTGGGAGGCAACCCAATTTTATTTTAGTTTCTTGCTTTTTGGTTCTGTTTAGGAATAAATAATCCATCTAGATTCTGTTTAGATGTGGTTTTATGTTTTAATTAGTGTTTGTGTCAAGTAGAACCTTTGGGAAGACTTGGGTGAAGTCTTTATGATCATGCTGTAAAAAACAGAAACTTTAGCGCTCACGAGATTAGCTTCAACTTTTTACTGGAGAGTGATATTCAGTTGATTATTTTTGGAGATGATTACTAGAAAAATTCCTCAGGTCCACCAATTTATTTTAGAATTTTTGGAGTTCCAGAAGTATACGTTTCATACAGATTACTACAGACTGTTCTGTTTTTGATAGATTATGGTTTAATTGTGTTGCTTGCTTATTTTGATGAAAGTATGGCTAGTAAAATAATTTATAAACCATAGAGAAGAATAAAGTAGGTTTAACACCAATATAATAAAGAATGAGTTCATTACAGTACCTTGAAGTGGTGTTTTGTTTCCTTTCGCTAACGGAGCTTACGAGTTTTCTGTTAAGTTTTGTGTTGTGAAGTTTTCAAGTTTTGGGTAAAGATTCGATGGACTACGGAATAAGGAGTGGCAAGAGCCTAAGATTGGGGATGCACAAGGCACCCCAAGGTAATATTCAAGGATAACCAAGAGCCTAAGCTTGGGGATGCCCCGGAAGGCATCCCTCTTTCGTCTACTTCCATCGGTAACTTTACTTGGAGCTATATTTTTATTCACCACATGATATGTGTTTTGCTTGGAGCGTCATGTCATTTTCTTTTGTTTTGCTTGCTGTTTGAATAAAGTACCAAGATCTGAAATTCTTAAATGTTTGAGAGTCTTCACATAGTTACATAATTATTCGACTACTCATTGACCTTCACTTATATCTTTTGGAGTAGTTTGTTGTTAGCTCTAGTGCTTCACTTATATTATTTTGAGAGTCTTAAATAGCATGGTAATTTGTTTAAACTAGTAAAAACTTTCTCATGAGTGTGTTGAATACTAAGACAAGTTTTATGCTTGATAATTGTTTTGAGATATAAAGATGGTGATATTAGAGTCATGCTAGTTGAGTAGTTGTGAATTTAAAGAATACTTGCGTTGAAGTTTGTGATTCCCGTAGCATGCACGTATGGTGAACCGTTATGTGATGAAGTCAGAGCATGATTTATTTATTGATTGTCCTCCTTATGAGTGGCGGTCGGGGACGAGCGATGGTCTTTTCCTACCAATCTATCCCCCTAGGAGCATACGCGTAGTACTTTGTTTTGATAACTAATAGATTTTTGCAATAAGTATGTGAGTTCTTTATGACTAATGTTGAGTCCATGGATTATACGCACTCTCATCCTTACACCATTGCTAGCCTCTCTAATACCGCGCACCTTTCGCCGGTATCATACACCCACCATATACCTTCCTCAAAACAGCCACCATACCTACCTATCATGGCATTTCCATAGCCATTCCGAGATATATTGCCATGCAACTTACCACCTTTCCGTTTATTATGACACGCTTCATCATTGTCATATTGCTTTGCATGATCATGTAGTTGATATCGTATTTGTGGCAAAGCCACCATTCATAATTCTTTCATACATGTCACACATGAGTAATTGCACATCCCGGTACACCGCCGGAGGCATTCATATAGAGTCATATTTTGTTCAAAGTATCGAGTTGTAATTCTTGAGTTGTAAGTAAATAAAAGTGTGATGATCATCTTTATTAGATAATTGTCCCAGTGAGGAAAGGATGATGGAGACCATGATTCCCCCACAAGTCGGGATGAGACTCCTGACTTAAAAAAAAGGCAAAAAAAAGGAGAAAGACCCAAATAAAAAAATAAAAAAATTGAGAGAAAAAGAGAGAAGGGACAATGTTATTATCCTTTTACCACACTTGTGCTTCAAAGTAGCACCATGATCTTCATGATAGAGAGTCTCCTATGTTGTCACTTTCATATACTAGTGGGATTTTTTCATTATAGAACTTGGCTTGTATATTCCAATGATGGGCTTCCTCAAAATGCCCTAGGTCTTTGTGAGCAAGCGAGTTGGATGCACACCCACTTAGTTTCTTTTTTTGAGCTTTCATACACTTATAGCTCTAGTGCATCCGTTGCATGGCAATCCCTACTCACTCACATTGATATCTATTGATGGGCATCTTCATAGCCCGTTGATACGCCTAGTTGATTGTAACATCCCAAATTTTCAACTTGGAATGTTATACATTAGATCATCATGCATATCATATTTTATTTGCTTTTGGCTTTGATCCTATAAAAAAATCCTAAGCAACTCAAGGACCCACTGAGAGAGTTGGGGATTTCGTTATTTTCATATTTGGGTTTTCTCAAATTTTGAAATAGGATCATTTGATTTTATTTATTTTATCATCAATTATTTCTATTACAAAAATATGAGAGAGGGAATAAAATGACTTTCCCAAAATATAGAAATATTGAGGATTTAATAAAAAATCAAATAAGATTTATTTCGGAGTTTTTCGATATTTTATTTGAATTTAGGAAAAAATATGCGTTTTTCAAAATTGCATTTACGGCCCAAATAAATGTTCACTTTGTCGGGCTTGATTTTAGAACCCCGGGAAAATTTATTTCGGGTTTCTTGGAGTCTGTTTAGTACTTCTTTTTATTTTTCTGCCGAGCGTAATTATTTTAAAAAAACGAAACCGACCTTGGGCCGTGCCCGAGCGGGACTCCGCCCGGGGGACGCCTTTAAATAGCGCCGCACCCGAGCCCCAGGCCCGTCAGCCGCCGCCCGAGCCCACCCACCCGAAACGCTAGCCGCCGCCGCCGCCACCGCCGGAGCCGCCCGTCGCCCGACGTTCGCCGCCGCCTCAAAACCCGTGCCGGTTTAAAAAAACGATTGGTTTTCGTCGGTTTTATTTTCGGTTTTTTTATTATTTTTATTATTTTATTATTTCTATTTATTTTATTATTTTTGGATTAGGTTAATTAACGATTTAATCCGTTCGTCGTTTTTCTTTTTCTCGGATTTTCCGCGGTTATTTTCTGATCGCGATTTCTGATCCGATTTTCGTTTTAGTATAACTTTTCGCTCGTTTATCGGAATCAGGCGATTCAAGGGCCTGGAGTTTCGTCTCGAAACCCTCTATCCGATTTATCAACTTAAACAAGTTTTTGCTACAGAAAATTTGACTTAGATCCAGATTACTAGAACAAAGTTGTTTTCTTTCGCCGTCTGACTTTCGTTGCTTCGTTCGATTTGATTTTTTTTGCAAACCAGAGTTCTTAAGTTTAACTTTCCGGTTAGATCTCTTATTTGAGTTTTACCTGTGCATTATATGAGTACTTATTGTATGCTTGTTGTTTGTTTGTGATAGAACACCCGGAGTGCGCCGCCTGTTACTTCGAATCTCTAGGTTTCGCGGATCATCAGCAAGGCAAGTAACACTTTGATCATACCTCTTTTACTACCCAGTTTTACTGCATTAGATCAATCCTCAAACACTGCATGATTAGGGTCTAATTTAAATT